>CAOKZL010000651.1:0-1276833 GCA_948472985.1 Iguana delicatissima
CTGTTCTGCAAAATAATTGGGAAGGAATGTTTTAATTTAAACTGCAAGGCAACATAAAACAGAGAACATCAAGTCTTGGCCAAAGCAAAAAAAAACCTTATGTTAATGCTATCAAAGCGTGTATCTGATAAACTGAAGGAGACTGCTGCTAAACTGTCCAGAAAGTTCAAGGAACAGAGGAAGGATGCAGTTTGTTAAAATCATTTGTTAAAACAGGCATTAATCTGTCTTTGATAAGAACTGGTTAGTGCTTATGTTAATCAAGTGAGATATGGTAAAACGATCGTTTGATTAATGTTTTCTCATATCTGATCTGTCCTTGTTCCTATAGCAAGGCAGATTTTGTGCAAAAAGTACAGGAGAGTGGACTAAAAGCCAGTAGTATCTTATCAATAATTTTGAATACCTAGATCTGAAGAATGGTATCAAGGATACCATGAAATGTTTTGTGCAAGTCAAAGCAAGCTCCCATGATTATAAAATTGGAGCAGTATGAATAAAACAACCATCAAAGCCCTGTAACAAGCAGATATTTCTTGTCAAGTCTATACACAGCAACAATGCTGTGTAAGCCAAAATATTCGAACTGTGTTTGAAGTTGGTTCAGTATCCATTCTTGTTCCAGAGCTTGTAGGTGTTGTTTCTTAGTTGAGAGACATTGGAAATGGTAATTAATTAAAACTTGCAGAGTTGTTGATTCTCACAGTGATGGAAAGTGCGAAGGCCCAATCAATATGGGTAGAAGGTTGAGATACAATTTACTGAAGGCAGGTAACATGAGAAAACAAAAATGATGTTGTTACAGTTAAGCAGTCCTTGCCCGTGTAAATCCAATGTAGTTTCTGGAGCCGTGTGTGTGTTGTCAACATGTTATTCCCTCCCTTTTATACTCTGGAATAACGGATCATCAAATTTTTGTGAGGATTACATTTAGCTGCAGAAGTTACCATTTCAGGGTATTTAAAATGGTTGCAGAGAAAAAATAAAACACCCTGCTTTCTGCCATTTAGGGTGTGTTGCTGTTTCTGAAGCAGTTGCTGTTATTCATTGTGCTGCTTGTTCATGGATAGAGGGAACAGATTCATGTTGCTTAGGTAACTGGGCCAATATTTCTTGCCTTCTCCTGTGGTGCTGGTACTCTTGTTGCCTTCCATTGTTGCCTGGCTAGACTTTCATCCTAAGCCAGTTCTAGTTACAAATAGTTACAGTATACACAATTATCTGCAGCACAGCATAGGCATAAATGTGCATCCAGAAGAACCTGTTAAAATACAGGGCAGCACGTGCATGTAGTGGAGATTTACAGGTCCCATCCATCCATCCATGTGTTTTAATAGCATGTGCATCCAAATGTGCTGTGCATCCCCATCTGGCCCCAGCTTATCAATGAAAAATCGAGTTAGATGAAATATGGGAGATCCAGGATGGAATCATCTGACACATCCCTCCAGGGCTGCAGTGTTGAGGGAGGAGAAACTGAATTTTATTTTTATTGTTTGGTTTCCCTAACCTAAATTATCTCTGTGTTTCCAAAACAACTATATGTAGTAAGGGAAACTTACAAGTACCTGAATTTTTTTCCCCTGACCGGGCAAATAGCTTATGGGAGGTTTTGACAGTGTTATCATACCCAGTCCACTGAGGGAAAGATACAGTTTCTTTTTAGCTTTTAAAGAAAGCATTAGGAAATCGAATCATGGACCTGATGTGTTAGCCTTAAGTGCCATTGAATTGACAACTAGGGATTTTACTTTAATATCCTTTTTCTCATAAACATTTTTTTAGCCTTTCAAAAAAAAAAATAAGGGGTGAGTGGGTGAGAAAGAATAATGTTGTTTTTCTTGCTGTTGCTGAGTTATTGGGGTTTGTGAAATGTACTTCTTCCAACTTTACCTCAGGATTGTTTCAGAGTACTTTCACTGGGAGCCAACTTATAAAGACAGTGCTAAAACCAAACTTTATGAAAGTGATGATTGTATCTATCAGAAATAGCAAGTCACCATGACCATTTGCTATGCTGTGGAGGAGGGGGGTCTGGATGTGTAGTCCAAAAATGTAACTTCCGCAAGATTTGGCAAAAACTTGTCCTTCTCATTCATCTTGTGAAAATATTCCTTTTTCTTCTTTCTGACACCATAGCAAGAAAACAGAGATGAGGTTATCCATTTGGGATGCTGTTCCTAAATTATCACAGCTATTGACTGTGTGATAGAGTTAACCAAGCATTGACTGTGCAACTTTCCTGGATGCTAGAAGAGACTGCGGCTTATAGGACCCTCAAAAAAATTGTGGCTCTCTTGACCCCAGGATATAGTAATTTGCAATTGAAACACATGAGTGAGTTGAACATGAGGATTATAGGAAAATTGCTTTTACAGCGCAATCAGCCTTTCGTGAGTGAGCACAAAAAATGGTCTGTAAGGTTGGAGAGATCTGTGATATCAAAAGAGATCAAACATAGCTGTAAATACTGGCAGCATTTTATTTCCCAGGGACAAAAAATGGCAGAGGCAACAGCGGTCATGCCTGAGTAGAAAAGCCAGGGGTGTAACTACTGAGGGGAGAGCAAAATGAGGGCATTGCCACTCAATAAGAATTCTGTTCCCACCCCAAATGAGATTTTCCTTCGTTCTCTACATTTTAGCATTGCAGTAATGCAAAGTTTCACTGCAGCACTTAGAACCAGTTTTGTTATCCAAAGAACAGCAGTAGACAAAGTTTCTTTTTTAAAAAAAGTTATTAAATTTTAAGAAAATAATAACAAAGGTGAAAGAGAATAAATACATGCTTTCCTCACTCATCTGACAGATCAGGGATGCAACATTGTCAGAAAATGGAATTGGGTGAAAAGTGGAACCCATGTACTATACTGCAGGGAGCGTGGAGGACTTAGAGAGGCTCATTTGTTACTGGCCACACTCATGCTGCTTGCGAAATCTCTCAGTTGGCTTAGTGCCCTTTCCCCGCTTTCAGCTCACTTTGCAAGCAGTGTGTTCATTCAAGTGGTTCCAAGCAAGCCCCCACAGGCAAGAAAAACTGATGAATGAGGGGAACCCTTATTGAATTAATAGAACATACCTTTCATTAGGAAGCATCAAAAAAGTGAGTTGTCAGATAATGGGGCATCAAAATGTGGGGGCTTCCTGTGACATTATCTGTATCTAAAATTACAAAATATCTTCCAATAAGCAAAGAAGTATAAATTGAGAAGGAAAAGGAAAAGTACTTCCAATCTACATCTCAACAGTTTGTGATTGGTTTGTTGTTTTTAATATGTATTTTAATTTTGTTTTGATTACTACTGTTGTTTCATATGTGTTTTAACTTTTATATGTTATAGTTTTCACTATGTTTTCTTTTTAAACTATTGTAAGCCGCTTTGGGTCCTTTCGAGGAGAAAAGCAGGGTAGAAATAAAGATGATAATGATGATGATAATTAACAACCTTCTCTCAACCACTCTAATTTCCTACTAAGCTACACACTTCTTATCACTAAATTACTAATAATGAAATCCAACAACAATCGAATCATCTTTATCTTTCCTCAAAAAAGTCCATAAAGGATTTACACTCTTCAAGGAATCTTCCTAAAGACCCAGCTTATCCATCTCAGCTAAGTCCATCACTTTTGCCATCTGCTCCTCTGCATTTGGTACTGCTAAATCTTTTCATTTTTCACATATATGATCACTGTCATGAGCCTGATATATTACAGTAGTCTTTCATTATCTTTTTTTTAAACTGTATGCCTTTAAATCACAAAAGAAAAAAACCTCATCTTTCATTTGAAAACTTATTTTCAAAACTCTCTGCAACAATATATGCATTTGTATCCAAACATTTTAGCTTTCTTACAAGACCACTGGGCATGATAAAAAGTCCTTTCTTCTTCTCCACGCTTCCAACATATATTAGCAACATCTTTATACATATTAGACGGTTTCTCAGGGGTTATATACCAATGATCCCTCATTTTGTCAAAAATCTCTTTGAGAGTGTAACATAAACCCTTTGTCCCTTTGTTCCATCTGTATACTTATACCCAAACTTTTTATCCCATTTAACAATAACTTTTAACTTTTTCTTCCTCCATATCATTTTCAACAAAAGCTTATACATTTTAGCCATAAGATGTTCGTCATCCATACATAATTGCTTTTCATATTCTCATTTACCTTGTTCAAAACCACATTAGCCTATCAAACAGTTGCATATACAAAAACCACTGAAAATTCCTCTGAAGACAATCGGCTTTTATCTTCGATTTTATACCCACCTTGCATTTTCAACCAATAAGTCTTGATAACTTAACCATTGTTGTTTTCTCATCATCTCTCTTCTGTAAAATGTTTCCTGTATTGAAACCCATAGATACATTTTAGGACATAACCTACTTTTATTCTTAGTCCATACACCTAATAAAGCATGTGTTACAAAATGATTCTTAAAATCTACATTAATCTGTATTTTATTGTGCCATAAGTGTCTATGCCACCTAAATCTTCAGTTATGTCCCACCAACTCCAATAATCTTCTGTTTCTTAATGTTACCCACTCTTTCAACCAAAGCAGTCAGCAAGCAGCGAAATAGGATTTCAAATTGGATAGACCCAAACTTCCTCTTTTCTAAAGTTCGAAAGGGAATTAGGACACTGCAAATACAAGAACTGTAGACATGAATGATTTTCAAAGTCTCAGTCTCTTAGTGCTAGGAAATTTTGGGATTAAAGGATAATTTTATGTGGGGAGGGCAGAATTCTTATTTGGGGAGCAGTGCCCTCATTTTGCTGCCACCCTATAGCTGCATTCCTAAGTGAAGCTGAGCAGTGAGAAGCAAGAATAACATGTTTGTGTTGGATTCATGGCTCCACTAGAGAAAGTAAGTATTGTATATATTAAGAAGAAGTGGCAGGAAACTCAGCATGGTAACCTTTTTTTTAAGTGAAGCATGCATTAAATCAGCATTTTAATTATAATAAACCATGGATGAACAACTCTTGTGGGTCCGGGGCAAAGTCTGCTCTCAGAGCCCTCCAGGAGTCTGCATAGATTACAGAAACAGCCTTGGGGAGGCAGCATGAAGCCCCAGGGCTGCATATTATCCACCCTGTATTAAATATCGATTTTAACAAACAGAGAGAATTGGGTGTATGCTGGACATCTCCTGATGTAAGAAAGTGTCCTACATCTTGCCGAGCAGTGCCTCCATGCTGTACTTTTTGTAGATCTGGGTGATGGGCAGGCAGCATACAACCCACTGATTCCCTGTTCCTCTCCTGCTCAGTTTTGTGGCCACCTTTGGATGCAATTGCAGGTCAGCAGTTAAAAATAAAAGTCCTGTTTTTGTCAAGAGCAAAGTATATAGAGAACATACACCTTGTTTGAAAGGAGAGTTGTGTTATTGGAAGTCTCCAAGAAGCACAAATCTCCCTTGATCAAGGCACATATTCCACCTGTGTAGGTGGCTTCATATTTTCTTTTCCACTTCTAGCGGTAGTGTGTGTGGGAATAGGAAAAACCAGATTCTAGGAAAAGTGAAATTGGCCCCCAGACCTCCTAAAGTTGCCTGTGCCTGACATAAATTTGAATAAAATCTATGTTTGGTTTCTAGATTTGAGGCAAGTTAAAATGAGGTCACATAATCTCACCCATCTCGGTGTCTTATGTGCTGGAATTTTACTGGATAATACTTGTTTTATCTTTGTGAATCACCCTGAGTCCCAGGGCAGGAGAGAGAGAGAGAGTTGGAAATATTTTGTATTTAATCAGAATGCAACACCAATTAATTCATTGCAGATTATGCGCATGAGATGGTTACACAGACATATTTCACTGTGTGTAGAGTACATGGTACTCTAGACACAGTGGATAGAGCATTTGACTCTGGCCATTTCCGCACTAGACTGTTATAGTGCTATTATTCCACTTTCAACATCTTATGGAATCCTGGGGTTTGAAGTTTAGGGAGGGGCCTCAAGGGCTTGAAAGTGAAATAATAGCACTGTAACAGTCTAGTGCGGAAATGGCCTATGATTCTGGAGACCAGGGTTCAGTTCCCCATTCATCCATGGAAACCAACTAGGTGACCTTGGACACCTCTCACTCTCTTAACCCCAGAAAACCTCATGATAAATTCACCTTAGGGTCGCCATAAGTCAGAAATTACTTGAAGGTACACATCAACAACAGCAAGGGAATTTCAACTGTAGCAGCTTCCTCCATGCATATATACATTGCAAAGTACACATGCTGTTGGTGTAACTGACTGTCTTTATGCCCATGGAAGGCATAACATTGTGCACAGAAGAGCTGTCAGTGTAAGGAATCCTTTATATGAGCATGGGACTGAAATGTCAGGTGTTAATTGAAGAATTGTTGCCAGTACTATTCCTTGAAGAATTGCTACCTTTCCTTCAACTTTTTTTTAAAAAAAATTTATTGTAAAAATTTTTACAATTGCGTGGTAGAAGTCTGTCAAGGTCAGAGGCCTGGGTGGCAAGCCAGCCCAGAGAAGGGAGTGTGAGAGCCAGCAAAGTCCAGCCGGAAGGAGACAAGCAAGCACTTTACACAAGGGAGTTCATTTACCAGAGTGTCAAGCAAAAGCTGTAGTCAGAGTTCCCAAAGCCAAGGGTCAAGAGATCAATTCAAGGTAGCAGGAACCGGGTGCTGGGAGCAAAGAACAGGCAAGAGGGGGCTCAAAAGAAGTTTGCCACAAGCAAAGGAAAGCTTCCAGGCAGGCAAGACACAGGTGTGGCCAGTCACCGCTTCTTGAACTTAATCAAGGAAGCCTCCCTTTGCTCAGCTCTCTTGAGTCTCCGCCTTGTTTGTGGGCTGATTGGCACAGGCTCCAAACCATCTTCGGAATTGGATCCCTGTTGCCCTAAAGGAGCAGGCAGAGGGACGTCTGTGCCTGCTTGGTCCATGGCAGCCGCGGGAGCTCTGGAGCTGCAGGACTCATCTCCAGCCAGAGCCACCGGGACCAACAGCTGCTGCTCGTCATCAGCAGCTCTGACAGGAGCCTCAGTTATCACACTAGTCTATTTGTACTTATTTGCTGGTACTGCATGTTGGGGGAAATTCAGGTATGGATGTGAAAACTGATAGTTAGAGAGCTTTTCAGGAAAAAGCACAGCAGTAGTAACCTGTCATATCAAAGGTTTCCAGTGAATTTGTTTTCATTGTAATCAGATTTGATTCTGCTGGAGGAGAAACAGAACAGATGGAAAGAACACACATTGTGTAACTGATCGAAGGGTACTTATTTCTAAGATAACTAATGGCAATTTTTCCCCAAAAAAGGAAGTGTCGTATCAGGGGAGGGGGAAGGGGATATCAGCCCTTGTTTCTTTATATATTGGAGTTAGTATTTATCACAGCTGGTTTTGGTTACATAATCTTCACTTACAGGCTAGAAAAATCCCACTGTTATGCACTTATTCCTTTCTGGTTCATTCAGCTGGTACTTAAAGCCAGGAAGTAATTAACTGCAGATCACAGTAATATGACTTCTGTAACCTAATGTTCCTGTGACAAGAACATCCCAGTAATTGCAGGGCAGTTGATGGCTTTTCTTCTGCAGCAGTGATAATTCCAACCCTGTGAAATGCTGACTAGCTGTTATTCTGATCAAAGTTGAGAATCGAGGTCATCTAGTGACCTGCAGGATCAGTAACTGTAGTTTTGCAAAATTAAAAATGTAACTGCTGTTTCATTACCTACTAGCCACTGGTGGAGATGAAGATAAAAAAATGGACACTGAAGTGGCTATTTTTTGTCCCTTCTGCATCTCTTCCTTGACTACAGGAGTCTTTGTTGTTAATGTTCTCATTATACATACGTTTAACTTCCCCAACTTTTACTAAAAGTGTGATTAAAATTCACAGTGATGCAATTCCAAGAGCATCGCTGGAAGAAAAGTTCTACTTCTTTGTGGGGACATTGCCTGTAACATGTTCATCCTATTGCCAGTTGTTTAATGTGCTACTAAATGCCACAAATACTCGTAGTAGTTATGGTATACCACTGAGCAGCATAAGAGTATTTGGTGCTACTGCTGTTACTAATAGATCTGAATAAAGGAGTGGCAGATAGTAATGCCAGTTAGTATACAAAGAATTGAAAAGTATAGGAAGACTATTTAATTGTTTATATATAATTATGTAACTATTAAGAGTAAATGATTATTCATTTAAATTATTATCCTTAATAATGAGAATAAAATAAGAAAAGAAGTATATCGCATCCTGAACTTTTTGGGAGATTGTTAGATAAAATATGTAGTAATTCTCTGTTATTAATTGCTTATTTTAGATCAGCTTCTGTATTTAATATCTTAGTAATTTCTATGTGTATCAACATAGCGTATATATTCTTTAGAGGTAAAATTAAATTAAATTACTGTATCAGTAATCAGACTTAATTGAAATATGTATACCTTCCAACATTTCACAAATGAAAACTGGGATTTTTGTGACCAGACAACATCAGAGTGCAGTCAAGATGGCAAAGATTGCTGGTTATGGATTTTGGATTTTGTTGTATTCTGCTGTACAGTCAATGTAGCTATCCCTGAATATATTTTTCGCTAGATGGCAAGCAGTTTGCTTTTGTCTAAGTCTGGGAAGAGCAAGATTCTGCCTTCTCCTCTCCCCTTTACACAATTAATTAAGTATAAATTACTTTGGCACTTTGAACTCAGTTTGCAGCAACCAGAGTAAGACATGGACAAAGGGGAAGTGAGTGATGAGGACAGAGACTGGGACATTTTAAATGCAGCTGAAAAAGTGGGATGACAGAAGATTAACTGAGGCTGTCCCTGCCAAATTAGGATGTAGAAGGTATGAATTTGAAGCATTTAGTATTGGACGGGTGTATGTGTGCAAGTGTACCATTCTGACTTGGGTAGGTGTATGTGGGAAAGTGAGAATGTATGACTGTCTCTGAGTTGTTGTGAAACAAATATAAAAGGCCAGTTAAGAACAGATTTATAGATATTTATTATTCAGTAGAATGCTAGTCTCTCTTATGATATAGTTTTAGCATGAGGACGAATAATTGCATTACTGTCAGATATTGAGTACAGAGATGCAGTGGAGCATAACCATTGAATTTGGCCTTGAAGCTTCATCTGGTTTGGGAACAATTTTTAATAATAAACCTCTTTATTCGACACTTACAAACCAGAGTGATTTTGTGTATCAGTGTAAGCAGACTGACAGCAGCTGAAAAGGGTGTTTAATCTGCCCTAGTTTCCCTTTTCAGCAGACCATAATTACTGACAGGGATGGGGGTGAGAGAGAGAGATCTTGAAGGAATAGCACCATTGAAATAGGCCGTGTCCCCTCAAGCTTCATAACGAGCTTTTCATAGAAAAATGTGACCTTTCCCATGTCAGTTCTCAGTGTACGTATTTTTACTCTCTGATAATATCTTAGTGAAAAATGTTATCTCAAATGGATGGATTGGTAAAATGCTATGAGTTTGAATTAAAATACTGTGGATTTTTTCGTGTCTGCTTCATTTGCTGTTATATTTCTTATCCTTGTGAAGATTGAAATAAATTAATGGAAAAGAGGGTTTTGTTTTGTTTTGAGGAGCCTGTAGATCATGTTTCTAAATCTTTATAGCATAATGTTCTGTTAGTGTGTGTATAGCCACTTATATCCTGAAACAGTAGAATCAGAATGACTCCCAAGTGCTCATGCTGTGGTGAAATACAGTGTAGGATTGACTTGTATTCTGGTTAAAAAAAACCCTTTTTTTTTCCTGTGAAAGAAATGGATTTCAACCTCAGCTCAAATTGTTGACATAGAAGTTGAACACTAAGCACTCCCTTTTGCTAATGTCAGATTAGTTCAGATAAATCTAAATTAAGGTGGCATTCTTAATGCAGTTCCCCCACTATAATTAATCCAGTTCAAATGGCTGTCTTGCCAGATAATGTGAAAGCCATCTGTCCACGATCTGTAGGATGGATTCCTATGCCAGTACATGATTGGACTACATGACCTTTGGGATCCCTTCAGACTCTTCAATTCTACTAGTATATAATATCAATGACTTCAACATCCTAATGAAAAGATTTTTGAAATCATATTTGTTACCACTACAGTTTTATGGTCTGCCATGTTTTTATAGATATGAATGATGAAAACCACCCTACCAAATGACCATTGATAAACATTAAAATAAATAAAAACTATTAAAATAAATCAGTCCTATTCAATACATCACTTCATGTGACCCATGCAAACCAAAGCTGTTTTGTTTGTAAGTGGAAGTATGCTGACAGCAACTGAAAAGGATGTTTCAGTATGTAATATGATATTATGTATTTCAAACTGTAGTGAAATGACATGGGCCATATCTTAGGTCTTTTCTGCAGCTTACTTTTTTGTGAAGCTGGGGTGCGGGGATCGCACAAGCAGCCTCCAGCAAGAGGCTCTCATGTCCTGGTTGCTTCAGCGACGCACGAGCTGCCTGCTCCCAAGCAGGCAGCACGAGAGCCCTGTGTCTTCCTTCCACAGCACAGCCTGGGACTTTCCCAGGCTGCGTTGGGGCAGGAAGCGCGACCACTGCGGCTCTGGACGCTCTGCACGCACAGCAGGTGCGTGCAGGACCTTGGAGCAATCCGCAATCGCACACCATTTTCGGCTGAAAGCCAAAAATGAAAAAGTGTGTGAGCAGTGCCTGCGCTACCCTGGAGCATCACGCGATTGTCAGTGCATCATTCAAATCGCTTCTCACAATCACGCAACACTCCAGGCGCCTTTTTGCAGGGCAAATGCCGTGCAAAAAGGGCCTTAGACATGTTATGTACCTCAGAATCAGGTATCTTGATAGGACAGTATTTGGGGTGGGGAGATAAAAAAGTATTTGGGGTGGGGAGATAAAATTGTTTCAGGAGAGTAAATCAGTACTTTAATGGGTGTGTGTGCATCTTGAAGTCACCTGTCAATTTATGAAGACCCCATCAATTTCATAGTTTTCTTCATCACGAAATACTCAGACGTGGTTTTGCCAATTCCTTCCTTTGAAGTAGAGCCTACAGCACCTAGTGTTCATTGGTGGTCTCCCATCCAAGTACTAACCCATCTTAGCTTCCAAGATCAGACAGGATCTGGTGTCTTTAGAGTATTTAAGCCAGTACTTTAATAGCAACCACCATTTTGATTTTCCTAAATCACACTTTCCCAGCCTCAGAGGAAAGAAAGGACAAATCTCCTCTGAACAAATTGTGCCAAGAACCCCGTGATAGGGTCACTGGAAGTTGGAAACAGAAGCACACACCAACTACCACAACAGCAACAAAAGCCCTCTTCTAATATACGTTTTGAATTTGGGGATGGGGTTCAAAATGACTGATGGCTGTTCATTTACTGGTGCCTATTATTATAATGAACAGCAATAAAATGTCTAGAAGAAAATGCCCACTTTTTCAGAGTGGGCAGATCATACTAGCAGCAGCTCATTTCATTAGAAGAGAGAGCAGTGATTAAAGCAAGCTTGTGAAAATATGAAGTTGTATTGTGTTACACCAAAGTATCTTGTTCTGAAATCTCACGATAGATGAGTAGGATTGTCTGTAAATTTGAATTTCAAATCAACAGTGCAGTCTTATCTGTTTCAAATAAGAAGTTAACACAATTGAGTTCAGTGCGGGTTAATTGCAAATAAATCTGTTCAAGAATCATTGAAATGATTGATGAAAGAAAATGTGGAAGTGGAAACCAAGAAGTATAGTTCCCTTGTGTACATGTTACTGGAGAGTTCTTGGTGACAAAGAGGCGAAGAAGAGACATGAAGAGGTGATTTTCATGTCATTGCTAGTAATTCTACTACCACTCTGTCCCTCAAAATGATGTAGGACCGCATTTCCCAGTATCAACCACTATGGGTTCTACTAACTAAGGGTTGTATAGGAAAGACTGAAGGAGCTGGGCCTGTTCAGCTTGGCAAAGAGAAGACTGAGAGAGATGTAATGACTGCATTCTTTAAATACCTGAAGGGCTGTCACAGAGAAGAGGGAGACAGGCCTCTCCTCTGTTGTCCCAAAGGGTAGAACCAAGTCTAATGGTTTTACGTTACAGGAAGATAGATTTTGATTGAACATTAGAAGGAACTTCTTGACAGTAAGAACAATCTAGCAGTTGTCTAGAGAGGTGATGGGGTCTCCTTCTCTGGATGTCTTCAAAAATAGCCTAGATAGCTACCTACTGGAGATACTTTAGCTAGAAATTTTGCATTGAGCAGAGGGAGCTGGACTGGATGGCATATGAGGCACCTTCCAACTTTATGATTCTGTGAGGGTTGCAGAATATTTATTCTAAATCATCATTAAATACCAAACTACTGCCAGGAGCGCTGGAGGCTCTGATGGAGGAAATCAGCCCAGATTTCCTTAATGCAGAAATTTTGTTTCGTGGTGACTTCATTGTGCTGTAGGGACGGAAGAGAATGGGTCATGGTGAAATGCACAGGTCATTTAAGCATGATACCACTTTTACAAATATCAATAGCTGTAGATGCAGCTTTTTTCCTTTCATTTATTGATCTTACTACATTTGCTTGAGTAATAGTTTACAGCATAATTTGCTCCTGCTGGTGAGGCACTTTGGCTCTGCCCCCCCTCCAGTTTTTTTTCAAAAAGGAGAAAATGAAACCAGAGGGGACCAGCTTTCTTAAAATTGTTTACTTCCATTTTAAAAGTTGTTGGGGCAGGGTCCTGAGAGTTGTTTAGAAGGAGAATCATGATACTGTGTTTTTTTTTAGAATGGGAGAAATGGCTGGCTTGATTAGGAATGTGATGCTGTGAAGTAAATGATACTTCATATGATATAACAGGCATTAGAGGCAATAGAGGCAGTAGAATTGAGCTTTCTTTGGAAGGTTTGGACAATCATACTGGAAGCTGCACAAAAAAAATTAAAATGGAAGAAGAGTTTATCTGCAATTCAGAGGTTGAAAGAATTTCTTCTTCTATTAGAAAGATGAAAAAGAGTTTTGAGAAGTTTTATATAGATGTAATGGGATCTTATAGGTCAGTATATTATGCATGCATTTAAATTTAGTCATGTATGATCATTTTTCAAAGACATTTCTTTGCATCATTTTGATACAGATTTATAAAATTTAGATAGTTCCATTCTTCAGACTTTGCCAGACTGGCCCTTGGTTTAAGAATTTGGAATAAGAGGTTTAATTGTTAATCTTAAGTGAGGCAGGAGCTGATATGTTGCCCCTGTCTGTTGGAATTCAAGGTAGATGGGTTCTAATTTTAGATAAATTGTTTACTCACATTAATGTGATGATTAAACATGCAGACTGTTGCCATAGTTTTGTTGTTGTGTGCCTTCAAGTTGTTTCTGATTTAGGTGACTCTAAGGTGACTCTGTCACTGGAGTTTCTTGGCAAGATTTGTTCAGGGGGGATTACCTTTGTCTTCCTCTGAGGCTGAGAGAATGTGACATGCCCATGGTCACCCAGTGGGTTTCCATGGTTGAGGGAGATTCAAAATGTGCTCTCCCAGAGTCCAAGTCCAACACTCAAATCACTACATCATGCTGGTTCCTGAGTTCTACTTGCTTGTAACTTACAGAATTACAGAAAACTTCCACCTCAATCTCGGTCTCAGTATGAACTATCTACAGAACAAGTTCAGTTTATAGACACCACTGTGTAGCTGCACAATAAACATACAAGCAAAATCCCTTTGCAGAATTATAGAGTAGTTGGCTTTTTGGATATTGTTTCTAAACTGTATGGTTATTTCCAGATTTCAAACTTGGAACAAAGGTCAGGAGAAAATTATACATTTGGTGAAAAACAAGTGTGGTGTTTTTTTTGAGCAAGTTTTACTACTGTCAATCAGAGGGTGTGATTTTGGATCAGTCTTTTGGAGTGCAAAGCTCTGCAAGCCATTGCTCTGTACTACTCCTTATCCTTGCATGTGCTATATAACTCTATACCACTTGGGTGCCCCCCGTGGCCATATAGTGGCCAGGGCAGGGTGGGCTGGCAAGGCAGTGTCTGGCTGTGCAGCCAGGCACACAAAGAGGATAGCTTTCCTGAGGACCTCAAGGGAATTCCCAGGAGGTCCAGGAAGATGCCTGCTTCTTCTCCTGCCTAGCTGCAGAACCATAGCTGAATACTGTCTCTTCCTCTACCTCTCCCATTACTAAATGGTTGAGGGAGGGTGCCCTAGCTGTAGGGAGATTGGCACTAAGAGCAGGAAATCATTGCAGATGGAGGTGCTGGAGACTTCCATCTACAACAGTGGTTCTCAACCTGTGGGTCCCCAAATGTTTGTGGACTTCAGCTCCCAGAAGCCCTGAGCATTGACCATAGTGGCTGGGGCTTCTGGGAGCTGAAGTCCACAAACATCTGGGGACCCACAGGTTGAGAACCACTGATCTACAATGACCATAGAAAGACACACACAGGGGTAATTTGACATTACCCCTGCATAGGTCATGAACAGGATTCCAGTGAGTGTATATTAAACATGTTATACCAGAGCTTTCCAAACTTTTCATGTTGGTGACACACTTTTTAGCTATGTATCATTTCGCGACACAGTAATTTCAGTTTTACTAGCAAACCAGAGATTAAACTAACCCCTTATGAGAGATACAGACACATACATTAATAGTAATAACAAAATGGATGAGGACACAACATATCTCATGAAAACCCTTCATATATTTTTAAAAATATATGATTTATAAATAACAACATACATTTCCAAGATTGTAAGCAACACACCTACACACTTCAGGCAACACGTTAACGTGTCGTGGCACACTGTTTGGAAAGCCCCGTGTTATACTAAAGGGAATTCCACAACACGTGTGCTTGTCTCTACTTTTTCACATCTTAAGAGGGTTTGAGAAAATAAACAGATCAGTTATTTGGGCTGAATTCTCCAATATCAATACAGATATGCATTTGCTTGTTGAGAGCAGAAATCAGATAGCAAGAAAAAAGGAGTCGGGACATTTTGCATGATCAAATGAAGCTAATAGTAATGTGAAACAGAGTTTTAATTTGCCCCTTTCTTTTTAATTTCTGTATACATAGCGCTGCAAGAGATTTTATTTTTGTGTCCCAACCCTATTTTTCCTGACAATTGATGAAAAGAAGTTGTGGTCTTTCCACATGTAGATGTTATGGCTACTATGTCAGTAACCATTATTGTCTTTTGGAATAATTACCAAAAGGCAAAAACAGAAATATACTTAGATGTATATGGAGATCAGTCAGACATGTTAGAGAACTAAGAGCTTTAAATATTTTACAGTCTGTTTTATGAAGCATTTCTTTAAATCTCAGATGGAGACTGTATGAATAAATGCTATTAGGTAAAGCTCAGGCAATTTAAAAATTTTCAGTGGATAGAAGGCGGGAATTTGGTCCGACATCACTAATAACCTCTGGGACAAATACAGTGCCTCAGATTACTCAAAGGGGGAAAATTTGGAGAAAATTTTAGCATACCTGAGCCAATTCAGTAGAATTCATTAGGCTGTTACTGAAACTTACTTCAGTTGTACTTCACTGTAGAGTGAGAGGTGAAGTAGACCTGATGTTCATTACATTTCCGTTACAGCTAGGATTATCAAGTTGCTGTTAGATTTTTGGTAAAAAGGCTTGTGTTCATGGATAACTACTATCACAAAACATTTGAAAAAATATTTAAAAATAATTTCATTCCAGTTTGAATAACGTTAAAACTTATTTGCCTGGAAGTCAGTTGCTTCTTGCACAGTTGAATAAATTGAATAAATCAACAGGATTAAAGTCAGGTTAGTTATGTCCAGTGCCAAATGGTTTTTAAAAAAAAGAGATTATGCTAGAAGCTCATTTTGATTCAGTTTGTTGAAGGGTGATAATGGATAGGCTGTATATCTTCAGAATTTAATATATACTCTGCTGCAACATGCCTTTCCATTTTTCAGATTGCAGCCAATGCCCACTGTTTGGTTAGAGAGTATCACCAAATTCCCACATAATGGCCTTTATTATACGCAAGCAAGAAGGTATTGTTTACTGTGTTCTATATTGCCCTGCTTATAGAGATCCCAAGAAGACTGAAATATCGATGTCAATGAAATAATTATTCCTGTATTGTTAACCTTTTGATTTTTGTTAGAAGTGTTGATCTTTATGTAACAACAAGATTTTGATCCTTATGTTACAGTATATTCTTGCTGTCAAATCGGCAAACGTTAAATACCCTAAAGGCACCAGATCCCACCTGATCTTGATCGCTAAGCAGGGTCAGCCCTGTTTAGTAATTGGATGAGAGACTGCCAACAAATACCAGGTGATGTCAGCTATACTTCAGGGGAAGGAACTGACAAAACTTCCAAAAAATTTTTGGGGAAGATACAGGTTATCATTAGTGTGTGGCTTAGGTGCTTTTCCTCTACATACTAACCTTCTATCTTGGTTTATGAAACTATTGTTTTAGTTCCCTGTCGTGTCACTATTACATTGATCTACCAATGTATCTGGCAGGGATTTGAGTATGTTTACCTAGGCAAAGAGACTGAATGAGGATGTGATAGCTATCTTTGAATACTTGAAGGACTGCATGTAGAAGATGGAGTGGGTGTGATTTCTCTTGCTCCAGAGACCAGAACATGAACTAATGAATTAAAATTACAAGAAAATAAATTCCACCTAAACATTAGGGAGAATTTATTTACTGTAAGAGCTGTTTAGCAGTGGAATGGACTGTCTTGAAAGGTCTTTGGAGGTCCTTTAACAGAGATTGATGACCATATCTCAGGAGTGCTATGTTTGTATTTTCCTGCATGGCAGGGGGTTGTGCTGAATGGCCCTTGCAGTCCCTTCCAGCTCAGTGATTCTAGACTGCAGTCCAGCTGTACCTGTGGAATTTCTGGAACAAGTAAAATCTTTTGCATGGTGTATGAGCACACGTGCATGCCTTTGTGTGCAATAATAATGTGGCCATTGAGGATTAACATATGTATTAGTGGTTTGCTGAGCTTTTAGACACAGATGGAAAAAACCCCAAGGGCAATCTGCCCCATCAGAACATATTTTGCAGTATTGTCGTAGGGGAGGGGTTTGGCAGGGGCATTCAAATACCTTACAAAGTTAAGGGTGTGGAACATTGGCAAAGGTGACATTTCATTCTGAAAGGCTCTGTGTTGGACAAAAGTGGGAGAGTGGCTTTCTGATCTCATTATATCACCCCTGATGTGCTGCATGTTCACTGTCCTACGGTCTTGGATTTAAGCAGAAGGCTTGAGTTCTGCACGTGACACTGTCAAGAAGGAAAGGTCACTTAGCATCTGCAGTGAATGAAATAACCTGCTTACACTACAACAGAGGTGGATAGACGTATGAAGTGCAAAGTATCGAATCATTGTATCTTCAAGCTTAACTAATTGGTGTCTTAAGAGCCATTACTTGTAAATTTATCCTTTTTTGGAACATAGTTCCCTGAATTCTGTAACTTTTCCAAGCTTTGCTTAGAAATATAGATATCTGCTTTCCAAAACAGCACAGAAATGTTGTGCCACACATGGCAGTTACTATGTGCAGGGCAGGCAGAATTATCTCTCTGGCAGAGTCAATCTGTGCTTTGCCACTCTGCTGGGCTTGCAGGCATCAAGGACGCACATGGCTCCTTCTGTGCCAGAATTTTAATTTTGGGCATAATGCTATACATTTGTCAGATGAGTTTAGAGATGTTGGCTGTATTGAGGCACGGCAGTCTGGATGATTGAGTTTTATGCAAGTTTTTATTAAAGAACAAGTAAACATTCTCTGAGTTTCTAAAGAGAACAAACTTTTGACCATGGCTTCTTAACTGATCTGGAGTGGAGGGGAAAGCCAACGTTTTACAGGAAAGCTCTGTTACTTTTCATTTTGAATTTTAAATTGGATCCTTAATGTCCTTATTAAAATATCAATTACTAAAGAAACAAAATCCAAGTGTTGTTTGTATTTTTTTAAGGCAGCACAATTGTTTGTTTTTAGTGGCTGCAATTTGTCTTTCTTTGTTTTGCTGGTGACTATAATATCAGTGAAAAATGATACTAAATATACAGCCAATAGGGAGACTCTAATTACAGGCACTATGATTTGTTTAAAATATATTCTCCCTTAGGACTACAATGCAACTTCAAGTAATAAAAAGACCTATGGTACTAGCAAGTCCCAGTTCTCTTTAAAAAAAAAACTCATTCCCAAGATCATCATCAAAGAAGAGCTAGCAGGCATATTTTTGTGAAAAGCCTGAGCTAATGGCCAGAAGTAGCTGAAATATGTGACAGGAAATAGTACTGATGTGAAAAATAACAGCTTAATTTTGAAGGTTCTAATAAATTATTGTTTGAGTTTCTGTGCACACTTTGCTTTCACAAACATGAGCTATAGTTTGTGTGCCTTCAAGTTTACCATGAACCTAGGTCAACCACATGAATTCAATGCTAACCTGTTCTTCAGTACTTGACACTTCTGAAACATGAGGGCAGAATGCAGTGATCCACCATTTCACAGATGGAATAGTAGACTCCAACAGAACTGGGAGGAGGACTGTCTACCTCTCCACTGCAGGCCCCTATGGATTACGAAAACTGGTTCTGGGAGACAGGGGAGGCTGCCCCAACCACAAATCTGTTCTTGGGGAAGTATGGATCTGCAGGAGAGAGGATGAAAGTTCTGTCAGCAGAATTTGGGTTATAGCTCTATTAATTTTGTCAGTTAGTAAACATGATAAGTCATTCAGCTGAACAAAGTACTTTTCAGACTCTGTGGAATCATCTTTGGTATATCACCCATCAACATATCAATATATCAAAAAAATTCTGAAAGAAAGATTTCTAGTGGCTGACTGGACTTATTTTGAGTATGTGAAAGTCATGGTGCCTGGTTGTCAGTGAGTGGCAAAGCATCATGCTTGTGGACTGGATATAGATGACATTTGGCTTGGCATATCCAAGATATTCTTTTTTTTATATATAAGTAATTTTTATTAAAATTTCAAATGAAAAGGAATAAAAAAAAACCCTCCCCGCTTCCAGACATCAATTTTCCCAGTTGAATCTGAGTTTAACATTCCATTCCGTGTAAACATTCCATTCCATACATTATCTCTGTTTTACGACAATCATAAACTATTACTTTTAACTTATATTTAACTATCTACATTTTATCTTTTACCACCTCATTTTGTCTTTCACCTTTCTCACAATCTATCTTTCTTTTCTCCATCTTATTCTTTTATCCAGTTCAATACCTCTCGCCATTCTCTTTCAAAGCCCTGGATTGGCTTATTTTTGAGTGAAAAAGTTAACTTTTCTGTCGCTACCATATCCAGGACTTTGAATTTCCATTCTCTTATATCAGTATATTTTCTTTCTTTCCAATGTTGAGCATAAGTCAGTCTTGCTGCAGTTATTATATATAACAATGTCTTTTGATGAGATCTTATTTCTCTTTGTTGCCCTAACATACTCAACAAATAGAGTTCTGGCTTCATTTCAAAGTTAAAACCATACAATCTTTGAATTTCATCATGTATTTATTTCTAAAACTTTTTGGCTATTTTACAGGTCCACCATATCCAAGATATTCTTAATTCCAAGCACTCAATGGGCTAGGACATTTTCTCTTTTCCATGTTAATGGAGAGTGAAGACGGCAAATATACCCTTATCTAGCTGGCCAGATGTTGCCAGCTAGGTGTACAGACCAGACAGGCTGAGAAAAGTCAGAATGGGAGTGTGGAAACAAAATGGAGGAGAACAGACACACTCTTAACATATTCGTTTTTGATTTTTTAAAAAATGTTTTTGTCCAGTGCTACTACTAAAAAGCTTCCTCTGTTGTTTGCAAGCAATGCGGGAAGTATTTTTGGAATTTCTTTACAAAAGAGAGATGGAGAAAGAATTAATAACAGAAAACAATATTTATTGAATTTGTTTCAAAGTGGGGGAAAAATCCAGAGATGTTTCTTCAAAATGTCTGTTTATGGTACAGCTTCTTATCTGTGTCTAGCTATTCTCTGTCTCAAAGATGCCAAAAACTGTGAGTTGTGGTCCTTTTCATATTTTGTACTTTGATCTTGCTTTGATCTGTTTTCTTCCCTGTTCTGTTCAGCATGTTGATCCCCTTATCCTACCTCACAAGTCTCTTTTGTAGTATCATGTTCTCTGTAATTTCTCTATTTTTCGTAGTTTAAATGGATTTGATGGGAATGGGAGGTCTCTTGGGTCCTGTAAGGTCATTAGTTTCTCACGCAAACAAAGATAACTATTAATTAAGCAACAATATATAAAGCTAACCAAAGCAAAGAGAAGGAAATAGTTTTAAAACTACCACCATGTTTTAGACAAAGAGTCTTGATTACATATATCTTTCCTGTGTTTGCACATAATAGTCCCTTAGTGTAGTTAAACAAAAAACATGCCTTTTAGAATGCTTTGCTATCCATCCATTAAATATCTGCAATGGTCCCCAAATGTATTGTGTCTGTGATACTGTTAGAAGAGCAAATTTCATGACATGATGGACAAATCACTCTATCTCCGCCATAAAGTTCTGTGCATCCACTTAGTAAGCCTTTGTGTCAGGCTGCATGTTCAATATGCTAGTTGCTTACCATTCACCAACCAGTGGAAGATTTGCCTAGGTGATGTGCTAATTATAATCTGGTAGTTAGTTGGATCCAGGTATAGCCATAAAGAAAACGCATTATTAGGACTTAAGTTAGTGTTTTCAATGGGTTTGCTTGAAGTGTGACTGCTGATTTCACCCACTTACTGCACTAATACTGTTGAAGTTTATTTCTTCTGATCATGAATGAAGTGTGCGTAAATTACAGTAATGAGAATCATATCAATCTGTCCCTCAGTACTGTATTATTCATATTATAAATAATCTAAATCATTTGTCCTATTGGCCTCTCCTGGGTATGTATCTTTAAAATGTAGGTTTCTAGGTTCTGTAGTCAGTCCACATCTGGTGTGTGTCTTCTTATAGTAAAACACAACAATAGTTTAATAACTTTGTTATGCTCAACTAAAAATTACAAAGCAGCAAGCTAATTTTTGAGGACTGATAGTAAAGAGAAATAGGGCAAGTGAGAAGTTGTGGGTGGAGGTTGGTTTCCATTACGTTACAGTTTTAAGATAGTAACTGAGAAGGCTTTTTGCAGATTAATTGAGTTAGATTCCAGCAAGTACTCAAGATCAGAAGTTGAACCAGCAAAGATGTAATGGTTGAAAAATATCAAATGTCAGGTCAGAAATACAGTTCTCTTAGGCTGTAATGACAAGAGCCATTAAAATCAATGTGCAGATATACCAACCTCTGCGTTACTCTGTGGACTTGCATTTTTGTCTCTCCGATTGGGAAGCTTTTATGGAAATTATTACTGGAGCTATATCATCTCTCCCCACTGAAATTTTTCCAGTTCTTCATAAGAACATAACACATAAGAAATGTCTGTCTTTTAAAAACCTATAAAGTGTCTTATTGCTAAAGTGAGGAAATATTCATTTTTAGCAATTCATTTCGATTGAAGCTAGGAAAGCAATGGTATAGTGATGCCAGTCATTACCTGAGTGTTTTAAAATACAGAAGTAGTGTGGAGGGGAATTTTTACATCTGCAGCCCTTGTGCTGTCATTGCAAGTGTTTTTGCTAAATGAACTTTTCTTAGAAATTCCCCCTGTGAGAAGACCAGACCATAATTTTAGTGGAGCTTATCAACAGCTAAGAAAAGTATTGTGTTTGTATAGTAGAGTTTTAGAACTGTAGACAAACAGAAATGAAAAGACAGATCAGCCACTTAGTAAGGAAAAGCAGAGGAAAGAAAGAATTCATTATCAAATATGAGGTATAAGAAGTTACAACAATTACCATTCAAAACACTGTAAATGATCAGACTGACAGAAACCTTTATATGACAGTGTTTCCATTCACTGACATTATGAATCATAACATAAACTTTGCATTGACTCCTTTGTTGCACTCAGATATTACTGCACTCTTTATCATGGTGTCCTAAATTGATAAGATTTGGGATAACTTATTTTTACAGCTTTTCAGACTTGGTTGTGTTGTTTTTGTTGTGTACCTTCAAGTTATTCCCCTACTTATGGGCCCTTTCCACACCTTACCTGGTCACAGAGACATCCAGTGGTGGTCCCTGCATCAGTTCTGCTGGGAAGAAAGTGCAACAGGATCACTCCCCTCTGCACCGGCTGCCTCCATGTTCCAGGAAGCGTGATGGCCATGCCTCTTACTGGTAGTTTCCCAGGCTGCGCTGAGGCAGGTCGTGGAGATATCTATTGAGGGTCCTGGCATTCACAGGGCCTTCGCAGATAAGGTAAGACCATGATGGTGGCACGATTGCCAGTCATTAATGGGGAAAACCTGTCAATGATTTGCAGCGCAATCACACTGCCTGGGGACAGGAGAAGGACGGGACTGTATCAACATCGTACATAAGCATTATCATGATTCTGTCCTCCTTCTGTCCCTATGGCAGGTTGCGATGATGGAGCAGAAAGGGCTATGGTGACCCTAAGGTGAACCTATCACAGGGGTTTTTTGGCAAGATTTGTTCAGAGGAGGTTTGCTTGTGCCTTCCTCTAAGGCTAAGAGGGTGTAGCTTTCCCAAGGTCACCCACCGGATTTCCATAGCTGAGCAGGGATTCAGACCCTGGTCTCCAGAATCATAGTTTCATATTCAAACTACTACATCATTCTGTCTGTTACTATGACTTGGCTGTACAAGGATATAAAAGATGTAAAAGAACATAATTGTACTGTTCAGCTTGGTAAAAAGAAGATCGGGTGATGTAATTGCACTCTCTAAATACCTCAAGGACTGTCACAGAGAGGAAGAGGCAGGCCTATTCTCTCCTGCCGCAGATCTGGAACCAAACCTAATGGTTTGAAGTTGCAGGAGAATAGATTTTGATTGAACATAAGAACGAACTTCTTGACAGTAGGAATGGTTCAGCCATGGAACCGGTTGCTTATAGAGGTGGTAGAGTCTCCCTCTCAAAAAGAGGCAGAAGGCTGCTGGGGTTGTGTCAGCTGCAGATTCTGCCTTGAGCAGAGGGTTGGACTTGGTGGTTCATGAGGTCTCTTTCAAGTGTATGATTCTATGTTGATATACAGTTGGCCCTTCACATTCGCTAGGGTTAGAAGCACAGGGCCCTTTTGCAAAAGTAGAAAAGTCACAAATATCAAAATGGGTGTATCTGTGGGAAGGGAGCTGAGGCATGATGGAGAATGGACACCCAATGTTCAAACCAGGTTAGGGAATACAGAGGGAAGAGGGATGAGTCAACATGGTGGCCCTGTGCTTCTTCTCTCTCACTCATTTCCTTCCTTGGGTATGTGGGACATTGGGAGAGAGTTTGTGGTGCTGAGAAATTGAGCTGTGAGGCATCCTTAGCTGGCCAGGCAGCAGCTGGTAGAAGAGGAGGAGGACCAGAGGTGGGGTTTTAAAGGGCTATTTTAAAGGGCTACAAGGCTTGACTGGAGCTGCCACGAGGGAAGATTCCCCCAGGAAAGAAGCACTTGAGGTGTGAGGTAGAGGTTGAAGAAACTTGCAAATAATCAAATCTGTGAAAGTCAAACCTGCAAATGTGGAGCACCAACTGTAAATATGTTGGGCTGTATGATTAAATAAACATTTTAGTTTTTGTAAAAATCACAACAATTATGTATGTGTGTGTGTGTGTAATTATAGAAAATAATTATATAAAACAGGTTAAAATTCAAGCAATATGCCATCATTATAAATAGAATGTGAATACATATAATGGATGTACTTTTTGATTGTGGAAAAATATTGCAGGAGGAGAAATTTGTAAAAAAAATAAAATACATAGTGTTCTCTGTGTTAGCCTGTTGAAGAAAAAATAGTGAAACATCTTGTGGGATCTTGTAGCCTACGAAGTTTTATTTGCCTAGGTTTTGTGAGCTGCACCCATTTTTCCCATAGTGAATTTTATCGTTTAGAAAAATGTGTGAGAAATAGGATGGTTATCTGTTAAATGTGGTTGATGAGCCATGGGCAAAAATCTGTTTCAGTTTAAATATTCATCATATAGGTGTGATAGTACACAGTTGACTCAGTTCCATGTAAAGAAAGTCGCACCAGCACAGCACTCCTAAACAGTCCTAGGTGTGCTCACTCAGAGGGAAGCTCTACTGTGTTCAGTGCTGTTTACACGTAGTTAGCATGTTTAAGCATGTCTCCTGAATCATTGTACTCAATATGTGCATCAGTAAGACCATTTGCCAAGTTCTGAGTAAATTTGAATAAGATTGGTTTGCAGGGAATATTTTTCTGGATTGGAAACAAGATAAATGTCCGTACCGTTGGATGGTTCTGAGCACAGATATAACTCAAACCAAGACCTTTTGTTGGTTATCCATAAATGGCATTTATTGCACAAACCACTGTTTTCATTATATAATCATGTTTTCTTTAATTGATGAGAATCTAATTATTTTGGGCAGTTGTTGTTTTTGTCTACTCGTGAAACAACCCTGGTGACGGCTTGTTCTGTTTTGCCTATTAATCCCATGTGTTACTTTGTGGCATTTATGACAGTTTCTTGCATGTTGGCCCTGGAACCCTTTTCTTCTCTACAGTAGTGCTACAGAATGCATTTTTGTCTCTTAGGCTTCTGGCCTGCTGTTCTTTGAGGGCTTGGAGTGGATTAACAATGTATTGACATAATGGTGGCAGTAAGTTTCAGCTCCAAAGATTCTAAAATCCAAAGGGCAGATGGAAAGAGAATATAAAGATACTATGTTGGTAGGAAGTAACCATCTGGATTACTATATAGGCTCCACAGTTCTGCATCACAAAACCTCCTTTTAAAAAGGGGTTTAATATCAGGAGCTATGGGAATGTGGGAGCTTTCATGGAAGGAATGATTTGTGCTTAATGCTTTGGGGCAAGCAGAATGCTCTCAGCAATGACCTAACAACCTCTCATCGTTACCACAGAACAGTGTATTTTTCCCCTGACAACTGCACAAAGAAGATTAGCCTGTCAGAGAAAACGTAAAGCTGCTCTGATTTTAATTTTTTACATCTTGGTAATAAAAGTTTTATGCCTCATTTCTGGTATTGCATATAATTCTGAAAATTTCTTCGTAAAAATGAAAAATAAAGAAAAAAATCAATGTATGTTGATGAATTATTGGGATACTGTGATGCTGTTAGAAGTTAGAAAAGTTAGTTTTTGGGACTACAATTCTTACCCATACACACAGAGAGAGAGAGAGAGGGAGAAGAGGCAATGCTGGCAGGGAGATCGTGAGGTTTTGTTTTGTTTTTTTTAACTTTTCTGAGTTTGTGATGTTGCTGAATGCAGTTTTTTAAAATATCTGAAGCAATGTGCTTGGAATACTAGTAAGGCTTAAGAGTTTGGAAGGCAGAAAGCATATGATTCTTTCAGTGCTAAGAGAAGCTTTCCAAAACCAGAATGCATCATTTTATCATGGGTTATTTTTAGGACATCTCAATTTTTGCACTCTTGTTGAATGTAAACAGTACAGCTGCTTCCTGGTGTTACAAGATACCATTATATGAAGCTTTGTTTAAAAATATCAAATGAACAGCCTGGGTTCTTGTTCTGGTTGCTGGTGCCTGTAGCTGCTTCAGTCTTTAAATTATCTTTGTTTATGGTTAACTTTAAATCCCCCTGGTTTCTTCCTATAACACTTCAGAGATGTATGTTCTGTATATGGATGTATACTATATCTAGGCCACAGTGTGATAGGACCTCTTTTCTCAAAAGTGTGGAAACACTTAATGTTCTGTTTTGGTGATAGCTGCTTTTTAAAAAAAACAGTTACAAATATTATTTTAAGGAGAAGATTTATGCAGTGTTTAAAATATGTCTCTGTTTTGCAGGTCAGAGCGTGTTGATACGGATGCTTTCAGCAGCCTGGAGACAAAGTGGATGCCAGTGACAGCTATGTAAACAGCAACTCTGTAAAGCCTCAGAATCCCTTAAAATGGAGGAACTGTATAAGGACACACAAAACCTGCCCATGGATGTTACCAACTCTCCTTCAGCTATAACTAACAACAAGCTAGAAAATGGAGTTGCCCAGCTGATTACTGCAGAAGCATGGAATATAAATTCATCTGACTTGATGAAGAAAGCACTTTCACCCCTGGTAACGGTCCCTGCCCCATCAATACTAACGCCACCAGCAGAATCCCAAAGTGGGGTTGCTCTCAAGGTAGCTGCCACTGTGCTCCAGCCCATTTGCTTAGGAGACAGCCCTGTGGTTCTTCCAATACATCTGCAAGTAGCTGGAAGCACTGCCCCTCAGGTTGCTCCTAACGGTAATACTCCGTATGTCATGACCACTCAAGGCCCAGTCCCACTGCCTCTCCTCTTGGAGCAACATGTATTTCAGCATTTAAATTCTCCCCTGGTGTTACCTCAGAGCTCTCCCTGTTCTGCCAACCCCATGCACAACAACCTCTTCCAGGGCTCCTCTGCTCCAATGGGACAGCCACAGCTCTTGGATCAGAAACCATCCAATCCAGCTCAGGAGTCTGTCTTGCCTCCTGTGTTTCAGACACCAGGATTTGCAGCAGTTCTGCAGGATCTCTTCCCCTCACAAGGCACCTTAGGCTCATCACCTTATCAGCCATCTCCAGACTGTTCTTCTGTCCCACCGCAACCCTTCAGTTCCCCTTTGTCTCCACTGGTTCCTCCAGCCACACTCTTGGTACCATACCCTGTTATTGTTCCTCTCCCAGTCCCAGTCCCAGTCCCAGTCCCCATCCCCATCCCCATCCCAGTTCCCCAAAGTGCTGAATCTAAGGTCAATCTGGACTGCTCTAAACTGGCTACTTCCTTCGTCTTGCATTCCTGCAAAGGCACTCAAACTCCCTTGGAGAAAGAAGAAACTAAGCCATTCGATTTTGTCCACCATCGGGGGCTTGCCCAGCTAAATCGACACACTGTCATTAAGATGAGTAATGAGAACGAGGTTCTTGACCTGTCCATGAAAGCTGCCCCTTTGCCTAAGGAAAGCGAGGACAGCTCCCAGCTCTCACCTGAAGAAGGTGCTTTGGACTTGTCCATTCCTTCCTGTCGGAAAATGAGCAACATAGAAGTAACAAGTACCAATCACGCTGCGCCTGTCATGGATGGTCTTCTTCCTTCCATGGCCGATAAACTTCCTACTGCTGTTTCTCCCTTTGTTCCTGCAAAACCTCATGAGACCCCACCCAAGGCTGAGAACAGAGTGATCAGTAGCAGTTCTTCGTCTGAACACCTGAGACAGCAGCCCAAGTGGTTGGTGGATCAGACTAATATAGCAACATGTGAGTCCTCTGCTAGCAATAACATTGAAATTGTAAGCACCTCACAGACAGCCAAAGTGATAGTCTCTGTCAAAGATGCGGTGCCTACTATTTTTTGTGGCAAGATTAAAGGCCTGTCAGGGGTTTCCACAAAAAACTTTTCCTTCAAAAGGGACATGCCCCAGGACTCAGTTCTTCAGTGTTATGATGTGAAGAACCAGCCAGAAGCCCGGGATAATGCAGAAGCTCTTAGGAAACCTATCAAAAACAGAAATGTCAAGTTAAAGAAAATGAACTCACAGGAAATACACATTCTTCCCATCAAAAAGCAGCGGCTTGCAGCCTTTTTTCCAAGGAAGTAATTTATGAAAGTAATTTAGAACATTTTACAATATAATTATTATGAATAAAGAGATGTGCTCCATTTTAAATTACATTTAAATCTTTAAACTATCTCTTTTAAGTTATTTGGAAGTGAAGGACTCTGGGGTGGGCTGGGCTAGGGAGGAGATGACAACAGGGGAGACCTGGATATATCTTCCCATTGCAATGGCTTTCGTTCTAAATTTTCATTAGAAGTAAATAAAAAGCAACATATTTTTCAAGTGATGGCACATTTTGCAGCTTTAATGGGATCTAATGGATGAGTGATTCAGAGGGGTAAGAGCTATTTTCACTGCCATAAAGTGCTTTGATGATGTAATGCTGAGCAATGGTGAGTAGAATGGAATTTTCAGAATAAATGTTTGTATGTGCTAGTTTGGTTTCAGTATTTTGTACTTTTCAAAGTTGCACCTTTTCTCTGGAAAGGTTTGACACAAGTAGCTAAGCTGGTGTTTGTATCATTCCTGTTAGCTGTTAAAATAATTCAACATAATTTGGACTATTTTCAAATTTATTTATTATTTATTATTTTCAAATAGTGCAATGTAATCCTCCTTAACTACAGTCCTGAAAACATGGGCCTTGTTTTCATCAGTTCTTTAAAAGGAAACTAAGCTGATCTTTAAAAGATTATTTTTAATAATAAAATCATTATATCATTTTAATAATAAAATAGAACTTCATTGCCTAGTGAATAAAGCACATAATGTTGCCACTGCTAAAAATATGCAATAAAAATATTCCTTTTGAGGTTTTTTTTTTATATTTCTTATGTAATATGAGTGGTGAAATGTATGGACAAGATCCTGTATGGGTACCATGTAGCTACATCTCCATAGCTATGTCTCTGAATGCTACCAAAAAAGAAAAAACTTACCTTGTCAGCAGAACATCCATCCCCAACACAGCCATTTCCACATTGTCAGAGAGTGTGGATGTGTCTTTTGCCATTTCCCCACTCTCTGAAAATGGACATGTTAGGGGTGTTTGTTACATGAATGGAGCTGAATTCTGACCTACACATTGACCATAAAGGGGATTATTTATACCATCATAATTCACTACAGGATGCTAGCCATGTATTTGGGAGGCCAGGGGATTGCATAGGTCCCCCAGGAGATCTTGGAGGGCCATATCCCCTCACCTCACCTACCTCTGCCCCCCTAGAATTTTTTGTCCCCAAACCCTTCTAGTTGGCATAGGGGCATTCTCACCATGTTCAGCTATTTTAGGTCAAGGAGAAATTTTTTAAAAATAATAGCCAATGTTCCCGCTCACTTCCTGTTTCAAAAACGACTTCTCTGGAGCTTAAATTGGTTCATCCCCCTGGCCCCAGTTGTGGAGGAAAGCCTCCCACATCCTCTAGAGGGTATTTCTGGGTACCTTGGAACAAAAAAAGTGCAAAAAATTCACCCCTGGGGGCACCTAAGGGCCACAAAAACAGTCTTGGGGGTAGGTGCAGCCTAGCATTTTTTGCATTTTGCCCACCCTTGCATTATAATAGAAAAACTGTCCACACACATGGGAGAGAGAGATTTACTAAGTGATTCTAATATATAAGACATATTCCTATGCTTAAATATATATAAATGTAAATATAAATAAATATAAATATATATATTCTAATATATAAGACATATTCCTATGCTTAAAGATCAGATTTAAACTTAAATAAAGCATTGCTACCGCTACGATGCCGGTAAAACTTTGAATATAAATCAAAGTCTATTTATTGGGTTATACATGTGCATCTTTCAAACTTTTCCTAAGTGATACTAATATATAAGAAATATAGTCCTCCCTCCACATTTGCTAGAGCATAGGTTCCCCACAGAAGTGGAAAAATTGCAAATATCAAAATGTGTATGTCTGGGAAGGGGGTGGAGGCATGGTGGAAAGAGCATGCACCCAGGCTCCAAACCAGATGGGGGAAAGGAGACAAGAAAGGGGTGGGGGGTGGGCATGGCAGCACTATACTTCCTTTCTCTGGGGAGAACATTGGGACAGCGTTCATGGTGCTGAGAAACTGGGATGCAAGCCATCCTTAACTTGTCAAACAGGAGGAGGAGGAGAAGGAATGGATTTTTAAAGAGCTGCATAGTTTGATTGGAGTCATCAAGAGGGAAGGAGCCCCTAGAAAAGAAGCAAGTGAGGGCAGGGCAGGGGTTGGATAAACTTGCAAATAATAAAATCCATGAAAGTTAAACCTGTGAATATGGAGGGTTGACTGTATTCCCATTCTTCAAGATCAGACTTAGGATTGTATCTTTACTATTTTTTTTAAAGTTATATATCTAATCTTCCTAAATAGCAATATCAATGCCATCCTTATTCTAGAAAGTAATATAAAAACGCTATCTAAAGCCGCTATTCTAATAGTTGTAATTTAAGTAACTATTTGAGCCATATAAAAACAATATTGGCAATATGAAATTTGATGCAATGAAGGACTGGCACGGGGTTTATTCACTGCCTCTAAGGATGCAATATAAAAGGGTATACCTTAGGCTTATGCGATCTGACGGGCATCTAATGGGCTTGAGATATTTTCTTACCAGCACGACTAGTAAACCTAATGAGATGAAGATGAAGATTGCCAATGTTTGCAATTGGGAAATGAGAGAGTTTGCTTCAAATATAGCTCCTATATATCCTCTTTGTAGAACCAAGGTAGCTCTTTGGCTCCTGGAAAATCCTTTGGTAAGGAAATGGGTGGGGAGACAGCCGGAACAACAGTGAGTGAAGACTCATGATGGATCCAGAAAAAAATAGAATAGAAACCATGTGAAGGAAGTTTTCTTCACTGCCAGCATTGCTATCTGCACTAAACCAGTGGAGCTTTCCAGATGACCTTTTTACATTACTGTCTTGATACATCAGAGCATAGCTTGGTAGTGTATTGTGACCAATTTGCACGACTTCAGGGATAAAATTACTGCATCTGTCCCAGTTCAGAGTCCATCTTAGCAGAGCCAGTTGATGCAGCTTCTGCAGCTATTTGTCCTGTAGCTGTGGATTCTTTCCTACTCATTCAAGATTCTTGAGTCAGCAATGAATGACAGAAAGAGGTATGCTCAATCTTTATTCTGGCTTGTTTAGGCAGGACGGGGGCTCTTCAAATATGTGATAAGAAATAGTTCTTATGTGAGCATTTACCTTTTGCTGAATGAAGAATCAATTAGAGTTTCAAATTTAGACCCTAATATTTTTAATAATTATCAGCCATAGTTGAATATTTGATTTTTGGCAAAGGAGTTTTGAGTGTCTAAGAATTTCTGGATTGTATTGATTCATATACTGGATATATTCAACCCTTTGGGGCTGCTTCTATCCTAGTTTTGGAATGCAAACAGCCTTCATTGCACTAGTTGATCATATGCCCAAGAACAAGACAGGAGAGTGGGTCCCAGTTGTTTCTTTTGGACCTCTCAGTGGCTTTCAGTATCTCCAATTATATTGTCCTCCTGGGCCTCCTTGCTCAGACATGGATTGGAGGCACTGTTCTGTGGGTTTTTGGAAGTTGGTACTTATCTCAGCACCTTGGCTGTTGGCTTATGGTGTCCTTTTGGACTTGGTTTGTAACATCTGCATGAAACCACTGAGAGCGATCATTTTGGGGGTACAGAATCTGGTGTTGGTATACAAATCACATCAAGCTTTTTATCTTTTCTCCCTTTTATTCTGGGAAGTTTAGGGAAATTCTGAACTGGTATGATAGACTGATCAGGCCTAAATACCCTGAAGGAACCAGATCCTGTCTGATCTTGGAAGCTAAGCATGGCCAGCCCTGGTTATTATTTGGATGGGAGATCACCAAGTCTTACGAGATGCTGTAGCTCTATATTTCAGAGGAAGGCAATTGCAAACTACCTTTGAGTACTCCTTGCTTTAGAAAACCCTATTAAATTTATGGGTGGCTTTAAATCAACAGGTTACTTGATGGTGACCATAGCCAGAATTGCTTTGGCTCAGGTTTGGCTGACGCATCAGTTACATCAGACCTGGCCACAATCATACAGATTAGTTAACATTTAATTGGATGACTGTTACATGCTCTATCGTGTCTATTCATTACTTCCTTTTGGAAATAATTGAGGAAACTTCCAGTTGTATGGAATGACCCTTAAAAAATCTTGACTGGTACAAAATTTGGGGGAACACATTACCTATTCATCATGTCATTTGTATGAGTTGTACAGTCAGTCCTCCATATCTGTGGATTCTGTATCAAAGGATTCAACCAATGACAGCTTGAAAATATCCCCCCTCAAAATAATCCAAATAGCAAATTTTGATTTTGCCATTTTATATAAATGACACCATTTTACTACACCACTGTACATAATGAGAGTTGAATATCCACAAATGTTGGTATCCATGGGGGATCTAGAACCAAACCCTAGCAGATACCAATGGCCCACTGCCTATGCTCATCTATTTCCACATACCAACCAGGAATGGGTGACTGGGAAGAGTCCAAGAGCAAATTACACCAACCCCCTTTTTTGAAACCCAAAGTGACTGCAAGATCACTTCTGGTTTAGGGGAAGGATAGGAGGGATCTTTTGGGCCCAAAAGACATGTGGAGTGGAGGGGACAATAACATAAAAATGGACAATGGTATCCCTGAATGTTTTTGGAGCACAGTTTTCCAATGTCAGGCTGAACTGGGGAAGACTGTGCAAGTTATATAATTCCCATGCTGGCTTTAAAGCCTGAAAGCAGCTTGAGGGCAGATTACAGGAAGGAATGTTTCTACTCCTATGCTTTTTAAAGTGCTTCTAAGGAACACCTTCTAAGCAACAGTTGGTGGGATGGCAGCAGGGTTACTGTGACACAACTCATATGTGCGTCTCCCTTCTTTGAAGGGTTAGATTTTTCTATTGACTTGACTCAGTGTCTGAAGGCATATCTTTTCCAACTGGATGTTGGATTAACTGTTGAATAGATTGTGATCCTTTTTTAAAAAAAATCTAGCCAGCCTAGTGTATATGAGTGCGTGCTGTTCTGTTTTACTTTTTTAGATTATTTTCTTGCATTATATCTTGTCTGTGGTATTTTGGTTATCTTTTTTAGCTGCTTTGATGGTCTGTTGGGAGAGGATATGGTGAGACAGAAACTTTTATTATAAACTAGCATATTTACCCAGCGTTGCCGGGGATTTTATTTTCTCATCGGTAACACTTGTTAGAAATACCTTAGGAATTACGTTATCTTACCTTAGGAATTAGATGTGGTTGAAATACACAGATCTGAGATCCTATGTCTGTAATTCCCCAAACTGCCTTATCCAGTGTCTGTAAGTTTTCCCCATAGTTCCCAATTCAATCTGTATGCAGAGTTGTTAACATACAGAGGTTTGGTTCCTGCGGGAATACAGTGTCTTCCTCCTTACTGCTAGGCCTCATCTCCATAGCAACCAGCCTATTCCAGTACCTATAATTTTTCCCAATATTCCCCAATGCAATCTGTATTCAGAGTTGCTAACATACAGGGGTTGGGTTCCTGAGAAAATACACTGGCCTCCTTCTTGCTGTTTGGCCTTGTCTCCATAGCAACCAGTCTGAGCTCTCTGACTGAGAATTCTAAAGGCCCCTCCCTGAACTGCCAACCCCAGGATTCCATAGAATCTTCACAGCCAGCCAATCATATGCTGTCTTCTCACCTCACACAGCCAATCATATGAGGTCTTCACCTGCTTAACACAAACAGACACGATCACTCATAAACTTTGACTTTTACATAGTAGATTATGCAAAATCATAAAACTTATTATCACAATCACTGACTATTTCTGACTTTTTCTCTGCACATAATCACAACTTGGCTGTAATAACTTTCAGGTAGCACTGCTGCCTGACTGCCATCATGTTAAGGTTGTCCATTCAGACAGTAAATGGAGCTAGTGTTGCCTTAATCACAAAAAGGACCAAAACAATTGCTAGGGGACACAGTGTTTATATCTATTGGACCATATTCTACATCGCCTACTTAGTATGTAACCTAAGTAATGTCTCCTTCCTTATCCCTCCCACAAAAACCTGCTTTTCCAGGCAGCAGACACATTGAGAGATGGTCTCTTGGGGTCAAGGTCAGGAGGAGGATGTTTCCACCTCCCCTCCTGCCAACAGGCAAGGCCATAATAAAGAAATTGCAAAACTATCCTGTTTCTGATTGCTGCAGCCTTTCTCATTGGAAGGACAGGGCAGGAAACATCTTCTTCCTGAACCCCTATCACCCCCTGAATAGACCTTAGTATGGCTGCTGCCTGGTAAAGCAGGGTTGGGAAGGTATTTATGGTCATAGCAATAGAGCCAGAATCATGACATATAGTGTTAGTGAATATGAAAGCAGTTATGGATCCATAACTTTTATGTTATGAATCCCTAACTGCAAATAGAATGCCTTCCAGCCTTGATTGATTGATTGATTGATTGATTGGGGTGAGGTGCCAATGAGAAGCTTTGCAATCAGTTATGCCTCAGTATTGTGACACACCAAGAGATACTGTATTTCATGGACTGTATGTTGAGCTGGAGAAATGATTTGGAATGGCCTTAAAAGCAGCATCCCCAGTTGATGAGTAGCAAGAGTTAACAAAGGAGTCATTTTGCCAGAAGGATGGTTTTGTGCGGTACACACGCAAGTCTATCTGTGCATCTTCCTAGAGAATTTCCTGGTGATTGCTTGTGAACTGACACTACAGTTTCCCCAGTATTTTAGCTAGCTTAGTGATCTTCACATTCAGATTCTGATGAGCAGTTTTAATTTGCTTGTCCGTACTATAGTGTAAGTGTGAAAATGTAATTTCAGAATATGAACCACTTTGTGCTCCTAAAAGGAAGGATGGGATTGAATCATCTACTGTTACGAGATCATCCTCTTCATCTGTAACGCTTCCGTTATAAAATAGCATGCCATCATTGTTTCCATGGGTCCCAAAACCCAAAAAAAAAAAAAAAATCACAATTAATTTGATAGATTTTATGAAGAACTTATAGCACAATTTATTAAAAATTGCCTGTGATTCTCAATCAGCTATTTAGTTATATAACTACCTTAGTTACATAGCTAAGTAGTGTCACTCACCTGGCCTCCCAGTCCTGACTTACTGGGCAACAGGGGTCTGCTCTCCTGTCAATAGGGACTCAGTAGATTGACTTTTCCACACCCCTCCATCCAGTGATCTCTAGTGTGACAGTCAGAAGCAGGATCCCTGTCACAATTCCCTGACTGCAGGAAACATCAATCCACTGCATCCTGATCAACAGCAGAGCAGACCTGTTGCTTGCAGCAGAGGCTGCCCAGTAAATCCAGATTGGGGGACTTTTCAACAATCCTTACATATTCCCTACTCTGTTGAATACATTGTTGTTGTGTGCCTTCATGTTATTTCCAACTTATGGAGACCCTAAGGTGAACCTATCACAGGATTTTCTTGAAAAGAATTGTTCCAGGGGGTTATCTTTGCCTTCCTCTGAGGATGAGAGAGTGCGACTTGCCTGTGGTCACCCTGGGGATTTCCATGGCTGAGTGTGATTCAAACCCTGATTGAACCCTGAGAGAGAAGATGAAGAAAAAGTCATGAAACTGGTAGAAAAAGGTGATGATTCACTGGCCCAGAAAGCCATAGGGATTGTTGAACTCTTTAATTCTGTAATATTGATAGACCTAAACATGCAACCGTGAATAAGGACAAAGACAGTTTGTATTGCAGAACCTCAGTAAATTATGCCTTGTTCCTGAATAGTTTTACTTCCAAATGATAAGCTAGTGATGTATGTGAGAGGAGAAGATGGGCTTCTATGGTGACATTGTAGAAGAGGAATAAAAGATCTGATTGGTAGATTTCCTTGCAAAAAACTATAAAGAACAGAGAAGCCTCAAATTATAACGAGGCATACCATTATTAGAAAGGACCTGATTATTTATATTAAAGTGAGCAAATGTTCTGTTATGTTTCTGCTGCCCCAGCATAATCTATATACAGACCATCAGTTAGATTTTTTTGAATCCCAACTGTTTACTCATTTGAGGTTGGCTCATATGAATTTTCCTGTGCCTTCCAATAAGTCCAGTTCTGTAAGTCACTGGTGATAGCTCCGATCAGCATTCCTTCCATTCATTGTCACAGGAATACATGTATGTGCATACACATTTCTTAAACTGCAGCGAGGCTGTGGTTGGAGCAATTACCTAGCAGTAAGTATGCCTAATAAAAACTTGCATAATACAATTCGTTATACAATAATTAAATACTAAGACTTCCTTCTGAGTAGACATAAACAGGTTTCTCAATCTCTCATCAGCCCAGCAGAGAATACACCATGTCAGCCACACCAATATTTACAGTTCTAAACTAATGTTCCTTCTGCATTTCTTTGATCAAACTCTCCTCAGCCTGAGATAGAAGACAGTGCCACTGCCCAATGTATTGTTTTAATCATTTAGTCATTTTAGTAAGGCTTGTCTTTTAAAATTCCACATAGCAAATACTGGCCAAGTTCCCGTACATCTTATAGTTACATTTCTGTAGCTATGTATCCTAGTGCTAGCTAGCCCCTAACATACCACGTCCACATTGTTGGAGAGCAGAGTAGGATGCATCCAGTTATTTTTTCTGTAGCTAGACATGCTGAGTTGGGCATCTACAGGGACCTGTAGAGGTCTTTGCAAACTTTCTACAGATGATGTCCTTGCAATGTGTCCAGCTACAAGAAAATAGTTGAATACATCTCCACCCATCCCTCTGCTCTCCAACCACACGGAGAGGGCCTGTGCTGCTTACAAGGTGAGTTGTTTGGGGGATTGGTCATTGCATGGTTAGAACCAAATTCTGACATGTGCTGCACTAGAAGAAAATAATTGCTGGTCCCTCGCATCAGATAGCCTGAGAAGCACTGGTCTGCAGTAAGTAGCTTTCCAGTTTTCTTCATGAAGGTCATTCTTGCCCTTACCTATTGCTGCCAGGGATTGGACCGGAGGCCTTCTGCATGTCCCATGTATGCTCAAAACTGGTAATTAGGGGTAAAAATCTGCAAAACATAAAATACTTCCTCAAATTTATATCAAACCAGTTGAGAATCTTCTCAAAACCTCTGTCCCATTTTTAATTGTAACAAAGCACTGGTAAGGAGAATGGTCTCTGACTTTAAGGTGAGACAGTGGGTTAATGTAACAGGCCCTCTGGTCCCATCTCCTGCTCTTGAGTAGAAGAGGGACCATCCCAAAGACTATCTTGCTACCACCACCACCATTTTTCCCCAAGTGACTCAGCAATGTAATAGTGGGAGTTATTGAGAAGTTAAACTTGCACCTTTTCCACCTCTGACTCTGCAGAGATTTTCCGTGTGTATGTTTAAGCAATGGAACGTGTAGAGAGCATGGGCTTAGGAGTAGTTACTTAGGAGTAGTTACAAAGTTACAAAAACAGCCTAAATTATATTCAGCCAATGTTAGAAAAAATATCACTCTAACATGACTAGCAGAACTTTCCTATTCTACTCATGAGACAGAGGGTTTTCTGGATCTTAGATGTTCACAGGAAGGTGGGAGTCTGAACTCCTTTGTCCAGCCTACAACCAAGCTTTCCCTAGGGAAGGTGAAGATGGCCACATCCCACCACAGCACAAAGTCTCTGTTGGTCAGTCTCTTTGTTCCTCTCTGTGCCTCATGACACTCCTGGTTTTTATAAACTCTCACTTGGAAACATCTTGAAGCTTTCACAGTTCTTCCCAAGCTGGCCATCTTCATGGGGCAATTGCCTCTCGTGATCTCTGTGATGCTGACCTCCCAGTAAATATAGCTTAAAACATCACATCTTTGTTTACCTGGAAGTGACTCTACACCTTGGCTGTGTTGCCCAAAGGCCATGATCACAGTTAAACAAAGCAACATTTAGATTTTCCTTGATGCGGTTATAAGTCCTTGCATGGCATTTAGTAAATTTCCATTAAGACCATCAGGATCTTTCCTCTTCCTTTCCAGTCAGAGCAGGAAATTCTTCTCTTCTGTGGGTAAGACTTGGTGATGGGTTTGCCAGAGATATATGTATCTTGTGCGTGTGTGAAGCTACTTCTGTAAAACAACAGTCTAGAATGTAAGTATGTGTTTGCCCATCCCTGAATTAAATAATCATTTAAGTCAAAGTGCAGCTCTTCAAAGGTTGTCAAAACTGCAATTCCCATGGGTATTTATCATAGCCAATGGTAAAGAATGCTGGGAATTTCAGTTCAGCTTCTGAAAAGCTGCACTTTGCCCACCTTGATCTAAATGAAGCATTATTAACAAATCTGAAAGGGTGGAGAATAGCCTTGATTGGTGAATTAATTCATGTGTAAAAAGCATGCAGGCTGCAGAGATCTCAGTACCTTTTCTTCTCCCCCTCCTTTTGGCCTTGGAAAAAAAAATCAGCAAATAATTAGAGAATTGCTGTTCCTGGAAACATCCAGGAGCAGCAATTCTCTTAAAACAACAAGTGTTCTTGATGTCTTTTAAAATCTCTCTCCCCAAAATTTACAAAATTGGAAACAGACTTGTGCAGCCAACAGTGACTCAGTGAAAACTGGTCCTTTATGCATTGGAGCTCGCCCCACGGATCTACAATTTTGTATAAAACGGGTGTAACAAATGACAAACACTGAATAAGTTTTATTTTCTGCTTAGATGAGAACATAAGTTGAAAGTAAAGAATTAAAAATATATTCTGTTACAAACACTGACAGACTTTGAAATCATGCTATTATACAAGGGTTAAGTTTCTGTATGACATTCTTGTTTCTTGTGTAGCTGTGGGTAAATGATGCAATGCACACCCTTTGCACTATCAAATACTAACAAATATACCACACTGACAAAATGCGTCAACGGCTAAGATCTCATTTTATAAAAGTTTTGTATGAAACAATTTCCAGCCATCTATAGTTTATAAAAAATTAATTGAACTAGGTCTGTGATTTTTTTTTTGTCTGCAACCCAGAAGAAGAAAACAACTTTCTGCTCCCAGTGAGTGAAATAAGCTACACTTATTAAAATATTTGCTGTTGTGTGCCTTCAAGTCATTTGTGACTTACAGCAAGCCTATGGCAAACCTATCATGTAATTTCGTTGGCAAGATTTGTTCAGATGGGGTTTGCCCTTATCTTCATCTGAGGCTGAACACGTATGATTTGCCCAAGGCCACCCTGTAACCTTAGGTTTACATTAGATATATATTGGGTCTTACAGGGTCTTTCTTCCACTTCTAGCTTGTAAATTAACAGGATTTTAAAATGCCACATAGGAAACAGAAAGGTGGTCTGAGTTTTGTTGTGAAAGTGCCAAGACTTATTCACACCCAGAATTTTTATTTTTCAAGTTTTAAAAACAATTTGGCAAATCCTTGGATGTCTGTAACTATCTAATTCTCCTTAGCCCAAAACTACAAGGGAAAAAAAATTATGCGATGTTAAATATCACAATATATATGCCAAAAATTTATTACATACTATGGTTGCATGCTTCTGTTTTTCACTGCTAATCTCCAAATATCTGCAGGAGCTTATGGCCAGAATCCTGTTGCAGCATTATGATGATGTAACACTGGCTTATGCTGGTGGCTCCATTTCTTACATGTTTGTGTAAGGAGGTATCTAGCAGCCACAAAACCCTATCTGCCTGCAACAAGCACACGGACACAACTGTATGTCACCTGGGATGTTGCCACTGTGTAAATATGCCAGTGTAGTTCTGAGCTCTCACAGTCTTTTACAAGATCTCAGTCTTTGTCTCTACAGCTACATCTCAGCTGGTGAAACAGTTTGTATGCTCTTATGAGAAGCAGTAATTCAGCTGGTACAGTGAATATTAATACCAGCTTTCTCAGAACAAAATAAGACATGCTTCTAAAATAAACTTAATTAAATCAGGCTGCAGTAATTTTAAAGAAATACTGATGTCTGAAAATTGTTCAGTGAGTTCACAGTATTTTTGCTAAACCTGAGTAATCAGAATACCAGTAAGCAAGGCATTTTCAAACGAGTAATGTGTCAAAAATACTTTTCTTCTTTAACTAGAAGTTTTTGATACAAAAAAGGCAGGAAGAAATATAAAATCTACTTTCCTTTTAGGACTACATCTTCTCTATCCTCACTTGTACTATTACATACAGTACATTCAGTTCCCTACACAGCAAATGTACATAATTGTCCCTGATATTATGTTGGCAGTGACAGCAAAATGTTTTACTATCAGCACTTCTTGTAGCTTATAGAAAGAGCACCAAGGTTTAGGTAAAATACACACATCCATGTGCAGTTCAATTCCTTTGTTAAAATTTTCATTCTTATATTTAAAAGAAGGTGGAGAAAGAAGATCAAAACAATGAAAGTCATCCTCCACACTTTTCCAGAAACCTTCCCAGAACAAAATGGCTCAGCACAAAACTATGAAAATTGAGGAATCTTGCATAGTCCAGGGAGTTCCCCTATGTAAATCCACCTGTCCACTGATTGATTGTTTCTTGTTTCCCCAGCAACAGAAAGCAAAACAGGCAGGCATTTAGTGAATCATTAGGATGACACATTTTGCTTTAATCCAGCAAAGGCCAACCACATGCAGGAAAAAAAAGGTGCTTTGGGATAAACCCTTGCATCTAGTATTGAGAGCTGCATATGCAGAAATCTTTGCTGGATTGTCCATGACCTAACACACTTCCTTATAGTCAGTCCTGGCAGCCAGAAATAGTTTGTTTTGGAGTGAAAAAGGAATTGAATCCCCTCTCCACTGTAGTGCCAAGAAGTCAGTCAGAGTGCCTATCTGGCCATGTGCTCTGCTGTTTTACATGTGAAGATTGCTATGCACAGCAGGCTCCACAGCTTGAAACTACAGATAAAATGTAAACTGGGGCAAATGTGTTGTGCACATTTTGATTTTTCCCATTGTTTTAAAAAAATGGATCTACAGTTTATCATCTGTCACAGTGCAAAAGTACCTTTAAAAAAGACTTTTTTTAAAAAAATGAACACTATATACAATATATATATATATATCTGTATATGCATGTACCCCCCATACATAAATATACAAGTGCATGAACATACCCTCATGCTGAACTCCAGAGATGGAATGTTTTAAAATGCTGGGTCATGTATTCCAGTAAAGCAAACTGGGAATCTGTTCATGCCTCTGGAAGGTGGCTGCTCAAATCAGCAGTAAAACTTCCTTCTTAAGTAAAAACTATTGCCAACTGAAATTGTCAGTATATTGTAAAGTTTCCTCTCATAATTTAAAACTACACTTGTATAAAAGCTTTTGTCTTTAAACATACAGGACAAACATACAGAACCATTCATATGGCTATTCCCTTTATGGAAATCTATATAACATAATCATATTTATCTCTTTGAGCACCAGATACAAAACTTTAACTGAGGAGTGAATTCACTGCCAACCTTAATACCTCCCTCTGTTTCACATACAAATTCAGCCACTATTTAAAAAACTTTCAGATTCTGATTTTTTTAAAAAGAAAAAAATACTCCTTTGGAATTCAGCTGTTTTGGTTTTAAATGAAAATGCACCAGCTGAAGTTGAATAGCCAAGAATACATTTTACAGCTTCCCATATAAATACTCTCAACATTGTCTTTTCCCCTGCAACTTTTAAACATGTTATTAAATACAAAGATGTAAAACTTTCTCCTTGACAAGAAATTTCATATTTTTGAAAAATGTCTAAAACCAATGATGGTTTAGCACAATGCTTTTAGAAACTTGTTTTTCTGAAGTGAATAGGATCATCTTCCATCCCTCCATTCCTAGAATCAGGCGAAGTTCCTGCTTTATTGTGCTTTCCTGCATCTTCATGAACCTGAGAGGCTTTGCCATTAAGCATATAAAATCATCGCTGGCTGTGCGTCCACTGCCTAGTACTTTCCTTGCTTAAGTCTCTCGATGTGGTAGCACAGCTTTAGTGCTGGCCCCAGCTTTAGCCCCATATATTTCATTATCATGTCACTCCTCAGTAGCAAGAGTGCCTTTCCGTCAATTTCCTGTGGCCAGGAAGAAAAGATAATGAATAAGGAATTCATAAAATCTTGTTCAAACAGCCTGGGATAAAAACTTAGCGCTAGAATAGGCAGAAACAGCAGAGACTTCCATACAAAAGGCTGAGTACGGTATGGCAAGACACACAGCAGGAATAGTTCCAATTTGAAATTATCATAAAGAGACTGACAAATTATAATGTAAATTGTCACCTTTACATCTTTTTCTTATTTCATATATAGTTTGATAATAAATACATATGAAAATTTGTGCCACTTAGAAACGTACTTTCAATTAAATAAAAATTACAAGGGACCTCAAGAGGGACCTTTTCTTTTACAAAATTAACAGCAGGCATAATATGATACCGCTTCCTCTATCACTCTGAGCAGTTTCATGCATCTCAGTGGTAAGCAAGTTATTGTATCTCATTATACATCAAACTAAGCATTCTCAATTTTATCCAAACAATAGAGCCTGTACTACAAAATGCATCTGTCCAGCATAACTTCTGCAATCATCTGCAATTTTTTTAAGCAGCAATTGCCATTGGGTTAACCAGCTGAACTACATGGTGCAAAATTATACCCCTCTTTGATACCGTCCTGCACAGAAAGAGGCAGGACTGCTTCAGAAGCATAGTGCACACATTAGAGAGCTGGGAAAGAACACAAAATTTTAAAAATAGTTTTTTTTATTATATATTAGGTGGAGAAACGATCTCAACTATTTGTACTTTGACTGAAAAATATCACTGGTAAATACACCTTAGCAGTTTGAAATTTTTGTACAACTTTTATCATATCTAAACCACATTACACTCCACAACAAGTAGGAAGTCAAATCAGGTGCTATTTCAACTCTTCCCCTTCTCTTGTCAATTAAATTTGCACTAAAAATCAACGCATTTTGCAGCTGGAAAAAAAGTGTCATCTGTATGGCCTAGCAGTTGTAAGCAAATGTAAATTAACTGCTGACATATCTGATGATATATTTTGAATAATGTACTGAGATTTGCAAACAGAAATGAATACAGATTAAAAAAAAACTTTTCTGAAATGCAAACCAAATTGTAAACTACTACAAGAACAATCTTTCTGTTGATAACACATCCGGACTGACAGTATTAATATCTACCTGATAAAGAAAATTAATCCTTTCTTCTGACTCCCTTCACTGACTTTGTCTGGACACATTTTGTTTCATGCTACTAAATAAGGACATGAATGATTTTGTCTTAAAAAGGTTTCTTAAATAAATAATTCTGAAAAGCAATTAACTAACTATCCAGCTGCTTTTACATATTGGGAAAACATAACAGGAACATACAGCGAAAGTTGTTGCTAGTATAAAAGGAGAAGCAAGTGATGATTTGCCATAGCAATATTGCATTATTCAAACTAGAATCACAGAAACATAGAGTTGGAAGAGACCACAATGGTCATCAAGTCCAACCCCTTGCCCTATTGCAGACGAAAGAACAAACCTCAAAAGCCCAAAAGAACTTTCTTTTTTATTAAATGGAATCTAAAAACACCCAAAATTTATTCCATACACTTTTTACACAGCTTGTCCTCTCTATTTTGTATCTTTATCCTCACACAAATTATTTCAAAGCATTGTGGCTATCATGCATACTTTTTTAATCTTTTGGTGCACTGAATATAAATGTTACATGTCTTAAATTCTTACACAACTTATTTGATTATAGAGATCTTTCTTTATATCCTATCTTCCCCCTCGCTGCAGATAGGCTTGTGATGAAAGACTAGCTTTACTTCTGCCTATGTGTGCACATGGGTATGTGAAAACATCATGTCCCAAGGGATTACTCAGGGCTGCATTAAGGTTTTTGAAGCCCCTAGGCACCCTTGTATTTGACTCTCCATCTCATCTTGACATATCACTAAATATTCTGAAATTTTGTTTTCATTTCTAATTCCTGTACAATTTTTGTTAACTCTGTTTTCATAATCCCTAAAATATTCATAGATCCTAGGCACTGTGTTTAAAGTACCTAAGGGATAATGCAGCTCTGGGGGTACCACAAAATGACCCAACAAATGTGTCACAGACTAATAGTGACTGCTTCAATTTAAATAAAAACAGTGAACAACTGTGACAAAGCCAAGTATAAAATGTGCAGAATAGATCATTCCAAGCAGATAACTGTCCTAAAAGAGAAACAGGGGAGGTTATGCAGAGGTGGGATAGCAGGAGAGAAAATCCATAATGTCTCAAACTTTGATAAGGTTGCCCCATTCCATTTGTCTCTCTATGCACCATGAAATGCAGGACACTAAGGTCTTGTTTACACTATACCACTGCTTCTCAACCTTTTCTTTATAGGGGACTCCCTCCAAATATAATTTGTTGCCTGGGCCCCCAAAACTTAAGATTTAAATATTTAAGTTTAGATTTAAATATTCAAATATTTATTTATTAAAGGCTTCTGGAGACTACGAACAAATCCCTGTTCAGACACTGGGTGAGTCACTGCTGTTGCCACAGATGTTGGTATCTAACAGCAGGGCTTTGCTGACCCCTGTGAGGGCTCCATGGACTTTCAGGAGTCCCTGGACCCCAGGTTAAGAACCACTGCACTACACCATTGTAGCACTTTGATGCAATAGCATTTTTTTTTATTTCTATACCGCCTATCAACTAAGCGTTATCTAAGCGGTTTACAATGTATTTTTAGCTAATTGCCCCCAACAAGCTGGGTACTCATTTTACCGACCTATGAAAGGATGGAAGGCTGAGTCAACCTTGGAGCCTGGCAGGATCGAACTCACAACCTTGTGGTTGCAGTACTGGCATTTAACCACTGCGCCACCAGGGCTCCTGGCATCATTAACTCCAATGGCTTGAGCCTGTAAATCCTGAAATGTGCAGTTGAGAGAGTGGTATTTAGAATTCTCAGCGAAAGAGCTCTTAATGCCTTCTTGAACTACCACAAGATTCTGTAGGATATAACTAAAGTGATACTAGTGGTGAAGTGTGAAAGAGATCTTAAATGCTTGAATATAAGCAAATGTAAAAATAAAACTATATGTAAGCAAGACTTCTTACATGTCTTCTGAAGAGTTCAGCATGTGGCGCTAATGCCTGGGGATCAGCTTCTTTCACAAATCGCATCACTTCTTCTATCGACCACATTGAAGGGTCCTTGTTGAGCAGACGCGAAGGCTCCCGTTTCAGTGCACTGAGGTCAGGTCCTGTTGTAGAGCTTGCAGCTTAAATATACAAAATGATAAAAACGAATACCTTTGATGCCACCAGTACATTTAGGGACACACATACACTCCTTAGGCCTTCTTGTCCACTTATGAATAAGAGAAAAATACATTAAAATATGATTTTTTGCTAATTTTGCCAGAAACTCATAGGCTGACAAAGTTTAAATATAATAACTGAGATTCTTGGTAAAACAAAATGCAAAACATGTCTAAAAACAGAGAGAATAACAAAAATAACAGATATATCAAGATATCAAGAATGGGGGCTATCTTAAGAAGCAGACATTCTCAAACGTGATTATTTTTTAAAAAAATATTTATTTGATCATTATTTGATTTTGGCAGTGAGTCATCACTGATCTACAACCATCTCATTTCTGGTGAGGAATCTCTGTAGCTTAAGACTCAGTTTCTGGGTTTCTGGCATTTTTTGCTAACTTTGCAGGTTTGACTTCTTTTGCAAAATCCTGCATATATAGGTACTTCCATACTCTACTTGAAAGATTTTCTACTTTGTTAAGCAACAGATAAGTCAAACATGCACTTTTAAAAGGGTGAAGTATAAGGAATACCTTCAATCCTCCTCTGGAGTCTATTCCTGTTGACTTCATAATAACTGCTGTTCCCACCAGAACTTGATAGTCTCCGAAGGACTGGTGCTGCATTTGAGGTAGAGGTCACTGGTGGAAGAGAATTCCTGTAACAGGCCGTGTTCCCTGAGGTACGATAGTCAATGGAATTCCGACAGTTTGGTTTTGAGGGATTGACTGAATTAAGTGCAGAATCCATTGAGTCCTCAGAAAACCTGTGTTCTTTAGGGGTGCCATTTTCTTCACTTGGCAGAGTTTCTGCTGTAAAAAAACAGACGAACAATTCATTATCATTAGTAAGCCAGGATGACATCACTCTTACACAATGTGAGGTAAGATTTGAATCTAGGTCTACAAAGTCTTTGGTGGAAAACAAGGTTTCCTTAGCTTTATTTCCCACCTGTACATAATCATCTCATACATAAAAAGGTTGTTAAGCAGAATAACAAATGAACATTTCTATCTTCTCTAAGGAGTGCTACAGAATTATGTGCAAAGACTACAGCTGCATCTGTAGAGCCCAGGACGTCGCACTCTTTTTGCCCAGCTAGTCAGCCGTCAGCTGGAGAGTGGGGAACAGATTTGTGTTCTAATACCTCTATGAGCAGCATGGAAACAGGAATCTTAATCATGATCATTGAGCATGGGATAATGGGGAGGTATTAAAATACATCCACCCTCCCACATACACAAACGTAAACACATTTGCCTGTAGCCAGGATCAGTATTTCCACACTTGTAATAGCAATGGGGAAACAGCTGTGGGGAAGGGTCAGTAATCTTGTTGAGGATGGGGGGGGAGCTTTACCCTTTCCAAGTGATCCTGAACAGTAGGAGAGGAAGCTGTGTGTGTGTGTGTGTGTGTGAGCCTAGACCTATCTGCTGCAGCCCCAAGTATCCTAAACAAAGTCTGCCAGCTCCTAGTTACAATGTCTAGAATTGCTGTGAATTTGCATGATGTGCATTAGTCTGCTGCTTTTGTTAGTGAAATTAATGACAGTACAGTTACCTTCTGATGGTTGAGCTTCAGTTCTTGGGAGTTTAGGAGACAGAGGAGCAGTGTAGGGTGGTGAATCCTGAGGATACCGCTTTGAACTTCTGTTGTCTGACATTTCTTCTTTTGCTGGCAAAATGGAAATGAGGAATTCAAGTATTGTGAAACCAACAGATACAGTTGTTTCACTTCAAATGTGTAAACAACTAAACGTTCATTTTTGAGTGCTGTGGGATGTCTCCACATTTCTGCATGAATACATTTCATTCAGGGAATTGTTTTGTGATGGATTCCAGGAAAGGTATATACATAGAAAACAATGACCAACAATGACCAGCCAGTGCTATCTTCTTCATAAGGTTCTTTCATTCCAGTGTGACACATTTTTCCCACATATATTCATAGAACCCCTTTGCAAAGCTTCTCCCATTGGATTCAAATTAAGAGAAAACAGATTCCACTTGAACATTACAAAGAACCTCTTTACTGTAAGAGATGTTTGACAGTGCAATAGACTGCCCAGATGGTTGTGAACTCTCCTTCTTTGGAGGTATTCAACAGAGGTTGGATGACAATCTCCCAAGAGATTTCATTGTGTATTCCTGGAAGGCAGGGAGTTAGACTAGATGGCCCTTGCAGTCACTTCCAATTCTATGGCCAAGATCCTAGAGCAGCTACCTAGTTAACTTAGTTACTCAACTAAATAATGTCTCCTTACTTGATTCTCTGGCACTTTCCACACGGGGTAAGTAGTACGGCATGGTGTGACCTCTGACGGAGGTCGTCCGCACCTTGGGAGCGGACTGGGTCAGACTACTTGTCGCAGTTCCACACCTCAGTCCGCTCCAGAGTGACCCGAAGTGGTTGTGCAGCATGCTTTTTAAAAACCTGTTTTTACAGGTTTTTCAAAAGCACGGAGCGTGCCACTCCATGCCACTCCATTCCCGCACTCCGGTGCAGATTTGCAGGTGCGCACCAGTGTGCGCCTGCAGATCTGCCGGGGGTGGGCTTCCGGCTGGCGAGCTTCTCCGGTTGGTGGAGAGCCTCCACCAACTGGAAGCCGCCATTTTGGACACCGGAGCCACCATTTTGGACGCTGGGGACTGTGGAACAGCGAGCTCGCGCTGCTCCGCATGGAGACAGACTTACCCAGCTGCTGGTAAGCTCTGTTTCAGCACGTTTTCCCCCGTTTCCCCCTCCACGTGCGGAAAGGGCCTCTGCCTCCAGTAATCTCTGATACAACAGTCCAAAGCAGTCCCTGTCACAATACCTCATCTCTTCAGAGATTGCACACAAGAAGAAGGTGGAAAAGCCAAAATGTTGTGGCTTGATTAATAGAAAAACATGCTTTCATTGCCTACGGGAGCTGCTCCTCAGTAAATAAATATTGGGGGAATTTTACAATCATTGCAATAGTCCCACAGCTGTGAATATGTAGGGGCCATGAATATGCGCCCATAACTGTGTTACTGAATTCCTGCCAATGATTCTACAATTCATTGAACAAAAACATTACAGTGGAACTAAGATATAATTCAAGTACAGTTTCTTCCACAGTGAATGCTGAATCAGGAAGGCATCCTTAGTAAGAGAGAGCTCCAGATAATGTTTTTTTTTTTGAACCATGCAACAACTGAAATAATACTCCATAATGAAAATATGCACACTTAACATCTTTTTTGTGAACCTTCAGGTGTCAAACCATAATACTGAGTCAGTGGTATGTAGATCAAGAAATAATTTTGACTGATACACAGCATTGTGTGACCAGTAAGAGAATGATAAAGTTCCACTTCCCATTTCATTTCAAGCCATGCCTGGTGGCCCTTTAGGACAGATGCAGAACTGATTCATTATTGATATTGGTAACAGCTGCCTACTTTTGTATAGCAGTTGTAAGGATTATTGGGGAATGCACATGCAGTTTTTTAAATATTTGGGATGCATTACAGAAACACTAAGCTGTTTTTGAGATATAACATAGCTTTGTGGACCCTGGCATGGGACAGAAAAGTGGAAAATCTATTTCTAAAAATATATTGTTTCATTAAATAAATTAATAATATAATGGATACACACTAGAACTGTAGAACTGGTAAGTTTCAAAGTTGTAATTAACATTATTTTATCCAGCTGTTCTAAAGGAAGTAATGTAAACTGATTGTTGTTAACTGCCATCAGGTTGACTTTGACTCATAGTGACCCTATGAATGACAGGCCTCAGAGACACCCTGTTATTTAACAGCCTTGTTAAGATCTTGCAAACTCCGGGCCATGGCTTTCTTGATTGAGTCAGTTCAGTATTCATGTGGTCTTCCTCTTTTCCTACTGTCTTCTAATTTGCCTTAGTCATTTTGTCTTATAGGGAAAGTCAGGCTTTCTAGGCCCAGTTACTTGTCTTTTTGACAGTCTACAGTGTCCATAGAAACCTTCTCCAACACATTTCAAAAGAGCTGATTTTCTTCCTATCAGCTTTATTTACTATCCAGCTTTCACAACCATACACAGAAACTGGAAATACTATGGCACAGACTTTGGTATTCAATGATACATCTTCACATTTGAGGACCTTATATAATTTTTTCATAGCTGCTCTTCCAAACTGTAATCTTCTGATTTCTTGACCAGTCTCTATTTTGGTTAATGACTGAGCCAAGGAACAGAAAATCTTTAGCTATTTAGTTGTCTTCATCATCCACTTTAAAATTATGTAAACCATCTCTGGTCATTATTTTTGTTTTCTTAACATTCAACTGTAATCAAGCTTTTGCACTTTTTCCTTGATTTTCTTCATTGCCCACACACTTTCACACATTGGCCAAGATCCTACATCTACTCATAGCTTCACACATATAGTTCTGCATCCTTCCACCACTTGGTAGCTGTCAGGCTCTGGGAGGGCCCCTGCTGCTTTCACTTACTGGCATAGAAATGATTCTGACCACAGAGGAGAACCTGGTATCAATTCAGGGACAGGGTGGGGTGGAGAAATGAAGATGCTACCTCAAATGGAGTGTACCTGTCTTCTCTTCTCCCCAGGAGCCCAGAGTAGTCAGATCTGAATCACCTCCATCATCCCTCCCATTCCCAGAAGTAAGAGAGAGCAGCAGCAGCACTTTCTTGGGCCTTGACACCTGCTAGATAGTAGGACATTTCTGGACAGATCCCAAAGGCAAGAGTATAGCCCTCTGTACCCTATCCCAAAAGGGATTTTCCTGTGCATAACCTGTATTTAACATGCACGTACATCACTAGCAGGGGTTTTGCAAAAACAATTGAATCCAGGTCTAGGCAGGTGCAACAGAGCTGGAAGAAACAAACTTCCCTACTTCATCTTTCTATGGCACCCTGTCTGGCCCCCTAAAAATCCTGTATGGAAGATAAGGGGACACTTGTAAGTGGTGATGACCAATCAAGAGGGAAGTAGGCACCTCTTCTGGACAGCCTCCTTCTGCTACCAACAGGCAAATTCTAGATCTCTGTTTATTTGGAATATCAAGGTGAGAAGGGAACCAAAATTACTATAATCCAAATCAAACATCGCATTGCAAATTCATCTGACTGAATTCTTGTTCAATATGAAAAACTGCAAGGGAAAGCAAAATCAGAACTAAAACTGTGACTGCATCAGATAGTTTGACAGTTACTAAAGTGTTTCATTTCTTTGCCTGAACAGTGGAGAGAAAAAAAGTAGTGTTTATACTGAACCCTTCATGTTTGAGAGACTGTACTTTATGCTCTTTGTTGATGGTAAGTAAAATTAACACAGCCTTTGAGCTATATCTATTAAACAAACCAAAACAAAAGGAATATGCTACAATCCTAATCACTAAGAAAATGGCAGAATGTCAGCTGAGTGACAAAACCAACCAAGCCTAGTGGCACATTAAAAAAATACTAAATTTTATTTGGTATAATTTTTCATGGCCAAAAGGCTACTGCATCAGAAACACCGTTATACATTTGAGGAAGCAGACTGGTGGCCATAAAACCTTATGGCAAATAAAACAGAGTAGTTTCAAGATGCTGCAACATTATTTATTGTTTAATCTATTTAGGGCATCATAAATTTTCTGACAGAAAGTCTTCTGGAAATTTCACATGGCTATATAACTTGTCTTCTTCCAAACTTGCACTCTCTGCAATCATTTTCTGATCTTTCTGGTATAGGAATATCTTACTAAAATAAATACTGTACAAAAAAAATATCAAAGAGAAATGCTACAAATAGATTCTGGAATAGGAAGAGGAAATAACAACAACAGACCATTACCTGGTTTGTTTCTATCATATTCGGTGGGACTATGTGCACTTCCCATGTAAGGACTAAAGGGCTGGCTACTAAAAAGATTATCACATTGTAGGCTGTGGCAAAGTTTCTCCAAAAAGCGCAGGACAAATGATGCACTGTTTACAGAAGGAAGACTGATGGCGTGCTTTTCCCCATCAAAGGAAGCTGTTCATAAAAGATATAAAGCATTAGCTTAATAATATAAAACAACATCAGTGCCTAAAACAGAACACAATCACCCTTTGGCTGAAACGAAGGAATAAAGACAGAACACCTTGCTGTTTCTTGAATTTTCTTTTCCAGCCTTAACATCAAATCAAACTACCAGTCTAGAACAACTGGGCTTCAGCCATTTTTTAAAAAAACAAAGTCTGAAACATATTTTGCTTTAGGGCTATAGATTTCCCATTAAGAAGTCATCAGGACACCTTGTTCAGTTTATGATGCCAGAAGACTCTCTTGTGTGTGGGGTGACAGGGGTGATCTCATTCAGCACAATACTTAATAAGGTAGAGGAGACCATTCTTTTTATTTATCTGTTTTAAAAAGAGTGTATTGATGCAGAAACAGGAAGAAGCAGTACAAAGTGACATTAGATGTAGCTCATTGAGTTGTCACTAGTTGCCAGTTTGGATGAGTCCTAAATGAGCAAAAGCATCTGTGCTTTCCAGGGTATGGAAAGGCTTTTGATAGTTCTCTGTTGACTTTTCAGGAATAATGTTCAGATAAGATAAGCTTAATTTCATATAAAGGATATCAGTTTCTGCCCTATTTATCACTGGATCGATGAAAAAAAATTAAATTAACTGTTTATTGTGCTACACTACCCCTTGGTCTTGATTTTGGACCCTAAACTGAAGAAACTTCCATGTTCAACTCAAATTACTCCTGTTGCTAATTGATCTCCTTGACCCCTTGTTCAAATTGTTTGCTATTATCAAGTGTGCTGATAATTTGCTCCAGGTTTGTTTTACTGATTCTACTACTGCTGTTTTTATTATGCTGTCTTATCATATTCATTTTGTGATGACATTTGACTGCATTTAGTTATTAGTGACCTTTGAACTTTGCCTGTTCTTTACACAGCACAATAAGCCTGAATCACTAGCCTATCTTGGCTTACTACAGGGGTGGGAATGATGCAACCTACAGGCCACTTGTGAGCTCCCACAGCAATTTTGATGATCCCCAAGAGCCAAATTTTTTTTTTGTCCTTTAGAAACAAAAACAAAGCAAAAAACCAAATCAAAACAACAGAACTGTAATTGTTTTTCAAACCTGGAAATGGCCTTTGCATGGGAAGCATGGTGCAACCCTCTCAGAGGACCTAGGCATGGAAAAGTAGGCCCTAGACCAGTGGTTCTCAACCTGTGGGTCCCCAGATGTTTTTGGACTTCAGCTCCCAGAAGCCCTGAGCATTGGCCATAGTGGCTGGGGCTTCTGGGAGCTGAAGTCCACAAACATCTGGAGACCCACAGGTTGAGAACCACTGCCCTAGACCTCTGAAATTTGCCCCACCCTTGGTTTATTGTGAGTGAACAGTGTACACAGTTTATTTGTTCCCTATTATTGTTGGTGAAGCCAGAAGTGGGCATCCAAAACATCAGCTCCAGGTGCATTGATCCCAAATAGGCCCAAAGGAATACCAAATGAGCAGCATACAACTTATACAGGAACAAATCTGCCATAGCTATGGTGTGCAAATACATCCTTTGTAAAAAGGCAGAATACAGATCCAATAAGTAAATAAAATAAAATACCAGTGATCATCTCTCCCGCATGATGCCCTGACTTGAGGAATCCAAAAACATTTTTTGATTGATAAGCACAGTCTACACAGGCTTGCACAGCTTGCTGAAGCACCACGTTCACGGGACCTGGTCCAAAGTGATCTGGCAGCTGCTGAACCTTCTTTTTATCCAGATGAGGTCCAGAGTTCCCATGCTTGTTAACATACACACAAACTTTGAAAAAAAAAGAATATGGTCTGCTTTAATTACTTTGAAATCTTATACCCTGCAACCCACAAGAAATATATTCTGGATAAAATATTGTTTTACAAGGTTGTTACTGAAAAAAAGGGGGTTGTCCCATCCCTTCTGCATATAGACATCTCTTACACAAGCATATCTATCTCAAAAAGTTGCTAGTGATTCAAACTTCAGCTTATGTTTGAGAAATGAATGAGATCAACAAATGTTCACTTTGTAAAATCCGTTCCTGCCCAGAGAAGTTAATTTCACTAGCCTTGAATTCCAAATACCAGTGACAGATTCTCAGATTCCCTTACTTCTGGAGGCTACCTAGACAAGCCACATTGCACTTGTCGAATTACATATTCATGTCCCTTGCACTTTTAACCCACTTCTTTGTTTCATTCTATCGTTCACAGAATTAAAAGAAAGAATAAAAAGCCTTCAAAATAAATTCTGCTTGTGTTCTTAATACTCCTGAGAAGCAGACCAAGATCCTTTTCCTATATATAAGTAAGAAACATTAAGATCATAGATTTCATGGCTGGAAAGTATTTTCCCAAAGTCAACATATGCAGCAAGTGTGTGGTTGACCATTAAAAACAGCTATCTTGCACCATGACTTCCCAATGCAGAATCAAAAAGTTGGTTTAGGAGAAACCCTACAGTGACAAATCACTGTTTGAGATGGTGTTGAAACTCTTGCTTTAAATATTTAGTTTGGGTATTGCTGTGGCTTTCTGCCCATGATGAATGCCCACACTGAGGTAGGAGATGAATTAACAGAATGCCTAGGGAAGGAGAAATATAACACAGGAGGATTAGGAGAACGGGCTAGGGAACATGAGAAAGGAAGAAAGAACGGGAATGAAGGCTGGAACTAAGGAAAATTAGGAGTATCAGATGGTCTATATAAACTATATAAAAATCTAGAAAACAATAAAGGAGAGTAGTGGAGAAGTGTATTGATTGTTAGAAGGGTGAAAGTGGGCAAAAATGGTAGATCAGGGAAAGGAGAGGATAGGACTAGACTATGCAAACATTCCCAATAACAGACTAGGGGGAAAAACCTCCATTTTTTGATGGAGCTGAATGATTTTGCTACCATCTAGGCAAGAGACCAACTGCTGAGCCAAGCAGTAACACCAAAGAAGACATCACAACCCTTTGACCAATGAAGAGCTCTTCTGCATAGCAAAGGGGCTCCAAGTCCTCAGGAGAGCAGTAAAGTAATGTTTTATAAGAAACCAAAACCAAATGCTGCTAGCATTACAGGGGCATGCCTCATGTATCTGTTTTCCAATTGCGAAACAACAACTCCGTGCGCATATGTAGCTACAAATAACCCTACAAAGCCAGCTTCATTTCTGAGAGCCAAGCATAGAAGAAACATCACATACATTAGTGCAACAGATATACAGTGCATGAATTAAAAGGGCTACTTTATATTACGTTGTTTTTCAAAGATATCTGTGGTCACAATACACTTTTTTCCAACTGGTTTCAAACTTTTAATTAAAAGAAGATTTGTGTGTAGTCCCTTTTAGTTATCTTTACAACTCTGCTATGTTTAAATATCATCTTCCATTCAGAAATCCAAGATACCTTTAACATGGCAGTTCTGGAATCATCAGATAGTTCCCCTAGAAAGGAGACGCATCTTTTCTTTCCTAACTACAGATCTTACCTGTGGAAATGACAGCAGCCATTGCACCAGTGATACCAGGCCCATCTTTATGTATCTGAGAGGTGCTGTTGTCCACTTTTGCAGAAGTAAGAGGAGGAGAAAACACTGGAGATTGCACTGCCAAGATTGTTTTCTGCTTGAAACAAAGAAACAGCTTCTTCTTAATTTTTTTTTAAATTGGCTCTTCTGCAAAGCCAGGTTGAAACTGGGATCTACCAGAAATCTAAACTCTCTTTCCCTTTGAAATGTAGAATGAATCAGACTGCAGTTGCAGCACTTCTAGGGTCAACCCATTTTTAGAGGGTCTTCAGAAAAGGGGGCAAAATCATGATCTCAGCTTGGACTAGAGACCACATGAGAGCCTCCATAAGACCTACCATCACACGATGACTTTACCACATCAGTACTATATTACAATGGTTATCTCAAACAGCTTACTTGCTTGTCCATCCTTCCCCAACCCTCAATATATGATAAGTTGCTAAGACAAAAGTGAACAGCAATGACAAATGTCAATTTTTGGCTTCTTTACCACTCCTTGTGACAGATCTTGGACACATGCATCCCTGTCAAATTAAAAATCTATACATCTCACTGAACTTACACTTTATTTCTAAGTAAGATTGTGCTGTTGATGAATAATCTTAATTAGCGGAGATAGCCTATACTAAAGAACATTTTTCTAAACAGAGTTAACAAAGGATCCAGTAAAGCAGGAGTGGGAATTATTCCCCATCTCATCCCACTCCACCCAGATATTGCTGGTCTGCAACCATCAGAAGCCACAGGCAGCATAAACCAGGAATGTTGGGATTTGCAGTCTAAAAACAACTGGAGGACTGTGTGATTTCAACACTTTCAGTAAAGTGGTTTTTCTATGTGCAACTACAGTACATTCAGATCAGTGCCAAAACAAATGGAGAAATATTATAATTGTTTTTAAAACATATGGTGATCTAAGAGGAAGATACTCAACTTTGCTTCCAGCACATTCCAAAACAAAACAATTAATTCCATGAGAATTAATTGTAACTAGGCTGTACAGGATTATACAGTTAGTAGTCAGCTTGCACAAAATACATACAAAGAATAGGAAGAAAGAAGCTGATATAAAGCTGCATTTTTATAAATAGTAAAAGAGTTTTTAAAAGTACAGAATTAACTAGACAAACATTAAAAACTTGTCCTGCCACTGAATGTGAAGGTAAACAGATCTGCTAACCTTCCTTCCTGGTTTTAAGCCTTTTTTCCGTTTTTTGAGATTTTCCTTATGAGATGTGTTTTTTGTCACCGGGATATTTTTGGGAGACCTGCCTTTCCTAAGAGCTGTAGATGGAGTGGGTGGTTTTCCCCGACTAGGTTTTCTGCCTCTGGGTGTAGCAACAGGAGCTGGGGGAGCTGATTTCTGTGGAGACTGCATTGAGCGACGATTCACTTTGGAAGGAGACGTCTGAGCTTTTGTATTATTCTTTGTACTAGAGACTAAGGAGAAAATTCAAAGTAAAATTTAAGAGACAGAATTCAAAACCAAACATCTAGTACTAGCATTTCAAAAATTATAGTGTGCATACAATGAATTATCTTCAAGTACTTCACCAAGTTTTCAACCAAGTAAGAAAGCAGAGCCTTTATCAGCAACTTAATCTGCAGGTGATCATGTGTATCAAGTTGGTACACAAGCAGATTGTTGTAAAACCCTCCAACTAAATGGAATTCAATAAACTTCTTTCTAATGATCTTGAGAGATTTTTCTTATACAGGTCATATTGAAATGAACGGAATTCGTATGGAAATACACTTTTCAAATCACCCATGCTTCTGCTTAGCTGAATGTCCTGGATCATTCTCTGTAACCTCTCCACACCAAGTTGATTCCTATGGCTGATTTCTTTTTGTGAAGAAAATTTAATTCTCCCATGTATCTTGCAAAATAGGATTTTTTCCTCACAGATTAAGGCAGCTTTGATGTTTCTGTTGAACCTATTTTTCTAGTATCCATAAAGAACCCTGAAATGGCCTGTAAGTTCTGCAGCACATTTTTGAAGTAGTGTGCCCCTGGTGAAATGCAGCTGTTTCAACATGAAAAGTTTTTCACCTTCTAAAAATCATGAAAGTACAATTTGGAACAAATTGAACTCAATGCTTTTCAAAGCACAACACACTGCATCTGCTCTGCTAAAACACAATTACTCTACACGGAGAAACGCAAGTGGCACTGAAAGTAGACCCCTCATTATATGACAATACTAGTTTTGAGGTAAGAGGTAACTGTCCTAGCCACTAGGAACAGCTTGTGTTGTTTGACTAGATGATAGACTAAAATAAGGTAGGATACAGATGTCTGACTATTCATCTTTTTCATCTATTTCTACACATACAGGGGTCATTCACTGCAATATACTTTTTCAGCAACCAGGCAGTGTATTAATGGTGTCAAAAAAACCTTACACTTTAAAAAATTCAGACATTTTATTAGAATCTGCCATAAAGTTTTGGTGATTGCAGACATGTTTACAAGATAAAACCCATCTGTTCTAATCCAAAGTAAGTTTTTACTTATGTAAAATAAAATGATGATGTGAAAAACATTTAATTATAAATGTATGCATTTCATTATAAATATATCCCCATACACAAATAGAGCAAAACAGATTTAATAAATATACTTAATGCTTTAAGAACGTACTCAAAGGTAAATAAATCATCTATAATCTACAATTATAAACCCTATAATTGAAGGTAGTTATCAAAAACCATTTTAAAAAAACAGTGAGCATACTTTTCTGGGAACAGATATATCACATGGTTAAAATAAATGAAACTTAATTCTGTGTAGCCATACATAAGACTATGCTGTAAAAGTAGTAAAAAATAATAAGTTATGTAGGACTATGTTTGGGCTACTATCTATACCTATCTGCACTGAATTTTTAAAGGGATAATAAAGAACAAAAATCTGAGATCACAGAGTTCACAAATGCAAAGAAAACAAGCCTCGGTGCCACAAGGCATAGAAAACTTTATTTAAAAAGCAGACAAAAACAGGCAAAGTTTCAACTCTTTGGAGTAAGTGCTGGACGTAATATGCTAAGAAAGACTGAAAACACAAAATCCTTCCTGGAATGCCATCTAATATTTCTCCTTTTCATACCTTTCAATGAAGAAATTTGGATATCTTTTGTGCCAGTCACCGAGAAGATCCAAACCCTATCTGCACACTTTTTACTTTTACTGGGACTGCGACTGGGGCTGAAAAAAACAAATCTTCAACAAATCCCATGGTGCTTGGGCACTGAGCACTACAATGTGTTAGCAAATCCACATGAGGCAATTTGCATGTGTTGGTTTAAGAGGAAAAGAAAGGGAGAGGAAACAAGAGTGGAGTGGAGGCTGCTGAAGCAATTCACATATTGTCTATAGGCTCTATTGACAGCAACCCATCAGTCCCCTGGTTCATGCTTCTTTCAGCCCTGCCTTCAAGAGATCAAAGGTTACATGGGGTCAGAGGATCAGGGAAGAAGTGAAAAGGTATGCAAAGAAATCTAGATACCAGCCCATTACCATTCACATACAACATTAACTTCAATGGAGCGACAGAAGCCAAAATGCTTAAAACAATTTGATATTCTCTATCAGGATTTATTTTAAAATGTCAGTGTATCAAAAAAGAAAAAAAATGACAATGTATCCTTGTAATTAATACAGAATGCTGTCATGAAAAGGAGTGGAAAGTACATTTGCTCTTTTCAGGGCAATGCTTTGCATTACAACAGATCTTGCAGTTCCACAAACAAAACAAAGCATTTTGTTTCTTGCTACACTAGCAAAACAATTAAGACATCAACCATTCGGTCTCTTGCATGCAGTCTGTTTTTGCAGCAGCCCCTGCTTATCTCTCTGCTTATAAGAAACAACTTTATTAAACTCTTGACACAAAACAGTCTGGCTTAACCCAGCTTCTTTGTTACCCACCAGGAAAACAAGATAAAGACAGAAGTGAAACATGTTGACATGCTGCATTCAGAGTGCTTATACTTTATATAGCTTCTTAGTAGCTCAGATAATTCACTAACATATGTGATGCCGCCACTGTTTTGACATGTAGTATTGCTGTATTCTTTTTCAGATAATCTCAAATGACTGGTTTAGAAACACATTCTGCATACATCCATTTAAAATGTGTTCAGAGTTACAAAAAAATGACAAACTTGTAGTTACTGGCACTATCACATTTTTGGGATGCTCAAGAGACTACTGTTTTTTCACGTCTAGGGGCAGGATCCAGTGGTGGATTTGAGCGGGTAGAACAAGAGATTTCAGTAGAACCAAGAAGAAGTCGACATTCCTGCCTCCAACACTGCAGAGTTTGTGGATGGTAGATGGTTATGCTAGTGCCACAGGCAGCTTTTAAATGGTGCTTCTGACATATATGAAATGAGCAAAAAATAAAATAAAACACCCTAAGGACTAGCTTCTATAGGCACACATCTTCACAAAAAGATGTGAAACACAGCCACTTGCAGTTTGTAGACATGAAAAGGTGGGGGAAGAATGAATCTTGCAGCAATTATTGGGACGTTCATTGATTCCTATCCACTGAAGAAACTAATTCCCCATGATATCTGAATGCAATGAACAGTGGTATGTTTAAATGATGGCTAGTGAAACAAGATGGGATCTGAAACCACAGTTTTCATCAGGGGGAATTTTGAAATTTGTTTAAACATCAGAAGTGAAAACTTCTAACCATCTTTTCATAAGTTCAAGAAAGGAGGAGAGAGTCAGGGAGCATGCAAGTTTTGTGATTTATTCAACAAAGCAGGAAACCATGGTTTCCCATAACATGTAACTAATAGCACACTTAAAAGAAAAACTAACACTTCTTAGTGGCACACTGATGAGCAACACTGGATGGGATGTGGGAAATCCAGGTTCTAAATGACATGAAAGTCACTAGGTAACTTCAAGCTAGCCACTCTTTCTTAACTGAACATATCTCACAGGATTATCCTGAGGATAAAATGGGTGTGAAGACATTGATGTCTACCACCTTGACCACACTACAAAAAAGGTGAGATATCAATATAAGAAACAAATGTGTAATAGTCTACTGTCTTAGGTTGCAATCCTACAACTATTTTCTGAAGAAGTAACCAGTACTGAATGATTGAGTTCTGAGCAGACAAATATAGGCTCACGCTATTCCAGTAGTGTAAATGAATGATTAAATTTAATTCAATCTATTCAAGGAACTTATATTCCCAAATACTTCAATAATTAGATTTTTATTGCACTATTGGTGAAATTTTTTTCCTCGTATGTTCTCTTGCCAATTTATCAAGCTGTTAAGATATGATGTTAGGTCCAGTCTTACTCAGAGCAAATGCTGATTCCAGCAGGACTGAGATCATAATTACGTTTCATTGATTTCATTTGGTATTCTCTGACTGAGTCTGGATTGCTTTTTCAGACTGCACAACCTAGTCAGTAGGGGATTCTGAAAGTTGTGGTAAAAAAGCAATTTTCCCAAGTTGTGCTCTAGATTCAACCCACAGCCTTAGACCTACTGAATCCCAACTGAGTTTAGATCTTGGCATTTTAACAGGTAAAAATTCTTACCACTGTTTCCTGGTGGTTGCAGAGCATCTCCTGTTAAGTCACACCATCCAACTGGAAAGATATCCCGAGAATCATATTTACACCAATAGTCAAATGCTCCTCGCCAGCCATCAAAGGTAATAAAAACTTCATCTCCTTTAATATCCCCAATGGTTGCTGGGCATATTAAATATGGGTTTTTTCTGTCTATTGCTTCCAGCTTCATCCCAACTTTAAAAGAGTTTTGAGTTGGCTTGGGAGGTTCCTGCCAAAATAAGAAGAGCCAAGCATGGATGTACATATGAAATCATCAAGGAAATGAATTTTATATAATCTTCTTGCCCACAAACATTCTGTTTCAAAACATAACACTGGAATAGAAATGACATTAACATATTTCTTTTCCTTTTTTACAGCACAGATCTCATAACTGAAAGAAAAGGCATGCTTTTTGAAACTAAACTATGTTTTTTTTAGAGGTGTAAAGGGGAATTAAGAAGAAATGCAATTATGAAGGAATGCAAGAAATGGAAGTGTTGCATTTTGAGAAATTAAAGTATGTATCCTTCCTTTAATTGCAAAGGAAAGGAATAGAACTTTACAGTAATAGGATGTTTTCAGTCTTTTGTAGAAACGTAGCAGTACTGCTAAACTAACAAAATAGCGTCCAGCACCACAGTTGTCTGTGTTCTGAGAGCCATGAACTGATTATTTAGAAGCTTCAAGATTATGCCTATACGTGTATTTGTAAACTAGCAGGAGATCCTTTTATACAGCCATTCAAATTTGCATAATGTGACTTCAATGGATGTTGAAATGATGAATTGCTACCACAGTGGAATTTTTTTTTTTTTGGTTGCTTATTAGATTAGTTTGCAAATTTAGTGGGAAAGAGTTAAGTTAGTTAAGCTAAGCTATTTTTCATTCATCATAAATAAGCAAAAGCAGGTAGTCTGGTTTTTTTTAAAGTCTGCAGTGCCATTAACCTTTGGATCATAAAAGGCATTAAGGCAGCTAAGAAGCATTGAGAAAGGAGCAACAAGGTTGAGATTGTTTCTGATATACAGGGAGGAGAGTACTTTGCTTGTGATGGGATATGTTTTTGTGTATTGTCATGTATATGAACATGCTACTTGCTTTAGTTTTTACTGCTACCCTTTCACATGAACTCTTATTTGCCAGTTTACTTCTTTGGTCCTCTCAGATATTCCACATCCTGTTTTTCACCTTTTGCCTTCTTGTTTCACTACCACCACCACTTTTTCTATACAAGAAACTTTAAGAATGCATAAACATCCAAATACATAGCTACAAAGTAAGAAATGCTACATCCCAAGGGACAGAAAGGCTGCTGGTTTTGGCTCCACTACTGGGCACAGAAAACTCTTAATTTGCAGGATGTAAGATTTCTGCTGACTTCATTACACATAAGACTCTCAATGCAGCACTGATATTTCATTTGGAATAGGAAAACCACGACTGGTCAGTTTTGACCACAGAACAGCACCCAAGCTTGTCATAAAAGAAAATAATTCAGTGGTTTAAAGTTGTACAGTTGTTTGGCTATCATATAGCAATGTTTCTTTTAATAATTTTCAAAGCAATTTTACAACAAAAAAAGACATTCCTTAAATTCAGTAAGAATTTTAGCTTATATGCATTAAAATGTCCTCAGGGTTGTGATTTGTCTACCAGCACAACAGTAACAAGCACAACAAGGATTCAAGACCATTTTAATGCTTTGTTATATGCCTAAAAAATCCAAATACATTTTCCAAGTAATTCATTATTTGACTCTTTTGTATTCCTCTAATACACACATGGCTAAGTCAGCTCATCAGAGAGGAATTAATATGCTATGTTTGTCTAGATTGTCAAATGCAATTTACGCACAAACAGGATCACCATACATTATGAGACAGACATATTTTATGCATTATTTGACTTTTCTGAAATGCCTCTTAAACAGGCACAAGATGTGATTAATATTGTTAATTAATGGGATTTGTGTCAAACTGACAGGAAAATAACAGAATTCTTCTGTTGCTAACCATCTGAAATAACTACCTGCCTTTTTCTGCTGGAGAGGCTTGTAAAGATCCTTACCTTCTTAAAGAATGATGCTGGTGCCATTTCAGCTCCATTCAGTGTTCTTAAGAGGAACATTGGCCAAGACGATGCATTCATTTGGAACCCTACATTAACAACAATGGAGTAGCTATGCATAACAGATTTAGAAAATACACATTTTAGGAAACAGAGAGCCTCCTACAGCAGTATTATCTCCATATGATGTATTTTAAATTTAAAATAGAGAATAAACCTATATGCACACTTTGGAAAACTCTTCCACTATGAAGCTACAATCCTTAACTGAATCCTTCTAAGCACCTTGTGCCACACGTGGGAATATAACACATTTCAAGTTAGGTGGAAAGGGAACATTTTGTCTCCTATTACATTACAGGAGGAATAGGATTACTGGGACCAGAAGGTTCCATACCCACTTGGGAAAGATCAGTTTTATATAAAACAAGCAGGAGGTAATTATACACACCATTAGCTCCCTGCTTAGCCTACTGAACAACACGCTGTAAGACTGCCAACAGAAATGTTTCAAAAATGTATTCCGCTATGCAACAGTGTTTGATCACTGGTATTCTGCATATCTTCAGAAAACATGGAAAGGTGAAGAAAACATGGAACAGAGCGTTCCTCCCCACTGCAAAGGTTTCTTAGCAAGATTCTTCCTCACACACAAATTTTTTGTAAAGCTGAACTGTACACAACAGAGTCATCATTTTTGCAGGCCATCTAAGTAGGAAAAAATGCTTGCCTCCTGAATGCTTGAAATTGTTCAATAAAAGTGTAGAAAAATTACAAAACTGAAATTTATTGAATGGTAAAAAAAATATTATTGCAAAGATAAAAATTAGAAAATTAAATTAATGGCCAATGTTAAAACCCTTAAATTCAAACATACTTGTTCCTAAACAATACCTTTCTCTCACATTGAAAAACCACAAAATATTCTGCTAACATTGGCTATGTTTTATTTAAGTGTCACTAAATAATTATGAAACCATGTTTGGCTTTACCTTCATTTTATTTGCTTTCTGCTTCCATAACAGTAACTGTCACTAAGGTTATTTGTTTGTTTGTTTTGACTTAGTTCTGTCTAGGGATGGGCCAACCAAATCCTTGAATCCTTGATAAGGATTTGAGATTCGCAGATCTGAATCCGGCCGCCAAAATAGGCAAGTGGAATCTTTCGAACTGACTGCCAGTCAGGCCCGCAGGGGCGTGTAGGGCCAGCGATCGCCACATCCCTGCACACCCTGGGGCCTGAGCTCACACGATTGTGCAGAAGCAGGACAGGAGAAGAAAGGGGAGCTCTCCCCATCTTCCCCCATCCGCCCTGGGCACAATCGTGCTCAAACCAGAATGTGGAGGGAGAATTGGCACCTCCCAGGCCTGCCAAAGGCCTGATTGGATGGCGGGCCCCGGGTGTGCAAAAATTGTAGCACAAAGTCGCATGTGTGCTGGAGGCTGCCTGTTGTCCCTCATGTTGCCTGTGCCCTTTGGCTGCCTATGCCTGCTGGGCGGCCTGTCCCTGTGGCATCTTTACTCTTTTGACTTGAGACTGGAGGGTAGGGATTGGGAACGACTGAGACTGCACTAGAGACTTGACTAGAATGTTGCTTGCAGGACTTGAGACTGGACTTGAGGGTAGAGAATTGACTGGACTAGAGGCTTGTGTTTGTTTTTTATTTTTTAAAGTGCCTTCCTTGTAGCAGGACTTGACTTGAGACTGCAAGGTACAGAATTAAGGCTGGACTAAAGACTGGTGTTGTTGTTTTTTAAAGCGCCTTCCTTGTTGCAGGACTTGAGACTTGTCAAATTCTGCTTCAAAAACACTCTTTAGTAAGTGCTTTCTTTCCTTTGCTTTTTAAACCCTTTTTAAAAAAAGGATTAGAAAGACTTGAGATTAATGAGATTTGTGGATTCTCAGAACCTTCCAGGGATTCGGATCCAGATTTGGAAAATTCTGGATTCGTCCCATCCTTAGTTCTGTCATACATAGGATTTCATATCCCTTACTTCTTCATTTTATTTGAGTCTTGAGGCTCACCACTGTAGTCACCACTGTAAATACTATTTAATACATGGGAAGCTAATGTTAACAAATTATTGCTTTTATTACTTATATAGCCTCATCAGTAGGTGCGATGATTTTCAGGAAGTTTACAAACCCTGCCCAGAGATCTTACAATCAAGAATTCAGCATTTAGGTCAGCAGAGGAAGGTGGAAATAAACATCATCATCATCATGTGAATTTTATTATAGTGACACATACTAGATTTAGTGTCAGAAGGCTAAGGGATTAAGGAGCAATACCAAAGGTTCCTCAGGAAAAGGAGGAGTTTGAAGCAAAGCTGCATTGTTGTTTTTACATGTTCCCATCCCCCAGCTGTTCAGGGATAAACACATGGTCATCCACACACTTTTTAGGATCCCTATACCTCTCTTTATAGAGCTTCATACCTAGTCTCCTAGCTGGTTGAGATCTACAAACGCAAACTTATACTTTCACATTTCTCAGACAATAGTATTTCACAATACACCATGTCTGGGATGGTTTATTTTGATCAACTGTATGGAAAGTGTGTTGATGAAGGTAGCATTTAGTAACCACAGTGTTATTTTGGAAACAGGAACATCCTCAGCTGTCATCTAGCTGTGAACAACTACAAATATCCAGGATAGCAAACTGAGATTAAGGAAAGGACAAAACTAAGAAGGGGGGAGGTGTTTGTTTTGTTTTGTTTTGTTTTTAAGGATTATGTCCAGGAGACATCTGTAGGTTCAGGATTTGGTTCAAATCATTCTTCTTCAGTTTCAACAGGACATCCCAACTTAAACTGGAAAAATACTCAACATGTAACAAAAAAATAGCAGATAAACAAACTGGACATAAATTAGTAAAACTATCAATAAATGATGATACCAGTTTCCAATTTCAGGGTTGTTATTTTTAAAATGTGGTTGTTAATCAAATTAAGGTTTGACAGATTCTCTCTCCAGGGACCTATTCACAGTATGAAATTACAGCAGTGTATTCCACAATATTCAACTTCAACTGCCACGGGAACATCCCAAGGAATCCTGGGATCAGCAGTTTAGTGGGGAGCATTTAGAATTCTCAGCCACAGAATAAACTACAAATTCCAGAATGCCATAAGATGTTGCCATGAGAACTGAAGTGGAATATAGCACTATTCTGTGCAGTGTGAATGGACCCCAGGCTGGCATCAGAGCTCCAACCCTTCAGTTTCTATCACTAGCCTTGCTCTTTTACACTTAAGATTTTTCCCTGGGTCTGGTACTTAGGCTCACGATGATCACTATACTGTACAAGTGGATATGTTTATGGTTGGATTCAGTTTGGTACGGTGTGAGCAATTCCCCATTTCTTCAATTAAGATGTATCCACAGAGAAATGCAGAAAACAGTGAAAGCAAGTAAACTGAATATCCAGCATTATGCTAGCTCCACAGAGAAGACAGTAATTCATTAAACAAATTAAACAGACTTTCCCTGAGTTCTTTCAATGCTTTCAGCTCTGATCAAATGAAAGTCCCTATTGTGATCTTATCCATGCTTTGCCTAAGGAACTCACGATTCCTAATTGTCCCCGTCTCTAACCATCCATCTCAAGATTCAATCCATTCCTGACAGTTTACCAGACAACCTTCTAACTTTATATTCTTTCACCAACTCGTTCTTCCCCACAGCATTTCAAAAGCTATGATTGGCTGGCTTTACTCAAGGCATGAAGGCTAGTAGTTTAGCCCAACTTCCTACAAGGATAAGAACTGTTGCTGTTAACTGCTATCAAGTCAACTTTGACTTACAGTGACCTTATTAATGAGAGATCTCAAAGTCTCCCTGTCATCAACATCCCTTTATAGGTCTTACAAACTCAGGGCTGTGGCTTCTTTGTGCCTTTCTGCACTACATTGTTACAGTGCTACTATTCCACTTTCAACATCCTATGGAATCCTGGGGTTTGCCATTTAGGGAGGGACATTTAGAATTCTCAGGCAGAGAGCTCTTTGGCCTCAAAGGACCATTATTCAATGGGAAAGTTCCTATGCTTCATCTGATCCACAATGACAAAACAGTTCGTGATCAAATATATAAGTGAAACTACCATCTTGAAGTGTAGAGCACACTACCTTAAACATAACAAAAACCAGTTCTTTGAAGGGACAACCATTATGCCATCCTTTCAGCACAGCAATCCAACCCAAGATAGGACGCAATCATAATTTTAAAAGATTTCAGGGAGTGTCATATAAATGCTTAGATACTACAGTCTATGACAATGTTGTTGTGTCCCCTGAAGTCATTTCCAACTTATGGCAACTCTAAGGCGACCCTATTGCCCAGTGGGTTTCCATGGCTTGAGCAGGGATTCGAACCCTGGTCTACAGAGTCCAAAACCCAATGGTTGGGGCATTAGAGAGCCACGCTGGCTCTCTAACCAACAGTAAAACCACTTCCACCTGCACGTGGAGTCCATGATATCTGAAGACCCAATGGCTCCACAGATGGGCATAGTATGAAGCTTTCACTGGATATAATCCATCAAATTTAATCTGCTTTCATTCTCTCAATATCTGGCTGTACTTATTCTGCAGTTTGAAGCCTTAAGCAACGGTAACTTTAAACCAAAGTGTGATCTTATGCCTGTTAAGGTTCTCGTGTTCTTACCCAGTGGAGGCTGAAGCATCCCCCCTTTCTTCTCACAGGTTCCAATTTGCTGTACGTCAGATGAATCTACTAGCCTCCAGAAGTCATTTTTGTTGTCACTTCCATCAAGCCGCAACCTTAACCTGGCACCTGTGATTCCAATAACTGTGGCTATACACACTGAGGTAACATTGCGAGGGTCATGAGCTTCCAGTTTCATTCCTACTTTGAAATCATTAGTAGGTGGAATCCTAGACTACAGGAAAGGAAAAATGAGGCATATGATTGGTTGATTTTCCAAAGAAAGAACCAGCAGTACTTCTTTGGCTAGTCAGAAGTGTTCTTGGATAGTCTGAGAACACGACTAAGTCTTTTAGCTATTGTACTTTTCAGACTTGTGGGATAACATTTTAATCTATCCCTTCAATTAAATAAATAAAATATTTCTTGTTACCTAAATATTCCTGTCACCTTGGGGTTTTTCAAATGCTAATTAATAAAACAAGTAATAAATGCAATTTGTTATCATTTCATTTAATGACTAATACTGACTTTTAAAAAAAAACCTGAGACATTTCTCTAAATATTTATAAGTTTACTTTTAAGGTATATACAACACATTTTATAAAGTTCATATACTGAAATGTACACTGTCTTAAATGTAAGCAGTATCAAGCAGCTGTAGTAAAAAACATATATATTACTATATATGTTATATTCTATCATATATTTGAAACACAGGCATAACCTCTGCATGCACACTTCTTTATCTTTTAATGTTCGTACCTGTCGGAAACAATGTGAAGGAGCAGCTACAGATCCAGTCTCTTTCAAGTAATTGTCCCAGTTAAAATATTCTGCAATAAAATGGGGAAAGTTTCAGGTATCTATGGACTTTTTACCCATGAGGACAATTCAGACTATGACCTTTTTACATATGTGGATCCACTTTTAATTCTAGACAAACATTTTTTAAAAAAAAAACTTTAGAAATGCTAAAGAAAACTTTAAAAAGTCTAAATTTTAACCATATTTTCACTTGTATTGAGTTAAGTCTTATCAAATACACACATTTAATTAATCAGGTTTTTATTCACATACTACTATTTCATAAACATTTTTAGTATGATTTGTGGGCTGTGGTCTAACAATTGAAAAATGAAAATAAAAAGCAATATTCTTTCATGTGTATGGGAGCAGAAATGAAAAGAGTCATTACTTTGGAGGGAGGAACCCTCATACAGACTTCCTGCGCCTGTTTGAGAGGTTAAGGACCAGAACAGTGTCCGAAAGTGGAATTGGTTGAAAACAGATACCACATAGGGAATATGAGGGAAGGCTCACTGGGGATAGACACATGTGCACACTGCTTGCAAAATCTCTCATCTGGCTTGGCACCTTTTTCTCCTTTCACTCAATCTGCAAGCAGCATATGCACATGTGAGCAATCCCAAGTGAGCCTCTGTAGGCAACAAAAACTGACAAAATCCACTGTTTTGACACTTGCAAATTACAGACAAGCTCCATTAATGTGACAAAGGGTCCACTCTTTCCGTAGGCAAGACCTGGGACCACACACGTGCGATTGGTCCCATGTGAGCCTTCACAGGCAAGCACTGATGAAAGAGCAGCCTCCTCACTGAATTAATGGAACATATTTATAATTTGCAATTTCCAGGTGTTGAATGAGTGAAACATTGAAAAACGAGTTGATGAAAAGTTGGGGACGCTTCTATACATACATACTTTGGCTGTGTACACTGTGCCTTAAAACAGCCTAGTTCTGTACCATGTCAAACTTGCAGGGTCTGAGTTCCATTTGTATTTCCTTAAACTGCTCCTTAAAAAGAGTCAGCTACTATGTTTACATAGCACTGAACTTACCTAGGTCAGCACAAGCAATTAGAAGCTTCACAATGACATCTTTCCATGACAACGATTGGGCCAACATGGGTATCATAATTAATACCATTATTACTAGTTATTGATAGGCTATTATCTGTTAATAATAATCCTGCTCCATTGCCTGCTACAGAAAGACAGAATGCCCAAAAATGTACAATAAAGCAAGGTGTTTCATATGTTCCCCAGTCAAGAAGCATTAACTACATCACAAAACCTGTTTTTATGCTAGTAATCCAAGTACCTCCTCCAGGCCTTCACATAAACATGCACAACTGTCAGCATATCTGTGTTCTTCTATTCCTATTATTATTGTTGCTGCTGTGTTCCTTCAAGTTATTTTTGATTTAAAGCAACCCTAATGTGAACCTATCACAGGATTTTCTAGGGCTAAGAGTGTGTGACATGCCCAAGTTTACCCAGTGGGCTTCCACGGCCAAGTAGGAGATCGAATCCTGGACCTCCAAGTCACAGTTGAGGGCTCAAGCCACTACACCATGCCGGCTCTCTTAAGCATAGGCTTAAAAATTAAGCCTGTACTGCCATCTTGTGGCTATGTTAATTATCATGCAATAATTTACTAACATTCCAAGAAAAAGACATTCTTGGCTGTGGCTTCTCTCCTAAGCTGATGAAAGTGAAAGGATTACATGAACTAGAGCCTGACATCACATTCCAAGTGTGTTTTTGTATTTTCTATGCTGGAACAGAGCAATGAGTTATAAAATATCGTTATCCGTGTCTTCCATTCATGTAGCCCATGTATATGATCCCATTATGTTTCAGACTCTGAATGATGGGATCTAGGGACTGCATGTGGAACAGCTCCAATCTATGAATCTCTACTCAGAACTAAACGCCACTGTGTTTTATGCAATTTACTCCTATTAGCCAGAACTAGAGATATAGAGATTGCAGACTGAATATTGCAGCTGCTGCTGCCAACTCCTCCTCCTCCACCAACACCAACAGCTCCTCCTCCTCTTGGGCTACAGAGAACTTTATACCAAATGAAACTTATTAGTATTTAAAAGTTGCCATTACAATCTTAGGAGGGCTCATTCATACTTTTGTACAATTGTACCATTATGATTCCACTTTAACATCCACGGCATTCTATGGAATCCTTGGGTATATAGTTTGGGGAGACATCAGGGCTCTCTGGCTGAGAGTTTTAAAGACCTAAACTGCAGATTCCAGAATTCCACAGGATTCTCCCATGATGTTAAAGTGGAATCATAGAACTATAATTGCATAGTCTGAAAGAGTCTTGTGTTTATGCTGTCCACAAAACTCCATACACTTTATATCAGGAGTGGGAATCATGTGCAGATGTTGCTGGACTGCAAGTCCCAGCAGCACTTGCCAAAACAGCCAGTACTGAGGAATTCTGACAGCTGTACTCCAACATCTGGAGGTCCACAAGATTATCAACCCCAGTCTGTGTGTTGCACTATAAATGGAATTCCTCCTACCTTCCCCAACACATTACAGAGAATGACCTGGCTGCCATATCTTCCCTCCAACATATGCTATGGGTTCATCAGACAATGGAAAAAACCAGCCTAATCCAATTGCTGATTACCAGACAATATGTAATTATGTTCACAAGTTGTTACTTTTGTTTAAGCACACCTATTAGACCCAATTATTTCTCTTTCATGAATTCTAAATATTCAAAGTTATCTCAAGATGACAAACAACATAAAACATAAAGTTACTGTAATATAAAAATACACTAAATTTTTAAAATGTGAACCGTTATAGCAATAATGTCCTTTCATCACAAAATTCAAATGGGCAATGAAATGTTAAATGTTTAATTAATCTATTAGCATAAAAACATAAGAGAATAAGACTAAATGTCATATATAAGCACATACAATCTTATGCAAAGGAGGATACCAAAAACTTAACAGATAGTATGGATCATTTGCTAGTTATCACCATGATGAAATGCTGCAGTAAGTAGCAATCATCAACGTTAAACAAAACTGAAACATTTTTAATTTTTTGTTTACATAATGGGTTAAAGTTTACTTATATAGAATACCATCTGAGCAAGAACCTTTTATATCTCTCTTCTCTTCTTGCTGTCCTGTAGGCCCCTTGAAAAGATTTCTATCTGGCTGGCAAATCTTGTGAATGCCATGTATGTCATTTAGGGTTAGGAAAGAATAATTGTCCATCTTGTGTAGGTAAGGATGCACACAAATTTATTTTTATAAAACAATTCATTAAGTTTTACATACCATTATGTAATGACTGGCTGCTTGACAGATTATTGTTCCCATGTTTTTCTTTTTTAACTGTCTTAGAATCTGAAAAACAACCCGACAACATACATTTTACACATTTTGATATACTGTGCAGAATATTTAAAGTATTTTGGATGTTCATAGCTACTTTTTAATATTTAGGAACATGCTCATTTCAAATGACAACAACTACCAACACCATCTTATATGTCTCCCCAGTTTCCCTATTCAAAACAATATAGATTGTTGTTGTTATGTGCCTTAAAGTAGTTTCTCTCATGGTGAACATACAATGTTTTCATAGCAAGATTTGTTGAGAGGGGGTTTGCCATTGCCTTCTTCTCAAGCTAAGAGAGTTTGATTTGCCACTCAGAGGGTTTACATGGCTGGAAAGGGCTTCAAACTCTGGTTTACCAGTATCATATTCTAGTAATCAAACCACTGCACCACACTGGCTGTCTATTGCCATGGCATCCTATCAGTGGAAAATACTCACAGATAATCAGTACAGGACTGCAGCCAAACTCCACAGGGTCAAGCACACCTACTAAGGCAGCAGCATTGCTGAATTCAGTGATAATTCTTTCTGAGCATGTTTAGGATTGTACTGGGAGACTAATTTTGTTGTTATTAAGGGACTTTTAAAAAATTGCAAAATGCGCAATATGAAAAGCAAGAGTTAAGAAATAAAAATGTCATCAGATTTAATAGAATATTTCCTTCCTAGAAGGAGGGCCACGCTTCATATAACTACCTGTAAAACACCCTGCCACTGGTTGCTGTGAAGGTTACTAGTGTTAACAACATGAATATGTATAAATGCTCAGGCAAAGTTGAACAATGGCTGCCTTTAAATGGGGTTGAGGAAATGCCACCTTGCTAAACTTAAAGTTGCTTAAGCATATTCTAAAAATACAACTGCAGTATATTTGCCGCAAGTCTATCTGTTAGAAGGTCAGGTTTCTTATCCAAAGTATTAAATATTATTCCCATTATAACTGTATGACATCTATTCTGTATATCAGTGGGAACAATCACACTGACTCAAGATCTGGAGGAACAGACACCAAAAAATGACTCTCCAAATAATATGGGGGAGAGGAAGGATCCAGTCACTGAAATTTATCAAAAGCCAGCTGAAAACAAAAAACAGAACTCAATTCTGGCTTCAGTTTTGTCCACTTCTCCGAACCGCTTTATGCTCTAGATGGCACTTTGTCTTGCATTTGTAGAAAACGGAAACATGGTTATTCCAAAAAAAAAATAATAAAAATGAAGTATACAATTTTCAGAGATCTTATTTCATATATTTACTTCACATTACAGTTAATGAATAAAAAAGTACTTCAATTTGATGTTAGGAGCTGTACAAGTATCACAAAAAATACCAATAGTCAAAACTATTTGAACTGAAATCATTCAAATCCAAAATAATAATAATAATAATAACAATAATAATAATGATATGTTTTAATCCCTTAGAGCCAAAAAGCTGTATATTTATTACATAAATAAATAAGCAAAACAGGAGAATATTGAGTGTAGTTGAAATATTCAGCTGGATACATTCAAAGCTTTATGAGGAAGCTATTTCCATTAGAATATTTGTTGATATTACAAGTCATACCATTTCTTTTACATTATTTAAAAACTAGGGTCAGGTAGACATTTACCACATCTCTAAACTAATCAGTTTGACTATGATTGTACCTATTCATTGTGTCATTTATTAATTTGTAAAACAAGTATTGTAAGAGCCCTCATTTTAACAAGCATTTTAACAATATCCTCTTCTGTAACCAAGTCTTCTTGTTGAACGCTTCAAATCATTTCCAGCCCTAAGGCAAACTGACCACAGAGTTTTATTGGGAAGATTTGTTCAGGGGGGGTTGCCTCTTGCTTCCTCTAAGGCTGAGAATATAATGTGCTCAAGGTCACCAAGGGGGTTTCCATGGCTGAGCAGGGATGTGAACCCTTGTTTCTAGAGTCACAGTCTTATACTCAAATCCCTACACTATGCAGGCTCTTCAACTGGCTTCTACAACTAAGTCTATGCCAGCCATGTATCTTCTGTAATTGCAACATCTCAGTGTTTTGGTGGAGAGGAAGGAAAAAAAGCAAGTGCAGTAAATGACTTTTCTGGCTCCAGCTGGCCACAACTGAAGTGGGGAAAAACCTGCAAAATATACAAATCTCATAAAAGTATTGAATTAGACTACTATCCATTTTATCTGGTTATCTTAAGGTTCTCATATTTATTCTAGCCCTTTGGCCAAAGGGTCTGAGTAACACACAAAACATGGCACACCTGAAAGTTCCATGTCTCCAAGGCTAATTTGTCTATTTGTTTAATTGGTTCATTTATATCTCAACTTTGTCCCAAGATGGGATCCAAGGTAGTATGCAGCATTTTAAAAGCACATTACAGTTAAGAAACAGTTAATACAAAAAGAAAAATGCAATTAAATTTCTGTATAAGAAACAGAAATTAAAAACTATTAAATACTAGTTAAAAACATGCTCAGAAACATAATAAAATAAAAACGCTACACCCCTATTAAAAGCTTTATCTGCCACACAGACTAAGAACTAAAAGCTTCCTTGCTGGCAGAGAGACAGCAGGGAGGGGACAACTGGACACCCTGGGGAAGAGAGTTCCATTCACTGTTTCCCCAGACATGCCAGGGATGGTGGTGAGACCAAGAGAAAGCATCCCCCTAGAGAATTTGGAGCATGCGCAAGATCATACAGGGTGATACAGTTTTTCAAACAGTCTGAACCCAAGCTATGTAGGGCTTTAAAGGTCATAAACAGTATTTTGAATTCTGTCCAGAAATGGATTGACAGCCAGTGGACTTCTTTTAGCAAGGGGGTTATATGATCCCTATAATCTGCACCAGTCGGCAACCTGGCCATGGCATTTTGAACCTGCTGGAGTTTCCAACCAGTTTGCAAAGGCACCCCATGTACATTGTGTTGAAGTAATCCAAATGGGATGTAATCAATCATCATAGTCAGATCTGACATCTCAAGGAATAAGCGCAGCTGGTGCACCAGTTTTAGTTGTGCTAATGTACTCCTGGCTACTGCTGAAACCTGGGCATCCAGGCTCAGATCTGAGTCCAGAAGCATGCTCAAGATGTGAACCTGAGATTTCAGAGCGAATGTAACCCCAACCAACAGTTTGAATCCCTATTCCTTGATCTGCCTTTCAGCTAACAAGAAGCACCTCTGTCTTGTCTGGGTTAAGGTGCAATTTGTTTCCCTTTATTCATTCCATTACAGATAGCAAACACTGGTTTGATACAGAGACAGCTTTCTTGGAACTGGATGGAAAGGAGTGTCATTGTTGGGTGTCATCAGCATACTAGTGACATTCGGCTCCAAAACACGAGGTAACTTCACCCCATAATTTCACATAGAAGTTAAACAGCATGCAGGGCAAAACTGAGCCCTGAGGGACCCCGCAGGCCAACAGCCATGAAGTCAAACATGAATTCACCAGTACTACTTTCTGAGCTTGGCTCTCCAAGAAGGACTAGAATCACTACTGAACTGTGCACCCAAATCCCATTCCAGAGAGGTGACTCAGAAGGATATCATGATCCATGGCTTCAAAAGCCACTGAAAGGTCCAGCAGAATACACCCAATAGGGACATACTCTCCTTGTCCAGTTCCCTGTATAGGTCATCCACCAAGGGACCATAGCTGCCTTTGTCCCATAGCTGTGCTTGAGGCCAGAATGAAATGGGTCTAGATAATCCAGAACCCCTTGAGCTAGGACGCTACCACACACTCCAGAATCTTGCCCAAAAAAGAAATAGTGGATACTGGCCAGTGTAATCACGTTCAGGGAAGGGATTTTTTTTTTTTAGTACGGACCTCACCAGACGTCCTTCTAAGCAGGAAGCTGCTGCAGTGAGGCATTCACTACTTCCATTACCCATACAGCCAGTTACCCTCTGGCTGCTTTAGTAAGCCAGCAAGGACAAGGGTCCACTGCAGATGTGGTAGCTCTCACATTTCCTGTCCTCATCTCAGGCTACACAAACTGAAATGTATCCATTAACCTCGGAAATGCAAGAGCCAAGATTACATACAAGGGACTTGTATCAACTACAGCATTCAAGCTGGAGCAGATCCAAGCAATTTTATCTGCAAACTGTTATGCAAATTCTTCACAGTGGGTTGTCAAGTGGTCTACATGACGCTCCTGCATGGTAGAACACCAGAGATCTGTGACCACTTGAGACAACTCCACTGGACACTGACAATGCAATGGTGGCAGACAAGAACAATTTTTTTTGCTGCCAGCACTGCCATGGAATAGACTTTACAATGGGCTCTAGCCCATGCTCAATTGGACTCGCTCTGAACTTTCTGTCATCAATGCTATAGTCTCCATCCCACTTGTTTCATCACCACCAGTTCCCTAGTGATCCAGGCGGCCCACTTGCCTCCACCCCATGAGTTCGGACACTTAGAAACAATTGTATTTATTGTCTTTATGGACACTATTTTCCTTTCTTTACAGTATTTTTGTTTCTATAACTCTACCTTTAGCTGCTGTTTTTCCCATGGTAAGATGTGTGGCTCTTCTCTCACCAAAAAAAAAAAAAAAAGGAGGGAAGGAAGGAAGGAAGGAAGGAAGGAAGGAAGGAAGGAAGAAGGAAGGAAGGAAGGAAAAGAAAAGGTTTAAAAGGCGGGGGAGAAAGTTCCAAGAACAGATGTCACTCTTCTTCTTCAGTTCAATTGCTTCCTGTGGAGAAGTAATACAACAGATTAGGCCAAATGCATAAGAATTTTTTATAGAATTACTGACAGTAATTTCAATTAATACTGAAAGCAGAATAAAAATGGACAAGACTTTTTAACTTTGTCAAGAAGGGAAAGGGAACCAGCTTTACAAATAAGCCCCAACATCATCCACCTGGAAGCAAACGCTGTAGAATTTTCTTTGAAGTCCATGTATTTGAATATTTGGCAGCCCATTTTTTTAAACCATTTATCAAAGTCATGATGCTGTTTCTAATTCTTTTTATTTAAACAAAATACTGCTTGGTGACACTTCTCTCCACATTAAGACATTCCATCATCAGCAAAAGGGAATTCGAATGTATTGAAAACTTTTAAAAATAGCTTAGCATTACATTTAATTGTGACAACACATCAGAGAAAAAGAAAATTATTTCTTCACAAGTTTCCCCACAACAGTACACATATTCATGAATATTTGTATTGGCACTCATCAGAATAGTTGCAGCCACTTACCTAACAGTAAAGCTGAAAATCTATTGTTTTTATTTACCCCACAAATGTACATGTGGTTTTAAAAAATCACCGGTCTTTTAGTCAGCTAGTTCTCTTGTAAGTCTGTGTCTTTGCTTAAATGGTGTCATTTACTGCCCCTGCATTTCTCAGATGGGCAAACCTGATTAATCCTGGTCACTTCCTATGACTTCTATCAATTCAGGACAGGGAACTGATAATCATTAGAGCATGAAATGCAACGGCAGAAATTAGCTTATCTAAAATTTCATTTTGATATTTAAAAAAAATCGACCATAAATCCAAACAACCTCATATGCAAATGGAAAGTAACTTTGCTTACAGTAAGACTAGAAACCAGTTATTCCTCCATCCTTCTGAACCAACTTCTAAGGATTTGCAAGGGGCTCTACATTTTGTTGTGGGGATGGGATCATATCTGATAAATACTTCTGCACAGGCAAAGTTCAGTTGGGAGATCTTTGACTTCTGGATAAATAGCACAATTCTATACATGTCTATACATAAGTAAATCCTACTGTATTCAACTGGGCTTACTTCAAGTAAGTGGGCATAGGACTTCAGTCTGAGTTTATCACATCAGTAATAACAAAGCAAGAAATGTCTCCAAATAGTTTTTAGCAACCTGATAACAATTGTTAGCTAAGGAAAAATAATACAAACAAATATAATGATGGATCAGAGCTGAAATATTAATTAAAAACCAATTAGATTTAAATCTAGAAAATCCATATATTCTAACTATAAGAGAAGATGGGGGGTTTCAAAATGCAGAAATTCTCATTTTTTGAAACAAATGTTACTCTTCGAAATAAAACAAAAATACTTCTGACTTTTAAAGTAGTCTGGTAGACTGTAACCAACCACTACAAGTCCAAGGTATATGTCAAAGTAAGAAACCTAGGACTAATGAGTATTAGCTGGTTGGTTTCATGGCAATTTTGACAGAATTTCCTATTCATTATTTCAAAGGTTACGGGCAAAATCCATCATATGCAAAATCTATACTTATATAAGTCTCTCTCTTTCTTCTCCCAATACTATATATAGTATTTTACTATCTATTATATTTTATGAGTGAATTGAATCATTTAAAGTTATATTTAAATACTGCTGCACAAACAGGTATTGTAGAAAGTGTGTGTGCACAAGCTGAATATACTGGCACTTGTCTTCATAGATCCTACTGAGTACATAATTTAAGTTACATAAGATAAATTATTTATACTGAATGTTGTAGCTATTAATCTTCATTCAATATTTATGCATCATTCAAAGTTGTTAAAAACTTACAGATGGGCATCAAGGCATTTGTTTAATTTAATTTATTACACTTTCCAGCACTGCAGTACACCAGTGTACATAAATTTACCAGAGTTTTGATAACAGTTCTAACATAAAACTTTTATGTTTCTGAATTTTAAGGAAATAATTATTTTAAATTTATACCACCTGGGGAACCATTTACAGATACTGTGCCAAAATAAACTTCTTTTAAAAAATGTGCATTTACAATTGCACCTTTCTTTTCAAAAATGCTGTGTGCTATTTTACACAGCTAAGAAATGGTGATAAATGTTCACATATACACCTTGAACTTGTAAACTACTGCATACATTAGAGTACCACCAAGAGCACAATAAAATGCAAAGAGAAGAAATACATAACACATGTCACACCACACATAACACATATCTGGCATATCCAGTAAAAAAGAAATGAAAATCCACTTCAATGAAAATGAACATCATAAATAGCTGCTGAAGTCAACTGCATCCCAAAGCTACTCTATGTGTAACAAACTATGAAAGGTGATGCTGAGCCTGAGTTGCCCCCCTTTCACACAGACTGCTTTAAACAGTGTTTGGTTTTTCATCTTTTTGTTGTTGCCCCTTTCTCAGCCCCCAAATTGCACTTGCTCCTGTAATAAAGATTCCAACCCAGCAGTGATCATCATCCCTCTTAACCACTGGAGTGCTTGCCTAGGAAAAAAGAATCCCAGCATTTCAGAAGTCAATGCATCTTCAAACTCTAAACTGCATAGCTTCCTGCTAATATAACAACACAATCCAAAAGAATAAGGGTGGTCAGGATACAGCCCTAGGATACTCATCAGTAACCTATTAAGTTCAACTAGAATTTTGAGAATTTCAGTTTTTATTTTCATGAGAAGTTGCCACATACATAGGCTTCATTTAGGGCAGAAACACACACATGGGAAAAAAATCCTTTTTCTAAAGATGGAGATTGATCTCCACATGGAAAAAAATAATAATGAGTGAAGCTTCAAATTCAGTTCAGAAATCCAGTTCAGTCTATCATCATTTCTATTAGGTAGCAACTGTATTTCAGAAATTATCTGAATTGCATGCATATAAAGTGAACATTTAAGCTACTATTAATCCTGATACTTCTCCAGCCCTTTAATTTATATATTGTAAGTGTAATCCATTTCAAAATGCATTTGCTTGGATTTTGTTATGAACTAAAAACCATTCACACTATCTGAGACACAGTGGTATTACCTAGAAGTGAGAACAAAAAAGGATGAGTTTTGTAAGCCCAACAATACATTTTAAAATAATACATTTTTAAAAAAAAATGTTCAAAATGGATATACCCTATACCCTATAAACCTAAATTCAAACTTTCTGTTACTCTTTAAAAGGTACTTTAAACATTTAACTATTGGAGTAAAAAGGGATATTTGAGACTTGTTTTTTAAACTGCTACCAATTTACTAGAGTGCTAAATGCTTGCTGTTGGCTAACTGAAGTGACTTGAAGTTTTCAAGTGCAAAATTACTTTTTCCTTATTCCATTCTATAAAAGATATAAAGCTTCCTCTTTTTTTTAACCAGTCAACACAAAGTACACCTAAACTATTTGGCTTTATAATCTTTAAGTCCACATACTAACACATAAAACTTCATGTAGCACTGACTTTTATCCATTTACAGGTAAGAGCTAAAGGATATTTAGCAAGGATCATAAAGCTACTGAAGGATATACCCACAGGAATAAGTGTGTCCTTTGAAATGTATATCTTCAGTCTTTAAGCTGATGGCATTTGATTTGTCAAAACATTCTCTCCTGTAGTGGTAATTGTACAAGACTAATTATGCACTGAATATACACTAATTATCCATTTCAGAGTCACTCTAAAGGCTAACATACATTTTATTTTTTCAGTTATATGCAGGATATTTTGATAATTAGAAGAAATGAGCCTAAACTAAGTAAGACTTCAGGAATCTACTCTTACATGTACAGAAGTTCTAAAATACTAAATGAAAATCAGAATTAAAGTTTCAGAAAGCCAGGCAGTACAACTAAAGAAGCAAGTAATATTTATTATATTTCAGTATAGTCTCTACTATGTGAAGAAGTTAAAAATATCACAGCAGTTCAGTCATCATTTTACATTAATATTATGTATTTCTTAGATTTCCTCACTGGTTCCAAATAACATTGGTTCAAAACCCTTCCAGTTACTGAAGAAAGTAGTAGCATTTACCCAAAACATGACAACCACGTGCCCCACTTAAATTATGACATCTCAGATTCTAAATGCTAATGGACATTATGTAATGGATACTGTGATGGCCTTTGACCAGAAAGGCCTGTCGAAATTCCTGCTATGACCAAAAAAGAAAAAAAGAAAGAATAAAGATAAAAAAGAAAAAAGTTGCAATGGGGAAATGAGATTGCTCCTTGCAAGCTATCCTGAACTTCTTGCAAGAAGGGTATGACACCTTCTAAAATATGTCTATGTCAAACAAGGCACCAGATCCCATCTGATCTTGGAAGCTAAGCAGGGTCAGCTCTGATTAATACTTGGATGGGTGACTACCAATGAATATCACCCGCTGAGCAGGGAACTAGCAAAAACACTTCTGAGCATTCCTTACCTAAGAAAACCCTATGAAATTCATGGAGTCACCATAAGTCAACAGGTGACTTGAAGGCACACAGACACACACTTATAAACATCATCGAAATTAATCTTCACCTAAATTAATTTAAAATGCCCATTGCCATGAAAGGTTTTGTTTAAACTTCTCCTTAATGGAAAGGTACTATACAGCAAGACCCCTCACCAAATTCTGAACCTCATCTGACACACGCCCGCACCACATTCCATAAGTTGTCTGTGGGTTACTGTGCTCTAACAGTGATTTAATCAATATGCAACAATTCAATGTGATGCAGAGACATTTTCTGTTGTTATCTAGGATTGTGGAAATGCTTTTCAGAAAGAGATATACAAAATGCTTTCCAGAAAGGGATATTGTAAGTATTTTATTAGGAGATGTAAGGCACTGGATAACTAAGATTTATTTTTTCTGTGTTTTACAGTATCATAATCAGAGTTGAAAGGGACTGCAAAGACCATCTAGTCTAACTCCCTGCCATGCACTGATATTCCATCTTGTGTTTAAAGACCTTCACGGAAGGACAGTCCATAACAACCTCCACAACCTCACCTCACCCTCAAGGCAGACCATTCCACTCTCAAATAGCTCTTAATGTTAGGAAATTCTTCTGAATTTTTAGATAGAATGTCTTATAAGAGCTGTTTGAGAGAAGCTTCTTCAGAGGTCTTGAAATAAAAGTCAGAGGACTGTCTTTTGGGAGCGCTTTAGCTGTGCATTCCTGCATGGGAACAGGTTGGACTAGATGGGTTTTGCAGTCCCTTTCAACTCTGATTGCATGATTCTGTGGAAAAAAGAAAATAAATCTTAGTTATATCATGTAATTGTTAGATGGTGCACAGAATATTGTCTAAAATCCATAAATAACACCCTTTTACATTTGTGTATACTTTTTGTCACTGAACATAGGAGAACAGAACTGTTAAAGCACCAATAATAATCTTTTTCTAGGAAAGGCATAAGATACAACCAACCCAATCTTATGCATGTTTATTCAGAGCGAAAATCTTACAGAATTTGTTAACACTTGCTCTATTTAAATATGTATAATACTGCAGTCAATATGAAATATTGCCTTGACAGAGGTTATACAAATAAATACCTACAACAGGCACTAGAAATGGAACATATTTTCAACGGAAAGTTTAAAATTAAACACTGTACAAAAAACCCGCAGAATGTATTAATGGGCAGGAAATGCAATTATTAAACTGAAAAACACCTGAACGTTGTAAAACAGTCTACTTTTGAGAAGATATGTTGATGCATATAATTCTAAAGTATTATAGAATATATCTACTGAAAAAAACTTCATGAATAACCAAAAGCTGTATACAACACTGTGAATCACAGTTGATCTACTTTGCTGGTGTATACAAAACTAACCTCAGTTATTTCTACCCATGTTGATTTAGTTTAAATTTTTTAATGACCCTGAAATAGAATATTGATTCATGTGCCTAGTAAGTGGTCTGTGAGCTCCAGATATTGCAGTTTTCATAGGTAAGCAGCTGCAGTTCCCTGAATGTGAGACCACTGATTGTCCCATGAGAGAACGGGACGTATTTAGTATTGATTCCCCTTCTAATTTTTTTTTAAAAGAACCTCCTTTATTTCAATTGAAGAGTTTAACACTTCCACTGACATTACTGGAAATAAATGTGTTTAACAGGATTATGTACTGAATAATAGATAAAATATCCCCAGATTTTATACATGCATTTTCTTGATTCTGAGTGTGCTGTCACCAAGAGGCTCATGATCATGTAACCTTCTTGTTCAGTCTAACTATTCTCCTCAAAGATGATGTCTAGATTTTAGCTAAATTCATCAGACTTCGGTATCATTCTATAACATAAATATTATTCACATTATACTTCATGACAGAGGTGAGCTCTGACTGTTATGACATTATGATATTATTTTATTCTAGGCAAACAAGCATTTTATTTGGGAGCTTAGCCTATATCTGATGACCTGCCTTTTGCAGTTATACTGTTTTACCAATCAATACTACACTGAAAACTATGCTGTAATTTTATCAGCTTAATATCCAAATCAGTCTAAAGCTACAGATCGGTGAACATATCAAAGTAACAGGTGAGAAAACTTTAGTCATAGCATTCAACTTTTGGTTTAACTGTAGTTAAAAATACACTAGAAAATTTAAAAGATTTTAAATACTCAGCTACATAATTTAATGGAAACTTCCATCTCCAATAATTTACTCACTGATGACTTCAAGGAAAAGTTGAGCACATATAACTCACGGAAATTTCTGAACAGAAGGAACAGGACCTAGAAAAAGCCTACATGCTTTGCACTTAAAGAACTAAGATTCCTTCCCCAAATATTTTTCAAGTCCCATCGGAATGATCTGGATAGTGCTGGGCAAATTCCCATTCATTTTAGTACTCTATGCAGAAAAAAATCTCAAGAACTTAGATAAAACACTGTTTAAGATTCAGAAATGTCAAGCAGAGGTGCTCTTATGTTTTTCAAATGGAGGAAAAAAATTACTGTCACTTGTTTACCTCATTGCCCTGTCCTGCTACTTTATATAAAAAAGAGGGCAAAGCTTTTTAAATATAACTCCTAGTAAGGGTTGCCAGAATGAAAACAGTTGAGGCCTCCTGTACTTTGATGGTTGTGTAAAAGAGGGTGTTGCTTTTTATCTGGTTACATGATAAGCAACAACCACTGAAATTCCCTCTTCTACAAAATCATTAAAGGTACAGAAGCCCTCACCAGTTTCCACTCTGGCAACCCTAACCTCAGTACCTTTACTAAAGTCACCTTCTCCATCTTCACTGGCACTGTATTATAAACTTGTTATCTTCTTCACAGCTGAACACACTTTGAGACTTCCATCACATGGGTTAACCGATTTAGGAAAACCTGTCACTTGGGCATTTTTCTGTACACATATTTCAACTGGAATTATCACCATCATCTTTCCACAAATAGCAATATAAGAAAATAAACTTCTGTTGTCCCATGGATTCCCGCTGCAATATTGTGCATTTCTAGCATAGGTTATACTTTTTTCATGACTCTTTTTCAAGAAAGAGAATCAACAGTATTTATGAATCAGCACTTACTGACCACAAACATCTAACTTGGTTGAGGTTTCCCCTGAAGAAAACAGTACTTCTGAACCACGCAGGTGAAACAGTTAAATGCTTGATATGATTTAAATATATAAAAAGGATCATCTAGGCATAAGACAGTTTGGCAGAGGTGTGTTACAATCTCACGCATAACACATTAAATTTTAGTCTCAATAAAATCAACAGTATCACTTATCATTTCCTCCTCCGTCTACTCCCACCTGCCATTTCATACTTTATAGCTATATTCCACTATAACTGCCATGGCTGAATCCTATAGAGTTTTGGGACTGGTACTTAGTGAGGCCTGAGAGAATTCTAGGCACTCCTCCCTAAAACTGCAAATCCTAAGATTCCATGGGAAAGGACCATGGCAGTTAAAGTGGAATCATTTTGCTATAATTATGCCGTTTGAAAGGGCCCCTAGAATCTCACTCTGAGAACTCCTGAGCATCTCAGTTTCCGCAAGACATTCATGCGCACAGCATTACCTTTACTGGTCGAGCAAAGGGAGATGATCGTATTGCTGCAGCCTCCAACTGTATAATAGTAACTGCACAGCTAAGGATTAAGGTGGTTTCTTTTAGCTGGAATGAGATAACTTGCTACATTGTAGCTTCTGTAGTCTGCTGTTCCTATGAATTCTGGATTTACTTTATTACTGTATTTTAACCCAGTCCTCATCCACAAAGGCTCCTGAAGTGTTACTTTGTAACACCACTTCACTTTACTATTTATCACTGTCATCTTTTACAATTAATTCAACAGAGGCCAAAAAAACAGACCATATCAAGCTTGTGTTGGTATTACCGATAATGTAATTTTTTCATTTACACTATCATCAATTTTCATTTTATTTATTTCAGTGTATGGTTTTCTGTATCTCAAATACTTGTAACTAATTAATATACAAGCAATTAAAACAGATAAAATAATAATTGCTAGCTATCACTGCAAATGATTAGCATGCTATTTTAACTTTATAGCTCACATCTAAATGTTAGCATAAATAATGTCAACAAAGTATATTTTTCCTTTAAATAAATCCATTCCCTTTTTATATATTTTAATCCAAATTACCATATAGGATACAAAATTAATTATTAGCAGTGCAGCATTTTGTTGTGAGTAAGTGAACCTAAAACAGCTATTGAAGATTTATTTTGTATTTAACAGATTCGGTGTCTAAGGATATGTGACGGCAGGAAGAAGACAGACATTAACATGTTTTAAGCTCCAATAAGTAACTGTTTAAAACACACACATGAAAGTTCTTTTTATTACTAACGTTTAACCAAGCATGAAATGTAGCTGTATAAACGAAGGCTTCCCTTAATTACTACCATGCGGCAATCTGTGTTGAAATTTGTTGAGCCGTGAGTAGTGGCTAACTCATAAAATATTCTTTTCACAGCAAAGTTGAAGTTTAATTTCAGATTTGATCTAAAGCATATACAGCATCTTTCTGCAAACCCTAATCCTTACACAGTCATCCTAACTACAATGCTTTCACGTCAATCCCATAACGCTTATTTCCACTTTGGGTACAAGCCACAGAAAATTAAGTCCCTGTAATCCAAGTGAAATCAATGGTGCTTAAGTACTTACATTTCTCTATACTGTGCTCTATGTATAGGATAATGGTTTTACAGTAGGTAGTCACAGCAGTGTGTTCATTTACACTTGAGTTATCAATAAGTTCCCCTAGATCTGTGTTCAGCATTTCAAAGGGAAGCACTAAGGATTACCAGGCTACAAACAGTCACAGTGAGACTACCTTCAAGGACACTTTTAAACGTGTGATTTATTATATTCTAAAGTTACCAATTCTTCCCCTGCAATAATCCCATAGATTTCATTAAATTATCTTTGCTTATGCCCTAATGAATCTATTAGTCTTTAAGACCCCACAATAAATACTCCCCTCCCCCCATCTTCAACTCTGTTTTAGCTTTAAAATATTGCCAGCACAGTGCTGCACAGGTCTATGTAAAGGAGTTTCCAGATGAGTTCAGTGAGGTTTACTACAAAGAAACAACATAGACTGTTGCAAACTTAGGCTGCCATATTAAGCACACATGCAGAGATGTGCCATGCAGTGGAGTTACTACTATTTTAACCTGAATTCAGGACTTGCTGACTCAACAGGACATTCTTCAGGGTACCCCCCCCCCAAAAAGGGCACATCGTAAGTATATGACAATGGAAGAAATGAATGAGAGCTGACTTTATGAGAAAAGTGTAGTTAGGATGGCTGGTGAGAAACATTTTAGAGATTTCCTAAGATCAAAATTGCTACTGCACGAGAAAGTATTTCCGGGCACAACACCTAGCACTTAACAACCAGTTGTTGTTATTGTTTTAAAGGGGGGCTTTATGGATCTGCTTCTCAAGACACTTTATTTAGGCCAAGCCCTGGCCCTGCGAAGCTCTCTAAACACCAAGCGCAGCTCCGGAGCCAGCCGCAGGGAAAAAAGCTCGCTGGCGCTGGGACGCGACGCCGGCCATCGACTCTTCCCCGGGTACCCATCTGCCCGGCTCAGGCCGCCCGCCCTAGATCGAGGGCAGCTGCCATCTGAAGCAAGTGGATTTTTACGCGCCACTCCTCCAACTGAACAAGGCGAGGGGGAGGAAACGCTCCGCCGGAGGGAAGCCGCTCCGCTTCCAGGAGGTGTGTCCTCTCCGCGCCTCCTGTCAAAAAGCGAGGCCAACCCGCACCCCAACAAAGTAACCGCAGCCCTCCACCCGAGATGTTAAGGAGGTGACTCAGAGAAACCCGCGTATTCCCAAGTGTTGCTGTGAGGGAGCCAAAAAAGCTCTCACAACACACACACACAGCATTTGCCTCGCCCGCCCGGATCCGTCCTCCCGCCTTCTTCGGTTCAACTTAAAACGGCGTGTGCGCGCAGGCGGCCAGGCAAACGCCGCGAGGAGGTCCCCGACTTCCCCGCACCCGGGGCTCCAACGCGCCCGCTGCGGCGCCTCCGCTCGGGCCGGGTGGTGTCCCGGCGCCCGCCCGCCCGCCCGGCTCTCAAGTTTCTAAAAGAAAAGAAATATCGCCTCGCTCGGAAGCTCCGACGGAACTGCGCCCATCCCGACTCCATAAGTGGGGCGACGCAGCTCCTGGAGCTCTCCTCCTAGCCAAAATCCAGGGAGCCGCCCGGAGAGGGGGAAGGCGAGAGAGAGAAAGAGACCGAGCGCGGGGGGGGGGAGAAAGAGAGACCTGCCATGCCCCCCGGCTATACGGCAGGGTTGGCTCCCCTCGCAGGATCTCCCACCTCCCTCCTGCCTCTCCCAAAAGAGGAATGCCATTTCCCCTCTCCCTCGCCCCCTCTCCTCCTCTCGCTCGCTCGCCTTTTGAGCACAGGAAAGGTGGACACTAGCGTTCGGGGGAGGGGAGAGGAAGGCGCCCCTTCGGTGGGTTCGAAGAACTCCCAGCCCGCCTGCCAGACGCAGGGGAAGCTGAAGTCCCCGGGGGAGGGCAGGACGGAAAGCGCGCTCCGGAGGGACAGGGCAGCCGGGAGGGGAGGGGCAGAAAGGGAGAAAGGCCGAGCAGAAGCCGCGGACCGTCGTGGGACGGCAGAACCGCTTCCCTCCCCCGCCCACCCTTCCCGGAGAGGCGGCGGGAGAGTTGCCGGGACGACCGGCCCCCGTCCCTGCGCACCGCCGGCCACTTACGCGCTCCGGAAGGCGGCCGGGGGGCCCCGCTGCGCCAGCGCCGCCTCCGCCTCCGCTTCCCGGGTGCGGGACCCGGGAAGAGGCGCCGCGGCCGCGAGAGGCGGCGGCGGCGGCAAAAGGGGGAGGCGGCGGCGGCGGCGGCGGCAGTTTCAGCATTGCCTCCTTTTCTTCCTCGCAAACGAAACCCACCGCGGCTCCTGAGCGGCCCCGGCGGGACGCGAAGCCTCCTCCCGGGAGCCCTCGGAACTCACCGAGCGGGAGGGCGCCGCCGGCCCCGGAAAGCGCCGGCGGCGCGGCTCGCGTGTCTGTCAGCTGCGCGCTGGCCCCGGCGCCTGGATTCACGCCGCCGCCGCCGCCTCCGCCATGTTCCTGGGGTGCCGCGCATGCCCGGCAGCGGCACTGGGGGCTTCCCTCCGCCTCCGCGTCCTCCCTCCCCGGCCCTCTGACAAGGGGGCGGCGGCGGCGGCGCCGCCTCACCCGCCGCCCCCGCCCCCAGGCTCCCGGCCCGCGCGAGTGCGTGCGCCGTGCACGCCCACCCGGGACGCCTCCCGCGCACTTGCTGTCCCGGGGGCGCGCGGAGACGCACGCTGGCGGGCACCACCCGCCCCCCCCGGGGGTACGAGGAGCGCGCTGGCCGCCCGGCTGAGCGGGACCCGGAAGGGGGCTCTCCGGGCGCCCCGAGGCCACGTTACGGAAAAAGCATCGTGCCGCTCACACGGGATAACAAATACCGCAGTGGTTTGGTGTTAATACATAACGTGTCAGTAGTATCGTATGTCAATACTCTTAGGTGAAAATCCAGCAACTCAGAAAGAAGCCCACACACCCACAAAACCCGTCATGCTTCAAACCGTAAAATGTTTCCTCTAAGCAAATGCCTGTCAGGAATAAATCGCATGAAAAGCTATGGAGGGAGTTTTCAGGCCATTTCCGCACTTGCTTGTTACAGTGCTATTATTCCACTTTCAACATCCAATGGAACCCTGGGGTTTGCAGGCCGTAAGAGTCCATAGGATGTTGAAAGTGGAATAATAGCACTGTAACAGGCTAGTACAGAAATGGTCTCAGAAAATTACTGTAAACGCCCTGTTTTCAGTCCTATCAAAGAAGGATCCCAGAAGAAAGGTTTTTTTGGTCTAAACTGAACAGTCTCTCCCGGTGGCTACATATGGATGTTAAACAGTATGCTCTGTGTTTCAAACAATAGCATATGTTCACAATAAAAGCAAAGTATTTTTGTTACTCAATAGAATACATCTGTTTCTGAGCGCACATACCTTATCTATTGTCAAAGCGTTGATTCTTTTCCTTTAGGCATGAAATGGGACAGTGCCTTCCTGTCCTAATCCAGGTGCTAATTTAACAGCTCCAAACTAACATGATTATGTTAGCACCAATTATTCCTACAGCTACGAATGGCCCTTGTGTTCATCTTCTATACATTTAAGCTATGGGCAAAATTGCTACAGACAGCACCTATTCACGGCCATTCAGCTTCTCTGTTAAGAGTATTTTTCTGTACTCACTGGTGTGTGTACCTGGTGTTTGTGCACACCAACAAGTACAGAAAAAGAAAGTAATAGCAGGACCACATACACCCATATCGTGAGAAAAACACTTCATAAATATGATGAAGCCACAAAACATGCCCCAAATCACAGACAAGACTCTTTGCAATAGACTAATATAATTATCTCTGGAAGTTGTTGCATCATTTATTCTTCTCTAATAATTGTCTACTACTGTCTAACATATAGGGCACACCCGTCTAGGTGGAAGAAGTTTCTTTCTCTTAAGCTACCATGTTTCAAATCCATACTTTCACAACTATCATCATTCTCTGCTTCTCCAATCATTCTTCTTACCTCTTTGCTATTCCTTACCAGGTTCTATCACTTTCAGCCTCTTTTGCTTATTTTAATTATAATATGATCTGAAGCAAATGTAAATTCATCCTGAAATCAATGTGACGTAGGAACAACATGTCTGAAACTGATACTTTGTGAAAGTTGCCTTAAACAGACTACAACATATTCCCCATACTACCTTTCAAAACAAGAAATATCACATTTGTGTCCTGCCCATTTTACCAAGGTGATTAGGATGACATGTTTCCTGGACCTCACAAAACTAACAAGAAGATAATCCCAACAATCCCACCTGGTCCCTCTCGAAACTGCAAACTCCAGGATTCCATAGGACGTTGCAAGTGGAATAATAGCGCGTTAACAGTCTAGTGCAGAAATGGCCCCAGTGTCATGAAACAGTGCGATTAAGATATTTTGGGTCTGATTTTTTTCTCACCATCCTCTTAACTCTCTGAAACTGTCATACTTTGTGCCAGCAAGGCCAGCCCCAACTTTTTTTTTGTTGAATGAAGGATTTTATTGTTGATCATGAGTGAAGAAAGGAACATTGCTATTCTCAAAAGCAAATTAATACCATTTAGCCACCTTTGGCAGAATAATTATATTTCTACTTGTTCTACTTTTGATGAGACTACCTTGTAAAAATTTTAATAGAAAAGCTCGTTTTAAGGTTGTTATTCATTTGTTTTTAGATGTTAACATTTCTATTTCTTGTAAGCTGCCTTGTGGGTATGTTTGGGAGGCAGAAAGTTGGGGTACAAATTATTCCAATATCCTCACTTCAAAAGGTTTGTAGTTCCCCCACTACTTTTTCAAAGTTGTGAGCAATATGGACTACTGTCAAAATTGTGAGACTTCAGTTCCAGTGGAAAGATAGATGCTCCACACATATCAAGTGCTCTTTTGCCTACAGCATGGCACCATCAGAAAAATGATATATTTTTCATAGACATCAGAATGCCCGGCAGCATCTGCTTACTTTTTAACCACTGCCTCTGGAGGTGCTTCAGTAAGTGATGACAAGTGAACTAGAGTAGGAACCAAGCAAATTTTTTAAAAAAAATGATAGAAATCCCAGATATCCAGACGTAAGTGTTGCCTTATCCAAGGAGAATCACATCTGACTGAAGATTTTAAACTAATTCTGCAGTCCTAAGCTTTTGGTGGGGAGCAAGTCTATTGAACATTATGGGACTCACTTCTAAGTATACACGCATAAGATAGTACCATGAATCTGACTTGTCCATGATGAGACAGGATGATTGATTACAACCAGAGGATGCTTTTTGTTAATGCTAATTAATCTTTCCACAATCCAAGAACTCTTAGCTTCAGTTATAGAAGCCTTGTAAGTTTATGACTTCCTGGAGGAGGAGACATTAGGACAGAAGAATACATGCCTGAACTCCCTCTTCCAGGATACCATAAACTGTTAAGAGGCTTGACCAGAATCATTTCCTATTTCTTCCCCTCCCATGCCTTGCATTTGACACCCTCAACAGTTGAAATTCTTGTTGAGCATTTAGTGTGCTTAGTCATCAACCTGTTAGGCAGGGTTTTTTTCCCTTTAAATTACAAACTAGTATTTTCCTACATGCCTAGTGAGCCTCCCAAGTCCTTGTCTGGAGGGGCCTGTGCTTGCCAGCAAATGACAAACACAGGACTGTCAAATTCAGTATCCAAAAGGAACAGGTGGCAGACCTGTGATGACATGTTGCAGTGCTTCTACTCAGTGCTTTTAGCCTAGAGCTCCAGGTGATCTAGGCTAGAAGCCTTGTAATGCAGTTTGAGCTTGGTGGGTTGTTTCAAGAAGGGTAGAAACAGCATCCCCACTTGTTTTCACCATCTTGAATATTTCCTGTACTGTGTCATATCCTCCAACTGTCTTCATTTGGTAGGGACAGTCTTGATCAATCCTCTGTCATCACAATTTTTCAGTTACTTTTAAAAAGTCTCAGTTTCTCTCTCCTTTCCTCCTACTTTCCCCCTTTGTCCTCAGCCTGCTTCAGTTGCTGCAAACTCAGTTCAAAGCGCAAAAGTAGTCTGCATTAGATTAACTCAGCAAAGGGGAGAGGAGGGGACAGAATCTTGTCTTGCCTAGTTGGTTCAGGCAAAAGCAAATTGCATCAGTCTCTCCTACCTTGTTTTCTTCTTCATTAATAACTTTTGCCATCTTGATCTTACACTGGTGTTGCTTGGCTATACGTGTCCCAGTTTACATGGAGAAAGTGAATGACTTTAATAAAAGTATTGAGGTTATGGGTGCCAGACTGAAAACTGGAGTGGGTTCCTGTTCCTTTAATGGTTGCGTGGAAGAGAGAATTTCAGCAGGGGCTGCTAGTTGGCTGACTGTATAACAAGGAACATTTGCTTAAAGCTGCAGGAGCACTCTCCTCTTTTCAATTTGGCAAGTCTAGTGGGTTTCCACACCTGAGCAGAGATTTGAACCCTGATCTCCTGAAATCCTGGTCTAACACTCAAACCATTGCGCCACATCATAGTTACAATATGGTCAGGGAATAGAGTAGACCAACATTTGTCCTCCATGTCCATCTTTCTTTCTTTCATGCATTCTACTTACCATTGGAGAAACTCCATGGTTTGGTTGGATTTTGGTAATCACATTTCCTTTGAAGTGTCATGAACCTATCCCTTCTTAGCTAAATTAATAAAGAACAGGTTAAAAAGTTGTTGTTGTTATTTAATATTATTTTCTGAATTTTACAGACTTCATTTTACAGGGCAATCGGGCTGTAACATCTGTCACCCCACTGATTGCCAGGGTTGATTCGGCTGTAAAATGTTGAAATAATAGATAACAAAAGCTGTCAAAGTAAAATGAAAGCGATGGCCAAATACACAATGAATTTCAATAGTCAGGGCTATTCCTTGAACTGAATTTTATTTCTGACGATATTAATCTGCTTGTGTACATTAAAGGGGGAAAAACTGACACTCTTGTATGAAGAGAAGTAGAAAACAAGAATTAAACTGACTTGCATAGCTACTGAATAACTGAGTTACACATATCTTTAAAGACACTAAGATATGACAATTGGTTATGTTTTTAAAACTATTTTTTTACTTTATGTTTTCACATTGTGCTTGTAACAGAAGAAAATCCATTTTTTACTTCCAGGAATAAATGTATGTCACTTCAAAAGCTAGATCTGGAATTGTGAAATATAAGCAGCTCTAGCTTGTGTTGCTATTAGGGACACTGCAATCCTGTGCAAGTTTGCTCAGAAGCAAACCTCATTGAATTTAATGGCCTCAACACAAAGTGAAATGTGCATAGGACTACAACCTTAGTAACCAAGCGCACATCCAGCTTGAGGTTGATCACACTAGGTATTTGCATATGTGAATAAATGAGAAGTTGTTTAGGGAAAAGTAACTAGACCTGTTCTTAGGACAGTCATAAATAACTCCAACAGCATTCTTATGTTACCTCACTGATTCAGGAACTCCTTCTGCACCACTACAGTCCACATTGTTTGAGGGAAATATGAGAAGCCTGAAGACCCAGTAGAATGACAGGGGGAACTTGTGAGGGGAACAACTTCAATGTGGATTCCTTCACTACATTACCAAAATACAAGGTGATCTCCCAACTAACTAAAAGAACAAAAAAGATGCCCAAAATTATTCAGGAGATCTTAAAAGGCAACATTTCATTTGACAAATGGAGAATTTCAATTATGAAAGCAGTTTCTCTATTTACAGAAGCTGCAGATGTCTCTCTAACATAGAAATAGATGTTAGCTCTCTTCATGCATCCCCTAATCCAGAGCTTTCCAAACTTTTCATGTTGGTGACACACTTTTTAGACATGCATCATTTCATGACACAGTAATTCAGTTTTACTAGCAAACCGGAGGTTAGGTAAGAGATACAGACACACTGAAATAATAAACTGAAATAATAAAATGCATGGGGATAGAACATGACTCATGAAAACCTTTCATATATTTTTTAAAATATATGATTTATAAATAATATAAATAATAACATACATTTCCAAGATTGTTGTCATTTATGAGTAAAAATATGTAAATATGTACAAGAATTTAAAAAATTGAATAAAACCAATAATTACTTACCATTTTAATAGGATAATATGAGGCTGATAGAATGAACACAGCTTTTCAATATTTGGTGGAATATTAGATGGAGACACTCATATTTTGTCATCAAGCATTTTTAAGCTTCCATATTTCAGTAAAGAAAGACCTCAGTGAGGACGGCAGCGGCAGGAGAGGCAGCCTCCCTGCCCAAGCCTGGCGTGCTGCTGTCGCCTTCAGCAAGGAAAGACCCTGGTGAGAATGGCAGCAGCAGTGGCAGGCCAGGCTTGGGTGGGGGGGATCTTTCTTGGCCCAGGATGGCGACACACCTACACACTGCAGGTGACACACTCACGTGTTGCGACACACTATTTGAAAAGCCCCGCCCTAATCTATACTAAGTATTTGTTTTTTATGGTCACAAGGAGGACTTACAGCAGGGCTTACAAGTATGCACTGGCTTCAGAAGTGGATGGACACTAGAAATGCTCATGCTCATCATGGATATTTATGTAAGTATGCAATACTGACCTTTATTTTACAATATGTGTGTCAAGATGGCAATTAGCCTGTGAGTTTCCACAGGGCTCAAGATTGTTCCCAATGTTTTTTAACATTTACATGAAGCTATTGGTAGAGGTTACTGAGGTTTTGGGTGGGGTGTTACCCTGATTTCTGGGGTCCCTTGGGGGACACCTCAGTGTGCTCCACGCGATGGGGAATGGAAACTAGGTAGAGCACAAGCAATAGCAATGCGAGAGGCAGGGTACCCTAACGGGGTCTTTTACCCAGTTTTTACAGGGTTAGGCCAAGCCAAAAACCAAGCAAAAATGTTCAATAAATGATTTTATTGAATGAAAGTCTCACGTAGCAATGCAATCACTCACACACTCACTCAAGACCTATTAAGAAGCAAAAGAGAGGAAACTGCATAGGGAAATATTGAAGAGGTGTAGCTGGGGTGATACTGCACCTTTGTCCTGAAGTCCTTGGTCCTTCAGGACAAAGGTGCAGTTCACCCCAGCTACAGTGAAGAAGTGGGGCTCAGCATGGAGAGGGCTGAGGGGATCACTCAACGGATGGAGCAACGGTCTGCAGGGAAGACCGGAAGTGATCCAAAGAACCACTCAAAAACTGGGACTATTTGTAGGGGAAAAAGTATCTGGAGGACTAATCCTTTCCCAGGGAGAACAATGGGTGTTGCAGTGGGGGCACGAAGCTCCACAATGGAAATTGTCTTTGTGTGATGGGATTGCAAAGTGTTGCCAAAGTCTCAGGATCTTTGGCTGTATTTTGTGGTGTGACTTCTGGTCCTCGCCTGATGGAATATTTGCTCAACTTGGGGCAGACATGCTAATCCCCTCAGGTCGGCTTCCTGGGGCTGTGGACCCTTTGTTTATTGTGGGTTTACACATCTTGAGGTCTCCTGGGGCTACATGACTGGGATTTTACTGGCCTGACCTGGTTTTTGATCTTTGACCATTGTTGCCTATGTGCCCATCCGGATGACCTCTCAGGCACATTGAATCATATTTTAATATCAAAATTGTAGACCCCGGAATAGGTTTTCTCCAGTGAAGTAATAGAGGTGTCATCAAATAAGCTGATGATACCCAGCTTTATCTTTCTTTTACAACTGATGCTAAGGAGGCTGTGGAGGTCCTGAACCATCGTCTGGTTGCAAGTAAGAGCTGAATGTTGGTGAATCAATTGAAGATCAATCTAAACAAAATGGAAGTGCTCTTGGTCACTAAGAAAGCTATCTTGGAATTAGAAATATAGTCTGTTCTGGCTTGGATTGCACTCCCTCTGAAAGATCAAGTGTGTAGCTTAGCGGTGCTGTTGGATCAGCACTACTCCTGGAAGAGCAGGTGGCTTTGGGGTCCTGAAGTGTCTTGGCCAGTCTTTGGCTGGTATACCGGTTGTGACCTTTCCTGGGGAAACCAGATCTGGCTGCAATGGTCAATGCCTCAATTACCTCCCAGTTATACCATTGTAATTGAGTTCTTTGTGAGGCTACCCTTGAAAGATGTGTGCAACCTGTTATTGGATGTGTAAATTAGAGACCATATAACACCACTCTTACAAGAACTACACTGGCTTCCAATTTGCTGCCATGTTCAATTCAAGGTGTTTCTTCTGACCTGCAAAGCCTTAAACAGCTAGGTGACAGGATATCCTAAAGACTGTGTTGTCCCATATGATCCTGCTTGAAATCAGAGATCCCCAACAGTGGTCCTGGTGCATGTTCTGACTCCTCATGGGGCTATGTTGGTATGTACACACAACACAGCTTTTTCAGTAGGAGCATCCCACCAGAGGAATTCTCTGCCAAGGAAAGTTAGGCTGACTCCATCTTTTCTAAGTGTCTAGTGGGCAGCTTTGGGGCCTTAAACTGGTCTGGCTGTATTAACTTGTTGGTGTTAAGTTAATTATAAGGAGTATTTTTAGTTTGTTTTTTAAACATTTCAATCTATGTATTGTTTTAAATGTTTTCATCCACTGGACAGGATGAGAGGCAATAAATAATTGCCATGAATAACTGAATAAAGTGAAGGCATAGGTACCTGAAAGGCAGAACCAGGATGTAGAAGCCAAATTAGAAGCTGAGGAAGGTAATTTGTTCCATCACGATCCTCACTCCAGACAGCAGACTGAACTTCAATCTAGACAAGGAGATGCCAAAGGTATCCAAAGGGACAACAGTGAAGGCCACAGAAGAACTAGACCAGTGGTTCTCAACTTGTGGGTCCCCAGATGTTCGTGGACGTCAACTCCCAGAAGCCCCAGCCACTATGGTCAATGCTCAGGGCTTCTGGGAGCTGAAGTCCACGAACATCTGGGGACCCACAGGTTGAGAACCACTGAACTAGACTCAGTGATTGAACTTGAGCCAGATCTCTTCATCCAAAGTTCTACAGAAGGATCCCTCAAAAGAACACAACACTGCATCTACAACTGGGCTCTCACCAGAATATCATGCTAGGTTTCAGGTCAGGAAGACAGCCCATTCTGTTCACCTTTCTCTATTAGAAAAAAGGTGAAACCTGAGAGATACGCCATTTTTGCACTACGCTGTTATTCCACTTTCAACATCCTACAGAATCCTTTGTTTATAGTTTAGGGAGGGGCATTTAGAATTTTCTAGAGAGCTCTTTGGCCTCAGTAAACTACAACCCTGGAAGCCCACAGGATGTTGAAAGTGGAATAATAGCACTATAACAGTGTAGTGTGGAAGTGGCCCTAGTATGACTGACAACATCATAAGAGACCTCATTTGTATTCCAGACTTTGAGAAAGGAAGTTGTTTCCTAAGACATTCAAGTAATGGCCCTGCCTTCGAACATTATTGCCACTAAGCAGAGAAGCATTTTTATGTTTTAGGCTAAGAAAAGGAGGAATTTGTTTGACTAGAGAACAAGGAACCTCCTGCATCTAAAAGAGGATAGTCAAGGAAGAGAGATGAAAGAAGGAAACAAATGCCAATTTTGGAATGGAGGAGTGGGCTGAAAGTAAATGATTTACACCAAAGAGTTTTTGACTTCCTATTGCCCAGCAGGGTCAACAATGAAAATGCTTCTCTTATGCCTCCAGATTTGGCTGCTTGAAAGGAACATGTGGGGAAAAACCAGGAGATGTTTGTGTAAAAAGACTTGTATGCTTGGCTGTTATGTGCCTTGTTTGTAGTTGTGTGCCTTTAAGTTGTTTCCGACTTATGGCTGCTCTAAGACAAACCTATCATGGGTTTTTGGGGGGCTAAGAATGTGACCCAAGGTCACCCAGTGAGTTTCCATGGCAGGAAGGGAACTGAACCCTTCTCTACAGAGTTGTCATCTAATGCTCAAACCACTAGTACACCATGCTAGCTGCTATGCACTTTGTTACATCAGACAGATGGGGATATGCATATGCTTGTTACACCAGTCTTAATGCATATCCCCATCTGTCCGAGTCACTGTTTTGTAAATGGCTTCTGTTGGTGGATTCTGATATAAAACAAAATGGATAATGTGGCTCTTACAATCCTGCAGCCTATGCTTTTGTTAAACATCCTGTGAGTTTTGCTATTATAGTATATTGAAAGGATAAATCTTGTGAAACCAAAAAGAGAATTTAAAGTACCTTGCAATGATTCCAAAGTATGTTTGATCAAAGACAATCAGGAGTGTTTCTGTCTCATCTCTTTATCTATGATCATTTCAGTGCATTTGAAAACAAATAGTTTATGAATTCAATTGCCTATTTATTTTGAACTATTCTGAGTGTTATTCACTGTTGCTTTTAAACTGCTCTCAAGAGTAAAACAAAATCCATGTTGTCAAACTACTGTTACCAAATGAAGAACCTGCGAGGTAATAAGGAAGACATCATTATCTACCTCAACAGCATAAAGTTTTGGTGATATCAGTTCTATCTAAGCATCATAAGGAGTGTCTATATTTGTTTGCCAACTCCAATAGGTAAGCTTATTTAATATTTACTTTTTATTCTAATTTTTGTAATTAAGTTGACTTTGAAACTGTTAATAGAAAGGTAGTACACAATAATCACATTATATAAGTTGGGAGCACAATATATTCATTTGAACTATCTTCCATACACACAAAAATGAACTATATAACTATAATAAACTATAAAACAAAATTTGGCACAGATCAATCACTGTTAATAATGCAGATCACTGAAAGCCCAAACACATAAAGGGGATTCAGATTATTAATGATCTGTAACAGACTGCTAGCAAACTTTATACAGGGTATTTTTTTTCCAGCCTCAACTGCTATAAACCTGGAAGAAATGTTAGGGTGTTCATCAATTGACAGTACCAACATTTTAATGGCAATCCAACACCACTGAATGTGAATTATTAAGACATCTTTTTTTCCTCAAGCTAGCAATTTTTTTAGATGTTAAAAATGTTATGATAATTACTCAAAAGAGCTGGAATGACTATCAATAGTACATTTACATGGGCCAGCTTTCTCCGATGTGATGCCATCCTCATGGATTGGACCACAACTCCAAGCATTCCTCACAATTACCAGTGCTGGCTGGAACTGATGGCAGCAAGGTTCAAAACATTTGGAGTTTTTTTCCCCATGTAATTAATATGGCTAAAGATCATTTTAAAAGCAAAGGGATAGTAAACAAACAAATAAATAAATAAAAATAGAAGAGCAGTGAAAATAAATTTATACACAGACTTCAACAAAAGGCAACCAAATGTCCAAATATCCACATGAGGCAGCCATCCATACACCATGCATTCAAATACTGAAAAGTTTGTAAGGCCCTCATTTAATCTAATCATAGGTGGTGCCATAAATTCTGCCCATTCCCAAGTGTATGATTTGGGTTAACAGAGTTTTGCCATCGATGACCCTCAATCAATGCTTGCTTTGTAAAAGATAACTTTCTGAAATTTTCCATTGTTGTGATTCTATTACAAAACTAGCCTTATTAACTTCCATAATAAAATAGATTAATATACTGTAACTTCACTAACTGTTTTCTAATATTATTGTTGTTGTTTTGTTAGTAAAGCAGTTAAAGTTAAAGAAGTACATCTCAAAAACTGAAAATGAGACATGTTCCTTCACAAAGGTTCACAGTCTTAAGTGTCAGTGAGGCGCAAGAGAGAGGGGTGAGAAGGACAGAAGGAAATATTATAATATGCAAAAGTTATATATAATTGATAATGCACAGTGCCTTCATAAAGAGGGCAGTAAATGTTCCATCTCAGTGGTTCCCCCCCTCCTTTTATGTTTGTATTTTCCTTTGTTCTGTTTTTCTAAGGAGTAAAGCAGATAAATCCTAAAAGAGGAAAACATGAGGAAGGAAAATGTTAAGATGTTTCGATTTTTTTAAAGGAGAAGCTATTGGTGTACAGAAGACAGCAGGAGAAGGAGAATTCCAGACACAAAGAGAACCAAACAGAGCTAAGAAAAACCAATGAAGTGATAAAAGTCAAACAAAGAAACAGGTGAACTGGATATCAGGGGAAAAGGTACAGACCAAAATGGACAATCTCTCAGGACTAAATTGCTGATGTTAAATGTGTGGCATGCAGCTGAGCCCTTTCTTTCTGTTTTACTCACTTACATGTGAGATGCTAATTTGCATCAAACTATTCCATCCATGTGCAAGTAGAAGAGGTTTAATCAAAATCAGCAGTTTATAGTTGAACATTAAAAAAAAAAGAAAACTTAAGAACAAAAAAAAATCTGTAGACAAGGTGCTACGAACAGGAACAAGCCAGTTTAAATCACCATATGTTCTAGGTTATCTTCAAACAAGTGGAACTATGACTTCTTTCAGTATAGGCTGCCCTATATCTCTTGCCCCACAACAGACACTCAGTAGGTATGTTTTGGCTGCATAGTTGTTGTAACTTAGCTGTCATAAGTGAGTTTGCTAGAAGTATATGTGATGATACAGTGCCACATTTAGACTGCAACCCTAAATCCAGATGAAGTAGAATGGACTTATTTTTAAGTAGACAGAGATAGTCTTGAACTGTTTAAAAAATATGTGAGATAGAAAGAGAAAAAGAGAGAGAGAGCGGGAGGGGAGAGAGAGAGATAGGGAGAGAGTTATATGTGCATCATTTTGAGAGCCCTGGTAAAGCCTTATTTAGAGAAATAAGTAAGATGAGAAACCAGTAGGAGAGGAGAAAAGACAATTGAATGGGTCCAACAGCAAATCAGGCATCAATTCACCAGAAGCCAAGATAACTAAACTGAAGTTGTTGTATTTTGGAGATATCATGAGACAACATGACTCATTGAAAAATAAAATAATGCTCAGTAGAAGATAGTAAGAAAAGATGAAGACAATCCCACAGTTAGATTGGTTCAATCAAGGTAGCCGTGGCTCTGTCTGCAAGACTTGAGCAGGGTAGTTGAAAACTGGGACCATTTCCGCAATGTTGAAAGTGGAATGACAGCACTATTACAGGCTAGTGCAGAAATGGCCTGGGGCTCTTGGAGGTTTCCCATTCATCATATATGGAAGATGACTGGACAGCACACAACAACAATGAGGAGAAATCAATGAAGGCAGAAAGGGTGGTGAGTCAAGCCCAAATTGCTTATTTTTACTGATGAACATAAATCTTCAAAAGAGCTGCTATATTTTAGGGATGGGAGGTCTGTGGCTATTCCCTATGGGCTATGCTGACAAGGGTTGATAGAGGTTGCAATCCAACAACATCTGGAGGGCCACAGATTTTATGCCTCTTATATTCAGTGCACACAGAATATGATGAAGCCTTCTAGCTCAAATGTTTTAAAGCAGTACCTAAGCTTTAAACTGGTGGGGAAACATTAAGCCTCCCAAATGTTCTGAAAACTTTCACAGTTTATTACTATTGGACATCCTAGTGGGGCTGATGGGAATTGCAGATCAAACCATCTGGGGTTAGCAGTGGTGGCAGGTCTTGAGGCTAATTTTCTGCCTTGAGGCCACCCTTGTTTTAAAGGTACAGGAAGCCCTACCTTTTGATGCTCCATCATCTGACAACTCATTTTTTTGACGGTTCCAAATTAAAGACAAGTTCCATTAATTCAACAAGGGTTCTGTTCTTTCATCAGTTCTTCTTGCCTACAGAAGCTCCCTTGGAACTTCTTCCACAAATGTGCAGGAGAAGGCACTAAGCTGGCTGGAAGACTTTGTAAGCTGAGTGCATGCAGTCAGTCCCAAGTGATCCTTCGTAAGTCCTTCATGCTCCCTACAGTATAGTACATGGCATCTGTTTTCAACCAGTCATGTTTCTGACAGTTCTCTAGTCCTATAGTCCTACAGTCCTACAGGCTTCCTGCACATATAAGTGGGGGAAGCCTGTATTATATTGATTTACGTAAGTGTGATCTACAAATGCCTACTAGCCATAACAGCCACTGGAATCTCTCTCTGTACAAAAGAAGTATGCCTCTAATTGACAGATACGTTATTGTTCTGTGCCTTCCAATTGAGTCCAACTTATGGTGACTCTGTAACAGGCAAAATGTATTCAGAGGAGGTTTGCCATTGCCTTCCTTAAAAGCTGAGAGAGTGTGAGTTGTCCAGGTTCACTTGGTGGGTTTTCAGTGCTGAGAGCGGATTCAAGCCATGGTCTCCCAGAGTCATAATCCAACAGCTGGTGTCCCATTACACCATGCTGGCTCTCAACCCACCACCCTGGTTAACAGATGCAGAGGATAAAATTCAAGAGGTTATGATTTTTTTTCTATCTTGCTTTGTTTGGGATGTTCTGAATCACTAAAGAGGACAAAAAGGCTCAGCCAGCTAGATTTTGGTCAGATCTTAGCAAGACTGTTCTGATGTTTCTATAATGACATTGGCAATCTTTCTTGCAGGGAAGCTATACTGTGAGGTCTTTTTCTTGGATTTACTGTCTAAGCACGCAAATATTTCAGAATTACCAGAACTAGCCCTGCCATTACAAGAGCGAGGCTGCTGCTTGTGGTAACAGATGCTGAGCGTCATGAAAAGATGAGAAATTATTTATTGTGCTCATGGGTTTTTCTGTTGCCCACACCACTGTGATCTGGCTGATCCTAAGATACCATGGCCTTTGTTCTGATTGAGTGGGTGGGCAGGGCTTTCTTGCTCTGTCTTGGGGCTGCAAAATGTTTGACATAGGCACTGAAAGGTACATTTCTCTATCAGAAGGTAGTTTTTCTACAATATCCCACTTCATTTGCGTTTCAAGATATTTTCTGCTTTTCTGTGCTAGACTGCTGTAAACTACTTGCATCATGCCACCTCCTCAGAACTAATTTAAGAACTGTTATTCTCAGCTCATACTAACTGTGAGAACATTAACATTTCGTCTGTCTTTCTGCCAGAACAAAGATATGGAATATTCCCTGCATATGCTTAAAGAAGTCAGAGGCACAGACAGCCCCCACTCAAAAAATAAAAGTCAATAGAAGAGTTCTGATTTAACACTGTGGCTGCTGAAGACTTATTACTTACATAAGTACTCAAGAGGATGGCCAGGTGAAAATGTGGACAGAGTTCTGGGTCTTTTCATATTTACATAAAAGAAGGCATGTTGGCAGCTATGGTTTACATAACATGCTATACTGAACGTCTTTGGTACCGACAAACCAATGTAAGCATTGTGTTATTTAGAGACTACTGAAAAGTACTTCCTATCTAGGTACTCTGTGTGGTTGAATCAGGAAGAAAAAACTGGGGAGCATGCAATAAAATCTGCAGAAGAAACTAGAGACACATCTCAAGATACTCATTTTTTAAAAAAAAAAAAACCACCAATGTAGCCACATGGTTTTCAGCTTTAATGGAAGGCTTCTAATGTAGTTTAGCTGGAGCCATGCAAACACAGCTTTAGATGTAAATCTGTTACAGATATCTGGCACTTTTATCTCTTTTATCTTACCTTTACCTAGACATGTTCTAGCTATCCCACAGGAAGTATTTTACCCCCCACATCACCAGGATGAGAGAGAGACCTCTTTCTCCTAGAGCAGAGGTGGGCAAAATGCAGTCTTGCGGGGGGTGGCCCTTCACAAGGATATTTGTGTGGTCCTTGGCACCTCCAGAATCCCTACACCAACCAAAAAAAGTGGACTGAAACCTCCAGGTGGTCTTTAGATGGTCCCAAGTCATAAAAATGGCTCCAGGCCTGCCACCATTGCCCACCCTGCCCTAGAAAAGAACAATTTGTTTCTCTGCTTGTTTTTCATGATAGAGAAGGGGATATCTGTATAAGATTTTAGTAAGAGCATGCCTTTTTGCTCTCACTTTACAAAGAGGAAGTGTGCTGTGTGCATAAGGGTTTATCAGCCTATGGGACAACATTCACAGGCATCAGTGGTCAGAGGATGAGTCCTGTCATCAGGAATTGTGAGGAATTTCACCTTCAGTCAGCTAAGAGGCACATACAAGCTTTTATTAATCATATAACAGATTCATAGTTTTAGAGGAAAACAGGGGCAAAAATGATGATGATGATGATGATCATCATCATCATCATCATCATCATCACCGTTGTCGTCATCAGTCATCATCATCTGCATCCATGTTATCCATTTACTAGCCACATATTACCCAAAAAGTTGTGTGCTATTTTGTTACACAAATGATTTGGCTTCCTTTTGGTAATTTCAGAATCTGCTTTGACTGGGATCTGAGCGGATGGAAGCTCTTAGAGCTGCTACAGACGATTTAACCTATACTGTAAAATTCTGCAAAAGAGATAATGAAGAAAGATTTCAAATAAACAAACAAACAAACAAATAAATAAATATTTATTTTTAGTTTTGGTTTTCAAATGTCAAATCAATAAAAGGAAAAGTTCATTCTAAAGTTTTTGTCTCTCTATTGAACGTGGAAAGCAAGGTCCTATTGATGTCATTAAGCATGATACATTAATCATCAACCACAGTTACACAAAGTGTGATATTGAATTAAAAATACAAAGTGTGTCATTGAAAAAAAAATGCAAAGTCTAATAAGAAAACATCTCTCTGGTCAGAAATTAAGTTTTCCAAGTTCTGCAATGAACAGGGAAAAAAACCTGCCAAGTATACAACAGCCACTCTGAGACAGCCTGCAGCAATGTGACCAAGTACTGCATTTTTTTTCAAGGTAGTGAATTTCTCTCATCACTCTGAGATCTCGAGAAGAGGAGCCTTCGAACCCTCATGATGAGACCTTTTCAATCTTGCAAGCTGCCTTACTACCCCGTAGAAATGAAACTTATAATGATGAAACTATGCATAAGGAGTTTTTAAAACATACAGTAATATTTCACATATAACTACGCATTGGTGCTATTGTCAAGGAAATTTTTTCCAACTGACAAAAATAATTATACTGCTTCATTGATTTCAGGATAAATAAGATTTTAGCATAAATAGGCTAGAGAGAACAAATGAAGATTACAATTTAAGTTAAATAAGATAAGCTTGAAAATGTACTAGGTGCAAGTAAAGAATAACAGGCTTGACAGACTGTCATGATGAAATTTTAATTTGCAGCTGTCTCTTTTAATCACAGCCTGTACACAGGGCATTCTGGGATTGTGTACCTAAATTGCATTAGCAAGACTTCATGAAACATTTCAAGCCTTTTATGCAAAGCAATGGTTTGCAGTCATGCCATCAGACAGAGCAAGGCAGCAGCGTCCGATGGCAGGAGTTGAGGGACAGCAACAGCATCTCCTTTATTATTCCTCCTGAGAAACCAGCCATTCTCTTCTGCTGAATGATGGATCCATGTATGCCACATGACCTGTCCTAGGCCTCCAAACTACCTTGCTCCCACAGGTGTTGTGGAGGATATTTTCTTGTTTGCTGCTAGTCCGCTTGGCTTTCAAAGAAGGTATGAGGAGGAGGAGGTGGCGGTGGCGGTGGCAGTGGTGGCCTTGTCTTTCTTACCAAGCAGCAAAATGTTCTGACTGCCCCTGTCTCCAGTGGTCATTTTCCCTCTGCTCCTGCTCTGTTGTACTTGCACTAGGTAATTTCATTTCATGAGAACTAAAGAATGCCATGAGCATTAAGAATTTGTTTGACAGGGCAATTAAAATTAGGCATTGTTATAATATTGGATGTGTGCATGTTGATGCTCACAGAGTCATCGGCAGGAGTTTACTGCCTTCTCTGTGAGTCTGACCCACAGTATTCGTTTATTTACATTTCCAGATTGCTTTGCCTTCATGGGGGTCAAGATGTCATGCACAGTTCTGCCCTAGTTCATATTAGCATTTCCAAAAGCCAGTGAGATCAGTTAAGCTCGTGGGTTACATTTGCTTTGATTTCTTGAGCAGACATGTTTGCTCTGGATAGTATGTAAGAACAGTAGTTTTCTTGGAGAGTGGCTCACATATTCCTTCCTAGTTGTTGGAAACACAATATAATGAGAATCAATTTTGCAACTCCTAGCAGAGGAAGAGGGACAGTTTGCAAAGCAAAATTGCAATGAAAAAATTTTCTTTTTATTCACCCATTTAAAAATTGCACTGGTAAGAATGTGCCTACCAGATGCAAGCTTTAACAAATAATGTAACATTTACCTTGCTGGCCTTTACGCTATGTGTGTGTGTATGTGTGTGTGTTAGAGAGAGAGAGAGAGAGAGAGAGAGAGAGAGAAAGAGAGTAAAATAACTTCAGTACAATAAAGAAGTGTTTAAGTGTCAAGAAAGCCATGTTTGGCAAACACTATAACAGTTTCCAGGCAAATATGCATGTAAACAAGTATAATTTCTGATTTGAAAGATATGAAAAATCTAGAAATTATACAACTCAAGGAGCTGGCCACAATAGGGTGCCAAATCGCCACTTTGTTAAACAGTCTAAAACTTCCTCTCCGGATGAGTAGGATCTAGAACTCCTCAAATCCCCGTGTAATAGGACAGATCATTTTATCTCTCCATTTTTTATTGCTGACCCATGCAGAACTAGACCTACAGTGTAGGTATTCTACACCATTTCTTACAGCCCGCACAACTGTAAGCAACATCCCCAATTTCACCCACTTGAAACGCACACTTTCCCCCCTCCTATACAAACAGTAAAGAAATATCTAGGACAAAATAACATCCCAAGAAAATTATCTTTGTTGTTGTTGTTTGGATTCCATGCTGAGTTTTTGTGTGTGTGTGTTTAGTCAAACCATGATGTGGCAAAGCAGAAGTGATGTGCTCTGAATGTCGGTAGATTCACCCCAGTGAGGAAAAATATGAAAATTTCCTTCATTGGGGAGGCACTGGAATTCACCACTGGGGTCAGGATATAATTCACACTGCAAGAACTGTCTGTTTTCTTTTATCTTGTTTCATGTCATCTTCTTTTACTTTTATTTTGCCATGTGCTTTTTAACTCTAAGAATATGTGTGGAACATATTTGATTCTGCAGCTTTATTCTAGTGCCTCTTTACTATGCACATTCTGCTTGACAAGTGCCAGATTGTTTTTGTTTACTTGCTTTTTGTGGCACAATTTTTAAAACATTCATTGTACCTTCACATTGTTGAGTGTCTTGTGTACGTCAGGGAGTATCAATGCCAGTTAAATTCATTTCATTTCTACATTGCAATACAACAAACAGTAGAAAAGGTGGCAGGAGGGAGAACACTTCTGCAAGGCACTGTAAGCTCCATGACTTAAATTGCACTTACTCTCGGTTAAGCATGTATAATGCTTACACTTTTGGGCTAACCTACATGATTATTAAATACACATCAGGTAGTTTAATGTTTGTTTTTTTTAACCAATGGAGGGTGGGCTGTTTTACACCTTGTAAAGCAGATAAACTTTGAAAGATAACCTATACACGGTAGTCCCAATCAAGAACAGGGTTACTACCTATAACTGAACAGCATGAAAGGACCTCAGAACTGTGCACAATATCCCACATTGAACTCCACTACAGACTGTATCATACTGGCAGTGTTATTTTCAATCACTTTTCTTTGTCAATAAAGCCTAGCGTGGAGTTCACCTTTTTGCCACTTGTCATATACTTGTTAGCTGACATCTTTACTCAGTTGTTCACTGAAATTCTAAAATTTCTGATGAGCCATTTCCAGTTCCAATCTCATCAGTGTATATATGAATCCAAAGCCTCTTAATTTGTGCCCAGTGTGACCATTTTATATTCTCTTATACTGACTGCCTTTGCCATTTTGTTGTCTCCAAGTCTGGAAAGATCCTTTCACAATTCTGCTACATCTTATATTGGTTTTCATCAATCTGAACAATGTGATGTCATCTACAATGTTTGCTGCCCTTGCCAATTCACAGTGTATCCCTCATGAAAGATTATTTCTGAACAAATTAAAAAGCGCCAGCCTGCTCAGACCTTCAGAACATCCTCTGTTTGCATCCCGCAGGAGCTGTTTTCTTAGTAAACAGATCTGGGTTAGTGTCACAAAATCCAACAATATAACAACACAGAAATTTCAAGCTTTTTTCATTAAATATGTATTTTAACATTATTTTCAGATAATATGTGCTAAAATTTAGGGCAATGTGGTACCTTTGTTATTTTATAAGTATGTGTATATGTGCCTGCAAGCTACCAAATTTCACAGGGTTTTCTTAGGCAAGGAGGAGGTTTGCAATTGCCTTCCTCTGGAATTTAGCTTACAGCACCTGGTATTTCTTGGTGGTCTCCCATGCAAATACCAACCAGAGCTGACAATGCTTAGCTTTCAGTATCAGGAAGGGGTGGTACCTTCAGGGTATCTTGACCGCTTTCTTTATTATTATTATTATTACTATTATTATTATTATTATTATTAGGCTGCATTTTCATTCCATCACTTTAATTGCACCTTCTATTTTCATTCAGCAGATGTCACTGCAACACAGGCCAGACTAGAGACAAGTAAGAACGCTTGCAGATATTATGCACACTTAGGGAATCTTTTCCATTTGTATTTGTGAATGGTTGCCTTGCCGTATAAATGCCTTTCAACTATTCACAGTGCAAGACACACTGTATTATATTTTACAGTATCTAATGCCTGGCAGTCAGTAGCATTTAATGCAGGTAAATAATGTATAATTGGCAGTTGCAAAGTGTGCTAAGCATCTGACAATATTTGATAGATAACATAGAGTGGTAATTAGTGCTTTATAGTACTTTTTAAAAATCTAATTAATTTGTCAATTATTTTGAAAGCTTAAAATGGTAAGGTCATATTAAAGTTATGCCAAATTCAAAATATAGTAGATTTGGGGAAGGAAATAATTTTGAATATTTTCAAAGTCTGTGTACCCCTGAGGATTGCCATTGATTTTCGACCTAAAATTTTATTAGATCTTAATCTAACCCTGTAATTCCAGATAAGTAACAATAGATAATCTCATTAAACAAATGATACAAAACATGTTGCATTTTCCACATTTATTTATCCACAACTGATTCAACAGCCAATATCCATATGTGAACAAGTCTGTGAGCTTTTTTATTCGTACCTGCCGGCACCTGCCTGAGCAGAAATAACTTCAGACAAGCATTTCCTATCACTGTCAGTCTTTCACATCTATTTTGAGGAAGTTGGGCACATTCCTCCTTAGACAACTGCTTCAGCTCATTGATATTTGAGGGCTTCTCAGCATGAATATCTCACTTCAGGACCTGCTTCAGGATTTTGATGGGATTTAGGTCTATAATTCAAGTAGGCCGCTGTAAAGCACTGAAACTCTTCTTCTGCAGTTTTCCTTGCTAAATCTACTGCTATGTTTATGATCATTGTCATGTTACATAACCAGCTACCAGTTTAGCTTCAGCTTTTGGGCTGAATCTTCTAGATACATTGCAGAATTAATGGTTGTGTTAATTGTGGCAAGCATTCAATGTCCTTAGGCAACAAATCAGGCCAAAACCATAACATTACAACCACTTTGCTTGACAACTGGAATGAGGTTCTTCTGTTTGAACTCACTGTTTGTTTTTCACTAAATGTAATGTTTCCGAGCCAAATTTTGTCTCTTTGACTCATCTGTCCAGAGAACACTGTTTCTTGAAGACTTGGAGATCCTCTGTATGTTTGTTAATGAATTTCAGATGGGAAACAATGTTCTTGTCAGAGAGCAGTGATTTCTTTCCTCTCATGAACACATTTTTGTTCAACCTTTCCTTAGCATTGTCTCATGAACTCTCACATTAACCAAGGCAAGAGTGCCCTGCAGATGTTGGATGTTATCCTGGGGTGCTCTGTGACTTTCTAGTTGATACAGAGGTTTGGTAGGGTGACTGCTCCTGAGCAGAGTAATTGTTATCTTGGAACTTCTACATTTATAAGCTGTTTGACTGTGCATTACTGGACTCCAGGGCTCACAAACCTTTCTAGACTGATGAGTAACAATAACTACTTTTCTGCAGTATATTTCCCCGGAACCATATGGTGAAAACCAATATCATAAAGTTTCAGATCCTTTTATAGGGTGGAGCCTCTCAAACTCAGATTTTGCAGGCATAATTATTTAAGGATCTCTATTCTGATTGTTCCTGTTAATTGAGCTAATGCACCTACCCTGACTCTTGTGTACACATTGTTTGCTTAACTTAGGCATCCTTTTATTGTAGAAGAGATGAAATTGGTCAATATAAACCTGGTTGGATATTTAGAAAAGGACTAGGTTTAATTCAAAAATTGATTGAGATAAAAGTATAAAATTTCCATAATTATAGGCTCTTTCCTCACAAGGCTGGTGAATCGGTTCGTCCCGTTTCTTACCGGATTTTCTGGGCTTGAAACAAGGTGGACTTTCCCTCATTTCCTTCCACACAGGTACTGCGTATGTTCCATTCTGATTCGGAGGAGTTCGAGTTCATGAATCCACACTGCCTCCACCGTGGCCACTCCTGCTACTCCCCTCACCCTGCCCTGTCAGCTGTGATTGGCCCCCCCCTTTCTTTTTTGCATGGTTTAGTATGTCATTGCATACATGCATACGTGCAAAAGTCCATACTACCCCCTGGCCCCTTCCATGAGCTCTCCCCTGACCACCAATTCACATTGGCGTGAATGTACGTGTCTGTACCACTGTGAATGTACGAATCGGATCGATCTGGAAAATTGGAAAACCAATTTCTTCCGATTTTCAAATAGCGCACTTCACCACCACATGGGGGCGCATTTAGTTGGAATTATGTGCAGAACGAAGGTAAATAAACCGAACCTAGTCTGCTCCAATGTGCAGAAGACCTCCATGGCAAGACGCATTGGCCCGCCTTAATAACCATGTGCGGAAAGTGCCATAGTTAGGATTTTTCTCACTACTGTACTCAATTGAGTTCTGGCACAGTTGTCCCTATTCAACTGTTAGTTGTATGGGGTTTTGACTGTACTCCCTGGCCAACACTACAGTTGGTCCTCTACATTCACTAGGGTTAGGGGTGCAGGACCCTTGCAAAAGTGGAAAAGCACAAATGTCAAAATGTGTGTGTGTGTGTGCGCGTGCGCAAGAGAGAGAAAGTGAGTGTGTCTGTGTCTGTGGGAAGGAGGCCAAGGCATGGTGGGGAGACGAGGCAACTGGGGTCCAGATCAGGTCAAGGAAAGGAGAAGAAGGGGTGAGTGGGTTGGCAGAGTGGCCCTAACCTTCCCCTCTCTGGCCCATTTCCTTCCTTGGGTGTATGCGGCATTGGGAGAAGGTTTGTGTTGCTGAGAAATCAGATTGTGACCCATCCATAGCTGGCCAGGCAGCATCTGGTGGTAGTAGAGGAGGAGGAGTGGAAGTGGGTTTTTAAAGGGCTGTGGAGCCTCATTGGAGCTGCTGTGAAGGAAGGTTTCCCTGGAAAAAAGTGCTTGAGGAAGCAGGAGGCAGGGATTGAAGAAACTCGCAAATAATCAAATCTGTGAAAGTCAAACCCGCAAATGTGGAGGGCCAATTCTACTGAAACAGCCATAGCCTGATTTATGTGCTTTTATTGTAAACACTCTTTCTGAGGCTGTGCTGAGTTGTACTGGAAACTCATTTATGCAGAACCTCTTAAGGGACAGGGATCACCATGGGAAGAATCCTCATGCAACTCAGAGTAGGTGTGGGAAGATTGGCTATAAAAGAAAAGTGAATTTCTTGCCACTTGTGGCTCTATAAATGCTGTTGAATTGCAAGCCCTTAGTTGGCATGGCCAATAAGGATTTGAGGGATTTGTAGTCCAGCAGCCTCTGGAGGGCTTCAGGATTCCCACCTGTGTTATCTGTAAGTCAAGCACAGGACAAGATAAAACAATACTAAATTCTACATGAAAGAAGTATTCAGCCAATTACAAGAAAATAGTCTGTAGATCACCAAAGTGAAGTTAACAAATCTACAGGCAACACATGAAATCGTTTCTCTTTCTGAATAAATATTTAATTCATGCACATTTTGTATTGTCTTCAGTAAAGCTTTGCCAGGCTTTGGGAATGATCTTCATCTTTAGAGCGTACCATATATGGCGTAGAAATACAAATTTAGTGCAGCTCTTACTGGTTTTTTTCTTCTTTAAAGGTTTCCTTTTTATATAACAGCAATTGGCAAAGCAATAACTCTGGAAAATGAAGCACACTTGCTCTGTAGAAAATAAAATCTGCTCAGTATTTTTTTGTTGTTGTTTTATTGTGAGTTACCAAAAAAGAAAAAGAAGCCCCTATCAATTTTTGCATAATTTTCCTCTCTTTGTATTAAAAGAAATCTCACAGCAAGAACAAATAATGAACAGTTTGGTACTGTTTTTTGTGCCAAATCCTGCTGTTTTTATTCAGACTTAACTCTCATTGATTTCATGCATTCAAGAATGGTTGTATAAGAAGCAATAGCTGTGATCCTCAAAATGCTGCATCTTATGTAATTATTTCACACCTTTGCAAAATAGATGTCTAAATGGAGTTCTTTGATTACTCTGCTGCTCCTAGCTCTCTTTCTCTCCCAGTCTCTCTCTCTTTCACACACATATACTTCTAAAATGTGCAAAAATAATATCAAACATCTTCACTAGGTATCGATTAATCTTTATGCTATAAATCAAAGGTAGGAATAATGTGGTCTTCCATATGTTTTTGGACTGCAGTTCCAAACATGTCTCACTGTTGGCTATGCTGGCTATGGCTGCAGGGACTTACAACCTGACAGTCCAGCTACGTGGTTCCCATCTTTGCCATAAATGCTATGAAGTAATAGAGTTTCAGTCAAGATGGTGCCGCAGCCATAGTTGAACGTATGTCCTGGTTCACACATTCACTTTTTAATAAGACATCCCATCGCAAGAAGCCACCCATACCTTTAATAGTTCCTGTTCTTAGAGCAGCTATTCTCAGCCTCCAAATACCCACCCACACAGATAATTTTCTTGCCCTTGCATTTCAGGCAAGAAGAGAGCCGCCATTCACTCCTCCTCATGGCAGTGAAGTGCCTGGCAGTGCTTGGCTGGAAAAAACAAAGAAATCAGCCAGCAATAGAGGTTTTGTTGTTCTTTCTAACGGAGTACAGAATGATATTGTATCACCATAGGTGTGGCAGGCAGAGATGGCACTCTTTTTTTCACAATAAGGAGCAAAAAAGGGGATCTGATGGCACAGCAACCCACCTCGGTTGCTATTTCAGAGACCAGATTCACAGGAGGCACTTTGTGCTTTGTTTCTATGTAATGCTTTGGACTACAGGTAAACATGCAGATTTGGCCCAGTCAAATCATTAAATCTTGGTTTTGAGGTAAAGGCAGGGTATAGATGATGATGGCGATGATGATGACGACGATGACAGGATTGTCTGTTTAGTAGGTTTGTTCTGTGTCACCTGCAGGTATCACAGCCTAAGCCAGGGGAGGAAATTATATGGCCCACCTGCTGTTGTTGGACTGCAGGCCCCGGCATTCCACTCTTGGCTGTGCCAGGCAGGGTTGAAGGGAGTTGTCGTCCAATAGTATCTGGAAGACCACACAGTTCTCATCCTTGGCCTAATGATGTTAGCTGTTTCCTCATCACATGGCAGGAAAATGAACATAGTTCATGATACCATCAGTGTTGTAATCATGTTTTAAACTGGGATTGCTTGTCCCAGAAAGCAATCAGAATATCTATATTTACGTACAGTGCACCCCATCTTGGGTGTGAAATTAGAATGTGGTTGAAAAGATGCATCTTTCCTTCTTGCTCTGAATGGCTCATGCTCTGAATGTCTGCTCATTTGTTTATACTTTTATTTAAAGTATTTTATGTCTGATGTAACAACTCAAAGCAGCTAACAATGAAAGCATTAAAATTATCCTTGATTTTGTGGGTTGGCTCCAGTTTTAGCTTTACTTTGAGTAGACCCAGTCAAATCATTAAATCTTAGTTTTGGGGTAAAGGCAGGGTATAGAAGATGATGATGATGATGATGATGATGACGACGACGATGACAATGGTCATGCCCAACTTGTCCTGCTTATTTCAATTGATCTATTCCAAGTCTGGGTAGATCTGGATCCAATTCATTGATATATTTTTGTTTTTTTTCATGTTATGCATATTGCTGTTGTTTTGAAATTGTAGATTAATACATTAATACATTTCTAAAAAAAATTGAATTTTATTATAAATGCTGAAAATAAAGTAAAATTGAAATTCTATCCATTTGTCTGTCATCCAAGGGGTATGCATATCAATATTATGTTATAATAATTCCCAACATTATTGTTAATCATTGGAGTTCAGTTCTTTTGTTAACTTGGGAACCAAGAAGTAGAGTAAAATTGCAGATGTGAATGCATGTGTGCATGTGAGAGAGGGGGACGGGGGAACGTGAAAGGTGTGAAGGCATGCTCAGTTTTCAACTGAATACAGGTCATCACTGGGAATTACCCCACCTGCAAAGCATAAATTTAGCCCGGCAAAAAACATGCAGTATCATAGAGCTTCTTAAAAGGTAAAGAGATCAAATTGAAGGTGACATTGATCTGGAAGAGTTACAGGTACACACCAAGTTCTCCTGCTTTGATCTATTTGATCATCTTTCCCATAATGCTTTTCATCTTGATTTAAGGTATACAACATATTGCATTAAGCAAAATGAGTGAGTGTGATCTTTTTTATACACTAGGTTCAACCAAGTTATAACTGACTATTGGTTTAGGGGATACACCCCCCAATAATCCAGACAAAAAGCCAAATCAAAATTTCAGTGGCCTTTCCAGTAGTAAGGTGGACAAAGGAATGGACTGAAAGGCAAACAGTCAAGATGAAAAAGAATGCTCAATAGATTTCTCCCAATGTGTATTTCAGAATTTGTTTTATTTGAGATTTTAAATAGAAAACAGATGATATAAGTAAGAATGTACTGGAGAAATGTGCAGCTGTAAGATATCGTCCGTAGAAATGAAGATTATAAAATTATGCAGAGTTCTAATTCCTCTTCAGGTATGCCCAAGAGGTACATTGATGGAGTCATGTAAAATTGAGAGCCCAATTTTTTTTATTCTGTAAGTGTACAGACTTCCAATATTTTTTAGCCTTCCAACATGTCCACTACATATAGTCTTTCTGTTTCACACTTCCAATGTTTATCACTTGATAATTTTGTTAAAAAATGGGACCCAGATATCACTTATTTTAGAAGCAAATGGGGGGATTTGATGATAGCAAGCTTTTTGGATTGAGGATCAAGATAATAAAAAACTCAAATATATTAAATATAAGATTTTTTTCCTCTCCTCTTATCTAAGCTATATTGAAAAAGGTTATAAAAGATGTAAATTTACATAGGATTATATTCTAGTATTTATTATTAGAACCCTGTTGATGTTTAAATGCTGATGGAAATAGATCCTCATTTGTATAAAAAAATTATGCAGAGTGAACCGATAGACTTTACATGTGGAGAATGGCATATAATAGAACTCACTGATGTTTGCTTAGGCCATAAGGCTTATGGTATATATTTTACCAGTCTTTGGAGTTACTTTTACAACTTTGTTGGGAAGGCGCTTCCCTTAAATAGACAAGGTAATCTCTAGGCTACAAATAGTACAGAAATACAATGTGGAACTTAGTGTCTTAGTGATATACATTTATAGGTAATGATTGCTATCTACTCAAGGAGGTATATTTTGAATCAGTACCAATGTTCCTTAAGGCTTGAAGCCCTTTGTTTTAATTCCAAAACTCAGCTCTGAAACATAGGGGAAATAAAAGGTACCCTTGAAAATGTACAGCATTTTTCTCACTCATTATTGACTAGATACAAAGTGGTGCACACATTGTTGAGAAAATGACTTCTATCTAAGAAGGTGTGGCATCCAGGCAGAGCTTGGTAGTAATGATTCATGAGTAATATTGCTCCGTAAAAGTTACTTTCTTTTGATAATTAAGACATATCAAAATAACATTCAAAAATAACATAATGAGACGGAACAAATATCTTATGGTGGTGTAACAAATGAAATTTTAATTACTTTTAAAAGTTATCACAAAGAGTATTTTATGGCATTTCGAAGGTGTTTTTTAACTTTGTCCTAAGAGGTGGTTTTTTCTTCTTCTTAATTTAAAAAGTAGCACAAAGCAGTATGCACTGCAACAAGAGGTTTGTGTGTTTTAAGCATGGAAACCAGCAATGATAATAAATGACTTTTCAAGTGCTATAATAAGGAATGGGAAGGCATTGCTTTTAAAAAGTAAAGTTCCAAGCTCTGCACTATGGGAAATTGGGTCTTTTTCAAACTGCAACATTATACAGATACAGATTTTGATACCATTTTAACTGCCATAACTCCATCTCATGGAATCCTGGAGGGAATTTAGTTTAGAATTCTCCAGCAGAGATATCTTTGTTCTTCTTGTTGTTACTACTGTGTGCCTTCAAGTCATTTCTGCCCTATGGTGACCCTAAGGTGAACCTACAATGGTGTTTCTTCACAAGATTTGTTCAGAGGGGATTTGTCTTTGCCTTCCTCTGAGGTTGAGAGAGTGTGATTTATCCAAGGCCGCCCAGTGGGTTTCCATGGCTGAGCAGGGATTCAAACCCTGCTCTCCAAACCACTACACCATGCTGACTTTCTAGAGAGATCACAGTATTTCCCCAAACTAAAAATCACAGAATTCCACAGGATGCAGCTGTTGTGTTAAAATGGTATCAAAGTGCTATAATTTTGTAGTGCAAAAGAGACCTTGAAGCTCAATACTCTGCTTTTATTGAAGGCATGCTTTCTGAGGGGCTTAGTGAGAATCAGTTTGGTAATTATAAACTTTAGTTGAAAGTATTTGAGGAAGGATGTTGTGAACTTCCAAGAACGACATGTGCCTTATGTTAAAGTCAACTGAGAATTGTAGATGCCAGTATCACACATGACAGACCACTATTGGGAATTCTACTGCCACCTCTCCCAATACAAAAATACTCAGGAACAACTGCAAGTTACAGATCTGGAATGGGAGCGGCAACCACTTGAAATACTTATAAATAACAGTTCGAGACTAATGATTCAAACAAACTATGAATCTAAACAAAGTCAAATCACCCGGTTGAATAATCTGGTCATGTAATGCAATGCAATCAACAAATCAGTTGATTCTAAACATTCTGTTGTGCTGACTGCTGATGACTAAAATCTAGTTTAAAGCCTGAACCTGTAGAAGGTAATGATGTAAACAACTATGAAATGAACCTATTAATATTAGCTAACTACAGATAAATAAATGCATAACATAAAATGTTCTTCTTATACTTCATGTAAATGGAACTACATAGTTTGTGAATTTACAAGGAAGCTTCAGTTTTGACTCCACTTGATTCTATTGTTAAGCATCCATTGTTCCCTAAAATCATTCCCTGCAGACTATTCAGATAGACCTAATTGAGGCCATTTTACTTTCAAAATGTGTTCATTTTCCATTTTCTTTGATTTGCATTATAGATACAGAATTGATATGAAAAATCGCTAGATTCTATTTAGATGGTCGCCATGGCACTACCTTTCCCATGGTAGGATTACATGCTCCAGTGAGGCAAGAGGCTATTCTGATAGTAGTAATGCTGCTGGTAGGGTCTCTTATGTCAGACAGGCTTTTGCTGAGGAGCCAGACTAAACATGCCAAACAGCTACATGGCAACAGTAAGGGGGGGTGGGGGTGACACAATGGCAGAAGATCTCTCAGAGAAAATGACATTGGCACCGTAGTTAACATTTGTAGGTGCTGCACAGAAGGCAGCATGGTAATCCCGTTTTGAATGTCTTTTACCATGAAAACCCTATGATGAGACAATCCAAAATTAAATAAGAGATAAAGTGAGAAGATGTAAATAGGATTAGACTCAGAGGAAGGAGCTGTGAAAATTGGAGGAAGGAACATCAACAATTTTAAATATGCAGGTTATTCCATACTACTAGCAGAAAATAGCAAAGACTTGGAATGACTAGTGAATAAAGCCAAGGAAGAAAGTGCAAAGGTAGATTTAATACTGAACATTAAGAAAACAAAAATTATCACTGTAGATGATTGACATAACCTTAAAGCAGCCAATGAAGACATTGAAATAGTTCAACATTTTCCATACCCTGGTTCAGTCATTAATCAGGACACTGCAGTCAAGAAATCAGAAGAAGATGAGGACTTGGAAGGGCAGTTATAAAGGAACTAGACAAGAACCTGGATATTAAAGTTAGGATTGTCCATGCCATTGTACTCCCAATTTCTGTGTTTGGTTGTGAAAGCTGGACAGTGGAGAAAGCTGGTAGGAAGAAAACTCATTTGATGTGGGGCTGGAGAAGAGTTCTATAGATGTCATGGACTGCTAAAAAAACAAATAAATGGGTCCTAGAACAAATCAAGCCTGAACTCTTCCAAGAAGCCAAAGTGACTAAACTGAGACATATGCTTCATGAGAAGACATACTTACTAGAGCAGATAATAATGCTTGGAAAGGTACAAAGCAGTAGGAAAAGAGGAAGACTGCATTACTGATGGATAGACTCAATCAAGGGGTCAGTCATGGCCCTGAATCTGCAAGACCTATTGATGAAAGAGTGACTTGGAGGTCTGTCATAAGGTTACTCTAAGTCAGTGGTTCTCAACCTGTGGGTCCCCAGATGTTCGTGGACTTCAGCTCCCAGAAGCCCCAGCCACTATGGTCAATGCTCAGGGCTTCTGGGAGCTGAAGTCCACAAACATCTGGGGACCCACAGGTTGAGAACCACTGCTCTAAGTCAAAGTTGATTTGATGATGGTTAACGACAACAAAACATGTCACATACATTCAAATCTAAATCTAACTACACGAGAAAGCAAACAGTACACTGTTTGTATCTTTCGTGAAAATATCCTAAACTATGATTGAGAGAAAAATAGACTGCATGTTAAGTTTAATTCTCAGGCAAATGAAAATCTACATCCGATGCTGTCTCTCATCTAATCTGAGGTCATAATGTTATGGGCTTTATGTATTTTGCAAGATTTTAGACCCATATAGAATCTGCACTGAAATTATGAGGAGCATTTTGTAGGTCTCCTAAGTGATATGCCCATTTTGGACTGAGTTTCAAGTTCTTAGGTTGCAATCCTATGTTCACTTATGAGTAAGGCCTATTATACAAAGTGGAATTTGTATCTGATGCCTGGGGCTGAACTTGGAAGCTTGTGAATAATTATGCATAGAACTTCATTGTTTGAAACATAATTGATATCCATGGCTGTGGTAAGATCCATGAACATCAGAAAAAGGAAAATTGCCCTAGATGATATCAGATAGTACTTGTGTTTTGTTTGCTTAGTAATATAAGAAGGAGAAAGGATTGGGGGGAGGAGAAAAACAGAATGTAGCAGCAGCACCTTTAAGACTAACTGGTTTTTATATGATCATGAACTTTCATATATATAAACTCACTTTTCTGATGCAGTACAAAGTTACATCCAAGCCTCAGGATATAAAGCATATTTACACACTTGTGGGAGTGAGATGGAATATAACAGGAATCAGAAACATGCAAATCATGACCCTAAGTTTTCAAAGGACTATGTAAGCTGATACATGTCTTTCAGATCTTTACAGTGGTCAGTTAGTGTTAATGTGTAAAAGCAAAAGATTTGTTTTCCAGAATTCAGTTTCCTGAGTTCAAAGGCTTCTCTGAGGTGATTCTTTTTGTTACATGTACAGTAGCAAGGACTCTTGTGTTAATACATGTAGTGTGCCATGAAGCCATTGTCTTTGTTGCTACTTCTGGTAATGTGTAAATATAATTCAATTCAGTTGTTTCTCTTTCTAATGTTCCTTTGTAATTTTCTTGTTCAAGGACCTTAAAACTCCATACTGTATGTCTAGGGAGGTTGACATATTCTGCAACTGGTTTTGGGGCATTGCTATTTTAAATGTCCACTTTGCATCCATTTATGCTCTTGCACTGAGACTGTGCCATGTGTCCAATGTAGAGTGTAGAGGAGCATGGCTGGCATAGGATAGCTTACAGTATATTATCTTGAAGAAAGAACAAATGAATTTACCTCTGTCGTTGGTGGTGGTGGTATTATGGCCCCTGCAATATTGCTGCCAGAGTGGATGCAGGGCCAGAAATGGTGTTCTTCGAATATTGTGGATAGACTGTATTTTCCTCAGGAAATCAGTTGTATCCTTCACATAGCTTGGAGTGTTGATGGCATATAGTCATGTATTCAAATACACCACCAGTGAGGGTTCTAACATTTGAGATAATAGGTCTTCTTAGATTGCTTTATGTATTTTGGGCAGTAGATAGAAGATACCTGGTTTGGGCTCCTGAGGCATGTCTATTTGAATTCAGGTCTGTACACTGGTGGAGAATTCTCTGAATAGTTTGTATAGTTCCTTCAGATATTCACCAGTGAGCGTATTTTGTAAAATGCAATGTTGGACAGTTTGCTCTGTTTGGGTTGCCTGAATGTGTGGTGTGCCCCCTGTCATAAATGTTATTGTTTATACAGTACCTACCATACACATGTCACCTTAAAGATTTCTTTTAGCAATTTGGAATGATTGCTCTGCACTGAACCTATCTTGATGTTCCAGCTCCTAAAAAGTTGCCCAGCTCTCAACAACTCCAGCCACCAAGTCCACATGGCAGGAGTTTGTAGTCACACATTTGAACTAAAACATTTGTAGAATCAGTTTCCCTGCCATGCTCTACAGACATGTATCTGCTCAGTTCTACACATATTTTTTTCAGTCCCATAGACTTCAGTAGGTCTTCCAAAAAAGTATTGGTAAGATGAGACTTGTGATGTGCCTTTGTTTGTGGCTTGCAGGTCACTGATTATAGGTTTGTAATGTTGGAAAAGGCCCCAAAGGTCAGTCTCAACTACCCTGGTGCAGGAATTCACTGTTAAAGCATTCTTGACATCTGGCCATTCTAGCCATCCAATCTCCTGTTTAAAACCAAGATAATCCAGTCTTACAGCTTTTCCTATCAAGAAATACATCTTATTATTGAGCCAGAATCTTCTTCCTAATAATTTGAACACACTGTATCAGTCATACCCATAGGAACAGCAGAAGACAAACTTGCTGTATCTGGTATGTGACATTCCTTTATATACATGAATATGGCTATCATACTACTTCTCAGTCTTTTCTTGGTCACACTGAACATATCCACTATGATCAAGAGTTCCTCATAGGGTTTGGCTTCCATACTTTTTGTCATCTTTGTTTCTCTCCTCTCAACACTTACCTGCTTGGTAAATATTTCTACTGCACAACATAACTGGACTATTTATTTCAACTTCCATGATTGTATGCATTATGTATGACTGTGGACAAACTCTATATTCGTTAACTTGAAAAAGGAGTTTACTTTAGGATGGATCTTCTTCTTCTTCTAAAGTTTATCCTTTAATACTGTAAAGCAATTGAGATCTTTAAAAAGTTTCTGTTGGCCATGACATTAATGAGTTTCAGCACACATGCCTTACTATAATAATATAGATATTCTAAATGGTTTCACATATTATCATTGTTTGAAGAGATATAACAAATATATCTAGAAACAAAGTTTTTAGTTCCTAAAATTCATATAAACTACAGTCCTCTTTTAACAATCGTGTTATTAGTTGATGAAACTAGAACAATATGTAACACAAATCAGATCCCAGCATCAAAGCATCTAGTGTTTTCTTGGCTGGACATTTTAATGTTATAATGGGGTTCCCTAATGATGCCCATATCAAATATAAACTTGCAGTTGTTTTTTATGCTTTTCTTTCTGTAACTATTAAGTTACATTTCAGTAAATGAAGTACTGTAACATGAAATCACAAAATGAAATGTCATCCTCTGTCCTACCTACACAAGTGTATAAGAGAATTTTCTTGACCAAGTGAAGTCAAAAGTTAATATAACCAGACAGTGCTTTCAATCATGATTTTTGACTCCCTACCTGAAAGAAGTGATCAAAACCATCTGATCTAGAAGATATTGCCACTTGTCTTGGGTAGTGGGCATCTGGCTGAGGGCCCAGGCAGTGCTGCCTACATATACTCAGATGTCGATGTGCATTTAACTCTTACATTTTATGACGTTAAACATGTTATGATTATTATTTTGTGTTTCAGGCTTGAGGGCTAAATTTTGTTTCCACAGCTGATCTCTGGCTCATATAACCCCTCTGATAAATTCCAGTTGTACAGACTTATTTATCCAGGTTTGTTGGCTAATCAAACTCTGGTGTTATCTACATGTATTGGATTGATCCTCTGACAGACCATATATAGTCTAAGACAGTCTTAAGAAAATATCTGGGGTTACTTCCTCATGGTGTCTACCATCTTTATCTAATTTTATCTATTTTATCTAAGAGTGAGGAAAGTCTCAGCTACTGGAGTGTCTCACACCAATGACAAAAGCATCAAAGTAATAAATTAGTGAATAGAGGAGTTCAGCCCTTGCACATGTTAAAAAGAACAAGGAATTTTCTGGTAATTAAAGAAATTAGTGAAATTTATAAAATTACCTCACTAGAGAAGTTTACCAAATTATTTACGGTACGGTATATGCTGTTCTCCCTCTCTCAGTACTAAATCCCAAACGCTAGTTGCCCCCCCTTCTGCTTGTGGTCATACTATGGGCATTTAGTTGGTCATTGTGCAAAACAGGATTCTGGACTTGTTTCTTTTGATCTGCTCAGATAGGCTCTTCTGCTCTTATATAACTTGTGTGCAGTGGAATACGACTATAACTCTGAAGCATGTGGGGGCATGGATATGCATTGATATATTTGATGCTGATCCTCTGAATATTTAACATGTTTTGTTAGTAAAAGTTCTGATAAAATAAGCTATTAAGAAACAATTCACTGGCAGAACACCTACATTGTACACAGAGGGTCCCACATTTAATCCCTGATGTGAGGGAATTCACAGCTCCACATTGCCTAAATATCACTGTCTCAAGAGCAAAGAGCCAGTGTAGTGTAGTGGTTTGAATGTTTGACAATGACTTTGAAGACCAAGGTTTGTATCCCTGCTCAACCATAGAAATGGCTGGATCACTTTGGGCAAGTCACTCTCTCTCAGCCTTACAGGAAGGCAAAGGCAAACCCTCTCTGAAGAAATCTTGCCACAGAAGCCTCATGATAGGTTCGCTTTAGGGTCACCATAAGTCAGGGATGACTTGAAGGCAGGCACACAACAATAATCTCCATTTAAAAGGGATACAGGAAACTTTTGCTGAAGTTCATCAAAAGTGGCTGGTAGTCATAAAAAGAGAGTACTGCTAGATAGACTAATATAGGAACATTTGTTTTATCTGTGTTTTTCATTACACTTCTGAAGCACACTTTCGTCTTTTTTTCCAGGTGTCTGACTTCTCACATCTGCCAGAAACATAGCATATGTCCTTATAATTTAAATTATGTCAAATTCTGATTTTCTGAATGTTTTGGGCCTCCAACCCACAGACGATTGGACAAAAGAGATGCTAATGCTGGTCTAAAAAGATGCTAATTATCTCTAGATGCTCATGTTGACTCAGAGTTAACTCCCACTGATTTCACTGAATTTTCTTTCCAAGTAAGTGCACTCTGAAGGTTTAATCCTGTTAGTGTGTTGCATAGTATTGACTTCATCTGGAATTAAATTTACCAAGAAGAATGTATGTATGGTAGGAATGACTAAAGCGGGCAAGGATGTTAGAGCTGCTTGCCAGCAGAGGGAAACCCACTGTCCAAGCACATATTAATGTCATCTTTGTTTCTTCATCTGAAACAGCAAGAGAGGAGGGAGGCAAACCACTTCCCCAGACACATTTGTTGAATTTCAGTTGACAGCTGCTCTCCCACCTGTCTTCCTTCTCTGAGGGCAAGGAGCTTCCATGGACAGACGGATCCGCCCAGGGCTCTTGCACATTACAAGGTTGTAACACTTTAACTGCCGTGGCTGTATCCTATGGACTATCTGTCGTTTGGTGAGGCACTGCAGCTCTCTGGATGAGACTTTTAAATGCTCCTCTCTAAACTGCAAATCCCAGATTCCATAGGATGTTACCATGGCAGTGTAAATGGAATCAATGTGCTAGAACTATGTAGTCTGAACAGCCCAAGGTGCTGAATTCAGTCAGCATGCTAGAGAGTACCCGTTCCTGGTGTACCGGATTATACCCTCTAGGCTCAATCTTGCTTCCCCCACTTCTGAAAAGACTGTAAAGCCAGCAGTTTTAGGATTTAGTTTACAAATGTCTGGGCTTTCGTTTTAAACAAACATCAAAGTCCAGGACGCTACCAGGCAGGAAACTCCGGGGCGTATCAACAGGGAAAGCCTATGCACCCTTCTTCATGAGTAAGCCAAGCTGAAACTATGCATTAAAAATAAAATGCAACAGTTATAGGTATAAAAAAAAAGAAATGAGGAAAAGAAGGAGCAGAGGAGGCTGGATCAGCTCCAGAGGAAGAAGACCGGTGGCGGCAGCGGGAGACGCACAAACACGCGCCACACGAATAAGGCCATTTCCGCACTAGCGTGTTATAGCGCGATGATTCCACTTTCAACATCCTCTGGATCCTGGGGTTTGCAGTTTCGGGAGGGGCCGTCCGGCCCCTCCCGAAACTGCAAACCCCAGGATTCCAGAGGATGTTGAAAGTGGAATCATCGCGCTATAACACGCTAGTGCGGAAACGGCCCGTGAGAGGAACGCTGAGGGTCCTCCCTCCCCCAAACTATCCTCACTCTTCTCTTTCGCCCCCCCAGCTTCCCCCTGCTTCGGTCTGTGTCACAGACGCTGCTTAGTCATGGCTGCAACAGTCGCGGATGCTGTTGTCAAGTCCCTCCTGCCGGAGCCTCCACTCTTCCCTCCCCATCCCTTCTCCTTCCCCTTCCCTTTCCTCTGCTGGGAGGGCGGGTGGCGACGGCGGCACCAGCGACAGCTGCTGCTGCTGCTGCTACTTCCCAGTCACGACTCCCCTGCTGCCGACCGCCCCGAGCCCCAGCTGCCAGGCAGAGGCGGCGGCACCAACAGCAAGACCAGCCTCCGTCTCCATCGCGGCCTCGCCGGTTGCTCAGGAACTGTAAAGTCAACCGAGCCTGGGCGTGCGGTGGGCGGGGCTAATGGCTGCATAAAGGGAAGGCGGGGAGGAGACTGGGTGGTCATGGCGGTGTCCGCCCCGCTCCAGCCCAAAGACAGGGAGGCCTGTCCTAATTGGTCTTAATTTAACAAAGGCGTGGCCGCCTCCTCCCTGAGCTCCGTTCCCATTGGCGGAGAGGGGTGTCAGTGAGCAAAAAGAAGCCGCGGGGGAGGAAGAATCCATCCTCAACAGCACTTCCCTCAGCGCCCTGCAAACGGGTAGCGGGTTTGGGTGAGAGCTGAACGGGAGAGCGGGCGGTGAGGCAGATGGAGGAGGCGAACGCGTGAGGCGAGCCTGTTGCGGACGGCAAGACGGAGGCAACCGCACCAGCGCCAGGAGGAAGAGGGCGAAGAAGAAGAGGCGGCGGCGGCGGCGGCGGCATCAGCAGCAGGAGCAAGGGTGGGATGCGAGGCCCGGTGAGTGACGGGCATGAAGTGGGGGCGTTCACCTGTTCCACCTGTCGCCCACCGTCCTCCATCACCGCCCTTTCCCTTCAGCCCGCGTCGCCCCCATCCTCCCCGTCACCCCCCCTCCCGTAATAACCGCCCCCCTTTTCAAATCCAGCCCGCACCAGCCGCCCACCACTGCGCGCGCACACACGCTGGTGTCGGCGCCGAAGAAGAAGCCGCCTGCTTCCCCGGCTGCCTCTCCTCCTCCCCCACCCGCGGCACTCCACCCCCAGTCCCATCTGCCAGCCGCGGTGGCTGTTGCTCCCCTTTCCCCCCATCCCGCCTCTCCGCCCTTCTCCTTGGTGATAGTCGTTGCGGGGGGCAGCATCTCCTTCCTCCCATTCCCGAAGATATTTTTTGCCACCGGTTTCCCCGAGAGGCTTTCGTTTGAAGGCTCAGGTGGCTTTCCAGTTTGCTGGCTTTCTGGTTTCCCATCTTCTCAGGAAAGGTTCCTCTCCGCCCCCGCTTTTGCCATCAGGAGCGGCGGCAAGCGCAGGAGCTGCTCAGATCCTGTGTCTCTTAACGGGCAGCGGCGGCGGCGGCGGCGGTAGGATAATGGTGGCCAAGTGGCCTCTTTGCTATACTCCACCTCTTCTGCCTAATACTGCCCTGGGTTTAGGATACAGGTGAGCGGGCTTTCCCAGGAACTCCATCTGGTCCTTCCTGGTCTTTCCTCCCCTACTGGTCGGTCATTTCTGTTCCTGTGGTATGCCATACCTATCGTTCCAGTTCAGATTTTTCTTTTTAAAAACCTGTGTGCACCCCTTTCACCCCCGTAACCAGTTAGGGGTGAGTAATGTTACGCATGAAATGGTGCTGCAGACTGTATGCTGCCTCTGTGTTAGCTTTCCCTGCTTTGCCTAATGGATCCATGAAAAATGTGATAATTTGGGCTGGAAGATTTATATCGATTAAATTTATTTTATCCATGCTTTGCCTCATGTGCTCTGGATGCTTAAATATAAGGTTTAGTCATTTCATTTTTCTGTTGGTTTTCTGTGGAAATGCACACACATGTGTGGGAATGTTAATTCTTACAGATCACAGGCTAGCTTCAGTTGTTGGGTCACCCTCCCCCCATTTCCTGGTGCATCTTTTTGTGATTTATTTATTCATTTATTCATTTTGTTTAAAGCTACCAGATGTTGCTGTACTGGAATGGTACAGACAGTATTAGGCAGGTACCTCGGTATAATGACTAGATTCAGGAAATATCTTGGAGTGAAGCTTTGTTCCCAATTTTCCTCTTAAAAATAGGCTTTGGGATTCCCTTTCGTGGTGCCATAGCTTGACTTTTTTCTGTAGTGCGCTTTAAGAGCCAATCACACTGCAATCAATTAATATGTTACAGTTGAAAGTATCATTGATTGATCTGTGTTCCTAGGGAGACTTAAAACATGCATTCTTTGTATATGAAGGTATTTTGAATGAAATGGCTGGATTTTTATAACAATGCAGTTTATGTACACTCCTTGACTTGCACATCATAACTGGAAGGCTCATTTTGTAAAGGCTTATTGTATGTATTTAGTTAAAAAACTCATTATCTTTGTTAAAAATGCTTAACTGACATAGCTCTGGCTAAAATACTGTAATTGTTGTTTTAATCTATTAAAAGTAGAAGTACAAGTGACAAGAAAACAAGCAAGCCAACAATTCTTTAAGTACAAGACAGCCTTAGTGTAAAATAAATCTAAAAGATTGGAAGATAAAATAAGAAGGACTAATTAGACTGTTTAATTTTCACAATTTCTCATGACTTCTCTCTCATAGTGAGTGTTGTTCAGGACCCATGACCTGCTTTTCCTACCTGTGTACATGTGAATTAGAATTTCTGGCAGTTTTCCAAGATTGGCCCCAGTGAGGCACTTTGAATAAAATCAGCAATGGTTATGTAAACTACTTGGAGTGGGAGATATTAAAGCAAGAGCCCTATCATAAGTAACCTTTTGCACTCTTTCTACTTCACTTATATGGACATAATTTATCATGTAATACTTGCATTGTTATATGCGGAAATGGTTACGTTAATTTCATATCTTTCCCCATCTTCTATGGATGTAGAACTATGCCTGGTAGCATACTGTAATGTGACGTTTTGGATGGATGGTGGAGATAGAGCACTAAGGTGTGTCAAAATAGTCATATGTTCCTGTCCTCTGCATTGTTACCAACGGAGGGAGTAATCCTCTTTGCACTTAGTGTATCTAATGTTGACATAGGATAGCAGTTAAAGGGTGTGATTAAGTATTTCTTACAATAATCAAAATTGGTGATTGAAAAAGTAAAAGTGCTACCGATAATACTGAAATTAATATCCTTCCAAATAAAAATATATAATAGTTTAGATTTCAAAGCATGTCACATACCTTATCTTGATCATTACAACAATTTTGTAGTTAAAGCTGAGAGATAGTAGCTTGTCTAAAGTTGTATGGCAGGATTTGAAACTTATACTCCTGACTTATAGCTAAAGTACTTCGCCATCACACTATACTTGTTACCTTAACTAGTGAGGTATTTGCAGTAGTTATGATTCAGTGACTCCGCTTAGTGCAATCCAACATGCATAGTTCAGTCCTGCTGAAATCAGTGAAATAATTGTGTAGAGTGGTAGATCACGCTTATACTAAATTTCAGGTTTACACTGTGTTTTAAATACTAACGATAACGTGATTCAAGTTTATAAAATGCATAATTTCAGACTGGATATTACTTCCAGAGATTCCTTATAAATGAGAAGTAAAGGATTTTCATTTTTGTGGTAAAAGTGATTTATGCTTTTCAGTTTTCTTGAAGTTCTAAAACATGTGTCCTGTTCTAAAGAGATAGAGAGCTAAGTGTTGCATTTTGAGGTGGGTGGATGGTGGAAATCAAGTTTAGACGGCTAGTCAACAGGGAAAAGAGAGAAATTCTGTTTATTGATTTTATTTAAAATGAATGAAAACATCTTCCTGAATACTGTAGCTGTTATCAGTTTTGCATAGTACCTTTCCCTTTTTTTGCTTGTTTATTTTAATTATACTCTTGATATGGGGCCATATTGACTATTATATATATATTTAGTCATCTCTGTGTCATACCAGTACTGTACATCTGAGTGTCAAGGGAAAACTTTCTCCACCAGTATTACCAATGTTTATGACATCTTGTGCGGAAGCCTATAATACTTCTGAAATACTTGAACTGTTTTATGTATAGCTTTGTAGCATACGTGTTCATGTCCTTACAGGCAGTTTTTCGTTAAATTAATCATGAAGATTTTATTTGTATATGTTGAATAGATGTGTCACTTAGATGTGGAGTATGTTTCTATGCATGTCTATTCAGTAAGCTGAGTTGGATGGGACATCCAAATAATGTGCATAGGACTACAGCCTTATTCTCTGAGGGGAAAGAGGATTTCATAGTGCTTAGACTAAACAAGATTTCCTCATAATACTCTATTTTTGAATCAAAACTTATTAATATTCTTTTCAAATCAAAAGGGATCTATTAGAATTTGCCCCCGAGTTATACTGTAAAAAGTTTCTTACGTTTCATTTCATAGGCATCTCTGCTTGTCCTGTTTTACTTGATTACTGGTCTAAAAGCAATGCTACTATTACTCTATTTTTGTATAATGAAAATATCTAAAATATGTGTGCCATAAATGACTACTAAGTTTACGTACAGTCTGATTCACTCTGATTAGTAAAACTTATTTCCAGGAAAGTGTGATTGGGAATGCAGTTTGTAGTAAGAAATATAGGCTTGTAAAATTGCATTATCGGAGGAGCAGAATTAAGTGTTCTGTGAATTGCCATTATTACTGCAGAGGCTTTGAGGTAAAGTATTGGTATCTCTCAGTTAACAAATAGTGCTGGGATCTATCAGCTACACAGTGTGACTCTTAGTTGTTTTTGTTAATGCATGGACAAGGACTGGCAGCTGGGTAGGTACATGGGATGAGAAATGCAAAGTGGTTTTTTTAAATCCAAAATGATGAAAAGTCTAGTTGAGACAAATACTCTGTACATTTCTCAAAATGCATAGAATATCTGTGGAGTCACTTTCAAAAACTGTGACAGACATTTCTTAGTAACAATTTGCAATGGAAGTATATGTGGGTAAACATCAGAAGGTTTCTTCTGTAGTGTTTGATGTCCAGTTCATAGCCATTTAATCCTGGTTGTCCTGTACTCGCTGCTAAACATCATATAATCCTGCCATTAATTGTAGATATCTTTAAAATACCCTCATTGTTCTCTTTCTCTCCCCATTTGGAATATAGGCAGCTGACAGCTGGCCAGTTGGATTTGGGCCAGCAATGATTTCTCATTTTCCATTGTCTTCTATTCTTGTGGAGAAGCTTTTCAGGAGTTGTCAGTGGCTGTGGTGGGGTGGAACAAGAAGGATTGGGAAGTTTTTCTTCTGTGAACTTCTTAATGTCTGTCAGGTTTGAAGCCATAGTTTTCTGTTTTGTCTAGCTGTCATCTAGCTCAACCGATTGAATAAATTCTGTATCTTAGGTGGGAGAAAAACAAGCCAGTGTTGAAGTAAGATCTGCATTGAGATCTGCATACTGAAATAGGTTTTAGGCTGAGTTAGAACAATTTTGTGATTTAGTCTGCCAATCATACCCCTGCTCATGCTGTGGTGGAGGTTACAGCCATCTTATGTCACGAATGTCAGCATCTTAGGTGGAGACTAATGGCTGAGAACATCTCCCTAAATTTGTAAGGTCAACTAGATAGTTTTTCATTTGATTAATAAAACAAACATACCATGGATGCCATCAGAACTGAAGACCTTTCCCCATCATTTAAGATTATATAGCTACACCAGTGACAAATGATCTTCAGAGACAAATGGTTGGGCTGCCTCTTTCTTGAAACTGCTGTAGTGCTTTGCTAGTATAATTCTATCAAATTAAAATTGCATGTCATTTCATGCCATTCAGCCCCAAAGCCGAGAGGAAGGTTGGTGGGTGTCTAGCAGTTCTATGGCCAACACATGGGGAAAGAACTCTTAGAGCTTCAGGTAGTCATGCCAAATCTGGCACACTCCTCCTTGGTGGTTGTTTTCTGAAAGGGTGGAACCTTGCTAGAGAGAAGAATGGGTAGCAAGTACAGTTCTTGGTGTGACCAAGAGAAGTTGGAAACTATAGACCCCTTGTACTACCCTTCAGTTAACAATTTGTAGAATGTTTTATAATAGTTCAACAAAACAATGAAATGAGTGGGAGCCAGAAAAATATAGGGTGTAATTTTATTGAAATAAACGGCTGCTAAGTTAAATAATTATATTGACCCGCTGAAATTGGTGGGACTTAAGCGTGTCTTATTTCTTCTAAAGTACATCCAATAAAACAGCAATAATCAATAAAACAGTTTACAGCAATATGAGTCAGCACTAAAAACAATAGAAACAGCATATCAGAAGTTAAAAGGACAGGAAAATTAAAAGATCATTGCCTGTCACCTAAAAATATTAATTTAGAGGATAGATAGCCCTTAGTGGGCAGGCGGGGAGAGTCATACAAGTAGGACTCTGGAAATCCAAAAAAGGTCCTTATTTGTTAGCACCCTTCTCATTTTCTATGGAGGAGTACCTGGTGCAGGGCCTTTGAAGACAACATAATGTGGGGATAGGCTGATGTTTATCTCCATAATTTCCAAACTGCTTATCACAGAATAACATACAAGTGTATAGCACAAAGTCCACAAGCCCTATAGAATGTTAAATGTAAGTACCAGCACTTGGAATTGCATCAGATTTTACTATTCAGAATAATTTTCAGCCTTTCTGCTGCTGAAGTTATTTGGATTAGTGAGCACAGCAAAATTTAGCCTTCTGGGGGAGTGTAGCCCTTCCAGAACAGCTTGCAGTCATTTCCCTAAATGGATGAACCACCCACCAACAATATTTCTAACTTTTCAGGATTGTGCTTAAGCTTGTTGGCTGTCGTCCAGTCCAAGACTGCCTCCGAGCAACAATTTGCACTTGTACTGCCTTACCTGAAGCAACTATAAAGAAGTGGTATGAGCGTATTGATGATACACTTAAGATGGATAACATTGCTATTGAAAAACAGCAGTTATTTTGAACTTCAGGTCCCAGAGTTGTAGTTGCCTTGCTATTCTGCTAGCATGCATCATGACAACTAAGGCACACTCCATGTGCCAAAATCAGTCTTAAAATCAGATTAATCTGAGGGTACTTGAAGCTTTATCCAACACCATCTGAAGCTGCATAGTGAGCTTGCCCAGGTTGAGTATATTCTTGGATAGCTGATAGTTAACTACATTCTTCTGCATCTGAAAAGGCTTTTATTTAAGATCCTGAATTCAGCTGGTCAAATCTATTTGAAGTTTTACACCAAAAGGTACAGGGTGCTTGAACAAATGTGCCTTTGGCTGAAATAACTGACAATATTCTAGACATATTCATAGAATGAAGTCTCTGAATTCAGCTATATGTGAAATAGCCCTTAGCTCTACTACTTTTATCTCAAATTCATAAAGCTACTTCACATAAATAGAGCAAGAACCTGAAACGCTCCTTTGATGTTGGTCAGCTTATTGGCTGGCTTCAGTTTCTAAGTTTGTTTTGTTGATTTAAATTTAACTGAAAAAAATTGCTATGCTGGGAAGCCTTGCACTATAGTCTTATCTTTGTTTCATGTTCTGTTTTATTTGGTAACCACCAAGAACTAGTACAAAAACTTCTGTTAAATATACTGAATGTATGTATTGTCCATGTATATGCATATAGTACCATCAGCAGATTCAGAATGTTTCCATCATCTTCCTTATCTGTTTATCTCATGTGTATCTCCTACCATTCCTGCTGTTTGATGCTTACTCATATAAAGAATTCAGTCATTGATATTAGCAGTCCTGTAAGATCCTGTAAAATGATGCAAAAACAACTGTTGTAGGTAGAATTAAGAACAGTGTATATGCAGTAGTTTCTCAACAACATTTATCTACAATAACTGATGTATACTTTTTGGTGGTCACCTGTGTAATATGGCTTAAAATAAATTAGCCCTCTCTGCATTGAGCGTGTCTTAAGGAGGCATATAGAAAATTGCTGTTGGATCCTGCTAATATACAGAAAAAACTTGTATTTTACAGGCTATATAATATGTAGACTACAAATTATGTATGCAGTCTACTCTGGTTTGAACTATAGGATGGCTAGAAGAAATCATGACTGATCATAATCAACTATAACCATAGATAATTTCAATGAGATGCTAGGCTGGGAGCCCATGAAGATTTAAACCTGACGGTGGTTAGTATTGGAGTGCATCTGTGGCTTTCAACTATGGTTGAGAGCAGCAGGCATCGGTGGGTCAGATCGAGCATCATGGGCCATTCCTGTTCTGAAGCCAGAATTATGGCACTACAAGAATGATGCTTGCACCAGTCATAAGTGTAGGGTGGATTGACTTGTTCTTTGTAGTTAAATTTCTTAGTGGTTATTCATTAAAATTAGGAGTGGATAACTGCCAAGAGGCAGGCACCAATTTCCCTTCTAGTCCAGTGTGTTGTAGTCATAACACTTTTGGTCACCTTTTTCAACTGAAGGCTGGCCAAAGAGGGGTGGGCAGACAGAGTTGTGTGTGATTTGGGGCATTGTGTGGTTTGGAGCGGTTTTCAGGTAGAAAAATCATCCAAAAATATTCTTTATGCAAGGATTGCAGGGATTTTGGGAAACTTTAGGGCTACAGTAGAGGGATTTGACAGAGACATACTGCCCTTGGACTCTACTTTTCCCACCCCTGATGTAAGCTGTAACTTGTTCAGTTTTGTCATTTTGCTTTTTAGTAAGACTCTAGGGGGGACAGCCAGTGTGGTGTACTGGACTGGACTAGAACCTGGAGACCGGGGTTCAGTTCCCTACTCGGCCATGGAAACTCATTGACTGCCTTGGATGTGTCACACTCTCAGCCCCCCGAACCCCATGATAGGTTAGCCTTAGAGTCTCGATAAGTTGGAAACTACTTGAAGGCACACGACAGTAAGAAGAATTCAGGCTTAATTTGTTCTCAAGTACTGTGGTCTGGATGAGTTTGACTTTGATATATCTTTATACTTCTGGAGCTTATCCAGTGTTCTTTAGAGTGATTATTTAACTATAGGCTCCATTTTGCGAAGATATAGGAAATCTAATATTTCAGAGTCTTCATTATCTGCATCTAAGTTACATGAATCTGTAGTTAGCTTATGTTCTTATTAATTCCACTGTTTCGTTGCATTTATGCTTTTTTTCCTTAACTTTTACCACCAGTTGTTCCAAGTCATTGCTGTTTTTATGCTAATAATATTGAGTCATCTGCATATCTCAAATTTCTGAGGTTAAAGGGTTTTTTTTTTGTAATCAGTGCATTTCCTGAGTGTGTATAGTTTGACATGATAAAACATAATGGCTGTGTAAAGACTTTGTATTGTTTAGGAGCCTAGCCCAAAACCTCTGTGCACAGATTAGCTAAAGGTTTCTCTCTGACTCTTTATCTCTTCAAGGACGCAAAGCAAGATTAGGAAAGGACAGGAGCTGCAATTCAGTGCCAAGACTTCTCTGAAGCCTGAGATGGATAGGAGGTACAACTCTGCAGAATATAGAAAGTAAATGTCTATATATGGGTTGGGCAGATGTAAATAATATTACTATCGTCATCATTATTCCTCAAAATCATCAATATATGTTGTAGAATTAGTGTTTCTTCTTAGAAAGCAAATGCTTTTCCCTGGTCTTTCTTTTTTGTATAGAAATTTGACAGACAGAAGGTATGCAACACTTCTGTTTGGATTAAATTCAGATGTCATTTTATCTTATTGACATAATTTTTAAATGCTTCCTTTGACTGGTAGTTAATGATAAGTTGTTAATGATAAAGAACTAGAAAAGGCAGTTTAAAATGATCCAGGAAAACAGTTGCCAGCAAAGAGGCAGACTAACATAACTGACTTGAAACTTAAGTGTCTTAACCTGTCTACATACTGTCTAAGAGGAGGTGCTAAACAGTGCAGTTCTGTTCCACAGAAATCAAAATTTGCAGCAGTTCATGTGGGAGTAATCTATTCCACTGATATCTACGTCACATACAGATCAAAGTAAATACCTTGAATTTGTAGACGTGTTCTTGTAATCAGTGCTAAAACACTTATATTGGTGTAGTATGTTAATTTGCTCATCACAATAGGCAGCAACCTTCTGAACCAGTTACAGTTTCTAAAATATTTTTGTGGGCAGCCCCATATAAAATGCACCATAGTAGTCTAATGTAGACGTCACCAAGGCATAGAGGACAGTGAGCAGCTGTTATCTTCTGGCAGTGGAAACATTTAGCCTGGTAGCTTAAGCTGGTAGAAAACACACTGCTTTCTGTCAGCTGGATACCAACCTAGGAACCTAATTTTTTGCAAGTAGAATACCAGCTACAAATAGAAGTGTAGTGTCCAAGAAACCTGATTATTGGGACTTTGCATTTTTTACTCTCAACCAGTCAATTATCACAATTATCACAGAATTCAGGAGTAGCATTTGCTGCACCAGGAGTAGATGAGAAATGGAAATAAAACTGGGTGTCATTGTCACATTCTATTCCATAAATCAGATGATTTTCCCCAGCAGTTTCACACAAATGTTAAAAATCACCAGAAGTACCCAGAGATGTGGATAAACAGGACTTGTTGAAAGGGTATGCAATACTTGCACTTGTACTTACTGTAACTTTTTTGGAAGGGTCTTTTCTGAGATTTAAGTAGGGCTATAGGTAAATGCCAGCTTTGGATTAGTACTGTTCTTTTATCTGTTACTTTTATGGACCTTGCTGTTAAATTCTTTCCATTCTTTAAAAAATAATATTAACTGCTATGGAATATCCCTGTGGCCTACTCCTTGGGAATAAATTCTTCAGAAAGAGTTTTTAGAAACTGATTAAGCTGTTCTGAGAATTCTTCTTTGATGTTTAAATTCCTGAAGGAGTAGGGTTTTTAACAAGGCAAGTTGGGCCAAAACCTGATCTAACTATCAAAATTTGAAAAGAAGTGCCACGCTTATTTCTAGAATTACTTAAATACCTTTTTTTAATTTTCAAAGTAACACCATGCAGCCTTTTATATTTTTATCCAAGTGGTTTTCCCTTAAAGTACTTGCTTTTTTTTCTGAAAATATTATAAAATATGTTTGGATATCACTTTCTATTCGTTAGGTCCCCAGAATAGGGAATTAGTGATTCACAAAGAATTCTTTTCACACCTTCTATATATGTTGGTCTTATGGCAAAGCAAGAGTAAATAGAACATAAGAATGCTCAATACAGTCAGCGTTGATTCCTAAGCACTTTAATTATTGAGTTGCTACAGTTTAGTATGTTGTTCCAAAATAAGAATAAAAATATCAGAAACTGAACTTTTTGCATAATGTTTCTAATGTGAATGTGCTGTCTTGGTTTTTAATAGAGTTCAAGAGGCACTATACTGAATATATCCAATAGATTTCAGAACTATATTGGAGAACGTCTTGCAGAGAAGAACTCTTGAGTCACTATTTGGTTAACTGAGCAAGCTGGCAGTGATGATGATATGATGTGTTTATGACAATCCTCGCTGAACCCTCTTTAAGCTCATTAAATGAACAGAAATGGTTATGTTTTGGTTATCCAAGATCGGCTGCAACAAATATTAATGAATGCATGTAATGTATAAATGTATATTAATTTGATATGAATACGTTGTAGATTTTAATTCTTTGGACTGTTTCATCAGTTTATTGACTTACTACAAATGTACAGAACAAGCCTCTTTAATGTATTAGATTAGTTAAATTCAGAATTTTCCATTTTCCAAACACTACCAGTGTTACTTGATGACTGATGACAACAGGCAGATCTTACTTTGTTGCAAAGTAACTGTTACTCTTGCCACAGTTTCAAGTGTCATATGAAAGATGAATGGAAGATTTAAATAAAATATACTGCAGAGATACTCAGATGCGGTTAACAGCAGTGAAACATTATTTGTCAGTAGTTAACTATGTTTGGGTCTTTCCTTCTCTTCATTAATAATATTAGTTGTTGTAAAGACTGGCTATTATTGTGTGTTCTTTTTATCTTACATACGAGTTCTGTTCTGAATCTTGCTTTAATGAAGTTTGCAACATTTAAACAGTACTCTACACAGTACTTTACAAAAACTACTAACATGGCTAGTGTCAAATGTGTGATATTACCCCTCTTTAACTATTAGCTCGAAAATGGTGTAGGGACGAAATGCTCCTAATAATATAAGCTTATTTTCTAGCGGCCTTGGGATATTGTTGATACTAATATATTGGGACATTTCATATGTGTTCAGCTATTCTATACTTGTACTAAGTGTCTTGTACATTAAGCTAAACGCTCAGTTCTGAAGTTGCTATCAGCATATGAAATGTATTTTCCGTATATAATTTCTTTGGGATTGCTTGCAATTACAAAGATGTCTCTTCTTATGACCTCCACACTGACTCTTATAATCTTTCTTTCTCCCCAATACTGCCTTTCCTTTGGACTCTCATTATGATTTAGCTTAACTAACTCATTGCTCCCTCATATGTTATTTCCACATGTCTTCTGTTCCATAGCCACATTAATCTTTCCTGCTCTTATCAGCTCCTGGAGCATTAGCTCACTTTTTAACATGACCAAGACCTTCTCTTTTGTCCCTCTTCCTGCTTACATGTGACTACCCTGACATTTATTCTCTGCCTAGTTTAATTCAAAGTTCTGGTACTATGCAGACTAGGTTACCTCCTTTAGTCATCCTGTTTCTGCATTTTCTGACCTTTGGTTTCCCTGCTCTTGTGCCATCTTCTCTCTGGTTTAAATCCATTTATTGGTTCCAGTTAATGTAAACTTAATGATTCAATGTAATGTCTGTAAGTGTGGGTTCTTGTTGGAACTGACAGTTGGGTTTAGATCTTTGTTTCTTTAGTGATTGTTTCTCCCATTCTTTTGTTAGTGCAAGGTTCATGTCTCTGACTTTGTATAGAGCTTCTACCCCCATAGAAATAACTGTCTCATGCTTCTTGCGGAGCAGTTGAAGCTTCAGTGTTTTCACCTTTATACTGCACTCCTTTATATGCAGTATAAGGTATACTCCTTTATACTCCGAGCATTTTGTATGTTCAGACATTCTACGATGTCACAGCATTTCTGCCACCAACTAAGAAGGTTTGTATGTAGGCAACAGCTTTTTATTTTTTTCAATTATTTTGCCCTATGACTTTTTATCCCTACAGTAGGAAAAATATATAGCTCATAAAATGACTTTTTCACAGACAAAGATTTATGAAGCTGGGTTTACACCAGAAGAAAATCAAACCATTGAACCTGTGTATAAAGCTAATGTTAGTGTGATGACTAAATGACCATTGACACAAATAATTAACTAAAACAGACTTTGTAATTCAGATCCTAGGAACTAAGCACTCCATCTTGATGTCTGAAACTTCTTTAGATTAATAGATCAGATTCAATGATACTGAGCATGCATCACTAGATTATCACTTTTCCCCCCACAAAGGAATGAACAGTAAATGATGAACATTTAGTGAATAGGACAACATCAGCAATATGGTTAAACTAATGAGATAAAATTCTTATTAAGAAAAAAATATGGCACTTAAGCTGCAAGTTTCTGTCTCCTTAACTTGAGGAAAAAGTAGCACTGAACTACTTTTGTAGTAGTAGAGAGACACAGAGTTGGCTTGCTAAAATGAATGTTTTTATCTTCTCATGTGAGACTGCCTAAGTCGTACCAACTTCAGGGTAGGGTTCTTCCTCCATCCTGCCACTCTCATAGGCTTGTCTGGTGAGGATACAAGAGAAACAGTTTTTGATAGCTGTCTCTAAACTATGGAACTCTTTCCCAAGGGAGGCTTAGTTGGTTCCCTCTCTGCTTTCTTTTCTTCATCAGGCAAAAATGTTTTTATTTAAAAAATGCCTTCAACTTTTTATTGGTTATGGTAGAAAAATGTGCGGTGGGTGTGTTCTTATGTACAATATATATTTATGTCGTGGCAATTATTTTTAGATTAATTTTGCAGTTGGATTTAATTATTTAATGCTTTTTAAACTGTTGTCCTATTTACTATTGTAGCTATTTTGTTTTAACTTACATTGTAAGCCATTTGGGCCCCATACTGGGAGAAAGGAAGGATATGAATGAAATATCTATCATTCTAAAAGAAAATATCCCCCAATCCATTTTTCGTTTTTTCTGGGGGGGGGATCTTCGGAGGGAGGAACAGAGAAAAGGAAGGGATCTGAATTTTCCCACTCTTTTTCCTGCACCTTCTATTTCTGTTCCCTGGCTCATTTTGGTGATGGAAGCTGTTTTATCAATGGGAGTGGCTAATTGGATGCAGCCAGCAGGACTGAATCCAACGGTGGTTTTGCCTTAGTGGAAGTTTACTTCTGCAAGTTGGACGCCCAGTTCTTCTTTCCTACTTACATCCCCCTGTCTGCTCAAAAGCTGCATCTGAGGGTTAGGGAATCCTCTGAAACAGCATCTATTATGATATGGAAGTCTGTAGTAGGTGAATGAGAGCACTATAAAAAGTCAACTGCACTGACCTAGGCAGCAGAGATGCTTTCTGCTGGGGAAAAGCTACCATTGGCTCCTATTCAAAGTAAAGAGAAACACTAACAACAGTTGGCAATTGGCATGAAGCATGGATGTTATATAAAGAAAATAGGCATGTTTACTCATTTCAGAGTTCAGCGTTTTTTTAATCTATGAAGAACATAGGTGGTGTGTTTAAATTTATCTCATTTCTGTTACGCCTTTAATATGTTATTGTTTACATTGAGTCCAGTTTCATATTTCAGTGATTTTTTATTTAAGAGAGAGCCTGATTTAACACTTCTGGAAGGCAAATTGAATACATGGAATGATTCACTTTAGGGCAGTGAACTATCCCAGTCTTATTTCAGTGGTCTGGAAAATGTGATTGGAAAATTTGTGTTCTTCACTGGCACATGTGGTTGTGGTTAATCTAGCAGGTGACCTGCCATGTTGGTATTTACTATGGCTCCAAAGACAAGGTGAGAGCTGAGTGGCATTTCACTTCAGGGAAACAAAAGCCCACTGTATTTATTGGATTTATAGAATATTGAAGGAGGTAGCATGTGAGAATATGCCTTATTATAGGAGCCCTGGTGGCGAAGTGGTTAAATGCCAGTACTGCAACCACAAGGTTGTGAGTTCAATCCTGCCAGGCTCCAAGGTTGACTCAGCCTTCCATCCTTTCGCAGGTCGGTAAAATGAGTACCCAGCTTGTTGGGGGCAATTAGCTAAAATACATTGTAAACCGCTTAGATAACACTAGTTGATAGGCGGTATAGAAATAAATGCTATTGCTATTGCTATTATTGTGAAAGTTTAGAAATAATTTTAATCTTGTAATACAAGAAACTTGGGAATTCTGAATACTGAGAATCAGCAAGTCTTGGTATTGGATAGTATAGCTGAAGAATGTGTGAAAATATCATATTGTAGCGGCTTTATACCTGTCAAAGATATATCTCACCGTTTCTGGTAACTGTTGAAGATCTGGAAGAGAGGAATATTTTTATCTGTGTATGAAGGAAGTGTAGCTGTGTAAACCTATTAAATATACAATTGATTATCAAATTCATTTGGATCCTCTGACTTTTTTCAGATATGTAAAAGGACGAGAGAAAAGAACATATGGTTATAGTTACTCATATGTTAACAGCAACTTAGATTTTATTGGTGAAAGCACAAAGATCACTTCAGCTTCCATCTATGGAAAGCTGGAGGAGAAGAATCTGGAATGTTATGCTTCTGAACAAATTCACAAATTATAATCATCTGTGTGAGGGAAGTGTCCGCCTAATAGAGGTTTCAAAAACAGAAATTGGACTTCCTTTTTCCAGTATCAGAAAACCAAGTTTGATCTGGGAGATCATTAGATAATTGATACAGTAATCATGATGTAAGCCTGGAGTTGACTAGATTGTGTGTGTGAGAGAGAGGTGCTAAAAACATAGAATGGTAGGAGGAGATTTGTACCAGAAGTGTGAGTACTTGTGCAATAGCAAATGGGGCACAAAATTGGGAATAGCAGATCGCATTGGTATTTTTCATGGCTTCAAAGCAGGTGAGCAATGTTTGGCTCTCCAGTGGTTGTTGGACACATTCCTGTACTGGCTAGGGCTGATGAGAGTTGGAGTCCAGTGACATCTGAAGGGTCACACTGTTCGCATCCCTGCTTTACAATCTAGATGAGATGAGTGACATGTTGATTCATAGTTCTTTCTGGATGGTTATTTCTCAGTTCTGTACAAAGTCGGTTTTTCTGTAAGGTTGAGTTATTTGAGTTATAACCAAAATACTTGGCTATTTAACTAAAACTGGTTGCCTGCATAGCTAAAGATAATAACAAATTAATTGGCCCTCAAGTGGCTAGTGTTTCAGGAATGGAAGTCCAGATCTCCTGTAGCACAAGCTCTTGCTTGTCTAAGACAAGACTGGTTCCAACAAAGCAGCAGCAGCAGAAGTCAAATCTTCCTTCCTGGAACACCATGTTTAACACTGGAGTATTCATTAATTGGTTCCCTCTTTCCCTCTTTATAATTAGTTTCTTTTTTACCCATTTACCCACGGAAATCATAATTAAGATTATATGTTTGTTTTTAAGTCTTTGACCTGCATCACAAAGGAGTTATGATGCGAAGGGTGAAGAAAAGAAGGTTGGTTGGTTGGTAGTAAATGAAGCATTTTAGCAAAAAGTATTTTCAGAAATATTTATAGCCTTCTGAAGTAATCTGTGAGTTAGTAAGAACTGTTGTACTACTGTGTCACCAAACAAATAAACAAATGGCCTGACGTCCAGTCAGTAGAATTAGTAGATGTTAGTTACAGTAATGTAGGATTTCTTAAGTCTATCCACTAAGATTAAAAGTTAGACATTTGTGTGCTCTCCTTCTCTATTCCTAATATGATGAGGCAGTTCTGGACAGATATATGTATATGTTCAAAAGTCACACTACGTATGAGCTGGTAGCCGGTGGGTTCTAGTGGTTTGAGCACTGGGCTGCAACTCTGGAGAGGAAGGCAAAGGCAAACCTTCTCTCGGCAAATCTTGCTAAGAAAAACCCCATGATAGGTTTGCCTCAGAGTCACCATCAGTTGGAAACAATTTGCAGGCACACAACAGCAAAGATAAAAGCTTGACATTCAAATTGTGTATTTTTACTGATACAGCTAGTTTAGGCTCAGATAACACACTGTTTTTCCAAATGAAAATTCTTTAAATAATTAAGTTCCTCATTTTTTCAAACAAAGGTACACAAAGGCATATTTGGTATCTCATTTACACAGAAGCTTCGTAATTCAAAGTTGCTTTAACAAGCTTTGCAAAGTTACATATCATCTTAACAAAATCCTTATTTCAGTACAGCTGTTCAAGTATATATTGCAGTCAAATTAGCTGAGGTGCCTGTTCAGTATATCACTTCTTTCACATGTTTTCCTGAATTTTACTAGGGGTTAGTGGTATAGCAGGTAGGGTGTCCTTTGGATTTACTAAACTGAAAACACTATGGTGAGGAGTAATATCTGTGTGACACTGTAGGCCTGCATGCTTACAGAGAGCAGAGAGAGAAGCACTTGTAGAAACCAAAAGTGGTCCAGCAAGATAACTCTAATAGACATTCTCTGGGAACTGGGAGAAATCCATCCTGGTATCCCTATGTGCCCATGGAACACTGCCATGGTATCATTCTGTCCAGTACACGCTCATGCATGAACACACACATATTTCTGTACGCATACTGTCTCCTCAGGGAAAGAGAGCAGGCTCATCTGTGAGAAGACTTCAGTACAGAGGTCAGGTGGCTTACTTTTTAGTACTCAGAAGCCTAAATCCAAATCACTGTGGTCAGAATGAAAATCCTTGCTGTGCAGTTTTACTGGAATAGATAGTGATACAAGTACACCTGCTTGTGTAAATAAGTAAATCCTGCTTACTGCTTAGGTAATGAGATATTGGATTGGGTATTGTATCCTTATACTAATTCTGAAAATGTATAATTGCTTGTGCAATTGAATTCAGGACAGGATAGTTGTTAGAAAGGGTTCAAAGATCATTTACAGTTTGCTGATGAAGCTTTCCACACTTTGTACAACACAACTGTATGGGTGGATGGGAGAGGGGATCAAGCTTTTTTTCAAGAGTGGGAAGGGACCACATTGATAGAGAAGGATGCAAACCATCTCAACAGGCTCACTTAGCACTCTTCCCTTAGGTCATAGACTCACCCACCCAATTCATGGTGGGTGCCAGCACCTGCTGATTATTTTCCCAGAAAAACAAATTACTCCTCCTTTTCGCATCATGTAATCAAACTGTTGACTTTAGTATGCTGGCAGTCACTGGACGAGGGGTCAGGAATACACCAAAGTGTGGAACTGCTTCACCAAATTTAAACATGTACCTTGTCTTTCACTGCTGTTGTTGACCAATATTCTAAATGTACAAGAGTCTACAAAAGGTGTGTAGGTGGTAGTGGCCCGGGATATAGCTAAGTATGTTTGAAATTCAACCAATATTTTTAGGTGCATAAATACTGTAATTAAAATCTTTTTTTCTCAGAGTCCTTTCAGGAATATTTTATTTGAAAAGAGTATGAGTTCTTTGGACCCATGAAAGTAAAGAATGTTCTCCTTGCAATAACATTTTTAATGATAATTGTGCATATAACATCAAAGCGTGATCAGTGTGGTTCTTTTCATACTCATTTATTGTTTCATCAATTACTTTAGCTCATTTTTCATAAAGTATAGTATGTATTCTTCCTTCTCTTCTGTGCCAGTTCTAGAATTTCTTTTATACAGTGTTGATAGCTTCTTTATGCCAGTCTATGAAGAAAACAAAAGAAAATGTTTCTTACTGCTTACAGACATGAGTGTTCCTCAGTACTAGTTTGTATAAAAACACTGTGGCTGCCTTTATCTATGTTTTGTTTGTTTTTGTTTGATTCAAAATCTTAATTTCTTAGCAGTTTGACTTGATTTTTAGTTTAGGGATGGTATTAAAAGTAATTTAAATATGTCAGTCCATGGATATTTATGGAATTCCATAATTTTTATCACTATTTCGTTACAGATTTCAAGTAACGAAATTACTTCTTTTCAACAAGTATCTTTTGTTCTGTTTGTAAATTTGTAGGTAGGTAGTCCTATAAATTGTATTTAATTTTGCATCTTGCTTAACCAATGAACAAACAGTTGTAAATAATGTAAAGCAGTGTAGAGGTGGCATTTTTTCACAATGTAAACTTGCTATATTTTGCAGTACTCTTTCTCTAATATTGGTCATTTAGAAACTACTTGTAAAAGCCTATTATCACTGCAAACAGTATTACTTATTTCCACTTGTAATACTTCCTTATAATCATATTGGCACTTTCTTGAAGGTAAAGTTCTCCCATTTTGGTGAGTGCCTACTTCTTGTTCTGACTACTATGTTTTCTTGCTATGCTCCATTGACCTTCAGGCTACTTTACATGTTCGGATGCAGAAGCTGATTGCCGTAGAAGGAAGTACTTTCTTTAAAGGTGCCTCTGTCTCATTATCAGGGTTTCCACTGTATCATACACCCCATTCAGCAAGGTTCTCCAGCCTTCTGTATAACATTTTAAGGAGCTTGGACGGAGGTAGCCATTCCATAACTTGCTTATTTGACAGGAATTCCATCAGAGCTACCTTCTTCCCTATTTTATTTATTGGGATAGCAAATAAAATGCAAAGTTGAAGAATTAGTTCAATAAACTTCCAGTGAGCCATTGCCACTGTGACTGAACATTACAAACAGCTCCCTGTTCTTAGTAAAGAAGCTTGTACAAAGTAAGGCAATGAGGATACTTCACCTTCACCAAATTTTTCAGTCATACTGATTCAATACACTCTACAGAACAAAATTGCTTTGGACAAATAACCCTTTCCCATTGAAAGAGCAATGATTCTCCACATGAAATAAAATTTCATTTATTTAGCTTAGATCAACATGAAGCTCTGTAACAAGGAAAGATTTTCCAATTTTCACCCCACCCCCCTCAATTTATCCATCTCGCTATATTGCATGCCATTCCATAGGATGCCATCACTCACAGGAGTGGCTTCTCAGATTCCTGTCAAGAGGAGGAAAGATCCATTGCTCAAGTGAAATTCTGTGCATGTGAAATCTGTGAAATTCTTCATATTCATATTCAAACATTTATGTCTGGTGAGATTGTACCACACCTAATTGTACTGAAGCATGGGCAGTCCAACACAGGTCGATAGGCTTAAGTGAATCTATAAAGGAATGTGGCTCTAGGGTATGGTGCATGAGTGCACACATTTTCAGAAAAAAGTATAATTTGGAGGAGTGCAGAATTGTAAGAAATTTGGTGTTCTTTATCCATATTATACCAATAGGATTGGGCAAGAGTCTCTGCAGTATATTGTAGCTTTAAAGAATTTTTTTTCAAGATGTTCCAGACTTTAGGTGGAACTGAAATGAAAACTTTTGAGTCTGGATCTATGGAAATTTTATGGTGAATCGTTGTAAATTAAATGGAAGCAATGTTCTGTTTGCTGGTGAAAGACAATATAACAGTTGGCCTCTGGTGTCTGAAATTGATTTTCAGTCTGTTTACTGTTCAGAATGAACTTGCTGCCTCATTTTTCCATCTTTTTTTTTTTTAATTTTAAAAGTTGGTATAAGGGAGTCAGAAGTTCCAGAATGATGATTCTTGGTAGTAAGCAGGGGGGCAGTCACTCTTTCTAACTAAATCCTTGAGGAAGAAATTATGTTTTGGATAACTTACTTTGGAAATTATTCTATCTTCAAATTATTTCAGCTATAATATAAGTAAAAATAAGTGTTCTTTAAAATAAGAGCTGAGAACAATGTCTTTGGTTATCTCTGGATCTAACACCCCTGAGTGAATAGCAATAGATATACCTGTTCTTTCTATTTTTTTTTCCTTACCACCATAGTTCTAGTGATGCAGAATTTAGCATTCCAGCTTATTGATCTGTAGCTATGTACTTATTGAATGATTTTGATTCCTATCCTGAAGGCTTGTTTCCCATTAACAGCTTTGTTTTCAGTGCAGTGAGATGTGAAAAAATATGCATATTTCCCAGACAATTTAGTTGACTACTTGCTTTGCTATCCATATAGATTTCAAAGTTCTTTCCCAACTTCAGTTTTATGATTGAAATATGTATTTTCCAGTGTGAGTAATTCTTTTCATCTGTATCTGGTGACTTTAAATTATGTGATTGCATGGAGTTATTTGTTCAGCTGAAACTATGTTAGAAGTAGTAGTTAAGGTGCGTTATTAGAAATACGAGGTATACCAGTAATATTTATGTATGTAACATGGCATTTATGTCCTAATATATATTTCAATTTTTATTAAAAAAGACCATAAAAATAGAATAGCTTCTCTATAACTGTGATTTAGTTCTAAAGTAGTTGAGATACTTTTGGCAAGGACAGCAGTTTCTAGGTGTGGCAAGCTTTGTACATGCTGTGGGCCTTCAGACTTCTCTGACAAACTTGCCACTCAAATGCAGAGTCATCAGTTGCGATTTTCTCTGAGGAGAGGAGGGAAAAGTAACATTTTTAAAGAAGTTGTCTGGATTTTAGCTGTTCGAGCTAATAAGAGAATATTGTGCTTCTGTTTTAGATGTTGTGACTATAAAACTTTGGAATAAACTACATCAAAGCTTTGTTGGTATCATATGTTGTTAGAATTATTTTTCTCTAAGTCCTGTTCTTGTTAATGGACTTGTTCATATAAACCGGTCAGTTTGAGATAATCACTGGTCAACTTTAATTATGAAGACCGTGCTGTATTCATGTTTTAATAAGAATATAATGAAGCAGGTTTAATTAATGCCAATTATATATTTTTTCTTAATTTACAGGAATTTTTAACAAAGTTAATATATGAACATAAGAAAATATAGCCAACAAATACAGATTTCTTCCATCAAGAACTTACAGTAAAGCCTTCAGGTCTTCTCTGTGCCATGTTGTATAATTGTTGTCCCATGAGGAATTTGTCTTCATGAAGATTCCTAACATTGGTAATGTGATGAATAAATTTGAGATCCTTGGGGTTGTAGGTGAAGGTAAGCATATATCTTTAATTGAATTTGATTAGAAGCTGCATGAATGAGACGGCATAAGCCTAGAAAGGAAATGTTGGTTGGATATTGTCTGTTGGAACTAGTTCTTTATGGAGACAGGTGATAGCTTTGTTAGAGAGCTGATTGTCATATGACAGAGATACTGGTACATATGTAAAATTTCTTTCTCCTACTCTGGTGTCTGACAAATTAGTTTTCTGAAACACTACAAAAATATGCAGAATCTATCTGTCTGAAGACTACAGGTGAACCAAGAAAAAATGGACATCAGTAGCTCTGTCATGTGTCCTTCAGCAATCTTGAAAAAAAAGTTTGTGTAGCATGTGTCTCTCGGTCTCCTAGAGATTATTAGAAGTCTTCTTACCCTCTACATGATTTTGCAAATGGCATTGTCTTTAATAAACCTTCTACAAAGGAACAGAAACTAAGGGAATTGCCCTCCCCAAATCTGCTTCCCCAGTGAAATTTTCTTTCTGCCCCCAAATTTCTAGCATTCCAGTGAGTGAGACCTTGAAAATAATGTACACCTAGGATTTGTGCATTTTCTTGATAATTTCTAGTTTCCCTTTTCTTTTATGCCTAAACTTTATTTCTAAATGTCCCTAAAGGCATCAAATCCAATCTGATCTTGGAAGCTAAACAAGATCAGCTGTGATTAGTACTTGGATGGGAGACTGTGAATGAATACCAGGTGCTGTAGGCTATATTTTGAGGAAGGAACTGGCATAACTGCTTCTGAGTATTCCTTGCCTAAGAAAACCCTATGAAATTCATGAGACTGCTGTAAGTCAAAGAGTGACTTCAAAACACATACACATACAATACTAGACATGTGGACTGAAGGAAATTTTCATGGGGAGGACAGAATTCTTATTTGGAAGGGCAATATCTTCATTTTGCCTGCACAGCTACATCCCTGTTCATGTTTCATCTTTGCTGTTTTTCCCACCCTATTGTTTACCAAGACAATCTGCTAATGAGGAAAACATGCACAGTGTATTTGATTGTTGCTAGCAGCTGCACCTCTACTAGCGTTCCTTAGCGTCTTGTGAACAGTGATTGTTTGAAGATAGTGGTCTGTGTGGCATTATAACATCATAGCATGATAATGCATGATATTATGTATAATAGATAGGGGTGTATTGTGTGGAGAGAAGGTACAAAAGTAAAGGAAGGCAGGCTGAGGAAGTCTTGCTTGGGCTAGCCCAGGACACAGACAAACTAGGCCTGCTTTCTTTTCTTCTTCACTGGAGTAGCACTGCCTCTTTTAATTTTATTATTACAGCCTGGTTCCCTCCCCACACTTAATCACAACCCTGCTTTCCCTAAAACCCACAACCTTGTGGATAAAGGGCAAAGCTTATTAATGGTTACTCCAAAAAGGAATGGATAACCTGTAGTAACATGCTATTAAAAATAAAATTGAAGAACATACTCTGTTGAGACTGCATTTATAGAAAAATAGAATTAAATCTTTATTAGGATAACAAACTAGGAAAAGGATATTGAGGAATCAAGAAGATTCCAGCAAAATCACAGTTTCTTAAAGATATTTAACTGTTTCCTTCAAAACATCACAGTGGTTACCAACAGAGCTTTCACACACACCCCTTTGCTTCTCTCAACCCAAAGATCTGTTTCCCCACACAGGGTTCCACTCTCTGACCCTTTCAGAGGAGGCTTAGTTACTTCTCTGCCCCCACACTAGGCCACTGAGAAGCTAATGCTCTCCCAGAAACCCCCCATTGGTTAATTGGATGCTCTGACTTAGAGTTCTATCTACGAATCTCACTGAAGAAAGCCAGATTCTAAACCATGCTCCCAGTATATATGCTTTATGCTGTCTCACCCACAGCCCCTCCCTTTTGCTAGGGCTGGGTTTTTCTCAATCAGAGAGCCAATCTGATTATATCATCCTCTGTTACTGGGGCTCCTCTGCTAGCCACATGCCCAGGCTCTGTCACAGTATGAATTTAAGATTAAAAGGTCAGAGAATTTTTTCCTTTAAACAGCTTTGTGTATTTCAATTAATTGTTCCAGACTTCTGTCTTCTTTGTTGTTGCCCAACTCTGAAGGTCACAGTGTACTAACACTGGTCCTTTCCACTGGGCCAAGCCATTTTAATGCGGAGTGTCCACTTCCTTCTGAGGAATCTTTCACAGAAAGGGATTCTTCCAAATCTTGCTCTATCTATCTATCTATCTGTCTATCTATCTATCTATCTATCTATCTATCTATCTATCTATCTATGAAAGACATCTTACTGAGAAATCTCTGAAACAAGGATCTGTGAGACTCTGTGTCTGGTCAGAAGGAGCCTCTGCCTGCCCTACTAGGTTTGGAGCTGGGAAAGAGTCTAGGCTTGTTGCTGTAATCACAATGAGTCCAGAGCAATTTGAAAGAACTTTCGACAGGCTATCAAAGACCCCCCCAAAGGCTTTGACCTTCCATACTAATGCTCTTTGCTCCTTTGTAAGGTACATTATTTATTACAGGATGCACTGGTTAAAAATTTTGGGTGCCTTATTCACATCCAGCTGAGAACTTGGAGAACCCTGTTATTAATTTCTGTTGTGCTTGAAACGTTTTCTATATAAAGAAAAAATGATAGTACTAATTTAATGCATAAACTTTCTAGTAGTGATACAATTTTTTCATTACTCTGAAACAAAGTCTGCTAAATAGCTGATAATATCACTTCAATAGTTTTATGCTACAAGCCTTCAAAATAAGTAGCTTTCATGGAAGTTTGATTATTAGTTTATTGTAAAATCATTGGAAATGAAATCTATATTTCTCTGTGTGCACACAGAAATGTGCTTCTGTTTTTTGAATTTTGCTTTATATTGGGAAAACTGCAAACCTATGTACATATAGAGTAAATTAGTGGAGGAACAAATTTCAAAATATATAAAAAATCCACTAGACAGTTTTCAGTACTTGAGACATCTGGCCTAAATTATCACTGGAATGAATAGCGAATATTGAAATGTTTTCCAGAATTCTGGTGGCTAATGTTGTTGTTGTTGTTTTTTCTTTTGTAATTGTGGTCTAGGAGCCTATGGAGTTGTACTTAAGTGCAGGCATAAGGTAAGCAAAATGTTGTAAGTTGTTCAAAAGATTGCTAAGTTATCAACTAGTATTGAAACCCTTTGTTCCTCCTTCAAGGTATACCAGAGTTTGCTCGTTCATCCAAAATGACAACTGCAGTTTGTGCTTGTCGTGCAAACTTGCTGTTTTGTTCAAACCAGCAAACTAATTACACGTAAACCAGCTCACAGTGTTCAGAGAACTTCATCATAAACTCCTTGACTACTGTCTTACTTTAAGGGGAAGCTTCCTGTTAACAGCATCCAAAAGTCACTCAGCAAGCTGCTTTTGACTGTTTCTGGTTCATGATAACAGTCTGCTGCATTAAATCAAAGTGAGAAGCTACACTATTTATATGTGCAGTCCTAAAGGGGCACTTTGAATCCAAGTGCTATGTACAATGAAGTAAGCCAAATTTTCTTTTATTTCAGTGCCTTTAAAAAAGAACATATTGGTGAAATAATCATCTATATTTGTTCTGTCCTCATATTATTGAAAGGAGAATGTAAACATAGACTTGTAAACATAGACTTTTCAATATTCATTTACAGTTTTATATGCTTGTCTAAATTGGACTAGATTTTTAATGTCTTCCCATTACCTGGCATTTAAGCAACTCAAACAAATGCAGCTGAGTTGCCTGTAGTGCCGTAAAAATGGCATCTGCTCAAACTGCTCAAACCAGTTAGTCAGATTCAAAAAGTCACTACATGTCTGCTGAAACAAGAAGCAAAGAATATTTTTGCTTCACTCTGAAATCTAGTTTGGAGGATTCCCTTATCCTGTGACGTTATCTGGAAATGTACAATAATCTCATGCTGCTAGGATAATTAAAAAGCACAGCTTCTTGTCATTGATACAGGGATTCTCAGTATTTGTTTCATGAAGAAATATCAAATTCTCTAAATATTGAAAATTAAGGTGATAACAGAAATCTCCACAAGCATGACTAGTGTGGCATGTATTACCTGAAGTATTACTACTTACAAATAAAATATATGTTAATAGGAGGCTGGAATCTCTCTTCCAAAATTCTGAGAATGGCATTTGTTTAAGAAGGGAAATGCTTTATATCTTTCAACATTTGGTCAGCGCTACTGCATTCTACCCTTCTGTTATCTAACACGTACCTGGTCACTTTTCTGCTTTTTAACGAAATTAATGGGAAAACGATTAAGGTTATAGTTAAGTAGTCCAAGAAGGAATTTGAAGAACATTATAAGGAGTAGGAAAGGAATAAAAAGTGTTTAATTACATGATATGTGGCAAGTTGATCAGATAGGCACAAAGTCTATTAGAAGTAAATGGACCCCTGAGAACATTTGGAAAATTGTGCAGAAATATAAATAATTTTATTTGTATTTTAAATAAAATATATTAATCCTGTCTTCTTTGTGCTGAGTTTATTTCAGAATTCTTTCCAGGTAAAGTTTATATTGGATGGCAAAAGATGAGCAACTGAATAAGTGCCACTAGCATTAAGGTTAATCCTAGTGTTTTGAGGAACTGAATGTGATCATTTGCTGCTGCTGCTGCTGCTGTTGCTGCTGCTGCTGCTGCTGCTGCTGCTTGAGGGCATGTCTTTTCAGGACCAAGGTACAAGCTAGAAGTTTCCAGCAGCTTCCTTAACTGCCAGCTGGAGCTACATAACCAAGATTCCTGTGTGGGGCAGAGTTGTCCACAAAGGGGTTGTCCCTTTGCAGGTGGCATGAGGAGGTGGACTAATTCTCCTGGTCCAGAGCAAGGAGGAGGTTTTACTGCTTATAGGCAAGTAGGAAAAGGCAAACAGGCATTTTGTGGGTAGGTGTAGCAGAAGAATTAGAATAAGCAGGGTGAATAGTAGCTCAGTGGTCAGGACAAGGCAGACATTTTTGCAGGGACAAATGAGAGGGAGACCCAGTGTGCCAGATTGGACAGCTGATCGTAGATGGTGAGAGAGTTGATGCAGTGACCTGAAACAGCTATGCTGTGTGGTTTTTTTGTCTGAGGGTATAGGGGACTATACCTCCAGCAAGTGCAAGCTGGTTGCCCTACTGGAAGAAAAGATCTGTCAGCTTGTGGCCCATGTATCAACACTATAACTTATCAGAGAGATGAAGCTTTTTTGAATACAGTGGAGAAGACTCTCGTGGAAGACAAAACACATGAACGATGCCTCTAGGAAGGACAGCAGTTCCCCGATGCAGGAAGCAGACATTTGGAAGAATATAGTGGACAGAAGCAGAACCATTGAAAGGCATGCTGTCAGTTTGGAACTATACTACCACTTCCAGGCTTTCCCCTTGATTGATGTTAGCGAGGCACAACAAGAGAGAGAACAGTACCTTGCAGGGTGGTACAGATAGAAGATCATCTGCCAGTTCCCAAAGGAACATGAAATGGGTGGTAGTTGTAGGTGATTCCCTCCAGTGGTGTGCAGACCAGACAGGATATCTTAAGAGCTATATTGTATCATTGAGATAAGGATACAAGATGTAATGGAGTGACTGACAAGGCTCAGTAACCCTGCCAACCAATACCCTTTCCTTCTGATCCACCTAGGAACTAATGATACCACAAGATATACTCCTCAATGCATATCAAAGGACCTTGGGGTCCTGAGCAGGAAGCTGGAGGCCCATGTTGACAAGAACATATTTGATAAGAGATTTACAAATCTGATCAGAAGGGCTTTAAATTGAGTTGTGAAGGGAAGAGAGACGGGGAGCAGAGAAACACCAAGTACTTGGGGACAAAAGCCACAGTTATTCAGGAGGAATTGGACCAATAGTATAAGAAACAAGCAATTGAGAGGAAGAATACAGGAAAGAAGCAGTGGGAGAGAAAGACCCATGGTCTCAAATGTCTTCACACTAATAAACACGGCATGGCAGATAAACAAGATGAATACTCAGCACAGGAAGGCAAATATGACAAAAGGCATCTGAAACCTGGTGGGATAAATCACATCATTGGATATAGTAATAGAGAGGTATGCAATATTCCAAAGGAACAGGCCAAACAGGAAAGGAAGAGAAGTAGCATTATATGTCCAGGATGTGTACATCTGTGAGGAATCCATGATTAAAGGACAAAAACCAGGCTGAGAGTATTTGACTAAAAATTAAAGGATAGAGATATGACAGTGATATCACTGTGGGATCTTCTTTAGATCTCCAAGCCAGATTGAAGATTTGGATGATGCCTTCCTAGAACAGGTGACCAAATTTTCAAAAAAGAAATTGATATTAATAGTGGGACATTCCAACCTCCCTGATATTTGTTCAGGATCAAACTCTGCAAAGGATGTAAAATCCAACAAATTCCTCACTTGTCTTGCAGGCAAGTTCATTGTCCAGAAGGTGGAGGAAGCAACAAAAGGATCAGCTGTTTTAGACTTGATTTTACCAGTACAGATGAATCAGTCAGTGATCTGAAAGTAGTGATTATGTTCTCCTGGGCTTTGTTACAAGTGACTGAGTTCTCCTGGGCTTTGTTATACAGAGGAAAGGGGAAACCAAAGTCAGACATGCATTCTAGACTCTAGAAGAGCTGACCTCAATAAGTTGAGAGAAGTATTTTGTGAAATCCTGTTGTCAGAAATACTTAAAGGGAAGAGAGTTCAGGATGGGTAGGAGCTGCTTAAAGGCAAGGTATGGATAGCACAATTGCAGACAATTCCAGTGAGGCAGAAAAGTGGGAGGTGTCTAAAGAAACCATGATGGATGTACAAAGAACTTTCAGATGAGGTGAGATTCAAAACGGACATGTGCAAGAAATAGAAGAATGGGGAAATCACCAAATAAGAATACAAATGATAGCCAGTACATGTAGGGAGAAAATTAGAAAAACTAAAGCTTGTAATGAGGTCAGACTGCTCGAGAGGTTAAAAATAATAAAAATGGCTTTTTGGTTATGTTTGGAACAAGAAGAACAATGAAGCAGTAGGGCTGCTTCATGGAGAAGATGGTGAAAGGCTGATAGAAGACAGAGCAAAGGCAGAACTGCTCAACACTTTTTTTTCTTATGGTCTTCTTTCAAAAGAAAAACACTGCTTCATCAGGTGAAAACAGTAAATGATGCAGCAAGGGGACTGTGGACTAGCATAGGTAATGAGGTGGTAAGGGAATACTGAGCTACTCTGGATGAATTCAAGTCTCCAGAGCCAGGGGAACTCTAACCCCTCATTGCCAGTGCAGGAAATTCATAGCTAAGGGTGTTTAAGGAACTTGCAGATGTAATCTCAGAACCACTGGTGATAGTCTTTAAGGATTCTTGGAGAACAGGAGAGGTCCCAGTAGACTGGAAGAAGGCAAATGTCCCTATCTTCAAAAAAGGGGGGGAAAGAGGACCCAAACAACTATTGCCCAGTCAGACTCATGTCAGTACTGGGGAATATCATTAAACAGATAATCTGTGAGCATTTAGAAAGGAATGATGGGATTACTAAAAGGCAATGTGAGTTTCTCAAAAACAAAAACAAGTCTTGCCAGATCTTTTTTTTTAATCTTTAATCTTTTTTTTTTTTTTGGTAGACGTATGACCTTGGTTGATCATGGGATTGTCATGGAGGTAGTCTATCTTGATTTCAGTAAAGCTGAATGTAATGTATTACACTTAAGAATTAAAAACAAAATGCGCAAGTATAGGATAGGTGACACCTGGCTTGACAGCAGTACATATGAAAAGGATCTAGCAGTCTTAGTAGACTACAGGCTTAACCTGAATCAGCAATATGATGCAACTGCTGAAAAGGTCAATGCAGTTCTGAGCTATATTTCTTGCATCAGCAAGAATATAGTGTCCAGATCAAGGGCTCTAATAGTACCACTCTATTCAGCTTTGGTCAGACCTCACCTAGAGTACTATGCCCTGTTATGGGTGCCTCAGTCCAAAAAGGATGTTAACAAGCTGGAATGTATTCACTGAACAGCAACCAAGTTGGTAAGGTGTTTGGAAATGATTTTCTGCAAGGAACAGCTTAGGGAATTGGGAATTTTTAGCTTAGAGAAGAGAAGACTGAGAGGTGATAGGACAGTTATTTTTAGATATTTGAATGGATGCCATGTTGAAGATGGAGCAAGTTTATTTTCAGCTTCTCCAAAGACTAAACATGGACAAGTAGATTCAAATTTAAAGAAGGAAGATGCCGCCTAAACATTAGAAAGAACTTTTGACAGTGAGAGCTGTTCTATAGTAGAATAGACTGCCTCAGAAGATGGTGGATTTTCCCCCTTTGGACATCTTTAAATAGGGGTTGGGTGACTGTCTCTCAGTAGTACTTTGATAATATGCCTGCATGGCAAGGGTTGGACTAGATGGCCCTTGTGGTCCCTTCCAACTCTATGATTCTATGAATATAAAATATTAAAATGAAATAAATAAAATCAGCCCCCTTAAATGATAATTCAGGGATGTGTCACTTAAGGATCCAGAAATCCAAAGTACTACTATAAATTTCTGTTCCAACTATTGTTAAAAAGCAGATGAGCAAAACAACAGGGATTACCACTTGTGATATAATATTGTTTTGAGTTACTGTGCAGTGGAAGGTTGTTGTTACATGCATTCAGGGTGACTCTGAGTTATTGTGGCCCTGTGATAGAGTTTTCTTGACAAGATTCATTCAAACGAGATTTGCCATTGCTGCAGTTGCTATTATATGCCTTCAAGTCAACCCCAGCCTATGGTAGCATCAGTATGGTGGAACGGTTGGAGTGTTGAAAGAACACTGTGGGAGACAAGGATTTGAATCCCTGCTCATCCAAGGAAACCCACTGTGGATCTTGGGCAAATCATGTTCTTTCTCAGCCTTAGAGAAAGACAGGGGGAGAGTATTGAGGAGCATGTTCTAAAATAGGAATGGGTAACTGTTGAGGGGAGTTATGTGGCTGTGTTGGCCCCTGGGGAAGCTTGAAGGGCAGCATTCTCTGTCTACTCCAAAATAAATTTTCTGAATTTTGCTTGATTCCAAATGTCCCACAGTGTCCTCTGGGGGTGTGAAAGGCAATTTCACCACATTTGGGATAACTCTCTTGGCTATTTTAGAGGTGTTTTTCCCTGGCAGAAATTCACCTAGTAATTGCTTTGAGGTTACTTCAACCAGGAAGTCAACTTCTAGGCCACTTCTTGTTTGAAAAAGGGGTCTCTTTGGCCTAAAATGGTCTGGTGGGACCATAAACATGGCAAAGTTACCTTTCCACCTCCATGAGATGTTTAGGGGGACATTATTTTGCCAGAGGACCTTGGAGCAAAGCAAAACAAACAAACCCTGCCTTGTGGGCTACATGCAGGCTATATCTTCCCTACCCCTGCTCTAAAAATGTAACAGAACTTGAGAATGCCCAGGAAAATGCATCAAACGCGATGAGGATGATGAGCTGATGAGTGCCAGAGGTGATGAGCACCAGAAGTTTTTTGTCAATGCAGTCTGTAAACTCAAAGCATTTCATGTGGAAATACAGTGGAGGAAACCACTAGAGCCAATTTCTAAAATGTATTCTGATTTAATTATGTAGAGCAATTAATTCCAGAGCAATTGGTATACACAAAAATGAAATATAATAAACATAATAAAAACATAGCAAATATTTGTTAAAATATTTGGAAGCTTGGAAAAATAACACTTTTTTTTCTTGACAGTTATACTGAAAGGGTAGTAAAACTAGTGTCAGATAAGCTTTTCTGGCAATTCCTCATGGGGTGCTTGCTCTAGTCACTGACAGGACATGAGAAGAGCCTTCTTCTGTTCTCTTATTTAGGGTATGGAGATCTGGACTCTGTGGGCCAAAGGTCTCCCTGTCATAACTGGTAGCACTGAAAGCTGTGGAAAGTTCCAAAAGAACAGGAGGATTGGCTTCTCCATCAATCACCTTAACTGACAATCACCAAACTAATAAGTGTTCTAATTGAAAAGCAGCAAAATCCATCAAAATCTATTTAGTCAGATGAATAATTTTCTAAAGCTTGTATGTAATGCACAAGACTTGTTCCAAATAAAGAACAACGTACTCGTTCCACATAAGGAGTTTCTTCCTATACAGCCTTTCATAGTTAATAATAACTGACCAGTTCTCCTTGGCAAATCCTGTGGTTATTTCTCCTTTCTATATCTCTGCATTTTGCTGATAATGTGGGAGTATGTTAAGCTTAGCTTTGTTACCTAGTACTTGGCAGTTGCTTTTAGTTGTGAGTCAGGTAACTCCTGTGTACATTCAAAGAATAAAAAAAAAATTAAAGAAATACATGAGTGACACAAAATATTCTAAACAAATAAGTCTTGCAGAATTTTTAAAACGATGACTATAAAATCAGGTTTAGCAACCTTTCGTAATTCACAAGTGATACAGGACAAAAGTAAGCTTAAACAGCCTTCTGTTTTAACATGACAACTGAAATTCTGAATGAATTAGATTACATTTTTGAGAGTAGGCTATTAAGGAAATTCTAATGCCAAGCTTTCCTGCTGCACCAGAGGAGGCAGACACTGAGTTTTCAGAGGATTAGGTTCAGGGAAAAAAAAAAAGAATCAAATTTTGAAAGAAAATACTCGTTGATGTACATAGAAAAATAGGAAAGAGAGTATAAACAGAAAGATTTAAGTGGAGAATTTATCTTTGGCCATTAGAGATAACAGAACTAGAAAGAAAACCTCTTGATTTCAAGGATGGAATATGGTCACCATGCAAGATAGCTGAGATAGATTTTTTTGTATTAAAAAAATCCATTCAATTTAAGAAGATACAGAGAATTCCAGATATTCCCTGTTTTGTTTTTATTTTGCTTTGTTTTTTTAAAGGCCTGTTCACTGTCTCCCCGGACTCTAGATAAACGTCCTCCGTACTGACTTCTGAGTTGGGGATTTTTCTCTGCAAATCATCAGAACTCTTCTGCTGAAGAGAAGTGATAGGACAATAGTGTTCTGAACAGTATGCATGGAAAAAGCAATACATTTGTTGTTGTGTACATTCAATTCACTTCTGACTTATGGCAACACTAAGGCAACCCTATAAAGGAATTTTCTTGGCAAGATTTGTTCAGAGGGGTTTGCTTTTTTCTGATGCTGACTCACCCAAGGTCATCCAGGGAGTTTCCATGGCTGAGCAAGGATTGAACCCTGATCTCCAGAGTTGTAACCCAATGCTCAAGCTACTACACCATGCTGGCAATATATTTTAGAACGATTAATTAGTGTTATTCAAAGCAAAACATAACATGTTGGTTGTCTAGGGGGTGTTTAAAGCTATTGGTCTCTCTAATTTTTAATATTTTCTACTACTATTTTCTACTATTTAAATGTACCCTTGGGGTTTGCTGACTGGGATATGGCTTTTGAGTCAGGTAGGCATTTGCACATTTTTTGTAGCTTCAGGCAACGACTCTTTTTAATCAGTAGAGGAAACCCATACACAATTACTTTAGCTTTGCCTCCACCTTCAGAGCTTTAGTGCTGTTCCTGGCAGCTTTCCACACTGCTGCTTCTGGGACAAAATGGATTCTGTAGCTGATATGTCCAATGAAAAATACCAAGGACAAGATATGCATGTCCAGAAAGCTAACATAGTGTATCTGTGGTGTTCTGCCAGCATCTCTCTCGTGTTGTCGAGTGTATCTTATGTACCAATACCACAGTAGGGTGTCTATTGAATTCTGCTGTGACTCCTCAGTTGGTATAATCCTCAATGTAAGATTGTGCCTCTGATTTTTCTGTTTATGTCCCATAGAGTTCAGCCAAAATGCTTTCAGGGCATGTATGTGTGGATGGCATGGCCTTGTGCCTGAGAAATATGTTTTGCCTTTATAATCTTCAGGATTGTATGGATCCTTATGTGAATGCTTTTAAAATTTTTAAGATTATTGGAAAGTCACTGCTATGGTTGCCAATCCGCCAGCTTTCATAGCTTGCATCTTAACAAAGTGCCAAGCCATCCTCCTGAAACCAATTAACATTTATAGCAAATATGGAACATTGCCATGTTTATGTAAAGAGTAATTCACATGCAGTGCCATCTGTATCTTGCTGCTACTTTATCACAAGCAAGCAGCAAAGTAATTTCCTGTAGTTTTTGTGTTTCAGTTTTTGCAGGAGTAGTAATTGGAATGGCATTTTTTTTTCAATTCCAAGTTTTAAGTTGTATATAAATTTAATTCTTTGGTGATGGAGCTTCTTTATCCCCAGTGTTGGCACTACACAGACAACCAGCAAGGGGAAAAAAAAACTTGCACAAACTGTGTGAGTATTTTCTGTTCCTAAGCTGTGTGATTGGAAGAGGCCCACTGTTAAAATTCTAGAAACCTCACATGGTAGATGAAAGGGAAGAAGAGTGGTTGCCTTTACTGATAATATGAATTACATCGTTTGTTGGATATTGCCATGTGGATGCATAACCAGATAAAATAATCTCCAAAAGTGACATGTGCTGTGCTCAGAGAATCTGTAATGAAAGAGGAAGCTGACTGCTAGAGATATGGTACTGGCATATGTAGAAGAGGGTACATGTATGAATTGATTTTTTTTTTTTAAAAAAAACCTAAGATTAAAATAAAAATGTAGGTACACTCCCTGAGATGACAAATTGTGGATTATAAGGCAATAGAAATTTTAATTGAAGACTTAGATGTGGGTTATTTCTTAGATTCTGCGGTTGAAAAGATGCAGGATCTTTTGGAATGCACTGACTGCTGCAGGGTTGCAGGATGTTTTGTTTTTTATAAATACAGTAGTCACTCTGTCTGAGCATGCAGATTCCAATCAATGCTTATCACAGATTATTAATCTTTGCGATTTAAAGAAAATGAATTTTGTGCCAGATTTATTGTGTAATGTGTATTTAAAAGACAGTGAATATATTAAATGTCTCTGAGTCTTGCTTGGTAGTCTTTAACTATGATTTTTTTCTATTTTGAAACACTTTTGTGTCATTTTTCCAAAGTTCAGATGGCTTACAAACTATGACCTGTTTTAAATTCAGCTTGAAACTGTGCACTATAACTTGAACAACAACCAAAAACTTTATGTCAGAGTTTAAGGTGTTTGTCAGGAACTCCTAATGAGTTATGGCTGGCCTCCTCCTTTTACGTCAAGAAAGAGGGGGCTCTGGAATTTCAGCTTCAAACACAGCATTGCAATTCAGATGGCAATCAAAAACACTGTGAAGTTTGGAAGAGTCTAGGATGAGGTTCTAGTGAGTTATGACTGCCTAGAACAAAACAGTGTCTATTACAGATAATATTTCTATGCTACCTTATCATCAAAAACTTTGAAGTGGGGCATAGTAAAAAAAAAAAAAAAGCACAGTTTAAAACACTTTAAATTTAGACAGTAAAATTTTTTCAGTGTTATAAAATTATAACAGTCCAATAGATAACAACCAAGCTATCATAACTGAGCCTCAGAAGCTTGAGATAACCATCATGTTTAAATTTAGCAATGATATGAGATCAGCACTTTGGCCTTGAAGAGGAGGGCAGTCACACAATTGGGGTGCTAGAGCCAAAAAGGCCCTTTCCCCATCTCTTCCTCAAACATACAATGTAATGTAAAACAGGGCCCAATATTGATTGAAACTATGTATCTGTTGGATAAGGAGGAAATACTGATCTTTTGGAGAAACAGCTCATTTTGCTGTGTTTATTTTGTAGGAGACACATGAAATTGTGGCCATTAAGAAGTTCAAAGACAGTGAAGGTAACTCTTTTCCATTTGTATATATGAATGTATTTGTAATGACCTTTATTAGTTTTGTGGCCTAAGATAAAAATTTTTTAATGTGATCTGCACTGAACATTGATTCTTTTCTGAGATTAAACAGAATAATCCAAAGGCATAAAATATATTCTTGTGTGTCAAAAGGGAGACATAATAAGATCACAGTGCTCTTCCAAAACTTCTTGAGATAGTGCTGAGGTACTATTAGAACTTTAAGCTTCCAAGATTGTGAACAGATTTTATTGCTTAAAAAAAAAAAAAAGAACTTAGGGCTCTCTTTAAAGCAAGGACTTCATTTATAGAAAACCAGAGGAAAATCATACAATCATAGAATCATAGAAATGTAGAGTTGGAAGAGACCGCATGGGCCATCCAGTCCAGCCCTCTGCCATGCAGGAACACCCTCAAAGCATTCCCGACAGATGGCCATCCAGCCTCTGCTTAAAAACCTCCGAAGAAGGAAACTCCACTACACTCCGAGGCAGCACATTTCACTGCCGGATGGCCCTGACCATCAGGAAGTTCTTCCTGAGGTTCGGGTGGAATCTCCTTTCCTGCAGCTTGAATCCATTGCTCCTTGTCCTGGTCTCTGGAGCAGCAGAAAACAAGCCCACTCCCTCCTCTACATGGCATACCTTCAAATATTTAAACATGGCTATCATGTCCCCTCTTAACCGTCTTTTCTGCAGACTAAACATACCCAGCTCTCTAAATCTATCCTCATAGGGCATGGCTTCCAGGCCCCTCACCATTTTGGTCGCCCTCCTCTGGACTTGCTCTAGCTTGACCATGTCCTTCTTGAACTGGGGTGCCCAGAACTGGACATAATATTCAAGATGAGGTCTAACCAAAGCAGAGTAGAGTGGTACCAGTACCTCCCTCAATCTAAAAACCATACTCCTATTGATACAACTGAGAATTGCATTGGCTTTCTTGGCTGCCACATCACACTGCTGACTCATGTTCAGCTTGTGGTCTATTAAGACTCCTAGATCCCTTTCACGTGTATTGCTATCAAGCCACGTGTCCCCCATCCTATATTTCTGTATTCCATTTTTTCTACCTAAGTGTAGGACCTTACACTTCTCTCTGTTAAATTTCATTTTGTTAGCCTTGTCCCAACTCTCTCTGAAAATGTTCATGTTCTGTTCTGTTTTATTCTGGTATCACTTACATAGACTGTCAGGATGATTTAAGCTATTCAGTTAGATCTTATAATTTTAAGGGACTTGTTTTTATGCCTGATATGAAATGAGTTCCATAGTTATTAGTGATGCATCTGCTTTTGCCTTCAGTTTTCAAACCTTTTGTTAAAAAGTGCAGAAGTTTTGAAAGGGGATTTGCTGCAACACTAAAGTTTCACTTATATTTAACGGTTTTTTTGAACTGCTGAATATAAACTAAAGAGCAATTTTAAATAATGTAGCAGGGCTTTCCCTATCAGTTTGTTGCATGTCATGCAAGGTGGCTTTGCTAGATGTTCCACTTTCAGATGTACCTTCTGTATTCCAAGTCTGAGGAAAAAGCAGACCATATAACTGAACTGTGGATCCTCCTGTAGTTACTGAAACAGTGAGAACTAAGTCCTGGGGTATTCTGGGAGAGGGTCTAGCCCTCTTTTAAAGACATAAATGTTGTTTTCCTTTTGCCTCCTACATAAAGTAAGACCTGTCATGTGACATCATAAATCTGCTGCACTAGCCCACAAACATTGGGAAAATTACTGCTCTTTACCTTGGTTAGCTGTTGAAAAACTTACTGCTGAATAAAGGCAATAGCACCGAGTGAGTAGAAGAGTCTGCAGTAATCAGTGGATGACATCAGTTCTACATCTTGTGAATCATTCTTTAAGACTGTACCATTTTGAAATCCAAATACCATTTTCACCAAATATATATATGAATTTGTATGTGTTGAGAGAGAATGCACTAATACTCTGGTCAGTACATTCAGTCCTATAACAGTTAGTGTATAGAATAAAAGCTATACATGCAAGCATCATGAGTATCTATCTACTTAATAAATTCTGTGCTCAATGAAGTGATGGTACTTGTATTCTGAGTGACTTAGAATATTTTAGTAACCTTTTGCTTGGAGGTGAAATATTCATCTAGTTTTTAGTTCTATTTCCCATGTTCTTGTTTATGAGTATATTGTTGTAAAGAGACACGTAGTGCTATTCCCCACAAAATAGGTCTGGCACAATGCAAAGACTAGTCACAACAAAATTGAAACCAAGATACACAGGGTAAAAATAGCCAGATGCCAACTGTGGTACCGTGTAACCCCAAATGCCTAGTTTGAATGTGAGGGACGGGGTGAGCACCTTAGCCAGCTGTGCAGCAGATAACTCCTTTTCAGGCTACCAGGCAGACCAAAGAAGAAACCTCTTTTTCTAGATTGTCAGGAATGGGCTAAATTGCCCTGTGATTGGCCAGTCAGGGAAAAAAAGTAGACCAGGAGCCAGCACTGGCTATGGAGCTCTAGGTAGACCTCTGTGCTATCAGGAAAAAGAAGATGGCATCCATTTGCCCTTCTTTTCCTCTGCACACCCCAGAATGGGATCCAGATAAAAACAGGGGGAACCCATGCTTGTTGGGCATGATTCCAAGGCCTGATTAATGGAAATGTAGTATATTTGCCCTCTCAAAGTGTGTTAAGTTTTGTACTCTTTTAACTAGATTCATATGTTTTATTCACCAGTAGTTTTTGCTTACTTGTTATGGTTAAGTGCAATTGAAGTATGTCTCTTCTCCCTAGCTACTTTTATATAGGGCAGTGTTCTGGAACTGTGTTTATTGTATAGAGAAGGGACTAGAGTACTGATGGGATAAAAGGAATGGAGGAAGAAGTGTTTTGTAGTAGGAGGAAGTTGATTAGGAAGAGTCAAGCATCCTTACTGTGCTGTAAAAACATCCTCCCAAATTGCATTCTTGATGCTGGCTAATCTTTCTGGCTAAAGTTTATATTTTTATGCCATGTCTGTGAGATTATGTCATTTGTTGTTCATGTGCGATAAAGAATGGTGTTGGATAATGATCTGTACTATTCTTAATGATGTTTAAAGTTACTTTTTCAGGAGGAGTTTAGTTAGTAGCCACAATCCATCATCGAGGGAAAAATAAATACACTTCAGGCAAACTTGTACAAAACCAACCAAACAGGAAAGGAAATTCAGGTTAATGTTTGAAAAACTGATTGTTCCTGTTTAAATTAGCCTGTTAGATATTCTGCAGCTATTTAAGTCATAGCTTTCATTTTATGGCTTAATAGGTACAATGGTTTAAACACTTTCCATTTTATCTTATATTTTGAACCACTGTCAGTCTCAAGCTTGCTGTAAATGTTTCAGTGGGCACTTTCTTCTGTGTGCTGGTGAGGGAGGTGTCTTTAAAACATGATAGTACATTTGACCAACTTTCCTTTAACTTTCAGAAAATGAAGAGGTCAAAGAAACTACTTTACGAGAACTTAAAATGCTCCGTACTTTGAAACAGGAGAATATAGTGGAGCTGAAAGAAGCTTTCAGAAGGAGAGGAAAACTATATTTGGTGTTTGAGTATGTAGAAAAAGTAAGTTGCTTACTTAGAAGGAAAGAAGTAGATGCTCCTTCACACAGGTGGCTAAAAATGAAGCTATTCTATGTAACAAAGTTAGATAAATATGCTTTGTTCCAACAGAAATGACATTACTAAGTCTTTGAAGTCATTAATTTGTTGCATAATGTCACAGTACTTGTATTTTATGTTTTTCATGATTAAGAACATTTAAAAAAAAATTGGCCAGAAATGAGAATGTGATCTAATATGGACAGTCCTTTTGATGCAAGCTAGATTTACCCACTCCTTGTTGCCCTTCTGCTCCTGGGCAAACATCCTTTATATTCAGGCAGTCCTTTGGCAGTTCGTTGAGCTGCTGCTGAAGGTGGGCTTGCTTGTTTGTTTTAAGCTGGACAGGTACTCCCATATCCCTCTATTGATATATGTTAGATGCTTTTAAGTGCCTTGTGTCTTTATTCAACCTGATTTAGTTTTATTTCTTCATTTGACATTTATTGCTAGCTACATTGAGCCGTATTTCGTATTTTTGCATTTGGTATTGATTATATGATTTTGTAATATATGACGTTGTTTGTAGTTCTGGGTGCCTCTTGCATGACAGCAAAAAAGCAGAATATTTATAGTTATTCATTATTATAGTATTTATTGCTTATGATCACACATTGCTTAAAGCGGTCTTAGAAGTATAGTTTAATTGTGTTTTAACTTTTGCACTAAGTTTTTTTTTTAATTGCACTGTGTTTTTACAGTGTTGTATGCCACATTGAATCCTGTGCTGGGGGAAAGGCAAGATAGAAATGGAAAAATAAATAAATAAATATTTATTAGTTCTTTCATGCAGAAATCTGGACATTGAAAAAATGCTAAATTACATTTTGCATTTCAGTTAATAACATGATAAATATCTAGCTGCTTTAATTTCCTTTATTTGTTAGCATGTAGCAATCTAGGTGTAACTTGGAAGCCTGCACAGTTTTGATTATATCTGTATTTTAAAACTGAGTGAGGGCAGTGAGAATTCAGTCATATGAACAGCTATTCAAATTCTTATGAGTGTACACAGCTGGCTGAAACATTTCAATTCAGTGGAAATCTTGGTTCTTCCCACTTTCTTCACTTAATGCTGATCAGCCCGTTAAAACTCTATGATCAATGTTAATAATACAATCAAGAGTAGCCAGTGGATCTTTCTCTGTGAGGAAGAGAATTCCATTCTTGACTTTACTGATGCTCCTCCTACTGCTTTTCCAAATGGGGCTCTGTTAGTACTGTGTCCTGTCCTTGTAGAGGTTCAGCACTGGCACAACTCCCATTCAAATCAGAGCAGCTGTGGGAGGGGCAACAGTAAAATCAAGGATGGATTCATGACCCTTGTAGCAGCAGACTGACTACCCACCCCTGAATGCAGTTGTCATTTAGCAAAGGAGAACAGACTTACCTGGGATTTACGTTTGCAGCTAAGCAATAGGACAGCAAAGTGGTGGAGCAGAAAGTGGTGTTGCATGCCAGAGCTTCTCCTTCCCAAGATCCCCTGTGGTTTCTCACACTCTGGCCTGATGTTCCTGTTGAGGGAAGGGATTCCCAGGCTGACCTCACTGTTGAAGGTTTCTCTCAGGTCCACTGGAGGGACATAAAACTGCCTGCTTGGTGAACCTCCCACATTCTATCAGAAACTATCTTCTCCACCCCCAGTATGATAACTCATGACTTGTCATCTTGTTTGCTCTTATTTATATTTGCTCTGTCACAACTTTTGATGGATTGGCCTTGGGGTGGTTTCATGGTAGGGTGAGATGGGTCTGTAAGCTTGGGTTGAGGCACTAAGGGACACATCCAGCTTGGGAAAGGAGTCTGGCTTCAGGCCTAGGTGTCAGAGGACCCAAGCAGTAGTTTTCGCCCATGTGAAAACATGGTGTTCTCACCCCAGGTTCCTTCCCACACTTGGCCTGGTAGGCAGGTGGTTTATTGGCCAACAAACTGGCTTTCCAGTTAAGGTGTCTGTTGCACCATGATAAGCCAACATTTTGGTTGTGATCAACAAAATCTGCAGACAGTTTTATTCCACACTGTAGTATGTCTGAGTCATTGTTGTAGCACAGAGTCCTAACTCACCATTGAGAGCTGTAGTCCTCTTTTACTCTGATCCTGCCTCATAACCGTGTAACTATCCCTATATACCTGAGGCTCCCATATTGTACAGATATTCTGAGAAAGTAGATTGGAGTGCACAAAAGATAATTCTAAAATAATTACGCTAGTCTTAAAGGTTCCACAATGATCCTTTTTACTTTTTGGTTAAACCAGGATTGGAATAACATGGAGTACAGAACTTACAAAGGCTAGCCAGATAATTGCATTTTAAATGGCTAAATTTTATTTCTGAAGAATTTTGCGAAGGTTATTGGCCGTTTAGGTTTCTGTTCTTCTGTTTTTCCTTCTTCATGAAAATTGAAGGTGCCACTTTCAACCCTAGCAAGTGTTGCAAGTTTTACATAGTTCTAAAAATACTGCTGACAAAAACAACAGATCTTAGAAGAAATGGCTTGAAACATATTCCATTGTTCAAGACAATATGATATATCTGATGCTAAACCTAAAAACCAGTTGTCTTTTTTTAAAAAGCCAGTTTGAGTAGAGGTAGGAGTGAAAAAAAGATGTGTATAGAGAGTATAAGAAGCAATACAAAGGCACTTTTTACCACAGTTGCTATGTAACCATCAGCTTTGATCCTAGTCTGTCTGTAGGAACAATGACAACTGTGCCCTTTTGTGGAAAGACAAAAGCTAGATGTTATCATGTATTTCTTGGTCACATCCAGACTGAGTGTGTACAGTGTTATTGTGTAGAGTGTTATTTTTAAAGCATCTTGAAATTGTTGCTGGGACAGTGTGCTGCACCCAGACTGCTATCCAACTACCCATATCATGGATCAAGTTGTTATATTGCTGGTTGAGCTATGCAGGCTCATTGTTTACAAACAAAATTCAGTAAAACTGCTTTATTCTGTTTCAGGGTCTGTACAGTATCTTAAAAGATACCGGCATCTCTCTGCTAGCTGAGGTTCTCTGGAAAATGTAAAAAAAAAAAAAAATGCTGTCCACATTCTGGTCTTGCGCAGCATGTGCTTAGTACAGGTATCTAGGGTGAAGATACTCTACAGCCTAGGAGCTGCTGTGCCAAAGACCCTTTAAAAAAAAATCTTGGATTTAGGATAATTTCTACCTCTCTGACTTAGTTGTTTCTCTTTCTACTTCTCATACGACTTTCAGAAGTTCCAGTTTGTACCTTCCTCAGGGCTGGCAAAGTTCCACACCATGGATATTGTTGGACTGCAGCTCCCACCATTCCTCTCCATTGTCTGTAGTAGTTAGTGTTCTGGAAGCTGCAGTCAACAAGATCTATAGGATACACTTTGCCAGCTGCAGGTTTAGTTTCAATAAGAAATGTCATTAATTACAGTTGTTAAATACTGATTATTTAGGAAACTGCCAGATTGGATTAAGGAGGTTCATAGGAGCTGCTTTTCTTTTCTGCAGCAAGCTATGTTTCTAATTTCTCACATTACTTGTAACACTATTATAAGGCATTTCAATTATTTTTGTGAAATGAGAACTGAGTTCTTTCTACCGATAAGAGAACCAGAAGTTTTAACTAAATCAAAGTTTCTGGTAATTTAGTAACACTTGAAAGACAAACTCATGTTTGGAGTGAACTTATCTTACTGTATTAATATTGGATTAACACTTTGTGGTGCTAAACCACATGCTTACTTGTATAATTGTGTTACTGCAAAACATTTTAGTGCTTATCTGGGTCAACTTCCATTAAGCCTCTAATATAATTATGTTTAACCCCTAGAATATGCTTGAACTGCTGGAAGAAATGCCAAATGGAGTTCCACCTGAAAAAGTAAAAAGCTATATTTACCAACTAATTAAAGCAATTCATTGGTGTCATAAAAATGATATTGTTCATAGAGGTGAGTATATCAGAAAAGAGAATTTCTCTTACAGGAAAAATTTGGAAACATTTTGAAGTTCTAAAATCAATGTAACTTCACTGATCATTATAAATATGATTTTATTTAAATCTGTAGTAACTTAAGGGAGAATATGGACCAAGGTACAGAGAACAAAGCACACAGCCTTACTATGTCATATATTTGTGCCTTTAAAGTAAAATTAAGATTTTGTAGAAATCAGCAAAGATTCTTCAATAGATCTAAGCTACAGTTCTGCTGTGAAGTTAGTAGTCATTGCCATAATGTGAGAAAATGAGAGTTGTTCTCTGGTAAGTTAGAGGAACATTAATCACATAAGAATGTGTGTTAATTTTTGCATCACAAGGACTAGAGGCAGGAATCACACGATCTTATAGAATCTTCTTGCAAACTTGACTCCTCGTTCTCTGTCTTTGTACTAAACAAGACAAAATTTTATCACTTCTTCTTTTCCATTGCATTTTCCGAGGAGTCTTTCCTCACTCAGCTTTTTTCCTGTCTTCTTCCCTCAGTTTTCCTGATTTACTGCATCTGTGCTTCTATCAAAAAATTTCCTTTCAACATTTCCTATGCACCTGATCCTCTTTTGGTCATGGAGTACGAGAGAACAAACAATTCTAAAGGAAAATTGTTAAAGTGTATTTAAAAAATGTCAGCAGCTAGCTAAGAACATGTTTTCATAGAATCATAGAATCATAGAATCATAGAAATGTAGAGTTGGAAGAGACCACAAGGGCCATCCAGTCCAACCCCCTGCCATGCAGGAAAAACCCTCAAAGCACTCCCGACAAGTGGCCATCCAGCCTCCGCTTAAAAACCTCCAAAGAAGGAGACTCCACCACACTCTGTGGCAGCACATTCCACTGCCGGACAGCCCTGACTGTCAGGAAATTCCTCCTGAGGTTCAGGCGGAGTCTCCCCTCCTGCAGCTTGCATCCATTGCTCCTTGTCCTGGTCTCAAGAGCAGGAGAAAACAAGCCCACTCCCTCCTCGACATGACATCCCTTCAAATATTTAAACATGGCTATCATGTCCCCTCTCAACCTTCTCTTCTGCAGACTAAACATACCCAGCTCTCTAAGTCTGTCCTCATAGGGCATGGCTTCCAGGCCCTTCACCATTTTGGTTGCCCTCCTCTGGACCTGCTCCAGCTTATCCATATCCTTCTTGAATTGGGGTGCCCAGAACTGGACACAGTATTCAAGATGAGGTCTAACCAATGCAGAATAGAGTGGTACCAATACCTCCCTCGATCTAGACACCATACTCCTATTGATGCAACCAAGAATTGCGTTGGCCTTCTTGGCTGCCGCATCACACTGCTGACTCATGTTCAGCTTGTGGTCTATGAAGACTCCTAGATCCCTTTCACACGTACTGTTAGCCAGCCACGTGTCCCCCATCCTATATTTCTGCATACCATTTTTTCTGCCTAAGTGTAGGACCTTACATTTCTCTCTGTTGAAGTTCATTTTGTTAGCCTTGGCCCAGCTCTCCAATCTGTCCAGGTCCTTTTGAATTTTGATCCTGTCATCCGGCGTATTAGCAACCCCTCCCAATTTGGTGTCATCTGCAAATTTGATCAGCGTGCCCTCTATTCCTTCATCCAAGTCATTAATGAAGATATTGAACAGCACCGGGCCCAGGACAGAACCCTGTGGCACCCCACTAGTCACTTCTCTCCAGGATGAGAATCTGCCATTGGTGACCACCCTTTGGGTACGGTCAGGCAACCAGTTACAAATCCACCTGACAGTAGCCCTGTCCAGCCCACATCTTACTAGCTTCTTTGCAAGAATGTCATGGGGAACTTTGTCAAAGGCCTTACTGAAATCAAGATATACTATGTCCGCAGCATTCCCTTCATCTATCAAGCAAGTAACTCTATCATAAAAAGAGATAAGATTAGTCTGGCATGACTTATTTTTGAGAAACCCATGTTGACTTTTCGTAATTACGGCATTGTTTTCTAAGTAATTAGAAACTGATTGTTTGATGATTCGCTCCAGGATCTTTCCAGGTACTGATGTCAGGCTGACTGGGCGATAATTATTTGGGTCCTCTTTTTTCCCTTCTTGAAGATGGGGACAACATTTGCCCTCCTCCAGTCTGCCGGAACTTCTCCGGTCCGCCAAGAGTTTTCAAAGATTATAGCAAGAGGTTCCGCAATGACCTCTGCTAGTTCTTTTAAAATCCTAGGATGCAATTCATCTGGCCCTGGAGACTTGAATTCATCCAGTGTGGCCAGGTATTCCTGTACTACCTCTCTATCTATTCTGTGCTGCATTTCCCCCACTTCCTCACCTGCTCCCCAACTGCCAGGTTGCGTGTTTTTATCCTTTTGGGAAAAAGCTGCTCTTGTTGTGACTGCATAGCAGGTCTCTTGAGTCAGCAGCAGAAATTTCATTAGGAAAGAATATTTCAGTTCTCTGGTGAGAGTGAAGGCAACTAAGTTGGCTTCCAAACCACTGCTTCTGCAACAGGAAATGGAGTCAGAAAGAAAGAGTAAGAAATTATATCAAGATATCCGGTAGGAGAAAGTCTGGAAGGGAAAAAAAGAATTAAGGAAGCAATCATAAAGAGGGGTGGTGTGGACAAGTTGGTGAGATTAGGTGGCTAAATGGCTTCAGCTGAGGACAGTTGCAGTGCCTGCCATTTTGAAAATCCCATTCAGTCATTTCTGGCTATTAATGGTTGCCTGTTTTTGACAGCTGGAAACCATTGAGGTCTTCAGAGCCTGTGAATGATGGCATTTTAATCAAAATTTGTGGCTTGCTGTGCACTCTGTTTCTGCTTTGAATATAGCACAAATTGCAGCATCTACAGGTTTGGTGAAGTTGGTATCTGTACATTGCATAGAGCTGTTTAGAAGCTTTGAGCACTTCTTGAGAAATATGGTTTCAGATATTAATATTAAAACGCGATCACAGACCCCTCCAACTTAGCATCTCTTCACTTAACAGCATCTTTAGGAATGTTTGTGGTGCCCTCAATCCAAAATGTTTACCTATATGTAACAGGAAACAGATGCCCTCTTTTAGATGTTCTCAACACCTAAACGAGCCAATTAGCACTTGGTAACTTATTCATGCTGTTACTTTCTGTGCAACCTGTGAAGAAATTAAAACAAATGAATACAGGCATACTTCAGTTAACAAAACTTCTGACAAAATGCTCCTTTTTATAAAGTATTTTTCTGGAGAGACACAGACATTCAGTTGCCATGTTGCAGCAGCATGTCTGCAGTAAACAGTGCGATAAGCCTTGAGTTGGGAAAGAATGGGATACTTTCTAGGTAATCCTAATCTAGTTGTCTGTGCCTCCCTACAACAGGCAAAGTAACAGCAGCTGCTTCTAGAATCCCTTGCTGAGCCTGTGTGAACAACAAAGCAGAAAGAAAAGGGAAAGTGAATTAGCTGCCTCACCGGCTACCCCCACTGTGTAAAAAAGGATAGACCTATGACTCTGGGCACCAAAATGGAAATCGTAAGAAAAGTGGAGGCTGGTGAAATAAAAAGTCATCCCTGGATGCATTTTGGAAGAAACTTTCAAGTGGTCTCTAGAAGGTTCAAAATGTTTTTATTTATGCCAGGCTTATGTGGCCTGGTTGTTTCATTTCACATGTGCATACAATTTTGAACAAAAATTTCAGTGAACTGCGTTTCCTTTTTTGTGGTATAGAAACCTGCCTCCATTTTTTCCATGTTATTTGTATTTTTGGTACCAGATTTTCTGTTAAATAATATCCAGGATCACATCTCAGTTTGTTAACCAAGGTATACCTGTACGGTTCTTATTCATTCAGAGGCATATCAGTGAAGTTTACAAGTGGCAATTAATTCACATTCAGTTGATTTAAATAAATTAATTTCTTATCCTGATTCTATGAAAATAAAGCAGAAATGTTTGTCTAATGTTTGGAGAAAACTAAGCATTTTGAATTAAGAATTGAGGAAGCTTCTCTGTGGAGATACAAGACCATCTTATTGCTGAATCAGATGTGCATTAGATGAGACTAAAGAAAGGGAGAGATGCAAACGGCAAGCGATCTAACATTGTGGCAAATGGTAGAGACAATTGTGAATGAGCAGTGTTGTTGTGTGCCTTCAAGTCATCCAGCTTATGGCAATCCTGAAGCAAACCTATCATGAGGTTTTCCTGGCAAGATTTTCAGAAGGGGGGTGCTGTTGCCTTCATTTGAGATTGAGAATGTGTGACTTGCTCAAGGTTTCCCAGTGGATTTCTGTGACTGAGTGGGGATTCGAACCCTGGTCTCCAACCAGGGTTTGATGCTCAAACCACAACAAATCAGTCAAAAGAGAGTTTCAGGAGGAGGCACTTCAGAATATTTTGTGAGATGTCTTGCAGCCATCCCGACCCACATTGTTACGCTCTTCCATGCATGCAAGAGAATGAAACGTTGGTAACTTACTTGAAAGCTTATGTTTCTAAGGTGCAGAGGAACAGTCCACTCCCATCCAGTTCAGTGGCTACAAGTCTGTAAGAGATTGTCGGTGCATTCATGCCAGACTTCTTGGTGGAATTGGCTTCTGTTCTTTCATTTCATTTAAATTTAGTTAAAGCTGGGCTGTAGAAGGAAATTGAAATGCGGGGAAGTGGTGGACAAGAACATTTTGTGGGAAATGCAAGAGCTAACACACATTGTTATGGATTGCAGGTGTGTACAGTTAATTGTTGACTTGTATCTGTGTGTTTAATATTTCAGATATCAAGCCGGAGAATCTCTTAATAAGCCACAATGATATTTTAAAACTGTGTGACTTTGGTAAGGTTGTTTTCATTGTGTTATGCATCAGTTTATGTTTAAAAATATTTTTGTATGTTGTATCTCTTTAATTTCTAACTAACTTAAAATTTAAGTATAAGTTTACATTAAAAGTGTTACCTGAAAAATCCCTTAACTTTGTTTTAAACCTGTTTTACAGCTTAGTTAGCCACTTTGATAAAAATATAAAATATTTTCTATTTTACTAATAGTACTGCAGTTATTAAGGTAGCCTGCTATCACACCAAGTATAAATAAAGAACTGTGTCTCAGGCTTTACTGTATATTGCATGGATGGTGTTAGTTTAACAGTTTTTATTAGCTTTGTTAACATATTTCAGTGAGGTTTATTGATTAAAGCATTAGTGGTTGAGGCAGCTGGAACTGAGGCTTTATATTTTGAGGCTGTTGGCCTCACTGCAATAAAGAATGAATATGTTAGTATTAGTGATGACCTTTATCAGATAAAAAAAAATCTTCTTGCTTTTCTTCCAAAATTTTAATGTAATATTATCTAAATCAGGAGGGGGACTGTGGACCTCATGTGGCTCCCACCCCCTTTAGTTTAGCCTCCCATCTCCATCATCAAAAATACCCCTGATGCAAAAGAAGTAAAATCCCGGCTGCCACAAAAATCTGTCAAAAGACAAAATGCTCAGAATGTTCTAAGCACCAGGCCACCCTCCCTGAAGGATAACCCTTGCAACAACCTCATAATGGCTCTCCCCTAGGAACTGCAGAGACAGGGAACAAGATCACCAGTGGGAGACCCATTTGCAAACAGTGGTAGAGTATAAAATAACAAGCAGTTTTCAGTTTGCTCTCATTTTATTTTAAAGTGCCAGCAGGCATCAGCATTTCAGTCCCCTAAGCCATTGATTTAAACTTTCCATGGATGATGCCCCCATAGCCACAAGCCTACTAAGCCCCCTTTTTACTTATCCTGCCCCAAGCTGGGAAGGGGAGAAGAGATTCCATTTAAAGTGATGGAGGAAAGGGCATTCAAGGAAGTCTAAGTTTGAGAAAGCTTTGTAGGGATGGGGAACTGATTATAGGGGAAAAACATTTAATTATAGATCAATATGTGTATTTACGTATATCAAATTCAGAGAGCTTATAGTCCATGGCTGCTTCTTTCTTCAGCCAGGAACAATTTAACAAGGCAGCAAGATAAAATGACAATGGAAGATTGTTGTCTTTAAAAGGGTACTGCAAGGGTATTTGTTTAAGAATTAACTTTAATTAAATAAATCAATAGATTTAATCAGAGAAACAAATTCATCAGATTAAAAACAATTAAGTGTATATATCAGCGTCTGTCTGTCTATCTGTCTATACAGATAGAGAGATAAAGAGATGGATAGATATGTAGGTGATATATATGTATATGTATGTATGTATATGTATATATCTGATTTTAACCATATGTATATGGTTTTTATGTTAAAAAATAAAGAGAGAGAGGCTTATAAGAGACCAAACCAGAAAATGGTCTCTCATCCTGCTGCAGTTGCCCACCCCGATCTATATCCAGACATGGGGAATATGACTTTCTGATAGTTACTAAACTGTACTGCAAGTCTTGCTAGTCCTAGCCAACATGGTGAGGGATACTAGAAATGGTGATGGAGATCTACGTATACTACACACCTTTATATGTTAGTCACGTTTACAAAAATATGTATATGATCTCCAAGCCTCAGAGGAAACTTAAAGTCAAAACCCTCTCTGAACAAATCTCGCCAAGAAAATCCTGTGATAGATTTGACTTAATGTCACCATGAGTTGGAAGTAACTTGAAGGCACACCACAGCAAATACATGATTGTAACTAAAATATACAAATATGCAAGAAGTGGCAAATATGTTTCTCTATAAAAACTTGCGTTATTGTGGATCTTCAAGTTGTTTTCAACTTACAGTGACCCTAAGGCAAACCCATCATGGGATTTTCTGGGAGCTGAGAACGTGTGAGGTGCCAAAGGTATCACCTTGGGATTTCCATGACTGAGAGGGGATTCAAATCCTGGTCTTCGGGGCTGTAGTCCATCACTCAAACAAGTACACCACACTAGCTCTCTCTGTAAAAGCTTATTTTATATTAATATATCATAAAACATTAAAACATTTAAAGTTGAAAATTTAAATCCAAGTTAAAGCTATCCAATGCCTTAAAAAAACTTATTTCAAACTAAAATTTAAGTGAAAACTGAGTCTGTAAAGGAGGCTGTGAGTTATTGTCCAAGAGCATTTGGAGGGCCAGCCTTGTCCAATCTAATCTAGATTGTCTAGAAAGGACAACATTAAAACAACTCCCATAGTGGTTGAAATCCTAGCTAACTATTTTGGACAGATAAAATGAGTAGTAGTTATGATATCAATGTTGATAAATTATATTCAGTATTGTGTCCACCATCAAAATGAAATGCTATTTTTTTCCCTCTTTGGGAAATCTCAGTATTTAGAACAATGTGTATATATAGTTTTCAAGCTTTCTTTGAAAACAATGGTTTTCGATCTGAGTTGGAAGATCTTGCAATTCCTTGGAATTTTATTGGAGTTTCTCAGTAAAACACTCAGTGATAATAGGTTTTTTTGAAAAATTGCTTACCTACCATGACTGATAGTCTTACAAACAATTTATCTCTCTATGGGAAATCTTGCCATTTTTTAAAAAAATGTGTGGTTTCATACAGCAATGGTAAGTTTTGTTACTTTAATTGTAATTATTATTCTTACTGTAATAAGCAGCTACAGAATGTTCTATAGAAATCTTTCAATTTAAGAAAGGCAACACTGACCTGTAGTAAGCCTGGCCAGTGCCCAGTTTGAATACTGGCGTACACACACACCAGAATCCTATGCAGGCTGCATGCAGAGGTTTGCTGGCAGAGGAAAAGGTTAAGGAGAAGACTCCTTGAAGGTGGAAAGCATAATCTTCTATTTCCGCCTTGAAGACAGAAATTTAATAGGAAGTAAATCTCACTGAACTAAAAAAATAATTTTGGATCACCTCAGAAATGAGCAATCTATTGTGTTCTTTCAGGTTTCTGCTAACAGTACAAGGGCTATGTTTAAGTTCTTTTAAAGGGTGCAGCTTGTGCATGTGTGCTGCATCTTAACTGAACTGGAATTGATGTATGCATAATTTGCAGTAGGTAGCTGCTTAGACACATGTTGTGTGGGTGTGGTTTTTTTCTTGTAAGAATGTGGAAGGAAGAGTACTAGGCATAGACTAATAATGACAGATGCAGTTGGTTATTACATTCTGGTGTTTCATTCTCCAATACATCTGCTGTGTTTGAGAGTGTTTCCCTCCCACTACTTTAGCACTTGTCATTTGAACAGTCATGTAAAATATTGCATAGGATTTTGCTTAGTCCACAGGAAAAGCAAAGTGTGTTGAATGTGTGCAAGATATGTCAGAATGCACAGTTCAGATCAAATAATTCAGTTGTATATCTTAACCTTGAATTTAAATTTGTGCCAAATGAGCATCTGAGTTGAATGTCATGTTTTATGCAATAATAAAATCTTCATATACTTATAGTGTTATATATATATGTACTTATAAAAAAATTCTGACAGGCTTCTAACTATAATTCTTCAGTTTCTTGGGATGCTCTTTCTCTTACATCACCAGTATCTCATAAGCAGTTGCTCTGCATGTCATCTATCCAGCAGGAAGACTGTTTCCTGCTAGAAATAGTCTCTTCTTTCCAGTAGCAAATGAATCTCAGTAGGATTTTGAAAATTGGCTTATAAAATGAAGTAGCATTTTTCTCATAGAACAGAAACATAGTAGGGCTGGAACATACTACTTTGTAGATATGGCTCTTAAAAGAAGCCACCCCTTTCCCACATAGTAGTGAGAAGCTAGTTAAGTGAGCTTCTGGAAAGCAAGAGTAGAATCCTGAAGAGAAGATGCCACAGTTGTACTGAATTATGCAGAAGCAGTGAGAGAATAAATTTGGATTGTGTGGATTTTCCCCCACACATAAGGAGGAATATATACCTTCTATCTGTATTTATAGCCTCTCCTTGTGCTTGAGATAGGGAAGTATGGGGATGCGAGTCATGTTTCCTTTCGTGATTCTTCTGTATAGTCCGCAAAATAGTTCTTCTTGTTTAATATGCTATTTGGGACATAGAATATCCAGCACACTATCTGAGTGAAAAAGCAGCCCCTACAGTGCAGGACTGTTGAATTAGTTTTTTTTAATAGATCAGTGGCAGGGCTGGTTTCGTGTGGAATTATTATGTTAATCCACAAAAATGGACTACATAAATATAATTTAAGCATTTCATTTTAAGAAACTTTTTAACTTGGAACACAAATGTGCTGTAAGTGATTTTCAAATCACCCTTCATGCAGGTTTTGCACGGAATTTGTCAGAAGGAAGCAATGCTAATTATACAGAATATGTGGCCACCAGATGGTATCGTTCACCTGAACTCTTGCTTGGGTAAGTAATCTTAGAATCTGTAGGTAGATGCTTGCCATTTTGTAAATCTTACTCATCTTATTAATTATTAACTAATGCACACGTATTCTACTGCAGACAGAATATACTGCTGCATGAGATACTACTACAGCACATGGAGCACAGCAGATTATTGTCTTGACTTCTTGTTTGCTTTGTCTAGCTTTGATGGTCAGCGCTAAGCTGAGTGTTTTTGCCCCTTGTCAATTTCATCTTCTTTAAAAATGTTGTTATAGTATGCTCTGAAAGACTTGGTTTCTGAAGAGTTTTTTATCTCTACATGTGATTTAAGATAGAAATGGCCAACTTCAGAGGCACCCAGAATGAATGCTTTGGCATCCATTACTACAGGTGTCCATCCATTCATGAGCTCCATAGAGGACAGAATGTTGTGCATTATGAGCTCTTTCTTTACCAGTAAACAACCACACATCACCAGATATTGATTTCTTGACAGACCTGAACCTCAGCATCATAACTTAAAATCCTGCTTAGTTTTTCCATCAGTTGCTCTTAGTCTTAAGCACATGTACATGTACTGGCAAAATACCCAAGTCAGTTTGTTTCTTTCTTCTTTGATGCTCCCAGTCTCCCTATTGGTGACTAGCTTCTGTGTTTCTTGTTAATATCTTGGGCTGGCATGCACATATCTCACACAGGCCATTTCTGCACTATAGTTATAGCACTGTTATAGTGCTATTATTTCACTTTCAACATGCTGTGGATTTATAGTCTTTGTAGTTTACGGAGACCAAAGAGCTCTCTGGCTGAGAATTCTAAAGGCCCCTCCCTAAACTGCAAACCCCAGAATTCCACAGAATGTTGAAAGTGGAATAATAGCACTATAACAGTGTAGTACGGAAATGGCCACAGATGAGGGCATGTACATACCTTTGTATGGGTGTGTGTACATATCTCATTGCACATGTATATGTACCCAGATGTATAAAGGGTATGTTCATCTAAAGCTGTTATTTTCTTTGATCCTGGACAGCACTGAAAAGAATACCTGTGTGACTATCTGACTTCTCTTTCATTTCCCATATACTGTCAAAGAAGGAACTCCTCAAATCTGCACTGCTTTCTCATGCTGTGTTGTCTCCTATGTCTAGGCATTTCTTTAAATGTTTTGTGTGGGCCAAAATCTGTCTGGCATTAAATGTGCTTGTATTTAACTACCAGATGGGTTTTACAGGATGAATTTTACCTTTACTGTGGTCATGAGAAAAATCCTCCATTGGTGCTAAATACTAGCTTGAGGACACAGTAGTTGATGTAAGGGTAACGAGTGAGTGGCAGAAAATACTGGCCCTGCAAGTTTGCTATCAGTGTTCAGTAGAGCTCCAGGGTCATAGAATTAGCTACATTAGTCTGTTTCACTATAAAAAAAATTGAAAGAAAAAGTAGTCTTGTGGCACCTTTAAGCAATGCTCTCACAGTTTTTCACAGCCCACTCCCTTAACAAAAAAAATTATTTTCTCATTCGTGTGTTATATTTATATCCTGCTTTTCTTCTGGTACGGGATCCAAGGCAACATATAAGACTTTAAAACAAGATGGAATAATGACAGGAAGCCCCTACCTTTTGATGCCTCATTATCTGATGAGTCATTTTTTCTATGCTTCCAAATTTAAGGACAGGTTCCATAAACTTGATGGGTGTTCCATTCTTTCATCAGTTCTTCTTGCATGCAGAGGCTTACTTGGAACCACTGACATACATGTGCTGCTTGCAAAGTGAGCTAGCGGGGGGGGGGCACTAAGACAGCTGAGAGACTGTGGAAGCCAGATGTGTGATCAGTAACAAGTGAGCCTCCATTGAACCCTTCATTCTCCCTACAGTATAGTACACGAGTTCTGCTTTTCAACCATTTCTGGTTGTCAACATGCTCTGGTTCCTAACCTGTGAGATAAGTGGAGGAAGCCTGTATAGATGTTGCTTTTGTGTATAGCCCATACTCTATGTGTTATAACCCTCTTGTCTGACTACTACTTTTTATACTGAAGTATAAAGACACTGGCTTTTGACATATCTTGTTTGTGATAATTAATGACATTTTATGTATTTATGTCTGTGTTTAACAAGTCTGAAAGAGAACAGAAAAATCTGTTAAATAGCTAATAATTTTCCCATCTATAAGTGTAATTGATTTACAAGAACTGGATTTACAAGAATCAGCTTTAATTGATTTACAAGATTTTTTTTCTCCTTACTGGAAGAATAATCTAGAATTACATCAAAGGACAAAATAGTTGTTTTCTCTGCCTTTCTTTTCAGCATGGATGCCAACAGAGGCACCTTCGTGGCTTTGTTATGTACTTAGATTATCTTTGCAGACTGTAGTTGAGAGGAAGTAAACTCACAATAATTAGAGATGTAAAATGTCTTGAAATGTTGAAACCATGGGGGCTGGCTTTTCTAGGAAAAAAACCCAGAATTTTTCAAACCCCCCCCGAAATATGCACACTTGGCACCCTTTTAAGCATTGAAACTCACTTTATTATTTTAATAACATGTAATGTATTCTGTATAACTTAGTTTAGCATAAAATTATTATGTTTGCTATATTATATTAAAGGCACGGTTCATTCAAAAATAATTACAAATTACATTTACTTTTTAAAAATTTTATTTATTGTATTTGTTTGCTACAGTTACAAATTTGTAACTGTAAGGAACCTCTTTGGCTTTCTCATTTTGTGAGGAGCAGACAAAAAATGTCCAGTAAAAAAAGAGGAAACCATCAGTATTAGTAAAACAAAGAAAATGATTTTGTCTCCGCTAGATCTCCATAAATTGAGTACCTGTGTTGTATGGTGGTTTGAGTATTGGACTAGGACACTTGAAGACCAGGGTTTGAATCCCCCCCCAGCCATGTAAACCAACTGGGTTACCTTGACAAATCACATTCAGCCTCAGAGGACAGCAAGGGCAAACACCCTCTGAACAAATCTTGCCAAGAAAACCCTATGATAGGTTTGCCTTATTTCATAGGGTCTTCTTAGGGTCACCGTAAGTCAGAAATGATTTCAAGGCACACAACAAGGATCTCCATAATGTCAGGCATTCGTAACACAATAATTCCCATAAAATGGTCTGATAAAAGGAAACCAAGACAATACTGTACTTAATCTTACATAAAAATTTCCTATGACAGGTTAAGTTTTTAGAAATTATTTGGGGCAGTAAATATAGGAGCACCATGTTATTCATCATTTTAAAAGAAAATATTCTATAATAATTTTTTACAGTTTTGCTAGAAAAAAATGTCTTTGAAACCAAGCTTCTTTTTTTATTATTTTCTCCCTTATTTTCTTCCCGATCCTTCATATCTCTAACCAGAACTATTTGACTTTGACCTTAATTAATTATTGGCTATGTATGGCTAATGTGAAGAAATCATCTGCATTGTTTGTATAGAAATCTGTGTACCTTGTATGCATTTGTGCGTGCACACAGGCAAGAGATACAGGATGTCTCTTGAGTGTGAGTGTAAGAAAGTAAGTTCCTGTCAGATGTCATATTTCCCTAGATAAATTCAGTTCATTTGAGCGTAAAATAAAGAGACCAAAGAATGTTTAAGATAAAATATTTTGTAGGCTATTTTCTTCTAATGAGATCTGCATACTTTTTAGATGTCAGGCACCAGCATATTGAACAAACTGCTTTGTATATTTAATTTAAGAATGAATCTCCTGCAATTTTTGAACCACAGAAGCTGTATTTGCTAGGGACAAATTCTAGGCTGTGGTGTTTACTTAGCATCATTTAGAAAATGGAGCAATACCATTGATCTCGAGACCTGCTCAGGAGTGTGATACGCGCCCGTCTATTACCTGACTTCTCAGGCACACCAGCTGTCCACTGAAAGACATGTCATATTTTTTAATACATTGATTTTTAATTTTAGCACATTATTAGAGACCGCATTGCTGTTGAAAATATCACTATAGGTTTCTTTTCACTTAAGAAAGAGAACATTGGTGACTAATGTTGTGACCTACACAATAAATGTACTGAAGGCATTGGTTCTGTTCATCTGCCTTATGAGGAAAAATCAACAGAAGCATTAATAACTTTTTGAAAGCTCTTTCGGGTATGTTTTTCCATACATACTGGCAGGGTTAGTTCAGTTCCAGAAATGGTATTGAAAATTAAGTTAATATATTTCCCTACAGCATAAATGCCTTAAATTATTCACCTGACAGCATTGTTGTCAGGAGGCTAGGCTCCTAACACGTTGGGAAAATAGATTTAGCTCAGGGAGTATGTGAAAGGGATTAGAGATCACTAGCGTTACAATGTATCTTTTGTTAATTGTCATTCAGTACAGTGTATTCATTGCTAACTGCCATTTGCAACAATATATCAATTACTAATTGTTGTTTGCAGCTTGTATCCGAGTATGGGCTCAAAGAGCTCAAGGTACCTATGGAGATGATCTTGCAATAGTTGGTGTCCAGGGGCATTAGGCACCAGTGGGGGAAGGAACAGAGATGGGGAATGTGATACCAACTGGCAGGTGTTATGAGAACAATCAAGCTGGACAAGGTAACAATGCAAGAATTGTTTGAGTTCCCAGGATGAAAGTATATAAACAATGGAAAGGCCTGTGAAACTCAGGGGTCTGGTGTTGTGAAGTGACATGACTTTTATCAGTCAGTGTTATTTGCACCTGAACTTGGATGTCATAGTATAAAACATGATGCCCTACAACATATGCCAATCTTAGCAACTTCTGAAAGTTGCTGTGTTTTCTAATTCTTAAATAAACACTGCTGCTAGAAGTCTGTGTGTTTCCTTGGAAAAGCAAGTTAGCCAGCACGTTACAGTTGTTTGTCCGTTATAATGAATAATCTGGGATGAGGGTGAAATGAGAGCTCTCTTTATGAAAATGTAAGATCTGAGGTACTGATTTCTTTCTTTTGTACCAATACAGAAGAAATAGATATCAGTCATTTTTCATATATGAATTAGGTTGCCAAATAGCAATAGTCTGTGTCCTCTCTTTTCAGAGCTCCTTATGGCAAGTCTGTAGATATGTGGTCTGTAGGCTGTATTCTTGGAGAACTGAGTGATGGACAGCCATTGTTTCCTGGAGAAAGTGAAATTGACCAACTTTTTACAATCCAGAAGGTGCTAGGACCACTTCCTGCAGAGCAAATGAAGCTTTTCTACAGTAATCCACGTTTCCATGGACTACGGGTAATGCATACCTTTTCCGTACATATTCTCAAGTGGCTAATTATACAAAATTTGTCTATCAAAATTATCTCTCTACTTGGTATTACTAATACAGTGGTATTATTTAGTATACACAGATTTCCATTTCTGTTTTCTACTTGTATAACAAGTGCCTAATTATGGGTATTTTTCGTGGTCTCTGTGAATCACACAAATGGGTTTACGCGCCTGCATAAAACAGCATTCAGAACCTTTTCGAAACCCAGGAGTAGGTATTTTGGCAGTTGACCCCTCCCTCATCCTCCTAGGAAATATAAGGCCCCTCCCTGTATGATGGTCAGTTCCTTTTCTTCCACCACGGTAGCAGCATCAAAGGAGCCTTCCTCTAGCTTTCAGATTGGTTTAGTGGTTTCTTTAAACAAGATTTGACTAAATACTTACGTTTTTCTTGGCATTTTGGTGGTTGTTTGTAACATTTAATTTCTCTTTTTGCCTCTTTCGGATGATACTACGAGTTCGAGATGAGGCACTGTCAGTGTCCTCTCAGAGGGGACTGAGAGTAAACATTAATCTCCTACTCCCCCCCCCCAAAAAAAAAGAAATTGAATGATCCCTCACAGGAGGAATCACTGCTGAAAACATAAAAGGAAGGAGCAAACAAACTTGTTCTTCACCATGAATGGTGCAGAATCTTCTTGTTATAACTGAGGAAGTTATATCTCCTTCTCTATGACCCCTCAGAATTTTTCTGTGGGTGGCCTTGGCGGTGATCTTTAAACCCTGCTTTTTGTGCGGAGGCAAGATCTTGGATATCGACGGATTTGCGTGCCTACCTGCCTCTCAGAGGATTACATTGCACGATCTTGCTGTCATCACCAACTCCCGCACACAAGGCTTAACAGAGCGGCCACTTCAGGCTTTGCTCTAGTAAAACTTTGATGACCTCATTCTGGCCACACCCTTCCCCACAACATCTGTAATGGTGGTACTTCTAAGGCAATTTATGGCACCGAGGGCGCTTGTTCACTGCTTCTTCAACAGCAGTGCACCTGAGGCGATTTCCGGTACTGACAGCAATCCATGGAATGGCTGAGTCTCGAAGGACCATTTGCCATCAGCCCCCATACCGATCGGTACTGTCAGTTTAAGTAGGTGGTTTACCATCGGTCCCGTCCATGGTTTCTGCCTTTGACAGTGTTGCCATTCTCATAGAGGCGGTTTCCAGTCAACCCATCTACCATCACGGTATTGTCAATCTCCAGGAGATGATACCATCCACTCTCGATATCGATGATGATGTATACTATCATGATATCTTGGCTTGATACCTAGGCTTGGTATCTAGACTTTATATCTAGTTTTCGTACCTAAGCTTGGTGCCTGTGCTTGGTATCTATTCTGAGTGCCTGAGCTTGGTGCATTGTCAACACTACCACACGGTCAATTCTTGGTAGTATGATACTGTACAACCATGATACCTGACATTGGTGCCTAGGACTGGTATCTGGACTTGATGCCTCAGCTTGGTGCCTGGCTTCGATATCTAATCTCGATACCGATGCTTGATGCCTAGGCTGGATGCCTGGGCATGATGCCTAGGCTGGATACCTACGCTTGGAATTTAGGCTCTGTGCCTAGACCAGTGAATTCGCTCTGAATCTCCATCACATGTCGCTCCTCTAGATGTTGTTGGCAACACCTTCCAACACATCAGTATTGGGCACTTAGATTTCAACCTTGGAACATGATATTGTTTTTCTGTTTCATCTTGATACCAATGTTGGATTTTTGCATTCTCCCTTCGATACTGTGATTGTTTATGTGTAAACTGTAAGTCATCTGTACAGAGAGACAACTCCCTACAACCAATCAAAGTACTATCTTGGAAAACTGTTTTTAGAGTAGCTATAACTTCAGCAGAAGAGCTAATGAACTGGCAGCTCTAAAACTCTTGATAACTAGGCTAGAGTCGTAATACTTAAGCTGGATACCTAAATTGATACCTAGGCTCAGTACCTAGACTGGTGCCTATGCTTGATACCTAGTCCTGGCACCTACGCTTGATACCTATGCTTGATTCCTACACTCTTCTTATCTTTTGATTCAGCTGGGCCTGTTCAGTGGTACTACTGATGATAAATTTGAACAGGGAGAGTGTTGAGTTGTTGCCTACATGACAACAAAGGTAAACAACTCCTCATCAACACTCTTTGAGAAAACTACCATCTGCAGATCAACCTAAGCATAGAGTTTTTGTCAACCAAAGGATGATACCTTTTCAAACAGATTCCTATCATTGATTTATTTAGAGATCGACATTGAGCATGGTTTTGACATCAAACCAGAGTGGATACTGATATTGCTTCTGCTTACAATGTTCTTGACATCCTGGTGTCAAAAAAAGAAAAGAAAGAAAGACAGACAGTGGCCCTCATCCTATACTGGGTCTCAGAGGTGTCAACCATTATATACAGAGGAAACTGTTTCGAATAGTAACCTTGATATTGATGATGCCTATGTTGAATAAATTTTAGCTTTTTAGTAGGATATTAGGCTTATTGACTCAGACTCCTCCCCTTTGGTATGAGTACAGTACCAGGGGTATTCACCAAATGCTTGTCAGCGGTGGTAGCTTTGTTACAACGGAAAGGTGTCATCCTGCTTCCATATATTGTTAACTTAGTTCATCATAGCATCATCTGGAAAGTAAATTTAGTAATGATAATGGTAATGATAATAATAATAACAACAATGATATAACATAAAATACAATAATTGGTTTGCACTACTTCAACAAATGTTAAAAGGCCAGCATACAATGCTTTCCTACAGACTAGATTTATTGAGTATCCACTTCGATACCGTACTCCCTCCCGACATTCAGTCACTATGATTGACGGTATGGAACTGCCAGGATGTTTGAGTGGTCAGGGCCCAACACCACAGAGCTTTCGGTCACGAGTTCAAGGCTCGGTCGGTTCTTTTCCCCTATTGAAGTAAAGGAATGCATACATCCAATACGGAGAATTCTTTTGGCTGCACCCAAACCTTTGCTGTTGAGATCGTATGCATATAGATGGGATAAAATTTTGTGCTTATCTACGAGACAATGATATTGAGCAACGGACCTATGGTACCATGGATATCTTCTTTTTCCTTGCCTTGTTGGTGTCTGATGGGCTATCATTCCCATCAATGCTGCGTTGTGCAGCAGCAAATTCCTGGCATTTACAACAAGAAGTAAGACCATCCTTGTTTCTGGATCCTATGATTAAGACAATTTTACAAGGTTATAAGCATTTATGCCTTCTAGTCCAACCCCCTGTACCAGATTGGGGCTTGAACTTCTTGATAATGTGATTCACTCGCAGGCCATTTGAACTTGTGGCAAAGTGTGACATTAACTTGCTGTCATGGAAAACTGTTTTTGCTAGCAATAACCTGAGCCAGAGGGACGAGTGAGGGATGTGCACTTAGGGTTCATTCTACATATTCACAATAGTGATATACTATATCAATAAATAAGGAGGGACTTGGTCGCATGTGTTACTGATGTTGGCAGTTCATTTCTGCCTCTCAAAGAAGATTGTCCACTCCACTGTTCATCTACCACGGACAGAAAACTTTTTGGCAGGTGCATTCAACAGAACACCTTTGTCTTGCCACAGATGAAGGTTGAATGAGATTGGAATAAGTAACATATTTCTCCCATGGACGGTACTGTGTTGGATCTATTTGAAAACAAAAGACAACAAGCTGTACTGTTCCTGACAGAAAACAGAAGACAAAGGGAAGAAGAGTAGGTTGACACACTCTTCACATGAAGGACCATCAAAGAAATCAAAAAGAGTAGAGCAGCCTAGTCTTCCTGCTTCAATTTGATCCTTGTCTCCAACGGTACTGGGTACTGCGGCAGGGAATGCATGTTGCATGATTGCCCAAGATGTGAGTAGAGACACGGTACTGTCTAGCGAGATTGAAGAAGTCTGTTTGGCTTCTGAAGGGGATATCATGAAATCCTCACTTATCTTTTCTGTGGGATCCATAACATGTGGCTGAGAGTCGAGATCCCTTGAGGTTAGACAGCTGAGATCCTGACAATGTGAGTTTGTGGAACTAACTTCTCCGACAAGGCGTTGGTGAAGGACACTACCCTTGCCTCCGAGGTCTCATGACAGATGCTCACACTCTGGTACAAGGTCACTCCTAGGTTTTGAGAAGGTTCTGAATGCTGTTACGCACAGGCACGTAGACCCATTTGGGTGACTTCACAGAAGACCACTCAAAGAAACACAGTTACAGGTAAGCAACCTGTCCTTCATTATAATAAAACTGAACTGTTGAGGACCAAGAAAAGTTACTTCCTCTGTATCCTGTCCATGGCTCCTATGAGTTTCAGAAGTTGCAGATTAAAGTACATTTACACGCTTTGATTATTTGTAAAATTGATAGTTGACAAACTGTTGTCCTTATTGTTTTATACCTAATCTATATATTATTTTGGATAAGATTAAAAGAAATTCTAGGGAAATATTGCTGCATTTTTAGGCATTAATAAATGAGATTAGTTCCAAGTTCATTGCTGTATATCAACTTATTAGACTCTATTATTTTGTCGTTTGCTGAGCATCAATTTGTTCAGAGGGATTTCTACCCGTTTCATTTTAAGCGTTATGTTGGGGCTTAAAAATTGGGAAGAAAAATAGTGATATTGATCCTGGTTTACTCTTTTTTGAGGCAGATAATCCATTGGTTGTGTGATATATTTGAGCCAAGTGTCCGTAGGGACCAGTCCATTTGATAGAATATATATGATAAATTTGAGCCTCAGAAGATTTATTTACCAATGAAGAGACTTAAACAGAGATTTAAACAGCTAAAAGAGGGAAATCTTTGAAAATGTCCTTACATGTACTGAATAGCAACTTTTATAAGTTGGGCAACTTGTAAAATTAATTGTAATTAGGAAGGTACTAAATTGCAACAACTTTCTCTTTTTAAATGAAGGGTGCAGTAGGAAGGAAGAACAAACACTTCACTCTTTGAAGTTTATAGATACCCTGCTATTTCAGAAACATGATCACTCGTTGTCCATTATGCTTTCTTAGAGCAAGTCTCAACCAGCTTTCAACATTATTAATCAGTGGAGACCTGTAGTCTAGGATGTTACTTGCTACTGCTAGAAAGTTATACAATTAAGAAAGCTGTATTTAGAAGCACCTGACCCTCACTTTGAACTGTCATGCACATTTATATGCCTTACTTTAGATCTAGCGTTTTGCAAAAGCGTATTAAGCATACAATCGTACAAGCAAACTAGGAAAGTGAAAGTTCTTGTTTGATAAAACTCTGTGCCCAATGGGTGAACACAAGATGAGATGAACATCCATGAAATCCTGCAGCATTTCAAAAAAGAAGATTCCCTTTTTAAAAGAGGCAACACATAATAAAACATGAAGCAGTTTGAATGCTACCTCTAATGACCTTGACACAAATAAATATGCTTCAGCACTGAAAACTGCAAGCACAGTTCAGCAGCCTCTTGCCCATCCCATTCTGTTGTACCTTCAAACCCTCTTCCCACACCATGAGAACCAGACAAGAGTATGAAGGCTCTGTGGAGCTGTCCCCCAACTCAAAATAATGTAAACTTGAATTTGAGATAAGTCCATGGTGCTTGGGTTTCTAGCAGGGTAGAGGCATCAGGTGATCTGAACTGAATTGCATCCTCACTGTCCACCTTTTGCTAGACCCACAAGGCTAGGAAGACTGCAGATTTGGACATATAGCATAAACATCTGGCAAATAATAAAAACAGCCATGAGCAATTCCCACAGTTGTGGAACATGTGTTCTAGTCGCACCACTGATAATATGCCTTTGGGAGAACAAACTTTTTTTTTTAAGGGTGGCATTCCCTTTGGATAATATATTGGGGGATACATATACCCCGGCTGGGTGGGGTCAGAAAACATGAGCCCAGCCCTTACTCTCTTTCTCGCTTTTCTCTCTCACTGCACCTCCTTTGTTTTGTGTGGTTTTGAAGAGACTGTCCTGTCTTTGCACAACACAAGGCCTTTTTTCATTTTACAATGTGGGGATGCCATATACCTTTGCACTCCATCTGATTGTCTGTCCACTTGGTGCAATCCTGCCCTTGCAAGATGCTGTAGCAAGCAAGTTTGCTTTTAATTTTAATGTCAAAATCAAAGCAGACAGGACTGCTCAGCTACACTGGTTTGATTTTAAAAACTGCAACAGGCCTTTGGGCAATAGGAAAGCTCCTTTTCAATTCTTGAAGTTTGCTTGAATTTGGAGGCAGGGTTTGACTAGCCATGTGAGAATTCCATGATTTGCTTTCTCTATAGCTGGGTGTGGGGACTGAATTTTGACCATAGCAATTATCTCCCCTCCTCTCCAAAGCTGCTGCTGGTCTGTGGGAGAAAACAAATAGATCCCCTTTTCGTACCTACATATTTTCCCACACAGTAGAAGCTTCCCAGGATGTGTTAATTGGGAAGTGAAGGGGAAAGTTAATTCCTCTCCACCCCCATGATCTTAGCCCTATACCGATAACCTCCATCTTCTCCTATCCACTCCTGTGGCAAAATAGACATTCTGATAATGCTAACACATCTAAATTAGCCTTAATAAAGTAAATTAATTTTTTGTTATTTGTGAGGATTGTGTATCAGGAATATCAGGTGGAGTTTATGGTTTTGTTAACTATTATCTCAATGGGGTTTATGACAGCATATAATATAATATTTTGATGGATTTTGTTCAGTTGTACGTATGTATTTTATGTATTTTTATACAGTTCCCAGCAGTCAACCATCCACAGTCTTTGGAAAGGAGATATTTAGGAATCTTAAGTGGTGTTTTACTTGACCTTATGAAGGTAAGAAAATTGCCATTATTCTTCTATATTTTTCTGTTGCCAGTGGTCTCTATGATGTTCTGATATTAATAGTAACTGCGTGTAACTTACTTTGTCCCATTAAAAATATATTTTCTCCAAACATTTGAGGTGGTACTGGAGATGATTCTGGAAAATATATCTGTTGCTGAGTATTCATAGCACCTGTTTTCATAATTTTTCCATTTTGTCAGCTTGTTTTTGTCCAGTTTCTATTAAAGCAGCATAAACAACATATTACAACAGTACATTGCTATTTGCAAGGTATCTCAGGAATTTGATTTCTCTAAATCATTACCTGAATACATTAACTGAATACATTGCTAATCATAGTAATTCAGTCTGCAGTAGCCTTGTTTATTCCAGTAAATACATTCTCCAGCTTGCTGAAGCAAATGAATATGCAAAATTGTTTATGAAGTTTAGGACCAAGTGATATTTATTTAGACCCAGATAGGAAGATAAACATGGTTGCTGCCCTCTGGAGTAACCCAGTTTCTAATTTTTAAATCTGCCAGTACTACCAGTCCTAGGGATTTTTCAGCCTAAATATATGAATATAGGTTGTAACTATATCTGTTTGTAGTAGGAAGAAAGTTGACATAAAAAAGAGAAATAATTCCAGATTTTTTTGGTAATAGTTCCAAATTGGCTATAATACTTTTTATAAAATATTTAGTATAGATTGAACAAATACTTTTGCTTTTAATGCTGCACAACTCAGCATTGTTTCTGAATTTCTGCTCAAAAGAACTTGCTGAAACTGGATCCAGCTGATAGATACTTGACAGAGCAATGTCTGAACCACCCAGCATTCCAAACTCAGAGGCTCTTAGATCGTTCACCCTCCCGGTCAACTAAAAGAAAACCGTATCATGGAGATAGCAACACCTTATCTAACAGGTAAATGACAGTGAGTAATTATCATTGCCAAAGTTACGTGTTCATCCGCGTGTTAAGAAGAAGGCTGTTAAAGAAGAAAAGGAGTAGTCATTCTAAATAAGTTATACAATTTTTACATGTAGATTTATTTCTGCATCTTTAACCATATTCCTAATGAAGAAGATATAACCTGGCTTCTGCACTCACATCAGATTGCATTCCAAATTAATAGGCACTCTATTGCAATTGGCAAGTGGAACATAGATGTCCCTGTTATTGACAGTGGGCATGAGGGTCTGTGGAAGCTGTTAGGTAAGTGCTTCAAGTGAAGAGCACCATCTCATTGGTATATTGTAGAAATAGAGTGAGATTGTTTGGGCATCATTACACATGACAATACAGCCTCTGCCTCAGTGTACTGGTTGCTGTATCCATACTGTTACGACAATAGTTTGGAGGAAAATTGTGTGTTTCTATGCCAGATTACCTTTCTTTTTTTTTACTTTGTTACTCTCAAATTGTTTGTATTTAAAACAGAATAAACACAATATTCCTCAATTTAATTTTTTCATGTTGATTTGGATTTTGTGCATTTTGATTTCGAGAGGTATCTTTCTACTGCTGATTTACAAAGCACTTGGAACAAGCAGTTTATATATCTTAGCACCAGTAGGTTCTAGTCTATGCTGTGTGTACGTAGCTGTAGGAGAGCTAAATGGCAAGACACTTTACTGATCTAAATATCAAGGTATTTATTGTAGCAGGTGAAATTAACATGTACTTTTGTGTGTTTATATTATAGAAATCAAGCTAGCAAAAGCACTGCCGTACAGTCTCATCACAGATCAAACAGCAAAGACATGGGAGTTGGACTGCAAAGAGAAGAGGCTCTCCCAGCAACTGAAAGTTTTCTAAATGGAAATCTTCCTGTAACTGCACATAGCCCACTTCTTTCCAAAAAGTCAAACAATCCTCCTGGATCTGGAAGCAAGGATCTAGCTAATAACAACATACCACATCTTTTGAGTCCAAAAGAAGCAAAGACAAAAACTGAATTTGATTTTAGTTCAGATCCCAAGAGTTCAGATGGTCCAGGCACAAAATACCTAAAGTCAAATTCCAGATCTCAGCATAATCGTCACTCCTTTATGGAAAGTTCTCAGAACAAAACTGGTACGCTGCAACCAGGTGAAAGGCACAGTCGTCACAGCTATATTGATACTATTCCTCAGTCTTCAAAGAGTCCCTCCTATCGAACTAAATCAAAAAGTCATGGGGCTCTGACAGATTCCAAATCTGTGGGTAATCTGTCTGAGGCTAGAGTTCAAGTTGCAGAACCAAACAACAGTAGATATTTTCCATCCAGCTGCTTGGACTTGAACTCTCCTACCACACCAACACCACCTCGCCATGCTGACAACAGAACTTTGCTTAGTCCTTCTGGGAGAAATAACAGAAGTGATGGTACACTTGAATCCCGAAGACCATCTACAAGACATTCCAAAACCATGGAGGAGCTGAAATTGCCAGATCACATGGATGGAAGCCATTCACATTCTTTGTCTGCTCCTCATGAGTCTTTTTCTTATGGTCTAGGTTACACAAGTCCCTTTTCTTCACAGCAGCGCCCTCATAGACATTCTATGTATGTGAGCCGGGACAGAGTGAGGACAAAGGGCTCAGAGGGTGGCATAAGCGTAGGGCAAGGGATGGCAGCCAGAGCAAACAGCCTGCAAATGTTGTCTCCGCAGGTGCAGCATAAGTCACTCACAAGATCTGTTGGCTCTTCACGTGAAGACTGTACAGAAGATACAAACAGGGTTAGTTTAAATTGTTGATTCAGAGAAATCCACTTACTATTTGCCTAGGTAAACTCCAGAGAATGAAGCAATGATTTTCATTGGGAACCACTGCTTTCTTATCTAAAATACAGTCATATGATCTATGAATTTTTGAAATTAAGCTTAATAATGCCAAATGTTATTTATCACATGATGAATTTTTGTTTTGATAACTAGAGTTTTGAAGAGAATTCTTGTGTCTGTGTTTCTTGAAATAAGGTTGGAAATGAAATAGCTTCATTTCGATCTAGGGAGAAGGAAAGGCAGGTTTTCAGGTACAAAAAATCCAAGGCTTTCTGTAATTTTTTTCCTACCTGTCTTCTTATTTTGAAGAAAAAAAACCTGGTTTATTGTACTGCTAAATTTAGATGTAGTAAAAGAGCTGTTGGTTTTACTTATAAACATCATAGAATTTATTGTTATAGGCCTTGTGGGTCATTAAGTTTAATAGAGTCCATTGGCCTATCTGATGTTTGACCTCACCTTTTCCTTTGAATTTGAGTTCTTTTACCATGCTTACTCAAATGCTAAGAACAAAAGCTTTTCAAGCATTTTGTGGTCTACATTCATCTTGGAACATTAGATGTTATGTAAGCCTTCTGTCCCTACATATTCTGCGGTTTCCTTTTTCCTGTGCAGAACCCAAGAATTTGTCAACCTCATTCAGATTCAACCAAATGACTGGGTGTCATGAATGGGTTTTAGGATCTCACCCTTCCTCCTTCCCATGTGTTTCCACAGATTGGTCATAGTTTTCAAAAGCTAAGTGTAGTGATGATTTCATTCTTTCCCCTGCTGTTCACTTGCTAATAAAATGTCACTTATCTGTCATTTTCTACATGATAGATGTAATTAGACCCTAAATGATAATTCCTAAGTAATCAGATGCTCTTCCATACAAAAGCAAAATAAAAAAAAACAGAATGATTGTTTATGAATGGAAAATGCTAGGTCAGAACTAACATAGCCTAAAACAATTTGTAAGAGCTAGCTTGTAGACCAGGAGTGGAGAACATGCAGCCTGTGACTCCCATAGTCTCCCATTTTATAATCCTGAAACCACCAGCCCCAGGAGACCCCTGAAGATTCTAACCCCCGCAACCATTTTTTTCAATGTGAAAGTATTTTTAAACTGCCTTAACGGAATTTCCTGCTGCAAGGTATAGTAGTATATGGCCACTAATTTGTATTGCTCTGAAAACTAGATGGATAAATTCATAGGAAGGAATGTGTCAGCTGACCATGATTTCAAACTTAAACCTCCACATTTTGAACCATTATATCTCTAACAGTTGCTACACAATAAACAGCAGGGGAAAGTGTTTATGTTCTTCTCTTAGGAAATTCCTGAAATTATCTATGTATTTGTTGGCTCTTGGAAATAACAATGCTTCATGAGCAGGCTCTGATCTAGCAGAGCTAACCAAACTGACTTCTGCCATTCCAGCCCACCTTTGGTGGCCTTCTTAGATACATCATCTATATAACATAGGTGGAAGTACTATTCACTGAAAATTGTAGTGTGATATGAGAAGGAAACAAGAAGAATTGGACATAGGAAAGAATTTCCTTGTATGTCATTGAAGTGATCACTATCTCTATTCAATGTGTGCTTTAAGCATTTGATCAGAGCAAGTTTCACTAAAATATGTTAGCATTTTATGCATTCATACACAATTCTACCCAGTTTGTATCTTTGGATATGAATGGATATTATTTAAGTAAATTTATAAATATAGACACATTTGTTATTTGACTAAACATATAAAGACCTGTTTGTTGCAGAGACTAGACGTTTGTCAGTTAGAAGGAAGACAAACTGTTGCAAGCTCTTGGACTTTAGTCAGTATGCATTTTGAGGTACAGACAGTTCTGTGAATTAATTTCTCTAGTTGATAAACACAAGCTGCAAACTTGGATTACTTGCTGTGTCAGTGCTTTCGTGAAATAATACTAGGACTATATACAGGCATTGTAGTTAATCTAGTATATCTGATAATCTCTGTATTCTTTCCTCTTTTTCATCTACTAATTTTCAACCTTTACACTGTCTTCCTACCCAAAAGCAGATTTTTAGCAGGATGGCTGGGGTAGTATTGTTTATTTGTCTGATTTGGTCTCTGGGTATAGTAGACAGGTTCTTCAATATATATGAACTTTAAAATGCCCTGATTTTTACTGCTTTTGTCACAAATATGGACATAATAATTCACTGGCTGCCTTGTACTCTGTAGTGTGTGTGCATGTGGCGCGCATACATATGCACACATACACACACATCTTCAAGTTGTCTATCAATTTATGGTGACCTCATGAATTTCATTGGATTTTCTTGTTCAAGAAATACTTTAAGAGGTGGTTTTTCAGTTCCTTCCTTTGAAATGTAGTCTACAGCACCTGATATTCATTAACAGTCTCCCATCCAAGTACTAATCAGTCCTGACCCTGGTTAGCTTCCAAGATCAGACAGGATTGTGTGCCCTATAGGAAATTCTCTATTTTATGACAGCTTTGAGCCTAAATTTCAAGGGAGGAACTTCTGGCTATTTTTTGTATCAGAATTGTGGGGATTCAGACAATATGGGAGAGAGGATTAAAATTGTCTTCTGTTTTGGCTGGGTTTACAGTATTTTCTTGTCTGTATTGTATATGCACTGATCAGTTATCTCCAGGATACAGCACATCACACATTTGTATAAATAATTACTTGTATAAATAACTACTTTTCTTCCATTTGAATGTAGAAGTTGAATCATTCGAAAACTCTAAAGTAGTCAAAGGGCCTTTCACACAAAAATATAAAGTCTGGCTCACTTCACAACTTGTAACATTGGAGTTGTGAGAAAAAAACCTTTTCACCCAAACTCTTCTTCTCATTTATTGTGGGAAATAAAGTTGCATTTTAGCATATTAATAAAAGAGTATACGTATCTGTGTTTGTTACTTGTCAGTGCAGAATAAATGAGCTATTTGGCTTAATAAATTTATTCATTTTTCCTTTTTTAAATTTAGAGTGGACCATACCATGATCAGCACCCAGATGATGGAACATCCACAAAAGAAAATAGAATGCTGTATAACGATCCTATACCTAGAAGAGTTGGTAGCTTTTACAGAGGTACTCTTATCTCTTCACGTTTAATCAAGATTTCCATCATAGTTCTAATAAAGAATAATTCCCTTTTAACTAGGGGGTTGATCTCTCTTTCTTCAGACAGACAAATTCAGAACAAGTGGGAGATATTTTTGTGTCTTTGGAACGTTAGGCGAGATTTTAATATAACACAATCAGTACTTTTATTCTGAAAAAGATTAGTCCCCACTCTTCTGATTTAGGGTAGCTGTCCAGGATTTGGCGGCAACTTTAGACAGCCTGTGTTTAGGTAGTCATTCTAAACATATTTACAGAACTGAGTACCATTGTATTCAACATGGCTTTCTTATAAGTGTTCACAGGACTGTAGCCTTAATGTCCCCTGCCCCACACACTTTCATTCTGTGTTACTTATTCTTGAAAAGAGACAATAGATAATAATACATCAGTTTAAAAAATTCTGGCTGTCCTCAGAAGTACAAACAAGCCAGCTATACAAGTACAAACTATAGCAAGTCTCAGACTCACACATCCTAGTAAATGTGAGCTCAGACCTTCTGACTAGTGCAAATGGCATTAGCTGCCCATGTTCTGAGGAAACAGCAAACTATAGTTTGCAGCAAATTAAAAGGGGATGCTTTGATTTCTTTTCTTATTTTCAGCAGGGAGGAATAGAAGACAGTTCAAGAGGCTTCCTCCAAATATGTTCAGATTTTTGTTGTATTCATCAAATAGAACGGTTTTAAGCATTTCTACTCCATTTTTCTTCACTTTCTACTTGTAGCCCATGTAACATATTTGTATTCTATTTGTTTGGTGCTAGATGCAAAATGAGGTTACATCCATTTTCTTGCTTCTTTAAACTGTCCTCCAAAGTAGGAGTGAATTAAGTGTGGGCCATAGACTGCAGGTGGCCCCCAGGGCATTTCTGTGGCTTCCATGGCCCTCCAGGGTCAAATGTGTGTGTGTGTGTGGATTTTAATTTTAAAAAAATTGTTCCAGAGTGCCCCCAAATTTGGGTGGAGATGGATACTTAGCAACTTGGTATTTCTCATTACAGTCCCATCTCCACGTCCAGAAGGAACATTCCTAGATAACAGTGCCTCGAACAGAATACCATCACTACCAACAGAAAGTAGCAGTGTAACAAGCCACTCAAAGAGACAAACTGCTTTTGATCCTTGGTAAGTTGATATTTTTGATGAGATATTGTTGAAATACAACAGATGTTCACATGTTTCCTAATTTCTTAAAATACTGATTTTATGCATGCCACTAGTATTCCTGTATTCTTAACAGGTTTATCTCAAACTATAGTCAAATTGATGTAGAGTCGAAGGCTTTCATGGCCAGAATCCATTGGTTCTTGTGGGTTTTTCAGGCTTTGAGACTGTGTTCTGGTTGTCAAATTATAGTCAAATTGCTCATATTTGTAAGTTTCCAGAACGTTTTAGTACTTTTAATGCTATATTCAGTTGTATGTTCTTGATTTCCAACAGATTTCCCAGTTTTAATCCTGGACCACTTTTTCAATACATTCCTGCTCTCTAAACCCTCTTATTTATGCTTCTCTTGACTTGGGCCGAACAAATTCTGTTTTTTGTAACCTAAAAATAGATGGACTGTGGTTTAAAGAAATGACCAAATACGTTAATAGTGGACATCCATCTGGTTGCAACCAGCAGTAGAATAATGGATGAAATGGATTTTGATCTGAATCAGCAAGGCAGTTCGTGTTCTTAGGAACAGTTATTATAATCAAATAGCTAAGACAGGGCTGGAGAAATTCTAAGGAAAATGAAGGAGAAATTCTAAGGAAAATGAAGGAAAATGAAGTGTATGTTAGCAACATACACTAAAAATACCTGTATTAAGGTTTAACGTGTCTCTAATACCTCTGAGCAAGATGCTTTAGAAATGTTTTGAATCTTCTCAAAAAGGAGAACATTTTATCTCTTTCCTTGTGTCTCTACCATTCTTATCCTGAATCAATGCTTCTTTCTCCCTTATTTCTAAATTAGGCCTCTTCATCCAATTCCACGGCCTATTCCATTGATCAAATGTCCTTTTTTCTCTTACATCTCTTAAATCACGTCAGATCATTTGGTTTAGAGAAATCCTTCTCTGACACTCAGTTCCTTCAACATTATCCCTTTTTCAGCACCCCTGTCATCTACAGAGTCACTCTGTCTTCTCTGTCTCTAGTTTTGTGTCCTCAGATTCCTTGAATTTTTTATCCTTCTTGACTCAATTTGAAAACATATCTGAGAATGTTTTCAAACTACATTATTAAATTTCTTCTAAGTCATCATTCTTTTTAATCTATCTGTCCTCTTTCATAGACCACTCCATCAACTCTGAGGGGCGAAGTGGGTGTGACATTAGTCACGCAATTGATATTTATGTATTTTTTTTAAGTAATAACAACCACTGGGGGAAGGGAGTGTTGAGGAAAGGAGTTTTAATGATTTGTCTAAAATGTGGCCCCAACGTGTACTTGTGACTTTCCTGTTTTTTAAAAAATCATGCTATTATCTAGATAATATCATATTTTGAACTAAGTCATTTTCACATTCTAAATTAAAATCCATTCTCTTGGATATTGCTTGCTGAGATTCCAGTTTCATTTCACTAACCTTATGTCCTTAAAATAGATGGGCAGGGCTGGTTAGCATTTATCAATGTAGGTTGATATTTTATCTTGACTTGTACCACAGTTTATGTCATGACATATAAAATAAAAAGCGCTGAGGATCGTTGCAATGCAAAAGAACCCATTTAGGAGTTATAGGACAACACGATCCACCATCTTTACTTGGCTGAAATTGGGTAAAGTTAGGAGGAGCTAGGACCTTTCAACATTCCTCAGATATTTTCAGCAGGAGAGTAACATATAGGAGACACAAGACACTAGCTCATTTTACCAAAACATAGTTTGACAATTGTGAATGAATTTTGGATGGATGAACAACAGACACCATACACCCTCTTCAGATTTCTTCTCTCATTTCCTGGCTCACACTAACTGTCATTTCCCCACACTAACTTGTCATTTCCCATGACATATTTATCAAGCAGTTACCCTCGAAACAGCAGTTTATTTTCAGTTTAGAAACCCATTTCAAACTGTAGTTCTTTCCAAATCTTTCTGAGGTAAATGATCATTTCTAATGATCATAGTTTGCAGAATTTGAATATCACAGCAAACTATAGTTAAGATGAAACAAAAAGTAAGGGAAACAGCAAGCTCAAAGAAGACTATGTAAACTGAAAGCCTGTTTCACTGACAAAACCGTGGTTTGGTTACAGTATCCATACCAGCTCAGGACATTTATGGACAAAGCCACAATTCAAGAAGAAATTTGTGGATAATTCTTGCATGTTATTAAGCTCCTGTGTCAGGCTTCTTGGAAAATTTTGAATCCTCATGTGGTTGCTTATTCCCTAAAGCCAGTGCTAGGCTGAGTAGACGTATTATAAAGAGTATCTATTTAAGTATATTAGGCCTATAGACAAAATGCAACAGATGTCGTAGGTCAGCACAAAATTGTGTGGAAGCAGGTAGGATGTGGTTTGTACAGGGTTGCACAAAGCTTCTGAGCTGCAGTCTTCCCTCATGTCAACAACCTGTATTAGGGCCTATAATTCTTTGTGGAAAGCTAATGAATGCATTGGAGAGACCTTCTGGAATTCAGAACTCAACATAGATACAAATAGGCATATGTTCTCATGTTCCCCTTCTCTCTCTACAATGTAAATTTCTTTTTAAACACCTTTGCTATCCAAAAGGGCACAGATTTTTCTTTCTGGGGGGAGTAATTGCTAGGAAGGAGAGGGCTAGGCCTTTTACCTTTAAGTGGTGTGCTACCATGAAAATGCCCATGAAGAGAGTGTGTAGTAAGGCTTTTAAAGTGTCAGATAAGTTTGTAAATTTCTAAAATCCTCATTTCAGTATGAAAGGAAAAAGGACAGATCTCCTACCTCTAACCAGGGGAGTTCTTCTAAGCCATTCCCAGTCGCTTGTATCTATGTTTATTTATTTCATTGACGTTTTTATTTTTATTTATTTGTATTTATATATCTGTGTTGTATCCGCCCCTTGGATCAGAGGTTCCCCATCACTGCTATGCATATTTTCCATATATATTCCTGTAACATCCTTGTTTTCTTCCAAGAATAGGACAAAATTAAAAGATAGTGTATTGTGAAATACGATATGGAAAAGTTGAGGTAGTGCATTGTGAAGCAGCACATTGTGAAATATGTTATGCTAAAGTTGGTTTTTATGGTGCGTTTTTTCTCCTCTGTTAAGGAAAAGTCCTGAAAATGTTCATTCAGAACAACTGAAGGAAAAAGAAAAGCAAGGATTTTTCAGGTCAATAAAAAAGAAAAAAAAGAAATCTCAACCTGTAAGTATTTTCTATGGTTCCTACACATTTGTGTAATATTTTCTATGGTTCTTACACATTTGTGTAATATTGATAGGTAAAACTGATTATAGACTCTCTGTGACTATATGTATTTGTCCAATAAATTTAATGACATGCACAAATAAAACTATTATTTAATAATTTTCAGATCAAGATATTTACTCTTCATTATACAGGCATGTAGGCTAGAATTTGAAGAGTTACTTAGGCAAGCATAAGGGGTTTGTGTAAATCAGTGGAATTTTTACTTCTGCTTTTAAACACTGAGTTTCCATATTATCACAACTGTCTTTGATACTCCTTTGTACTTTTCATAAATTTTATATATACGAATTAAGGTACTATTGCAGTTCAAGAATAAATGCATCTAAATCCTCTTTGGTTCAGGAACAGGTTCATTTTATTTATTCATTAAAAACATGAGAGCTTTATCCTACTCTTTAACCAAAAAGGCTCCCTGAAGGTATATCAGTAGTAAGACAGTTCCTGACATCTGCCTTGCAATCTAAAAGACTTGAAACACAAGGGAAAATTGATAGCAGGTGGAGAGGAAAAAGGCTTGAGCACTGGTTTCTAAAGTTCCTGTAGCTGACAGCTGGCTGACTGAATACCTACTGACTAGGTGACAGTTACAGAAAGCCAGAGGCAGCTATCTCTCAACACAGACAACGGAATAATCTTGCTTTTCTTCTGTCCTTCTGCATTAGCTGCATAGAAACATGGAATCTTAGAGCTGGAAAGGGACAACAAGGGCCATCTGTAGATATAGATATTTACAGCTAAAGCACTCCAGTAAGATGCCCGTCCAATCTCTGTTTAAAGACTTTCGAAGAAGTAGAGTTCCCCACCCTCCCAGGCAGTATGCTGATGAAACTCAGCTGTATTTCTCATTGTTGGAGTCAGTATGCTTCCAGTCTGAATTCAGTGCACTAGTGATCATACTGACAATCATAAATGGCTTGGGAACTCAGTGCTTGAAGGAGCATCTCTCCCTAGATAAGTCTGCCTGAATTCTTAAAGTCATGCTAGGGCTCAGTTTTATGTACCACCAGGGGAGGCAATAACTATATGACAAAAGGGCTTTTTTTGTTGTGGGATGCCCACTGTGAAATGATTTCTTCTTAGTAGCCCAGTTGGCACTGACTTTAGCTCCTTTTAGGAATCAAACTAAAGCATGGTTTTGGAATCTAATGATTTTGTCAAGTTAGTACACGTATATGGCTTTTACTGTTTTAACTTGTTATATTTTAATGTCTTTAGACTGTAATTGATCTTCCACTATTTTAAAAGTTTAAATTGTTTTACACTGATTCTTTTGTATAAAGCTCTGACATCTGTGGATATAGTTTGACTGTGAGGGTAAAACCAGTAGGCCTGCCTACTGTTTAGCCTATCACAGTTTAGCCTATCACAGCACTCAGAATGTTGAGGAACAGCAGAGGTGGATTTAGAGTGGGGCAACCCCACTGGGAGCATGCCCCAGGCGCCAATGTCAGGGGAGTGCAAAAAAGAGGAATCCCCCCACTTGCCCCCCACCGCCGCTCACCCCACCCATCTCTGCCAGCCTTTTGTCCCTCTCCCACTGCTGCTCGCCCAGCCCACTTCTGCTCACCACTTGCCCCACCCACCTCCATTCGTCCCTCTCTTGCCCGCTGCCATTTGCCCCACCCATTTCCACTGATCGCCCCACCCACTTCCGCCCACCTGCTCACCCCGCTCACCTCCACTCACCCCTACCCTACCTGTCGCTGCTCGCCATGCCCACTACTTTCCACCACTTACCCCACTCACCTCTACTCACTCTGACCCCTTGCCCTGGGCACTCTTAAGGGTCAGTATGCCACTGAGGAACAGTTCTCGTGAGGGAAAGGAAAAGACAATTTAACTGATATTTTTAATTGTACAGGAGGCCTTCCTCACGCCTGATCTCCAGATGTACAAATTTGTGTTTGCACATAGTGTTGCATCCCTATACATAAAATAGCAGTATTGGGCACATAGGTATTATGGGATGCAAGCATTCACACTGCTTCTTTGATGCAGGAGTTCCTGAAACAGAACTGTATTTGGAGTTGGAGGTTTGGGAAAACTGAGAACAGAATTGAGAGCCCACTGTATTTGGAGTTCAAGGTTTGGGAGCTGCTCGAAGAAGAAATGGAGCAGGGCCAAATTTATAGTTCAGGGAGAGTATGAAACAGATAAAAATTCCAAAAAGAAAAATAGCCAATTGGATGCTTTTATGTTTTTTAAAGAATCTCTTATGAGAAAAGATTGCACTAAAATGAATATATTTCATAATTTACTGGGTAACATATTGGTCATTCAACTTTGTTGTAGAAGAAACCAGTTAATTTTTGAGGGTGGATGTGTTTGCCTACATGCATATATATACTGTTGGTATTGGGGAAAATATGTTGAAAGCATAAAATTCCTAATTGTTGGTAAACAAAACAGTATTTAAATGATCATAGTATTAACAGAAGGTGTTATTATTTATAGTATCATGCTTGCAGAGGTCCAACTGAATCTCAAAAATGGAGAGTATTTTTTTTTATTAGAATAGCTTTATTTTTCCTTCTAATTTTACAAATTTAAAGTTTAGCTCACTTGGGTGTCTTTTGGTAACCTCTCAATCACTTTCAATACCATCAACCAAAGTATCCTCTTGGACTGCCTCTCTGGGATAGGATTTGGGGTCAGTTTTACAGTGGCTTCCATCCGTCTTGGAGAAATAAACTCAGACCTGTGTGATACCCTGTGGGGTCCATCAGAGCTTAGTTTTGTTTCCTGTACTGTTTAATGTATGCATGAAACATTTGGGAGATGTTGTCTGAAGTCTTGGGGTTTGTTGTATCCTGAGGACAATCAACTCTCTCTCTCTTTTACATTTTTAATTCCAAGGAAGCTGTTTGGATTTCAAAATGGTGTCTGCTGTCAGCAGTGTGTTAGATGCAGATAGACAAATTGCAGCTTAATCTAGACAAGATGAGAAGTATTTCTGATCAGTCAAAAGGCAGATTTGGAAATATCAGGGCACTGCACACCCTTTGAAATATCAGTGTCCTAGCTTGAGCATACTCCTAGATTGAGCCCTGAACCTATATAACTATAGCAGTATGCTTGCATGATTAAAACCAGTGCCAGTTGTGCCCATTTAGGGAGTTGCCAGATCACACAGATTACAGTGGAAACGTGCTTTGATAACATTGCATTTGAATTACTTTTGGAAACCATTCAGAAAATCAGATCCACAGTGCTGCAACAGCATTTGTTGGCTGCTGGTCCATTTCTGGTCACAATTCTGAGTGGTAAAACCCTTTGTGATTTGGATCCATACTATAGTATCTGAAATATCATCTGTGTGTGTGTGTGTGTGTGTGTGTGTGTGTGTGTGTGTGTGTGTGTATCTATATATTTGAGTACATAACTTCTAAGATTCTCAGGAAAGTACTTTCTCTTGGTCCTACCACTGTAACAGGCATGTCTTGGAACATGTGAGAGGGCCTTCTTGGCTGCTTTTCCCATGCTCTGGAACTCTTTCCCATAGGAGAATCTGAATAGCTTCCTTTTCTGTTCTCTTTCTACTAGCATGCAAAAACTTTCTCATTTAGGCAGACTTCTGACTATTAACTGGTTTTCCAGAAAGGACTTTGGATGTTGTACTTTAATTCTTGCTGTGATGCTTTAAATTCCCTTAAACTGTTTTAAATCCATGTTGTTTTTAATAGTATAGTTCATTTAATCGTTTTAAACTTTTTTTCATAGTCTTTTTTCCCCCCACTGTACTCTGTGGAAACCTATTGTGAGCTGCCTTGGGTCCCATGCTGGGAAAAAGGAAGGCTATGAAATAAATAATACCCAGATTGAGCAGAATTATGTTGAAATTCTATTGAATGTCTTTGTTCTACCTGAATATTAGCCATTTTGTGCTTCTGCCAAGGTTGGATTACAAACTGACTTCATGTTATTGCTTCATATGTACTTTTTGAAATCCTAAGGTGATGACCATTCTAAAATCTACTGTGCTTTCGATGAATATATCACAAGTTATATGTACAGGAGTTACCATTATCTGTTCTTGTGATATTTTTATTTTCAGTTATTAACTCTATGTCTGTTAAACTACCTGCATTCTCATGCCATTTATTGCTGCATTGGGCCAAATAGTCATTGTTGTCATGAGCAATACTGTTATGAGGATACAAATCTGTCATCTGATGCAGTCGTTGTCAGGGGGAGCCTCCCACAAAAGCATTTGGGGCTCTCAAATGAACTGAACAGTAGGTAGTACTGAAGGAAATAACTTTCTGATTAGAAATTTTAAAAAACTGAAAGGGCATTATATTTAAGTCAGTGTAAGTCTCCATGATATTATATTTGAATAGTACATAGTCTGTTATGGCAGTGTATGAACATAGTCTGCTTTAACATTGTATGTATATCATCATGACTCAACCCAAGCTGTTCAGGGATTGAAAAGTATAGCTTTCTGCTGCTGTCCACCGTGACTAGATCAGCATGCATGACTGTTGCATGGCATTGAAATTGTAATGGGCCATGCACACGTCTTTTTGTGTTCCAGTACATAGGATATTTAGACTTCATGGAGCTGGTTAGTTAGCCCAAACCAGTGTATTTAACTATTGTAGTAAATTGGTACAATGAAACTTGACAACTGATACACATTATAGCTGTATGCAGGCTACTGTATCTACACTAGTACAGGAAATCGACTGCTAACGTAACTGCAATGAATGCTTAATTTTAAATGGTTGCTGATGATGGAATATTATCAGTGTTTTGCCTCTTCCAGGTTTTTTCCTCTTTCCTCTTCAGCACATTTGTCTTGATTATTTCTGAAACATATGTGTAAAAACAGAATCAGATGATGAAAAGATACTTAGATAAGTATTAAGGAGAACTAAGTTCAGATGACCTCTCAGACACATAATGCTGTTGCTGATGGTGGGTCAGTCTCATTCAGCCTAATCTACTTCACCCCAATTACTGTGATGGTAAAACTAAAGAGAAATGATAAATACAGAAGCCACAAATTCTCTGCATCTTGTTTCTCAGATTTCTGAAGCTGACTATAGTGTCAGTTGCATTTAACAATATGAGAAAGGGACATTGAAGCACGAAATATTTATAGACCCAAAAAACAGAACAACAAAAAGTGTTTAAAATTCCTGCCATGCACAATTGTCCTTGAGTGCCTTCTTGTTTCCATGAAAAGATTTTTTTTATTTTGTATTCAACTAATTTTTTCACAGTGTGCATGCATCTTGAGTCTAGGTTTTAGGCTTAGTGATCTTAAATAAAAATTATAGAAAAGCCCACATTCTGAAAATGAACTGGGGCAAGTGTCCACTTTGATTGCATGGAAAATCAGCTAATATAGATTCTGTTCATAATTGTCATCACAGTTAGTATGCTAAATTCAAAATCTTACTAAAAGTATATTCTTCTACATTTTTAAACATATGCATTGCTGAGAGGAACATTTGAAATGTACTGGGTGGGCAGATAATCATAAAGTGATTTTTCCATAGGCATTTTCTTGTTTACCAGAGCAATTAATCTTTTCTTAATATAATTATGAAAAGGCAAATCCGGTGTGAGAAATAGCTAACTCATTTAAGAGTTCATATACTTTCAGATAAGAAACATCAGAAGCTCTCCTGAATTAGAGTTATTTATACAATTAGTTTCTGTATCTTATATTGCAGACAGAATTCGCCAAGGCGGAGAATCCAAGCATCAAGAAATCTCTCTTTCCTCTATTTAATTCAAAGAGTCACTTAAAGCATAGCTCTTCTTTGAAAAAGATTCCTGTGGTCACTCTACCTATGGTATTAACTTTCAAAAATGGTAGCACTGAATAAGAACACTCCAATATATCTGTTTTACTGACCACAAGAGCATGTACTATTTTATCCCATGGGGCCACAGTCCCTTCATGCAAATTAAGCATCTTGAGCCAGTTCCACAAATTCAAAAGATTTATGGTTAAATAATTTATTTTTTTACTACTTCAAAAAAGTATAGCATGAAAAATAGCAATATATGTTTTTAATAAACCTTTAAAGACAACTTCTCTGGTCTATCACATACAGCTAAAGGACTAATTACCCTGTGGGTGGCATTCAAGTGTACATTACTTTGTAGAGTCTTTTTTGGTTATATGATTAGTCATTTGTTTCTCTTGTTTAAATAAAAACAAGAGACTTCCTTTTTTAAAAAAAAAAATCCTTTTCCAGGTTTCCTGAAGGTCACATAGTTTTTGATAGCCTTTATTTTCAGGTTTTTTGATGGTGATCATGTATGCCTAATCAGTTTTGATTGGCAGAATGAAAGCTCAATGGAGAAACACAGACCCTCCCCCCATTTCCTACACACATATAATAATTTAATGGGTTTTTTTATCCTAAACTTCATTTTGTGGCCAGTAGTCCAACCAACACTTAGCAACAATCCCTCTACCACAACAACCCAACCGTTATAAGTCAGCTGATAGTAAAACCATCAACCAGTAAATTCAGCCATTTTTCCCCAAGAGCTAACTTGTTGCATTTACTTAGAAGTTTTTATGCAGAAATATCTAATGCTTTAGCCTAAAGCTTCACCTCTTTTAGGTTCTTAGGGGATAAATTGCTTCTTTGTGGACATAATGCAAACTGATGGTCTGATAACTAAATTCATACATTGATGCTTTGTCGCTAGAGAAAATATTTTTTAATTTTTTTTTCTTATTTTATTTGTGGAGGTGGCTCATGATCTTAACTGCAAAATGGAATGCTGTGGAAATAAGGATGAAGCATAGCAATGCACTTATTTAACTGCTCTCTCTCTCTCTTACAGTGATTTGACTAACAGCATGTGAATGCCTTAAGGTGCAGATTATAACAAATTTGCATGGCATCTACAAACATGATAATTAATATGGAATTATTTTAAAAGGGTATTGCAGTCATGGGTTTCACCTGCATTGCTTTGATCTGGGAGCCAAGGATAAGAGGGGAATCTTAAGAGTATTTGTTCCGAGGAACTGATTAGTACCCAACATTTTTCTGTATCGCAGATGCCTGGAAGTGACAGTCAGGATCTTTTGTCACTGCAGAAAGCTATTCATTCATCTAATCACCCAGCCAGCAGACAGAAGGATTGGCATTCTGATAAGATGGCAGAAATCCAAAGTCAAGTAAGTGAAAGTTATCACTTCATTCTGTTCTATCGTCATTGAGCATCTTGCTGTGAACAGTAGATCCAGTGGTCAATTTGTGATCCAGAATGCCTATATACTTTTAAATATGAATTGTGAGATGAAGTTGAAATAGCTTTTTCCCAGTTCATCAGTCCACCCCACCCATCCTCACTCTAACAAGTCGGAATTGTTAGGCAAGTAAGTACGCAAAGCCAGCATGACATGGAAAACCAAATAACCAACAAAAAGAAGATGAGAGAAGAATTTTGGTTTTAGTAGTACCTGCTGAATTTTCCTCTTCTATACAACCATTAAAAAGATAAGAGCCCCTTCCAGTTTTCACTCTAGCAACCCTAGAAGAAATACAGTTGTCTTCTTCACTGCTTAATCAGCCTCTAATTGATAGGGTGACCAGAATGGCCATCCATAGAGCACTTTCCTTTTAATGCCACTGATACAGTTCATAAGGCATGGAGGAGGCAGTACTCACCAGTTGCTGTCCAGAAGCAGATAAAATGGTTGTAGGCCTCATGTGCTTTCTGGAGGAAGAGACAATGTGGTGACTGGGGCAATGGTGAATTGTACAAGTAGGTGAATGAGGAGCAGTTCCTTGGGCCTGGTACTGCAATGTGCAGGTTTCTGTGGTTTGCTCTTATTGTATGTGGTACTAAAAGGGCTTCCCCCAACCCTCACTCTCATAACATAGCTTTTTCCAAGAACTTTCTCTTACTGCAGCAGCAGCTGCTCCAAAATATTGTTCTATGCCTTGCTGGCTCTGAAGGCAGATTTAAAAAAGGAAATAGTTCTCAGTTTTTCTAATCAAGCTTCCCTAATAGCCAATCTACCTGTAATTTAGATACATGATTTGTTTCTATTTTATTTAATACTTCCCTTAGGATGCAGAGGAATTGTGTTAGGCTAAGCTACTGCTTCTCTCCCTGCATTACACACAGATAAATTATTTGCCATATGCTAATGCTATTGGCATGACATTAGGTACCATTGTGTCTCCTGCTCAGAAATGTCAGCACTCTAAACTAAATGGGAAAGTAGGAAAGGCTCCAGTTCCATAGGTGAGACAAGGTGCATCAGTGGTGTTATCTCTTAGGTTCTGCTAGATCTGAGATAGAATTCAAAGTTATAGCCATGTTAGTCTGGATCGGCATGCAAAAAGATCTTGTAGAACTTTTGCGGCTAACTTACAGAAAGAATTTGGTACCATAGGCTTTAATAGACTGAGTCTGCTTACATCTGATGAAGTAGACTTAGTCTACAAAAGCTTATACTATGACCTTTTTTCTTTCTGTTTGTCTCAGTGGTGCTACAAGATCCTTTTAGATCTGTAGTAGACATCTTTGGAGAGTCTGTTGGCCTATTTGTCTTCTAGGGATCTTTCGTAGGCCACATGCTTTTTAAAAGTGAAATGTTCACTTTTTTTTTCAAAAGAGGAGGTGATCTAGGAGCAGCAGTTCTTATTTTGACCCTCCTCCCAAAAAATATTTGGACAGTGGATATCCAAGAGGGGGCTACATAAGTATTTTAAATAGCAAAAACAAAATTCTGTAAAAACTGTGAAATTGGTTTCACCTTTGTGATGAAACAACAACTCTGTAGTTCAAAAATCAGCAGAAAAGTGAAAGAAAACTGATATCATATACATATAAATGTGTATCAAAAATTTGTTTGTAGCTGTTAAAATATAAGAAAACATCTGTGGCAAAAGGTTTACAAGATTATTAAATAGTATTATGCTATTTATAAAGTTTAAACTAAAGTCTTAGTTTTAAAAAAAATATTCATCTTAATAAGTAAACTAGATAAACTAGGCAATGTAGAAAATTAGGCAGACATTAATAAAATTAAATGCAATAGAAATAAATGTAGAATTCTACATTTAGGCCACAAAAACCAAATGCACATATATAAGATGGATACATGGCTCAGCAGTACTCCATGCAAAAAAACTTTGGAATTATTGTTTGTCATTAGTTGAAAATAAGCCAGCAGTGTGATGCTGCAGCAAAGAAGGAAAATGCTATTTTGGCCTCGAAATAGAAGTATAGGTTCCAAGATGAGGGAAGTAATAGTGCCACTATATTCTGCGCTGGCTAGGCCTGATCTGGAGTATAGTGTTCAGTTATGGGTGCCACATTTTAAAAAAGATATAGGCAAGTTGGAGCAGTTCAGAGAACGGCAACAAGGATGATAAAAGGTATGGAGAATGAAACATGAGAGGAAAGGGGTTGAAGGAGCTTGGAATGTTCAGCTTGGTGAAGAGAAAGCAGAGGTGACAGAATTACTCTCTTTAAATACCTCAAGGGCTGTCACAGAGAGGAGGGGATGTTATCTGGTGCTCCAGATGGTAGGACCAGGTCTAATGGTTTGAAGTTACAGGAGATTAGATTTTGATTGAACATCAGAAGGAACTTCTTGAGAGTGAGAGAGGTTCAGCAATAGAACCAGTTACCTGGAGAGGTGGTGGGGTCTTCCTTCTCTGGAAGTCTTCAAAACAAGACTGACAGCTACTTGCTGGGGATGCTTTAGCTCAAGATCCTGCTTTGGGTAGGGCTTGGATTCAGTGGCCCATGAGGCCCCTTCCAACTCTTTGACTTGTGATTACCATCAAAGGCATTATTGAACAATCGCCATCTTGGCTGTTGGCAACAAAAAAATGAAATATAAATAAATAAGAATATGGGGATGAGAATAACCATAAGAGAGAGATGTAGGAACTAATGTCCTTTTTCTCCTTTCTTTTTCAGAGCCAGCCTTTAAAGTCTCTCCGTAAACTGTTACACCTTTCCTCTTCCTCAAATCATTCAATTCCTTCTGAACCCAGATTCCAACCCTTGCCAAGCCAGCCAGCTAAAACTTCTTTTTCTGAAGTCCGAATTCATCCGATAAGTCAAGCTTCTGCCACTGGCAGCAGCAACCTGCGGCAAGAGCCCCAGTCCAAAGGCAGAACAGCGCTCCAGATCCCGGGTCAGATGGATCCAAGTTGGCATGTTTCCCCAGTGAACAGGAGTGCCAGTGATGGGACTTCATACCCTGATCAAATGCCTTCTAAGAGTGGGCAAAACGGGCATACTTATAACCGAACAAACCGATCTCGAATGCCAAACTTGAATGATTTGAAAGAGACTGCTTTGTAATAATACTCCAGGAAATGCTGTTGCGGGGATTTACCTAGGGGTATAGTGGTGCTGGTGATTGTGGTGGTGACTGAATTCTCAGCATTATGAAAGGTGTGCAATATGGAATATATGGAGCTACTAGTGAGTCCCACATCAGTAGGGATCTTACAGTGAAATGAACTTTATGAATGGCAATTCGTCTAATCCCATGACAGAAGAATGTGCACTTCAGGGAGAATGAACTGTGTGTCCTTTTCTCTCATTTTACATTCCAGCCTAGTGCACCTCTGTCTCAAAACTGTATAGGCACTTTGGGGAGTTAAAAGAAATGTCTTATGCCCTTATGAAAATTTTTGCTGCCTAGATTTAAAAAAAAATTAAATAGGGTTTATGTGATACACTGGTATCCCTAATAAGGGGTTTAAAGTTCAGTTCTATGTCTTTATTTTTTTTAAACTTCCATATTTGATAGGATTTGTAATTTTATTTATGATCTATTATTGTATTGTTATAATCATATCTTATGTTACAACGTAAAGTTATTTTGAGCTGTTTAAAACATTGTGATGCAGTGCAGCAGCTACAGTAGCTTCTATTAAAACTAACTAACCTATATTGCATCAGGAGCATTTTTATTTTATATATATATATATATGAATATATATATATAGTAAATAACTGTCTTTTTAAAAATATACTCATTTAAAAGAAAAGTATTGTTATGACACTATCTGCCATATTTTTATACATTTGTGATATAAAGTGCAGTATTATACTTCTAATTAAAGGGAACAGAATGTGAATTGAAATACGACTGTAACAATATAAATTTTGTTCCATTATATACGGCAACATGGGTTGTATCCAGTGATGTCCCTCCACTGATGGTAGGCTTTTGGATCCTGTAAAGACTTCCATTCATATAATGGGGATGAAAGCCATTTTTGCTGCTTCTTGCTCTCCTCTGAACCCCTCTCCTCTTTTTCGTCAGTCTCACCTAGACCCTTTGGAACAACAGTGGGTGGTGGCCTGGGGAACTGTGGGGGTAAAGGAGTGTTGGTGAAAATCATCTCCTTCCCTGTTCCATTGGCAGAAACATTTGTTTAAGGATGAAAGATCCTTACATCAATTGAAGGATGCCATTGGATACCCCATTGGTAACAGAAGAGTAAACCTAAGACTTTTTTATTGGCCTTTTCCCCCCTGGACGTAATAGCTTAAATGTATCAAGCTATGAAACCATGAAGTCATATAAAAAGTGAATATTCCCCCCTCCAAGTCTGTGCTTACCTTTCCCCATTGTGTTGATGGAAGATAAACATCTGTATCGTGGTGATAGAATCCCAGAGTTACTTAAAATTCACCATCTAGGAAAAAATAATCCATGATAAAAAGGCTAAAGCAGATGCTCTTCCATTCAATACATGGGGTGAAGACCAAAGAGCCACAGCGTGAGATGCAAGTGGCCCAGCCAAAGTTGGCATGACGCAGCACTGTAAATCATGGCATATGGTTTTAAGCCTATGTATACTCTTTGCACTTTGAAATTGTACTACACAGGAAGTAAAATATTGTATTTAAATGTAAGACAAACTGTGGCACTTCCATTTTGTTTCTAGGATTTAATTTTTAAAAACCCTGTAACATTGATATTTGAATATGGAAAAAAATCATTTCTGCTGAAGCTTAATTTTTCCCCTATATCAGTTATAAGAATATTTCTGTAGACTTTAAAACTTCACTCACTTCAGAGTGCTGGATTTTTCTAATTATCTATAGAATATTATTAAAATATTAGAATAACTTTTAAAAATGGACTTACAACGTAGTATATGTAGACCCTAATGTTCCATTTACTTACAATTACTATAGCTCAGGAAAAAGACGATTGGAAAAATGTCATCCCATTATGAAACTGGTATAAATGGGGGTGGGAAAAGAATGGGAACAGCAGTGTCAGAATAATATATCTCAAATCATTAAACTTCACAACAGGACAACATAATTTAGTCATTTTTTTCCTTACCATTTACTGATTTTCCTTCAAAAATCCACCTGGAGAGCAAAGAGTATGGTGGTGATATATAAATATTTAGTGCCTCACTGAATTAAAAGGATGTATTCTGGTGTCCACAATATGATGAAGTTACAAGAGATGTGATATATTACACACAAATGCGCACACAATTAGCAGACTTCTTATCAAGAATGCAATATTTCTTCCATTACAAAACCTTAAAATGTCAGTTGCGAGAACTGTGCATGTATCTATTTTCCTATTAGAGAAAACAGGTATCAGAATAATACATAATAGTGAGTGGATGATGTTATCTGTGGAAGGACAATGGGGAATACGAGTTAGCATGCTGGAGCTTGTGTATTAACTGGATGTCAATACATTCACAGGGTATTTTTTGTGATCTTGTAGGTGATAGTCTTCTTCTATGGTAGGGTAGGCTCCCACTGTCTCTAACTTTATAACTAAATTTTCCAACCAGAATTTTTTATTTTGCCTTGAGACTTGGACTCTAAGCAGTACTGTCTGAATTCTATAAATTGTATTCCATTTACTGAATAATACTTCTTACCTTGATGGTCATTTGCACATTTATTTAGAAGGCTGCTTATAGGTCTTCTGATTTATGGAAGCTTTTGACCAAAAATATTTAGCATCAAATTAAGTATATTATAGAACTGTGCATTTAGATACTTAAATTGAATACTGCCACTTTTAAACATAAAACTTCTATAATGTGTGGATTTTATTTTGGGGTGGTTCAAAAAGAAAAGCATTCCTTTTCAACCTATTAATAGAAAAAGTCTTTTCAGAAGCCTCACACTCAATTTGGTTTACGTATCGAGAGTTGCTGATGTGCTAGGAAGTTTTTAAAATCTTATTAGGCTAATGGAGATTTGTCAGCTTCATAAGAAGAGCAAAGCCTATTATGCATTAAAGTAGTATTCAAGTGTGAGCTTTTCTCTTGACTGAGATTAGAGGAATAACTTGCTGTAGCTTTACCAAGGATAGAGCAACTAAGCTTTAGTTATCTTTTTTGCGTTCTGATAGTACTACTACTTTAAAGATTTTATTTGAGGTAATGGATGTTACTAAAAACCATACATTGTCCTATGAGTTTTAGGGGTATTAATTGGGAGAAAAAAGGCTTGGTATGTTCATTATTATTTGTGAAAGAAAAGTTTGAGACTTTCAAAAAATAATGTTACAATAGTGGACAGTTTTGCAAAAGTACCTTTATTCTGTAAAATATACTGAAACCTGCCTAAAAAAGCTTATTGAAAGTAGAACTTTCAGGCATTATTTCTAAATCTTATATATATATACACATTATACTGAGAAGACATGTTTAATATTTGATACATTTTCTGTTAAATTTTTCTGCCCCCCCCCTTTTTTTCATTTCCTTGACTCCTATTAACTCTATATTTTGAGCAGCAGCAGACAAAATCGTACAATTTTGGGGAGAAGAAATAGTAATTGTCATTCCCCGTCCCTTGGTTCCATTACAGATATTTCAACTGAAGATCTGAGTGTATGGTTTTCAGGTGTTCAACATGTTTTATTTTTAGCTGCATGTATCCCAAGTTTCCTATTTCTGCATTTCTAAAGCCTTCGATAACATTGAGGTCAGTTCTTCCAACCTCTTCCATGGATTTTTTTTTTTTTTTGAAAGTGACTTAATGGAATTTTTCAAAGCCAAAGGTAAGAAGAGAGATAAAACTTACAGATGACAGAGACTACAGATAACTATTATTTCATTCGGCTTTTCTATAAAAGTCCTTCTATTTCAAAATGTTCTTTCTTCCCCCTTTCTCTTATTTCTCCCACCCTCTGTGAGTAATCCATGGTGGTAACTAAATCCATGTGAGTAATCCATGGTGGTAACTAAATATTCCTAGTTGCCTTAACTGTGTTCAATGTTTATTTTTATACTGTATGGTGAATCAGCTAAAAGTGAAGATACTATAATGATTTCCCTCCCTGAAATTCTATAATAGGAGAAAAATAGAAATAATAATAATAATAAAACCTTTTAATTTTAAGTACCATTTTGATCCATAGTTGTGAACCAATGTGAAACTGGAAAAAAGTATGTATGTTACAGCTCTTACTTGATTATTGCCTGTTTTCATGTTAGACAGAATGATGAAATTTAGCCAGACATTTGCCTAAAACATTCTCAGTTGAGAATGTGAATGTGTGGTCTGACTTTTTTTCTGTAACCATAAGGCTGTGATAAAAGTTTTCTGCTTGTTTTTCGTATTAATAACTATATATTCAGGCTCTGAGCAAACACTCTGAAGAATTGTACTTTGGTTCGTTGTACCAAACGTATATACTATAGCTAACTTGAGGTAGGCCTAGTGTGTATAGTGCAGGAAGTGTTAGGTTTTTTTAAAAAAAAACTGATCTTTTTTTTAAGCATTCATTTGAAATATTAATTAAGCTGTGCTATTATTCTACAAAAGGTGTTTTTCTGTCATCCAGATTCATTCTCCTGTTACTAGTGGCCATGCTGACCTGCTCGTACATTCAAATTTGTAGCAAGGAGGGGGGCATTTTTCAAGTCTCTAATCTAGCTGATAGTTAATGACTTTAGTTCAATGTAGTTGCCTCCAGGAGAAGTTAACACCATAATGGCTCTTTATCTCTCACTGCATTGTCTTCATTCAGCTATTGTGACAACCCTTGAGAGTCCTCTTTGTTAATGTATGCATTCACTAATCAACATTTTAAATTGTAGAATAAAAATCCCATAAAAACAATACTGGTGTAGTTTTTTACGAATAGGATCCTTTTGCATAAGTGCTTTTATACTGGAATCTGAAAGACTGAGAGTCTGTGGCCATTTTCCGCACTCAAGGCCCCTCCGTAAACTGCAAACCCCAGGATTCCATAGGATGTTGAAAGTGGAATAATAGCATTATAACAGTATAGTGCAGAAATGGCCTACATCTGGCCCAAGTTTAGTATCTAATATAATGTAAAGCAATCAATAAATATTGGTGCCACCTTTTTCCCAAGCAGCCTTCTAACAAAAGTCTGGCACTGTTTTTCATGGAGTTAATTTGGCACCCAGGATGGTATGGTTAGGGGCCCGCTAAGGATGTATACTCCAGGAGGGACCTCCTAAGAATGGGAATACTGCTCTTCTCCATCATTTCAGTCTGCTTGTTTACTCACTCTGGCCCAGACAATTGTGTTAATGAGACAGAAAATTGATCTGCTAGCATGCTCCCTGACTGCTTATATGCCAAGCAGGTAACTGCTAGGAATTATGGCAGGGAGGAGGGCAAGCAGCAGCATCTGGGGGCAGTGGCAGCAAGAAGGTAGACTCATGGAAGGAAGGAAGCTATTGCCAGAGTCTTGCCCAAAGACTGCCAGAAATTTGAAGCTGTGAGTATACCTTTCAGTTGAGAATCTTTTGCTGCTTCTGAAAAATGTAGGTCATATCCATGTAGCCCTATTAGCAGTTGCAGTAGTGTAACATTTATTTTTTCCCACTGAATGAATCTTGGTAAATGCATAGCTAAGTGATTATATGCAATTTTGCGTGTTTAGAGGGTTGTTCAGCCATCACGCCTAGTTGTTGGCTCTTGATTTTTGCTTGTTCTGTTTGTGATCAAATAGCCCAGTAATAGTGCCCCTGTATATGAAAAATGAACAGTAGGCATGTGAGTTAGATTTTGGATAGGGCTTCCAGTTATAAAACAGCTCTAATCCTTACATCGCTTGTAAGTCTTCCTTTATTTGTTTTACATTTATTTGCATGGTGTTTTAGCTAGTGGGTTGCCTTGTTCCTTTCTCCAGGGAAATTAATCAGGGAAATTATTTACTGACAAAATCTTAAACAAATGTTGTCAAGAGTTGGTCAAACTGTTCACTTGTGTCCCAGTTTTTCCCAGAGAAAAAACTTACCTCTGTGAAATCATTATCATAAAAGGTGTTAGTCATTTTTCTGTGCCCAAATTTGGTTCACTGGATGGAATCCAGAATGTGGAATGTCTTAAAATATTAGGGTGTCTTCTTTTTCTTTTATTTGCCCCACACACACACACTCTTTTTGGAAGAACCAATTAAATATAAGAAGGCTCTGAAGATTTATGGTCAACAATAATTGAATTTCAACAAATAGGTTTACCTACTACAGGCTTTTCATACTAAAATCACAAAATTTTAGCAAAGAGGGTTTTGTAGTCCTTAGGATTGCACTTGGAAATCATTCCCTTTTTTTCCCCTACTTCAGTTTTGATTTACCAGTATTATTATGAAAAACATGACTAATTTAACAGTAGTACATTTTTTATCTATGGATTCTTTGGGGAATTTTAAATGGCAAATAGAGATCTTAAAATGGAAAATTGCTTTGGCAGCTAATATCCTTTGAACTCTAGAAATCTAGAATTAGACTTTCATTATTGAAGAAATTCTGAATAGGAATTACAGATTAAAAATGAGGGAGGTAATACATTTTGGAGCTCTTTATAGCATTATGAGAAGCAAAGTAAACCAAAAATCAATTGCAAAATCAGTTCTGTAGGGTCTAGAAATGTTATAAGTAAAATTTGTCAATTTTTCTTTCTTTTTCCTTTTTCTTTCTTTCTTTTTCAGAGAATCTCAGGCATACAAAAATTGCTCCAGCTTTCTGTTGTTGAGAGAAATGTTACATAAATCTTTTAAATAAGATTGAGTTTGCAAATATATTGGATAGTTGAAGAAGATTTCATTCCAAATAATAAACCATCTGTAAGTGTTTATCAAACTCCTTGTATCATGTTGTGGTTACACCATATCGGATTGTTTTCAGGCATGTATTCCATTCTTAACTCCTGTATAATTTTTATTGTTTGTGTAAATAGTATGACAAAAAGATGGGGGGGTGGAATCCTGTGTTTAACCTTTAATTATCCGCATGGGAATTACTCATTTTTACTGAGCACAATGTATTTTTGAATGGGCCTTCCAAAATACATCTTTAATAAAAATGCAGGTTTTGCACTAGAAAACTGAAGAGTGTCATCTCTACTGTTCTCAGAGTACTTCACACATCCAACAAACTTTGCCTCAGCCTTGTTTCTTCATCCTTTTGCTCTTAATCATTATTAGTCCAGCCATTTAACAATGTAAGTGTTATTGCTAAGAAATACTATGACTTCTCTGAAACATTTGAATTATAGAAGGTAGTGGTTTGAGCATTGGACTACAACCCTGGAGACAAGGGTTCAGTTACCCAATCAGCCATGGAAACCCATTGGGTGACCTTGGGCATGTCACACCCTCTCAGCCCTAGAAAACCTCATGATAGGTTCACCTTAGAGTCGCTATAAGTCAGAAACTCCTTGAAGGCACATAGCAATAACAACATATATTACTTCAGAGAACCATTTTATCTCAAATGGCTTGCATTTTTCCTTTGGACTTTTTTAACCAGTGTTGGTGCCGCGATATGTCACTGTGCCTTTTTGACATCTTCATCTGTATGAATTTTGAGCAGTAGAGGTCACCAAAAGAACCATCCTGGAAAGAATACACATTTTCTCTCTCTCTTATTCCAAAGCAACCCGCAAGGGTTTCATCTGTAACATGGCTTCATTATGAAATATCAAGATAGAAGCACAAGTATTGCACAGATGGGTTTTGGCATTTGGAAATAATGTTTTTTCTGTTTTCAAATTGACTGCTTTATCTTTCATGGCATGACTAGACCTAATTGTGAACCTCATCTGAGCAAGTCAGTATAGTCTTGTTCACATGTAGTCTACATGTGCACCAGACCTTCCCTACCCTCAACATCCACATATGGCGCAGAATGTGGAAAGCACCACCTCCATATTTCAGTTGTGTACATACAAGCACTGCTTTTTGTACACCACACTCCGCTTGTAAATAGTAGGAAAACATTGGTCAGCAATAGTGAGGAATAGTTCTCACCCTCCATGAGCTCAGAAATGTCACTATTTTAGACTAGAACTCCCAGAATCATCATTTACATCTTCAACCATATCTTGAAGCAAAGCTGACCTTGCTAACTGGAGGAGTTCTGGGAGCTGTATTTTTTAAAAATTTAAAAATTATGATATACATGAAGAACATATTAAATAAGCTTTCCCTTGCATTGCACTATCTCAGAAGCATGCTGTGGACAGAATCAGATAACTCTAAAAAGTTTCCTATGATGGATTAATATTTCCATTTGTAAATACTAGGCTAGCCTTAATCATAGTGCGCACATTTCTATTTAATGAGCATAAAAACCCTTGCATTTTTGTACTTTCCTAATGCTATGTTCATTCTTTTCTCTCTCTCCCCTCCCTGAGATACTGAATCATGTTTTAGTCATTGGGTTGAAAATAGTTGTTGCTGTCAGCTAATCTACACTCACTGATTATTTTTTGTCCCAGATTCCAGAAAAAGAGGATGGTGTTAATGTCTTATCATGTTTTCTGGACAAAGAAGTTTCAGGCCCATGTGCTGACAACACATTAAATATAGATATTTAATCCTCAGGTTCATTGGCATCTTGGTAACTTGTCACCCCAAATTGTCACTACTTCCTAGAAAATGTCTGTTTTGCCTCATTATTCTTTAAAAAAAAGGCAGAAAAGGGATGTCTGTGGAGTTTCCACTCCACTTAGTTCTCTTTTTATTGTTATTGCCACTGCTGCAAACAGTCTCCATCTTCTTTCTCCAGTAAGTGGAGTTCTTTTGTGTGCTCAATAAGGCCTCAATAGACTGAGCTTGTCAACTCATCAGTACTCAGATAATTCTTCCTAACTTATTATAGAAACCACTACCAACCTTTACCTTCAGTGCTTAGGATTCAGATTCCCTCTGTTCCACAGACACTTCTCTCTGTTTCTAATTGATCTGATGAGTTGCCAGGAAATGCCCAGGAAGACAATCAAATAAATGGGTGATGTGTCTATAGGCAAAAGTGCTGTATGCTTTCAGCATTTGTGAAGGGAAGAATCTGGAGCCTCTGTCTTGACCTTTGTCAGGAACAAGCAGGAAGAGAGAAGTCTTAGTAGTATATCCATGAAAACTGAAAAACTGTTACCTTGCTCAAATGTATTTGGTACTGAATTGACAGAAACTGATCTCTAGGAACATTGGTTTGCCCAGCACTTCTAAACTAGTACTCTGTACAAATATACCTCTTATCATAGTCCCATTCAGCAAGCAACAGCTCTAATCTGTCAATGCACAATCCAATTCCAGAAGCAGCACAGTCCACCATAATGGTCACTTAATGGTAATTCAAACATAAAAACTCATCCTGTTACTAAAAGTGGACTCAAGAGTTCTACACTCTTGTTAGAAGTCACATTTGAGGACTCAATCCAATGTTCTGCTGGCAGAACTTCTGCTGGCAAAGACTTTCTTTGCCTTCCCCTCTCCCTTAGAACTCTTCATGCTGCCTGATAATGTGTTCCCCAAGATTTTTCCATCCCTCCAGCACTGTTTTTGGGGAAACACGGGGTGGAGGTGCAGAGAGAGATTGATGCCTCCCAGTTTTACTGGCTTGCACCTTGCTGTCTGTGGAAGTTCACCATGGAGTCCTGCTCCTTAAGTATGTAGAACTTTATAGTTTCATTTATACTGAATAATAAGCCAGAGCACGACACCACTTTAGTCACTATCCTAAGAAATCTGGAATTGATTTTTATACTGAAATGTACATTAATATGGTTTTAAACCTTTTTAACCTTTTAAAGATGTTAAATTGTTTAATAGCTTTAATATTTTATAGTATTTCAAATTTTGAATTGGTTTAAAATACTTAAACTTCTTTTACTTGTACCCTACTCTGACATTCCATTGAATGAAGCAGAATAGAGTTATTTAAATACATATCCCTTTGTCACCACAGCACTACCTGCTTTAATTTAGTTTGATTATACTACCAATGGATTATAATGACTGTTGATGTGTTAATGAATAACTAGAATTTTTATTTTTTTTTATTTTATTTTTGTTATTTTAACTAATGGTTCCAGCTTATACTTATGTGCCTAATAGAATGACAGTTATTATACCTCATATCAAACTCTAGAACTTTGTTTTAACAGCTGTTAAATCAACTTTGAATTATGGTGACAGTGGTATACCAAAGCTCAACAGCACCCAAGATAAGGAGAAGAGGTGAGTGGCGGTGGGTGGAGATGGGCAAGGTGAGCGGTGGCAGGGCCAAGGTGAGGAGCAGTGGGTAAGGACGGGGCAAGCAGGGGCAAGCAGTGGCAGTCAGGGTGGGGTGAGTGGCAGCAGGGAGGGCTAGGTGAGAGGGTTCTCTTTTTTGCACCCCTCCTGACATTGGCTCCCAGGGCATGTGCTGCAGTAGCCCTACCCTTGATCTGCGTCCATATGACGACCCTCTAAATAAGAGACTTCCAGTCACCCTATCATCAACAGCCCTATTCGCCCAGGACTATGCCTTCCTTCACTGAGTCCATCTATCTGTAGTGTAGTCTCCTTTTTTTTCCTGTTGCCTTCTAGCTGCCCAAACATTATTATCTTTGCTAGTGAGTCATGTCTTCTCATGACACATCCAAAGCATGGTAGTGTCAACTTAATCATCTTGGCTTCTAGGGAGAGTTCAGGCTTAATGTGCTCTAAAACCCACTTCTCTGTCTTATTGGCAGTTTGAAGTACAGTCCTCCCTCCACATTCATGGGTTTGACTTTTGTGAGTTTGATTATTTGTGAGGCACATGCATGACTTCCCCTCTTCTCTTCCTCTCATTCCCTTGGATTTTGCTGGGTGTGGAGAAGGAAAGCAAGTGCCCAGATAAAAGGCAGAGAAATTGGTGAGGAGGAAAAGCTCCTGTGAGGGAATGGGGAAGAGAAGGCGCTCTCCTGTGCCTTCCTTCTCCCTTTGGAGATCCCCCTTCCATTCTCTTGCCTCTGGCTCCAGCATGCAAAAGGCAAGGGGGGATCCCCAAAAGGGAACGGAAGGGGGATCAGGGGTGAGGAGTTATTCACAGTTTTTCATAGTTTTTCATAGTTTTCACAAGGGTTCTGCACCCCAAAGGCTCATGAAAGTGGAGGGGCTACTGTGTCTGCAGCATCACATTTCAGCCGAGATCATTCTCTTCTTATTGGTTTTTTCTCCACTGTCTAGCTTTCATAATCATACACAGAAATCAGAAATACAATGGCATGAACAATCCTGACTTCAGTATTCAGTGATAAATTTTTACACTAGGATTTGTAGCCGCTCTTCCAAATCCTAGCATTCTTATTTCTTGACTGTGGTCTCCATTTGATTAATGAATGGGGCAATGGTCTAAACTTAGAAATCAAGGACTTTGGAACTGTTTTTTCAAGTTGGTGGGCCTCAACTTTGGCAAGAAGGTTCTTACTATTTTTGCCTACTTCCAGGTATTTAAAGCAGGAAGGCAACTTACTTTCCCAGCCCATTAATTATCGTTCAAACATCTTAAATATCTTATAAGCACATGTATACATAGAAATGCCCTCCATGTGTTCAGTATGCCTTACTCCCAAGAAAGTGTGCATAAGCTAGATTGCCAGAAGCCTGGGAAAATTCAGTGTCGATCCCAGTCGTAACATTTCTTATTGCTTGACCATTTAGTATCAGTACACTTCTGAATGATAATTTCTGAGGAGGCTCAACTACATAGGAGTCTCAGTAGTCAGATCACTTCAGAGAATGCTTCCTCTCCCCAGCCTAGTCCTAAGGGGGTTTGAGATGCCCTTGCCTCATCCTTTTCTAGGGTCAGTGCTTAGGGGAAGGGAAAACTTTAGTGGCTTTTTGAAAACAGAGCTATGCAGAAATGCCTTGGGGCAACTCTAGTTCCGTGTTAATAGTGGCACCAGATGGAGATCCAGCATCCGAAAATGTATCCATCCAGTTTAATTGTGCCAAGATGTGCATTGCTCCTGCAGATGCAAACTGTATCTCAAATGACTTAACCAGTCAGTGCAACTGAGCCTGAATAAGCAATATTGTTCAGTAAGGAGTCATGTGCCCAAATCTAATTCAACTCTTGAATCTCCTTTGTTGGATTAGGGTGCCAAAATATCACAATAATGTAATCGTACTTGCTTAGAATCTAAATTATTGGCACAATTGCCCCTTTGACACACTGACCGTGCCCACAGATGATCTAGATGCAAATCATGCAAAAATCAAAGATGGCTAATGAAGGCCAAGATCAATTATAAACTCAAAGGTGTTTTTTTAAAAAAAAAAATGCTTAAAACACAATGTTAAACCTCACTGAGTTTTGAATTCACTAAAGCCAATTACTCTGGAGCGGTTATTGGTACTGACCCTGTTTGCTCTTTTTTGTGAAGGCAAGCAAAGTAGTAGCAACTGAATGAAAATATGATGCATTCTGAATATAACCTAAGACACAGAGCAGTGTCACACATAGTTCTGTAGCACTAGCCAAACCCAGTCCTTTACTGGCCCAGTGATGCAGACAAATTCAGTGCTATCATTACCAAAAAAATGGCAGCGACATGCAAAAGAGAAATCGTGGCACTAAAATGTGCATGGTATGGGCTGCAGAGGATACTAGCTTACAGAAAGCAGTGCCTGTGTTTCATATTCTTGGAGCTGAAACACTGTGTCCAGGTCAACCAGAAGTGACATCATGTCACTTCCACTTTCATTTTCAGCCCATTTTTGGACAATTTTGGGGGAGATCTGAGGGATTTTTAAGCTATAGCAGGTTGTGGGGACAGAACTATGTTTTCCAGCAGATTTAGCTGTTTTGGTGATTTGGAGGTCAGAAAGTATCTGATTTATAAACTTTTTTTTCTTTTGTCTGGGAGATTTGGGGCGCTTCAGGGGGCTTCAAGACCACTCGTGATCTATTGTAACATTGAGGAACATCTTCTGCTGCAGTGTCTCAAGAGAAGCACACTGGGGTCTCATGCTGAGATATAAGATAAGGAATGACAAAACCATCTCTGGGTAATCCTAGCCTAAGAAAACCCTATGAAGTTCATGGGGTTGGCATCAATCAACAGGCGATCTGAAGGCACATACACACATCCCTAAAATTGGACTGGAATCCTGTATGAGATTTATGTATATGTAAGCACCATGCTTACAGTGCCGCACAGGGAATCCCAATTTGACTCTCGTAATCCCCACTTTACCACAAAGCAGCCACTGCAATTGACAAGGATCTGTTCTCCTCTCACTCCCTTTTAGGAGCAAGCAAGTACAACAGGCAAGAGCAGGGTCCCTGTCACAATTCCTCTTTGAGCCAGAAATCATTTGTGCTAGGGGGAAAGAGGCTGCTGCCCAATAAATAGGGACTGGGGGCCTTTCACAATCCCTACATAGTCCTTAAGCTTCATAACCGTCACAAGCAAGTAACTCTACGTTACATATCCTGTAAACTGCCATAGAGGATTCTAGTCCTAATCTCTAGTTTTGCTGATCTAAAAAGCCTCAGCTATTTCTCTTTACTTCTGTGCTCCCCACCACCACAGTCCTGGACACACCAGCATGAAAGCGCAGTCCAGTGTCAACTTTCCAATACCACTTTCTGACATTTTCTGCAACATGTGTTCTCTTCCTAGATTTTCTTGCACATATGCTGTTTTGGAGCTTTATGGTCTGCATTTATTTTAGTCTTCTTACTCTTTCTCCAAAGAGTAACATTCTCTCATGAATCAAGAAAGGAGCTGATTCTTGTAGGATGAAACTTGACAGATACAGATATATTGCTTGGTATCAGCAAGTATAATTTATGGGGTAGCCATTGTAACTTTTGATCATGAGTACATAGAATCATAGAACTGGAGGGAGTCCCATGAGCCATTGAGTCCAACCTCCAGCCAGTTCAAGAAATCCAGCTATCCCTAAGAAGTAGCTGTCCAGCCTCTTTTCAGACGTCCAGAGAAAGACACCCCCCACCTCTCTAGGTAATTGGTTCCATTGTTGAATCACTCTCACTGTCAAGAAGTTCCTTCTAATGTTCAGTTGAAATCTACCCTCCTGTAACTTCAAACCATTACACCTGGTCCTACCATTTAGGGCAGCAAAGAACAAACCTGCACTCTCTTCTTTGTGACAGACCTTTAGATATTTAAAAAGTGCAATCATGTCACACACACACAGCCTTCTTTTTAGCAGGCTGAAAGTGCCTGACTAACTTTCCTAGTATGTTTTCACAGAATCATAAATTATAGAATCATAGAGTTGGAAGAGACCACCAGGGCTATCTAGTGCAACCCCGTGCTATGCAGGAACACAAATCAAAGCACTCCCAATAGATGGCCATCCAGCCTCTGCTTAAAAGCCTCCAAAGAAGGAGACTCCACCACAGCATATTCCACTGTCGGAGAATTCTGACCATGAAGAAGTTCTTCCTGAGGTTCAGATGGAATCCCTTTCATGCAGTTTGAATCCATTGTTCCTTGTCCTAGTCTCTGGAGCAACGGAAAACAAGTCTACTCCTTCCTCATCATGACATCCCTTCAAATATTTAAACATGGCTATCATGTCCCCTCTTAACCTTCTCTTCTGCGGACTAAACATACCCAGCTCCCTAAGCTGTTCCTCATAGGGAATGGCTTCCAGACCCTTCACCATTTTGGTCACCCTCCTCTGGACACGTTCCAGCTTGTCGATATTCTTCTTGAATTGAGGTGGCCAGAACTGGACACAGTATTCCAGATGAAGTCTAACCAAAGCAGAATAGAGTGGTACCGTTTCCTCCCTTAATCTAGACACCATACTCCTATTGATGCAACCAAGACTCGAGTTGTCTTTCTTGGGTGCTGTATCACACTGCTGACTCATGTTCAGCTCATAGTCTACCAAAACTCCTTGATCCTTTTCACACATACTGTTATCCAGCCATGTGTCTCCCATCCTCTATTTGTGCATTCCATTTTTTCTGCTTAGGACCTTACATTTCTCTCTGTTGAAATTCCTTTTGTTAGCTTTGGCCCAGCTCTCCAATCTGTCAAGGTCATTTTGAATTTTGACCCTGTCCTCTGGCATATTAGCAACCCCACCCAATTTGGTATCATCTGCAAATTTGATCAGAATGCCCTCTTGTTTTGTTTTGTTCTCCATACCTCTTATCATCCTTCTTGCCCTTCTCTGAACCTGCTCCAACTTGTCTATATCCAGTGGTATCACTAGGGTTGATGTGCAGTAACTCATGGTATCACCCCCATGGACCTTCCCCCGTACAAGACCATACCACAATATTGTAGCTAAAATACCAGAAAATTTGACAAAATCAGCAACTATAGGCTTATTTGACAGGTTAGGGACCAGAGACCCTGTCAAAAAAAAAAAAAAAAAGGAACCAGTATTTGCTATTGTGAATATTACTGTACAGTGCTTTGGCCTCTAACCTATCAAGTAAGGAGGGGATGCCCATATTACTGCTGGTCAAATTCTGAAGTAAAATCTCCTATGCTGAGGGAAAAGCAGAGGCCTGCTGAGGAGAATTCATAACTTTTTTGCTCACTAGATGCACACTCACCCCTCAATGGCCTTATTCTCAGTTTTACAGTTGGGCCAACTGCCCAGCTTCCCCTTATTTTTTTTCCCCTTCCTTTCCTCCACCTTTTTTCCTTCTCTGTCAGATCCACTCCAAGCCAGGCAAACTAGCCAAACAGCTTCCCCACAATCCTAAATGGACAAAGCAACCACCAATAGCAAGTGGCAACTGGGAGAAGTGACAGGAGTTTATTCCCATCTGCCATGCAAACAACCTTTCTGCCACCTCTGTCACACATCCAGGTGCCGAGGCTGAGTGGAGGGGAAAAATTGTCCAGTCAAAGGGGAGGAGGAGGGAGGATTGACACTAGAAAAGGACCAATAAAATAAAAGCTAGAATGGAAGGAGGAGGAAGATGCTATTGAGACTCTGTAGAGTCTTCTGCCCTCAGCAAAGCCAGAGCCAGAGCGCTCTGATGGTGGCACACAATGCAGTCCACATCCCTTGCAACCCCCACCCCCCAATGCCACTGCTGTATCCTTCTTAAAATGAGTTGACCAGAATGAATGGAATGCTCCAGATGAAGCCTGACTAATGTTGAATGTGGTGGGAGTATTCCTGGGAATATTTCCTTGATTTGGAAACTATTGTTCTATTAATGCCAGCTAAAAACATTATTTCCCTTGAGAGAGTAGCCATAAGGGGCTCTCTGCCACATCTAGCATAATGTACTTCTCTTAAGCAGCCATGTTGATACAGATAATTGCACACACTAGACAAAATTGTAGATGACTATGAGCCGCAAATATCTCTTGGGACAAATTTATTTAAGGAGCAAGCTGCAAATATGGAAAGGTCTCAACTGACTCTGAGAAAAAACTCAATTTAAAACAAGTTGGGCTCAACAGAGTGCTTTTCTTATGTACCTGGAGATCTCCCAGACCACACCACATCATTAACTGCAGTATATTCAGTACAAGAGAAAATGACAGAAGCTGGTTTATACACAGATCTTCGTGTATATTGTGTATGCAGTATGGGACAAAATGAAGGATTTTGTGCACCATCCTGGTTTCTAAGCTTATGCCAGTACATTTACACAGAGTGTATGCCAGTATATTTACACATGTATCCTCTATCACTTACTTTCTTAGGAATGTACAAGTGGAGACTACTTTGGCGCAGTTGTATGCCCATAACAATTGGTCATGTAAACATTGGTGAAAGTTCTCAATCATTTTTTCACAAAGACAAAGAACTGACTAGCTACTTTATATTGCTTTATACAGAGGAAGGAAGCCTGTGGCCTACCAGATGATCGTAGGCTACAGTTCCCATCATCCTTATTAACCATGCTTATTGGATCTAGTGGCTAATGGACTCTAATGAGTCCATTAATGTTGAGCCCAACTTGTTTAACCAATAAGCATGGTTAATACTCAAGGATGATGGGAACTGTAGCCTATAATCATCTAGTAGGGCACAAACGTCCTTCTGAGTGGGCGCAGGTTCTCTCTGCTTTAACGTATCATAACACATAAGAGATAATGTCGGGCAGAAGACTTTACAATATCATATGTGTGTGTATTTTTGTCCTGTATATATTTTTCAATATAAATAAGCAAGAAAGACTTTATCAGAAAACAAAAAGAAACAAAAAATTGTTTAACATTAGCAAAGCAACTGCCATTAACCTATTGCTTTGCAAGGGCAAATATCCCACTGCCTTCCCCAAAAGAGCACTATTGTAAACAATGCATTAACTTGTTGAAATAAGATTAATAATACATTATTGGGTGCCTACAGATACATATCAGAAACTAGCAGCACCTGTTTATTACTGTCCATTACCTTTTTTAAAATAAAACACTTTTGCAAATTCAATTGTAAATGGCTTGGGTCCAAATCTAATTTTAGTCGCAACTAGATTTGTTGTTGTTGTATGCCTTCAAGGCATTTCTGACTTGTGACATCCCTAAGGCAAACCTACTACAGAATTCTCTTGGCAAGCTTTTCTTAGAAGGGGTTTGCCTTTGCCTTCATCTGAGGCTGAGAAAGTGTGATTTGCCCAAGGTCAGCTAGTAGGTTTCCATGGCCAAACAGATACTTGAACTTCAGTCTCTAGAGTCCTAGTTCAAAGCTCAAACCATTACACTACACTGGCTCAAATGGAACTTTCATAATTACTAAGTTCCTTTTAATTGCATGGTTTGTTTATTTCTTTATTTGATTTGTCTCTCTCCTTTCATCCAATATAGGGCTAAAGGCACATCACAATATATAGTTCTATTCTAATGGGATTTACCACTGGGGCATCTGAAAATTACTTATATATCTATAAATTAGGGCAGGGTCAATACCATAATGCCTCTGCCTTTGGAAAGTTGGGTATACAGCACACTGTCACACCTTCTGAAAAAAAATATGATAGATAATTTTTGCTCAAAATGTCTAGGGGTCATGGGAGGAAATGCCAAAAGAGGGAGGCATGGAGGGCATGGGAGGCAATTTCAGCATAATCCCCACAAGAAATTTTAAATTCGGTAGAGCCCTTTTTCTATGCATGTAATAACCTCTACATCCAGTTTGCTTCCTAGTTAGAAGTATGCCACATGTGAAAATTCTTTGCATCCTAGATATATGTTGTACTGGAGGATATTACGTTGGTATTTTAAGGAGACCACATGAACAGTGGCCAAGACATGAGCTCAGTTTTCAGTGTGAAGCCATCTGCTTGAAACTGAAAATTTCTCCCACACAAATACACACATTAAAAACCCAGACTCTTATCTGAATTTGGCCAAAGACTTGCAGTTCCACGACCTGTTACTATAGGACTGTCAAGAGTGCAAGCAGATAAGGAGACAGTTTTAAGTTCTAGACAAAATTGCAGCTAACACAACACTTCAAACAAATAGTTAATAACAAATCTTTGTCAAAAACTGAGATTTTGTGCAATTTACACAGCCAAATGTTTGTAGTAAAAGTAATAGATTTTAATGTAGTAACATTCAAGGCATGGAAATGAATATGAATGCATAGTAATGCAAAAGGTAGATAGAAAAGTGCAAGACGACATTACAGATTGATAGACTCAGTCAAGGAAGCCACAGCCCTGAATCTGCAAGACCCTAGCAGGGCTGTTGGTGATGAGGTGACTTGGAAGTCTCTCATTCATAGAGGTTGCCATTAGTCGATGTTGAGTTGAATGCAGTTAAAAAACACAAAATGAAGGCATTGAAGCACTTACTGCAGTGTAAGAAATTATGACTAGCAGAGTAGCATTCAGTGGGTTCAAGTTATATGTATGGAGAGAAACTAGGCATAGTAAGTGGAGCTTAAATAATTAGTGTATTTCCAATCCATGAATCAAATACATTATTCATGACCTTTAATGCCAGAGAGCCTAGCTTTCAGAGAGTTCCAGCCACTGCCATAAAAACTGAAAGGAATGCAGATTTTCTGACCGCTTTTAACATGCATGATGCACCATCAGAGTAGTGTTATATAAGCAAGGTATAACCCCTAAGATAAGAAATGTGGATGCTCTGGGGGTACTGCTGTACAGGAAATCCAAAACATGACATACCCTCTCATTTTTTACAGATCAAAAGTGGGGCATGTATGGCCAAGTAACATCAGTGTGTGGTCAATATGGCCAAAGTAATTATTAAAGGAGAGGATCCCACAAACAAGGAAAGGCTGCAGCAGTTTGTTCATTTGTTTTCTAAGCCTGTTGGGATGGGCAAAATTCTGCTGTCTTCTCTTCTTACCCCAATCTGACCCCACTGCTGAGTTCATAGAATCATAGAGCTGGAAGAGACCACAAGGGCCATCAAGTCCAATCCCCTGCCATGCAGGCATGCACCATCAAAGCATTCCTGTGTGCGTAACATTTTGCTGAGTCTGTGCATTTTGTTCAGTGCTGAATTGTGCTATATCATCTATCCAGGACAACAGCAATGCCATTCTACGCTGGTATAAAGTGAAGAAAAATGCTTCTTTGCACTTATTGTTGCCACTGTGACTTTCTGAAACAGTTTTCGGCTATGACACTCCTTGGAAGGAACGTGGGACATTGAAATGAGAAGAGGTCCATGATTGCAAGGCCAGATTGAAAGCGAAACCTGTATAACTGTAATGATCTTGGACCATTAAGACATCTAGAGTCATTAATCCAGTTCTGCTGCTCTGATTAAGTAAAACAGATGGGTTTGTGACTTATATAGTACACATTGTATCCATGTGTGTGCATAGCTGGGTGGAGGGAATGAAGGTACTGCTCTGCCAAACAAGAGTTCCGCTCTACCAATGAAGTATTTCTTCAGTCCCCAAATTTCTAGCATTGTAGTAACGTAAAGTGCCAGTTGAGCCTTTAGAAATACAGTTCAGGCATCCAAAGATGGAAAGATAACCAAGGGAATGTGAACACAGGCAGATATAAGAGCTCTATGTGTGAACAATTTTCAGAGTCTCACTCTCAGCAAATCTACAGATTTATGGAGTGAAGGAAAATTTCATTTTAAGAGGTAGAATTCTTATTGGATATCAATGCCCCCATTTTTCCCTTTTGTAGCTACATCCCTAAACAATTAAGTTTTGAGCTTCCCCAACCTGTCTTCCCAGGGTAAGCAAAATTCTGCTGCAGAGTTATACTCAACGCCTTGCCAGATAGCTCTGTATAACCCTGATTATCAACGTGGCAACATAACCTGTTGTATTACTCATACTTCACGGACCACAGTAATGTAATCAGGTTCAACAGGCAATGCAGCAAGGATCACTAAGGCCAAGTGAAGATGCCAGCTGGGTGGGTTGGCATACACATAAATCCATAACAATGCTCATAACTAATAATGTTGTTAATGAACTTAGAAGATGTAATTCTGTACTGCTCACACAGAGGGTTCTTTTTTAAATTAATGAAAGCTATAGGCTCCAACCCAATATAGAAATAACTGGGATTAAACCCACTTATCTCGGTTGTGGTCTGGCCATACCAGGAGCTGAGGAAATGACTGGTTTATGGCCATGAGCAAGCAAAAAACAGGAGAACACTCAGTTCGAAACAGTTCTCACTTTTATTTCCAAGTATGGTTTTAAATCAAAAGCCTTTACATTTAAATGATGAATAACCTACAATTAGTACACACACACACACACACACATATACATATATAATAAAGGGATTGCATTATTTACACATTTCTATGTGTTTCCTTACATTCAATTTTCATTCAAATTACACTGGTAATTTTCTGCATGGTATTTTGGACACCCACTGAATATATTAAGTAAACACAAACTATGATTCCTAGGTCTTTGATTTATAAAATAGGAATGCCTACAAAGCTATCTTTAAAAAAGAAAGGTCAGACCATCCTAGCACCACTTAGATTACCTAAATGAGGTGGTTCATTGTATTGGTTGTATTGAAATTGTGTCTGATCTGCTAATAGTAGTCAGGGAGTTTAAAAGCTATATTCCCACTTCCAAAATCATCATTATGATTATTCTTCTGATTATCATTATGGTTTTGAAAGAAAAAAGAAAACAAGTATTTTTTAAAATCTAGCACCTTTTTGACAGGTTTAATGTTGCAAATGGTAAGAGCACAACCCTGGTCTTAAAAGCCTAAGACTATAGAGATGATCAAATCATTCTCTGATTCCAACCCTTTATGCCCTTTATACGTGTAAAGAAATTCCTGCATTTGTGTCCTCTCACTCCACCAGCCTCCAGCCAGCAAATCTCTATACAAATCAGCCACCAAAAAATGTTTTGTTTGTTTTAAATCACACTTTAACATAAAACAATTAGTTTTGTGGTATTATACAGATGAACAAACATTAATAAAGGAATTTAGTAATTTTTATAGTGCCTGGAGACTCTTTGTTTGGCTGCCACTAATTAAAAGAATTAGGACAATAATACATATATTACCTCTTAATTTGTTGCTTTTCCCTCTTAAGATGAAAAGCGGCTTCAATGGACTATTTTGATTACAAAACAAATGGTCAGGGGAGAAGGAGAGATAGGACAAATACCCACAGCGGCTTTGGGTAACAGAAGACAAAACAGAACAAAGAGCCATATAGGGAAACATTGACACAAGTGAATCACAAGTATTTTCATCCTTGAATTTAAACATATGAAGTTAACGATCCATTAAGACAGATAATGTTCTCATCTCTAGTGTCAAAATACAGGGCAGTAGTAAACCCTACTTATGCATAAATCTTTCCTAGTGCTATATTTTTTTTTTCCTGCAGAAAGGGATAACACCACTGTGTTTTGTAAAAGCCAGGTGGGCTGTGTAGTTGTCAGGGCCCTACTGTAGAGTCCTAGAACCCCCAAAATGTAGGGAAATATGGGTGTTGGTTTTTTTTGCCACAGTTGAAAATGGGTTAAAATCACTGCAAGACTTGGTAGGTTTGTCCAGATCCATGAGCAGCTTTAAATCCCTCCCCCCACAAAAAATTCCAAAACCAAAATCAGCTGAAAATTTGCTGAAAATCAAACTGGAAGTGATGCAGGAACTGCTTGTGAGGCTGGGTCTTGGCCATGAAAATTGTCCCTGCCCCTTCCAAATTCACTTACCACAGGGAAGTGGTAAGTGAATAGAGCATATTGCATTCAATAAAGCATATTGAAATAGGAATGGCAACATTCATTCTCTCTATTCTTGTATACCTTTTGGGAGGGTATCAACTCATCTCTGGAAAAAGCAGCTTTACATAGATGTCACGTGCGGCCTTCAGTCTCTGTAGACTGCACAACCTACTACTATATTCAGCAAAGAGTGACGAGGTAAAATTTAAAAAAACCCACATTTTTATTGGAGTAGGAACTTCCTCCTTCTCCTTTTTCAATCATTCAATCATTTTCATGAACTCCTGGGAAAGACACATAAACAACTTTGCTAAATAAAATAACGAGCTGAAATGAAAGGTGTAGGCAGGAATTTAATGCAATATGGATTGTAAATTCAAAGAGAGAACTATAACTCCATCTCATCTTGCATATTTGTTGTTCGTGATGTTGTGTGCACTATTTTGACAGAATTCCATAAACTCTAACAGACTTACGGGGGATACAATTCACAACAGAGGGTCATTGGAGAAAACTTATTATTTTCACAGTACATTGAGATCCTGTCCTACATACTGAAGGACCTACTCTTCATATTCATTGTACTTCTCTATCTTGCTATTGTACTTCTCTATTCTTGCCTCTTTCCTTGAACTGCAATGTGGTGCTGAAGCTCAGCATCAAGCACACTTATTCATGCACTCCAGCAATTCCATCCTGATAGCAATGCGCACATGCCAGCCAAGTGGTATTAACCGGATGTAGCGGGAAACAATGGGAGGGCGCAGGAGGTTCTGCACTGAAGATGTCCTGTCCGAATTTCCATAAAAAACCTACAGAGAACCAAAACAGTGGAGATAAAAAGCAAGGTCATCTTAAAAGAAGCCTGTGAGAATAGCTAGGTCTTAACCATGATGTAATTTGCCATTCAGTAAGCTGGAAGCAAATTTCTAACTAAAACGTCCTTTTGTGATTTGCCAAGCAGTGGTACTGATGGTTTTTATCACTATCCTATTATATGGTGCACATTATTAAATTTTATTTAGGGGTATAAAAATTTCATCTACAAATAAATTGTATTGTGGGATTGTCAGGACCTGTAATCTCATCCTTCTGTGTAATATAGACAGTGTGGAACATGAAGCATGCACTGATAGAAAGAAAAAGCAAACACCATATATTAAATGATCAACCACATGCTAGTGTGAAAACATTTACAATGGAAATGTTTTTGGTTTTTGTATTTGCCAGTTCTTACCATTAAGAATGCATGCAAGCTGTGTGTCAGAGTAATGAAATTAATGCAAACATGAAGGCTTTTATTTCCCCTAATGGACTGAACTTTGCATACCTTGATAGGTTTAGGCAGAAGATTATATGACTTCTTAAACTGCTGTACACTAAATGAAGTAATTAGTCTATTTTGGTTAAAAAAATGTAAAATATAACTTCAGACAAGTTAAGGGGCTCTTCTGGTAATTAACCAAGAAGGTCCAAACAATAATGACAAAATGGAATATTTAAGGGCCTTTCTGCACTACACTGTTATAGTGCTCTTATTCCACTTTCAACATCCTGTGGAATTCTGGGGTTTGTAGTTTACTGAGGCCAAAGAGCTCTCTGGCTGACAATTCTAAATGCCCCTCTCTAAATGCAAACCCCAGGATTCCATAAGATGTTGAAAGTGGAATAATAGCACTATAACAGTATAGTGTTAGTTTGGACTGTGCCCCGATCCAGTATACTCAGCAGCAGCAGACGGCATAAAAATCCATCTGCTGAGACATACCCATAGTCATCCTGACATTCTAGATTTATAAATAGTTCTCCTCCTACATTTTACTCATGAGAAGAAAAATTGCTTTCTACCTCTGTAATGTTTAAAAACATCAGCATTTTTCCAAGCTGTATTTCAATTTGAGTGAAAATAATTTTTCTAAATAGTGTGACACTACTTCCTTCTCCCTTTAAATTACTTATTAGCTCACTACTCAGGAAATATATGGGCTGAATTTGGAAAGTGACTTTTTAAAAACAATTAGATATAGTTATAGTTTTAAGGAAAAGAAAAGTTAGTTATCATTACAGCTAAAATAAATAAATGCAATATTGGACTTCTTTGCAGTTGTCAGACTCAGCCAAAGCACATTGTCCTGATTCTGTCCCTCAGAATCTTCTTGACATTCCCAGAAGAACATGAGACAGCACTAAGAGAAACAGCGCCAGCCAGCTCATTACATTGCAAAAGGACTGAAGCTATTCTTCCTTAAATTAAATTCATAATGTAAACATTTGTTACTAGAAAATGGGATTCAGTACAATACATTGTTATTTGAAGCTAGTTTCTTCCAAGGTCTATACGAGGCTGTCATCAGTTGTAGTGGAAGGCAACTAGTTGTCTGTGGCAGCTGGCGCCTCTCTATGGGAATCTACATCCTCATGCCCATCAAAAGTTGTACAAAGTTGTACAAAGGTATACAATGGGAGTCTGGGTGAGTATTGTGATGTATATAGACAGTAGCAGCTCTGCATCCACACTATAGAATTTATTTATTTACTCAAAAGATTTATATGCCACCCTTCAGCAGAACTTCCAAAAAATATTTTTTTAAAAACAATATTGTTTTCATAAATATCTGTTCCTTGTCCATCCTTTTTAAGAAAATGGCACAGTGTTTGTGAACTCAAATATGAATGACTAAGTGTGGCCACTGACTCCATGATACTAGGATTTTAGCCTGAATAATGTTTTTCTTGACACTAATCTACACACAGCACTAAGTATAGATGGAAATATGAGCACATTTTCAGAAAAGTGTGTCTTGGACTAACCCTGTTGTTTCCTGTCTGGTCCTTGTAATACACCCAGTTCAGGTTTTCGTCAGTCCTGTACTGCACACTGTATTTTGTCATCCATTCATCAGCATCACAACGTCCTTGTGTGAGTATCCCTGAGATAACTTTGACTTCCTTCAGGTCAATCTGAAGCCACTGATTAGTGTCTTGGTATTTGGAGAGCCAGGCACACCTGTAAGAGTTACAGGGAAGAATCATAGATGCTCGGGGACAAGTTTGTATCAAGCAAACTTTTTTGGTGGATTACACAAGCTTCCCAGGTGGAATCATGCAAGTAAGACTTACTCTAGGATATGGGTGGGCAACTTATAGCCCAACAGATATTGTTCAGATGCAGCTCCAATCACCTGACATTAGTGATCATGTTGGTTGGAGCTGAGAAAGTAAGAGCTGGGATCCAAACTTTTTTTCCATCTTTGGTCTCAGTCTGGTTCAACTTATCTTGGGCAATTGGTAGCAGCACAACAAGAATTCATTCATACATATTTTGTGACTTTCCCTTTGGCTCTGTATTTTGCAGTGCTTGATACATATCATACACACACACACACACACACACACACACACACACACCTGATGGGGGAGGGAGAGAATATGTGTTTGAATACAGGTGTCATTCAGGAAGGGTGTTAGGAGAGCAAGGAGAAGTGACACAAAGAAGAGAAGACAGAAATTTTAAGGAAGATCAAACAAAAAGTTCCCCAGCATAGGTGCAGTTTGGACATAGGCACAGAGGTGGTTAAGCTAAAGTTTTTAACCAAAAAGAGCTATTTTATATACCTTCAGGACAGACTTGGGAAGCTTACTCTTTTGGACAACAATTTTCAGAACCTGGAAGTTTGTGTTACAAAAAAGTAACTTTTCTAAGCTTGGCTTCTCATTCATATGTCAATGCCCTCCACCAACACTAGGATACCATGCAGCTTACCCAAAGCCTTGGCCATTAAGCCGGGCCTTGTTTGCCGTCCATGAAGTATACCATCCAGTGTACTGCTCTGGACTGGAACAGCTTATCTGATCAGAGGTAACAGCTCCTGACTCAAAACCCAGTGGCTTGTGATAGGGACATTCTAAAAGAGAAAGAGAAACCATCAGGGTTTTGTGTTTTTTTAAAGAAGCAAAACAATTTGAGAAGATAGGTTCAAAAAGCTCAGTCCTTATCTACAATGATTCCCAATCTTGGGTTCCAAGGTTGGGTTTCCAAAAACCCCAAAACCTGCCTGCAGATTCAGGTGGGAAGGGTGTTAAAATCTAAGAGTGTACAAGGACCCATATTTCAAAATTCAGTGGTCTGTGCAGTAAACTCAGTGGTCTGTGCAATAAGTCTTCCATTACAGAGTGAGGATACTCTACTTTATTGATCAAATGGAATATTCACAGATAGAAAATTTGTTTCTCTAGGAAATTCTGGGAATTTTAATCTAAACGGTAATTTCCTCATATGCTGGGCTGCTCACACATAGAGCATCGGCGATCCATCTGGGATACTGTCTATATAATTGCTGGAATTTTCTTTAGTCAAGATAAGTTTTGACACCTTCCACGTAATAGAAATTGCAAGGATACTACGTAGAGGTGTTGTTATAAGAATAATGAGTAAAAATGACTAGAATTACCTCCAATGTGGTAGCTGAAGTGTTTACCAGAAATGCAAGTTTTATTTTTAGTAATGCTAATCTTTAGATAACGCAATCATAATATACTTAGGAGGTAAACTTCTGTTCTAGAAAACTCTTGTAGAGAAAGGAATTACCAAACAGATGTCCGAGGACTGTCAATTAAATTATTTAATGCTGTCACCATTGACCTTAAAAGTATACGTGTGTTTTCACCTCTAGTTAAACTTGTCCAACAACATATCTTTCCTCCATAACAGGGATCTCCTGTCAAACTCTTTCTTGACTTCTGCTGGTATTTAGTTTTATTTTGTAAATGGGCAGAAATTACATTGCTGACACTCTAAAACAATAGCCTGGCCTCATTTAATACAGGAAATAGCCTTCAAACAATAGAGTCACATGACTCTTTAGGAGTAGATGGGTTTATGGAAGCCCCAGTAGATAAATACCCTGAAGGCAACAGATTCTTTCTAATCTTGGGGGATAAGCAAAGAGAGGCCTGGTTAATACTTGGATAGGAGGGCACAAAAGGATATACCAGGTGATGTGTGCTATAGAAGAGGAAGGCCATAGCAAACCAACTCTCAGTATTCCTTGCCTACGTAAATTCTATAAAGTTGCCATAAGTTGGCAGGCAATGCAAAGAGACATATGCGAATAAATAGAGGCCTTACCTGGCATACATTCCAGATTGTTTGCTCCAGTGGACCACACTGAGTTGAGACTTCCCTGACAATCACATTTGCAGGCTTTACTGTGCCAGTGCTCCAATCTGTCATCCTAATCAAATGAAAAACAAAAACACTCACTTGGCATGTATACACAACAAATGGATATTACATTCTATCTGTCTCCCTCCCCTTTGCACTGACCGAGTCAATGGTGCATGCCATTTTGAAACTGGCTTTGAGAAGTGTTTTTAATCCATTTATTTCAAAGGCTGTTTATATATAAATGTTAGTTTACGTCACTTTGGGATCCTAAATGTGCAGATAAATGATTAATAATCATAATAAATAAACCGAACAAAAACGACATGTTTGGACAAAAACAATTGATTCAGAAATAAAATTTGCAGAATACTATATTTAAAAAAATAGAGGGAAAAAGTTATATTGAGTACAACACAAGGAACTTTAAGCAAACCGATTCCTATGAGAACCAGTGACCTAGCCAGCCCAACCTTCTGGATCACATCAAGCTATGAAGACCAAAACAGTTACTGAGGATTGCAGTTCAGGTTGGCATCTGAGAGCTGACTGAACAGCTACATGAGAGGTGAAGTCCCCAGTTCACATCTCACCTGTTCCATGAACTTTTGGCAGGCTCCTAGTATAATAATATATGCTTTCATATAGTACTAGAGACAGGATTTGTTGTTAAAGCAGCTGAGGTTATGTATGACTTTGTAAAGGTAGTTCACCAACACTTGATAAAAATTTCCTAAAATGCTAAGTACTATGATGCCTCCTCCCAACCCCATGACCAAGAGACACATCTACAAAGAAGAAGAAAGAAAAAAGCAGGAATGAAACAACATTCGTGACTGAGGATAATTGAAGAGTAAGATAGGCTGCTATCAGATGGGGTCTCAACACTACTGCATTAGTTCATGGATTTCTTGTTCCACATTTGCCCAGGAAGTGGGGGAGTCAAGGAATCTGTTTCTGATTAAACAGTCTGGAGATCAAAATTTCATTCAGACCCTATTCCACACTTGGTGACCCTGCTTTTACTGCATCAAGGGATAGGTGAGGTTTTAAGGAAAAGTGATTTTTTTCAGGGGATAGAATATCAAGGAGTGGAGGATTAGTCCTTTCTGCCCAGTGTAACTCACTTTCAAATGCTCCCCACACAAAACAGAAAACACACAAAAATGTTTTTAAATGTAGCCCTTTGAAACACATGTACAGAAAAATACATGCACATACATTTTAAGATATGAATAAACTGGCTGTAGTCATAAGGATAAGGTAAATGAAAAATGTATCCATCTGAAAAACAAAATGTGAACAAAAAGTGTGTGTACTTTGAGAAAAGTGCACAGAAATTTCCATGCAGGGTAAGAAGAGAAACTTGAAACCTGAGGTAGAAGGAGCTTGGTACCGAAAGACAAGAACCTCAACAAATTGAGCTTGACAGATTTTGACGTTCCTAAGTGGGATGTACACAGAAAACACAGTTTCCCCAGATCACGTGGACAGTCAGTCAGACTACATTTGTAGCTTACAGAAGAATAATGGTTTAATAAGACTGAGAAGTCTGGAAGCAACCTCAACATCTCTGGGGGGGGGGAAGGGCCAAACTATAACAATTAGTTCTTTTTGCTGTGCCAGCCAAATATGGGTGATAGACTCTTATTGCTCAACTGTGTCACCAAGTCATTCAGTTTGGGCCAATTTACTAAATTTCATTTAATTTTGTGTGTTGTATACAACAGCTGTGTACGTTCCCAACAGTTGGTTAAACACTAGAAGTTGATGGTATGGTATTTTAGGTCTGTTTAAATCCTGAAATTCTATTATTTAATGGACATTTATAAGCAAATAACAGATTCTAAAAAATGCTTTTCCAGGCAGTTGGGATAGTGGAAAAAATTCTTGTCGTGCCACCCTAGTGGCTGAGGAGACCAACCTACAAAACAAGAAAGGTGCAGGGTTAGTCCTACTATGAGGCAGAGTGAGGCAGCTTCTTCATGTGGCAAGTGGCGGGCAGGGAGTGGAGAGGAAATAGAGAGTACAATACGTGCCGCATGACATATGCTGTGCCTTTAAACTAGCTGTTGACTTCGAGTGTGATGGAGGAAGTTTTTGAAATGTCAGCTTTGAAGGAAGGCTCAACGGTCAGTCTGGTCAGCTTCTGGATGGGGAAGGGGGCACTCTTGTTCTTCACTTAAGGCAGCAAAATATCTTGGGCTGGGCCTGTTAGGATCTGTTTCTGTTTGAATCTTGTTTCTGCCATGAACTCACCAGGTCACTGTTGGGCAATGAGTGGGAGGTATAGTCCAACAACATCTGGAGGACTGCTCATTGCCTATCCTTGCAGTAGGATAGGGAATTCCTCTTGACTTCCATCTCTCTTGGCCTAAATACAGAGTATAATACTGATCTCCTTTGCAGTGTAGAGGTTAAATTGTTGTTCTTGTGTGCCTTCAAGTTGCTTCCAACTTAGGACAACCCTAAGGCAAAGCTATCAGTTCTTGGATTTTCTTTTCTTTCTTGGGTTTTCCTGGAATGACATGTTTAGAGAGGGTATGCCATAGCTTTCCACTGAGAGTGGTCAGCCAGTAGGCCAAGATCACCCCGTGGACTTTGATGGCGGAGTAGGGGCTTGAACCCTGGGCTCCCAGTGTCCTAATCCAACACTCAAAAAACAGCATCATGCTGGATGGACGTTACAATTACAACTAGAGAATGTATGTGAAAGCACTTTGGACACTGGGAACAGCTATACAGATTTTAGATGGTGGTAGTAGATGTATCAACAGTGTTGGATGTCAGGGTAGTAGTGTTTATACTTGGCTTTTTCCTCATACTTTCTTGCTCAGCTACCAAAGCCATGGAAGAGATCTTCTAATCATTTTCTTATGTTCATCATTATGTTCTAATTATTATAATTATTATATTATTATTATATTATTATAATTATTATATTATTATTATATGACTACAGCCAGTTTATTATTATTAACATTATGTTCTAATTAAGCTTAGGCAAATGGCAGTGTTTTAGATTCATAGGAACTTCATTTTTCTTTTCTTCTTTTTTCCCTTCTTTTGAATTTTCTCTTTCTCTTAATATCTATTATAATATTTTGTCATTATAATGTGAAAGGAAAGACAGCTTCAATGCTCTGTGTTACTCTCTTATATGTATGTACACTTACTCATGTTCATTAAAAGAAAACCCTACCAAAAGCAGCTGAGTTCAGGAAAATACTTTTGCAGTGGTGGAGCTTGGAGTGTGTGGAGGGGGGGCGGGAGGGGTGTGTGGCCACTGTGCAGGAGGCAGGGCTATGGGCTGGGGCCAATTGCTCCCCCGCCCCCACATTCCTACGTGACTATACTTTTGTATTTTTTATCTTCTTTTTTTAAAAATCTGTATGCGACAGGAAGAACAAAATGAGAAATGAAAGCATATGACTTTATAGAACTTAGCAGTACCATAGCGTACAGTAGCCCCTCCACTTTGGCTAGGTTCAGGGGCTCAGAACCCTTGTGAAAGTGGAAAAACCACAAATAAATCCCACTTACTCTTCTCCTCTTATTCCCTTCTGGGGCATTCCCTTCCCATTCCTTTGCCTCTTGCCATATTGCACGTGCCTTCCTTCTCCATGCCCAGGCAAAAGGCAAGGGAATTGGGGAGGAGGAGATATGCATGTGTCTTCCTCCTCCTCCCATTCTCTTGCCTTTTGCCCAGACCTGGAGAAGGAAGGCATGTGCAACAGGGCAAAAGGCAAGAGAATGGGGGGAGGAGAATGCAGGGGAGGCAGGCACACACCTGGTGAATAATCAAATTCACAAATGTCAAACTCATGAGTGTGGCAGAAGGACTGTATACTTACGACATTGTAACAAAGGAGGAGGAAAGGAGCAGCAGGTTACAGTGTGCGCTTTTATGGCAATGGAACAAGTCATTTCCATCATTTAATAATGGTGGGAATGAAGGGAAGCAGACAGGCTGATGCACAACTCAGTGATATACCAACATAAGCTGAGCAGAAAGCAGCTGGGTGTCGGTTCCTTACACAGGGAAAAAAGCCAAGAGCTCCAGACATACTCTGCAAACTTCTTCTCCAAGAAAGGATTTTAAGTTTCTATGGCAGCGGGGGGCGGGGACAAATATTTTTAGCTACACTATTGTGACGCTAAAAGAAACCAAAAAAAGGAAAAGAAAAAAAGAGAGAACAGTATACAATCATGTGACTATGCAAATTTGCAGAATTACACTTAAGTAGGAGGCAAACTGCAGTCATGATTGAGAGGTAAAATTGGAGGAAAATAATTCACCCACTGCAATATTTCAAAACCTGTTTCAGCTTCCATCCCCAGACTGTTTTCTGAATACAAGGCTGTTCTACATGGGGATAGGAAACAAACAAAGAAAAATGGGCTTGGTAGGATTGATTTGTGGAGCATGCAGGATGTCACCTTGGGCCATAGCCCTAAGTTAGATCCACTTGGTACAGGGCTTCTGTTAGCTGGCAACAATCCTGTTCATTGACACTGCAGAACATGTCTCATTTTTGAAACAGGGGTGGAGAACCTTTTGGAGGAAAGTCTCAAGAGCCAAACTGCCCTCCAGGCAAGGACATCATGTTATCATGCCAGCAGGGGACAACACCACCCAGCCAACTCACCCACCCACACAAACCGTCCCGGAAATCATTCTTTCTCACTTGCTCACTCACATAGGTACAATTTTCACAAACATACCCATAACATCCTGTCCCTGACTCCAAAATGCACTTCCACAGAATAATTCAGTTCTTTAAGAGCCTTTACTTTAGGCTTTTTAAAAGGTTCTTTGCAGCATTGGATCATTTTTTCAAGGGGTAGTCACAGCATTCTTGGGGAGGAAAGGACTAGTATTCCCAGCTGTATCCTTTCACAAATGCATCATAATTTTTGTTGAGCACTTTTAAATGAATACTTTTTAAACCTTCAAAAATTAATATAGGGGGACAACAACTGCTCTTACCTGTGATCAGCTATTAATCCAAGATAAGAGACTCCCCTCACCTGGAAATATAGGGACAGGGCCTGGGAAGAAATTAGCAGGCCCAGTTGGGAGGCTACATCCTCACCCTTGCCACCCATGGGTTGTTTCTAACCTCTGCATGACAGAGGTTTCCAATGCCCACTTCAATGCATGATTGTAATATAGTGGACGTGCAGTTTCGGGTCAGCCCAGATGACCTCTGGGTGTGAGGGAAAAGCAGTTGAGAAAAGCAGTTAATTTTCCCTGCAATTGAAGTGACTCTGTGTTTGAAAGAAGAACAATAGGACACTGTGAAATAGAATGTAGGGAAGATGAAATGCGCCTCGCTATGCTTTGCAACATTAGTAAGATTACGCGGGAAAGGATGGTGAAAACTCTTGTTTGTGTCAATTTCCTTGCTTGAACATGTGATGTATTTGCACTGGAGATGTATAAATTGCTTTGAATGTAAAGAGGTGGAGCTCAGATTTTTGAGAATTATCTCACTGAGACATTGAGCACAATAAATCTTTTTTCTAAACTGTGGGTCTCTATCTCAGTTCAGCTACATATTTTGGGGGCTCGTATGACGGGATAGACGGGCTTTTTGCCCTCTTGAAGCAGCAGCTATTTCCTCTGGCATTTGTACACCATTGATAAGGACCTTGGGGCCCCCGATTCTTTAGCAGACGGTCCTCCTCGTGGGGATGTGAAGGCTGGGGGAGTGGTTGCCAGCTAAAGAACCCAGGAACGGTTTTGGAAAATTGACAGAACACAGCCACAGAACAGAGCCATAGGTAAGTGTGTCAAGGGCCGTCCCCTAAAGTATGGAACACTGGGAAGAAGAAGGGCTTGATCACCCCCATAATGGATCTGCCCAAATTTAATGGCTCCAACCAGGAGGGGCCATTAAAACCTCAGATTCCTTAGACACACACATAGGACAGGTGGGCGGCTGTGTTCGTTGAGTGGGTGTGCGTGTAAAAATGACTGAAAATGTTGCAGTTCTCATTTGCAGACCGTTGGAACGTCCGGCTGCATGAGTCAGCATGTGTGAAAGTTGTCTATCTCATTGTTTCGAGCTGTTGGGAACCCCTCACTCACGGCTCAACCCCCTCCTCTGCTGTGTGTTGTCATTTTGGGAGGAATTTGGGTGGAGGGAGGCAGTTGACAGACTCTGCTTCAATGTATGTTGAGAAAAAAACTCCAAGAAAGCTTTTTTTTTCTTTTCCTGTGCCTTTATGTATGGTTTAAGGTCAGATAATGTTTTAATGTGCATAAGGAAAATTCCAGGAAAAAAATTGGTTTCACCTCTCTGTTTGCAATTGTTTTTCGGTCTTGAAGCCATCCCCCCCACGGCCCCTCCTCCTCAGGCTTTCAGATTTAACCCTATAGTTGCTGTTTTGGGGCTAGAAGTTCATTTAGCCAAGAGGCTAGCAGAAATTAAATTAGTAAGTTACTGAGAAAACAAACCTTTAGGTGTTTGATAGGAAATAGTGAAAAACAAAAAGGGAGGCTTGACCTTGAATAATGGGAGACATGCAAGGAACTGGAAAAGTCCTGGGCTCAGCAAATCTGCCTCCAGACTTTGAAAACATAGCTTAAAAACTCTGAAGATTCTCCTCCAGTACTTTTTCAACATTTCTAAGCAAGATCACAATTCAGTTTACAGAGTTCAGCTTAAAGAGTCCTAATGTTTAAAAGCTGCATCTGTAAAGGAAAAAAAAAGGAGAACTCTGCTGTTTTTCTGGAATCCCCCCTCACCCCTCCCTGCTGAAAAGGAGAAATAGAAAGAAAAAAAACCTTGACAGCCCTTTAGACACCCTCTTGGAGTGAGGAGCCTGATTTTGCAATTCTGATGCCAAGACTGGCAGCAGGGAAGTTTGAAAACTTTAATTGCATTAATAAACCAGAAAAGTAGCACCCAGCCATGCTCAAGGCCCCTTTTTTTAGAATCAAGTAACACCCAAAGGGGGGGGGACAGCAGCTTCCCCCCTTAGCAATAGAAGCAAGTCTGAACAATGGGGTGTTAATTTACAACACTCTCTTCCTAGCAGGAAAAGGCCAGTCCTTTTTAATTCAACAAATAGAAAGGAGGCTGAAAGGGGGAAGTTTAGGACTGATTGACTTTTGGCTTCCCCCACAGAGGTTCTGAAGCTGCAGCAGTGACTCTTTAGGAAACAGCCAGCCCCCCCCACCTCCAAAGGAACCTGCGAGAGTGAGAGCCCCTGCCTGTGTTTGCATGAAAGAAGGAGAGTGAGACTGGGAGAAGCGATGGCTGCAGCGGTTTTTCCCTGCCCCCAGCCGGGATGCCGGCTAAGAAGGGCTAGGAAAGCGATGGGGGAGAATGGAAGTGGCGGCAGATGCAGCCGAGGCTGGGCCAGACAGAAAGGGAATAGAAAGCATTCCCCCCCCCCCGCAAGCGGCAGAGGAGAAGAGTAAGAAGGCAGAGGGAGCCAAGAAGCCCAAGAGGCGGGGGCAGCAGAGGCAGAGAGCATGAAGGCACCATGGCCCCCTCCTTTGATGGCAGCGAGAGTGACGGAGCTGAAAACCAAGACAGCGATGGCATGCAAGGAGCGTAATGGGATAAACTGCAGGAGAGCAGAGCTGGCAAGGGACAGCAGCCGAAGCAGAAGCAGAGGAGGCCACCCCCATCCCGCTCTCATTCCCAACTTGTCAGACTAAAAGGGGGTATCCACCCCCCTTTCTAGTTCATTTGATGTTTAGGACTTTAGAATTGGACAGAAGAGAAAGAAGGGCCAAAAGATTGATGCTAAAAGTCCAGCAGCCCCAGCAGCAGCAGAAATCTAAGTGGTCGAGACAAGGGCTGGCTCTGTATGAAGCAAAGTGACTGACAGGAAAAGATTGGCGAGCAGGGATGACTGGGCATGGAAAAGGCTGGCAAGGCAGCGTTGGAGATCCAGATGTAAAGACCCCACCACACCACATGGAGGTCCATGGCCTCCAGGAAGAGGCAGCCAGCTCCCAGGAGCTAGTAGAGGAAAGAGAGAGATGGAGGAATTGTGTTTGGAGAACGGCTCTAGTAGCAAAGAGCTGAGAGATTTGCAAAGCAGCAAGCTTCCATGCTAACTTCAATGAAGGCACTGAAAGGAGAGAGAAGCAGAGGCTGTAAAGGTGTCTGTGGCCAGCTGACAAGGGCAGACTGAGGAAAAAGTTTTGTCCCTCATCCCTCAGACAGAGAAGGGCAAAGGCCTGGAGCTGTGACGTTCTGGAAGAAGTTGGCAGCAAGAGCATGAAGAACACAGGAAAAGGAGGAGTCCTAGGTGCAAGGCAGTCCAAATTGCCCCCCCACCAGTTCCAAATAGAGCGGCAATGGGAAGGCTTCCTGGTACAGCCCCAGCAGGTTAAGAAGGTGATGGAGCACCCCTTCAAGCTGGAAGAAGGTGATGGCGCACCTCTGAGCTGGGAGGGAGAAGGTAACAGGGCACTTCTGAGAGGCGATAGAGCGCCCCTCCAGGCTGAAAGTGGAACTGCAGCTGCAGGACTCTGACTGAAAGGGCGGAGCAGGAAAAAAGGGACAGTTGAAAGCTGTGAGACAGCCAGGAGACCAACGTCAGCCCCAAAGAAGCCCACACACCACATGGGCTCAAACAACAGACCTGCATTTGTCCACAAGATCATCAAAGATTAAACCACTGTTCTAGGAATCACTTGGAGGAGTCACATTGTACATGCAGACCTCAGAACTCAAGGAAAGTGGAGAAGATGAAACAAAATCTTGAAGACACAGTAGTTCAACGTGTAAGGCCCAGATACCAGCCCTGGCTATGTCTTTGGACTGGATGCCACCACAGGGCAAGTGGCATGATACCACATTCATCTTCCTAGCCCATTTTACAGAAACTTTTCACTTTCATTCCATGTGCAGCCCACATCAGAGAAACCAGGAGTGTTTTTGTTCTTCCCAGAGCCCCATTATGATAAGGCATAGGATAAGGTGCACACCTCACAGAACCAAGGGGTTGTCCCCTTTTAGCTAACGTATGAAGCCATTTTGGGTGGATTAAGGAGAGGCACAAAGGAATTAGGAAGCATAACTCTACAGGATGGAGTTAGTGCATTAAGGAAAACAAGGGAGAAAATGTTAAAACAGGGGTTCCCTTCCTACAGGCACAGGCACACCCCTTCAAACCAGGAGATATGGGTGAAGGATTGAGAGCAACTTGGTCATGGATGGAGGAAACCCTATCAGGTAATGGTGCAACTCCCACTGTAGTAAAGGTGGCCAGGATGAAGCCTTGGGTGTATAACATTAAGGCTCACTTTGACTGGACTGTTGCTCCAAACATAGGGCAACTTCTGAAGCTGAAAATCATCAGAAAGCAGTAAGAAGATGAACTAAGCCTTGCTGGTGTCTGCAATACCTGGAAGCCAGGCACCCCAGTGCCTGGAGAAGAAAGAAGAATTGGGACTGATCCCTACTGCAGTTGCGACCAGGGACGCATGCACCACTCTACGCACGGTCAGATCCTGAATGTGGGAGACAATAACATGGGTTGTGGCAGGCATAGGAGGGGCAGGAACCCTGGCTTACCTTTTATCACTACAGACGGATGTTTTGGGGGATTGGAAGATATGTGTATATGGCAACTGTTGGTGATGATGAGGATGATGCAGAACAAGGGAGGCTCGGAGGTGAAACAATTCCACCAACTGGTCAGTCAGAACATGAACACCTTGAATGTCAGTAATGGCTGGGTATGTACTCATGGGCTAAGCTAGGAAACTATCCCCACTGTAATGTAAAGTTTGAAATCCCTGAATCTCTACAGGCATGCCAGGAAAATATCCCAATGTTAACTTCTTCTTTAGTTATAGCAATGGTCTCACTGAGTTATATGAGAATAAGGGGGGCTGGTCCTTCTTAAAGGAGTTCTAGAAAGTAACCAGCTTTTACAATGGTAAATGGGTATATGGTTTATCTTCTGGGATGAATTGGTTTGGCCACTGAGGGTATCATCTTTCACCCAGTACACAAACCAATATAGTTTGGCTGGGCAGGAATGAAAAGAGTTTATAATGAAAGCAATGGGTATGATTCTGACAACACATATCTGAGAGGTTGGGAGTCACCATGCTCCCCTGGAAGGAGTTGCTTTTCATGTAAGGCAGATGCGTTGTTGGCTGTCAGCCCAGCATGAAATAGGTTTACACTATCTCTTCAGTTGTGAAGGGGATCTGTGTATTTGGTTAAATACAACCTGTTGTCATTATGTAAATGAGTTTAAATGTAAAAAAGGGAAAATGCACTCTGAAGTATTCAATATTAGAAAATCATTCTTGTAGTCTGCAGGCATGTGGACATGAGTATCTGTTTCCCTAAGTAAGTATGGGTAAAGGTATTGCTTGTAGAATTGCTTTGTACATAAATAATGGTCTTCTTTAAAACTGCTTGGCAATACTCTGCATGTTAAAGTATTTCCAATCTGTAATAATTGGAGTAATAGAGAAGGCTGCTGTTTATGCTTTGATGGCACAATTGAAATAGATATGCTTGAATTGCTAATGAATTCAGCATAAAGGGGAGAATATAGTGGGCATGCACCCAGATGACCTCTGGGCGTGAGGGAAAAGCAGCTGAGAAAAGCAGTTAATTTTCCCTGCAATTGAAGTGACTCTGTGTTTGAAAGAAGAACAATAGGACACTGTGAAATAGAATGTTAGGGGGATGAAATGTGCCTCGCTATGCTTTGCAACATTAGTAAGATTATGCAGGAGGATGGTGAAAACTCTTGTTTGTGTCAATTTCCTTGCTTGAACATGTGATGTATTTGCACTGGAGATGTATAAATTGCTTTGAATGTAAAGAAGCGGGGCTCAGACTTTTGAGAATTATCTCACTGAGACATTGTGCACAATAAATCTTTTTTCTAAACCGTGGGTCTCTATCTCAGTTCCACTACACTTTTTGTTTTTTTTCCAGAAGTATTCCAGTCTTGTGCTAAAGTTGATGGAATGTGTTCTGAAATATTTTTCAGAAATCGCCCAAGCACTCGAACAAGCTGAAAATCTGGCTACCAACACTATACTCACCTCATGGGTGAGCGTAGGAGAAGTCAGCACAGGAGAAAGCTCAAAAGAGGCATTTGGAAAATATAAAAAGAGAAACTGAAAGGACCTACCTCTGCAGGTGACAATGCCCATGTGGCTGGCAGAAGAGATAAGGCAGCATAAGGAGGGAAAAAAAAACACTTTAAGCAAGAACTTGCAATACTTTAAAATGAATGGTAAAATGCCTGGAAATTAAAGTTATTCATTCAGCACTAAGGATTGCAATGTGATTGCTCTGTGCTGGATGTCTAAATGCGGACATAAACAAAAATGGAGAATGGATGTGTTTTCATTTGAGCTGTTTACAGGAATAAACAGAGCAAGAAGCAGTTGTACTCTCTTGCAACTGAAGTCCAAATTTCCTAGAGTTCCACAAATCTGCCTTGTGCATTTTTAGTTTGTTGTAGTTTCTTAGTGTCTAATTTACATATGCAAATACACTCTCCTCCCCACACTCTCCACAATGAGCATTCATGTATTTGCTTCAATTTATACAGTGGATTGTCTGGGTTTGCTGAAAGTGTCCAAAATGTAATCCTGCAGTCAGACAGAATGTCCAGGCACAGTTCATCACTTACAGGTAGCCTTGCTATCATTTTACTCTTCTTGTTTGCTTACTGTAAAAGTGATCTTAGGGGTGAGGGAAAGCTGTGTGAATGTCACAGGCTGTAATGCTGTGCCAATTTTTAAAAAGATGGTACAGGCTGAAATTTAAAACCCCCATGGATTTTGATATATGCCTGATGTATGTATGTACATGCCTTCAAATTGCCTGTGAGCTTATGAGGAGCCCCTGAATATCATAGATTTATCTTGGGCAGAGTTAGTTTTGCCAGTTCCTTCCCCTGACATATAACATACAGCCTGTTAGAAAATTACAGTTTACTTCCAGACAGTACGCACATAAATAGACCAGTCAGGGGAGGATCTGGTTCTCACCAGCCAAGGCAGCCAGAAGTCACCTGACTGATCTGCCAGACCCTCACATGGAAGGAAGAAGAGGGGAGAACTAGAAACATGGCAGTGGTGATTGTGGTGGTCTTTGCTTGTTGAGGAACAGGTCCTTGGCCATCACTGTGCTCCTCCTCCTTCCATGGCACAGAGCAGGCAGGAATGAAGGATCTTGTTAAAGGTAGGGATGACAGCACTGAAGGACATGTGTAACTGCTGTTCTCTTTTAAAAAGAGCAGGTCTTATGGGGTGGTATCAGAAGGAATTGCAGGGGGTCCATTTCTACCTTTTTGTCTCAGGGTCTTTGACTCTTAACTTTGTTACTACTGGGCATGATTGAGGCTGTGCTGAATTTTTCCACATAAACATTGCTGAGAGGAAAGAGGGACTCTAAGGGAAGTTTTAGGATCACTATGTCACCTCTTCACACTTCTATCTATCTCCCTCTTCACTTCCCTTTGCATTGAGTCACAACTCTTGCTTGCTTATGTTTTCTTATTCTCTCTGCTTCCACCACGGCATTTTGTTTCCAAGTGTCCCATACCTAATGTACGGATAAGATAGCATGGTGTGGTGGTCTAACTGCTGGACTACGATTTTGGGAGACCAGAATTTGAATCCCTGCTTGCCTGCTTGGGCAGGTTACAGGGTCTGAGTCTAAGAGGAAGGCAACAACACACCTCCCTTGAATAAATCTTAGGGTGGCCATAGTTGACTTGAAGGCACCTTAACAACCACAACCATATAAGGACAGCATGAGTTGAACTTCTTGCTAAAATAACCTCAGTGGTAGCTGGGGGCCCATATGGCAGTGGGGTGGTCAATCCTCTCTGACATTTAGCCTGGACATTCAAGGAACTCTCCAAAGTGCTGAGTCTATTTTGGAGATAGGGTTTGGCACCTTAGATAGCTCTTTTAAAGTTTAAACTAAACAAATTGTTTAGACTAGACAAATTGTGCCTTGCTATCATAGAAGACATTGATATCTACTGGAGAATGCTCTCAGAAGGCATGCTTCCACTTCAGGCATTCCTTACTTCCTGACAGGAAAGTGATTCTGAAAAATTAATGGTGTTTTTATATGATAGCTTGTTTATTTCTGTTTCATCTTTTTCATAATCAGATTTTTAGCTCTAATTTGTTTGAGCTTTGTTGTAAGATTGGGTTCCATGTTGGGAAGGAGGCAGGAAATAAAATAAAATAATCAAATCTAATCCAGTCCAGTAAAAACATGATACAACAAAGGCTTGCATCCTTTTAGTGAATTATGATGATGTAAGGTGGACATAAACCATCACAACTCACTTTTTTGGCTGTTGCAGAGATCAGAATTCTGCCCCAACCACACAGTGACCAAAATACCCTAACCCTAACCTCACCTTGTAAGCAGCACAGCCCCCTTCCAACAACAACAATAAAATGTCAATTTTTGTGTTGTCGGAGAGCATGGGGATCACCTGGGACATGTCCAGGTATTTCCTTGTGGCTGAATGCATAGCAAGGCTATCATCTACAAGGACTTCCCAAAGATACCCAGAAATCCTTGTGGATGTCTGTTGCACCACATCCAGCCACAGGAAAATAGCAGCCCAACTAATCCCCTCACTTTTCAACAATATGGAAATGACATGCTGGGGATCTGTGTTGCTTACAAGGTGAGTTTTTCGTTGGTGGTATTGGAAATTGTAGCTGTAGAGATGTATCTATGTGATACATGTCAGCCTCTCAATGCAGGATCTCTGCCAGTATCTAGTACAATTTATTATCTGGTATCATTTGCTCAAAGCCAATTACCCACTCAGACCTTTTCCATCTGATGCTGCAGAACATTACAGCAGTGTTCCATGTCCTAGGCTACTGTTTAGCTTTCCAACAGCAAAGGGGGAAGAATTGAGTTTGTTACATTCCACTTAAGTAATAACAATGGGCTCCTTATATTAAACTTATATGATAACAAATTAAAGTGCTACTATTGACATTCAGAATCCGGTGAAATACATGTAGAGCAAAGGGATGGAGAAGAAATACAAGTGACCAGTATGTTTAAAAAACTGTATACTACTTTGCAAATGAGTTTCAGGTGAGTAGGCTTTGTAGTAATAATGAAATTACTGAGGGGAGGAAATGGGAGCTGTACTGATGTTCATACCTCCTCTCAAAAACATAATTGATCTCTATTGAAAAAAAGAGGCAAAAGGAAGAGAAAAGTAGATCTTAGAGAATGCTGCAAGGATAATAGCTACACTCAAATGATTTATTAGAATATCAAGGAACAAGGGCAGAGAATTATAATTCAGCCTTTCTTGTAAAAGCATGTCATGAAAAGTAGAAGAACAAGGGACTTTAAAAAATCCTTTGGAACCACAAAATCACCTCAGGATACTCAAGAACCAACAAAGCAAGGTTATTTTTGTGCAGAGGTGGCTGGTGGCCCCCATATTAGTAGGACAGTAAAGCCAGTTTGGGTTTTAGTCTGAACTTTAAAGATGCTGAACCTATTTTGTGGATAAAGTTGAATACCTTTCATGTTTGAACTACAGCCTAGAGTGTATTCTCTGCTCCATCTGCATGGAAGCCTTTGGAGATCATGCCTTAAGTGTACTTATGTGGCTAGGAAACACGTATGTCTCAACTGAAATGCCAAAGCTGCCCAAGGACTGAAAGGACTCACAGTTGCGTCCTTCTAATGGGAATAGAAAACTGTAGGAAGGCCTTTTAGATGGTCTTCTCTGCTGTGACACACACACCAAAGAATGCCCTCCCCTTGGAAGGCACTGCTCTGACCTCATTTTGATACCCTGTTAAAAACATTTTTTTTTTCGGGCCTTCAGGAATCTGACGATATTGCCCACATCTGTACATTTATATTTATAGATTTTAACCTGCATTGAGTAGTTAAACTTTTAGGTGTGTTTTAGACTGTTTAACTTATCCCTTCATGTGTTAAATTTTAAAAATAGATTAAATTGGATTTTTTTGGAGGTCATCCTGATAGGGTGGAATTTTTTTAAAAATGAAACAAACAAACAGCTTTCTCATACGCAGCAGATGGGGGTGAGTGGCCCATGGTGTCACACATGGACAGCTTGCTGCTGATGAAAAGAAGATCAGAAGCCCCAGCTGCTTGGACAGCACTAATCTCTGACTGGAAGGGATGTCTGAATTTGCTCATCTTCCCTCCGCACTCCATGCATTGTCTGGCATTGTCAAAGATGTATAAATTCTCTGCCACCTCCATGAAACATTCTTTAGTACCAACTTCTTCCCGGTTTGGCAGCCTCCAGATAAATTTGACTATTGATCTTAAACAATGCTGGCTGAAATGATGGAAACTGAAGTCCTCCCTTGTGTACTGAGCAAACATCAAGTTGAGAATGGCTTCTTTTATATACAGTAGAGTCTCGGTTTCCAACCTAAACTGGCGGGCGGAGGGTCGGACAACCGAAATGATGGATGATCCGGACGCCCGTGGCGGCCGCCATTTTGGGGGCATGTCGGGGGTGTCAGGGCGGGCCTGGGGGCATGTCGGGGCATTTCTGGGGGCGCGGAAATGCCTACAGCCACGCCTCCATGCAGCCGTGACGTCGGTTAACCCGGAGGGTCGGATAACCGCAGGTTGGATGACCGAGACTCTACTGTATCCCAAAGCCTTTCCACACTTTACAATTATAGCACTATGATTCCACAAGAATTGCCATAGCAACATCCTATGGAATCCTGGGGTTTGTAGCTTGAAGAGCCACTAGAGCCCTCTGGCTGAGAATTCTAAATCCCACTCGCTAAATAGCAAATCACAAAATTCCGTAGGGTGGAACCATAGCAGTTAAAAGTGGAATCACAGAGATACAATTGTGTGATGTGAAAGGGCCCTCAGAATGGTTAAAGAAGGGTAATTTGCATACACAATGCTGAGATCATGTGGGGTTCATTTTCAAAATATACAGCATGCTTAAACCAGAAATGAACTCAGTACCAGCCTAACAAATATTTGCAGTTCTAATCACAGTCTAACATCTGTCCTACAAGATAGGGCAGCTGTATCTATATTTAGTTCTGTCAGATATAAAAAAGCACAGATATTTCTTCTGATCAAAGATTTAAGAGGAACAATACAGTTTTTGTTAGCCTGCAAGAGAAGCTGCATCTCAGAAAATTCCCTCTTCTATACACAGCTATTAAAAGATACAAGCGTCCTTATTTTCATCAGATCTCCCTGGTGACTGCTTTTCCATGAAAAAATATATAAAACAGATTTTATGACATGCAAATTATTATCAGTTAAGGTGAGTAAAAGAAAAGGTAAATCCTAACAAGGAATTAGAGGTAAGGTGGCAAAAATATCCATTTTTTAGTAGAGTTCTCTTCAGCCCTGTCCTTGCAGAAACTGAGATATGGGATGAATATCTTTCACTGTGTGGATAATATTGTTACATTCTTTAGCCACTAGGTGGCACTCGTTTGTTTGTTTGTTTTGTTTTTTCTGGGTGGACCGACATATTTACTGCTAGTGTTGCATTCTTGTAGGAAGGAACTATAGATTTGTTGTCTGGTTTACAAACTGGTGGGTCACTAAGCCTTCCAAGTCCCTTGCCGTGTTTATCCACTGATGCTTGGCCAAGTCTTCCCAAGGTCAAATGGAGAGTAAAAGGCTGTAGTCATGCATCCCTTTCAGTCCACAAAAGCACTGTAAGACCTGGATGGGCATTGTGACAATCTCCTGAGCTGTATATTTTTCTGCTTGAAAACTGGGCAGCTGTTCCCAGAGTCAGAACAGGAAAGCATGTGGGAGAGGAGAAAGGAAAGAAAAGTCCCTTTTATTTGTCCCCCAATGCTTTACTTTTTAAATTAAATAATTGACCATTTTTTCCCCCTTTGACAATGCCCCTAAATCAGGGGTTGGCAGTTTTCTATCCTCCTCCAAGTCAAAATGCCTTGTCTTGCTCCATTTCTTCTTGAATATTGCAACTGCAAGTGATGTTATGTCACTTTCTGTTACCATTTTGAAAGAGGAATGAAGAAAAAACAAGTTATTTGACTGGGTGGGTCTTCTGGGACAATTGTGGAAGGAGAGTTGCTTGTTTGCACAGATTTTGAAGGTTTCTGAGTGCTATCTTCATGAGCTTTTCAGACTGAAAATTGTGCCATTTAAAAAAATTATAAGGAGTTCAAGGAGTTTTGGAAGGGGCTTCAGGAGATGGAAAAGTGAGATCCTGGGCCAGCATGCAGCTTACAGCCCACACTTTCTCCACTTTTGCTTTCAATATAGCACTAGAGATAGCCTACCTCACCCTACATAATGGTTCTCAATAGAGAGAAATAACAACCTTGCTCTAATTCCTAGCATTCCTCAGTATTGGCTGTGCCAGCCAGGTCTGTTGGGAGTTTCAGTTCAACAACATTCAGAGTGCCACACAGTTCCCATCTTTGCTGTAACATATGGTTGAAAAAGCTGTAGCCAAACTACAACTCCAGTCATCCCTGAACATTTGGCCCTGCTGGCTGGAGCTGGTGGTAGAATCATAGAGTTGGAAGAGACCCCAGGGGCCATTGAGTTCAACCCCCTGCTATGCAGGAACATCCATCAAAGCATTCCCAACAGAGGGCCATCCAGCCTCTCTTTAAAAACCTCCAAAGAAGGAGACTCTACCACACTCCGAGGCACCATATACCACTGCCGGACAGCTCTGACCGTCAGGAAGTTCTTTCTGAGGTCCAAGTGGAATCGCCTTTCCTGCAGCTTGAATCCATTGCTCTTTATCCTGGTCTCTGGAGCAGCAGAAAACAAGCCCGCTCCCTTCTCAACATGACATCCCTTCAAATATTTAAACACGGCTATCATGTCCCCTCTTAACCTTCTCTTCTGCAGACTAAACATACCCAGCTCCCTAAGCCATTCCTCATAGGGCATGGCTTCCAGACCCTTCACCATTTTGGTCACCCTCCTCTGGACACGTTCTAGTTTGTCGATATCCTTCTTGAATTGAGGTGCCCAGAACTGGGCACAGTATTCCAAATGAGACCTAACCAATGCAGAATACAGTGGTACAATTATCTCCCTTGATCTAGACACTATATTCCTATTGATGCAACCAAGGATCGCGTTGGCTTTCTTGGTAGTTAGTATCCAACAACTCTGGAAGATCTCAGGTTCACACACATGCCCAGTCTATTATTATGCTTTCCATAGGTTTTGATATATTAATGTTTTTTTTTTAACAGCTAGGGATGTTCATATGAGGGCTTCTGAAATGAATCCCCTTATCTCAACCCACCCTGAAAACAATCCTGTGGGGAAAGTTGCTTCAGCAGAGATGTTACAGCATGTACCTTCTCTCAGATCAAAACTAGTTAATCATGGATTGGTCGTATAAATTAGTTACACCGAGCAGGAGAGCCAAATACATGTTCCAATCACAAGTCACACTAATTAGCCAAGGAAAGAAGACCTCAGGCAAATTGACACTTTCTCGGTCAATTCGCTGGCTGCTTTTTCCACACAAAAAGAAAAAAAAAACACTTCTGAGAGAAAGGGAGAGACCAGCCCCACTAGAAGAAATGCTAAAAATATCCCAGTCTGATAAAAGGGGGTCAGGACCTGAAGAGTGGCTAATGTGGTGTTGTAAGGTTACGTGCTTAGCATCGACATCCTCGACAGTTTAAAATCTAGAGGACAAGCCTCAATTAGATTATGAAATATAGGTCAGATGGAGAGCCTGGGTAATTTATAATTGCCTCCATCGCACAGTACAGGCCTGCAGGCAAATGGTCTTAAATGCCCTCTGTCTTTTGACCTCTAGAATGCTTCCCTTAACACCAATTAGGTAGCAAACATAGAAGCATTGCAAACTGAAAGCTGTGGAAATTTGGTGTTTACAATCATACTCCTTGAATTACTAGCTTACCTAATCTTCCTTAAGGTTTGAAACCAGACTTTACAAATATTCCTCTTTCAGACTACAATTCTCAGAAACTCCCATGGCCGTGGTGGAAAGGAGCTAGTGAGAGCTATAGTCAAAAAAAAAAAAAAAAAACAGAGAGAGAGAGAGAGAGAAAGCTATAGTCCACTTTTAATTAACTAGATACTGAAAGCTATAGCCCACATTTCCAAGTGCTATTTGAAACTACTGTAGATTGGATCTTAGTCATATCTGGAACAAGCTCAGTGTGGCAACTAATTTATTGTTGTGTGCCTTCAAGTTGTTTCTGATATACTGTGACCCTAACTCAAACTTTTCACGGTTTTTTTCTTGTCATGATTTGTTCAGAAGAGGTTTCCGTTTCCCTTCCTCTGAGTCTGAGGTCACCCAGTGAGTTTTCATGGCTGAGCTGGGATTGGAATTCTGGTCTCCAGAATTATAGTCCAGCACTCAAACCATTCCACCATGGTTATCCTCAGCAACTAATTTAAGTGCCACTAATTTCAATGGGTCTATGTGAAGGGTGACTTAGTCTGAATCCAGTTCGATGCCATTAATGTTAAATTATGAGGAGATAATTTTAAATATACTTACAAATTATATGTATTACGGGGAATTAAGTCAAAGAAAATTTTCTAAATGGTTTGATCTTATGTTACACTTGCCAGTCTAGTACTGCACTATCAATAGCCAATTTCATATCAGTTTTGTGATTGTCTATATTAGTTTTACTCATTCGTATTTTGAATAATTATAGGATTATAAAAATAATGATCAAAGATAACATTAGAGAAACAAAACAGAAACAGAATGCATTTTAAGGTCTAACACAAGAAATACAGTGGGCCTTTGATTATTTAGTGTTCTGTATATTTTTCACAGTATTATTTTATTATCATATTAACTTTTTTGTTTGATTGTTAGATTTTTTCCACCTTCTCCTGCTGTTTGCTAGTTGATATTTCCATTCTGAAGTCACAGAAATTCCTGACAGAACAGAAGGCAACTTAAAAGACAAATATTTGCTGTAGAACATTATGGGGATAATTGTAGGAAAGAAGTGATGAGATACTCAGTTCTCAGTAATAAAAATGAAAAGTGATGCCCTAAATATAGGGTATGGACTGTGCCAGTTGTACCTGAAACATATCCACAGAAAACCAGTTGGTGCAGAAGCTTCCCTACAGACTCAGAAATAAAATGACAAAGTCATGATTGTATCCCGAGGCATGAACAGCAGGTTTCTTGATTCAGTTCTGATGATCTAACGTCACACAGAATGGCTTCCCTTTCTAATGTGAGTTATTTTTAGATGCCCTTTCTAATGAGAGCATATCCTTGCATATGCTTTATATGCCCTTCTATATACCTGGAAAAATGTGGAACACAGCTTCTAACCCTTGGCAACTATTGAGAGAGAACTGAGGAGTAATCTCCCTGATTAATTAACTCTAACGGAATGTACACCTTGGGTGTGTGTGTGTAAAAATAGGTTGGATCCAGATTTATTCACACAGTAGACACACTGATATGTTTAATTAATTAATTAATTGATTGATTTCAGTGGCTGTTCAGTGTGTAGGATGAGTAAATCCAGATCCCAACCCAGCATTTCCTATTTCTAATCTAGGAGTTTTCAGCTGTAAGGAAAGGGAAAAGTTATTTTCAGTACGTGTTCAAACAAAATGTGCATATGAATGTCAGGCTGTGTTCAGGAAATTTGAGATTCATGGGCAAAAATATGTCGAAGGTCCAAAATGATTTCCTTGATCATCCTTGAAAGATTGGTGAATAGTGAAGAGTCTACAGAGCAAGGATGAGGACAGTATGGCTATAGGCAATATGTGGCAGGGGGAGGGGTGTCCAGTAAAGCACTATTGACCCCATTGATCTCCCCCTGGCCCTCGCACCTCCCTCCAAAATTATCCACAAAAGTGGATTTTGGGGGGAATCTTTAAATGAGAAAAACGTATGGGATTAACAAGTTGTCGCAGGGAGCTTCTCACCTTCAAACAGCCGAAACAACACAAGATAACCCAGGAGGTGACTGGAAGTGATTAGTTTTCACTTCCAAATCTTCTGAAAATGTGCATAAAGCAGTGTTATTAAAGCAGAACAAGCTGCACTCATCTGAGCTGCCAGCTGGCCCAGAAAAGCTTTCCTTTAGATCAGTGCAGAAAGGTTGAGTCTGGTCAGTGGGCTCTTAAGAGGAGGGGCCTCAGAGATCAGTCTAAACCTCTTGCGGATTAGCTGGAGGTGCATCTGTCTGTGTATGTTACACTATAATAAATACATATCAGATTCCTTGGGGTCAGGGAACACAAAGACACATATACACATACATACCTAAAACCAGGAAAGGAATGTATGTTTGCAAATACAAGCAGGGTACCAAAATTATATCACATAGCGCTTCTTGGCTACATCTTCTGGGGTAAAGTTTTAATGCCACTTAAAACCAGCTGTAACTATTCAGCAGTTAGAAAAACAGGAGGAGAAAAGGATGGACATGTAGCTAACTGCTGCTTGTTAATTTAGGTTTCAAATTAAACTGTGCAAAATCATGAACAAGCAATGTTGATTGTTTGAAAATTCCTAATATCCCACCTTTCCCAAACGAAGTGTTTGAGGCCCCCAACAGCTCCAAGGTTATGCACCATTCGTGTAATTTTTTTATTCAAAGAGATAACTGTGTTAGTCTGTTTTAGTATAAAAAGTCACAAAGTCATCTGGTAACACCTTTGAGATGAATTGAGAAGAGGCATTTCTAGTATAAACAGTCCATTTTGTCCAAAAGCTTAAGCTCAAAAGTTATTCTTTCCCATTCATCCGAAAGATGCTATTGGATTCTGTATGTCTGTTTATGTAAATTATAGATTAAAGCCTCAGGTTAGGAGGGGACTCTAAATGTCAGAGAAAAAATGTGCTCAACTCGGGTTCTGCACAATTGTTTAAAACTATTTTTAATTTGATTCTGTTAGAATAATACACACTTTGTGCTGCAATGCTATGGAGCAGCGAAAAGTCATCAGGACCTAAGTACTATGTATGATACACATACCCCACCCTGCTACACAGAGTAGGTAAGTGATAAAACAGTGCCAGAGATCAGACTGAGATGTCTCAAGGTAGCGTTTCCCTAGGCCAAATCTGTTCATAGGCAGATAAGATGACAAATCATAATTTCATTAAACTGAGACTTTAACTGCACTGAACTGCATTAATAAGTCTTATTCCTCCATACTTTGGGGATGTAAAGGACTACTTCATACATTTTGCTGCTTCTTTTATAAACAAAAAATTAACAAATTATTCTGTCTCTCTGTTGCATTTGAATTCCTCCATTTCCTTCAATCCTGGGAAAGTTGAGTCTGTGGTACAGAAATTTATATTATATTAATTAGATTAGATTCACTAAACACGAGCATAAACACGAGCATACACATCTTCTATCAAGCTTATCTGTTTCCAAATTGTGTCAGAGGCAATGGCGAATCTTGCGTAAACAGCACTAAGGCAAGTGTGGAAGTTGCGCCCCTATGTTCTTACCGCTAACCCTACTACCTACCCCTAGACGCATGGCTTTTTGTGCCCCCCTGGCATTGGCGCCCAGGGAATGTGCCCCACTTGCCACACCCTAGCTACCATATTTGTATCACCATGTATTTCACAGAAAATAGTGTGAATTCCTCTTCAGAACTCTTTTTTCCCCTCATTGAATCTACCCTAGATTTTGCAATACTGAGAAATTACAAGGCCTAGGATTAAAGGTTTTTATAATTCTTTAATTCATATTACCTTATTAGATAGGAGTTACATCATGTTCTTAATTCAGTTAAATTGCTTGATGCAAAAAGTGTATACATTTTTAATCTCCCTCTTCCATCACAGTTGAGGATCTAAGCCCATTACCTTAAGGTAACCTACAACTGCATCCACAATACATTTTTACTGTGGACTCTTCCTCTCTGATTCTACTAAGCCAATTTCTCTCTTTATTGCAGTCAAATACTTGAAAGGAATTGGGCACTGCAGAAAGGTTTAAGGTTCCTTTCACACCACATAATTACAGCACTATGATTCCACTCTAACTGCAAATTCCAGGATTCCACAGGATGTTGCCATGGAAGCTAAAGTGATGCTATGATGGTGTAGTGAAAGCCCCCTAAGAAACAATCAGTGTGCAAAAACAGATTAGGACTTTTGAGGAAATCATGACAAATTACTGTTTTGATTTATTTTGCAACGTAATTTATATGCATATTTGCACGAGTGGAAATCCTTTTGTGCTCAGTGGGGCTTATGTTCAGGAAAACACACACAGGATTGTCACCTTAACTATCTTACCAACCACAGTACACATTCTGAGATAATGCTTTTACATGCTTTACAATATTGTCATGGCAATCAACTACATTCACATTCACACTAAAGTTTTCTTGCAAGAGGGAAACATCCTTTATGTAACACATATGACTTAGTTAATGCATGACACTACAAAACGCCATAAATAAAAGAATTAATCAGAGGAAGAAAGCCAGGAAAGGGTTCTTCTCTGAGCTGCTGCGTGCTGAATTGGAAAGAACTTCTAAGCAGGTTACTCCAAAGAACAAGATAATTGCTCCCAGCTTATGTGAATGACCTGACAGTACCTCTTGGGATGCTAAGTTAAACTGATTATCTTTATATAAAGGAATAGAAGGGAATTCTTTTACAAAAAATAAAATATTGAATCACTATAATAAAGGACTGGCATGCTGAGGGAGATATCTGAGGTATAAAGTATTTTAGACATGAATAATAGAACATGAAATATATGTGGAGAAATTATAGAGCATAGGTGTCTAGAATAACCATTCATGAATTCTTCAGTCAAACACATTGATAACCAAACACAGCAATGCTAGAGTCACAGTAATATAAAGAATAAGAATGAGCACAGGAATATCCACATCCAAATTCCTTGACAGATCATGACATTTGTTCACAGAGAAAGTGTTTCCCTAATAAAGGAAGCAAAGCAAAGAATGTTAACATGTCAGATAATTAAGGAACATAATGTTCAAAGTAATGGGGGGAAATTCTCCCTCCCCCCCCAAAAAAATATTACATTCATTGACACTAAATGATGCTGCAACTTGTGCTTTAAGAATCTTGGCTTGATCAGAGGTAGATATTCCAACCATGCAGTTTAACACTATGATTTCCAGAAAACATGTGCCAGGCAGGTTTATCTATACTTCAGACAAGAATTGCAAAAACTACACAAAGCACCAAACTTGCTATTGTTCCAGGATAAAATGGACTTCCCACCATACATTCCTTCTAATGTCTGAAGATAGGAAACCTAGACCTGAGAAAGAGAACGTTTTAATGTAGGGGCTGGGAGAAGATATTTCTAAATCTACCAATAGGTCTTTGGTGACCTGCAGTGGAACACCAAAGATTTCTGAGTCCCAGTTATCTAACATTGTCAGCCACAAAATGGGAACGTAAAGTAGGGCCTTCTACATGAGTCTGCTGTAACTGTTTTTTATTTTAATTTGTAAGACACCTTTACAAAATCAAGTTGTGGAGAAAAATAGGGTATAAATTGTAATAACAACAGAGAACAGACAGGCCAAGATTTTGTTGGCTAGACTAACAAAGTTGGCATAGGTGGCAGTGAAAATATAGTAGCAGAGGGGAGTGTAAAATGGCCATAGGTGGAGCAGCGACTCTATCTTTGTATGTGTCTGTGTGTGTGGAAGAAGCAGAGAAAGCAATGGCTGTCAGGAGAGAAAGAGGTCCGCTATCTCCAAGGGTTTCCCTTTCTTCCCTCAGCTACTACTGTTGAATCTTGCAAAAACCACACTGCAATGCAACAAAGTGTTTCAATTTTGTTTAGCACCAGCAGGATTCCAACTCCCTTTGGCTACTGCTTAATTCCATCAAGCTTCATTTATCAATACAGATTTAAAAACAAAACAAAACAAAACAGAAAGGCTCAGGCTATTTAATTCTATTTAAAAAAAAAAACAAGTCCATTAGCAGAAACAAAATTTACTATAAGGTCATAACGTTTTGTTTTTAATTGTATCAACCTCTGCTTCATGGTTCTTGGGACTCTTATTAAAAAGCAGAGAAGATTTGCCTTTCCCAGTTTTAGTTGTTCCACCTTCCATAGTGATTATGTGATTGGCTTTACAGAAGCTCTTCGTGATTGTAAAACAGGCCCTGGAGAAAACAGAGGGGAAAAAACTTTCTAGAAAATAACATGAAAGAGAGTGCACGTGCTGTCAGAAATCTCAAGCAGCCTTTGGCTAATGATAAACTGGGAGGTCATTCAGACAACCCTGCAGATCCTCTTAACAGTATCTCTGTTTTTAAAGATCTTGACCACGATCCAAAGAACTGTCTAACTAGTCCCACAAGCCCACAGAACTCTTGTTTTCCATGGCCTGATGTTTTCGTAATTCAAAAGCAGCTTGTGTTATGGCATGGAAACCTAGCTTCTGAATTACTATAGCATGGTGAAGAAAGCTCTGTGGATCACACAGTCCTTGCCACCAACTTCCCTCTTTGCCTCTCAGATCTCATCTTGGAAACATGCTATTTGCCTTTGCATGCAGTTATTTTTACAAAGAAAACATCTGTGGTGACTTCAAGGATCATTTTTCTGGCACTGGAATTGTTAAGGGGCCACACCAAGTGGCAAAAATGCCCCTTCAAAATGGAAGGAACTAATTTTTTCAATGAGGAATTAATTTTGGGGCCTGAAAATGAGAGTTCCAGGGAGTCTGTAAGGGTAGAGACCACAAAAACAGCTTTGGGGACCAAAAGTAGCCCTAGGACAGCACATTGTCTATCCCTGCAGTAGAAGGTTAGCATCTCTTACAAGAGCAACCTTTCCTCTGGCCCAGCAACATCTGGGTGTCTGCAAGGGTCTGTTTCTCATCTGGAGAATGCAAACAAAATTCACCTGGGCATGTGATAGAGCAGAGAAGACAGAGAATTCAAAGACTCAAAGACATGAGCAGCGCTTACCTTTAAACAAGAAAAAAAGGCACAGAACGACACTTCTTAGCTTGAAATGCATCTCTGTTTTCCTTCAGCTTTCTACAATAGCTACCTAGTATGTGGCACTGCTTTCTGGAATGAGCTAAGATTACCTTAAGCATAGTCTCACTAAGCACCTTACTCTCGTTTAGCTCTTGGAGGGTTTACCCAAGACAGCTGCTAATTTACTACAGTAAGCTAAAGCCAGTTTTGAAGGAAATACAAAGGCTATTTAAATTTTTTAAATGATCTTGGCATTAAAAAAATTATGTATTCTAGCATTAAAAAAATTATGTAACTTTGTATACATAAATCTACAATTTATCTTTCTCGCACTTTCCATTAGAAACAAACACTGCTGTGCTGAAATTTCTATGCTGAGAAACTTAATGCTTGATAATAAACTGGAACCTGAATGCTGATCAAAGAGCCAAACATGAGAATGTGATTTCAGAATGCAGTTTGTGACCCATTGCATAACAGTTCTTCATTCCAAAGGCACATGTCTTAATTGTATATGGTTCCTCATTGTTAAATCATGGGGTAGCCTTTTTTTTTTTAAAGCAGACTCTATCTTCTTGCACAAAACATCCCAGCTGGAAAAAATAGGCTTTATCAATGACACACATCTTTGCTATTTTTCTTGTATCTTTCTCCTAAGATTTTGTATAATTATTATGCAGTTCACAACTGTATTACACACATTCAGGCATTTCACAAATTCAGGAAACTTATTTGATTTAGGAAAACTTATATCTTTGAGCAAGAGCCAGCATAGTGTATTGGTTTGAGCATTGGGCTATGGCCATTTCTGCACTACACTGTTCTAGTGCTACTATCAGTGCTATTCTAGTGCTATTATTCTATTCTATTCTGTTCTAGTGCTATTATTATTCCACTTTCAACATTCTGTGGCATTCTGGGGTCTGTAGTTTACCGAGGCCCAAGAGCTCTCTGGCTGAGAATTCTAAATGCCCCTCCCTAAACTGCAAACCCCAGATTCCATAGGATGTTGAAAGTGGAATAATAGCACTATAACAGTGTAGTGCAGAAATGGCCTGAGAAGCATTCTGTCTTCCACACTGGAAGTAATACACAGCCATCTTGAATAATAGCCATTGAATTTGTCCAACCCTCTTTTGAAAATCACTATATTTTGCAGGAAGTTCCACAATTTAACTAGGTGTTAGGTGAAGAAGTATTTCCTTTTATCCGCAAATCCTTAAAATCCTGCCATTCACTCAGTATTATGACAAAGTGAGAAAAGCAACGTAGAATCATAGAATCATAGAAATGTAGAGTTTGAAGAGACCACATGGGCCATCCAGTCCAACCCCCTGCCATGCAGGAACACCCTCAAAGCATTCCCGACAGATGGCCATCCAGCCTCTGCTTAAAAACATCCAAAGAAGGAGATTCCACCACACTCCGAGGCAGCATATTCCACTGCCGGACAGCCCTGACCGTCAGGAAGTTCTTCCTGAGGTTCAGGTGGAATCTCCTTTCCTGCAGCTTGAATCCATTGCTCCTTGTCCTGGTCTCTAGAGCAGCGGTAAATAAGCCCTCTCCCTCCTCTATATGGCATCCCTTCAGATATTTAAACATGGCTATCATGTCCCCTCTTAACCTTCTCTTCTGCAGACTAAACATACCCAGCTCTCTAAGTCTATCCTCATAGGGCATGGCTTCCAGGCCCCTCACCATTTTGGTCGCCCTCCTCTGGACTTGCTCCAGCTTGACCATGTCCTTCTTGAATTGGGGTGCCCAGAACTGGACACAGTATTCAAGATGAGGTCTAATCAAAGCAGAGTAGAGTGGTACCAGTACCTCCCTTAATCTAGACACCATACTCCTATTGATGCAGCCGAGAATTGCATTGGCTTTCTTGGCTGCCGCATCACACTGCTCACTCATGTTCAAACTCCTAGATCCCTTTCGCACATACTGCTATCCAGCCACGTGTCTCCCATCCTATATTTCTGTATTCCATTTTTTCTACCTAAGTGTAGGACCTTACACTTCTCTCTGTTGAATTTCATTTTGTTAGCCTTGGCCCAGCTCTCCAATCTGTTCAGGTCATTTTGAATTCTGATCCTGTCCTCTGGCATATTAGCAACCCCTCCCAATTTGGTGTCATCTGCGAATTTGATGAGCATGCCCTCTATTCCTTCACCCAAGTCGTTGATGAAGATATTGAACAGCACTGGGCCCAGGACAGAACCCTGTGGCACCCCACTAGTCACTTCTCTCCAGGATCAAAAGCAGCCATTCATGATCACCCTTTGGGTTCCGTCGGTTAACCACTTACAAATCCAACTAACAGTAGCCCCGTCCAGCCCGCATTTTACTAGCTTCTTTGCAAGGATGTCATGGGGAACTTTGTCAAAGGCCTTACTGAAATTGAGATCTGCTACATCCACAGCATTCCTTCATCTATCAAACTAGTAACCTCATCATAAAAAGAGATAAGATTAGTCTGGCATGACTTATTTTTGAGAAATCCATGTTGACTTCTCGTGATTACCACATTGCTTTCTAAGTGATTAGAAACTGACTGCTTAATGATCTGCTCCAGGATCTTTCCGGGTACTGAAGTCAGGCTGACTGGGCGATAATTATTTGGGTCCTCTTTTTTCCCCTTCTTGAAGATGGGGACAACATTTGCCCTCTTCCAGTCTGCTGGAACTTCTCCTGTCCTCCAAGATTTCTCAAAGATTATAGCAAGCGGTTTCGAAATGACCTCTGCTAGTTCTTTTAATATCCTAGGATGCAATTCATCTGGCCCTGGAGACTTGAATTTATTCAGTGTGGCCAGGTATTCCTGTACCACCTCTCTACCTATTATGTGCCGCATTTCCCCTGCTTCCTCACCTGCTCCCCAACCGCCAGGTTGAGTGCTTGTATCCTTCTGGGGAAAAACTGAGGCAAAGAAGGTGTTATGTAGTTCTGCCTTTTCTCTTCCCCGTTAGTAATTCACCACCTTCTCTGCACAGTGACCCTATCATCTCCTTCTTTTTCCTTTTGCAACGGACATATTTTAAAAAGCCCTTTTTATTGTTTTTAATGTCTCTGGCCAGCCTTTCTTACTTTCTTCATACCCTTATTATGACTTCCTTTTATTTTTCTTTTAAAAAACTGAAATAGTGACAAACTATAATCTTACCTTATAAGGAAATTTAAGGATACAAAAATGTTGTATCTTTTAATTTCCTTGTAAAGTAAGATTATAGTTTGTCACTATTTCAGGTGGGATTTACACAGACCTCATGATGGTCTGTACTGCAATGCCCAGAAATCCTCACTATTAGAAAGGCTGGGCTGAGCTGAGCTGCAGGCCAACACCATCAAGATGCCAAGCCTTAATTTGTTGGATCACTGACAATCTATCCTGAATCAAACCAGTCTAGTCCAGCACCCTGTTCTGCCAGTAGCCAACCACATACCTATTGGAAACCTATGAAGCTCTTGTACATTTTTACTCAGAAATGAATCTGCCCCTACCTGTGCAAACTGCACAAAATGTTCCCATGTTTTGTTTCTTTACCTGGGGGGCAAATTATGTGGTTCTCCAGATGTTGTCAAACCAGCAAGGGCTTTTGGGAATTACAGTTCATCCATGGCTGTATAAAGGTGAATTTCGAGCAATTACAGAAAGGAGCGAGCCTCTTTTTTGCACATGTGTGAGTTATTCTAAACATAGTAGTATAGCATTTCAAGTGAATGAAGAACAAATAAATGAGATACAAAATATAATAGACAGAGGCACAAAAATCTTCATATATGAATCCATTTGCAACTTCAGCAAGACAGACATCCTGCTCTCATGCATTTTTTTGTCAATTGCTTCTGTAACCCACAGAGGCTGCCATGCTGTTAGTGGCACATGCAGGCATCAAGTCCACCTGATGCTTGTGTATGTCATTTTTTGGTAGTTGCAGAAGTCAGAATTCTCTTCGTCCCTCCACATTGACCAAAGCCACTGCAGACCTACCACTGAACAGCTGCAGCCACCCCCTCCAAGTTATTTATTCCATGTCTGATGGAGGGGGATGCAGCAGAGGAGTGTGGTGGCTATGTCCCTCTAGCCAACTGTGAAATGCCTACATCCATCACTGAGCCCTCTGGAGGATCCCAGCTGGCTGCAGCAGGTGCTACAGTCATTCTGCATCTGGCTATTTGGACACATAGAATCATAGAGTTGGAAGAGACCCCCGAGGCCATCCAGTCCAACCCCCTGCTATGCAGGAACACACATCAAAGCACTCCCAGCAGATGGCCATTCAGCCTCTACTTAAAAACCTCGAAAGGACACTCCACCACTCTCTGAGGCAGCATATTCCACTGCCAAACAGCTCTGACCATCAAGAAGTTCTTCCTGAGGTTCAGGTGGAATCTCCCTTCCTGCAGCTTGAATCCATTGTTCCTTGTCCTAGTCTCTGGAGCTGCAAAAAACAGGCTTGCTCCATCTTCCATTTGACATTCTTTCAAATATTTAAACAATATTGAAATACTGTTGAAAGTGGAATAATAGCACTATACACAGCCACTACAGCCTGCTTATCCATTCCCCTTGCTTTCCACCAGCCACAGAATGGCCATAGGGGCTGCAGCATTCAGCAGTCAGTCCAGGGGTGTTTAATAGCCTGCTGTAGCGTAGTTCCACAGGCAGAACTACTATGCCAAGCTGTGCTGTGCAGAATTCCAGTCATGATGCTATGTGACCGGGAAGACGAAGCAAGCAAGCTGTACCTTTTTTCCTTCAGCAGTGGTTCCCAGACATTGGGAGCCCTGAGCAATTGTCCTGATAATCTGGCCCTGAGTTCAGCAGCATCCGGCGGGCAACACTTTGCCACAGTGGAGTGGTCTGAGTGTTGGACTAGACTCTGAATCCCTGCTCAGTCATAGAAACCAACTGGGTGACCTTGGTCAAGTTATATCCTCTCAGCCTCAGAGGAGACAATGGCAAACCCACTCTTACTTGCCAGGAACACCCTAGGATGGGGTCACCATAAGGAGAGGTCAACTTGAAGACACATAAGAACAACAGAAGATGTTGTTATTATGCCTTTTCTCCAAAGAAGTTTATGGTTTCCTCCACTTTATCATTACAGAAATTGTGGGCCTTTCCACACTGCACTGTTGTAGTGCTATTATTCCACTTTCAACATCCTATGGAATCCTGGGGTTGGCAGTTTAGGGAGGGGCCTCAAAGGCCCCTGACTAAAGTGCAAACCCCAGGATTCCATAGGATGTTGGAAGTGGAATAATAGCACTTTCACAGTCTAGTGCAGAAATGGCCTGTGTAAGGTAGGTTAGGCTAAGAGAAAGCGAAAGAGTGTGATGGTCTCAGGTCTCCCAGGGAAGTTTGTGGCTTCCTGGGGAATAGAGCCTGGCCTTCCCAGTCCCTCAGTTGCCTGTTGTTAGCCAGCGTGGTGTAACCGTTTCAGCGTTCAGCTGCAACTCTGGCGCCAAAGAGTTCGATTCCTTGCTCGGCTATGGAAACCACGGGTTACCTCGAATGGTCACACACTCTCAGCCCCAGAAAACCCAGAGATAGAGCCGCCATGAGGTGGAAACGACTTGAAGGCACACAACAACAACAACAACAACAACAAGAAGCTTCATTTTTTTAAAAAAAATCCTATCAACAAAGCTTCGCGTGGGCTGTAGAACTCAGCGATCCCCGCCCCCCGTGCAGGGATAGACGTGGACTGAATGAAAGAGGGGACACCAAGGCGCGGGATGGCAGATGCATCTACGCCGGCTCGGAGATGCATCGGAGTGTGGCCCCGATGATGATGGGGGGGCAGATTCGCGGCCCCCTCCCTCGCCGTTCCGCGCCTCTCGGGCCTCCTCCGCCGCCGCGCAGGGCGCGTGGGCGGCAGCGGGCTCAGCAGCCTCATTAGCGGCGCCGCCGCGCTCGGAGGCTGCCCGCGTCGCTCTCGGCTGCTCCGAGAGCCCCGCTCTTCTGCCCCCCTCCCTCCCTCCCTCCCTCCCTCCCTCCTTTCTCTCCCACCTCCAGCCCCCCGCCAGCGCTGCGCGCCCCGGGGCTTTCTTTTTGGTCCGATTGCCTTGGCAACCCGAGAAAAGAAACGCGCGCCCCCGAGAGGAGCGGGAGTCTCCCGGCGCGCCGCCTCTCGCTCCGGGGGGTGCCGTTCCTGGAACCCGGGGGGCTCTTTGGTGATGCCGGAACAGCAATGAGAAGGAAGAGAACGTAGCCTTTGCGCTGAGCGAGGGATGATAACTGGGGAAATATCATGCGTCCACACATGCACATCACAAATGCGGGATATGAGTGTGTGGCCGTTTCCGCGCTCGCCTCTTACAGCGCTATGATTCCACTTTCAACATCCTATGGAATCCCGGGGTTTGCAGGATTCCAGGATGTCATAGGATGTTGAAAGTGGAATCATAGCACTAGAACAGGCGAGTGGGGAAATGGGCTGCGTGGGGCTGCGTGTGTGTATCTCACATGTATGCAGCCACATCTCTGTCTCCCTGGCCATTTCCACACTACACTCTTACAGTGCTATGACTCCACTTTCAACAACCTATAGAATCCTGGAGTTTGCAGGTTTAGGGAGGGCCCTCTAAGAAAATGGCCTCTCTCTATATATATATCTCTCTCTCCTCACCACATTGGCCACCATCCAATTCCACAGTTATATTAAGCATGTAAAAAACATGATTTATCTTAGCCAGCGTTCCACCCGGAAAGCTGTTCACTGCATTCTCATGCAGGAATACTACCTTGTAAACCCTTTCACACGTTAGGGTTGAACGCGTGTCGCCTGTGGCGGGTTGCGAGTGGCCAAAAGGGGCCGGTCCTCCAGGAGGAGGCGATGCCCCCCACTTCAGAAGCCGCTCCCACCGTGACTCTTCCGCCGTTCGTATGTCATGGCTTCCCCTTCTCCGCATCCACACGTCCAGCCTGCTTTTCAGACGCGTTTCTTCGCCAGAAGAGAGAGGAGGACAAAGGAAGGAGCTCCTTGTTTGGCCGACTCAGGGCCGAAGGAGATTTTGCCGCTGATCGGGAGCCCCTGGCCGAGAGACCTTCCGAGCTCACCCCCTGAAATCCAGCTCCTGAATTATATGAGCCCCTAGTGATCGATTGTGCCTCTGAGCGTGTGCAGAGTGTTGTTTTTTTCCTGGCGCCACTCCCAATAAACAGCCAGATTTCGTAGGGTTGGAATCGCTGGAAATACTGCCCGAGGGGTTGGCAGCATCACTTTCCAGGCAGACGTTTTCTTACCTTTACTTATTCCCCTGTTTCTTTTATTTAAAAGGGTTTTATTCCACGTTCTCACTGCCCTACAAAACGACTTACGGTGAGATCACTCAGGAGCAAGCTACTGTAGCAGCAGCAGCAGCTGATTTAAGCTGATTTATTTCGTTTAAGCAGTTCCATATTTTGCTTGAAAACGGTTAAGTGGGAGGAAAAACAACAAATGCGTGCGGGAGGGTTTCCAGAGCAAGGGCGCTACCAGGTTTGTGCAGCAAAAGGGGCGAAGAATCTTGTGGCACATAATTCACACACTGGCCGTTTCCGCACTAGCGTGTTCTAGCGCGATGATTCCACTTTCAACATCCTCTGGAATCCTGGGGTTTGCAGTTTCGGGAGGGGCCCGCCGGCCCCTCCCGAAACTGCAAACCCCAGGATTCCAGAGGATGTTGAGAGTGGAATCATCGCGCTAGAACAGGCCAGTGCGGAAATGGCCACTGTGACAAAATGGGGGGCGCAGGCACCCCGATGGGTGAAGCTTTCGATGTTCAGCTGCCACTTTATTTATGCTACGTTGCGTTTATCGCAAGGCCTTTGCAGACTGGGGAAAGGAAGGGGGATTTCGGCAGCTTCCAAGCCGCAATCCCCGCAGTAGAGAAAAAGAAAATATTCGGGTGGTTCCACTGGGGCTCGAACCCAGGACCTTCTGCGTGTAAAGCAGACGTGATAACCACTACACTATGGAACCGCACGAAGGCTTGCCTTTCAATCAGTCTTCTTCAGTTACAGCTGAAGCGCTTCCTGCTTTGGTATTTTCTGTTTCCTGACCTGTCGGCAGTCGGGAATGGTTCGCTTTGACATCGCAGACGGGCGGCAATGCTGCTTTTTCAAAGTCCCGGGCCCCAGACTTAGGCCATTTCCTCACTAGACTGTGACAGTGCTATTATTCCGCTTTCACCATCCTATGGAATTCCGGGGTCTGCAGTTTAAGGAGGGACCTTGAGGATGTTGAAAGTGGAATAGGAGCACTATCACAGTCTAGTGTGGGCATTAGCTTTCAGCTACGAAAAGTCCTACCTCCGGTAGTTTTGTGCACCCACATACCGGAATCTATACATGTAGACGCATATTATGTGTTTGGTTTGCGGGCATAGACAAATGTCCACACATATACAAAGCCACACGATAGCTCTGCCTGCATTTTGTGCAAGATTTTTTACCATCGTTATCATGAGAAAGGGGTCGTGGAAAGCAATTTGCCCCATACTAGTATGAAATGGAAAACACCATCATACTTTTATTTCCGGTTGCAGTATGCTATCTATTTATCTGCCTATCTATCTATTTATCTATCCATCCATCCCTCCATCTAGTCTCCTCCTAGCCAGAAAACATTCTGACATGTTGGAAACAAGCATGTTTTTGAAGTGGCTCAGCAAATAGACTATTACTTTTGCGTTTCACAAAGGAGAAAATGAACGTTGCAAGAGCTTTGCCCAGCACGGCACTTCAGAGGGGATAAAACCTAGAGAAGCCCCAGCTCCTTTTTGAAAAGTGCTTTGTGGTGGCTTGCTGAACCGTTCCTCTGGTGCCTTCCCTGTCTCCCACCAACTGAGCAGGATTGCAGAGCTAAAAGCATCCCCCTCCCAATCTTTTCTGTCGGGAATTTTCTCTGGATGTGGGTGGAAAATGTGTGTCCAAATCTACCCAGAGGCAAGTTCAGTGATCTCACGAGCAAACTCTAGAAGCCGCAGCAGCAGCAGCAGCAGCAGCAGCAGCAGAAACATACTTGAAAAGTGTAGTTGAAATTTTGCCTTTGCATTTTCAGCCATACTTATTCAACCCAGGGAGCTGGAAACCTACTGGAAACTGTATTTTTCCCAGACCAGAATTTTAACAAAGGTGCTTGCTGATAGCTTTACAGAGACTTGGGCATAGTTTCTTGGGAGGCATTACACTTGGTGGGACTTTTTTCTTTTCTTTTTTAAATATTATTATCAACACACTTTTAAATTATATAAAACTACATATAAGGGGAAAATATGATAACATACAAAACCAAACTAAACTAATATGCAAACATCTGTCTAAACTACTAAATCATTACTAAACCATAACTAAAAGGGGAATACAACAGGTGCACAATTGTTCATGCAAACTCTTAACACAGTTCTTATCTGTCTGATCATCTATCCATTCCAACAGGAACCATTCTTATCTTAGTTGCATATTAATCTTCAAAGTATTCTCCATCAAACAAACAAGCAAGCATCATCCAATATTTCTTTGCTTGGTCACAATTCCACCATATATGAGCGAAAAAGGTCCCTTCAGTTTGATTACATTTCCAACACTCACTTGGGGAGCTTTTATATATTTTAGAAAGTTTTTCAGGACTGAAATACCACCTATCTATATCATCTTGTAAAAATTTCCTTTTAAATCATAACTTAAAGTAAATTTCAAGTTTTTTGTCCACATCTTTTTCCATTGAGCGAATGGATGGCCCATTGGGTGGCCCACATTTTGGGCTTGTTTAATCATACATTCTTTTACTTGTTCCTCCTCCAGTTCCAATTCCAACAATACCTTATACATTTTAGCTATCAAAGATGATGACCATTTAGTAGTGGGAGTTATTTGTGAGCAGTGGTGAAGCTCAAACTCAAGCCCACTCAGGCAAATGGCCACCCAGAAAATAGTAGGTCCAGTATCTATGCTGCATAGGTATGTTGGAGTCCGTAAAGGGTGACGCTGCCAGTCACATAATCTCTCGCTTGATTTTAAAAAAACAATTATATCCAAGGGTGGCTGACTGAGCATGTGCATGACAACAGAGTATCAGTATAGCAGTATCTTTATGATAACAATATCTTTTTCTACAACAAAATGAGTCTCATTCCCAAATAAATGTGCTCACCACCAAATGCAAACTCTGGCCATTTCCGCCCTACACTGTTATAGTGCTATTAATCCACTGGGGCTTTAGTCCAGGACTAAAATTCTGATACATGGTTGATAATTAAGTAACGTCTGTTTAACAAACAACAATGATCACTGAATCATGCATGTATTCACTCAGCGTGAAGAGTAAGAAATATTGTTACGGAGAGTGCTGGAGACCCAGGATTGACTTTGCCAATTAATGTCAGCGTAATTTTAAGTCGGACAAAGGGCTGACAACAGGAACAACCTTTAAAGTTGACTAGTATTCAAAATGGAGGAACTTTAGTGAAGCATACAGAGAAACAGAGAGAGAGAGTTCGCTTAGCTTAGACATTTTAAGCAGGCAATACCCTCTGTGAATTGAACTGTCCAGGGTGCTGAATCTCTAGCAGCCTGGCAGAGTAGCCCAGGAAGAAGTTGGGGAAGCACTATGTAATTAGTCTGTACTCTCTTATTGATTACAGGACCACCAGCCTAGCCTAACCCATGAAGGAGTTTCACAGTATGGGAGCAGTCTACCAAGAAGGCTGTCTTCTGTGTCCTCATCAGCCTATGATGGTGGGGAGATAGAAAGCTTTTCCTTAGTTTTCACACAGGCTCATAGGATACAATCTTTCAGGTAATCTGGATCTAAGCCATATAGAACTTTATAGGTAATAACCAGCACTTTGAATTGTGCCCAGAAAGAACTGGTAGCCAGTGAAGCCATTTCAACAAGGGAATTATATCTGCTCTATAATCGGCTTCAGTCAGCAATATGGCTACAGCATTTTGGACCCTCTGATGTTTCCAGTTTCCAAAGACAGCCCCACACAGAATGTTTTTCAGTAATCCAAACAGCAATCCCATGCAATACAAAGGCCTCTCTCTCTATTTGTAAGGCTATCACCTCCTGAAGCCGAATGGAGGTTTGTACCACCTAGTGCAGTGCTTCTCAACCTGTGGGTCCCCAGATGTTCGTGGACTTCAGCTCCCAGAAGCCCCAGCCACTATGGTCAATGCTCAGGGCTTCTGGGAGCTGAAGTCCACAAACATCTGGGGACCCACAGGTTGAGAACCACTGACCTAGTCGGAAGGAGGAAATCAGTGCAGTTAACTCCACAAAAAGAATTCTGCACACACAGTTAAGTTCTTTGACCACATAAAGGATTCATGAGTACAAGTGGTGTGCTTTTAACTGCCTCAGAAAGCTTATAAGCAGTGGACACCGTGCAGCTACAACCCAGATTACACACATAATACTAACAAAAGAAAAAAAAGTCTACAAGAAAATTAATGTTCTGACTTGGAATGAAATATCAAGAACACCTTTTTGGACAAAAAAATACTGTATGTTTTGAAACTGACTTTTAGCAACCCCTTTTCTGATCCTTATGAGATGGGTACAATCTACTAGGTGTTCCATACTTATTAAAGAACTGTATAAGAACATGAGTAGGATTATGCCTACTATTCTTTTCTTTTTAAATCAAAGGCATTTTCTTGGTTCACAGCTAATTAATACCACAGGGAACTGTATGGTATCAACACTGCTCCCTGCAGTATACAGAGCAAAGTCTGTCCAATTCCCTTTCCTAATACTAGCTATAAAATAACTTCAGTCAAGCTGATTAATAAAAAAGGATTGCATTTAAGAAATAGCAGCAATTCTTCTGAAATCATTTCAGTGGTATTGACATGAATCAGCAGGTTTTCAAGTTGTTCCCACACCTATAATTGCAATTTACTGCACATACCTTGTTTGAACCAAAATCAAAATACCTTGAAGGGCAAGATCTACACTGATTCTCTTTTGCCTCAGAGTATAGTGTTTTGTCAGCAGAGGGCTGTCAATGCTCGTGAAGAGGGGAATAACCATTCATTACTTTTATGTGTGCATCTTAGTGTGAAAATGTGATGGTCCCTCATATATAGGAAATTCTGTCTGCACATGTCTGCTCCATCCTGTTCACATAAGCATGGAAACATTTTGCATTCTCAAAATAAATGAACCACCATGGACCCTGTTACATAGCTCGTGAATAATACTAACACTCACACTCGCACACACACACATGTGCTATTTAGGTCCAAAAATAATGCAGTATGGCAGCCAGTTTATATCTGTACATGCATGAAGAGGCAGAAAAACATAAATCAGACTTGGAGGGAGCAAGAATTATGTTGATCTCTAGTACAGCAGCCATATGCGAAGTAATAGTGGTAGGACTATCTCTCAGCTCCATTGCACTCTGCAACATGCCACCCTGGGCAACTGTCTGGATTCGGTTAATTCTAAGCCTTATCTTGAATTTTTCGACAGCTCATCTTACAACTTCATTAGTTTGCCAGACCACATATTTTCTCTTCACAGTTTAATATTTTTCTTGTTCCATTAATCAGAACAATCTTCCACATTGTTCTTCATAAAAGTTACCACATTTTTACCTTTTAAAAATCTAAATCAACTGAATTCTAGTGTACAACTCACAGCCTGTGAGTTAGATATCAGAGTAATATATATCTTCCAGCCACCTGAAAATTTACAGAAGACCAGAAAAAGAGTAGATATACAGAAATAGAATTTCTATTTTTGTTCTTTCCCTTTCTCTCTCTCTCTCTCTCTCTCTTTCTTTCTTTCTTTCTTTCTTTCTTTCTGCAGCTTATTGAAATGATCCCAGAAGCCTGAAAACAGGGACCTATTTAGCTATTTATCTGCATTGGGAATAATGATGTTTAAGAGGTTTTGCAAATGATATAAAGGATTTTAAAATGGCAGAAATGAAGAAGGAATAATTTTATAGTATCCAAGAGTTGCTCAACTTATGAGCTGAAGAAGTATTTCATATCCAAAACAAAACTGCCGTTTTTTAATATATAGAAATTCTCTGCTCTTAACAGTGGCATGAGGGCTACAAGAGGAATTCCCAGAGAGCAGTAGCTTTTAACCCTTCATTTGATTTGTACCCCAGATGCCATTTAATCTTCATCACAGTCCATGATGTTTAGATTATTTATGGTATCCAAATGGAAGAATTTTGATATCCCTGATAGCTGCATAAAGAGGCCTAAATACCCTGAAGGCACCAGATTCTGTCTGGTCTTGGAAGCACGGTTAGTATTTGGATGAGGGACTGTCGAGAAATGCCAGGTGCTGTAGGCTAAATATCAGAGGAAGGCAATAGCAAAGCACCTCTAAGTGTTCTTTCCCTAAGGGTTCTATGGAATTCACAGGGTCCATAAGCTGACAGGTGCCTCAAAGGCATATATGCACACATATAGTAGTTGCATGATTCCCTACCTACACTTGTGGACAAATGGTCTTCTCCCCTCAACAGTACCCCCCTTACATCCCTTCATGTATACTGATGCCTGTTGCAATATCATCTTCATCTTCTCCACCAACGAAAAAGTATGGTTGGCAACAGAAAGGAATGAAAACACAAAATCAAAAATAGGGTGGTCACTATGAAAAATAATATGTGAACACCAGACAAATCACAACACAAAGAGATGCTAATACAGTGCCCTTAAAACACAACTCCTAGCAACCTTCTGGGAGAGCTTACTAGCAGAAAAATGGCAAGGCAATGTGCTTGCATGGCAAAGAATTTGGTCTAAAATGAGGGAGAGTCTATGGGAAACAGGCTTATGTGGTAAGATGATGTGCTAGCACAGTGAACAACAGGGCTAAAACTATGGAAAATGTAGGTAGGGAAAATATGGTTATGAAATATGGCACCCTGTTAATATGGCAAAATGACTCCTCCATTTCTGGAAACAAACTCTTGGGGACAGCCGGTCAATGCATATGTAGTCCCATGTACTTGAGCATAAATGTTATACCTCTCCATGCCAGTGAGAGGAAGCAACATGAAGAATTACAGCTAGAAGCCCAAAAAAGGAGTATGAGAGGCAAAAGGGTTATACTCAATACTGCTAAACATAGCTGCTTCTTTGTCAGAAGAGGAGGTCATACCTGCATGACCAGCAGAAATGGGAAAAGAAAAGAGGAAAAGGAGAAAAAGGAGCTGCCCACAACCATGTAGCCTCACGCACCCTTCACCAGGCAGACACATCTCCTGAGCACCTCAACTTAGTGAAATATAGTGGACAAGAAATCTATACCTGGAATATGAGATCAGAGTATCCCATAATAAACCCACTTACTGCATTATTTTGGGGGTTGAAATAATTTAAGCAAGAATGAGAAATAAACCATGGTACACCAGATATGTCACTTTGATAGACTCAAAGTCATTCACATGAGACCATTTCCACACTACACTATTATAGTGTTATTTTTCCATTTTCAACATCCTGTGAAATTCTGGTGTTTGTGGTTTACTGAGGCCAAAGACCTCTCTGGCTGAGAATTCTAAATGCCTCTCACTAAACTGCAAACCCCAGGATTTCATAAGATGTTGAAATAATAGCACTATAGCAGTGTGGTGAGCAAATGGCCAAAGTCGTGTGACGAACAGTGCCATAGGCAATAAATACTTGTATAGATTTCCTCTATGTCTACCTGAGTATATTTTTCATCATGGAGAAAAACTTTACATGCTTATTTCCTCTTGCTACACAGGTATAACAGACAAAGGACTTTTATTCAATAAAATGATGTGTTATTTCTAATGTGCAGTATGGAGCCAGTTGCCTCTCAGGCAACAAGAGGGTTAACCTGGAAACTAAATTCTGTTTCTCAGATTGCAAGCTATCAGGCAACCTGAATTGTAGGTTCCAGTCTTCACCTTTTTCTTGTTCACATTATTTGTAGGTAGTCCTCCACAAAAGCAGAACAAAGTATAGATTAGTTCAGACAGCAGGCTAGATATTTGATCCAGGGGAACTTGCTATGTTAGGTTCTGAGGTTTGTTCAAATATAGCCACTGTTTTAAATCGATATTATCTATAGCAGAGGTAGGCAACTGCTCATCATCTCCAGGAAGTACTTGCAAAATATGCAAAAACAAAAGGAAACGTAACTGGATGTGGCCAGAAACCCATGTATGGTTTTGTAAAGCCCTTTAAAAAAAAAGTTAAATAGTTCAGGAAGCCTCTGCAGCCTTTTAAAAAAAGATGGCCTGTTGCTCCTCGAGGCTTCTAAAAGATGCAACTCATCTTTAATTTTTGATAAAATTTTAAAAGGGGGCAGTCTGAGGAATCTGGAGAGGCTGAAGGCTGGAAAAACAACACTGGAGGCCACGGTTAGCCTCAGGGCCTCTCGTTGCCCATCCCAGTCTATCCGTATTATTTTGCTGATGCTCAAGTTTTGCTATTTTATGAAATTAAAATCTTTAGGATCTGGTGGTATTGTAATGTCTAATAAATCAGAGACTTGTATCAAACCAAGGGTTCTTTGGTTCCATTGCTGTGTTTCCAACAGCTGGAAAGCAAAATGTTCTTTAGAAACTCACAAGAAAAACATAACCAAGCAGGTGATTTGGGTCCTCTCTTGGAGGTTGTTTATCTTCAGTGCTAGGAACCTAAGAGTTAAAATGCTTCTAGGAACAGCTGTGATTTTTAATTGTTACTGTTTATATGTTTGCATTTCACTTCCCTCTGAACTCACTGTTTACTCCTTCATCCCTCAGCCGTGTGTGTATGTAAATATATGTGTGTGAACCACATGAGAACATTCATGCATCTGATGAAGTGGACATTAAAGCTTATGCTGTAATCACTGCATTCACCATTAAGGTGCCGCTGGATTCTGTTGTTTTTGCCACAACAGATGAAGACAGCAAGTTGAAAACAAAGCGAGTTCTCTGTGTATGATTTTTTCTTTCTTTCAGTGCGTTTACTCCCAAATGTAAGCCTCACTCCACATTTTAGCTTATGTCATGGCTGATATAACATCAGTTCCCGCTTCACCATTAGTCATTTTTGCAATGGTGTTTGTTGACGAAAAGAGACCGCAGAGCTCCTGATAAGAGGTAGATAACTTCAATTATCCACTTATCTGCCTGAGATCCAGGGAGTGTGGTAACAAACAGAGGTCCAATACATCACCCTGCCTCTCTGCCTGCGTTGCTGTTGTATTTGCACAGAGCTCTAGTTTCAGGCTGGATGAAGGAAAGGAGCGGTTTGTTGAATCCATTCGTTGCTCATGTGGCGTGCATGGGAAATCCATCGCCACATAAATATAAGGTAGGGACAAATATGACCCACTGTGGAGACAGCTGGAGTATCTATTGATTTCATGTCGCGTTCTGTGCACTATATCTCGGAAGAAGGCTTGTTGACAACACTTAACAGCAAACCTCTTTCCTGATACAATGGGGAAAAGCAGGTAATGTGTGTGTATTTATAGATATATTTTAGTCTTTTTAAAAAAGCAAATCAATGTCAATTGTCAGAAGCAGCGCATGCAATAACAAAGGCTCTGATTCCAAACACTGCATCTTCAGAATTAAATTTTGTTGCATTAAATTATATTTATTCCTAAGTAAATACATTTATGAGGTATAGCATGAGCCAGCAGAAATCCTGGCTCATAGAAAGGTATTAACAAATCTAACATTAAAGAGGAGCAGCAGAGATAAATCATATGGATTTATCTCTACTGCATTTCATAGGATCATAGAATTAAGAACCACATTCTAATTATCCTTAGTGAGTTTTATACACCCCCACTTTATTTGGGGGTAGAAGTAGACACTCTCTTTCTCTCTCTCTGTGCGCACATGTGTGTCATGTACTTTTTATAAGTGCACAGAAAATGAAATTGTGACAGAAATAGCCTATCATGGCACAGCCAGCACTGAGGCAGTTGAAAAAGTTACATGTGTCCAAATTATTTTCTGTTCTGAACAATTTTAAACATATGGAAGCTGCCTTCTCTGTTCCATCTGATCACCCATTTCCAGGATAGGTCTTGCAATATAAAACTATCATTTCCCTTTTCAAATCTGAAATCCCAAGATGTCTGAGACTTAATCTAGAATCCAACGTTTAAGTATGGTGCTAGATCCATTCACGTATTTTATAAAAGACTCTTGATTGCTCCTCTTTAATGTTAGATTTGTTAATACCTTTCTGTTTGCATCCTCTTTCTAGAAACAAAACAAAAAAGTAAAACCAATAACATAGAATTCTACTATCTAGATTTTCTATAGAAAAAAAGTTATCATGCCTTAACAAATTAGTATCTTAGTAAAAAAACACTATCATCTCTTCCTTTCCACCTCATTTCAAGGTAAGATTGATCATGAGTCACAGTGCTTATATATTACATTAACTTAGTATCACATTTCCAGTTTTTTATTTCTTGTTGTTTTAACTTTCTTTTGCTAAGCCATCCCCACTCCATCCTCTTCATACAGAAAGTATGTATTAATTGCTAAAATGTGAATTATCATGCTTCAGACTTGCCTGGGAATAACATCCTATTCTGCATTGCAAGTCATCACATACACACAGAGGTCTTGAATCTGATGGTTGAAATGGTTCTCAACCTTACATCCCTGAATGTTGTTGTCTTACTCCTCTCACAATCCCTGTTCATTGACCATGCTGACCATTAGGCACTTTGACTGGAGAACTGAATTCCGAAAATATCTGGGGACTTGGAAGACCACTGTGGTAGCTGAGAAGCTGTGACTTTGTACATATGGCTTTTCTTCAGTTCAGTTCAAAGAGTGAATATGAGCAATGACTTTCAAAATGGCTCCGGAAAAAACTAGCTGGTTGTTTGAAACAGTGCGTATTTCCACAAATATGATTGATGCTGTGATGCCACTCCTAAGTGCACCTTATTTCAACTGTTTCCATGTCCTTCAACTTTTCTCTGCCAACTGAAAGCCTTCCTATCAAGCATGGGAAGTAAATAGAACCTCCATGTTTAGAAGATGTATCTTTGAATTCCAGATGGCAGACTAACAAAGGCCATGGCTATACACACCTGATTGACTGCTCCTGGAGAGAGGGTAGAGGGTATTGGCTCATACAAAGGTTGCCTAGCCAAATCATACTAAATATCATAGTGCTATTAAAAAAAAAAGGGACACAATTACCACTTTTCTACTTCACATGTACTAACAGCACTATACTATAAAGTTTACTCAGAAGTAAATCCCACTAAATTCAGTTGGTTTCCCTCCCAAGTAAATGGGTATAGAATTGCAGTTTCAACATATTTTCTTGTTTTATGGGTTCCTTTGACTCTCAGATTCTCCCACTCCAAATATTGATTCCATTTCAAAGTATTCATTTTCTTCCAGGTTTTTGCAAAACATTTCCTCTTCTAATTTCTCCAGATTACCAGTAATTTTCAAATGAAATAGGAAAAGCCATTTTTATCACATGTTGTTATCCATTAATGCTAGCTTTCATGGTAGATGATGTGTTTTGTGTAGTGGTCACTCTTTTCTGGTTGGATTTATTGCAGCCTACTAATTTAGTATTCCAAAATCTTTCATATTTATCGATGTGCATATACTTTTAAACTATAGTCCTGCAGTTTGGAATTTAAGGGTACTTGGATTCTGTATGCTCTTACTTTAGTGAAAGACTCATGCTCCAAGAATGGAAAGACAAATATTCAGCCTGTAATGGTAAAACATCATACTGGTTTAGCCAAGAATAAATGTGACTCTGACTTATGGTGACACTTTCCTAGTGTTTTCTTGGCAAATATATTCAGATGAGGTAGGCTGAGAGAGTGACTTGCCCGTGATCACCTATTAGCATTCCATGACCGAGGAGTAACCTGAATCCCGGTCTCCCCAGTCCAATCCAAAGCACAAATCACTTTACCACTACACCATAGTGGCCAGGTTATACTATGTATATTTGTGGCTTATGACCATATCATATATATTTTTCTTCACCTTACCCCTTTCTCTCCAAGCTTCTGATTTTTACATTTACATTTCAAAAATCTGGTTTTTAAAAACTCCAGCTCTGCTTGTGCTCTGGTCTTAACCCATGAAGACTGATCCTATGCATTATTTTTGCAACCCAGTTGTGAATTTTCTCCCTACTTGACTTCAACCTTAGAAGTCCAGATTTTTTTTTTTAACTGGGTGGCTTTCTATCTGTCCCACCCCCACCACAGACAATTGACACAGAACAGAGCTTTCTGGGCGGCTGCTCCCACACTGTGGAACTCTCATCTAAGAAAAGCTGATTATGTTTCCCAAGAAGATGAAGACTTTTTTATTTAAACAGGCCTTTGGTCTTTAGTTGGGTGTGGTAGAAAGGTGCACTGTATTTGTGTTTTATGTTTCTCTTGTTTATTTAAACCAGTCATGACTAGACTGGCAATGGTCATTGCCCCTAGACTGCAGGAAGAGATTCAATAGAAAAATGGGCTGAATTCAAAAAAAGTACTGAAGCTCTAACTCTTCTGGCAGGCCTACGCAATCAGTTTTTAACTATTGTGGTGTATTTTAAAAGGTTTTTTGTGTTTCTAGTTGTGTTTTAATCTATGTTGTATCCTGCCTTGAACCTTGGGGAGAGACAGGTAAGAAACAAATTATTACTATCGTTGTTAATGTTATCATCATCATCCAATGTTTTAAATTTTTTAATATTATATCTATCTAGTCGTTTTAAACATTTTGTACAACATATTATTTTAACTGTTTTTAGAGTAAGCTTATACGGTAAGCTTTATCCCCATGTGGGGAGAAAGGTGGGATATATACTAAGTAAGTAAATAAATAAGGTAAGTAACTAAATCAATCCCACTCCTAACATTTGTTTTGACTGAGCTGATGGATGTAGTCCAAGGATTGGTGTTGGGGATCAGATGGCTGTTTTGGAGATGTTTCTTCTTTTTTTTAATACTTTTATTAAAGTTTAATTGCAAAAAGAAAAAAAGAAAAATGAGTGGGTTACATCATTATTAAATGTACCCCTCCCACCCCCCTACTTCCGCGCTTGTGTTCTCCAGCTGAAACTGCTTTGCACAAAAGAAGAGCGATTACATTTTCATTAACAAAGGAAAAGATGATTACATTGTATCTTATTCCATTTCTTGTACATCTTATAAATTTATATCTTTCTCCAGTCCAATACACCATTCCATTCTCTTTCAAAGTTCTGTATAGGTTTATTTTTCAAAGAAAATGCTAATTTTTCTATCTCTACCATCTCCAGAACTTTTAGTTTCCACTCTTCTAAATTTATATCTCTATTTTCTTTCCAATATTGTACATACAACAACCTCGTTGCTGTTATCAAATATAACAATATCGTCTGATGCCTTCTTATCTGTCTATATTGTCCTCGCATAGGCCCTTTTCGCACCTTACCTGTTTGCGCGATGGGAGAGGGCGGCTTGCACGGGAAGACTCATTCGAAACGCTGCTGCTTCCCTGCTCCTTCCTACCGCAGGTCGCTTCCTGGTAGCGCGACCGTTGCTCTCGGGCCCCGCCCCTTCCTTCCGCAGCGCAGTCTGGGAGCTGTAGGCTGCGCTGGGGGAAGGAAGTGTGACCCGCTCGGCTCACCGAAGCACCGCACACAGGTAAGTGCGTGAGAGTGCTGTGAGCACTGCGCGAGCACGCATTATTTTCGGCTTACAGCCGAAAATGAAAAAATGCGCTTGCACATTGCTTTAGCCTCGTGAGCATCGCTCAAGTGGGAGTGTGTCATATGGAGCGACACTCCCATTCACGCAACGGTCAAGGGGCTCTCGCGCAAAAAAAAAGGCATGCGAAAGGGGCCATATTTAACAAATAAAACTCCAGTATCATTTCAAAATTCAATTTGCAAATTCTTTGAATTTCATCATGTTCCAAAATTTCCTAGCCCTTCTGCAAGTCCACCACATGTGAAAAAAGGATCCAATCTTTTCATCACATTTCCAACACTTCTCAGTCCCAGATTTAGTTATCTTTTGTAATCTTATTGGAGTCATATACCATCTATGGAGCATTTTATAAAAAATGTCTCTTAAATTTAAATTTGGTGTAAATTTTATGTCAGTTTTCTATATTCTCTCCCAAACTTCTAGTTCGATTGGATGTCCTACATTCTGAGCCCATTTGACCATTGAGTCTTTAACTACCTCTGTTTCCATTTCTCTTTTCAACAGTAATTTATAGAATTTAGAGATTCTCTTTTTTTGATCTCCCTTCATCAATAGATCTAGTTCATTTTCTCTTCTCTCAAATCCATGCAATTTTTGATGCATTTTAAATCCTTCTTTAAGTTGTCTCCATGGGAACCAATTTAACTCATGTCCTTTTTCTTTTAATTCTCCTGCTGTGCGCATTCTTGGTTCTCCCCCTCCTATTTCATAGGAGGATATGTTAATTTCATAGGATATGTTAATAGATTTCCTTGTTTTGTTGGAGCCATTCCATACGCTTCTTGTGGTGAGGTCCATTATTGGAAGTTTTGTGTAATATTTCCGCTTTATTTGTATCCAAATCTTTAACAATGTTTTCCAGATACAATGATTATTGAACTCTTCATTTACTGTTAATCTATCATAACATAAATATCTGTGCCATCCGAATCTATTATTTATTTCTTCCAATTCTTTAATAGTTTTTCTCTAACTGAATCCAGTCCTTGATCCAATCTAAACAGCATGCATGATAATAACCTTTCAAAGATGGTAAATCAAATCCTCCTCTCTCTTTTGCATCCTTAAGTATTTTGAATCTTATTCTTGGTTTTTTGCCTTGCCAAATAAATTTTTGTAAATCCTTTTCCCATTCTTTAAATATCTTCTCACTTCCTATTATTGGAATATTCTGAAAGAAACATAAGCTTAGGTAGTAAGGACATTTTAAAAGCATTTATTCTTCCCAAGAGTGATAGGTTTAAGTTTTTCCATTTCTCCATTTCATTTTTTATCTCTTTCCATATCTTCAAATAATTATTATCAAATAATTCTTGATTCTTTTTCATTATGTTAATTCCTAGATATTTTGTTTTCTTAATTAGTTGACATCCAGATCTTTTCTCCAAATCAGCCTGCTCTTTTTTAGTCATATTTAGTGTCATCATCATTGTCTTTTCTTTGCTTATCTTGTATTCTGCGACTAATCCATATTTTTGTAGAATTCCCATCAGCTCCTGTGCTGATTCTTGTGGATCTTCTAAAAATATGACTACATCATCTGCAAAAGCTTTCAATTTCAATTCCTTTTTCCTTATTTTTAGGCCTTTTATTTGTGGGTCCTCATTTACTATAATCAACAGTATTTCCAATGTAGCTATAAACAATAGTGGTGATAACAGGCACCACTGCCGTACCCCCTTATTTATTGCAAAGCTTGTCGCAATGTCACCATTTATTATTAACCTTGCAGATTGGTCTTGTAAATTGCTCAATCCATTTACAGAAATCTTCTCATTTTGAAGATGTTTCAACATCTGTGTTAACGTTACCTTATCAGGGATAGTTCAGAAATGTCACATTACTACAATCATATTATCCCAAATTATCTTCACTCATATATCAAGTCATAATCTTGATTCGGTTTTCTTACTTGAACAGGAAAAGGATTGTTCAAATGTATGTTTTGTTGGACGCCTTATCATGGTCAAATATATTTCTGGTAAAGGTGAGGACTGTTGGCCTTGCTTTTAAGTGCAGGGTTCAGGGCCCAATTAAGATGGTCCATCTGTAATTCAGAATACTCCATTCTTATCGCAACTTCACCCTGTAGAATGGTAAGGGGGCTTCCTGTTATCTTGGCTAGCACTTCTTTGAAAGTCCTAGAGACTGTGGCAGGTTGGCAGTTGTCAATGCACAAGAGTTCCCTTAGGAAACTAAGCTTTGTAATCTATATCCAAATGCGTTTAATCTGTTTTTAATCATGTGCCTTATAAATAGAATTGTCTGTTCAATTGTATTTTAAGTTTTGTAAAATAAAATTTTGACTGAACTTTGTTTTGAATTTTGAAAGCCACTTTGGGTTCCATGCTGGGAGAAAGATGAGATTAAAATGGAATAGGATACAAAAATGGCCCGTTCAGTCCCATTGGGCTGAATCTAATTCATCTTCCTGTTTCATCAGGGAACCATTCACTCTATGCAATTATAGAACTATGATTCCACTTTAACTGCTGTGGCTCAGTTTTATGGAATCCTGGGATTTGAAGCATAGGGAGGGACATTTAGAATTCCCAGCCAGGGAGAACTAGCGCCTCGCCAGACTACTCACCCCAGGATGCCACAAGATATTGCCATCATGGTCAAAGTGGAATATAGTGCTATAATTGTATAGTGTGAATAGGCCCCAGGTTCTTTGATTCCATGAGAAAGAACAGAAAGAAATGGATTTGTTAATTTTTCTGTTCATATTCAAGCCTTGCGAGCTGAAAGCTATAGCTGCTTCATAGCATCTCCATGTAGAAAACAACTGAGCATCATTTGATAATCTTGGGGAAGCAAAAGCTGATTTTATTATGGGGAATTGGGAAAGATCCTTACTTCTTTACCTGATGATGAGATTGTCTTGTTGGCTGTTTGTGGAGGGACAACTAAAAATTTCCCTGCCAAAATGCTCTTTCAGTATCAGTGAGAAGTAGACATCCATCAGCTCTTTTAGGACCTTTCCACTCTACACTATTATAATGCTATTACTCCACATTCAACATGCTGTGGAATTCTAGGTTTGTAGTTTACAGAGGCCAAAGACCTCTCTGGGTGAGAATTCTAAATGCCCCTCCCTAAACTGCAAACCCAAGGATTCCATAGGATATTGAAAGTGGAATAATAGCACTATAACAGTTTAATGTGGAAAGGCCCTTAGTCTTCATGCCCCAATTCAACTTCTGTATTGGTGGTGTTCCCAAAGTCCACATTTGGTTTTCAGCACAACATAGGCCCTTTTCGCAGGGGATTTGCCATGCGAAAGGACGCCTGGAGTGTCGCGCAATTGTGAGGAGCGATCTGTACGACACACTCACAATCGCGCAACGCTCCAGGGTAGGGCAGGCACCGCTTGCGCACTTTATGGTGTGCTATCATGCGTTGCTCCAGGGCCCCGTGAGCACTTGCCATGAACATGGAGCCTCCAGAGCCGTGGCGGTTGCACTTCCTGCCCCAGCCTGGGAAACTCCCAGGCTGCGCTGAGGAAGGAAGAGGCAGGGCTCTCGCGCTGCCTGCTTGGGAGCAGGCAGCTCATGTGGAGCTGAAGCAGCAGAGATGCGAGAACCTCTCGCTGGAGGCTTCTCGCGTGATCCCCGCACCCCAGCTCCACGAAAAGGTAAGCTGCGGAAAGGACCTCAGAGTCATAAAGAAAACAGCCTCCTCCATGTATAGAGCACACCAAAATATTGCCTTCAGTACCTGCATACCTTCTCCTTACCCCATCTCCAATCTTGCAAGGAAAAAGGAGAGATAGTGTTGGGCAAGTAGTACCTGTAGTTGCAGGTGCATGCCTGGCATTAACAGGTGGTTCTTTATGTGCTCCTCACTGGCTTCACTAGCGCACAGATAGCACAGATCATTATTTCTGTTGTACCTTGCTGGTCAGTGATATAAAATCTGTTTTTGCCATGTACTATTCTTTCTTATCAGGACTAATTCTCTCCAGAATTGGATTATTGTACTATATTGAGGTGAACACGAGAAGGGTATGGAGTGCAACACCACTGTCTGAAAGAAAATTATCACCTCTGAGGAAAATTTAATTCATATTCCAAGTCTCCACTGAAGTCATGGGATGTAGCATTTCTTTAAAGAAGAACCAAGTGAACAAATCAGAACGAGGTAAAATCTGTTTGCGTAATGGCTATTCTGTGGTATTGTAAACAATCCTTTTGAAATATTACTTAATTTGAAAGATCCTAGTTTCACACTAGGCTATCTCAGGTGGTGTTAATGGATTAGGAAAAAGGAACGAATGATCTGGATGAAATAAAATATAAGCTTATTCCAGGCAAGACAGAGTACTACTTATCAACAGAAAAGCAGGTCAGGGATTCATCCTCTGCTAGATGGGTTACACTCCTCCTGAAGATGCAGGTTCACAGTTAAGGGTTGTACTGGCTTCAATGCTGAACCTGGAGCTTGGATTTCTGTGGTGGCCAGGAGCCCATTTGCACATTTAAAGCTTGTGTGTTAGCTCTTTCCAGAGTGATGCCTAATCTGGTCATGGTGACACATGCTTTACTTAAATCCCATTTGGTTTATTGTACACTCTCTATGTGGAGCCGCCTTTGAAGACCATGTAGAAAGTTCAGCTGTTCCAAAGACCTGCAGCTAGACTGTTGACTGGAGGTGGTTATAAGGAGCACACAGTTCTCTTATTACAGCAGTTCCACTGCCTTACGGTCTGTTTCCAGGCTCAAGAGGGCTGTTTACAGTTTATAAATCTGTATATGGCATAGGCCTAGTTGCTGTTGTTGTGTGCCTTCAAGTCATTTGTGCCTCTAATTGTTGTTGTTGTGTGCCTTCAAGTCACCACTGAATTATGATGACCTAAGACAACCCTATCACAGGCTTTTCTTACCAAGATTTGTTCAAGGAGGGCTTTGCCTTTGCCTTCCTCTGAGAGAGGAGAGAGTGTGACTTGCCCAAGGTCATCCAGTGGGTTCCATGACAGAGCAGGGGTTCAAATCTTGGTCTTCAGTGTTATAGTCCAATGCCATGCTGGCTCTTGTGAGTCTAGGTAAAGGAGCATATTCTCCTAGTTCAGGCTTTGAGACCTTCAAGGTAGGCATTTCTCTTTGTCCTACCTCACTCAGAGGCACGTACAATGGCAATGCAGCCTACTCCAATGCTCTGCAACTCTATTTCTAGAGAAGCTAGGCCACATCCTTCAATTCTCCCAGGCCATTTCCACCCAGCTCCTCCCTAAACTGCAAATCCCAGGATTTCATAGGATGTTGAAAATGGAATAATAGTACTATGACAGTCTAGTGCAGAAATGGCACCAGTCTGGCAGGGACACTCCCAATTAATCCGGTGTGGTCCCACTTTCTAAGCTGCTTTTCAAACATTCCACTTTTCTCTCTCCTACTCCCACTTTCCTCCTTTGCCCTTGCCTTACTTCAGTTACTGCGAACTGAGCTCAATATGCAAGAGCTTTTGCACTCAGTTAACTAAGCAGTGGGCAGAGGAGAGGAGGAGTGGACTATTTCCCTTTCCAGAAGGCTCAAACACAAGCAAACTGCTGCAACCTCTTCTAGCTAGCTTGTATGTTCTTCATCATTAATGACTTTTGCCACCTTGAATGCACTCTGATGTTGTTTATACATGTGTGTCCTAGTTTTAATCTTTGAAATATTGGAGGTTATGCTTCACTGGACCCTTCAAAAGCAGGGCAGGAAAAATGCAGCCCAGGGGAGCCACAAAGAGCTGTTTTTGTGGCCGATATGGTCCAACTTTTTAAAAAAACAAATGCCCTCTAAGGGGTGGGCGAGCAATTTTGCTGTGTTTTTTTCCCCCCTCTACTCTTTTAGGCCCAAAGGAAGTGAATAGGAAATTGACTTCTGGATCACTTTCTGTTTTTTAAAAAAGGCATCTCAGAGGTTTAACGTAGCTTGGGAATAGTGAAATTTCCCTATGTTGCATACAGGGCATTTGGAGGGAAAAACTTTTTTTTTTTTTGTGGGGCATAAATGGAGAGACAGCCCTCCCAGGTCTCCTAAGGAAACAATACTGCCCACTAATCTCCAACAGTTGTCTGCCCCTGCTCTATAATATTGTCCTTCAATTGGTAAGTAAAAACCCTTTATAAAGAAGCTACACAGGCTTTTGGGAACTGAAACATTTTTAATAATGTGCTGAACTCTTCTTATTTCTTGCTTAATGGATTTGTTTTTAAGTTACTTTAAATTCTGTTGATCTATTATTGATCAGTTTTCTTTGTCTGTGGCACCAGATCCACTGGTATGTGAATACAATATGCTTGTTAAAACAGTAAGTGGCAATCAGAACACTTGCTTGAGTATGACAAAGGAAACACATAAAAGATTGCAATAAAGGAACAAAATTGCTATTAATAAGATAATATACCACTACAGGCGAATGCTAACAACGGCATCTAAGACAACTGATTCCCTTTGCAGTTCACCGCTGCTGCTTAATTTATGTTTTATGTTTTTGTATCTTTTTACTAATGTGAATTTTCTCTGTATCAAAGGAGTGGATGTCAAATTGAAATAGGCTGAAAGGTTCCACTTCCCCCAACCATCAGAAATCTGGAATTAAACCAAGAAATTTTCATAGGACTCAACATCAAATATTTAGATTAACTCTGTTAAAGTTCAAGAACGCCTGTTCACTAATACATTTTCCATATACTCCTTCTGCAATGCCTCTTTGGTTGTTCTGGCATAGCAAGCAGATTCTGGAAATATTGGGTTGACGTCATTGCTCTTGGTCTCTTGAGTCTTAATTAATTGTATTTAAAATGACAAAGCAGCACTTCTACTTGTGTGAGAATTGGAATAATGATGTCAAGAGCTATAGGAAAGGTGATATATTCCAAGAGAAGCAAATCTCTCTGCCAGGGCTATCATCTTAAAAACAGGTTACTACTTGTTTAATAATACAGGGCATGTGAACTGTTCAACACCTTTTAGGTCATTTCCGCACTAGCCTGTTATAGCGCTATGATTCCACTTGCAACGTCCTATGGAATCCTGGGGCTTGCAGTTTCGGGAGGGGCCAGCCGGCCCCTCCCAAAACTGCAAACCCCAGGATTCCATAGGATGTTGCAAGTGGAATCATAGTGCTATAACAGGCTAGTGCGGAAATGGCCTTAGTCCACACAATAACAATTTCCACAGTATGTCTAGTGCTGGGTCTAATTTCTGTTGTGACATGTTTACTGACTATTCACTAATGTGAATCAGAAGCACTCATTAAAATACTATGACTGCACACATCTCGTTTTAAAGTCTGAAACACTAAAAGCATATATCTAACAAATGAAAACTTTCTGAGAAATCATACTCTGTGTAATATTGATTTTGCAATAATTTGTCCACTAAATATTAAAATCATATATATTTTCTCCAGCATCATTGAATCAACCTTTAAGCACTGTTCATTTTTGGGAATTAAAAATGTCTTTCCTCCAAGTGAGTTGTTGTTGTAACTCAAATATCCTTAAGATATGTAGTGAGAGATGTGAAGGTGTGGTGAATCATCTTAGATTTTAACCTATTTAATTTTCACTTCTCCTGTTTGAAAGACTATTTAAGTATTTATTTAAATACTTGTAGCCTAACCCATATCCCAAATATCAGAGAAATGTTCAGTAAAATCAATTTGACTTTTGTGTCATCTAAGCTTGGAAAAGTGTATTCAGGTTTTATTTTGTTTTTTTAATATCAGAAACAGTACTAGATACAGATATCTGCAGAGGGCAAAAAGTACAGCAACATCTAGTTTTAAGAACAGAAAATTTAATTTTAATAGGCCCAGGATCATCCTGGAGGTGATACAGGCTCTAGTTGCTCTTACTGGCTTCTGCCCCAGAATGAAGCCTGATAGCACATAGGCCTTCTGGGTCTGACTCTTAACAAAGCAATGCACAACTCAAAGTTATAGGAGACTCACATCTGAACACATTTCTTGACTTTACAGAGTTTGGGAGGAGAAAGAGCATTTTATTTTCGAATTTCCTATATGGGGAATACCAAAAGACTCTTTGTTCTTTTATCTTATCCCAAGATAACAGTGAAAGCCAACCTAGTGTAGTGCTTTGAGCATTGGACTATGACTCTGGAGACCAGGTTCAAACCCTCGCTCAAGAATCGGGACCCACTGGGTAACCTTGGACACACTCTGTCAGCCTCAGAGAGAGGCAAAGGCAACCCCCTCTGAACAAATCTTGCAAAGAAAATATTGTGAAAGGTTTAGCTTAGGGTCGCCATAAGTTGGAAATGACTTGAAGGCACACCACAACAAAGATAACAATCCGTTCCTAATCTTGTTCCTTCCCAGTTCTGTGTTTAAAAAGGGGTGAATTTTACTGAGACCAGAGGTCTGGAGAAAAAAAAACAGGACAAGTGTGTCAACAGTATAAGTTTTTGAAGAGGTCTGGTCTGTGAGTGATTTCTCTCCTAATGTGTGGCATCTTGAAGGTCACAAGAAAAAATCAGATATACAGATTTCTGTGGGCTGTATTTTGTCTTTCAAAAGCATGGGACAATAGCCCACATGAGTCAGTTCACCTACACATTGTGCTGTACAACAGGTTCTTTGGACCTTTAGATGCAGTGTTGTCCTAGGATCAATGAGCAAGCCATGATTGTTGCTGATGTGTGCCCTCAAGTCGTTTATGACTTATGGCGACCTTAAGGCAAACCCATAACAGAGTTTTTTGGAGTTGAGAGTGTGTGATGTGCCCAAGGTCAGCCAGTGGGTTTTCATGGCTGAGCAGGGAACTGAATCCTGGTCTCCAAGGTCATAGTCCAATGCTCAAACCCCTTACACCACACTGGCTCTTGATTACCTTCTCAGGTTGTCTGAAAACACAAGTTTGTATAACCTTGAAAAGTACACAGTGCATATGTAAACTCTAGCAGGATCCAAAGATCTGCAGCATGAGTTGTGAATAATAAATCTTTTCTTTCTGTCCACTTTATGTTTTGTCAGCCATCAAAGCAGCTGTCCTCATCCAAAGGTGGTATCGGTCTTACATGGCCCGGATGGAGCTGAAGCGGCAATACGCTCTTAGCATCTTTCAGTCAATTGAATATGCAGAAGAACATGCACAGTTACAGGTCTGTATTCCATCGAATTTTTTTTTTTACATAAACCACCAGTAAATTGCAACAAGCTGAATTTACAAATTATATTCTTCATGTATAATGTAGCTCGTATGTTTGTATTCATCGTAATGGCCAAAGTTTAAAATTTAGGTTTGGTTACATATAAGGCTGGCCCAAGATGTTTTCCTCCCTGGGGAAGAGCAGAAAAACAGTACCCCCTCCTACCTGACTCAAAGTGCACAGTACCCCCAAAACGACCACGTTATGATGGCTCCATGGGTGTAGCCATAGAGGGAGAAAAATGTCCCCTCAGATAAGAATTCTTCCCCTCTCCATTAAATTTTTGGTCAGTACCCAAAATTCTAGCAGTGCAGTTGGTGAGACAATGAAAATCACTTACACCTAGAACTCTTATGTTTACTGTGTTCTCATTCGCTTGGTAACTTTGGATACCTAAACTGTATTTCTAAATGTTCAATTGAAGTTTTAAGCTACTGCAATGCTAGAAATTTGAGGAGTAAAGGAACATTTCATTGGGTGGATGGAATTCTTACTTGGGGCGGAAATATTCTCATTTTGTTCCCACCTGTAGCGACACTCCTGGGTGACACCTGAGGCTGAAAATCCCATGAGCACCTCTCCCTCTTCTTTGCATTAGAAATGCAATAACAAGTAAACAACAGTTTGATTCCTTTCTTGTCACTCAAAACCTGCTTCCTGATGCAACCATCTCATTCCACCCAGTGGCAGCCAGTGGCTCCCACGTTGGTAGGGCAGTGAATCAGTTCTGGTCTGAACTTTAAAAGGTATTTAGTTATTTTACATTGCATCATTTTGGAATGGGATTTCAGCTTGTTTCTATTTTGTATGTGAATACCTTTTTGCATGGTAAATTTGATTTATGTTATGTCATTAAATTTGTTTTACCCTACTTCTTAGTGAAATAGCACCTATACATGCAGAAACTTTTCATCATTCTGTTTTATGAGGAAGGAAGTGCTTAAGAGCTTGTACTGCGTAGCCTTTGTAAACAAGGAAAATCTTCCCCTTCTTATAAATGAGCACTCTCAGCAGTTACTTGCCTGGAGTTACAGCAGCACAATTTAAAATGGGAGACTGGCAAGAAATGTCAGCTTTCCAACTATTAAATATGTATGTTTTCTTTCTCAGTTGTCCAACTTCTTCACATTCATGCTGGACCATTTTACTCAAGCGAATGAGTCTGATCCAGGTATGGCTGAGATATTATATTTAATGGATTGGCTTAATAAGTTTTGCAAGTGACTGCAGGTATGTCTTTTGTATATAAAAAACATAATACAGCCAAAGCTGTATGTGCCCAGATATAATTTCCTATGCATGCATCTATAGCCATTGAAAGAGCGGCATGCTGAGATACCAGCATTTGTTCCATAAGGCTAAAAATCTAAGAGGGGGTGGGCATAGTTGGTTCCCAGGCCGCATTACATCTCCTCTCAGTCAAAGCAGTAAGAAAAGAGGATGCCTGTGTGTCTGTCGCAGCCATGACTCATCAGGACTTTGGGTCAGATGTCTCAAAATTTGACAGAATGTTCTTGGTTGTCTCCCACATTGCAGTAGTGGTAAATTTCAAGTCAAAATTCATAATAGAGGGCTTTGTAAGGAAAAAAGAAAGGATATTTTTCTTCCCCGAAAAAGACTGGAAAACATGAATTTTTGAGACACTGCTGCGGAGACTCCTAAGGTTTAAAAAAGGGGTCAGGAAAGTAGGTGAAGGCTTTTGATAAGATTCCTGAGATCAATTTTTTAAAACGATGGAATGGGGAAAAGAGGAGGCCCCAAGGAAGGTGAGCAGCACCGCTGAGATTTTTTGACTCAGATCTTAAAATAACTTGACTGACCCAGGATCCTAGTGGGGAGCAAGAGAACCAGACCATTTTGCAGCAGGAATTCAACATTTATGTTCTGTCTGTTTCATAAGAATAATACTTAAAAGAAATCTGTTTGAGCTCCTGAGGCTTTCCTCATGGTTTGTTTGAAAGCTGGCTCTTGGTCTGAATCTTTTTGGTTGGTTCCAACTAGAGTAGACCCCACTGAGTCAGTAGCTGAATACAGAGGCCCTTACCACACTAAGTTGTCATCCCACCAAAGCAACACATTGTTCCCATTCAAGAACCCATGCTATCACTTGATGTCATTGCTAAACAGCTGCTGTTGCATTCCCATGTGCTGCAAATCAGCCCTTTTTCATTGTTGGAAAAAAATCCAGTAATGGCCTCTTTTCCCACCACAATCCCATCAGCTGGGTGAGTGTGGTTCCCCAATAGTGCTTGATAGCACTTCCTTCATCGCTGATCGGGGAGTGGGTGGGGAATGGGCGTGCCTAGGTTGTCCCTGCTTCAGCTACTGCCGTGGCATGGCAGGTTTGGAATCTATCACCTCTCCATGTTTATTTTAACTTTCTCCTTTGCGTTAAAACTTATTTTTTTAATTCATTTTTTAGCATTATGGTGCAAACATGCAATAGCACATGGGCGTGTCATGATGTTACAATGTTGCTGCGCTAGTATGGCTTACAAAAAAATAACCAACCAATCATGAGCTGCAGGGCAGGGAAAAGGTGGAGAAAAGGACTCACCAATGATGCTGTAATGCAGAGGGAACACCGGTAGCAATAATTCTACTCATCTGCTGAAGTCAAAAGGGTGCGGTAGAGAGCGTTCAGAACCCAGTACTGTCACGGAAATGGAAATGCTGTGATTCAAATGGAACAATGCGTTATTGAGGCACGGTGCGGTGAGGACCTGAGTGAACAGTCAGTCAATCCCATTTAATCAGTCTACTTTTTTGGGGACTAGCAATCAGTCTTTGGCCTCACTCTTTTGTTTTCTTGTCTTCCCCTAGTTTCATGTCATTTTGGAGGGAATGTTTGTGCAGGTGTGGTTTTCTCTGTTTGTGTATGGATGGACTAAGCCACTGAGGCTAAGCTCATAGAAGTTGAGGTTCTCATAGAATTTCTCAAAGTTTGATCATATCCTCTCTCTATACACACATTAATTAACATAGTGTGTCTCAGATTATTTTATTATCATCAGTTATTGCTTTTGTGACTCATCAGTCTGCTTGTTTTGCATAATTAAACTTTAATTTGTGACATACTTTAAGATACCATAAGAGTCTTGCTGGTTTTTACAGATGAGTGCATAGTTTTTAGGCTCCTTGTGCCAATTGCATTTACCTGCTATATGATTATATTAATAGTTAAAACTGATGTTCATGATTCTGTTGACCTGGATCCAGGATCCATATTCAACTCTCAGAACTCTTTCCTCCTAACAACCTGAATTTCAACAGGATGGGTGATTAACTGGACAACAGTTCATATGAAAATGATCTAGAAGTCTTAGAAAACCAAAAGTTAAATATGAATCCAATATTTGTGTGTTTACGGTGCCAAAAAAAAAAAGATTAATTCATTTCTAGGTTGCATTAACAGAAGTATTGTATCTACATCAAGAGACAAAGATCAAGTTCTGCTTTGGTTAGATCTCACATAAAGTTCTGGGTAGTAGAGCTTAAAGATATTGACTATCTGGAATATGTTCAAAGGAGAGTGATCAAGATGATAAAAGGTCTGAAACAAACATTTGAGGGAGCTCTCTGTGTTTAGCTTAAAAAAGAAAGGACTGAAAGTATCATGATAGGAATTGGAAGATGGAGCAAGTTTTTTTCTGACACTCAAGTGGTTCAGATCAAACTGATGGATTCAAATTATGAGAAAAGAAATTCTAAGTAAACATTAGGAAGAATGTCTCAATAGGAACAGCTGTTTGATAGCAAGGGGATAGGGACTTCCAGAACAGTGTGGAAGGTACAGTGGGGAGTGCACAATGAATAGGAATTGAGGAAGCTCTCTTATTACCCATCTAATGGCGGGATCATCCTGAATTGACCTCTACTCAGAAAGTCCTTCCACTTGTGGAGAGGTTATGAACAAATTATTGTCCATAGAAATTTTTGTTCTCAACTAAACTAAGTGTTTGCAAGTTGCTTTTCTGCTTCTTTTATAGACATCAGCTCTCACTTTCTCTCCATTATGGATGATTACCACATGGCAGGCTCAGATCCTGCAATGGCCGAGTATGAAAGGACAATAGAGGTACCCACCTCTTACTATGGCCCTCATCTGTGTTTTCCCCTCACCACTGCTGATACTGATGCACTTCTTCGGGCTTTCAAGCATCGTCAAGTAAGTTCTTACTATTAAATGAACAATACCGTATTTTATATTTACAGGGATCTGTAAATTGTCCAGGTCATAATCATAAGGGCATGATAATATGATTAAGAAAAAAGGGCGCAAATTGAAAGAATGTGTGGTGGGGAAAGTAATTTCTAGGCTGTTGTTTTTAACATGTTGAAAGAGATGAATTATTGGGTATCTATTTAATTTTTTTTATTTATAATATGTTCAAGAAGAAAGAGAAGGCATCATTTTCCCAATAAACTATATACATGAGTTTTATGCTCAGGCCAATTAGATTTCACTCCCCCAAACCATGCCATTTTAAAATGGCTAGATCTAGCAATCACTCTTTTGGGTAAGATAAATACTTCTTCAACCCTTCTGAAGAAGATTTAATCAAAGACTTAGGCCCCTTCCACACCTACTTTGTCCCATCATGCTCTGGTGGTGATCCCAGCAGCAGCTCTACTGGGAGGGGAGCACAAAGGGAGCACTCCCCTCCACATGGGACAATCTCCCTGCAGAAGGGAGCATGATGGACACACCTCTTCCTTCCGCAGTGCAGCCGGGTACTTTCTCAGGCTGCGTTGTGACAAGAAGCACCACCATTGTGCTTCCTGCCCTTCCACGGGACAGGTAAGTGTGGGATGGTGGCGTGATTGTGCGTCATTGATAGGGAAAACCTGTCAATGATTTAATCTGTGATCACTCCACCTGAGGACGGGAAAGGAGCAGAACCATGATGATGTCATGCAGAAACGTCATTGCAGTACTGCTCGTCTCCCATCCCCACAACGGGATGGGAGGACACTGTGGAAAGGGCCTTAACTAAAGCCTCACCTAGTATCAGGAAACTATTTAACTTCTAATGTTGCTGAATGCTACATTTTTTAAATAAATAAATAAATAAATAAGAAAGCTTATGATCTTTATAAATGTAACTGTTAGTAGAAGCTGTATCTATTCAGTTCACTAACTCAGGGGGAAAATGGACCCTTCCAAATACACACACACATTTTCCCTGTGGATATTGGTATCACTGTGGATATCTGCATTTCTAAATTATTGCAATGATAATGCATATTTTCCTTCTTCTAAATGCTGATCTGTCCATAATTGATAAAACAAATCATTAATGTCTCCTCTGTTTGTACATATAAGAAAACTTCATATAGCTTCATATAGCTCTTATAAGAAATGCTTAAAATGCAGCACATTGATAACTTGCTCTCCTATGTGGGATGACTGCAAAATGGTCAAGAGTGAGGCACACAGGACCTCCCAGATGAACTGCAGGTCCCATCTGTCCTAGCCAACATAGCTAATTGTGAGGGATTATGGAAACTGCAACCCAGTAATATCAGCCCATCCCTGGAATATGAATTAAACCAGCCTTCCTCAGCCCAGCCCAAGACGTGTTGAACTACAAGACTCATCACCACTATCCAGAATGCCCAGTTCCATCATGGTAATAGGAGTTGTAGTTCAGCATGCCTTAGAGGGTGCCAGGATGATGGAGGAGGAGGAGGAGGCTTCTTTTGGGGGACTTTGGTGACAGTTTTCTGCCAATGGTGGTCTATAGTATCTTGTCTCTTTCTCTGTGCATGTCTCTACACAGCAGCTTCATGCTAGATATGTGCTTCAACTGTTGCATGAGACCAGAAAGGTCCTTCAGCAGATGCCAAACATTACTCAAGTGTCAACTTCTTATGCCAAGGAAATCACTATTTGTGGTAAGTTGTGAATGCCCTTTGTAAGACAGACATGGCACTAGAATGGCATCTGGGTTGTATTTTGAATTTGCAGGGTCACATAGGAACGCCACTGGTAGCTGGTACCTTTAGAATGTTAGCATCTCTCTTCTCCTATTCCACCGTATCCTTCGTGTTTTCCCTTTATTATAATTTTTTTTAATTTAAAAAAAGACTGATGAGTCACCCTCTGGCAAATATTTTAAGTATGCCAAATGCTTCCTCCCACTTCTTTTCTGTCAGATTTGCTGAGTGAATCAGCAATTAAACTAGGCAAACTTTTAAGAAAAGAGCTGCTTTTCCATCTGTATAATGCTATTTTGTGTGGTAAATAATCTCTTTCACCTCTAGCCTTCCCCCCACAAGTACTCAAACAAATGGTTCCTGTACGTGATCATTGTGAAATAAAAGCTTGTTCAGCTATACTTATTCTGAGGCCATTAAAAAAAACAACACCTCTATAAGGAAAATGAACATATCAATGGGGAGTTAGTGTACGTTTCAGTTTTCTAATTTATGAAATATAATTAAATATGCAAATTATCGGTGGCCTGTGTCACCTCCCCCATGCACACATTTGGTTGTTTCAGGGCTTGAAACATTACTTTTAAAAATAATTGGCTACAGTTATCATTCCAAGCCAAATTTGTAAAGTAATGCGTTGCTTTCCCATTCCTCAAAGGTAACTAATTATTTAATTGTGAATTAACTCATGTTACCTATAGTTTCATTTTAGAAATCTGAATGCTATAAGCTATGGTACCAAACATACTGTCCTCCCATTCACCTCGCCTTTTCCTGAATGTCTACAACAAAGCACAAGGTAGTGCTGCGAACCACAACACCAGCCAGCACTTGAACCAAATGATATTCCTCCTCTGCCATTTAGTGAGTTCACATACATGTAACTATAGAAGTAAGCAAAAGTTACTGTTATACTACAAAGGGAGTGAATTCCCTGTTAAGTTACAACTGTAATGAACATATAACTTTGTTATTGAGGAAGAAGACTGCAGCAATTCCAAATGACTAGTTATTTCTAAGCAGTTAATTTCAATCTTTGTTCTGAGGGTCTTTGTCCAGATAAAATGTGTGTGTGCGTGTGCACACATGAGTGTGTGTGTGTGTGAGTGAGTGAGAGAGAGAGAGAGAGAGGATGAGAGAGGGAGAGGGAGAGATTCTTTTGTCGCTGTGGCAAACTGCTTTTTTTTTAATTGAAAAGTACTATAAAATATTCTTAAATAAGTAACAGATAATAGTAGAGAGATTTGAGGTACATACAAACTGAAGGCAGTAGAAACCAAACATCAAAGTACAGAATCTCTTACGTGCAACTACTGAAAACATTTTGACTGAGATTTAGAGATCCCTTGCAGTCAGATCTTTGTGCTCCTGGGCTATCACTTCTCCTTCTTTGGAGGTTTTTAAGCAGAGGCTGGATGGCCATCTGTCAGGAGTGTTTTGAGGGTGTTCCTGCATGGCAGGGGGTTGGACTGGATGGCCCCTGTGGTCTCTTCCAACTCTACATTTCTATGATTCTATGATTGGCGGCCATCACTCTATCTGTTCAGATAAAGATGCTGGCATTCCTTTCTACTTACAGTGGAGATGGTAGCAAAACCAGGACCTCCTCATCAACTGCCCTTGATTTCACTATTATAAATTATGGATGACAGCATGATACCTCTGGGTTTCCTGGAGGAGGCTGGACTGCATGGCAGAATAAATATTACATTATGTTTAGTGCTATGTCTGCAAATCAAATGAGCACTCAGAAATGGAATTAATTGTACTGCTGCAGGTGAACTGCATTTTAATAAAAGCCACTTTAAGATTCAATGCAGTAGTAAATAAGGGATCTTGCATTTTTACTTTTATGCAGTTCATTGAGCTCTGGTGGGTGAGCAATGACTGTGCATACAAAATATGATAACTTCCAAGAACTGTACGTCCCTTGGTTTGGATGTTCTCAGAGACAAACGTGTCTTTGCAAATCAATGTATGCATATCCTTCAATTGCTATCCTTGTTTGCACAATTGAAAGAGCCTTTAAGAGAGATTTCATCTCCCACATTAGATGGTCTTACAGTTACTCTTAAATGTCTTCTTGAATCAAAGTATATAAATCCTTCAATTGGTGCCCTCATTTCCACAATTGGAAGGGCATCTAAGAGAGATTTTAAACCATCCTTCAAACAAATAATGTTGTTGTTGTTGTGATTAGTGATTAGTGACAGACAAAAGTGTAATTTTTACTGAAGTTCAAGCCAAAATGTTGATTACTTCTAAACGAGCTTGATCTCACTTCCTTCAACTCCTTTTCACCAATCTGTATTGAGATGTGCATTTAAATAGTCACTCAGAGAGTTCTGTGATGACCCTTTGGTGTGGAGAAGATAGTGTTACGCATATATGCTCTGTTTGTCATCTGTGTCTAGGCTCTGCTTCCTAAACCACATACAAATGGCTCAGAGAAGACTAACTCTGAAGGAATTATATGCCCCACTGTCTCACTTCTGAGTTCTAAGAGGGAATAAGAGAGCTTCACTAGAAAAGAAAATGAAAGTGAATTATAGGCTCTCTTAAAACTATGTGCACATAGATCTTTAGCCAATGCCAACTAAATACTTTTATTTCATTGTAACACATGATTGAACTGGTCTTAAATGCTTTTAGCATCATGATAGCAATTTTAAATGAAATTTATCACCTTTTTACTGCCATTGTCACTGTACTCTCCAACTGTCCCAATCTGGTATGTTCAGTCCTAATTAATCCTCTACCATCCCACTTTTCAGCTGCATTTAAAATGTTCCATTTTCTCTCTCTCCTGCTTTCTCTTTGCCCTTGGCTTACTTCAGTCACCACAAACTGAGTTCAAAGTGCAAAAGTACTTTGCACTCAATTTATTCAGCAACAGTGAGCGCAGAGAAGGAGTGGAATCTTCTTTTTCTCAGTACGGCCTTTTCTGCACAAGGCGCGAGAAGCAATTCACACCGTTTCATGGCATATTTAAATATCATGGTTTACCCTCGTTTTCCTGTGGGGGAGTGCAAAGTTTGTGCATCTGCACTATTACTTCATTGGCCACTCCCTTGGATCCCTTCACCTCGCCCTGGTGGCCGTGATTGGCTGTTTTGTTTTTTGTTTTGTTTTTTGTTTTGCTTTGGATGGTTCCGTTTGTGCCTAACTATGTAGGTATATACTACATACTACATGCCTAGTTCCGGCCTTACAGCCTGCCCTCCACTGACCACCAATGCACATTGGTGCAGATGTACATTTCTGCATCACTGCAAAAAAACCAAATTTAGTTTGATGTCAGAATGTGAAATGGACTTTTTCCAGTTTTCAAATACCATGCTCTCCCACCACATGGCAGCACATTAACAGTGGATTCGATGCAGAACGAATGCAAGGTTACTTCAGTCCCATGTGCAGAACATCACGATGCTGCAATGCAGTAACCTGTGGTAATGACCTTGTGCGGGAAGGGCCTAGGCTTAAACAGAAGCAAACTGGTGCAGCCTCTCTTTGCTTGTGTATTCTTCCTCATAAAAAAAACCTTTTGGCATCTTGACTACTTGCGGATGTTGCACCTGGACAAAAGGAAAAAGAACTAGGGAGAAGGCATGTGCACCTCCCCTCTATCCCTTTGCCTTTTGTCTGGGTGCGCCTGCCTTCTTCCTTCCTTATGCCAGGGAATGGGAGGAAAGGCACGTGCACACTTTCCTTCTCAATGTGCGCCACTCCCCTTCCCATTCCCTTGCCTTCTGCCCTGGTGTGGAGAATTCACACCAAGGCAAAATGTGTCCCAATTTTTGTCTGCAAAATGTTGTCACTGCAAGTTTAGCAATGGTACTAACAGCAGGGACCTTCAGAAAGGCGGCAGAAACAGCCTGGGCAACTGCACGTGGGCTGAGTTTTGTCCACCTCTGCTCTGTATTAATCAGTTAATGTAGTCTCTCCTCTCTATTTTAAATTGTTAAAGTGTGTCCACTTAAAACTAACAACGCTCAGCCTTGCATATGTTCATTCAGTGTTGCTATTCCTGATCACCTGTGATATGCTAATATCTTACTTGTATGTAAGAACAGTCTGTCCAGTTTTCCCATTATGTGCTGGCTGTATTTGCTTGAAGAACAATATGATATTTGGACACGTTGTTCTTGCACAGTCATCAACAACTCATTGTTATTCTAAAAATGCAGTCCTATGCATGTTTACCTGGAACTGTGTTCAGTTTGGCTTACCTCCACAAGTATGCATAGGTTTGCAGTCTTAACATCCTATAGGCTTACAGACTTACATGATAGTAAGATGAAAGCCTAATTCAGGCACTGTTATGTGAAAATATGGCATTCAGCATTGTCATACGATGTTTTTGAGCATTTTTGTGAGACTTAACACATTTTTTTAGCTCGAGGTAAATAGATGTCTGAGTGTCTGGGATCTGTTTTTGTTCTGTCACAGACCTTGGCAAACTACATCCCATGCAATACAACCAGCCTCCAAAAAACCTTTCAAAAAGGCACTTCATATTTTAAAGGGCACTGTGGTTCCACTTTACAGTCCTCCCTCCACATTCAGAGGTTTGACCTTTATAAATTTGCTTATTTGTGTGCATGTACATGCCTTCTCGTCCTCCTCCTCCCTTACTTTTTGCCAGGATGCATGAGTCTTCCTTTTCTGTTCCTGGGAAAAAGACAAGGGAATGGGAGGGGGGCGCTGCATGTTGAAAAGAAAGGTGTGCACAGGCCTTCCCTCCCATTCCCTTGCCTTTTTCCTCTGTGCTCATTCTCCGCATCTGGGCAAAAGGCAAGGGAATTGGAGAGAAGACACACACACCTACCCTCCATCCACTTGCCTTTTCTCTGGATGTGCCTTCCTTCCTCCCTCATACCTGGGCAAAAAACAAAGGAATGGGAGAGAAAGGCACATGTGCACCTTCCTTCTCAGTGTGTGCTGCTCCTCCTCTCATTCCCTTGCCTTCAGTCCAGGTGTGGAGAACACACACTGAGGCAAAAAGCAAGGGAAAGGGAAGTGGGAAGGCCCACACATGCCTTCCTTCTCTGTGTGTGGTGCTCCTCACTCCAATTCCCTTGCCTTTTGTCCAGGTGTTGGGGAAGGAAGGCATGCCACCAGGGCAAAAGACAAGGGAATGGGAGAGGGAAGCCTTGGAAGAGGGGCAGCACAGCAAGGAGTTATTTACAGTTTTTCCACTTTCTCAAGGATTCTACACCCTGAACCCTTGCAGAAGTGGAGGAGCCACTATAACTATCAGAGCGGCATCCTGTGGAATTCTGGGCTTGGTAGTTTGGTGAGACAACAGAGCCCTCTGGCTGAGAATTCCAATTATTCTTCCCTAAACTGCAAATCCTAAACTGCCTAAACTGATGGAACCATGGCAGTTAAAATCAAATCCTAGTTCTATATTTGAAGACTGTGAAGGGGCCCCAACAGGTCACCAACTGGAATGTTCGCTCTCCCACGTGGCTTCCTGCCTGATCTCGTGATCTGAGGTTGTCCTCTCAGTGTGAAATATCCAGCAGGTTGGCTCATTCTGGAACTGCCACTTACCTGTTTTCTTGCTCTAAGGCAGTGGTTCTCAACCTGTGGGTCCCCAGATGTTTTTGGACTTCAGCTCCCAGAAGTCCTGAGCATTGACCATAGTGGCTGGGGCTTCTGGGAGCTGAAGTCCACAAACATCTGGCGACCCACAGGTTGAGAACCACTGCTCTAAGGAGACATTCTTCAGAGCAAGAGATACATCAGATAGGTTCCTTGTTTCTATAGTCTATGATGAAATGAAAGCCCAGTTTGGTGTAGTAGTTTGAATATTGGGCTACAACTCTGGAGATCAGTGTTCAAATCCCCACTTAGCCATGGGAACCCAATGGGTAACCTTGGACAAGTCCCATTCTCTCAGCCTCAAAGGGAGGCAAAGGCAAACCCTCTCTGAACAAATCTTGCCAAGAAAACCCCATAATAGGTTCACCTTAGGGTCATTGTAAGTCAGAAATGACTTGAAGGTACAGCAACATTGATGATGATGATGATGATAACGATGATGATGATGATGATGATGATGATGAAGTTGACATGGGTTCAGCTAAGCTGCATCTTTTCTGAACATGGGCTCCCACATCTCAAGTGGGAGAAGGCTTCACTAAAGGGATTCCATGGTTAGACGACCTTATGAAAAATATTTTTCCTCTCCTTCTCACTGCAGTTATAGCTCTGTGGTACCATTTCAGCTGCCATGCCTGCAACCTACATAGTTTTGGAAGGGACTAGAGCTCTCTGGTAGAAAATTCTAAATATCTTATAAGACTACAAGCCCCAGTGTTCCTTAAGATGAAGCAGTGGCAGTTAAAGTGATATCAAGTTACTATAATCGTGTTGTGCAGAAGACATGACAGCAATCAAAATGAAAGTTCAGTTTGCCAATTTTGAATATTGTGAAGCTAGTTATTTCCCAGTGCTGTCCTTTTTACAACCCCATTGAGCTGTTATGCCCCCATTAACACCTCAGTTGCTTCCATTCCTTCCGTCACACTTTTCTTCAGACTGCAGCCGTCCAATTTCTGATGCTGTTATTTGATAATAATATGTTTGCATGCCTGCACAAAATGTACACTGTTGATGGTGAAAAATGGGAACTTGGGGCTCATATAAACAGTATATAGGATCAAAAAATGATCTCCCAGGTGAGTCATTTTGGCCACCCGCCAACTGTGTAGTACTGCCAGCACAACTATAGCACTACAATATAAGTTGTCTACTGACACTGGAACACTATAGAAGTGGAAAACAGCAGGTGGTTTGAGGGACACAGAGTGGCAAAGACTTTTATTGTCTTGCTTATTTGGCACTAATTTATCTGGGAGCATTGGACTATGACCCTGGAGACCAGGGCCATGGATGACCTTGGGTGCATCACATACTCTCACCCACAGAAAAACCCATGATAAGTTTGCCTTAGGGTCTCCATAAGTTGGAAACAATTTGAAGGCATGCAACAACAACAATGTGTCATTGAATTCTGTGAGACTTACATCTGGGTTGACTTGCATAAGACTGTACTGTCAGCTTACTTACTTGGCATGTTGGTTATGGAAAACTGTGTTCCTCCTAGGTGATCTGCATGGGAAGCTGGATGATCTTTTGTTGATATTTTACAAAGTAAGTAAATGTGGGATTCATGGGGCCTTTAGGAAGGTGTCTCAACACAAATGGATTTGTTAGCCTGTACACTGATAGTTTATCGCTTTATGGTGTCGATTTTTGGCCTATGGCCATCTTTCCATCCTTAACTATAATTGAATGATAACTGGACACTGTTGAAAAGAGACTGAGAGGAACTAAGCTTCGTGAATTTTATAAAAGCATAAATGAAAATTGAAATGGTTTGGGTTGTCCCCTGTAAAGTAGGAATGGGAAGACCTAAACCCTGTGTGCTGTCAACTATTTATTAGGGGAAGGTGCTGAAGGAACAGGAGAAATATAAAGTAATCTGCTTTGATGCAATAAAGGTCTTTTCTAGTTCAATTATTTTAAAATATTAAAGAACAGAAATCTACCTAATAACATTACAATTATAGCAGGCAATAAACTTACTTTAAGCTAGGTTCCATGAAAACTCAAAAGACCCAAAGAAATTTTAAAATGTGGAAAACCAATAGAGGCACTTATAGGCGAAGAGGCCTAGCCTGCAACGTGTAGAGAGTCCTTCATTCCCTAATATATCATGGACAGCAGTTGGGGTTTTTGATTTTTCTCTGTGGTATCCCTTGCTTGTGGCAGGAACAAATCTTGTGATTTTCTTCATCAATTCAGAACTTCTAATTTTTTTAGCTTTCTGAGAAGACAAAAAAGAAGACTCTCCCTCTCTCTCTCTCTCTCTAGGCTTCACAGTCCATAAAAGCAAATATGTACCTTATTTAACTTACGAGCTTCACCAACTGTTCAGTGTTCATTTATTTTCTTAAATTAAATTGTATTATAGTGGAAGTTGTTGTTTATGAAGAGAGATTTCCCTCCTCTATGGTTTCATTTTCTGTTCTTATTTCTTTAAGTGTTTAAAGATCTGATATATTTTTATTGTTTACATATATTACTGAAGCTTATTATGAAACAGCATGATGTAAGATATTGTTTCTGTTACTATCACTTCATTCTTTTTTTGGTCATGAGCAAACAGCATTTTAGTTCATAAAAATAATGATAAATTACAGATGCAAATTTAAATTACTTTATTTTCACATCCAGATTATAGGAGTTTTTGTATGGAATATTTTGGTTATTTTTCACACTCTGGGACTTTATATGTGAAAAAGAAATTAAGAAAATGTCACCGTGGAAATCCAGAAAGGGGACAACTTTCTTCTGCCACCCTCAGAACTGCAGCTATCTTCTGGCTATAGGACTCATGTCTTCCTTTCCCCTGGCCAGTAAACGGCCATTGCATCAAGCTCCAGATATTTGGAAAGTGCCTTCTGGGTTGGGAGGAGTGTGTAATGGGACAGACAGAGAGTTATGCTCCACCTACACAACATACCCACATTTGATGTAAAGTTGAAGGCTTTCACCACTGGAATCCATAGGTTGTTGTGGGTTTTCCAGGCTTTGAGGGCGTGTTCTATTAGTATTCTCTCTACATTTTGCCTGTATCTGTGGCTGGCGTCTTCAGAGGATCTGAGATCCTCTGAAGATGCCAGCCACAGATGCAGGCGAAATGTCAGGAGAGAATACTAATAGAACACGGCCTCAAAGCCCGGAAAACCCACAACAACCTATATCCACATTTATCATTATATCCATTCTCTGCCAAGCGGTGGCAGTGGCAGCTGGTGGTACCATGTGAGTGGGGTGGTGAATTTGTGTTGGATTTCAATCCAAGGTCTTGAAGGACCTATCCAGGGTGCTGGAACTATTTTGAGGACAGGGTTCAGAGCTTTGGATAGTTCCTTTAACATTCAGACTAAAACTTGGAGCAGATTCACTGTACCATTGGCATGGAAACTACCAGCCACCACAGCTGCCAAACCACCCAAATCTTAAACTGATCCCTGGTGCAATGTGTGTAAAGTCTCAACTTCTTTACATACATTCAAACTACATAATGGAATTTTAAAAGAAATTGTAGTTTTAGGGTTTTTGTTTTCCTCTACTGCCTTATTTCTTCTCAGAATATCCAATGGCAGCGTTCAGCATATACCCTCCCTACTCTATAAAAATTGTTAATGTGCTGTGAGCCTTTGGTACAAGGGAAGCATGTGATAATTGGTGAATTGTCTGCTAAAGCTCACAATCTCTGTTTAAGACTTTAGTGTGGCTTGTAGTCTTTGATTTTGCTGCCAAACATTGCTCTGATTACAGGCCAACATCGCCTTTGGAGGAATAGGGGAAGGAAAGCAGTTTAACAGCCTTAAATGATGACCCTAACATTGTCTGCAGCCTGTTTGGCTAGATAACATGTCCTTAACACTTTTAAATTACTTATCTTAAGCATACACCTTTGCTTAATTAAGGCAGACAATTTGAGATACTTTCATTCACTGTGCTAACCATTGTTAAATGATACCATTTCCCATCATTTTTTCCTGGGAAGAAAATCCACTCAACAACACTAGCCCATAATATTTTAAATTGCCAGTTGCTAAATTAGTCCATGTTAAATTGATGCTATGCATATAGACATCCTGGAGCAGAATTAAAAGCCAGATTGACAAAGGGAAGCTAATTAAATACATACCCAGAAGGCACTCTAATGAGACAGTAGCAATGCTCAGTTCCACAAACCATTGGAAAGCTATCTTTCCCTCTTGTTTCCTGCTTCCATAGATGTTAATTTTGTTCCTCCCCTGCACTCCCCCCACCATTAGCTAAAACTAGAGAAGTGCTCAAGGAAAGCAAAGTAAGACAAGCATGTCAGCTTTATATTTATACGAAGCTGCAATTTTTTGCATTTTAAATGTAGATGAAATGTCAAGTGTAACACTGCCTTAAAAACTCCTGTCGCAAGAAAGCTTTCCCAGGCAAGTGTACGTAGCTTGTATGTTTTCCAAGACCCTCTGAATTCAAGGTTAGTTGCTTATTGGAAACGCACTCCAGTGTTCCTCAAGTGACTTTTGAATAGCTCTTGATGATTTGGGGGCAGGACATGGAGCCAGCAGGCTCATCTACATATTTTTTAATGTTTTTTATTAAAACATAAAACATAAAATTTGAAAAGACAAAGAACATATGTACATACATATATCAGATAATTTTCATGTAGATAGGAAGATCTCTAATGGCTCATCTACATATTGACTGATAGGTTGTACGAATAGTGCAATTGGCTTTAGGCCCAGTGGTGTCATAAAGTCAAGGCTCACAGAGTTGAAATACTGGAGGCCCTGTCACACTACATAATTAATAATGCTATGCTTCCACTTTAACTACCACAGCAACATCTGATGGAACCCTGGGCTTTGTAGTTTGGTGAGGCACTAGATTCACTGGCTGAGAATTCTAAATATCCCTTCCTAAATTGCAAATTTCAAGATTCCATAGCATGTTCCAGTTAAAATAGTACTATGAGTCCAGTGGGAAAGAGCCCCAGGTCTTTTCAATCAGCTGGAATTAGAACGTCATCTGCCGTTCCCCTCAGACTTCCATGTTGTCTCTGAGCTTAATTGAAATCCTCGTAGTTGCAAGAAGATGGTGGATTTTTCCAGCATCAGTCTGTTTTTGTTAGCTATCCCCATATTAATACAAAGTATTTTGGTAGGGCTTGGTGTTGAACTTGCACTGGAGATCCATTAGCTTTACACAAAAGGCTTGCTCCTTGTATAGATGAAAACTGCTTTCACTGTTTTTTCCTAATGGATCAACACAGATGCCTGTGTCTTTGGATTCTTGGCACTGTGGCTGTGGGCACTCTCCTGATGAGTGTCTCCACTTCCAGATTTATGACTACACAAGTGCTTATGCCAAGGCTGTTCTTTCTTTCAGAGTCAGATTTCCCTTTGATTGTTAAGTAAAAGGGAAATGACAACCTAGAGATCAACCTGCAATGGTTAGAGTGTCAGACTGGGACTACTAGAATTCTACTCAGTTACACTGGTCACTGTTTGGATCTTCTTCTATTTCTCTCTTTCACCCTAGCTACTTCATCTGATGGAGCAGAGTTTCTTTCCCTCTGAAAAGGTTTATGTCATAATTAACGTGTAGTTTTTAAAGTGCCATAAGACTGTGCCCCCCCCCACAACCCTCCAAGGCTGTTGTGAAAGTAAAATCCAGGGTGCAGGGATAGGAGTAGTAACCTGATCTCTTTGTAAATTATACCAGATATAAATGCAATTAATGTCAATAAATAATAGTAATAGTAGTTCATAGTGGGTTAGACCAGCCTTTTTTTCATTCTCTTTACACTAGAAGAAACCTTGAAATAGTGTAATTTTTAGGTTTCAGGGAACCACTATATTAAAATTATGTCTATAGCTCAAAAAAAATTTATTCTTTTCATATATAATCATAATCTCTCACAGAACTCCTAGAAAACTGTTATGGATCTCTAGGATTCCAGGGAACCCTGGTTGAGAAACCATGGGTTAATAATAAAGAATTTAAAACCCTTTATACTTTTTTTTTTAAATCTGTCCCTGCTATTGGTGCCAGGCTAGCTTCATCACTGCTCTTCTTTCTTCAGCAAGTAGAGACTTTAATCAGACATGCATTCAGCTTTTAACCTGACTTGCTTGCTGAAATGGGTTTTTCCTGATTGGAGCTATTTATTTCTATTTTGAACTGATGAGTTGTTATATTCATTTATATATCCTTCTTTCTTCCCAGTTTAGAAGTCAAGGTGGCTGACAACATTTAAAACAATGTAACTAAAAATTCACAATATACAAAAGTTAGAAATGTAATTAAACTATCAACAAATTAAAAACTTTTTAAAAACACAAACCACTAAAAAAGAAAACAGGGAATAGAATATCCAGGACATCCATATAAGGCCCTTTCCTCCTTGAACAATCAGTCTTCCAAAGCCTGCCAAAACAGAAAGAGTGTTCAAGATAGCAAGGAAGTATAACCAGTATAACATCTCTGGGAATGAAGTTCAGCAGCTTGCAAATAGCCACCAAGAAGGCCCTCTCCTGGTTCCCTCAGATGTACCTGTGAGGGGGTGGGACAAAACACAGGGCCTTCCCAGATAATCTCAAAACACAGGCAGGTTTGTACGAAGAATACAGTGCTTCAGATAACCTGGACCTGAGCTGTAATAAACTGAGGCCATTTCCACCCTACACTGTTATAGTGCCGTTATTCCACTTTCAACATCCTACGGAACTCCACTTATTCCACTTTCAACGTCCTATGGAATCATGAGGTTTGCAGTTTGCAGTTTAGGGAGGGGACTTCAGAATTCTCAACCAGAGAGCTCTTGGGCCTCGTAAATGACAAACCCCAGAATGCCACAGGATGTTGAAAGTGGCATAATAGCACTATAATGGTGTAGTGCAGAAATGGCCTGAGCTGCATTTACATTTACATTATTTTGCCTTGCATTTAAAAGTTTTTGTTTTATCTTCTATTGTTCCTAGCCGCTTCTGATTGTTATTTGCAGTGAAAAGACAAGGCATATATTTAATTCTTAGAGATTAGTGTATATGTATTATACTAATAAAATATATACATATTAAATATTTATATTTAAATATTAGTAATCACAATATGGAACGACCCATTTAATGATCAGCCTAGAAGATGGATTAAGTGGACATAATGCCATCATTGGTGGTCTCATCCTGCTAGTGCCACCAAAACCAGATATGAGCCCTGCTGCAGGTACAGTAATTGATGCTAAATGGCATTGTTGCAGAAGGGCAGTTTGCTACGTTGCTTTGACAGCATGTAGAGCCAGGGGTCATGCACAGCTTTCCAGTGCAATGTTGTCCATTCATCTCTTTTCCAATGCCAATAGAATGCTGTGCTACCAGATCCTCCTGTTTTGTTCTCTCCTACAGAATGGTCTCCCTTCAGAAGAAAATCCCTACGTTTTTAATGGTGATTTTGTTGACAGAGGGAAAAATTCCATGGAAATACTTTTAATCCTGTTTGCATTTCTGCTTGTCTATCCTAACCATTTACACTTGAATAGAGGGAATCACGAGGACTACATCATAAATCTTAGGTATCACCATTGTCTATATAATCTTTCATAAGTGTGATCAACTAGATGCATTGCTTTCCCAAAGCCTACAATTAATATACAGGATCTGACCAGCAATGACTTGCTGGAGTTTGTATGTACAGTTTACCCGGGTTGAAAAATAAATCATTTATAGCACAATCCTACAGATATGTGTACATTAAGTACATCCCACTGAGTTAAATGTGGCTTAATCTCAGACAAGGGAGTGTAGGACTGAAGCCTGATACTTTTAAGGTCTGTTCTTTAGATTCTTTCCAATCTATGAGGATGTTGATGCGACAGGAATTATTGTTTAGAGTTTTAGTTCAGTAGGATGTACTTGTCACCTGCTTAGATGACTGAGGTTTAGTTTAATAGGAAGTAGAACGTGGATTGTTGTAGGACATTTCGGTTGAATTTGCTCTCAGCCACTTACTCTTGCCTAAATACCCTCCAAGCAGGAAATCTTGTCTGACCTTGGAAGCTAAGCAGGGTCAGCCCTGGTTAGGACTTAGATGAGAGACTGCCAATGAATACAAATTGCTGTAGGCTGTATTTCAGAGGAAGGAACTGGCAAAACCACCTCTGAGTATTCTTTGTCTAAAAAAACCTGTATGAAATTCAAGGGGTCAACATAAGTCAACAGGCCCATATACATACATACTTACCCAGAAATGGTACTGATGTCTGAATTGATTTGATGTTTGAATTGATGTCTGAAGAGCAGTTGAAATAAAAGGGCTGTGTTCAGTGTTGCAATATTTGTAAATAGTACCCTGTCTATCCTTTTCCTCTTTGGACCACTGGTTTCCAGCTTTGAGTTCTTAGAACTTCTACTCCCAGAAGCACCAGCCGGCATGTCCAATAGTGAAAAATTCTGGGAATTGTGGTCCAATGTCTAGAGACCTATAGGTTAGAAACCATTGTTTGAAACTGTACACTGGGAAAAAATGTTGTCTTTCTCCAAGTTAAATACACCAAAGTGGGGTGCTGTTACTAGATTCCTGCCAATATAATAAACAGCTGAGAAAAAAGAATTGAGGTGCAAAGAATGCAACAGAGATCACCTTCATTTCTGAATTCCTGGGATTACGATTGCCTTGTTATACTATGATAATGACAAATGGCAATGGCATATCACTCCACCAATAAGCAATACATAAACTTGTAAGATGGAATAATCCTTTTCTTGTGTCATATTTTATGGAAATTATGCACACCTGACTTTCTCTGGATTGTATCTTAAAGGGACTAGAACAATTCCCAGCCATAAGCATCTAACATGGAAGAAAGAACAATCCCTTTCTTATGTTTAATGCATTTGATCTGGGACCTGCATATTACTATTGAAGGTTTTTTTTAATTAAAACTCCCTAATATACATTCACTCATTTCAGATATGGTTTCACAAAAGAAGTTATGAAGAAGTATGAGGTAAGTATTTCATTCTTTTTTGGTGCCTGTCATAATGTTTGTCATGTGACTTCCTGTATAGTTTGTATTTAAATTTGCTAAGGATGAGACTGAGAATAATGGGTTTTACTTCTAAGTTGACATATATAGGATATTGTCCAGTAACCTAGGCTTTTGTTGTGGTTGCTATTGCTGCTGTTCTTGCTGAGCTTAGTTCTACTCAGGAGGTTGTGCATAGATCTACAATAACACTGTAATACTTTTTTGACTTCTTAAAACCACTGGAATAATTAAGTTAATAGGAAGTTGTCCATACATTTTGGCAAATACTCATAAGCTAGAACATTTCAGAAATGAAATCTAATCATGTTTTCCACTTAATAGTGCCATAGCAAAACAATTTTAGATCTTCTTCAAGATGTCTACAGCTGGCTTCCTCTGGCAACTATAATAGACAGCCAAGTTCTTATTTTACATGGTGGAATCTCAGATACAACTGATTTGAATTTCCTGAAATTATTTCAGAGAAACAAGGTAAGATATTGTACTTGCAAGGCACTCTTTGATGTTTTCTTCCCATCTACCTTAGAGCATTTAAATACATTGAAATCGATGAGAATCAAGCCTCTGCATCTTGAAAATGTCATAGCATTTTGTAAGTTTTGAGAAACAAAACTAACAAATCACAGCGAGTTTTTAAAAATACTTTACTGTGTCATATTATGCATACTTGACTTTCTCTGGATTGTATCTTAAGAGGCCACAACCTAATTTGAGGAATTTTAATTGGTTAATCAAAAGTGACATTTAGTCAATTGACTTGATCAATTAAGTTAGATTGGTTAAAAATGATCTTTATGTTAGGACGATGCACACATGTCACAGAAAGCATCACTTCAGAAAAAGTATTCATTTCTGTGTGTGAATGAAGGGAAAATACTTCTCTTAAGATGGTGTTATCATAATGCAATTACTGTGCATTACCAAAAAAATATTAAAACTGATGCCCAATTAAGCAGGAATACTTCAGTCTAGTTAAAAAAAAAGAGTAACTAATTAATTTGCCTGATTGACAAAATATAATAGTCCTTGTTTAAATAAGAAAAAGAAAGGAATTTCAAGGACTGTATTAGTTTGTTTTTTTAAAAATTCCCTAACACAAAATTCTCTTGTACAATCCTCTCCGTCTATGTACAACTTAGCTCGGTCTGTTAGAACTGTTATTACATAGTTTCAAATTGTGAAAGCTTGAAGAAATTCTATGCATTCTGTAATATGTATGTGGCCCTCTATACCAAAGTCATTAAAAATGGTGAGTGAATTTTTCTTTTCTTTATAGTTGAAGTCTGTGCTTAGGCCACCAAAGTCAAATACTGGGCCAGTTTATGAGCCACGAAGAACTAGTCATACAGGAGTCTGTTCCCACCTACGAGACATCAAGAAATACAGTTCTGGGTGTCACATCTCCAGTAAAGAAGCCACAAGGTCTACGCCAGCATCCAGTGACAGAAGACAGTACAGCAAGGAACAGCATCTTGACAATCTCTCTGACAGAACTATTTCTCATCCAGTTCTAGAGGTGCAACATTATAAGCCTTGCAGTGTTACCACACCAGACACATCTCCAGAATTAACAACAAAGGAGTGGAAGCAGGTACGCTGAAGTTGTATTTCAGAAATTGGAATCTGCCAGAATATGGGCTGTTGAAATGTAAAAATATGAGACTTTAAACATTAAAACTGTTAGTTTAAAATCAGATTGTTATGCTACTAATTACAAAGCCATCAAGTGATTCTGACTGAAGACAGAACAATTGGCTGGGATAGTTCAATCCATGGATGTTCAAAGATTGTATGCTGTGAAGGAAGGCAGCCTATGGTCACGTGTTTTGTATGCGTGAGAATAGGCCCTACATACATAGCAATGTATGTACACAGAATCACTCCTTGCATGTTCACAGGGAGATTGTGCCTGCAGTCTATACACATGCTGTCCCCATCTTTGGTGAGCATAAGCGTGTTAGGGTGAATAAACAAACCACACCTCACCATATCCCCAGACACAGAGCTGGCTTTGAACCCCCAAACACAAGGTAGGAAGGTAGAAAAGAGAGAAAAGAAAGACAGACACATACACATACAATTTTGGCCAAAGATTCCTAGGAAGGATGAGTTATTCTTTGAGGCTTCCCTTCTTATACCATTTTGATGTTTATATTAAGGAATGCTTTACGGAAAAGAAAAGATTCATTCATCAGCATTAGCAGAGTCACAGCTTGTACACGTGTTACATTTTATCTGACCTTTAACATTCCTAAGTCTGTGTTGTTCCAGGCAACATCCTGGGTTATTCCCAAAGACATATTTCACAATAGCAGTGTCCTTCGCTTGTATGTACTGATTATAAACAGGAGCAAAACAGAATAAACATTTATACAGCAAGGTTGCTTGATGAGACTTGAGCATCTAAAATGCCAATTAATATCACAGTTAATAATTGTCAAGTATTAATTCTATATAATTCTATATTCTATATAATAAATCTGTATTCTATGCTTTTATCAGGGATGGATAGTCACTAGCATTTGTTTTCTATTCAAAGGTAATAGATATTCTCTGGAGTGATCCTAAACATCAAAATGGCTGCACACCAAACAAACACCGAGGAGGAGGTTGCTACTTTGGACCAGATGTTACTTCCAGGTTGCTAAAACGTTATAATTTGAAAATGCTTATCAGGTCTCATGAATGCAAACAGGAAGGCTATGAGATCAGCCATAATGGGAAGGTAATCAATGGCTTAAAGTTTAAGTGTATTTGATTATAACTTTCATAACCTAGAACAGTAATTCTGTAGCTTCTGGCACCAAAATAGGAGTCACTGCACATCCATAATGTATATAGGAATAGCCCATAGCCCCTTTCCACACAGGACACCATAAATAGATCTTTTGCATAGTTAAGACAGGATCTCTTGAAACGCAGTAGCAACACCGCGTTCTGCATCTCTCAGCATTAATGTGAATAGCATACAGGATATATGCAGACGAGGTGGTGCAAAACGGATTTTTTGCCTAGTTCAAATAATGCATCCTAGCTACCGCTTTTAGACGGGATGGCTACTGGATTACTACAACGTCATGCAGAATTGCGATCCTTGAAACAAGTACAACCAGTAGCTGCTACACTTTGGCGATGCTGTGTAGAAATGGCCATAGTGTTTTCTTGCTTCATATTCGCTCTCTTCCCAGTGACAAATATGGAACAGATAACTCAGTGTGCTATGCCCATTTTCAGGTAAAGGGGTCTAGGGAACAGAGGAAAGAATGATTATGTAAGACTCACAACTAGCTTTCTGAGTTTGCCAGTCTCCAAAGTAGCTTGCCACTGTAGTGGAATTAGACTACGGCATCATCTGCTGCTCTGCTCAAATTTCCCTGCCCCATCTGTACTTAGCTGCAATCCCCACTGTGACTGTAGGGCAAATGCTTTTTTCCTAGCAGCAATGTGTTGTTCTGACCTATCTCTGTTGTAGTCCAATAGAGGGGGTTGGATCTCTACTGAGCAGGATCTGTTAGCTTTACCTGCTCTTCGTAGAGATACCTGCTTGGTAGAAATACCGGCTCTTGGTAGAGATGAAAACTCCAGAATTGTCACGATGGAGGTTTATACCACTGCCTGCTGCACATTTTTCCTGATTTCTGTTTTCTCTCTCTTCCCCACCCCTTCTCTGCTACACAATGAATAACAGAAGCTGGGATAACTATTTTATTTTTCTTGTACCTTTCTGTGTTTACCTCTCCCTTCATATTTTAACCTGAGCAATCTGAGGGCATGTGAAAGATCTTCCGTAAAACAAGTCTGATGGAGAGAATAGCTCCATGTATACACACAGTATGTAGCTAACTTTTCATTGAATTGCATAGATGTGTTTATCAGATGGACCTTGTACTCAGGACCTGAATCTTTGTTTTGTATTGTACCCTGTTAGATGCATAGACGCATGGGCACTGCACAGATTTTATGGGGCCAGGAGATGAAAGTGTTGATTGTATACTATTTTCTCCAGCAGAAACTACAAAGTCACAAGGCTTTTCCACACTACATAACTATTGCACTATGATTCCACCTTAACTACCATGGCTCCTCTTACGGAATCCTGGGGTTTGTAGTCTTGGGAAGTACTGGCTGAGAATTCTAAATATCTCTCCTTAAACTGCAAATCCCATGATTCCATAGAGCAGAACCATGACAGTTAAAGTGGAATCATAGTGCAATAGTTATGTAGTGCAGAGAGGCTCACAGTCTTTAAGCCTCTGTCAGCTTTTTCCATATTTCTAGGTTAATTTAACAATTTCTTCCAGGTTCCAGACAGATCCTCATTAATTAAAATGAACTCTTATTTCCTTTTTTAAATAAGGTTATCACTATTTTTTCTGCCTCAAATTACTATGAAGAGGGAAGTAATCGTGGAGCTTACATCAAACTAAATCCAGATCTGACGCCTCGTTTTGTTCAGTATCAAGTCAGCAAATCCACACGTAAACAGACCCTGCATCAGAGGTAAGATAAAGATAGCATGTCTATAAAAATCAAAAAAGCATGAAAAGAAACTCAGAATGTGCTCCATCCATAGACATGGTACAGCAGATGCAGGGAAACCAGCCTTTCTGAAAGCTTTGTTGACTGCTGAGAGTTAGAAAATATCTACTGATGTCCTTGTGAATTGAATTAAATCTTTTCTGCTGCCCTTGTTAAGTTACATTTCAGCCAATGGTAGCCAGAGTACTAAAAGTTTTAGCTTAAGTTAGCTAAAACAAAGGTACAATATTCTGAATCAGAAACTATAGGTGTCTGGGCATTTTGTGGGGATTGGTGGTTGTCCTGTTTGGATTTAACAATCTGTTTGGTTGTAATACGCTCTCTCCGTGTATTCATAAATAAACAGATATTGGTGTCCAATGTACTCTCACCTGAAAGAAATTAATGATGGTAGAACAAGGGTGAGAAGTGTGTGACCTTCCAGATGTTGTTGGACTCTCATCATCCCTTGCAAAACAAGGCAAGGGTGAGGGTCAGTGGAAGCTGTAGCATAAGAAACAGTTATTGATCTAGCAACATCTCGGTGACGTGCTTCCCACTGCGATAGAACTAGCCCGTGCTTCTCACTATCCTGGGAAAATAGGAAGCAGCTAACAATACACTGGTATTACCTTAGTCAGTTTGCAAGTGAAGCAGATCTGTAAGATATTGCAGTCAAATAATGACCCAATATAGATCGTTAAACCCTGTGATAGGTTTACCTTGGAGTTGCTGTAACTCAATATTTTATTTGTTTAGTATTTCATACGTTATTGTAGGAAATGAGAATTGATTGATTGGGTTATAATATGGTGAGTAACTGTGGCCAGTGAGATCTTTTGGCCATGTGTGCATATAGTGAAAAATACTATGTTTTTTTTTATCACATGTCACTTTGTTTTTTAGTGTGCATAAGTTCCTAAATTGGTAGCATAAAACTGAATTTGATCCAATAAGTGATCAGCTTATTCTGCTTATGCAACCATTCTCAGGTTCTCAAGTTTCTGTTTTTCAATCTAGCCAGATTGTGTACCACTGATAAGTTTTATTTAGCTACCTAGAAAGTTTAAGTCTTCTATTATTATTTTTTTATTTATTAGAAGGCAATTTTAAAGATTCTGAGGTGTGAAAAGTTGCTGTACACCCAATATCAAGTGAGATTTTTATGCTTTAGCAGCTTATTCTCATCACTTTCGTTTCAGAGTGACCACAATTGAGCTGTCTGCCTTAAAGTGTTTACAAGAAAAAATTTACACTCACAAATCAGAACTAATTGCAGCTTTTAGACAGTATGATCAGAAGTGTACAGGTAATTGAATTTAAATGTTTTGAGGTTACTTTCATTGTAATGTTAACAGCTAAGTGCCTTGTCCTAGGATTTCAAGACAAGAGAATGGCTTTGAAAAAACATGTATATCACACTTTGAGTTTTTAGCCTCCCCCACTTCCACCATTGCAGGCTGCTGTTGATTAAAGCAGGTTTTTTGTTTGTTTGTTTGGTGGTTGGACTACAGATCCTGTGTGGTCCTGAAAGCAGCACTTGGAAGGATGTTAAAACAAGGGTGGAAAAAGTGTTCATTGTCTGTTCAATACAGAGCTTGGAAAACTTAATTTCCAACCAAAGGAATTTTTTTTTCATTGGTCAGTCTTGGTGTTTTATGATTTGAATAACATGCTCTCATCCATAGAACATTTCACAGATGAAAATTGGGGCACATAAGGTCAATCAATATCAGAGTGTGGTCAAGACGGCAAAAGTTAATAATGAGGAGGAACACACAAGCTACAAGAGGCTGCAGCGTTTTGCTTTTGCCTGAGCCTCCTGGGAAGGGCAAGATTCTAACCTTCTCTCTTCTCCTTCCTGCTGAGTTGCATGCAAACTACTTTTAGTTTGAACTCAGTTCTCAGCCACTGAAGTAAGCTTAGGACAAGGGGAGAAATTGGGAGGAGGAGGAGAAAAACTGGGACATTTTAAAAGCAGCTAAGCAGCTGAAAAGGTGGAACAACTGAGGATTTATCGGGGCTGTCCCTGCCAAATAGGTAAAGTTGAGGAGTATGTTTTTATGAATATCCGTGGTTGATACTTAATGTATCATGATGAACAAGATCATCACCGCCTGTGACATCACCAGGGGCCATCTCTAGGTTTTAAATCTAGGCCCTGAAATCTCAAGGCATGGGTTATTCCTGAACTTGTAACTATAGATACTACAAAATCCACTGACTGGCAATTGATTCCCAGACCCAATTAAATGTGATTATTTTAAACTTTAAAGCTATGAATGGCTTGGTAACTAGCTTGATGCCACCTTGTCTTGGCACCTTGTCTTGTTATAATAAACCTGCGTGCATGTTCAGATTTTCGGGAGAGAGAAGGCATCTTAAAAGTAAAGGTTCAATTCAAACCTGAACTTTTTTTAATTGGGTCTGACTGATGAACAGACTGATAAGAAGTTGGGAAGAATCTTTCAATACATGATTGTGGTGGCCAGAGTGCTGTATGCGAAGAAATGGAAAATGTGGTTATTTCTTTGTGTGAAAACTGGCTGTTGAAGATGATAGATTTGGCTGAAACTGATAAATTAACTGTTTGATTAGGAAAGGATCTTTGGTTAAATTTAAAAATGATTCAGATAAATTGATTGTAATTCTAAGAGACTGCTGCAGGGGAAGTCAATTATTTGTCCTGAAGATTAAACTTATAGTTATTAAACATTAGGTGCTGGTGTGATGATAGGCATACTAGAAGAAGTATATTTTTCAGGTTATCTTAAAACCAAAAGTTGGTCAGTTAGAAGTTATTTATGTATTTTTGGCCCCTTTTTTAATTTAGCTGTAGTTCAATTTAGTTTGGATAGCCTAGGATAGGGAAAACAATATTAGGTTAGACATTAGAGTTTTCTGTCTGTTTGTTTACTGCATGCCACTGTAATCCCCTGTATGTTGTTTTATATACTCAATACATGTTAATAAAAACTTTAAAAAAAAGATTTTCTTTTACAAAAAGGATTTTCAGGAGCAGCCCTCATGAGGCTACCATCACCTGCAGAGGTTAGCTTCATGAACATACGGGATAAGGTGGTTTTTTTTCCTGTCTTGTGCTCCCCTTGATAATTAACCTATTTGAGAACTATTTATTGTGGAAAGGAAGGATTAATAATCATAATCATAATGGCCACAATTCTGTACAGAAGTTACATATATATAGGAATCAGAATTGGACAATTTTGTAATGTTCATAGCCAGTAGAGAGCTGGTGTTATGTTGCTATATAGCAGAACCAGCAAAGTGAACATTGTGCAATGGGCACTGATGTGTATCAGGCAGTCTTGCCATTGTCCTGATATGCATCTTCAAACTTCATTAGCAGAGCTTCCTAGTGCCTCTGGTACTTAGCTAAACATATGTAAAATTACATTAAGTAAAAGGTGATACCAGATTCCCACAAATATTATTTTAGGGTCAAAAACACCAAGATTTTGAGGGGTTTTTTGTGGTTATGTTGCCATTTGTTTATTCAAGTGTGTTGGGCATCTTAACCTCCGGGTTTTTTATTGGGTCTGACTAATGAACAGACAGAGAAGAAGTTGAGAAGAATTTTTTAAAATTTATTTCGTCATTGAAAATATAGCCACTTACAGCTACATCATCGACTGGGTAGCTTTTAAATATAAAATGTTCATGTCACTTTCTAGGTCTTTTTAATCATCATAAAGTGCTTTTGATTGTTTGTTTCATTCTAATGTTTTTGTAGGAAAGATTTCTCCCAGTGAATGGGTCTCAGCAGTGGAATCTGTTCTACAGCTTGATCTCCCCTGGAGAACCCTACGTTCTAGGCTGGTTTGTCTGGCTCAGGATGGAAATGTTGACTACATGTCCTCTTTTGATGATTTTGAAATCAAACTACCGATCAAAGAGGTATAATTGTTTAGAAAGCCGATTGATTTAAATTTACTTTTTACATTTGTATACCATCTTTCTCCCAGACTGGGACCCAAGGTAGTGCCAGGTCAGTCAATTTTAAAAAAAATGTACAATAGAATTTAAAACAATTTAAATTAATCACATAAAAACAGTATAAAATTATTTATACAAAATACAAAACTTCAAAAAATAAAACATTCCAATAAAAATAAAAAGCTCTCCTGTGCACACAGTAAAAGCCTGCTTATATGAAAACAAATAAACCTTTTATTTACTGAGGACCTCCTGTGAATATAATTAGCCCCAAGAGTTAACTCAAGATTTAAATATTTAAATTTAGATTTAAATATTCAAATTTTTATTTATTAAAGTCTTCTAGAGACTAGGATTGAAATCCCCACTCAGACACTGGGTGACCGTGGGCAAGTCACCTTCTCTCAGCCCCAGAAAAAGACAAAGGCAAAACCCCTCTGAACAAATCTTGCAAATAAAACAAAAAACAAAAAAAACAAACCCATGATAGGTTCACCTTAGGGTTGCCGTAAATCAGAATGGACTTGAAGGCACACAACAAAGTGCTGCTGACTGGTGGCGGGGTATCTTTCATGTCTTTCTCCTTAGAAAACTGAATTATGGTGATCCTAAGGCAAACCTATCATGAGTTCTTGGCAAGATTTGTTGCCTCTGTCATTCTCTGACACTGAGAGTATGTGACTTACCTGAGGTTACCCAGTGGATTTCCATGACCACGTGGGGATTCAAACCCTGGTTTCCAGATTCATTGTTTGGAAGCGTGCACACATATCTGCCACCACATCCCAGCAGTGAGGGGTGGGGAGGGTGCCAAAACTGTTCCCTTGTTTGCAAATGAGGGAGCAGTTTGGGCATGAACATATGCCTGCTGCCATGTCCATTTCAGCAGGGACATGGCAACAGCAGGTGTAGGTGCTGAGGGAAATGTCAGCAGGTGCCTGCGTGAGCCCAAACTGCTCCCTCGTTTGCAAACGAGGAAGAAATTCGAGGGTGTGCAAACCCCTGCTGCCACATCCCTATAGCTGCAGCTGCTGGTTGTATCCACAGACCCAGGCTAAGAACGACTGATCTAAATGATATTATTACATGCTTTTTGTTCGGGTGTTACTTAATTCTGTCAAGATACTTTTAAAGGATTTTTTTTAAAAAAAACCTGCTCTTAAAATGATTCTAGCAAATGTAATTTCCCCCCTGAATCAGCAGGGCTGTCTCTGGGATCAGCAGCAAGAGGATGGGGCTTCTAGGCACACACAGAGAACCAAGATCAGAGTAAATAAGGCCATAACTTTATTGATCAGGACATAAAAGGAGACTGCATTCCATGTGCTTATGGATGGTCCAAATTAATTTTTTAAAAAGCACACTGCATTTCAGCCTGTGTACAAATTGCTTGGCCTTCTTCAGGGCTATATTAAAAAAAATAAACAGAAATATATGTATCAACTGAAAATCTTATATCAAGGAGCAACACATAAATAAAAATACATAATACTTCCAAACTGACATAGTGAAGTATGGTATGAATCCATGCCATGAATCCAATCAACAACTGAAATTTCTGGAGTTGCTAATACACTCTCTCCATAAACTAGACTGATATGCAATAAAGAGGACATACTTCGTTGTTGTTGCTTTTGTTATTAACGTATCTCCACAGACAGTCAGAAGCAAGGGAGGGCCTGGAGAAAGTGACATGACCAGTTTCAAGGATGTCTGATGTAATTTGGCTGAAAAGTTGCCTAACCTTTTTGTTTTCATTATCCTCTTTTACATATATATTTATGTTCATAGTGGAGTGACCTTATAATCATGAATGGAGGCACAGATCTTCATTAAGACCTGTTGGCATCAAAGATTTCAATTTTAAAATCCATTCCATTTCTTTTCCCCCATAAATACTCTCTCATTATTTCCAGCTATTTTTTGCACCCAAAACCTAAAAGCTAATACAGAATGTTCTCATTCCTCAGAATGTAGTCATAATACTCCAAAATGTAACAAAGGCAATTCTGGTCCTATTGGATTTGATGGGGACAATTTCATTGACTTGAATGAATTCATTTACATCCCTACTATTGAAACAAATTAGTCGAAAGCAAGCAAACCAACTGGACCCAATGTGGAGTAGGATCATCACCTCCTTTCCCACATTGTCATGATGAAGTTTGCAGTGCTAGCTAAGCGACTAAGGTGCTTTAAACTCTGTTGTGAATGATACACTCTTTGAACATGGAAAGAAAATTTATTTTAGCTATTGAATATCAAGTTTTAAGAAAAACTTGTAGTTTCTTCTTTCTGTCATCTTCTTTCCCATTAGGCCTATAAGACAGCAAGGCTTTTTGTTGAACCATAGATAACGTGACCCCGTATCTAATGAAAATACATTATTTCTGTAAGCATGAAGGTTTATAGCTTCCCCAATTCTCCATAGTCTCTCATTGTCAGCAGATCCTATCTGTAGCAATTTTAAACTAGTAATTAATGAAGTGGGGGGTCCACTCCCTGGGTTCATATCCATATTCATTTATATGCTCATGAAATGCTGGAAGTCAGTATTCCTCAGCTTTTTTTTTCTTCAGTAAAATGAGCCGATTGGTGTACAGACGCAGAGATACTTATGTCTCCATCTTGAATCTCCACCAGACAACTACCTGCATAAATGCAGGGCTTTTTAAAAGTGGGGACATGGTTAATGAAATTGTTACATATTCCGATTGTATATATTGTCATTTTTAACAAACTGTTCCTCAGGTTCAGGCATCGTTGGTGGAAACCCTGTGTAGATACAAGGCTGATCTGGAGATTATCTTTAATATGATTGACAGAGATCGTTCAGGTATATTAAAATTCTAGTTTTCTTTAGATTCTATGTGGTTGGTAAAGTCTGAGATATATTTGCAGTAGCTGTTTAGTTTACATCAAATGGCAGAGTACAAAATCAATAAGACAAGTAGTAACAAGGCATTTGAAAGCCAGCGGCTTCATAATTTTTGACAGCGGCTTCTGAGAATTATGAAACATGTAATGACATATGAACTAGATTCATCTCCCCCAGTTGCGCTTTTTGGTTATGTCAAAAATGCAATTCATTTGGAAGAGTTAGAATTAGTTACATGTTTGTGGCAAGATATGTTACTGCTTGTAGATGAAAATCTTCTCATTTCCTTCTATGTCAAATTGGTACAAACTGGTATGGGTTGTACCATGCTAAATTAAAATACATACTATATATGGGGTGAAGAAAAATGTTCACTGAATTGATTTTTTGAAAAACTGGGTTTATTTTTATCACTGGAATATTAGTTTTTTATTATGATGATGACACAGGCCATTATGCATCAATTTCATTTATATAGTGTTATTAATAGTGTACATGAACAAATCATTGATGTCTTGAAAAATAATGATGATACAGATAACAAGAATTTAAAAAATCAAATTAATGCAAGCAAGTATGCAAGGAACTTCAGTCGGCCTTTCTCTGGGGCATAGTTTCTCTAAACTGAGATGTAGTCTAGATAGAAAAGGGAGGTCCTTCCACTGTTTCAGATCACCTTCTAGTATTTCAGATCATAGATCCTGGTACAGTAGTTTCAGTATTTTCTACTGCCATAATGCTGCACAGTGAGAACGGAGGTATAGTTACGTTGCCTATGATACTTCCACGGTATTTTCATAGCCAGCTATCCCATCCTACTTTCCGTTCCCCCAGCCCCAATCTTGCTATATAAAATTGTTTTGGACCCTGGTCTAATATTTTAAGGCACATCCAAAACCAACCCTAAATAATTGCTTGTGTGCTGCTTTGTCAAGCACCTTTCGGGCTGTCTTGTACTTACCTCCTTCACCAGATGCAATGATGTGTGGGTGGCAGTAGCGATCAAATATGTTCATAGGGTTGGTGGAGAACTTGATGTGCCTGCACATACATCCTCTAGAGTCTAAGTCAGTGGTTCTCAACCTGTGGGTCCCCAGATGTTCGTGGACTTCAGCTCTCAGAAGCCCCAGCCACTATGGTCAATGCTCAGGGCTTCTGGGAGCTGAAGTCCACAAACATCTGGGGACCCACAGGTTGAGAACCACTGGTCTAAGTAATGGCATGGGTTGATGGTGCCAGTATCTGGAAGAGACTGCTCTGTGTAGTCCTGTGTGGCTGTGGCCCTCACTGCATGGATCTTCCTTTCTTTTAGATGTAATAGTATTTGCATTTCCCCTGTCTTCTATGGGCAGTTTCAATCATCATCCCGGCCTACATCTCCATTCTCTAATTCACAAACTTTTTAGATGATGACATCAGTTGAAGATATCACAGTTTTATATCATATTCACAGATAAGGCCCTCTGTTCCTATTGTTTTAGGCTCTGGCCAGGAATGAGTAATCTCTGACCTGCCCAGATTTTCCAAGCCACCTGGGATACTGGGAGTTGAAGTCCAAAACATCTGTAGGGGTCCTCCCATCCCTACTTTGGACAACGTTTCACTGAAGTGACCACACACTCCAGTGCACTTCCATGATCTGTTATAAGATGCTATCCCATTCCAAATTCCAGTACAGAGTTTTGTGGTTTTTTTCACATCTCTAAATTTCCAGACTGATCTTGTAGAACTTGTAGAGTTAAATATGATGTTAAATAAAAATATATCTCCTTCTGTTTAGGCCTTATCTCCTTTAATGAATTTCGCCAAGCATGGAGGCTTTTTAACCTGCACTTGAAAACTGATATAAATGATGAATCCATTGACAACTTAGCCCGTTGCATTGATTTCAACAGAGATGGTAGCATTGACTTCAATGAATTTCTAGAAGCTTTTCATGTGGTCCACAAATTTGAGAATAGGTACAGCTCTTAAAGAAGAGAGGCTTCTCAGAACAATTTACTTTGGGCACATTTTTCTATAGACTTTTAAATTAAATTTTGCTGCCTTAATATTGATAGTTAGCAGCAACAACATTCCAGAAAAGAAAACTGAAGAAAATGGTACTAGATTATAATGTTATAATGTTGATTATAATTGTCTCAGACAGAAAGCTGCTTATAACAGGCAGGGTCATACAAGCAGATAAAAAGAGAGAGATGTCTAAAAATCCTCGTATAATCCATGCTCTCAACAGAGGCTACAGTAGTGCCATACTGAGACCCTCGGGGTTTATTGCAATTGAGAAATCTGATTTGGAAATAAATTTTATTTATGTGTTTATTTAATCAATGCATGCATTTCCTTGTCATATCTAAAATGATGGGTGAGATCTAATGTAAAGATGGCGAAGCAAAAAGCTCCATTGGCATAGTTACACTGGTTGGAAACCTGTATCTGAAGAGGGAGAATGGATGTGCCCAACCAGATGCAGCACTGTGGGCAGAACCATCATAACTCTTAGACATTGATAGTCTCATCCTTCATTACTTTATCCAATGTTCTTTTAAAGAACATGGATGACCATTGATGTATCTTGTGGTAGTGAATTCTACAATTTAACTAAGCTTTGTGAATAAATATTTCCATTTGTGAAAAAAAGTACTCCCACATCATGTATAATTTTTGTATCTCTGTCATGTCCTGCACCTTGCTTATTTGCCTTTGTCTATGCTAAAAAGCTCCAAAAATGTAACATTTCCTCATTGGAGTTTTGCTCCAGAACCTTAACATTTTGCTTTCTGTTTTCTGTACTTTTTCCATCTCTGTAATATCCTTTTGAATGTGTGGTTTCCTGAATGCCAATATACCAAGGATGGTTGCAACCACAGATTTGTATTATGATACTGGGAATTTTATTTTTTGGATTTTGGCTTTTTCATAGCAACTGCACATGGGCTCAGTGTTTTCATCAAACTATTCACCACATTTCCACATTCTTTTTCCTGTCTGATCATTGATATAGGCAGGAAAAATGAAATGTGCCAGTACAGGATGGGTGACACCTGACTTGACAACAATTTCTAAGCCAGGGCAGTGTGCAATCAAATTTCCCTCCTTCTCTTGGTAGTGAGGCTCTTTGTGGCAGGCGGCAGCAAGGAATTCTGCAGGGTCCTATCAAAATTGCCCATCACAAAATGCTTTGCTGGTAAGAAAGGGTTAGAGGCATGATCACACATCCCCCCACTTATTGTGTTCATGTGTGTGTGTCTGCCTTCAAGTCACTTGCTGACTTATAGTGATCCATGAATTTCATAGGGTTTTCTTATGCAAGGAATAATCAGTAGTGGTTTTGCTAGTCCCCTCCTCTGGTAACGCCTCAGAAATCCTTCTGTTGGTAGGACTGTGCTGATGAAAAGATAAGTTTGTGGAGGTAACATCAGCACACATAGTAACATCAATGAATTTCATCATAGTGATGCCTCCCAAAGCACAATCTCTATCTATATTTTAAAAATAAGGTTTAATCAAACATTGTAATACAAATCAAATAGAAGTCCATAGGGTTAAAAAAAAATTAAGTTTTTTTTTTCAGGTGAATGCTTGCTCTTTGTTAGATCTGACTGAGATAATGAAGCGAAAGCTCATTAGGTCCCTGAGTATTGTCTTCTGGTGCATTATGCAGTCTCCTTGCTGAAGAAACGCAGATTTGTATGTGGTTAGTACCTGGAGAGGAGATGCTAAAGAATCTTATGTACACTGGCTTAAGTTCCATGATGGAATAAAGGTGTTATGTAAATGGACTGAATGAATAATAAATTCACGTTAAAGCCAGGAAAAGAAAGTGTTGCAATCTTTTAGGTGGGAATAATATAGTTCTGCTTTTTCTTGGAACTGCTGCAGATATTCTATGGAAAGGAAAATGTCATCTGTTTGTTTAAAGAGAGAATGAGAGAGAGAACTTGAGCAACAGAGAAACAAACAGGAACTATTTCTTCCATCTATTTTCCTCCTGTGACAAGCAGCAAAGAACAAGTTGGAGAAAGGAGCAGGAAGAAAAAAATCTCCTGTGTGCTGCCTCATGGGCCAGCATATGCCCATGGATTGTTGTGTGTGTATGTGTGAAAGAGAGAGGGGGTAGATAGGGAGGCAAGAGGTGAGAAATGGTGCATATGGATGGGGGGGTTGAAGTGGAGAGATAGAGACTCAGAGAAGGAAGAATGGAGGAAGGGAAAAGGAAATACACACAGAAAGAAGAAAGTCAGAATTCTTCAAAGTCAGCAGCTTTGGATGAGAGCAGATGTCTTCAGCATGCACGGTTGCTCCTCAGAGAAAGACAGAGGAGAATGATGGAGGAAAAGAGATACCAGAAATGGACAGTATAATGATTCTGATATTGTTGAACATACGGAAGGAGAAGACATGGAAAAAGGTGAGAATGTCATAAGAGAGCAGCTGGAAATGGAGGGGAGTGGAATTTCAAAGGAAAAGGAATTATCAGAGATTATTTTGTAGACAATACAATTGATTCCCAACATTTTAGCAAGTGCACTTTGAACAAAAATGGGGAATACTATTGAGGATAGATATTCCCAATTTGGAAGTTATAAAAAGAATTTTGTTTTTTTTTGTACAGAACAGAACTGCATTGACTATTTGGTTTGGGGCTGTGGAGAGAATTTTAGTACAGTATTATTTATTCCAAAAATATAGCCCACTCCATCCAAACGAGGATTATAAATACAAGATCTGGTTAAGAAACTGTACATGCACATCAGTATGTGTGGCTTTTTCAACAGCAGGTGTTTTAATAAGTGCAACTGGATGTAGGAATCTTTGGCCAAGATCTTGTATCAGTCATGGGATGCTCCATCTTCCCAATGAAATCCACTTTAAACTCTAGGCAGCTCTTCTAAGGGATAGAGAATTGCAGCACTGGTGAGTAGACAGCAGAAGGAGGCCATGTCCAGTTCTCTCCTCTAGTGAGCCACAGTGTAAGTAGCAGAAGCAGGGACCTTGTTGGGTTGTTGTGAGTCCTCAAAGGGCAGGAAGAAGAGATGAACAGAAGTAGAGTGATGATCACCAAGAGAAACAGAAGATATTATGCAGTTAAATTGTTTCCCCTAAAGATGTGTGACTAAAAACTATTGCTCTCGTCAGTTGCTGTTTCTTAAAAATGATGGCTGGCATCCTGCTCATCAGTTACTATATCATAGGCTGGAGTTAATAAAATCATAACTGCTGGTGATTTACATTTACAGTCATGAATGATTGACTACGACACAGCCTGGCAACACCCCAAACAAAATGTCTCTGTGGTGCCGATCAGAATACTGTGAATCACATTCATAGCTCACTCTCATTCACAGGGTGCCTTGGGACAAGCAGTTGTGACAGGACCCCAAAGGGTTTCTTCGGCTGCCCGATCTCAACCTTGAGACCAGGAGAGTACTGTGGACATCATTTCCCAGTGCTCCAGTCTCCTGCACCTCAGACACAGGTTGGTCGGGACACTGCCAGGCTGTGAAGGTAGGCGGGGGGGGGGGCTTGTCAGTCACAGTCACAATGATGATGCAGGATCTTGGCCAATATCTACCAGTAATGAATGGCATCCTGTATGGTAGTTACAAATTTGTAACCAAGAGTTATGAATCCATAACTGCTCTGAATCCAAAGAAATAACCATGTGAGCCTCTTACAGCATAAAAAGGAGGAAAGAAGGGAAGAGTAGAAGGAATGTAGCAGCACCTTCAAGACTAACTGGTTTTTAACTGTTCCATATCCAGTTATACTACATATTCACAATTCCGGCACTATTGCCATGATTATAAATGCCCCCATCCCACTTTAAATTCCAGAGAGCCATTTTGAACAACTGAGGTCTGTTCTGCTGATGATTGGGGTGCAGCAGGATGATGCTTCCAGCCCCTCCTGCCAGCAAGTAAAGCTGCAACAATCAGAAGCAGAACCCTGTTGCAGGTCCTTGTTGCATCAGAGATCACTGGCGGCAGGGAGCTGCCTGGCGTGGCCCAGTTGCCAACAGAACAGACCTCCATTGCTTGGTGTGGCTGCCAGCTGTTATGGTACATTTGGGGATTGGGCCAAGGGACAATACTTAGTTATGCATTTGTAATTAATTCAGTAATATAAGATCTTGCCAATGTATATTATACTCTGATTTTTAGCTTGAGATATTGCTGATGGATGCAAGGTGGGTCTTGCCTACAGTTTTCACTGGTAGATAAAATATTTTGCATTCTTCTTGCGCCCATGTATTTCTTTGTAACTCACTCATTCCCTTTCAGTAGGTAGAATGAAAAACAAGATTTCCCAGAATTTATGCAATTATCTCTTCCTCTCCCAAGCTGAAAACAGGGACAGAGGGAGGAGAAGAAGAGTGAAATCATGGATGAGACTTTTCACATTCAATCTGATAAGATTTTCAGTGCAGTATTGCAATGTAAATTTAAATGCCAAGCTATAGCAGACTTTTAAATATAGTTAACAATTTTCTTTTAAAAAAAAAAAGCTTTATTTTTAGTGTAAATGCTACATACTAGCACTTCAATAGCTTTCCTATCACTGATGAGAGCAAAGGAAGCCTCTGCTAGTCAGATAGCTCTTCTTGTTCTGAGTTTGGATCACAGATAGAAGAATATAGTCAGCCCTCTAAATTCAGTAGAGTTAGGGAGACAAGACCTTCGCAGAAGTGGAAAAATCACAAATATGTATGTGCGTCTGTGGGAAGGGGGCCGAGGCGTGGTGGGGAGACTGGCCACCCAAGAGTCCAAACCAGGTCAGGAAAAGGAGAGGGAAAGGGGGTAGGTTGATGTGTTGGCCCTATACTTCCTGTCATTCTCCCATCTCCTTCCTTTGATGTGTGAGCGGCATTGGGGGAAGGCTTGTAGTGCTGAGAAATCAGGCTGCAAGTTGTCTTTAGCTGGCCAGACAGCGGCTGGTGGAGGAGAGGACCACAGATGGGTTTTTAAAAAACTGTGCAGCTGCCAAGAGGGAAGGTTTCCTTGGAGAAGCTCCGGGAGGAGGCAGGGGTTGAAGCTCACAAATGAACAAATCTGTGAAAGTCAAATCTGCAAACGTGGAGGGCCAACTGTAGCCTTTATTTAGTTACTCCCCAGTTTTACGGCGCTGGTAACTTCCCTCTTACATCTAGCTTTCTTACCAGTATCTGCCCATGTCATAGGCTCATCTATTTACACAATTCTGCTTCTTCTATTTATTCAAACTGCCTATCTGAAAGTGCAATCTCTAGCCCACTGAAATAATGGGAAGAGGCAGTGTGATTTCTTGCTGCTCTCTGCCTTGACTGGCAGTTATTAATACTCCTCCTGATATGCTTTCCCAAAATGAATGTCAAAAATAATCCAGCACATATAAATGTTAGGTGCATAATTTAATTCAGCATACAAATACAGTGCATGACAAACTTATTGTGACTATTTGGCACCAGTGGACAAAATATTGTTTGGTATGCAGTCAGCACAGCATGCCTTTTCTGCTATTATTACTGAATTATATATTGCAATTCTTTACAACAGTGTTGACATGCTAGCAAAACATTTCTAGTGCAGTTACAAAGCACTAGAAATGCAATAAATAAAAAGCTCAAACCAAAATAAGATCATATTTAAAATCTTCAGAGTCTAAAGCTTCTTTCAGGGGAACTAGGTTTATCTACAAATAATCGCCATGGGTCAAAAGGCAAAGCTGAGGAAGAGTTCAAAGAGGGCTGGAGTGGGCAGGAGAGGCCTGCGTAATAAAGCAAATGAACTTCTGCTGTCTGTTTAAAAGACTCCCCTTCCCTCCCTTGAAAAATAGATTTCCCGTGCTCAGGTTTTACAACGGAGTGTTTTAAAAATAATTCTGGAAATGTTCATCCTTGTGCAAATACATCACAAACCTCACATCAGAGCCACTTCATGTTAACATTTTGTTTGAACTAAAGCATAGCCAAAAGTACTGTTTGCATAGTCAGAAATTCTGCTTTTGATCAGATTCATTTTAATTGATTAAATTCAATTTAATCTGTATATTCACAGATCATACATTTTCACATATTCACAGGGCTTAAAAATGTCCTTTTAAAGGCAAATGGCTGCAGTAGCAGTTTCAAGGCTCCCTGGAAGTAGTTTGCTGCTATTTTAAACACCACCTATTCCTGTTTCAAAAATGATGAAAATAGTTACTTTTTCATTCACTTTTTAAAAAAGAATTGGTGAGGCAGGACAATGACCTATAGTACGAAATACTTTCTCTTTCCCCAGTTTATTGTTGCCTCCACATACAGAGCAGGGAATGAGTCACCACCTCAGTCACATACTTCTCCACGCAGAGTGAAATTTTTCCATGTTACATGATAATTGTAATTGTTGTGCTGTAGCTGTTGTGAATCAATGAAACGAATTAATAAAATAATTAGGTTTTTTTTAACTAGTTAATACCACGTGATGTACGGTTCTGTATGGATAGAAATAATTCACAGAACTATGAACAAAATTGAGGCAGGCACCTCCTGCTTGATTCTTAGTTTCTCTCAGCAAACAATCTTAAATTTACATACCAATTTATTTATATTTATTTATTTTATAGCATTTTAGTTAATAGCTTGCCTTTCTCCCAACATGAGACTCAAGGCAGCTCCTCAACCTAAGACAAAAATGAATTTTAAAAAGAACAAGCAATCCTATCAAAAATAGCAGCAATGCAACACATTTTAAAAGCAACCCGTTAAAAGATTCTTCTGCAACAACCAGCTAAGAGCCAAAAACCTGTCTGAAACTTTTCAAAAAGGTTGTTTCCTGACTGCAAGAAAACAGTGTGGTCCCAACTTAGGCCTTTTCTGCACTACACTCTTATAGCGCGATGATCCCACTTTCAACATCCTATGGAATCCTGGGGTTTGCCGTTTCGGGAGGGGCCAAGCGGCCCCTCCCAAAACGGCAAACCCCAGGATTCCATAGGATGTTGAAAGTGGGATCATCGTGCTACAAGAGTGTAGTGCAGAAAAGGCCTTAGCCTCCTATGGGAGTTCCACAGCCTGGGAGCTGAGAAGGCCTTCTCATGTGTCCTCATCACACACTTCTACAATAGTGGTGGGACTGGCAGAAAGCCTTCTCTCAAGGAAGTCAAAATGCGGTCTTATATAAGTAGGCGTGGTCATTCAGATAAATCAAGATCTCTAAAATATCTGTAAAATGTTGGAAGGAAATCTAAGGGAAGATGGAACTTCATCCTTCACTACCTCTTTTTTTGTGTCCTTTTAGATTCGTAAGCCTGAGGGTATGCAACAGTTGCTGTTCTTTTACTTGTAAAGTTTCCATGCACAGTGATGGCCCTGTATAAATAAATGTGGTGGTGGGGTGGTAGAGGGCAAGTTGGGAGGAACTGAATTAAGGGGTGCACCCAGTTGAAACTAACAGATAACTGACAAGAATAAATAAATGAAGCTGAGTAGTTCAATATGCAAGCCAGCTCCATCATGACACACAATAAAGAAATATCAATAAATGGTATAATGTGTTGCAGTGCAAAATTATAACGAAACTACAATGAAGGTTGATGAGGTATGCACATGATAGAACTAGGATGTGTGTGTGTGTCTGCTTATGCATAAGCACACACATATGATATTGTAGTCAGCACCACTCATTTATATTTGTCACTTATTCGCTGTTGTCAGCTGGATGCATCTGCTTCTCTGCAATCTTGTAAGTATTCAGAAGGTCAACAGAGGTCGGTCACAGGTGTTATAGGACAGTACCCTTAACTCACCTCTTCCTACCCTATTTTTTTAGATATCCTTTTAATACAAGAAAGCTAGGGCACATAATTAAAAATAAATTAAACATACATGAGTTTTCAGTTAAAGACTGTGGACAGTTGATGGATGAGAATCTCGCTATGTTCAGGTGGAATAGATGACTTTTTGGAATCTCCTTTAGTTCAAGCCGGATCAAAATCTCAGAGATAGCAATGGTTATAGTTACAGGATCAAGGCTTCAAATTTATTTTTCTCCACTTCTTTTTAATAACTAATAAAACTTCTCTGGTTTTCTTCAAGGAAAGCAAAATAATTTTGGACCTACATCTTTCCCAAAATCATATAAATTATTAGTAGAATTAGGCTGTTCTTGTTTATATGGAAATCCTCTTCCACCCACACTTAGTAGGTTTTACTTCTTTGTGGATATTTTCAACATTAGCCCAAGATGAACAAAAGGTGCTGATGAACATAAATTCTGTGATCCATCTAGAAAACCAGTTTCCATCTATATTCATAGCTCCATGAAAAGCTGTGAGCACTAGCATGTTCTATTTGTGTTGTTATTCTCCCTTGATCAGACAGGACAACACCTTCCAGATAACTGACAGTAACTCTCACTGACTGCTGAGGGATGGAGGCAAGGCAGTGGCAGAGATCCACATCCCCCTTTTCTCATCTAAGATCTGACAGGTCTGTTTTGTGTCTTCCTAGTAGGACTATGAACAAGAACAGGAACAGCTGAATTAGGAACATCTGTTAAGGTTGTTAATCACCTTTCACCAGGGCTGGGCAGTTCTAAAAATGAGTCATGGAGCATTGTTATTCCCTCTCTGCTTAAAAAAGACAAGTACCTCTGCAATTGAGATGAAGTTCCAAACCACTTTACGATATGGTAAAAACCCACCTTTCTCTCACAATAAAACCTCATCAGGCACATTCAACTCCCTTTCAACCACCTACAGTGGCTAGCCATTTTCTCCAGATTTAACCCAGAGTTTAAAAGCACAGGGAGGCTTCAAAATATATTTAGGATAATAAATTGGAACATGTGTTGATGCTTCATTTCCCTGTCATCTCCGAAACATTGAGGGACAAATCCCTTATCTATTATGTGGGAAAGCTAGGCTGGCTGATAAATAATTGCTATTTGATATCTGAAGGAAAATTTTCATTACCTTGGCTCAAACCAAACTGATTTTCCCCCTCATATACTTCTTGCATGTCAAATAAGAAGCGTAGGTGGTTCTTTCATTGCAGCTACAACCATTTTATTTGACTTAGGTTGGTTCCATTTTCATTCTAATAGCCTCTCTGTTTCCAAGATGCTTAATGTATACCCTTAGTTGTGTTCCATAAAACGAGTCTCTAGCTAGTCATTCAGTGTTTAAATACTTTTGCTTATTTTTCAATCAACACAGGTGTCTGACAGCTTGAGAAGCCAGTTGCCCAAAATAGACAAAATTACTGAAGAGTCTAACTAAATAGCAGCACTTTTTGTGAGCGTGGGGATTATTCCTATCATGAAGATGGAATATCTGGACGCTTGTTAATTAGGGGTGGAGAAACTGTTGCCCTCCAGATGGTATTGAGATCCACTTTGCATATGCACAGTTAGTTTTTATTTGCACAAATTTATTTGTATACCTATTTTTGTTATGTTTACTCAGAGGTAACTGTGGTTTTGTTGCTTTAGGTGCTTCAAATCCCACCACACCCAGACAGCAAATCCAGTGATTAGAGATGTAGTTTAATAACATCCAAAGGGCCATATGTTCTCCATGCCTGCTTTACACATATTTTCTGAGATATGTTCCTACAAAGGATCTAGCAAGACAAAACTAAAACCAAGATATAGTACCAGTTGCATTTATGCCCAAAATTATAATCCTGTGATTTCGGTCCTGTGGGAAGTAGAGCTTTTAAGGAAGTGGGGTGTATTTTTCTTGGGCTTAGAAAATCAGTGGCATCACCAGTTAAAAGAGGAGGATATAACAAGGTGAGCAGAGAAGAAAGAGATTAAGGTAATCTGGAAGCTACTTTGAGGTAGGGAGCATTATTCTGACAGATAAGGAACTCTGCATGGTAAACTACTTGCCCTGCCTGACTAGCTGCTCTGGCCTTAATAGTTATATAAGTACAAGAAGTTTGTGTCTCTGTCACTAAGGTATAGAAGTACTACTTCAAGTGCTGTTTCAATAAATGCAAATTTCTCTTGCTGTAAGAAGAAACTGTCACATTAGGGAACACTAAATTAGGTCCCGGGCTGTGTCTTGCTCCAATTTGAGTAATACTACTCAGATGTAAGAAGTTTTTACCACATCCAGCACACACACACAATAATTGTAATCTCGTTTCTACATAACTGCAAGCACGTAACAGAAAAACTGCAAGATGAAGCCTATACTCTTTCAGTTCCAGCTCTACAAATACGCTTTCTCTCTGCATGTCCATGCCTGAGGGATTTTGTAAGATCTACAAAAAACAGTCCCTTTAATTTTGGAACAATAGATTGGCTCCATTTAGATCAAACTAATTGTTAATTTACACCCATGACTCACAGGAAGAAAGTGCTACTCAGGGGTCAACATGTATGCCAAAAAATTTAAATTGGCTGTGAGCAGAATAATTTTATAAATAGCACAACACTCACTCAAGAAGGAGATCTGTCCTCAGTCCAAAAGAATGAGGTTGATTAAGCCCATTGTTTCCAGAAGATATCAGGTTCTTAATTCAAGATAGTGGTCTTGAATGTAAAATATGTTTCTGTTATTTGTGCTTCTTAAAATATAAAATACATGCATGTGATGGTGAATTTATTAACTGAACACCATAACATGTACCAATATTTCTCAACCTTTTTACCCTAGAGGAACCCTCGAAATAATTTTCAGGTCTCAGGGAACACTTGCATAAAAATTATTTCATTTACAGATCAAGATTTTTTTTCTTTTTCTGTCATAATCTCCTGTGAACTCTCCAGCAACCTCTAGCCAAACCCTAGAGTTCCAGGGAAACCTGGTTGGGAAATTCTGATATATCCTTTCAAAAACCATGTACACATTATCTGGAATAAGGAGGCACAGCTCTTCTTTAAAACAGCACTATTCCTTCTGCCTCTTCAGCACCACTACAGAATATCTGTCATATAATATATGTAATATATTCTTAGATACACACTTGAAGAAGATGGTTGCAAAAGGTTGTGATCATGTTATACCAGACATAACAACCAGACTCAGATTAGTAGACTTCTGCTTATACTAGAGGAAGGAGGCACATAAGTGATCTTCAAGGTTTATTCTACCCCTTACACTTTCAGAAAAAATGAAAGACACGGGGAAAACCGCCTCCAATCCACCTTTGCCAGTTGGAAGTCTCTACTAGATCTTGGTTATTGTTCTTGAATCCAACCTAGCACTTTAATTGCATATGGGGAACAGTATCTGTGCCACATAACATCAGAGGTCCATTCACAGTCTAACATACTGCCTCGTCAGGCAGGAGATAACTGGCAAAGGAGTTTCCCAGTTTTACAGATGCCAAGGAATAAGCTTATCAGTTCTCCTAATTTAGGCCTGCCTCATTTTCTAATCCATATGCTACAAAGCAGAGTGTGTAATGCTGGCAAGATTTTTTTTTTAATTCCTAGCACCTCTGTGAATCGAGGCTGAAGCAGAAGTATAGCTATTAGGCCATTTCCACACTAGCCTGTTATAGCGCTATGATTCCACTTTCAACATCCTATGGAATCCAGGATTCCATAGGATGTTGAAAGTGGAATCATAGCGCTATAACAGGCTAGTGCAGAAATGGTCTTAGAGGAGGGCACAAAATGAAGGCATTGCATCGCTTTAAGAATTCTGGCCCACAATGACATTTTAATTCAGTCCCCAAATTTCTAGCTTTGCAGTAACTTAAAATTTCTTTTGAGTATCCAGAAATACTGTCCAGGTATCCAAATTAAAAGGGAAAGTAAGAGGACCTTAAAGTCACCAGATCCTGCCTGGGAAGCTAAGCTGGGTCAGCCCTGGTTGGTACTTGGATGGGAGACTATCAATGAATACCAGGTGCTGTAAGCTACATTTCAGAGGAAGGAACTGGCAAGCCACCTCTGAGCATTCCTTGCCTAAGAAAACCCTATGAAATTTATGTGGTCACCATAAGCCAAAAGGGAACTTGAAGACAGACACACACACACACACACACACAATTACCAAGGGAATATGAGCCCAGCAAATTTAGAGTTCTAGATGTAACTATCTTCAGTGCCTCATTCTCTGCAATGCTAGAAAATTGGTCACTGAAGAAAAATTTAATTGCTCTCCTGTAGCAACATTTCTGGGTCCACCCCAATGATGGAATATTTGTCTCTACCATAATCCTACTTTATGACCATTAGGCACAGAAATCCTGTTTCAGTTTCTCTGGTCCACTTTATTTCTGAATGAACACATTCTAAACTGTACATGCACGACATTTCATATACATACTATGTCATATGTGAACAATGTTGCATTTGTAAAGTTCACCATGCCCTTCTATTTTGATCCTCCACACATTTGTTTTGAAATCCATACCTCTGAGTTCAATGCAATCATCTATCTACAAAAAAGCAGTGTCTAGGATTGTTAAATCTGTGCAGAAAGAGCGAAAAGGCTTTGTTCTGAACTGCAAAAATTTGCTCACAATGTTCCATGGGATGCCATGAGTTACAGGCTAATGTTCCATCAGTGAGGTCATTTTAAAAAAATCTAATGGAACATTTATTTTAACATGTACATGGTAGTACTTTACCCAGGGGCACAACTCTTCAAATTCACATCTGATTAGGGACTATGACTTGAAAATTTCAGCAATTTTGAACATGGTTGATTCTGCCCACTTACTAAGTCTTTTAACAGGCCCTTAAAGACAAGCAAGGTACAAAGTAGTTACAAAAAGACAACTCCAATTCCAAAGCACTTTGCATTTTTTCAGCTGCTAAATTATGTAAGCGTCATCTGCAGTTTTGGTTTCACACAAGCATGCAATTTGTTGGAGTTTACCTCTTGTGAATTTAATAGCAGCAGAACAGGAAGGAAGAGAGAACTGGTGAACTTGATGTGAATATGAATGAAATAATATGAAACAACAAATTTCATTTTACCTAAAAAATTCTTTCTAGTTGATGTGCTATCTGTCAACAGCCAGGGATTTGTACCAAGGAAGTTCAAACATGGAGTCAACCAACCACCATACTGACATGGTATAGTCCTGAGAAAATTGTATGACATGTGTTTGTGTGAGTCAATGCTTTAACCAGTTATGATGTATGTGAAAAAAATGTGTTGGAAAATGTTGAAATCCATCGAGGAGGGGGGAATACTACTTTACACATTTATAAGATATCTATCCAAACAGAGCAATAATCAATACAAAAGCATCACATGAACTTTCAGATCTGTTGTTCCTACATACATGCTTTCATCACATGTAAACATCAGTGTGACTGGCCACACTGTCCCAGCATGTATATGCCATATGAACATCTACTGAAAAATTAATGACATCAATATTCATTTTAAATGGTACAGCCAGCTGTTCCACCAATGTTCTTACGGTGGCTACAATTATGCGCTGTAGTTTTCTGGCTGGAAATACAGTGAAAAAACAAGGTACTTCTAGTCTTATTGCTTTATGAACTGCAAATGAAGTGTTAATTTATATTTCCTCTCCTGCCTGTTTCCAACTTAAAAGCAATGTTAACTTTGACAGATTTTCAGTTAAAATAGCCATAGTTTGCACTTGACTGCTTTTCCTCTTCTTTGGTGTTGGAGAAAAATTCTGTTCAATTTATTACTAGTGGGTTGATCCCACATAAATACTAATATGCTATGTTTACCTTAAAACAACAGTGAATAGGATGTTTGTATTACAGAGGCACTTTTCTTACATGTAGGAATGCTATTTTTGCACCAATAAATCAACCTTTAATTTTCATGTACCTGAGTCTGAGCAAATCCAAATTACTACACAAAAGCATTGCTTTCAATAATGCCTTAGGTATCACTGCTAGGCCAATCTCCTCTCTAAATGGTGAAACTATATATACATATACACACTGAGGTAGAATCAGGGAAGACATAGAGTAACTAAGGAGGAGGATGTTTCAGAGAGGGAACAGTGGGAAGATTTTTTTTTAAGAAAAATACTGTAATTTCACTGTATTTTGCACACTTTATTGCATCAGGCAGCCTGTATTTGGAAGAAACTCTTGTAGGTAACTTGCCACTGCTTTTGTCAGATAGGTCATTGTTCCATAAGCACCACTTGGGGCACTGTCATAGAAGAAATAACAGATACCCGTACCCAGGTCTTGTTCCAAGCAGCCATCAGTTGCTCCAAGGGCCTTCTAGAAGTGGGGGAAAAACAGGGCGGAGGGATTCAGAGACAAGGTTCAGAACAATTCAATTCCTGAAAAGTTATGCATGGACAAACAAAATAAAGCATTGCTTCACAAACTCATGGCTCAATTTTGCCTGTCCTTATCCAGGAAACAGGAGTTGCTCATGCAGTTCTTTGCTGATACAGCTGCAGGGCATGCAGAGGTCTAGATCTATTAGAAAATAAGTCATCATTCCCTTCCTGCTCAACAGTGAATTGTCAGCATTGCCACCGGTCACAAGTAATGAGCCATCTGGAGTGACCATCAATAACCATGGACAGCAGTAGCAGAACTATCATCTCTGCATGAACGTGTTTAGACTCAAGACAGTCCCCACAGAGTAGACTGTGTAGATAGAAGGATATTTAATGAGTGCGCTGCATCTTTTACCATGTTTTGAATTTTTCTCAAATTAATGTTTTAATTGGATTGGCTGTTCTATAGCTTTTTTTGTACTATATACCGTAACCTGCTTTGAGTCCTATAGTGGGAGAAAGGTGAGATATTAGACGGACAGACAGACTGCCTGACTGACTGTCAGTGTCAGATGAGTGCGTGTTAACTATTTCTCCAACTGTACATATCGCAACTCAGTGACATATACAGTATTCGTATGGATTCTGTGAACACTCAGTGAATATGATGGTGTCTCTGAGGTCTAGGGAATGAAGCTACTATTGTTTCTGAGGCAAAGTATAGAGGTCATCATTATCTTAAGAGGAAGGTATCACATTAAAGGTTGGCATAATTAGGCATCTGTCAAGGTCCACAACCAACCTCCAGAGCTTCCTGACTTTCCTGCTGACTGTTTACCTGACCTCTTTAAAGAATGAGCTGTAACTACAACAAGAAGAAGGAAGACTAGTTCCTGCTTACTTGCCTTCTCCCTTTGGAAGTAGAGTGGGCCGAAGAGGACAAGACAAGCAAATGAGCAGCTAACAGCACCAGCAACAAGCAGATTGTGGGGCTATTTGAGACAGTGGGATCCCCAAGAGCATATTTCCAATCACTATCTGAAATCTGGAGCCAAGAATCTTCTTTAGATAACAAAAGGAAAAAAACTCAACGCACACACCTGCTCCTGAAGGAAGAGATCGTTGGCTATGTGTACAATCCGATCCACATGAATTATGCCCCCTATGCTGTTCACCTCGATTTCTGACAGCAGCGTCAGAACAAGAATGGCTTCCACTAGCAGCTGTCTGTATTCTGGCTGAGGTACATGGTTCAGCACAGACTCCACGTGAACAGCAAATTTGATTTCACAAGCAGTCATCTGTAAGTATATTGTGGAATTAATGCCAAGGGAAAGGAAAAGAAAACAGAGACAAGTTTGAGATCGCTCCAAACATTTATACATGGGGAATACCCCAAGACCTCCTGTGTTGTCGTTGTGTGTCTTCACATTGTTTCTCACTTATGGTGACCTTAAGGCAAACTTATCATGGGGTTTTCTGCGGGCTGAGAGTGTGTGACGTGTCCAGAATCATCTAGTGGGTTTCCATGGCTGAGTAGGGAATCAAATCCTGATTTCCAGGGTCACAGTCCAACCAAACCATTACACCACACTGGCTCTCTTGTAGTCCAAGTTAAGTGGTGCATTGTCCCATGAATAGTTGGGACACAGGAAGAAGCTTCAAAACAAAGACATTCAAACACAATTAACTGTTTCCTCCTACAGTTACCATGTTCAGCTACTAGAGTTGCTGAACACATTAATTTTAGAAAGGGGAACACACATGCAAGAGCATGGCAAAACTTTTCAACTATCACACCCATAATCCTCTAGTCAGCATACCAGTGGCCAGGAATTATTTCCAAATTCTAAGAGACTGATATGCGGTTACAGTCCTAAAAGTATTAGTTTTCCACTAGCACCCTATCTTCACTTCTGATGGCCTTTGAGTGGGTTTTAGATCTCAAGATAATAATTTTTTTTAAAAAAAATACAGATAAAAGCACATCCCAGTAAAAAACATACCAAACATTACACTATAAAGTATTGTTATAATTAAAAGCATTTTAAACAGCCATGAAAATAATAAAAAATAAATAAAAACAGAACAACACACTAGTGTTTTTATTTATTTTTATTATTTTATAAAAGCTCTTTCCTTATGAACAGCCAGCTCCTAAAGTCCTGTTGATTCTTTTTTTTAAAAGTCTCAATTTGCTGATGAAAGGTTAAAAGAAAGGAGTCAATGTAATCTCCCTAGGAAGGAAGTTCTAGAGCCTGGGAGCAGCCACCAAGAACGCTTTCTCGTTTCCCCAGCAGACGTGCCTGTGAAGACTTAGGAGAAGGGTCTCCCCTGAAGATTTCAAACCTTGACTGCACAATACCAAAATCTACCCAAGTTATTCTGGCACGCAAAGTAGAAGAATCTATAAACACCTCTCTCTGTTCTTGCATAATATAACTAACCATTAGATACCCTTTTTAAGGCACTCGAAGTGTCCTAAGACACTTGTTAATTCCCCTACCACAAACATAACACTGATAAGCAAGGACAAGAACGGATGCCACTTCTCCAATAAACTGATAATATTTAAGAAGTCTGGATTTCCAAGTCTTATGTTTACACAACAGTGATGGGGTAAATACAAACATCAGAACAAAATTTTTTTTTCTTTTTTCTTTTTTTAAAAAATATAACCACTGGCTAACACAGATATGGGAGACATTGTTCCCAAAGAGCATTCTCATCACAGCACCAAGGAAAGCATAATTTGTTCTGGCAAAAACGCTCAGATGTCATATGAAATCATTTGGTCTCAGGAGATCTTGTGCTTATTAAATTTGATTCCCATTAAGCAACAAAACTGGATATTGCCAAGTTCTGACAGACCTGTTTAAAAGGATTTTAGTTCTTCTAAATCTCTCTTGAAAGTGAAAATAATTCATCTTTTCCACACAAATTACATTATGAAGACAAAAAAGATGCCAGAGCACATTTTGTGCCTTAGAGCTGACACTTTCAAGAACTATTATTATTATTGTTACTGCACACTCAATATCTGATGGAGTAGGCAGGAGTGGTGGTGTGAGAGTCTATTGAAGATTGAGCTGTGAAGCTCACTGGGCAACCAAGGCTTGTCATCCCCCACTTAGTGTATACAACTTTACATAGTGCACTACATTTATGTGCTACTTTATGCAGTTGCTGTAAGGATAGGATGGGTGTGTGAGCCAGAACCATGCCTAGTAGCAGTGGAAAGCCTCTGGCCCTCCAAATATTTTGGACTTCATCTGACAGAAGCCTGAGCCAGCATAGTAAGGGAAAGCCAAAGGTCCACCCTGTTCTTGATGTGCAGTGTTCTGAATTTCTTGGAACAAGGAAAGGATAAAAATGCAATCAAAATGAGTAAGTTTTCCTGTAGGAAGAAGTGGAGAAAATACACATTCTTCTCCTCGTGTATTAATTTAGGAGTGTGGTTCTGTCCTTACAATCACTGCCACAGATAAAAGTCATCACATCACCTTGAAAGCCAATGCTCAGTATCATTTTGCCTGCCCCTTTCTCACTTTATGTTTGTGACATGGTATCACGCAGAGGCCTAAGTCAATTGTTAGATCTAATTGTCAGATCCATTAAATCAATGGGATTTACACAAGTGTTGATTCTACTATTCAGCAAATGATTCAATAGGTACTTGGAACTAGCAACTGCATTTAGACCCAACTTTCTGGATCACAAATGTATTCTGAGGGTTATAGTATGTGCATAATTCCATTAGTTTAACAAATTATTCAGATGTTTGTATATTGGGGCAGAGAAGGGGGCATAGTCCTCTCATGAAGCCATGATTTCTCAGAATGTACATCCATGGTATAACTGATACAGATTCTTCAGTATCCCAAGTATCTGAAGCTGAGGCTAACCAGTAGGGCTGCCTGGTTGAAAACAGGCCAGGGCTCCTGTACATTTAATGGCTGTGCAGAAGAGGTAACTTCAGTAGGTGGCCAGGGATGCAGGAGCCCTGTTGTTTTTCACCTGTAAACTCTACTTGCTGGTCATCGACAAATGGATGTCATGCACAGGGCTTCACTGTCCAGGCATTTGTATTCAGAAAGGGTATTATTTTTGAAACTGCACCCTCAGGTGCAAGCAAGAGAAAGCTCTAACCCAGAAAAGATTACTGTATCTTGAGAAAATGTTTTCCAATACACAAAGAGAATTTTAAAAAAAGGAAAAAAGAAAATCTTATTTCCAAAAGAAAATAAAACAGACTCATGTTCTAAGGTTGTACAATTCAGTAACCATGTTGCCACTTTCAATATGGACAAAATCTGAAATATATAAAATTACCTCTAAAATCAGAATGACCTATTAGCCCATAATTACAAACACTTGGCAAATACAGAGCTGTTAACATATCCATTGCTTTTCACTAATAATACATCTCCCCTCTTTTCACAGCAGTTAGGAAACAGATGACAATTGAGACCTAGTACCAAATGGCTGTTTGATACCTAGCCACAAAAAATAGAACCACTGCCTCCAAAAAAAGGCTCAGAGTTTCAATTCAAAATATAATACACCAGCAGGTAGGAAATGCTATTGTAAGAAGAACTGGAAAGCACAACAGTGCACAAAAAAAGGACTACCCTGTTAAGATTTGAAAAGAGAAACATTTATAGGAGTGATAATTCAATCATTGGTCAGAAGTTCAGTCATTGGTCAGAAATGGAGAAAGCCTGGAATAATTAAACTCTTGGAAGCCGGAAAAGGCAATGCAAGCCCTATAGATCAACAGATTTTAGATCTGTTAAAATATAAGGCAAATTTTCTTCAGCTTATAACATAAAATTAATAAACCACAATGGTCTGTAAAGTAAGCTGCAAAACATTCCACGTTGATTAAAAAAAGGTACACATTTTTCAAAGGATGCAATTCTATATACACTGACATAAGAGCAACAGTTTCAAAGCGAAGCTGTATATCGTTGGGCTGTAAGATTTATTTTTATCAAATGGCCCCATTATTTTCTGCCCAAGGAAGAGTGCTGTGTTGCCACAGAGTCTGCACTTTATTTCAGCTAAAGCTAGCTAAAGTAACAATAGGTACTTTGCATTCCGTACACCTACTATTTTCTCATTTAAAAATGCCAAATGGAGATTGAATTCTCCATCCTCAACTGAGAAAAATGACCCATTTTCTAAATGGAGAAAATGCTCCTTATAGTAACTGATTGAAATCCCTAATCCTTTGCTCTCCAGCCATTTCCTTCCAGTATATCTCACACTTTGCCTCTGGATAGAAATAAAGTTCTACAAATGAAGTGTTAGTTACCCAACATAACTTTCGAGGATGAGGAGTCTCAAACTAAACTACGAATCTCCTAAACTCAAATTGTAGAAGGTTTCTTCAAGACTTACCTCCCTTGTTGTTGAAGAAGGAAGGACATAGCCATCAATGGACAGACCATGACACTGCAACAAGAACAGTATTAAAAGTATAGTAAATAAGGAATTAGAAAGTTTAAAAAGCTATTATAGGAATCTTGAGGGCTGGGGCAAAGTTTGTTCACCTAAGTAAGTTCTCCTTGAAATTGTTTTGTGAAATATATCATATTGAAAGCAAAATATAACATTATATTAATATATCTTTTCCTCCTCGCAAAAGGTTTATATAAAAACAAGAAAAAATACATAATCTCTCTGTGCTTCAGAACACATCATATGTGTGGTAATACTTGGGTGAGATCACAGGAAAAAGTTAGGTTAAAGTAAGTAAGGCCGTTTTCATGCTACACTGTTATAGTGCTATTATTCCACTTTCAACATCTTGTGGAATTCTGGGGTTTGTAGCTTGCTGAGGCCAAACTGCTGGCAGAGAATTCAAAAGCTCCTTCCCTAAACTGCAAACCACAGGATTCCATAAGATGTTGAAAGTGGAATAATAGCACTGTAACAGTGTGGTGCAAAAATGGTAAACATGCAACACAATCAAAAAAAGTGAAGAAACACCACAGTTTAAAAGCCTGTTTATGGATTCAGAAATGTGAGTGTTGTGCTTCTCCTGGTGCAGTGACTCAAGGGGAAAAAAACCCCTATAGCATGGAAGACTGCACCGTCTTTGCAAAAGCTTCCATGCCCAATTCCAAGTATCTCAGGGTGAGGTTACTGCCACGGTTGAGTGGGCCACGTTGCCCCCGCCACCATGGACCTTGGAGAGCTCAGCTGCCTCACCAAAAAATGTGGGGACAATTTTGCAACATTTCTGGTTCCCCTAGTTTGCTTCCTATTTACTCCCCACACCTCAGTTTACTGCCTGGTTAGAGGAATGTTTCTTCTGAGCCTAAAATAGAGAGGAAAGGGCAAAAATGTAATAAAGTTGCAGTGGGAAACATGTTGAGGGAAGGGGGAGATCAGTTTTGAAAAGTTAGGGAGGAGTGGCAGGCCTAAAACTGGCCTGGTTTCCCCAGCTCTATTTATCTGTTTATGTCTGTATACTGCCTTCACTTAATGTGTGCTATCTTTATTGGTGTTTGCTTTATTTCACTGCTTTTAGGATTTTAATTTTGCTTCCAGTCAAATACAGTTGGCCCTCTACTTTTGCAGCTTCAGCATCTGCGGATTTGATTATTTTGAGGGTTATTTTATTAATTGTTTTAATTTGTTTAAAAAATTCTTACTGTATTTGCCCCTGCAACAGAAAAAATATGTTATCTCTAGGAATCTCTAGGTCCTGCCAGAAGTGGATCACAGAGTTGTGCTGAAGGACCTAGAGATTCTTAAGAGAGAAGACTTCCTTAGGTCCTCCAGTATGACTCTATGGCCCACTTCCACTAGAAGCTGACCACAGAATCACACTGAAGGACTTAGAGATTCCAAGAGAAGTGTTCTCAGGGGTTTTTTTTTTAAAGTAAGCAATTTTTATTTTTATTTGTGGTTTATCCACTTTCGTGGGGGTCTTCTGCCCCTAACCCCTATGAAACTAGAGGACTGACTGTAGTTGGTTTGACAGGTTTTAATACTTGTTTTTATAGTTAGCCAATATGAACATTGAATGTTCTGAATAAATAAATTTTTAAATAGACAAATTCAACAGATTCTATCCATCCATTCATCCATCTGAATGGAAAGGAGGGAGGGAGGGGTACACCTCGATCCCACTTATAGGAAAACAGTTTCATTCACCATGTAAATTTACTTCCAAAACAACATGTTTTTGAAGTACTGGCACCCTCCTGCCAACAGCATCCAGCCAGGAATAAAGACATCTTCTGTGCATATGTACAGACAGACTGAATTGGGCACGATTGCCATCATGCTGTCCTTTAAAGAAAGTAAAATGTTTATTTATTAATGCTAGGTGGGGAATCATACTGTTATTATTTCAGCAGAATATCTGAACAGAATATTCTTCTTTGCTAAGCATTTCAATAACTTTTTGATACTTTCTAATTCGGCTACTTAAATGGAAACCAACAAAGAGGCACCTTTGAAGCCAACCTTACTGGGTGGCATACTGCACCTTCTGTCTTCAGTTGGTCCTAAATTACCTTCTGAAGGATCTTCCAGACTTTTGGATAGAAACCCACTGGGACTCTGTTAATGGCACCATCAAGCCGCCTCCTGCGAAGCCACTGCCCTTGTCGATCACCCCAGCTGATACAATGTCCACCAGAACCTGTGAGGGATGAAGTACTGGTGGGAGAAGATGGGCTGCTGCATCTCTGAAAAGAAAAACAAGATGTAAGCAATCTCAACTCTCAGAAACACTCATTTAGATCTCCCCCAACAGAAAACATTACTTTGTGGTGAAAAGGCTGCTGATAGGGAAAGAGTTAAGCACCACCTCTCCCACCACCTTCCCCAGCTTCTATGCTTCTCTGTTCTGCTTTCTGTTCACAAAGCTACTACAGTTGGCTCCCACATCTATGGGTTTAACATTCGCAGCTTGATTAGCTGTGGATTATTTGCCTCTGCTGCTGCCCTCAGCCATTTTTAATAGGGACTTATAAGTCTCACCTTGTGTCCACAAGTCTTTCTGCAAGCCTTGCGAGACTTAGAGAGGTTGAGAATGTGAGGCAAGGTTTGTATGTTCCCATTTAAAGAAATGGTGTAGGGCAGCAGCGGAGGTGGCAGCAAGCCCTGCCAGCCACGCAATTCTGCCCTATGAAAGACCCCGACACCTCTAAGGCACAACCAGATGACTGGAGTGCTCCCCACCACAGATCCAAATGCATTATCTACTGTACACCTGAACCCACAGCAGTTTGAATCTGTGGATTGTGGATTGTACTAACTTTTTTGTCTTAAATATGGTTGGGGGGGGAGTCTATAGGTATTTCCACTTTCATGGGACTCCTGAAAATGTAGAAGCAATGCCACAGATCCAAAAGTCGGCACCACCCAGTGCTGCTACCATTTCAGTGAAAACAGCTTTATTGTTGTTGTTGTTGTATGTCTTCAGGTCGTTTCCAACTTATGGCAATCCTAAAGTGAATCTATCATAGGGTTTTCTTGGCAAAACTTGTTCAGAAGGGGTTTGCTGCTACCTTCCTTTGAGGCTGAGAGAGTATGACTTGCCCAAGGTCACTCAGTGGGTTTCCATGGCCAGGTAGGGATTTGAACCTGGTCTCTAGAGTCGTAGTCCCAGCACTCAAGCCACTACACCATGCTGGCTCTTTACTATAATAATGACCATGAATTACACATCCCCTATGGGTAATGGCTGCTCTCTATAACCCCCTATTATTTCTACATTTGTCTTTATTTTCACTGCTTCAGCCTGAAAATGAATCAGCAACCTAAAAACAGAATAACTGAATAAGAAATGTTTTTTATATTAGCTTGACATAATTATAAAAATCATACATGTATTCACTAACCTAAAATAAATCATACACAAAAATCAAATGGTATTCTGCTTAAAATGGGAAACAATAATGACTTAGCATTTTAGTTGAAGCAAATATGTCAGTTCATGGGCTAGTGACTCAAACTCCATTTCTAGTACAGTGTTAACTTACTCTGCATATCTACGATTACTGTATCTCTGTTACCATTTAATACTATGCATTTGTCCAAATGGATATTTGACTATTATCTAATTTATAACAGTTACACTGATATCTGTAACCATTCTATGGCTGAAAGCAGCCACATGCCTTCAGAATGAAGGATCAAAACTGGTCTCCTGCTATGAGCAATTCTTTTCATATCATTAAACTGTTCAAGCTACCCACTGTTGGTTAATTAAGGGGCAGTCAAAAGCCTGATGTAGTAATATAACTAAAGTATAGGAGAAACTGAACTGGTTACCAACGATTGGATGAGTCTCTGCAACATTCCTTATGATAATACATAGCAGCAATGTGATTTTCTTTCCCCCCAACCACTAATACCCAATAATCTCGCTGTTTAAATGCAGTTTAAATTGACAGTGATTCCTTACAACAAGTGTGATGATGCATTTTAGACAGTAACACAATCCTTTGTATATTTCATCAAAAGCGCACACTACTACATTCAACACGTTTGAAGAACCTGAGCACAGAACACAGCATGTCCTGCTGTTTGAACTGGCCAAATGAAGGTATATGGAGGTTAGCATTTTCTTCTGGAATTTTAATTTCAGATTACAAAGATACCTTGGATTTTTGTATTACTGTCGTGTATTTGTAGTTTATTTGGAACTGCAGCTTTGTTCATTAAACTGCTTACTAACTGAATTCCACATTCATTAATACCAATGGTGCAGTTAATCCCCTACCTAATCCTACACAATTTGAGCCTGATGAAAGAGTATATTAATGAATCATACCAGTTTTAAGCAACCCTATAAGCATTAATTTGGACATAAATTATACTATCTTAGATATTTCAAATGTAGATTCAAAATAAAATATCCAAAGATACACAAAATGTACACTTTTTATATTTAACAGTATGTTGCTAGCTTACTGCACTGTTGGAATATAGCAGGACATAGATACTTTGCTTACACAACACTTCAAATCCCTCTGAACAGAGGTCTGGATGGGCATCTTTCAGTAGTGCTCTAGTTGTGTATTCCTTCATAGCAGGGGTAGGCCTAGGTGGCCCTTGGGGTCCCTTCCTATGATTGTAGAAATCTATGGTGTCTTTGGAAATTGCAACCAGTTAAGAATCCAGCAGTGAAAACACTGGTGGATGTTTGGCTTCAGGATGACCTGCTTGCTTTCAGGATGAACTCAAAAGACCTGAACAACTGTTATGGTTTTCAAGTCTTAAATAGCTTAGGTGTGGGATACCTTAAGGACTGTCTCCTGCCATACTAGTTGCCCATTTCCTAAGATATAATGGAGAAGCACACTGCTTCACTCATTCAGGAGTTACAGAAGGCTGTGCAGAAGACCAAATTGCCCCAGGGTAAGGCCATTCACCCTGAGATGAGCTGGTCTTCCACGACCAGGCTACCAAATGGTAAGAAATTTGGCTTGCTTCAGATGCACATTTACTTTTGTGCTTCCTGATGTGACCATAAATCAGCCCATTTTAAAATGCATGTTATGTTTCTGTGTCCAGACAGAATATTAAGTGAGGATTAGAACGGATTAGGGAAGCTCTCTCCTCTCTGGATACTTTTCAAAGGCAAGCCAGTCTGAAACCTATAAACATCCTTTTAAATATCTCAAATGGGTCAAGGCTTGTTTGTTTGTTTATACATATACACACAGACTGCAAAATGCTTTAACATTTGAATGACTGGTCTGTTTTAATTTCCATTACATGGAAAATGAAAGAGGGAGGGAAAGGTTTTCCCTTTCCTATCAAAAAAACAGTGTTTCTTTGTCCTGCAGAAGAACCTGGGTTGTGGTATGAGTTAGGTACTATTCTACTGAGCAGAAACAGCATGCGACTGCAGTATGGTTCGGAGAAAGAGCTAATGCCAAAGCAATTAGTGTATCTCTACTGTAGTGTTCTGCTGTCTGTGCCTACAATGATAAAATACCCTCTGCTAATAAATCACTACAAAGGAATTATGGGTCCTGATAATGAGTGTGCAAAACAGCTTAGCTCTTCCACACATCTATTTAACATGAGAATGCAGCATAGTTAGAATCAAAAGATGCGTGCTGTTTTATTCCAACAGGCTTTTAGAACTGAAGTTTCCTTTTAGAGGATGCCATATCATTTTAAATTGTACTATTTCAAGCTGCTCTTTATCCTTTTTAAGTGTGTTTTTTAAAACTGTTCTAGTATTGTTAATAATCTAATTCTGTCTTAATGTTCTAACTATACTGTAATCATTGTAAGCTGCTTTGAATCTCAGTTTTGGGGAAAAAGTGGGAGACAAATTAAGTTAATAACACTAATACTAAAACATGGAACACTGGCTATTGAGGTGTATGTTCCCAGGCCTCAAAGCTGGCAATCAAAATCAGTTTCCTAACAGATTAAAAACCAATACACTACCAAGGCACCCTTATGCTAACATTCTTATTGTCTTATTGAAAGGCAAAGTCTCTAGTCCTCAAGACTTGCAAATAAAACCCTTTAAAAATCTCTTAAAGTGCTATATAAGAAGACAAATTTGAGGCTATTGATAGGTTAAAGGTGTTGACAGGATGCAAATATCAACTGATATAGCAGGAAATGTTGTTCCTTGGTGATGGAGCTGAGAGTGCCATCTCACTCTTTAGGCATCTGTGCTTCTCAAATGGATTGCTATAAGCCATTGGTGTCCCAGGGTTTGTTTTTCTGGTCAAGCTTGTGTCCTTCAAGGCCTAACCGTGTAGGTCTGTCATTGTGTTTGACCTGCTTAATCTCCCAGCAGCATGTGTTATGATTGGATGCTCTTGAGTCCTTTTTGGGGTGTGGAATTTTTCCATAACCAGAATGGAAGTGGGGGGATATATATCTCCTCTCCTATAATACTAGAATTAGGACTTTCCAACTGACTGGTGGAAAATTCACAACTAAGGAAGGTTTCACAACTAAGGAAGGTAATTTATAAACTATGCTATTATGGAATGTGGTGGCGACCATAGGCTTAAATGGCTTTTAGGCAGGGATTATGTGAATGTCTGTAAGGCAATTGTCTGAACAGGTATGAGCCACAAGGGTTACCTTGAAACATGAGGCTCAGAGATGGCAGGCCTCAGAATGCTATTTGCTGCATGCCACATGCCCTACTTTATGTTTCCCAAAGCATCTGGCCAATCAGATGGTGCTTGATGTGAGGCTTACTGAGGACTTTCTTATGTTCTTTTAATATACTCTCCTACCAAATGAAACAAGCTGATTTTCAGTATTATCACCCAACATTGTATCTTAGGCCATTTCCACACCATACCATGATCCTGTGATGTCCCAGCGTCATGCCAGCTGTACCACTGCCAGGATGGGAGCTGGACCTGAACACTGCTCTCCGCACCCAGTCAGCTGCTGACAGATGGATAGCGTTCGGGACACACTCCTTCTTTCTGGCCTCTTCCTATGCTGCACTGAGGAAAGAAGCGCTTGATAGCACTTCCACGCTTCCCGCACAGCTGCCAGCAACGCAATCATTGCACAAAGCGAGGCCATTACTGGATTTTTTCCAGTAATGGTATATCATGCAATTGCGACAGCTTGGGACATGACGGAAGTGGGACCACAATGCCGTCATGCAATGGCATATGTCACGGTCCAGCTTCAATGTGTCCCCATGCTGGGATGGCACCGTTGTGCAGAAATGGCCTTAGTCAGTGGAGACCTTTCTCTGAGGAACAGCCAGAACGTTAGCTACACAGGAGAGACCCTTCAGTTACACAGTAACTATCCTCCATGAGGTATGCCTGGGGCATGCTTTGACATCTTTTTAACAACAGAGAAAGACTTTACGTTTCTTAAGCTTTTGAACATATTACTGTTATTACTGAGGCCTTGACAGATATTTTAGTCTTGATTTATTATACTGCCTTAGCCTTATGTGTGATCAGTCTCTCGCTTATTTTATTCATTGATGTGAATATAGTTCTTCAGATGGCTTTTTCTAGATTTAAATGTTTAATTTGGCACACCCACGCACCGCCTTTGCTGCACTGAAATAATTTTGTTGTAAAGCAACTTAAATACAAAAATGACAAAAATTGTAATTAAATAAAATTAAATTTCTATTCTTTCCCTAATTTTGCCTTCTCTAGCCTCACTTTAATTAGGTATAAAACAGACATGTCCACAATTTAATAAAATCAAGCTAAGGATCCTTCAGTTCTGGCCTCTTTCTGTGGTATTTGTGATCCCGGTCTTTACCATTTTGTGTTATGAAAGCAATTGCTGTCACTGGCTAAAGAGGGTTTGCAGATCAATAACAAGCTCCTACCTCCTGTTTTGTCCCTTTTCTCCTTAGATTTATTTTTTGTAAGATTGATATGTTCTATTTAAATCTGATGCTTCAATTTTGAATAGCATTTTTTGCTTTTTAAAAATCTAGCTTCTGTTTTCAGCTTTACATTTCAACAGGTTAGCTACCCTTGTTTAATTAATAAATAAATAAATAAATAAATGTTTAATTAATAAATAAATAAAATGTTTAATTGATAAATAAAACAATACCTTTCATTCATAGGTTTATGCATATATCACAAATTAATTTGCAATGAAATTGATAAATAAAGGGTGGAATAATAAAATAATAATAATTAATAAAAGAAAAAAAAGAAAATGAACGCTGTTATGCATCTTATCCTTACAAAAAGAAAAAGAAAGAAAATGTAACTTTCTTAATGATAGATTACCATGGACCTGGATGAATGCAAGCTGCTGGATGTAGAATGGCCCCCATAGAAGAACTACAAAACAGAAATGCATGACAATGGATCAACACAACATGGAAGCTTAGTGAAATCATATATGCATGAAAAACAAACACACAAATACATGCCCACAAGCCCTTGTTTGCTGAAACCTGCTATGAAGTTATATTCTTTTGATATTCCTGGCATCAGAAGTATCATTGACATTTTGTACCATCACCTAATCTGTGCCTAAATGGATAAAATTTTAGGCATTTTCAAAAATTTGCAACAGTTCCAAATTGTGATTCAACACAGTTGTTTGCAATACCGGTCTTCAAATAGCAGGGAGCAATGAAAGAAACAGAAATACAGTCATCAACACATAAGGCATGTCTGGGCTACAATAAGATGCAATGGGCATGATAACCTCAGCTTCTTTTCATGCTATGAAGCCACATGCAAAAAAAGAGGCCAAGCAAACAAAGCAGTGATATGCCCAACCACCAAGGCAAGATTGTGAAAAACGTTTCTGCAGTATTTTCAGCTTTAATCATGATACTTGGGATGGATTTTGAAATTAATGCTCAACATTATAAGGAATCATATATTGGCAACTGCATGTTACATTAGGTCAGTGGTTCTCAACCTGTGGGTCCCCAGATGTTTTTGGACTTCAGCTCCTAGAAGCCCTGAGCATTGACCACAGTGGCTGGGGCTTCTGGGAGCTGAAGTCCACAAACATCTGGGGACCCACAGGTTGAGAACCACTGCATTAGGTGTTAACTGTGACAATCAAATTGGATCCAAAACATAACATTGTTATGAGGCTTAGTCCTGTTCAAAGTTCTAGCTTACCAGCCATGCCCTTCCTCTAGGAACAACCTACCCCATTTCTGCTCTCCCGAATCTCTACTCCTATCCCCAATAATAAGTCAGTACTCTGTGCGCAGTGACTATACAATATGCCCACCATATACGCTGGGGTTTTGTTCAAGGAACGACACATAAACATCCCTTAAACATCAGTAGATGCAACATGCACATGCCTGTGGCAGGGACTGAGTAATCCCTGAGGCCTAGCTGCACCGCTGCCTATCTGTCCATACATCAATCTTTTCTCAAACCCACTGGTTTCTGCAGACTCTCTGCTAATTCCTCTATGTGTATTGGAAGTATCCACACTGGAAGAATAGCCAGATTCCAATGTAAAATTAAGCCAGGCTGTGGTTTGTTCAATCTTGGCTTATTGTTATAACCAAAACATACACCTCTAAACAAGCTATGGTTTGTAAGCCAGATACAAACCACAATTAGAAGCCATGATTTCTTGATGGATTATTAACTCTGGCTTCTTTAAGCTATGACTTATTATGTTTGAATTTAGAATCTGGCTTACTTCTGCAGGTGACAGTCTTACTGTGACATTAAAACGCTTCTCTCCTTGTAGGGAGGACAGGTGACAAATATAAACAACCACCATGTCATCCATGATTCATCTGACTATTTTGTCTAATGTATGAAGATACTGGAGGGGCTGTTAGGCAAACACAGATTATTCTTCCTGACCTTACGCTCCAGATGTTTTGGAATGAGAATTGGAGTTCAAAACACCTGGAGGATATCAAGGTTGAGTCAAGCCGTGTTTTCAAAAAGTTCAGTGAGAGAAAACTCAGGATGAAGGGTCACTGAAGGATATTCAGGATTTGGTATCCATACAGTACTATAAAGAGTAAAATTATTTTAGAATGCTACTGAAGGCAAAAATTACACAAATTTATAGCATGAAATGTTTCTTTTTCTACCGTTCCTCACTACCTCAGTCCTTAAAAAAAAAACATTATAAATATTTTGCACCTTGAATATGAATAAAAACTGAATTTAGTGCTTTTAAAAATGTGTTCATGTTTACAACTGCCCACAATACAGCTATTACAGAAGGATATTTAGGGTGACCTCTAGTGGGCACTTGTATGTTCTGCAGGAAACCCACAGATCTTTAAAAAACTGAAGGCATAAAGTTGCAGAGGGATGTTGGGGGATTTAGGATTTATAAAGGGAGTTGACGTCAAAAGATATTCTCTCTTGATCAAACTACTATCCCCATAAGGTACTAACATCTCAATAGGAAAGGAATCTTACACAGTGTTTCTATATAACAGATTATTTTGGGACGCCATGAATTAGCATGTTTCAATCTTGGCTTTGCTGAAATCCCAGCTGAAATATCCTACATGTATTCACTTGGATGCTTTGGAGAGGGGTCGTTCAGTGGAATCACTGGGGTTCCCAGGTTTAATCCTTAGAACCTCTGAGTAGTCGTAGAAGAAAACAACTTCTGTCTGAAAACTATGGGAGATAGTGTAGAAAATACTGAGCAAAAGAGAACAATGGTGCAAGGCAAACCTACATAGCTCACAGAGAAGCTGTTTAAGCTCCAGCCCTAAAACAATTAGGATAATAATTTAATTATTTTTACCCAGTTTTGGATGGTAATTTTTTACCCAAATTGTGAACATTTACAAGTCAGTATGGAAGTAAGAAATAGATTCACAGCCACTAAGGGTTATTTGATATATTTTTATACCTCAAATTTTACCACTGAGTGAACAGGCTACAGGCCACTCCAGTTAGTCCTGCGGTACCTAAATTATGCAAAATTTTCAAATATGTGATAGCCACATTCACACTTAACATATCTAAGTGTACACTTAGTGTTAAATCCAATAATTAACCCCCAAACAGAGTAGATCCTCTGAGTTGGTAGAACGTATAAGTATCTATTTGGTACATTCCTACTGATCCAAGAGTTCTCTACTCATGTTGGGAGCTGAGGGAACATTTTGATTTAAGACTTAGAAACATATTGACTGGCACTATGTTAGTGAATTGTGATCAGATAAGTCATTTGCAACTCATTTTTTTCGTAGTTGTGAAACTCAGAATTCTGACCATGCAATAACTAAAGTCCCCCTCCCCTTTATTTATTTAGTGAATTTATATCCTGCCTTTCCCCCAACTGGGAATCACTACTCACCTTACAGAAAGACAGACAGACACTTTGTTTCAGACTCACCTTATAAGCAGCACAACCTCCCAACACAGCCATTTCTGTGTTGCTTATTGGAGAGCAGAGGTGTGTCCAGTTATTTTCTAGTACTGGGTAGGCTACAAGGATGTCATTTGCAGAGACCTCTCACCCAGAAGTCTTTGTGGTTGCCGTCACAGTGCACGCAGCTACAGAAAAATATCTGGATGAATCCCTACACACACTGCTGCTGTTTAACTACACAGAAATGGCCATGTAAGGGGGCTGCATTGCTTGCAAGATGAGTTTTTGGGGATACCATCGGGAAATGTAGATACAAAAACACATATACAAATCTCTACACAGGACTTCAGGGTCCGTGTGGTATAGCCCAGGAAGGGATGGTGCATTGCTAAAATTACCATCTGCTACAATACTTTAAAAGAAAACTAAAATCACAATAAGACAGCAGGATGGCACTCTTGAATTAGTAACCTTGGAAACAGACCGAGAACCCACACTAGTAAGAGCAAGGCAATGAAAAATTCAAGCTCTCTCTCTCATACACATATATCGTATTAATAATTCTCTCCTTGAATTCAAACAATATGTGCTAGTCTGTGTGCATGCATTCACTTCAATTGCAAACAAGCAGTTATCAAATAAAAACATGCAGATCTGACAGATTCATATGTACATGTGCCACTTTCATTTCACCTGATCACTACTTTGCTTCCTATGCCTCTAGAATTAAAAGAAAAAGAAAAAGCTGATGAAAACTAACAATAGAAGTAAAAAAAGCAAGTAATCTGGAATTATTTCACTGCACATGAGCAAAAGAATAAGGACTCATTTGGAAGCGACTAATAAGCTACTATTTCCCAGGTCTAAGATAAAGGTGCCCTTTCACACTATACATTTATCATACCATGACATTTTAACTGTCGTGGCTGCCTCCTATGAAATCTTGGGATCCACAGTTTGCCAAGGCACTAGAGCTCTCTGGCTGAGAATTCTAAATGCCCCTCCCAAAAACGCCAGTCCCAAGATTCCATGGAATGTCATCATGGGGGTTAAATTGGAATTGTGGTGATATGATTGTGTAGCCTGAAAACGTCCCTGGATTTATCTTTGGAAATGGAGGATGGTATGCGGCAGGCTTTTGATTTTTAAAGACTTCGACAACCGCTTAATGTAGATGCACATGGTGGCTCAGGTGACCATCCCTTCTCCATTTCCTCATGTTACATCGGATGCTGCTCTGGAAGGACTGAAGAGCAGCAGTCATGAAGGACTGTGAGGGAGGGGAGAAACCCCCAGCAGATGTGGAAGCTCCAGTGCAATCTTCTGGGTTCCTCCACTGGAATATGTTCTTAAATTCAGGAGAGTCTAGATTAGGGATGGGAAAAATAATTTCTTCTAGACAATGCCGGACTGCAGCTTTCAGCTGCCCTACACAGCATAATCAGTGGTGAGAGAGGATGGGTGCTACAGTTCAACAATATCTTAGAGGGCCACAAATTCCTCACTTTGGATATTGTTGTTGTTGTTGTCATTCCAAACCTTCAAGTCATTCCAAACTTATGGCATAAGTCATATCATGGTGTTTTCTCTGCAAGATTTGTTCAGAGGAGGTTTGCTATTGCCCTTCTCTGAGGCTGACTGAGGCCATTTCCACACTACACTGTTATAGTGCTATTATTCCACTTTCAACATCCTATGGAATCCTGGGGTTTGCAGTGTAGGGAGAGGCATTTAGAATTCTCAACCAGAGAGCTCTTTGGCCTCAGTAAACTACAAAGCCCAGAATTCCACAGGATGTTGAAAGTGGAATAATAGAACTATAACAGTGTAGTGCGGAAATGGCCTGAGTCTAACTTGCCCAAGGTCACTCAGTGGGTTTCCACAGCCTGGTGGAATCCTAGTCCAACACTCAAAACACTCGAATCCTAGTCCAACACTCAAAACACTATAACACGCCATCTCTCACATGCTGGCTTTAATCTTTGGGCTTCAAAGTCATTCATTAAGTCTAATGAAAATCTATGAAGCTTGCCCTTAGGTGCCTGAAGGTATACACAGAGATGTAATTTCACCTGTTTCATCTCACTCTTCAGCCTTGTGATACCACTTCTTTCTGTTTTAGTTGCTCCTGTATGACCCACTTCATGAATGGATATAGCTGGGCTCGATGAAGAGGAATCAAGAGGACGCACTTGGGAGGAACAGAGGGAGAGAAAGAGAGACAAGACAAGAAGTCTGTTTGATACAAACATTTAAATTGTACCAGTGTCATTTTTAAATAATAACAAATGCTTTAAAAAAGTATATTACTGCTCCTTTCGACTCCAAACTCTTTCCCGCTGAGAATATGATGAAGGAGATTTTTCATATCAAAGGGGCTTAGATTCATTAAACTTTCAGAGGCTTCTTCACCTATACAAAGGGGAAAAAACAGTGAAAAACCTAAGTTGTGAATGCAACTGTCTTTGAGATTATGTCATCAAAAGGAGAGATCATTCTACCTGAATGACTCCATTATTCTTTCCTGATTCAGCAAAAGAACGGCAAGCATTGCCTTCAGGCTTTACTGCTTAATTTAAAAAAATCATTGATGTGATCTTTCTCATTTGAGTAATATTCATAGCTTTTTTTTCCTTTGAAAAGCCCACATAATTGCATGAGAAGGAAAAGGCATTATTTTGTATCAGTAGGGTCACCACAAGCTGAGATCAACTTGACAACAGTTAACAACAAAAGGATAAACAGCACCATTTTTAATCTTTCTTTGACACAGCAGCATTTCACCTTTGAGTCACAGATCTCAGGTTCATATCTAGAATTACCGCAAACAGCACTACGTGCTTTTAAGTTCTTCTTGCCCTGTTCCTCAAAGTAGAAATTAGACAAGTGGCATTCATTGTTAAATAAATTAAAATGGTATAATTTGCTTGTTTTCCTAGATTCTTTCACCCTTTAGACATTAAACTTTTGAAATATGCAGCAGACTTTGACAAGGATGTAGGAATAAATAACAAAAGAGCATTTGTAGAAAGGGGTATCTGTCTGATCCACATTTTATCTCTATTTCACTCTGTGTTTTCAAATCTTTCTAGCCTATTTTTTTTTGGAAAATTCCATTATTTTAAAGTGTGCTTGCAACTGATTGGAAGGGAGGAAGTCGTTGAATTTAACTGGCTTTTTAACACTGTATTGCATTTTACTTTGCCTTCACTGCTTTGAGAGCTTTGGTTGTAAGGAGTTAACAAATTAAGAAGCTACAAGCCTAAACTTGTGTATCTGAGACTAAGGCCCTTTTCGCACCTTACCTTTTTCCAGCGTTGGCGTGAGGGGATCACACAAGAAGCCTCTTGCGAGAGGCACTTGCAACCCCTCTGCTTCTCCTCCGCACCAGCTCTGTGCTGGCCAGAAGGAAGTGTGAGCGCTCCGCCCCTACCTTCCGCAGTGCAGTCAGGTACTTTCCCAGGCTGCGCTGGGGGAGGAAGTGCAATGGCTGTGTGTCTGGAGGCTCCGCACACAAGGTAAGTGCGTGTGGGGCCTGGGAGGGACGTGCTATCATGCATCATTTTTGGCAAGGAGCCGAAAATAATATAATGCACGATCGCTGCCTATTGGCCTTAGGAGCATTGCATGATTGTGAGGACGTCATGTGAAATGGTCCTCGCAATTGCGCAACACTCCCAAGGCCATTTCGCAACAGGTCTGGCATGCAAGAAGGGCCTAAGGCCCTTTCCACACCTACCTGCATCCTGCAACATCTCAGCCTCATCCCAGCAGTGCCTTTGCTGGGATGGCAGCATATCCTCAACACTCCCCTCCACACCCGGCTAGCTGCTAGCAAATGGTAGCACTGTGCTGCACTGAGGAAGGAAGCGCATGGACAGCACTTCTTCCCTTTCTGCAGGGCCCCAGCCAATGTGATCATTGCATGAAAGGAACCTATTACCATTTTTTTCCCAGTAGTAGTATAATGCGTGATCACGTGGCTGGGGACACAACAGGAGCAGGACTGAGACATCATGCAGTAGCACATGTTGCAGACCAGCTTCAACAGGTCCTAGTGCGGAAACAGCCTTAGTCCAACTGAACAATGTGAGACTTGTTTCTGAGTAAACCCATATAATTGTATTGTCAGAGCCTATAATTTGTTGTTGTTGTGTGCCTTCAAGTTGTTTCCAACCTATAGCAACCCTAAGGTGAACTTATGACAGGGTTTTCTGAGGCTGAGAGTGTACAATGCGGGTTTCCATGGCCAAGCAGGTAATTGAACTCTCCAGGGTCATAGTCCAAAGCTCAAACTACTACTGGCTCTCAGAGCCTACAATATGTTGCCAAAAATTCATCCTGATCTTGAAAACAGAGCCAACCTCCAACAACCACTGATAACTCTCCTGGTTGTTGTTGTGTGCCTTCAAGTCACTTCAGATTTAGGGTGACTGTAAGGTGAACCTTCTCTTGCCTGATGACCTTAAATCTCTGTAGGAAAGTGTTTCATTTCCTTTATCTACAACCCATATGCAAACTTTTTGATTTATGATCTGGATCATACAGCCTTTGCCATACCCCTGAAAGAAACCAAATGTGTTCATCAGACAAATAGTTCTCTTTCATTTCATTTATTGAATAAAGTCATATTATTATCGCTCATATGTAATTAAAGGCTACCAAGTCTTTTCTGAACGTTTAGATGGTTTTATCAATGTAAGCATAGTTCCTCACCATGTGAAAAAAATCCTTAAAAAGAAAGGGAAACAGAAGAGACAAATGATACAGACTGCTGCAGCCACCAGCTGGTCACAAGCAATAAGCAGGAGGTACAGAGGGACATTAAAAAGCAGTCAACTAACAGTGCATCTGGCAATTGCTTTTAAGAAAATGATGGAACACAGAAATTTCCCCTTTCTGATGTGCTTACCACTGTGCTAGCACAATCTTTGTTTTGTCCTCTTAGACTCTGATGAATCACAATTCTTCCTTTGCACTGCTCTAAAACACACTGTCTCTGCACTTCTCCTGACATCCCTCTCCGCTCCTCCTCCCCACAATCCATTTTTATAACAATCCTACTCCAAACTTTTTTCCATAAGTGGAACTTCAATTGTGGCCTGCATCTATTTTGTCGCTGAGCTGCAGCAAAGAGACTGGCCTTACCTGAACAATTCAAGCTGCGTGCAAGTTCTGTGGCCATCACTTGAATAATGAGCCCAATGCGAAGCCTCAGCATCTCTGCAAAGAGACTGGGCTGTGACCGGACATACATAGCCAAGTAGACCATGATTTCCTATCAAGGGAAGTGGAGGGGAAAGAACAACCACTGATTTCAAAGGTTCTCACTGTGCTTACAAAAACTGCAGTACAATGAGAAAAAAACAACAACAATGAAGCCCAATCTGGAAGCTGCAGGAAGGCTCCCCCCCCCCCGTTACCTGTGTAAGGACTGCTATGCTGATGTCTTGGCCACTGGCTTCATAGATGAGTTTTATAAGTTCCTCAGGCGGCAAAGGCCTAAAAGGAAATGAACCAATAAATAAAGCAGGAAGGGCAATTTTTACACCGCCCAAGACCAAAGTCTTGCCAGCAATTCTCTTTTTATTTTTATAATGAGTAAATTACCCTCTCTCCACACCCCCACCTTGGACAGCATTTTAGGATTCAAAGTATAATCATCACACTGGTTTCCAGAATATTATGTGGCTCAACAGGGGGCCATATCCAAACTTCACATGTGTCATGTACATAATGAATGGACGCCACAGTCTCCAAAGTGTCTTCAGCTATTTCACCCCTGGCAAGGTGGAATTTATGTGTTAGCTTCTCTAATAATCCAAGGGAACAAACTCTCTCTTGGCAATGATTTAACGTCTGTCTAACCAATGAGCAATCCTCTATGGTGGCTTTTATTATCCTCTTGTTATTCATCCTCGAAAATTATTCCAGAGTTGCTTGAAAATAAGATCACGAACAGTTACTAGCCTGCAAAAAATTTTGCCAGCCTGCTAAGCAGCAAATAGCCTGTGCGATGTAAGATAGTGTGTGTGTGTGTGTGTGCGCGCGCGCGCGTGTGCGTGCATTTGGGTAAACGCATGTGCACACATACACACACAGATATACAACTTCTACCAAGTGGACAGCTGGAAAAAAAAACATGAGGCAGTTCTAAAGTAGTTCCTTAATTTTCCTTTAAAACGATGTATATGAGAGCCTTTTTTCCAAGCATAGTTACCCCTCTCTCCAGCTACCAGAAGAGTCATTTACCCTGATACAAAGCCCCAGAAGAGCTATTCAGCTTGAAGCAATCCCATCTGGAAATTGGGATTGGGGTGAGAAACATTATGGCCACTCAGCAGCACTGTGTGTGTGTGTGTGGGGGTATCAATGTTAGCATCCTATCCCACTCCACTAATAAAGGTCCACTTCCATGTTAAAAAAAAGAAGAAGTAGGCAGTAATTCCTGGAAAAGACTGACTTATCTATAATGTGTCTCAGTCCAATTACTTCGACCTGGAAAGAATGAGACTCAATGTTGTTCCTTGAGCACCAAGTGACAGCCTTGCTGCTGTTAATAAGGTTTCCTTTGTTTTTTTTGTGCTTTGTGGCACTATCCTTGCTTTCCCATGTCCCTAAAACTTCCTGAAGTTTAATGTAATATCTTCCTGCACTCAGCATTGCAAAGACAATCCAAAACACTACTTTTAGTACACCTCCATTTTTATAAAAAATTCACAAAATCCTAAATATATTTCTTCTTTCTGCGAGGTAGGGCCATATTAAATTTTCAGAATATAATATTTCAGTGTAATTATTTTAGAAGAAACCAAAAGGAAGAAAGAACATCAAAACAAGCACAAAAGAAGTATGAGAAAGTAAGTCATCGTTTGAGAGCAATGTGCATACTTACGCTGTAATGGTTTTTTCACGAGGTTCAGGAGGTAGGCCCACGGTCAGCTGCTTCTGATGTGACAGGAGATCCGTGCAAGCCTAGGATAGCATAAGGAAGAGAGCAAGCAAGACCAGTAGGTTCATTATACAGCAAACCAAACAGTCTGCTATTTTAAATTAAATTAAATTTTGATAAAATTAAAATTATAAAAACTCTAGCGCTTAGGAAAGTTACTCTTTTTCAGACTTCAACTGCAACATCCCAGCCAGTGTGGCTAGTGATGCCAAGCTTTTCCAAGTTTGCAAAGCAACACGTCTGTAGATAATCCATGGCTCTTGGCTCTGTTTCTGGGCACAAGCTGACACTGCTAATGCCAACAAGAAGGAAAGAAAAAACTTCTACTCTGACTCTAGAGCAGAAAGAGGCAAAACACAAAAAAGTGTAAGCTACCTATTCTTTCTGTTTGGAAAGGCTTGGAAAAGTTACTTTTTTGAACTGTTGTTCCCAGAATATCATCACTAGCCGGCCAGAAGGGGGATAAGAACAATGTGGCTCTCCAGATGCTGTTGGACTGCAATTCTCAGTAGTCCCAACTAGCATATCCAATGGTGAGGAATAGTGACTGCTGCAATCCAACAACATCTGGAGAACTGCCCGATTAAATATAGGACTAAGTTATTTAAAAAAAACATAACCATTGATTTTAGCAGCCTTCAAATGTTTTCCCCATTCAGACAGAGAGAAGGAGGAATGGAATGCACTATTAGGAGAGGCAGCTGAGTGCCTCAAGAAATTTTGGACTACAGATTCCATAATCCCTAACAACTCATTATGCTGACTACAGCTGATAGGATTTCTAATCTGACATCAGAAAGGCACCAAGTTTTCTACTCCCAGGCCAAAATATATACTTGCTTTGTACCTCAGCCAGGACCTCCACTTTTTTTTTGAGTATGCCAGAAATATAGCGAATCAATGCCCATTCTTGGTTCAGGCCTACTTTGCTGTAAAGCTCATTGAGAAGGCAATGGACTGTGACTCCACACTGACCATAGAGCTGTGTTTCCCAGTCAAGACCTCTTATGACAGAGTGAGAGAGAAAGAGAAAGAGAGTGGTGACATTAGTGGTTAGATGTATTTGTCAGAAAAGTGATAAAATACACTGAGATATTTTCTTCAGAGAGAATGGGGAATAGCTGAAAGCCCCCTCCACAAATTCACAAAAGCTGTAATTTTTGAAGTCACTTGACAAATCAAGTCAGATTAAATATTAATAGGTTTCTGACATTTAACTTCCCACAGTCCCTTTGAAAACCCCAGGAAGCAGTCTTGATGAGGCCTATGAACAACTTAGTGAAGCTGAGAGCATTACTCATTGCTTCAGTGTTGAACAGGCACTTGAGCACGTCCTCCATTCATGTTCAAAAGATCTTTACATGGACGTAGCCCCAGGTCCTAAAATAGCAACACATGGGAACAGCAAGTAACTGCAACACTTCAATTGTGTTCTGCGCTGACAGGATGAATGGTCAGCTCCACAAATTAACACAGAATATTTGAATAAAAACCAGGTCGCACGTCAGATGATTTTGTGGTGGTGTTACAAAGCAAAAGTTCTAAAACATTATTAATAAAAAAATAACTTTAAAGGGTATAACCTCAAGGACCAGCAGCCAGAAATCTTTTTTCTGGTTGATCAGGAAGAAGAAAGATTCGCATACAGCCTCCGCAGGCACATATCTGCTCCCACCCATTAAAGATCAGATGAAAGCAGTACGGCCGCAGCTGTCAGGCTTTGTGTGAAAGCAATCTCACATAACTTCAGCATGGCTTGGTGCTTTTTATTCCTGCAGATTTCACAGAATTGTTTATAAAATATAAGAAGAAACATACTTTAATAGATACAAGATGTATAATATATCTGCCTGGTCATGCAAAGTGGGACATTCCTTTAGCTGCACAACTAATTTCTCACAGTCCAAATCTCCATGTGCATCCTTGGGCAAATGAAGAATATTCGGAGGATGTTGAAGAACATTTGCCCCTGGTTCCTGTTAATCAAAGACAAACATCAAATGACCAGAAGTCAAAAGGGCCGGAACATGAAAGACTCCTCCATAACTCATTAGCTCCGGTTGCTCTCCAGAGAATGTGAGGGGCATAGGAATGTAATTAAGCACTGAAAAAATTAGCTTCTCAATTCTACTCATATCATTTTATTCAAACAAGGCAGCTCAAAGCTCCATCCCTTTTTCTACACTCAAGTTGGGATGCGTAATACATTACAGAAATTGATGAGTGTACCTAAATAAATAAATATGGAACATTTCACAACCAAAAAATTAAAAGAAGCCAGATGCAACTTTAGAGTAAATAAACATCAAATTCATTTCTAATTTCTAATATAATTTCTAATTTCTAATATAACATAATTTCTAATATAAACAGAAAATATTATTCAAAACGCTGGTTATTACCTATACTGCTGTATATGTCTTAACTGTATTCTCCCTTTATGGACTCAATCAAGTTCTGGGAATTTCAAGGGAGGATTTTTTTCTCATTCTTACCACTGTCAGAGGCCAATTCAGTGAACCATGTGAGAAGGCCTTTGTAGTGATTTTTCCCAGTCTGTGGAACTCCTTCCCATGGGAGTACAGCCTAACCCTCTCTCTGCAAGCAAAGGTCTCCTCTATTTAGGTTATTTGTTTTAGTCTCTTTTTATTATGATAATTCTTAGCTATACCTTTTTTTTCCAATATATTTTGTAACTACCTTTGGGTCCCATAAGATGGGAAAGGCAGGATGTAAATTAAATAAAGAGAAACAAATATGCAGTTCATTCATTTATTTTAAGAGCAACTAAAAATCAGGCAGGTAGAATCTGCCTCTGTTTCTGTATATTGCTAAGTATCATTTCTTTCCACAAAGAAACATAACAGCTTGGAATCAACTAGTTACCTGTATTTCATTCATTTGGGTGATAACTATGTCGTAACTAAATAAAATCACAATGTAAAAAGGAATAATCACATAATTATTAAAATAAAATATAGAATATAATTTAAATCAACTCCAACAAAAAAAACAACAACAGCTGGCTCTTCACATTAGTGGCTTAACATTCAGATTTGATTATCTGCAGGTTTCTCCAACCTCTGTCCACCTCACCTTAGGAGCCTCTTTTCTGGGAAGTTTCTTTCCCTGTGGCTCCAATCAGGCTGTGCAGCCCTTTAAAAATCCACCTCTGATCTCCCTCCTCTTTCACCAGCTGCTGCCTGGAAGCTAAGGGTGGATTGCAGCCCACTTTCCCGAAGCCATCCCCGACACCCAAGGAAAGAGACGGGAGAGAGAGGAAGTACAGAGATGCCATGCCAAGCCGCCCATTTTCCCTCTCCTTTCCCTGATCTGATTTGGACCCTGGCTGCCTCCTCTCCCCACCCTTTCCACAGATACACAAACACACACATTTTGATATCTGCAGGTTTTCCACTTCGGTGGGAGTCCTGAGCCCCTAATGCCAGTGAATGTGGAGGGCCTACTGGAGTATCTTCCCTCCCAGAGCAAATCTGAGCAAGGCACTGTTTTTCTAAATATATATTTATGAGATACTGTTATTATCATAATGCTACACTACTAAAGAAAAACAATTAAATTGTAGGTCCTTTAGCTGTGGTTGGTGCCCTCCTGTTTTTTCCACACAAGTGTGCTATTTACTGTGTCAAAAACAGACTCTATATTATGAAGAGTCCGTTTTAGTTGTAGCTTTTAAAGCCACCTTTGCATGTAAATATATGTGGGGCTTGTAACCTTATGTGGGCAGGGTTGCACCAAGGCAGCACGGCCTCCATGCCTTTTTCCTGGACACCAACTGCTCACACCATCTACTTAGTGGGGGGATTAAACACGAGAGTGAAAAGCGTATGTTTCCCACTGTGCTCTGAAACAAAACAGAGTGAAGATAATGAGGAAAAGGTATGATGATGTCTTATTCCAAAGAAGAAAAGAAAAATTTGCCACATATTTTTAGGGCATGCTTCTTTGAATCAGAGACCTGCTCTTTTATATTGCATGCCCCCCCCGCCCCCATTAACTGTATGCCAACTATTCAGTCATATAGAAGCAAGAATGTAGCCTTTCTGGAGCTACATTCTTGGAGCTTCATACATGGAGTCATTTTGGAGCTTCAGCAAAGTTTTTAGGATTTAAGTATCTGATTTTAGTACTTGGCTTGCCTGAAAGCAAAGAATTAATAGCTTGCACATGCATCAACCCACCTTTTCATCATGAAGGAAGACGTATTCTAAAGCTATCACTGCTCCACGAACTGATTAATGGATTAGCTTTTTAACAACAGACTAGAGAGTGCCACTATTTTCTCACATCATAACAACAGAAAAAGTTCTTTTTTCTTTCCGTGCTTTACATCCAGACCTGTATCCAAGGAATTTTCCTGTCTGAAGCAAAGGGCAAGATGGTGCTACCTTCCCAGTTCACAGAATCTGACTGAACTGGAAGTAGAATAATATTTCAACACTAGCAAATGGAATAACGCCACCCACCAGGCCTGAGGCAGATGGCTAGTTTAGGAAGCCTAGGTCTGCCTGTACAGCATAGGCAGCTCTTTTCTTCAATAGAGAACTCCTAGAGAGTTTATGAGAAAGATGTGGGAGGTTGCCACTGGTTTTCCCCCATCTGCTGCCTGATTAATTGCCTTACTCTGCCTAATGGTACAGCTGGTCCTGATAAAGTCATACAGAGCAGCATATTTTGGCAAGAATAATGCAATAAAATTTCCAATCCTTGAACAATTAAAAGGAAGTATATTTACTTGCCGAGCATATCTTCAATATTTTTTATTTATTTTTTCAAGGCCTAATCAGAATCACTATACTTTTCAACTGTAAACACTATAGCAGCTTGCCTTATCCACTACTGGTTGCGGAGAGTCAACGAGGTTCAGAGATTTCCGGTGGGTGTTTAAAACCTTTGTAGGCAAAGACATTGAAACATCTGAAAAGGAAACAAATAAGACCATTTTGTGTGTACGGAACTGCTACTGTAAGAATCCAAAGTCTTCCAGAAATCAAAATATAAAGTGATATCAAGGATCTAACTATATGGCACAGTAAAATCTGTATAACCAAATGCCACTGGGCTTTTCCTCAAGAAAAGCTAGTTAGAGAGAATGATTTAAAATGCAGAAGCAGGAGGTGAGGTAATACTCATGCACTAGTTTCAAGTTTGCTCTTAGTCACGTATTTCTGTGTAACATGCAGTAATGAAATCAGATCACCGGTGTACACTCTGAAAAAATATAATGTAAAAAATTTTTTGGAATGCTGGCTCACTTTGGTTTGCCACTAGGTAAAATGCTAAGTATATGCAGTCTCAGATATGTCCACATCATTTCAAAGGTCACCTTGGCCACATTCAAACACAGTGCTAAACCACAGTTTAACATTAGAAATAGGAGTTGGAAAAGACTTGAGCAGGACCCAAAATAACACACTCCCTTTCTCTCCTCTTTTTAGTAATTTTCATAGATTTAGTTTCACTTTCCTAGAACTGTGGCTTGTTGTACTCTCTGGCCAGGTAGCATGGTTTATAACAAATTCTGACCACTTTTAAGGCAAGACAATTTTAAATGATGGTTTTTGAAGCTGATTTGTTCAACTAACCAGAGCTTGTCATAAATCACAATTCCTGCTCTGGACCACAAGATGTGGGGGAAAGTCAAACTAAAACTGCCAATGTCTTTTTCCTAGGCCATTTCTACGCTAGATCGTTATAGTGCTATTATTCCACTTTCAAATTCCTATGGAATCCTGGGGTTTGCAGTTTAGAGGGGGGCCTCTGAGGACCCCCTAAACTGCAAACCCAGAATTCCATAGGATGTTGAAAGTGGAATAATAGCACTATAATGGTCTAGTGCAGAAATGGTCCTAGTCTCAATGAGGAGAAGGCAAACATGTGGACCTAAGTCTCACTTGGGCTATGTGGGGTTTTGCACATATTTCAGAACCACATGTTGGCCATTATGGTTGGAAACTTTATGAGAAGTAACTCTGCTTTTATTCTAACATATTCAACAAGCAGATTGTATAATTCTTCGGTGCATTTACTGTATGTACTCATGTCTACAAACTTTGGTCAAAAAAGTGACCTCAAAAACCTGGGTTGACTTATCCATGGGTCAGTACAAGTTCTATACCTTAACTCCTTTCAAAAAAAAAGGAACTGTCCCCTTCTTTGAGTAGAGTGGTAAAAGGGGAGAGTTTAGTCCATCCCAGGAGAACCTAAAAGAAAAAATGACCTCTTCTATTGTCTCCACCGCACCACTGCTTCTGGTCTTTTGAATGCCTGTATGGGAAAATGGCAGCAGTGCCTCTTTGGTGCTTCCCCTCAGAAGAATGCCGAGAGAGTGGGGGAGGCGGGGCAGTGCTTTTTAAGCTTCTCCCAAGATGGACTAAGCTCTTGTCTTTCACCACTCAGAGAAGAGGATGGTTCTCTTTTTGATAAGAGTTAACACTGTACCTCATTAAAAAAAAATCCTCTTATCCGAATAGCGTGGCAAAAGGTCTTTTTGAATGCCTGGGTGGGAAAATGGTGGTGGCGGTGGCAACCAGCGATGACTGCCCCCGAGGTGGCCCTGGCACTTCGTCTCTATGTGGAATGACCCTCAACTTATCCAAAGATTATCAAATTTTGGCCTCCGAAATGACCTCAACTTATACACGAGGTCTGCTTATACATAAGTATATATGGTTATTCCACACTTCTTCTCACTTTTACTCTAGATATTTTAGCACCATAAAACTGAAGTAGACATCTAACCACAACTTGCCTCATCGTCACAAGGAAAAGAGGAACAACATGAAGAAATAGTTCATAGTTTGTTTCATCTTAGCCACTCTCTTGTCCCTTCTCTATCTTTACCAGGCAGTTCCTTATTATTTAAAGTCTGAGTATGTGCACATCTTCCCTATTCTCCAGTCCAGAAAAACAAAGAAGTCTCTGTAAATTTTGACTCATACTGTTGACATTAATCATGAAACATCATGCTCATTACCACTGACAATGGTTTGCCAAGAAAAAAAAAGTAAGTAAAGCACACAATTTGTATATTTGCCACACCACCAAATCTGATCACAGAAGTCTGCTTAATGATGAGATATTATTTATAATGTTACCAGAGAACAGTACACTTTGTGGGAATGATGCCATAATAGCACTGACATGCACCTTGTTAACTACAATTAGCATGGGATAATTCTTCTTGGACATGATACTGTTTGACATTTACAGATGTTCCATTTGTGGAAAAAAAATATAACTTTAAAATTGTGCATAAACTTACTTGGAACATCCAGTCCCTTTGTCTTGGCCATGATTGACAGAATTTCTCTAGTGGAATGAGCAGCACTAAACATACAGGATGAGCCAGAGGCTTTTGTAATTGGAGGCAGGTATGATTTGAGAGCAGTGCTCTGTAATATATTGTGTATATATTGGTCCAGTTCATCTTGGCTTCCTGTCAGGACACATGCAAAGAAAAAAGAGACAAAAGCTTGAAGAAGAGAGTGAACCTGTACTTCCTTCCAGTCCTCATTACCTTTCAGGATTAGAAGAACACAATAGAATGTAAAATAATAACAGCAACAAGGTGCTTTGTTAAGGATAAAGGGTAAATTGACAGAGGAGTTGAAGTTATGGCCTTCCACACTGCAACATATATTAGATCAATCAGTAAAGCCAATAAGGAGGAGTTCCAATCCAACATCTGGATGGGTGCTTATTATTATCCCTGGTTCAGTCAGACAGACCACGGTAAGATATTTTATTTAGTAAGAAAGATTAAAGCCATATAGTTACTAAAATTTAAACCATGTAAGCACAATATTAAATGTGCTGCATAGTAATCCAAATACCTGAATTAGTGTTCAGACAGGAACACAAACATGCCATTCTAAAGTTAGCTATTGTGTGTCTTCAAACAGCTGATCTAATTAGGCAATGTATTAGTGCCTGTTATCTTTGGGCCTTTCAGCACTACCCTGTTATAGTGCTATTATTCACTTTCAGCATCCTGTGGAATTCTGGGGTTTGTAGTTTACTGAGGCCAAAGAACTCTCTGGTTGAGAATTCTAAATGCCCCTCCCTAAACCGCAAACCCCAGGATTCCATAGGATGTCAAAAGTGGAATAATACCAGTATAACAGTGTAGTGCGGAAAGGCCCTTTGTCTAAAAGGACCCTGTTATCTGAAGCACTTCTGTGTAGATTCATTCTAGAATGTATTTGTCATCTATGTCTTGCAGAGTATTGCCATGCTGGCTGGAAGATTCTGGCAGTTATAGTACAAAAAGCAACTTTTCCAAGCACTGGACATCTAGAACTAAATTTCAGTCAGCAAAGCTGAAGAAATAGTTGGCATAAGCGACCCAAGAGTAGTACATGCATATTTCACTTTCTCAAAGATTCCATTTTTCAGGCTAAACTTAGGTAATGCCTCCTCATCGAGGTACTCAGACTTCTAAATGACAATTTAAGAATAGCTTGAAGCTCTCCACAAAACCAGCCATAATAATTATTTCACCATGTAATTCAAAATACATTATTCTGCCATAGCTTTGAGATATCCTTACTCAGGTAGTCATGTATATGAACTGAAACAACCTACTAATAAAGTAAAAAAAAGAAGGTATTACCTTTGTCACAGAAATCTACATAATCTTCTACTTCATAGCCACTTTCTGGGCTGGAATAACCCTCACTGTCATCATCAAATAGTTTCCCATCACTGTCAGGATCTAAAAAGCTCAAGTTTGTGTAGAATGAAGTAGTCAGAAAGTCTGAGAGCTTGCCCAGCTTCACTCTGAAGAAGAGTAAATAGAAGGAGAACTGTAGGGAGGGGGGAAGTCATTACTTTATATGTATGTTTATTAACTTTTTAGATAAATAAAAATAAAAGCAATGTATAGCATAAAAGATGGGAAAACATTTTTAGAATCACCACAGCCAGCAAATTTTAGACAGCAAGAAGTGGCTTAAAAGTTTCGTGAAGAATGATAAATTATGTTCATTTTCACATATTTTCTCTTCTGTTCCTAGATGCTAGCAACTGCTACTCACAGACTTCTGAACAGCCCAGCAAAGAGAAAACACTGAAAGTCTAAGGCATAAGAACCCAGTGACCTGTCTCGCACACTACTGACTTAGCACAGGCAACTGCGGTCCTGTAGGTGCTGTTGTACTACCATTCCCACAGCACCCCCACTACTGGTAAAGCTGGCTGCAGCTACTGGGAACTGCCATCCTAAAACATCCAGAGAGCCACAACTCCCAATTGTGTTCTAGACTGATTGGCGGAAACTCTCTGTGGTTTTACACAGCCTCACCAGGAGATTCCTAGGATTGAAACTTATGCTCCTTTCCTTCATGCAAAATGCAATTAAAAATACAATACAGCATGTCATTTAAAATATACCATATTTGCTGGCGTATAAGACACATTTCCCCCCTAAAAAATACCCTCTGAAAATGGGATGCGTCTTATACACCAGCAAATATGGTAACACTAAAAACTTAGGGAAGGGAGGGGGAGTGAAAGGCATTCTCCCCACCCAGGTAAAACAAGAAGGGAGGGGATAGTGGAAGCCTTGATCTATAGGAACATAGATAGATGTTTCTATAGTTTCTTCTTAACTTCCCCTCCTCTCTTGTGCATTTTGACTCTAGGCTAGGGGGAGCTTCTGCCCAAGCAAAACAGGAAGGGAGGGATGGTGGTGCAACACTCTTTTCATTCCCCTCTTCTGGTGCAGCACTCTTTTCCTTCCCCTCCTCTCCTGGTGCAGCACTCTTTTCCTTCCCCTCCTCTCCTGATGCTGCACTCTTTTCATTCCCTTCCTCTCCTGGTGCTGCACTCTTTTCATTCCCCTCCTCTCCTGTGCATTTTGACTCTGCCAGGAGTTTCTGCCCAAGCACACAGGAAGAGAGGGGTGATGGTGCAGCACATTTTTCATTCCCCTCCTCTCATGGTGCATCATGTTTTTCCTTCCCCTCCTTTCCTGTGCATTTTGCTCACCAGAGAACTAAAAAAAAAAGTTTCCTGAAAAATACCCCTTGAAAAGCGAGGTGCGTCTTATATGCCTGTGCATCTAATATGCTGGCAAATAAGGTAATTAACACACAGTCTTGCAAGTGTAAAATGCAAAGAATTCAGTATAGCATATAAGAAACATACAAGAAACTGGAAAGTCTTGTGACCTTGTGCCAAAAACACAGAAGGAGGAAAAGTGTCAGACATCGAGTAATACCAACCTGGCCCCTCCAAAGTATCCATCCCCAAGTTTTCTTACAGTAGCAAGAATTGCTGGATCAATATCAGAACCATCATCAACTAAAGAAAGAAATAAAAGTGGATCTTGACAAAAAGGAGTCTTTATCAACTTCTCTTAAAAACAATTTAAGCTACCCCTATAGCACTGTGGGTTAAAAAAATATGAAAAATATATCTCCCCCTCAAAACCCCAGTCAGCAATGATTAAAATATACTGTTGACTAAAATAATTGCCCTGCTTCACCTAGCTTAATTTTGTAGGCACTCTACCAGACATTCCCCTAAAATGGATTCTGTGTACACCAGATAGGTTGCATTTTAAGTCATGCCACCCCAAACACAGTCCCCTAATTTGGTACTAATCCACAAAGTCGTCTCTGACAAAATTAATAGATGGCCACATCAAGGACCTGACATAACTAGATTCTGCATATACCACATAGAATTATGTAAATCAGAACTTCCTCCCTAAATTTGGTATCAATCTCTCCAGCTGGTTTTGAAGGAACTAGTGGAACAACCTGTCAGAGTCCTCCAAAAGTGGATTTGGTGTATGCCACATAACCTAATATAACTCCAATCATCCCCATAATTAAAATTTAGTTGAAATCCAGGTACATGATTTTCACACAATGCAGTAACATACTGACTGAAAAAAACTTAATTTTATTTATGCAGACTGACTGTCATTAGTAAGTAAAATAAAGATAGAGAAATAATTGTAATATCCCAATCATAGAGCATTTTAACTCAGAAGTTCCATAAACTCAGGTCTGGAACACAAGATGGCTTGCAAAAGTTGAAAAAAGATAGAGCTAATAGAGTATAATACTGTTTGCATGTTATACACAGCTCTTTTCTTTAATAGCTCTGCAAATACCTTCACTGATAAAATCTCTTTATTCCAGTTTTAGAGCTATCCCTACTGGATAGCACCAGTTCATTACAGAAATTGTACACCAGAATATTAATGATACACAGATGATTCAACCATAGTTTCTGTGAATAGGAGCACACAAATACCAAAGTAACTCTCAACTTGGGAAAAATAAAATTCATTTCTAAAAGTTATCAAAAGCCTGGCAAAGAAACTTGCTCCTATGTCTTTTCATTTCTAAGTCCAGCAAGGTACACAGCATAAATGAGAGAAGTACTTCTTGAAGATCATATGAACTCAAAGAAGTAAAGTCAATACTTTGGTAGAAGAAGGCAACATGTTACTGACCAAGCATTGTGTTGGTGATTGGGAAAGTGAGGGTTGGCCTTCCGGTCATCCTCCAGCAGGAAGTGAGATAAGCCAACTCAGTTCGCAGCATCTCCACAACCATACGATTGTCTAATGCCAAGTAGAAGTGATGCTGATCTGTAAACTAGAAGGGAGAAAGTTAAAGAAAAAGTTAAGTTAAAGAAAAAGTTAGAGGTCTATGGACTGTGTATATCCCCTGGATCCCATTTTTGCATCCCCAAAGCCCTTCACCAGTTCCTCAAAGCCCCCCACCTTACCTTTTTTTCTTCTATTATTGGCAGAAAATAACAAAGACTTGGAATGACTACTGATGAAAGTTAAAGATGAAAGTGCAAAACTGGAGTTACAGCTGAGTATTGAGAAAACAAATGACCACAGAATATTTACATAACTTTAAAGTGAGTGTTGAGAACACTGAAGCAGTTAGACATTCTATACCTTTGTTCAGTCATTAATCAGAACAGAGTCTATAGTTCTGTAACAAGGAGACTGGGGCCATCTCCACCCTACACTTACAGTCCTGTTATTCCACTTTCAACATCCTGTGGAATCCTGGGGTTTGCACTTTAGTGAGAGGCATTTAGAATTCTCAGCCAGGGATCTCTTTGGCCTCAGTAAACTACAAACCCCAGAATTCCACAGGATATCAAAAGTGAAACAATAGCTCTATAACAGTGTGGTGCGGAACGGATCTAAGACTTGGAAAGGCAGCTATGAGCGACCTAGACAAGATCCTCAAGTGTAAAGATATATTATTTAGTACCAAACTCAGGATCACTCATGCCACAAGTTTCAACATCTATGTACAGATGTGAAAGATGAACAGTGAAGAAAGCTGAGAGAGAGAGAAAAATCAACACATTTGAAGTGTGGTGCTGGAGGAGAGTTTATGGATGCCATGAACGGCCAAAATGACAACTGTCTGAGTTTAGAACAGCACTGAAGACTAACCTCTTTGTGGGTCTACCCAGATGATTTTTACATTATGAGTTTTTAAACGATCAACTGAGTGTTTTAATACATACACCCTTTTAACTGGTTATGTATTTTAATTGGTGTTCTGTGTTTTTAGCTGGTATCTGTATTTTCTAATTTAATCCGCTATTGTCCACCTTGATCTGTTGGAAGAGGCAGGTACTAACAACAACAACAACAACAACAACAACAACAACAACAACAACAACTGTTGCTGCTGCTACTGCTACTACTCCTACTTCTGCAACTACTATTATTATTATATTGAACAGGAACTCTGTGGGTACCAAACTAGAGTCAAGCATTGGCAGAGCTCTCTTGCAATTCTGAACAGCTACAGGAGGAGCAATAGTAAGATCAAGGGCAGATTCTCTATCCCCACAGAGGTGCATCTACTGCATGCCCCTGCTGAGATAACCCGAAACAGAGGCATAAAATGACAGGACTGTCTCTCTGTCCCTTTTTGCATGGCGTTTTCCATGCGAAAGAGGGCCTGGAGCATCGCGCGATTGTGAGGACCGATCTGCACGATGCACTCACAACCGCATGATGCTCCAAGGGCTGGCAGGCATCGATTGTGAACCTTTTCATTTTCGGCTAGAAGCAGAAAATGGTGTGCGATCGCACATTGCTTCTGGGCCTCAGGCGCACTTATCTGGCGTGCGGAGCCTCTGGAGCCGTGCCAGTTGCGCTTCCTGCCCCAGTGCAGCCTGGGAAGGTTCCAGGCTGCACTGCGGAAGGAAGAGGCAGGGTTCTTGTGCGAGCAGGCAGCTTGTGCGGAGCTGAAAGATCCCGGATGCAACAGCCTCTTGTTGGACGCTGCTTGCATGATCCCTGCACCCCGGCGCCGGAAAAGGTAAGGTGCGGAAAGGGCCTCTGTCAGGAGAGCTGCAGTAGCCATATTGCTGACATCCAAAATCCACAAGGCCAGAGTTTCTTTGTTTCCTCTCTTCTCCCTTAATTTTTGTACCATCATGCTTTTCCTCATAAAAGGCTTTGCCCACCATTAACTATGCAGTTCTTCCAAAACAAATATTCTTGTTCAAAATCTAGAGCCTCCAGATGGCTTAAAAGAAAACAAAGTGTTCCACAAAATTCGCTGTATGTGAGTCATTTCAGTGAACTAAATCGTCATGACAGTCTCAAATGAAACAAGATTTTCACCTAAATAATTAGCAGGAAGAGTTATTTCTTCAGGTCTTACTACTTCTCTCATCTTTAGCCTTCAACTGGAGATGACCCAACAAAGACTATAATATTAACCTACATACTCAGTCTTGATCTGTGGCAATAGGGGAGTTAAACTTCTGTTGAGGGAAGTATCGGAGCATACCAGTAGTGCTGTTTTTTTTCTAACATTTAGTTCTATGAATAGCTAAAACAAAATACACATTTTTTAGCAGCTCAATCTACATTAGGTCAGGAGATTGTATGGTAGAAGCAGGCAATTAGAAAATAGGACAGTCTTCTCCTTGGCTTTACATGCTTACCTGAGGAGTAAAAGTAAATATTTGATTTCTTATTACATATAGTTTGGATGTTCCCAGGACTCCAATATGTCTGTAGGGTCTTCCACTCAGTTTCAGGCTCTTGTTGCGTCCTAGGGGAACAAAATAACACATTTACATTATTTTAAAAAATATACTCATCTCTAAAAAAAATTTTGGTGGCAGAATAGAAAAGTGTATTCCTTGACCATAATTTAAGCAAGAGAAGAGCGGTCCTCCAGAACTGTGGTTATTAACCTTTTCTTTACAATTGACACCCCCCTCCCCACCGCTTAAATATCTTTTGTCACTGCAGATCACCAAGACTTAACTCAAGGGCTTCTGCTTGTATGTGTGGTAGCAAGAAATGTCACATGTTTTCTCTCAGCTACCCAGTATCATTCAGTGCATGTTCTTACCAGATGCAGAAGTAGCAAGTGCTGAGTACATTTTTTTCCTATCAAACCATTTTATAACTTTTGAATTGTTTGAGATATTGTAATGAAAATTTCTACATGTCATGCCTGTCATCAGCAAAAGACTCCCAATCTTTGAGATCAATGTCACTCAGAGGACCTTCTCATTGGCCACCTCTAGACTGTGAAATGGCCTGCTGGAAGATATCTGACAGCGAAATATGCTGTCTGAACTTAAAAAGCTGCTAGAGACTTCTCTCTTCCAGCAGCTCTACCTAGTTTATTTTTAATTATGATGTATTTTTAATCATGATTTTAATTATGGTATTTGAATGGTTTTATGTTTTTAGTGTATTTTAATAATTTTTAGTGTATTTTAATAATAATGTGTTTTTAACTGGTATGCCGGTTTTAATTGCATTTTAACCTTTGTCGTACCCTGCCACAAGCTTTGAGGAGAGACGGGTAACAAATAAAAAATTATTTATTATTATAATGCGCCTGTCTGTTCAGCTGTCTTCCTTCCTTCCTTTTATTCATTCTTCTAGTTTTAACTGTAAAAGTTCGTAACACTTCTTCAAGCTTTTGTGGACCCCTGTGAGGACACTACAGCCCCCAACGGGTCCAAAAACCCCAGAAAAAAAACCAGCACTCCAGAACATTATATAGTCTTCTTCTGTTTGCTAGAACAAACCACTATTCTAACACTTTGCACTAACACAGGATGTGCTAGCAACTTTTCATCATTCCCAGTAGGTAAATTAAGCATTGCTTGTTCATGCAATTTCACGCTGAACTAATGAAGGTGTGCTCTGCTTATTTTCACTATTTACCTAGGTAGCACACCTGATGTGGATATGCAGCATGGTTTAGTGGTCTTAGCGTTGAACTGGATTCGACGAGACCAGGTTTTGAATCTCTGTTTGACCACAAAAACAGACATACTCTCTCAGCCTCAGAGGAAAGCAATGGCAAACTCCCTCTGAACAAATCTTGCAAAAAAAACAACAACACGGCAAATTATTTTAGGATTGCCGTTAAGTCAGAAACAACTTGAAGGCTCACCTCTACCACCACCACAACAGCATACCTCAGCTGACTTTGATGTTACTTAGACACGTGCCAAAAAAAAGAGCAGTTTGCTTGGCAAATGCTTAAATGTCTGTGTGATCATCAAACAGAGGCTGAGGAAAAGTAGGTACACAGAGGCTCATTCAAGCAACTACATACTAGCTTCCTTTTCAGGTTTTTGTTCAGTGTGCAGAGAATAAAGGAATAAAGGAACTGGAGATAGGAGGACAATCCCTTCATGTGAAAAAAGCATGAAGGAGAACTCAGCCAATGATGCTACATTCGCAACATAGCACAGAAAAGACACATTCCTTACCGCAGGGAACGGAATGAATATGGAGTTCCACTTGTGTTTCAGAGCCCTGGGCAATTTGGACCATGCTTACTTTTTCAGAGCATAACTTGGAAGAGTTACTTTTATGAACACAACTCAGAACTAGAAGAACCAAAAAAATAACTTTTTCCAAGCTCTGTGGAAAGGCGAGAAGCAGCATATTCTTTCATTATTTTCAAACCGCTATTCACAATCTTCACAATTTCTCTTCAAAATATGACAGTATTTGAAACTTCAATAAAAGAAACAAAAGAGGGAGATGAAATGAAACATTGGAGAACCAAGTAAGGTTCACAGTACCTACCGAGCTTCGCATAGAGGTGGCTCAGAATACGTGCTGGCTGTACTCTGATAGGATTAATGTCAGCAACGCTCTGGACACTGATTCCATGATGTTTCAGAAGTTGCTTAATTTCATTTGTCTCTGCTAGAACAGTCACTGAACAAGAAAAAAAAGAAAAGAGTCATAGTTATTTTAAATATATTTTCTCTCTAGGAAAACATATAATTAAGCATCTCACTGTCTAAAGCAAGCACATTATATATAAAATTTACATTTCTGGACATTTTGCAATAGAAAGGATTTTAAAAGTTGCAGGGCTAGGAAAAGCAGAATAAGCAATGCAAATGGGCAGGGCAAGAGCAATTCCTCTATGACCAAAGCAGTGTTTGGGCTTTTTACATGAGGGGGCAAATATAAAATTCTGTATAGTGTGGAAAAAGTGGAGAGAGATTGTTTTCCCTCCCTCCCTCTCCTCTCTTTGCTAGTATTACAAATGGGCATCATTTAGTAAAGTTGCCTGATGGAAGATTCATGGCCATGAAAAAAGAAGTCTTTTTCCACAGTGTATAGTAGGGCTGCCACATTTTTGGGTTTACCTTTCATGGATTTGATTATTTGTGAGTTTTTCCAACCCCTGCACCTCCCCAGGCACTTCTTTTTCAGGGGAACCTTCCCTCTCATCCACTCCAATCAGCTCATATAGGCCTTTAAATTCTTTCCTCTGTTCCTCCTCTTCCTTCACCAGCCACTGCCTGGCCACCTAAGGATCGATCGCAGCAGTTTCTCTGCACTACAAACCCTCCCCCAATGCTCCCCACAGACCCAAGGAAAAAGATGGGTAAGAGAGAAAGTATAGGGCCACCCCCTTTCCCTCCCCTTTCCCTGATTTGGACCCTGGTTGCCTGCTCTCCCCACCATGCCCCTGCTCCCCTCCCACAGACAGACAGACAGACAGACAGACAGACACACACACACACACTCTTTGATAGTTGCAGTTGCACTTTTGCAGGGTCCTTGTGAGGATAGGTTGGACAGAACCTAAGTCCAAATAAAATATACTTGATGTACATTTAAGTTTTGCACCTGGGAATAACAGTGGATGATGCAATACCAAGTAACACCTGCATGAGTCATTGGGTTGTGTAACCAGGTAGGAAGGTTGCATCATACCTCTACCAAGGGCTGCGAGAGTTGCATCAGCAATGGCTGTACATAAGGGGGGTGTTCTAACCCTCTATGCCCTCTTGATGTCTGGAGAGTGGCCGGAGGCTACGTTCTCCATGTTGCTAATGCTGAATACTCCGTTGGAGACTTGTATGTACTGTATGTATTGTGACTCAAGAGTAAATGGCTCCTGTTGGAAGATAACATTTGCGTGGGAGTATTTTTCCTGGCTTCAGGGCTTTGCTGCTAATGTTAAACACTCTGCTGGGACGCTTCAAACTGTGTGAGTAAACTCTGCTGTATGGTGATTTTTAAACACTTGACTCTGGTGAACTGTCTTTTTGCCAGAGCTCAGTGCTGGAGGGAAGTGCTACCAGGGTTTTTGTCTAGCTCGCATCATCCACCATCCCTCTGACAGTCCTCCACCCCTAACCCTAGCAAATGTGGAAGACTGATTGCCTAGTTAAACTATGGACTTGTGCATGATGGACTGATGGCCATTAAATTATTCAATAGGATACTAGAAAACTTTTTTTGAGGATAAAGCATCAGTGGCTATCAGTCATTATGCTATGGACAAGAACAGAGTCAGTATGCCCCAAAATGCTGGTTACTGAGGAACTACAGAGGAAAAGAGCTACTGAACTCATATCCTGCCTGTGGGGCTTCCTTTAGACATCTTGTCAATCACTGTAGGAAACAGTCTGATGAATTAAGACAGACCTTTTGTCTGATTCATCAAGGTTTTTATGTTCTTACTAATCTGACCATATTATACAACTGCAACACCCTAAATTGTACACAGCATTTGGGAATTAGAGAAGCAACCACCCCTCCTGTCACTTTTCTTTCCAAATACATTTACTTTAGCAACCACACATACAATGAAGCTAAAGCCAACTAAGACACCTTGACACCAGTTGGTGCCCTTGACACCAATGCAATGTATCAGCTGCAACAGATGTCTAACTGGACATGCACTGGGCCCTCTCCCTTTCCTTTCTCTTAGTAGGTCCATGCCAGTGCAGCCATGTTGTTCAAAAAATATCTTGTAGATACTTTCTTTCCTTCATGCTTCAGCTCTGAGCATGGAGGAAGATTTTGATACAAACACTGTTGAACAAGAATCCTCCAACAGGCCTTGTGGATGTATCAGAAACCAGTTGTATACACTGTTAGGCTAGCAGAAATTGCACAACAACTGGCACAATTCCACTAGCAGTGTCAGGTAATTACTCAGATGGGAAGGAGTCACTGATTCTTCCTCCAAGTCTTTTTTGGCTAGTGGACACTGTCGTATGTAACAGACACATCACATTCAAAGGATGCTCTTTCACCTTTACTATTAACACAGGCAAAAAGTGCATAACAGTAGCCACTGACCTTGAACAACCACATCAGGCTTAAAAGCAGTTGAAAACCTTCTGTTTAAGGGATCAATTTCACCAGTCGCCAGAAATCCCTTTGAAGAAGAGATGAGCGAGGACAAAACAAAGAAAAATCAGGACAGATTTCACTGGCTATCATCTTGCCTCCTGTCAAATAGCATGTGGAGGGAAATTCATTTGCTGATAGTCAGGCAAAAATGGCTCCTACATAGATGAAAAAGATCCCTTCTATGAAGAAACCGCATATTCAATATAACTACAAGTTAGGATAATGGCAAAGAAGCAGGTCAAAAGATGGTCACCTACAATGTAAAGGCTAGAATTACCTCTGCTAAGAGGGCACTCAGAATGTATAATGACTGGCCCCACAGATGAGGAAGCTTTCCAGCTGGGACACGGTCCACTGTGTGAGGATTTTCATACTCTTCATTCACCTAGGTGAGATAAAATAAAGAATAACATCATCTCAAAAATTCCATCTGCATGACTCAATGACAGCCAGCATGGAGTAGTAGTTTTGAGTGTTAGATCACGACTTTGGAAGACTGGGGTTCAATTCCATGCTCAGCCATGGAAATTCAAATGCTAATTTCAACTGGAATTGTCTAACAGAAGCAGCTTCTGAACAGCAAGTCAACACCTAGATAAAGCACACTGATTAAATGGGTTTATTCTGCTTGAAACTATAAATTACACACAATAAATCACACAAAAATTGGAAAAAATACTCCTGCTACATATTCAACCAAAGACACATTATGACAGGTATTTCAGGCATGTTTTGCTTGCTGCCCTACCTTATCTGGTGGAACAGCATACAGTTCTGGCATTAGAAGAATTCCATTCTTCTTTCTAATGAGTATCCCCTCCAAGGCCTCTCTATACTCTTGCACCTAGGGAATACAAAACAAGGTCTTAAAATCAATGTTTGCGTCCACTTGCAACAGGAGAAAAAGTGCAAATAACACTGCTTAAATAGCAAATGAATCCCAGCAATTTCCTCCTTTGTGAAACACTGCATGACAAAGAACAATAATGGCCCATAAACACACAGTGATGTTTAAGTGACCAGACATTCATATCATTAGACTGAAGCAACTTTAAAGAACAGTCTGGCAACACAGAGATAGTATGACTGAACTGGACCTTTCAAAAGTACAGGCTGGAGGAACATTTAAATGCTTTTCTATGTAAACAGCTCAATGCAAGTTCTTTTTTTTTAAAACTATCACAACCACCAGCAAGCTGAGTTACCTTGTTACCTCAAATGTGCCAGACCTTTGTTGTTGTTTACAGGGACCTTTTTTTTTTTTTTTACACACAAGAGCATTTCAAATTATATTATCCACCCAAACCCTGGTATAGTCCTGTACAGACTCTTACCACCTCATTCCTTGCACAACCATAACAGATCTAGTCCTATTATTTCTAATGAATGAAGACCACAATTGTTGTTGTGTGCCTTCAAGCCATTTCCAACTTATGGTGACCCTAAGGTGACCCTATCACAGGGGTTTCTTGGCAAGATTTGTTTAGAAGGGTTTGCCATTGCCTTCCTCTGAGGCAGAATGTGATTTGATCAAGGTCACCAGTGTGTTTCCATGGGCATGATCCTAGTTAACACACAAACCATCTACACCAAGCTGCCTCTTGAAAAGCATGATGCTACACCTTTAATAGCCATGAATCAAGCTTTGAGAAGGGATAAGGACCACGTGGCCTTCACATGTCACTGGATTGCAACTTTCATAAGCAGTAGCAAGCACAGCCAAAGCAAACGGATGATGCAAGGAGATATGGCCCCAATATCAAACAAAACTCTTGTAAAGGGGATGCTGAGATGAGGCAGATTGTGTGAAGCATAGCCACTGTCAACCATGCATCCATAGTTTGTAACACTGGTGCCAGAGCTTTTACAAATAGGACAAAACAATCTAGTTTGGCATTGCCCTTGCTGCACAAAATGATGTTACAGTTGGTGCTGCCATACAACCTGGCTGTAAGCACAAATATGAAAATACATAATACCGGGTAGAGAACTTTAGAAAAGTTATTCTTTTGGAATACAAACTTACAGAAATGCTAACAGTTACAGTCCAAAAAAGATAACTTTTCTAAGCTCTGACTGCAAGAGACCACAGTTCAATATTGCTCAATTCTTACCTATTTGAAGTAGTAGCAGCTTTCCAAAGTCTCCAAGCCCCTAACATTAGTACAGAAATACCTTTATGGCTGCAATCTTATATCCATTCATCTGAAAACAGGCATTAATGGAATAAAGGGAACAAGCAGATATGTATGCCATTAAGCAGAGATCTAAGGAATGCCTCAACTGGCAGCACAAAACTACAGATGGGGAAATCATCCACCACATAGTACAGCTTAGCTGATCTGTGGTTAACAGCCAGTCTTCATAACAGCTTTATATATATTATTTCAACATTATGTTATTTCCCTTACCTGAATTCTGTCTCCATTGAACACACCATCAATTAGGAAATAGGTCCAGAATACCGGCCACTCACATTCTATGTTCTCAAACAATTTGAGCTCAGCAGGATCATAATGCAATCTATTTGGATCCTACAAATACAGGTGTTCATTGTATATTTTATTATTGCTATTTCACAGTAATACACAAAATATCCTACTGCGCAGGATATTATTATTGTTCCACAATACTGCCCTTCCTAGTAATTTGTGTACCCTGCTGATTCTTCAGGCATTCTAGCATAGATAGCATAAACCACAGTTTTGTCACACACAGTACCAAATTTTTAAAGGACTAATTAATTCTACAATCTGAAATAAGTGTAGAGGTCCAAACATCATGCACTTGGGGCTCTTAGGTGTGATATCACTTTATATATCCAGTATGGTATTGCTTAGGTATGATATTACTTAAAATATCCAGTTTTAAAAGCAGTCCTAAGAGAATCCAATCAGAATTTGGACTGCCACGCAGAGGGAAGATAGTAAATGGGGAGAGAATCTATTCAATTGTGGAAGCAGTATTCTGAACTTTACTAAAATCAGGGTGCTGTGGAGGCTCTGAGAAAAGAAAAATCAGCACCAGCCACAAGTGATTTTTTTTTTGCTTTCGCATTCTATTGTATAGATTCACTGTAATTTCAAATTTGACCTCTTGACTTAATTCTATTTTTCAGTTCAATAAATTTTTGTAATTAAATATTAATATATTAATACTGCACAGCATATTAACACTTGGTATTTAATGTGAAGCAGTTTAACATAGTTGAACTGTGGAAAAAACAGAGATAAAATTAAACAATAACATTTTAAAATAGATGATAACATTTTGATAGTTTCAGAAACATGACCTCTCTTGGTGTTTTATAGCCATCTCGAAGAAAACGACAGCAGCCATACCGCCCCTGTAAAGATGAACAAAATTCGCACAAGTATAATTTTATATCATCATTCAATATTAATCATACAGAAAAACTCTTCATCCTTCTTTATTAACAGGAGAACCTCAACTTATTAGTCACATATAAATTAACCCAAGATGTTCTGATAGCCCAATCTTAAATTCTTACCTGCAGTTTGGTGATAATTTCATTTTTTGTTGCATTAACAATAGTCATATCTTCTACAGCAAAGGCTGGATAAGAGATAATGGACAAGAGTCCAGCATCAATCTCTTTTGATGTAGATGCCCTTGGCAACATGGAGTATAAAATAGACTGAAAAGGGCATATACGAGCACCAATGGAAAACAAGACAGAACAAAGATAAAATAAAGATTAGTTTCATCCCAAGATACTTCATCAGATGTAGAAAGAATATCTTGCTCAACATAGAAACACAAGTACAAACTATTTTATAATCAACTAGTTTACATGAAAGGGGTAGCATTATTTGCTATTCAAAGATGTCTGATGTATCCATTAATATAATCTACTATCATCAGTGCCTAACATATTTTTTTAACAGAATAAGATTATCTAGCAACTGAAAACTATGAGCAGTGCCAGGAATTTCCCATTGTTAGATATGAAATGCTTGTATCCACTAATCTTTGCATTCCATAGCCAAAAATGGCAGCTGCTTGCATCTGTTCTACTAGACCTGGATGGTGGATTCGAAGCAAAACTTGACATATGTAAAGATAAAGATAGGTATTCTGTTTAGTCACAGCACCCTTCTAGCATCTTCCAGAGACTACTGGAATACATCCACCATCCCTTTATGCTGGGAATGATGGTTGCTGAGTCAATCCAACAAACCTCTGCAGGGCATCAGATTGGAGATGTCTGAGTTACAGATTTATGAACAGTGGGTGATTTCTTATAGTTTCTTTGAGATCTCCCACTGAAAGGAATTTGATGTTTACCTGACAATGTTCAACTTCATCTGGAAGGACATGAATCACTGACTTGTGTCCTCCTCCGGCTCCAAAAAGGTCCAATTCATCAATCGCTTCCAATGCAGCCTTCAAAAACATACAAGAAAGTACAGCTAACTTGTCAAGTATCAAATAAACTTCTAATTATTTAAATATTAAAACAGTAACATATACTACTAAAGGACACAAAGACTTTTATACTTTTTATATCTTTTTTTTTTTTGCGATCACCTTAAGAGATAAGGTTCTATTTTTCCACATTACAGGAGATGGACAGTTGTTGTTAATACCCTGTCCTAAGGAAATTAAACTGGAAGCAGGTTAGGCATGCTCTATATGATGGGAAGGCTATCCTGACATCCTATTGGACTGAACTTTGCACATCAGAGATATCAGATACTCATAGCCTTCAATTCCACTTATTCTACCATTGTCACTTTTCAGTTCCATCTAATACTTCATATACATGTTGACTAAAACATGTATCTTTTCATGTGTGTGTGTGTGTGTGTATGTACACACACACATACATACAAAAAGAACAGAAAGAGAAGAAATGAGAGAAAAAAAGTGAGCTAGCTAGTTGTACATAGCTAATGTCATCCATGGAATATTTAACACCCTAATAACACTTGGTTCTTTGATTAAAATAAGGTCCACCTACAGAATTCTGCCCAACATAAAAACATATGCAGTCAGCAATAGAGAGAGAATGTTGGTACCAATCTCCAGCCAGCAGACTTGTAGTGATACAATGGTGTGTTTTAAATATGATGTATTAGCATCACATCCCAATGTACAAGTTGATACTTTGAGAGTTTGCATGTTTTTGCATTCAGGTATCCTAACATCCAACTAATGCCACAATAATATGTTATGCATGCTTAAAACACACAGAGAGACAAAATGCACGGAGAAACTTTTCATCAGTGCCTTGAAATCTTGCATATTTTATGAAATAAAAAAAATGGAGATAATCTTAAAATCCACAGTAAACCTAACTTTAATTACAACAGAGTGAACTGTAATCCACAGTGCACATATTGAGTTCAATGGGATTTACTGCCTAGTATATGTGCATGGGATGACAGCCTAACCTTCACAGAAACTTGTAATTTTTTAGAAATACAGTTGCTCAACAAAACAACCAAATACATTACGAAGCTATTGATCCACACTCAGAAACAAAACAAAACAACTCTCACTTTGGCCATTCCAACGGAGCTTGCATTCAGTTCAGGGATGCCCTGATTAGTCTTATCACCACGTTCCCACATGCCATAATCCTGAAACAAAAGAGGAGAGAGATACTTAGATATGCATCAACAACAGGGGCGTACTCACGCACTATTGCAAACAGGAAGGAAAAGTGATGCAAGCAATATCTTATTTGCTTTGAGAATACAACTCTGTGCCTCATCTAGAGACATTTCTTGGCTTCTTAAGCTAACATGCATAACCCTGGTTCCTCCTTCCTCAGGCTGCCCCTTCCTTGCTGGACACATTATGAATCAACACACCTAGGATCAATTAAAAACTGTTCTCTGTAAATCCAAGCCAGATACCAGGAGCAGAACAATCCAGGATCTTAAACCAGCTTGAAATTGCTTAAGATCTGACTTCTTGTGCTCCAGGTCCCAGAGTTTCCTGTTTCAGATATAACAGAAAATTATTAATTCACCCAGGATGCTGGGTGCTAAAAAGGAAGAAGCAGCATAAAAAAAGAGTGTGTAAGATCACAAAGGCTTATCCATCTTGGCTTAATAAGCCAATAGACATAATTCCCAGACAGGCATATGTATTTCGACACTAAAAGAACTGCCATGTCCAGAAATACCTTTTCCAGCAGGTGTCTTCATTTTGAAAACTACATATTAATGAACATGAATTTCAGATCTTGTATTTCTTGCACTTCATTTGGTGCCAGCTAAAGAAATAAATTTTCTCCCAGGCTTTTAGAGATTTACTTTCTTTCGCTTTTATCATATTTTATTTATGTATGTATTGTTTCATTTACAGAAGCCATCCTGTAACTTCCACTGAAGTTACATAAATCTAAACAAAACATCAAATTGAATTAACACGTTCTTTGACAAATTAGGATACAGCAAGTATTCATATCTTCATTTTAATTATTTTTCACAACCACCAGGATAAAGAATAAGCAATTTTACAACCTTTTTCAGTATTGTGAAAATCACAGCACAGGTTATTACCAAAGATAGCTAGTATCTTCAACCATCTATAATGAAAAATAAATAAAAGCCAAGAGACAAAGAGACTGTTATTTCTGTGTGTCTTCAATTCATTTTCAATTTATGACGACCCTAAGGCAATCCTATTCCAGGGTTTTCTTGAAAAGATTTGTTTGGGATAGCGTTGCCTTCCTGTGAGGCTGAGAAAATGTGACTTGCCCAAGGTCACCCAGTGGGTTTCCACAGCCAAGCAGGGATTCAAATTCTGGTCTCCAGAGTCACAGTCCAACCCTCATACCACTATACTGTCAGACACTCAGGAGTAGTTGTAGATTCAAGACATGGCCAATAAAGTTTATGGATATAAATTGAATATACTTACAGCGACTTTGTAAGCTGCCTCTATGTAAAACACGAGATTCTGCACAAAGGCAACCTCATCGAGAGTGAATATAATGCGCAGTCCTAATTAAAAAAAGAACTGTAACTGGACTGCAGTATATATTAACTGTAGTAACAATAATATGAGATTCATTTAAACAGCCTATATTACTCGTTCCCCCAAACAGAAGGAAATAACTCAAAGAAACATTTGCATGCAGTTTCTGTTGCCCCAAAAAGTTTGTATCTAGAAAAGGGCTGGTTATCCCATATTTGTGTGTGTGTGTATGTGTGTATATACATATGTATATATGTGTGTGTGTATATATGTATGTATATGCATATATATATATCTACATCTATATCTGAATACATATGTACATATACACACTTGACACGAAGGCTGAAATCCTGCTGGTGCCCAGTGTCAATATATCTACACTGACATAGGCAGCTGCAGCAGAAACAGAAAGGCAATGAGCACAGCAGCGGCAGCAAAGGAATTAAGGTATTTTTTTTTTTGGCATTTTTACTGGCCTTTTTTTATTGGCCTTCTCTTGCAGCTGATACATAACCTTGTGATCAGTGAAAAAGGGCAGCTATTATCCTAGTGTACCAATAGTATAACATCCCAAAATTGGACCTGCAGTGGGTGCCTTTTCAGTCTCATGTAGCATAGTAAAGCAGCATATAATTTATAATGATTATTAGAAGCAAATTTTCTGTTTCACTGTACCTTTTCACCAACTTTCATACATTTCTAAATGAAAAGCCAAAAAAAAAAAAAAATAATCCAGCATCCATGTACATTTTATGTTGGGAAAAATGCAAAGAAAATGCACTCATTTCTTAGGCAGGAGTTGACTTTCTCCCTGTAATTCTACTCTGTGAACTTCAGGCCCTGTTGAGTGAGTGTTCTATGACACACTTGCATTTCTCCAAGCCTTCTCCCTCCCCGCATGTTTGGTCACAGATAAACATGTAACTAAGGCAATATGCTTAAGCAATAAAGTGTTGCTTTTTTTTTTTTAAAGGGCAGATTGTCATGTGTTGAAATAACCATCTGCTTTGTGAGTACACAGTCAATCATTTTCAGGACAAGTGTCTTTGGTAACACACTGAAAATATGTGCTCACAGATACTCACGTGCAGACTGTTTTAAAAAGACAAATATGGAAATGTGTGCTTTTCTGTAAGGAGCCCCTTGAACATTCATTTTGGAGATCAAGCCCTTTAGGTAACCACAGGAGATCCGGACCATGAAAAAAAGTTAACCGTTTTGGACTATAACCCTCAGAAATTCTGCAGCTAGCATGCTCAACACAGCAGCATGAATGCCTAATAGCAGCTTGCCTGCTCACAGTTAGATTGTTGTTGTGTGCCTTCAAGTTATTTCTGTCTTATGGCAACCTTAAAGCAATTCTATCATGGGGTTTTTTTGGCAAGATTTGTTCAGAGGGGGCCGGCCATTGCCTTCCTCTGAGGCTGAGAGAGTGTGACTTGCCCACGATCACCCAGTGGGTTTCTATGGCTGAGTGGGGATTCAAACCCTGGTCTTTAGAGTTGTAGTACAACACTCAAACCATTACAACCACACTTGCTCTTACAGTACTAACCATGATTATATTTGTAATTATAATCTTTTATAATTTGCTGATTATAGCTATGCTGGACCATTTCCGCACTACACTGCAAACCCCAGGATTTCATAGGATGTTGAAAGTGGAATAATAGCACTAGCACAGTCTAGTGTGGAAATGGCCTTGGAGTATTCTTTGAAAGAACTACTGAGTTTCAAAGCAGCTTACCTGATGCCGTCATCTGAGCCAGGAAGAGAAGGAAAAGGGAAGTTGCATCTACTTGTAGATGCCCCCATTCATCATCAGCAACTACAGTCCCACAAGTAGCTGTGTTATACTTGGCGTGCAGGCAGTCCTTGGTACTCTGCGTGTGCTTGAACTTTTCAACCTTACCTACCTAAGAAAAACATGCAACATTTTGAAAGTGGTTCTAGAAGCCAAGACAGTTTAAATTCTGTTTAAGTGTCCATTTTTTTGATATAGTTAAATTTCATGGTTCGGAATCTAGTAGAACTATGGAAGTGAATAATGTTCTTACTCTTAAAGTGAACAAGTAATTTTCACTGAGCAAGGGGTCTTCAAGCTTAATGTAGAATCAAATCCTTATATTGGTGTACATCTTGAAATCATCTGAAAGGGGGACAAAAAATGAACCACCAACCATGAGCAAAGTATGGTCAGCTGTGGCTGTATATGTCCCCTCCTACCAAGGCTGTCTTTGTAGCCCTTTATCTGTCCAGACCAATCCTTTTCTGGGCAAAAGAAGAAGGGATAGTTGCCTTTCCTGGCTCCTGAAATCAAGTCACCTTTTAGATATGTCCTAGATAACTAGGGTTTCCTAAATAGGGGCAACTTAGCACAGTAGTCCATGCACTGGTAACATCCTAATTAGACCACTGCAATGCAGTCAACATGGGGAAACCCCTGGAGATGACTTAGAAGCTACAGCTAGTGCAAAATGAAGCAGCTAGATTGCTGACAGGAATATCATACAGAAACTCTGCAAGACTCATTCTAAAAGAATTGCGCTGGCTGCCAATATGCCTCTAGTTTGAATTGAAGGTGCTGGCAAGGACATTTAAAGTCCTAAATGGCATGGGACATCAACACTAGAAGTGCATCTCCCTATTTATGCATCCCAGAGATCTGCTGATGGGACAATATGCTGTGAGTGGGCATGGCAGAAAGCCTTCCCTACTATGACACTCCAGTTATAAGGTTTATTGGTGCCAACATTGCTGTCGTTCCATTGCCAAGTACAAACATGATTGTTCACTAAAATCTCTGGGATTTAACCGGTTTTATACAAATGCACACAGGTCTGTGGCTTCTTTTAACTTGTTTAATATGTTTTTAGCCATACCTGGTTTTCAAGTTAGTCAATTTGATTGTACTGCACACTGCCCTGAGATCTTTCGATAGAGAGGATAGTTTAATAAATTAATAAAATATTTTCTGGACTTCAACTACCAGAGGAATCCCAGTGATAATATTGATTGGGAACCCTGGAAGTCGTTATATAAATAGTAACTATTCTAAGCTCTATTCATCTTTCATCCCCTTAAGCATTCTTACTTCTTGTAGAACAAGGATTTATATGACATCACATAAATATTTATTCCAGGGGGGGAAAAAACCGTATAAACAGAATACATACTTAAAACAGTTTTTGCATTAATAGCCATTTATGCCAGGCTGCATTTCAAATATACTTTCTTTCAGACTGAAACTGTTTCAAGGGAACTGCTGGGAAAGAATTTGACAGGCACGTCAATTAACCCACAAATTGCAGCTGTATCACTAGATTTGGTCATGAGATTGAAAAACTATGATAACGAAGTCATCTGCTTATTATTACCTGTCGCATCATACACTGCAGAAGTCCGCGCATCAGTTTCACAACATTCTGTGGGAACATAAGGAAGCGGGGAAAGACAGTCATTGTTCATTTCTGTACTTGTATTAGCTATCTGGAGTAAATATCAAAAATATTTTTTAAGAGCAGTGCATTTATAAACTAGAATTATTTGTATATAGGAAAACATCTTCACAGATTGAGTATTTTGAGAGTTTTATCCCTAAAGATACACACCACACTAGAATAATGTGCTACCAAATGAACGGGTTGTCACAGAATTCAGTAATACTATGGTTTTAATATTGTCACATTCTTAACACTATATAAAATCTTCTTCCTCCAAGGAAAGTTATGTGTTCTTTCTTGTTCACTGGGAAAACACTATATGGAAAAATGCTGCTAATATTTAGAAGTGTTATGTATGAACCTCTCCAGCAGAGAACTTCATATTAAATACAAGGCAAGCGCCGACAACTTCTGATGACTTGGGTCAGTTTGTAATTTGCTCATCCCCAGTACAAACACTATCTCTCCCTACCACTTTAAGGTATGTTTGATGTTGTACAGAGCAAGAACTGCCCCCTGGAGCAAGTTTAAGAGATGGATTAACAACTGTTGAAAGTTAAGGAGCTGCTTCACCCAGGGACTTTAGAGGGTCATCCACCTCCAAACTTTGTCCAAAAAAAATATCTTCTGCCAATGCTTCCCAATTCACCCCAGGAGACTTAAGGAATTTCCCCGCATCTGCTGGACTACGGTGCTTTAGACCTTTTTTTCTCCAATCAGAAAAAAAATCTTTTTTTCCTAGCAATACGACGCTTTGACTTCAAGTCCTGTTGAAGAAAAAAAAAATTTCTGGCCCTAAAATGTGGTAAGATGTGGCAAAACAACCCCCACGACTACTAGGGGCACCTGACGGCAAATAGTGGGTGTGTACGTGTGTGCTGGGGATCCAGACAGCCCCAAAAACACGTAGTTCATAGGCCACCCCCTTCCCACCCCTGTCTAAGATTAGACTAAATAATCAATAAATCATCTATAATAATATTGCATTTAATCTCATCTGTAGATTATATACAAGAAAGTAATTAAGGATGTAAAGACATACTTGCTCCAATTCATAGGCTTTGGCTTTATCTTCATCCCGATCTGCATTTTTCCTGTAGGCCATTCCCAGGCCCCACACAGCCAAAATACTATATACGTTATCTCGAACCCAGGCATCTTTTTGTTCTGTGCTGGCAGACAGCAGCCCTGTAACTGGGTTCTTAAAAACAAACATTTTTTTTTAGGAGAAAAAAAGACTGAAAAGCACAAATAACTCACCAAAATGTCTTTTTTTAATCTTTATATCAGAGAGTCCATAGTGATTAAGAGACTGAGCTGTAAATCAGGCAGTAGTCCTAATCTGATCCCTGCAATGTAGTTAGGTAGCTTTATGCATACCACTGTTCATCAGCTTCAGCTCTATGTACCCTGTCTTCAAACGGAGACAATACCAGACCACATTTAGAGAGTATATGTACATATGTACATGTTGTTAGCATATGTGAAACATTCTGGCCATTCTAAGCAGGCTCACCCAAGACGTTTCACTGCCTAAGTATCAAGATGGTACCCTTGCCTACACCACCAATAAAACCAACTGCTGAGTCTTATTTTGACACTGTATTATGCAATGGCACCTTCCAACACAACTAAAGGCAGCAGACCAAGGCCATTTCTGCACTACACTGTTCTAGTGCTATTATTCCACTTTCAGTATCCTATGGAATCCTGAGGTTTGCAGTTTAGGAAGGGGCATTTAGAATTCTCAGCCAGGGAGCTGTTTGGCCTCAGTAAACTACAAACCCTAGAATTCCACACGATGTTGAAAGTGGGATAATAGCACTAGAACAGTGCAGTGCGAAAGGCCCCAACACAGAAGGCAAAGGGCAGATTGCTTCAAGCAAACAAGTCTGTCCTCCAACAGTGGAAAACAGCCAGGAGGTTTTCATATTGCCCCCTCCATGCTGTCCTATGTCTGCTGCCCGAGGCAACTACCTCACTTTGCCTAACCCTGATTCTCAGCACTTCCTAAGTTAAAGTATTAAATTAATCTTCTGTTTTCTTTGACCCTGTGGAAACTGACACAATTTCTGGCTTTTTGTTATTATAGATATAAGATGAATTTCAACAGTTAAAGAAAAAGCTGTACCAATATGTAGAGACAAAGTAATTGATTGAATACATAAGAAGATCCCTTATACAGGACCACTGCACCCCTACTGCTCCTCCACTGAAATCTGTAGCTTTGGGAAGATACATGAAGGTTTTCACGGCTGGAATCAATAGGTTGTAGTGGGTTTTCTGGGCTTTGAGGCCGTGTTTTAGTAGTATTTGCTCCTGCCATTTCGCCTGCATCTGTGGATGGCATCTTCAGAGGATCTGATGGCATGGAAGTGAGACATATACTTGTGTAGTCCCTGGGTGGGAGGGAGCAATTTGCATGTGTTACAGCTGGCCTGTGTGATGGCCTATTGTTAAATGGGGTATCTCCCAGGATGTTTTGTTAGGCAGGGGATATGCATAACAGTTCGTTAATCACATTAGCAATCCATTGTATTGTTTCCTGGAGAGGGACCTCCAGAGTCTGGGTGGTGTTTATTGGCATATTTTTGCATCTTGATTTTAGTGTTCTTCAGTACTCCTAGCCAAATTTTGTTTACTTTATGAGTTTCTTCTTTCCTATTGAAATTGTCCATGGGTTTATGGATTTCAATGGCCTCTCTGTGTAGTCTGACATAGTAGTTGTCAGAATGGTCCAGAATTTCTGTGCTTTCAAAAAGCATTCTTTTGGGAAGATACTTTAAGTTTTAGAAAATAAACAGACCACCACTTCACTGCAAAGAGAAAAACTGCTTTGTGTAATGCATCGTTTCACTCAAAGGCAATCTTACGTGTAGGTGTAGCTCAATCAGAGCACTAATTTCTTGGTGTGGGAGAAAAGAGAAGGAGGGCTGTTGCTGCTTTGTTATAGCAGCTTTGGACTGGGCTTTGTGCCAGAGAAGCAATGGAACATTCTAAGTACATTCTGGGGAATCATTTCTGCACAGGCTTCAAGATTTAAAAGGAAGCATGCTGTGCAATCCTACAGAGCCACAACTTCTATTAGGAACTCTTCCACTGCATCAAAGACACTGGGGTTTACAATGGATTTTAATTTTTACCTCCAAAACTGTTGTTATTCTTTCTACAGGACACCTATAAACAAGGGTAACCACTGATCTAGAGCAATTTTAAAATGCTGAAACAAAAGGGACTGTATTTCTTTATTAAAACCATTGCTAAATTTAAGAACAATTTAGAAGAGTGGTTCTCAGCCTGGGGTCCAGGGACCCTTGGGGGTCTGCAGAACTGTCACAAGTGGTCTGTAAAGCCCTGCTGCTGAATAACAACAGCTATGGAAGCAACAGGGACTTGCCCAAAGTCACCCTAATCTCCAGAAGTCTTTAATAAATAAATAGTTATTGGAACATTTAAATAAACAGTTGAATATTTCAATCTTGATTTAAATCTTAAATCTTAAAAGTCTCTGCCAATAAATTATATTTGCAGGAAGTCCCACTAAAGAAAAGGTGAAGAATAACTGATTTTAAACTTTTTTTAAAAAAAAAATAGAGGACAATTATAAACTCTCTGTTAAAGAATGAGCAGCCAGGCAGTTGGGCCAACAGTACTTGAATATTAAAACTGCAGAGGTGATCTTTACCTGCCTTTCCTATACTTGATGTTAAAATATAGGCCTGATTTGGATTTCTAATATGTTACTTTATTACTCATGACAAGTCAGTGCCCAATTGCTAGAGACACTCATAAAATGAGTACACAAAATACGTCCATATAAATAAGCATATAGACATACAACGCCCCTGAATCACACCATCCTTATGTTAATGGTGCTATACCAGCTAAAAATAATTGTGACGGTAGTCATGCCCCTCTCTGTGTCAGCAGGACAGAGAGGTACAAAGGTGTGCAGGAGAAATTTTATAGTTATTCAAAGCTTGTCTCCACCCCCTTTAGTAGCACACTGTTATACATGAAAGAAAAGTAGCATGATGTTTTAATTGAAACCAACGGAGAGCCTTGCCCACAGCCTGCTCTCTTTCCAGCAACATGGGTTAGTGGAAGAAAGGATTCTGACTAAGATTTCAGCAAATCATGACAAACATCTATAGAAAAAGAATAAGCAGGTGGAGAAAGACTAGCTCAGAAATACAGTGAATAGCTATCAAGACCAGCTCAAGACATTTTGCTGCCTGAAGCAGAGCAGCAAAAGTCAAGATGCACATAGCAATCAAAGCCAAGTAGGTTATTTTGGTACATGGAACAGAAAATCCCACAAGCACCTCCCTCCACCCCCGGGACTAAAAATAAAACAATTAAATATCAGATCTGCTGCCCTTTCATCATGACGCCCTGAATTTTCCACCTGGAGACGCTACCCAGTTTGAGTCTCTTGGACTGAAGTGCTTCTTTGCTTCAGGACAGCAAAATGTCTTAGACCAAACCTAGCTCTCAGTATGTAACAGTTCAGGTAATGGGAAGCCTCCACTGGGGAACACTAAACAGCATATCTACTGGCACTGTTAACTAGCAGCCAAAACAACACCTTAGTTTTCGCTGACGATGGGCATGGTAACGGGACATCAACAGAGAGGCTGTTCTCAAAGTGCCAATTCAGAGTTCTGTTGCACAAACACATTTCCTATAGGGAACAATATGATTCTTCAAGCTGTGGGATGGAGCTGGTAGGTCATGAACAAAACTCTCTGATCCCGTGAAGTTTTCCCCTGTGAGATAGGAATCTCTTCATGTGCCATAATATTAAGACAGTCTGCTGGTGTTTTTTTAAGGTAAACAGTTACAGAGCTCCAAAAGAGAAGGTAGAATGCACTGCAACGTTAGTCTGGCCAGAACAGCTGGGTGCAAGGCTAACATTTTGTTCAAAGATGTCAACTCACCTGATTGACATGTTAGGTAATGACAGTGGGGTTACAAAACTAGCATTCAGTTGTCATGCTTCCAGGACTGAAATTGAATGCGCAATCAGTAGATTTTGTCTCTAAGGTAATCTTAGTAAAATCATTAAGGCTCTCCCTATTGCACAGTCTTAGTAAGATTATATATCAGCAGAGCTTATTAAAACTGTGTTTCTACCAGGATATTCTGAGGGAAGCAGCCAAAATCTATCTATACACTCATATCATAAAAAAAAGTTACAAACTAGATTATAGAGAATTGTATGAGCATTACTTTTCTCCATTTAATGACTCCCTTTCAAATTCAACAGACTTTCCTCACATTACAAAAACACTAAAGAATGGACTTGACTCCCAGTTAAACCTGTGTAATGATTCTGCATTTCTATTGGATGAAGGCTTAATAAACTGACTGTGCTGGAGTCAGAGTCCAGCCCTACTGTGCAGTTCTGGTAAACACAGGAGCTTACATAATATCAGACTCCTGTTGCTCTGCAGTAATGCAAGAACCACCTCCGCACTGAAATAAAGAATGTATGACCTTTTTTTCACTTAAACAGACAAATGCAGATAATTTGGGACAACTGAATACTTGGTTAAGCATGTGCATGCATGCACAAACACACACACACACACACACACACACACGTTTTCTGCGGTCTCTGTCCTCAACCATTTGTGCAGGCAGCACAATTGGGGCACTAATAGAATGGGAGGTCTAGATGCATACCCGCCATTAGCTCCCCTTTCCAGTTGCAAGTTATTCATGTCTAGAGTCCAAGCATTTTGCAAGTCCCAGAGTTGTCAGGGTAGGCAGAGACACTGCAGGGGCACACAAACATTCTTTTTCCCCTAACATCCTGTTGCAATTAATACTCACTTAAGTAAGGAAAAAGGGGAGGGCAAAATATTTGTGAAATAATCCAGTCTTGGAAGAAGGATGAATGGAGCGAAAGAGAGAAAAGATAGCATTCTCAACAAATTTGCTTTGTCTGTCAACTTATGGCAACCCCACAAATTTCACCAGGCTTTTTTAGCCAAGAAATACTGAATGGTGGTTTGCCAATTCCTTTCTCTAAAAGACAGCCTATGCTACCTGGTATTTGTTGGTGGTCTCCTATTCAAGTACTAACCAGGATTGATCCTGCTTAGCTTCCAAAATCAGATAGAATCTGGTACCAGGATCCTAAACTGCATCCATTGTATCTTATGGATCCCTACAGATTTCAAAAGGATTCCATAAAAGCAAATATCACACATTGCATCTCTGCTATCTAAGATATGGGATTCAACTCCTGTTCCTAATTCTGTACTTTAAAGTTTCTTACCAAATTAAGTAGAGCATCAATAAATTCTATTTTAGAGCTGCAATATACATCTATTTTTCTTTGCTGAAGAACATCCTATGTATTAACCTATATATAGTACTAGTATACGTATTCAGTGTTGCCCGAGATTTTATTTTTTTATAGGTGACACTTATTACAAGGATTTGAGATCTTGTGTATCTAATTCCCCAAACTGTCTAGTCCAGTACCTGTAACTTTTCCCCAAATTCTCCAATCCAATCTGTATTCAGAATTATTAACATACAGAGGTTGGGTTCCTGAGGGAATACACTGCCCTCCTCCTTGCTGCTAGGCCTCATCTCCATGGCAACCGACCCATTCAAGACAGACACAGTTGACTGAGGCCCAAGAGCTCTCTGGCTGAGAATTCTAAAGATTCCTCCCTAAACTGCAAACCCCAGGATTCCACAGAATCTTCTCAGGTAGCCAATCATATGAGGTCTTCGCCTGACACAGACAAACAAACTTTGACTTTTATATATTAGATTATAATGTGAAATCTCATTCTGACAATCATTGTGACAGGAGTTACTAATTGTCAGCAACTCTGCAGATAATTTTGCCCCTGCTCCAATCACCATTTGCAGCAAAATTTCTATTGACCTTTAGGCTCTTAAATTTTAGTCCAAAATGCATTATGTTCTTTCTACTGTTCTGCTCTAACTTGCTTTGCTTTTTTAAATTTGGAAAGTGACTCATGGAAAAAAAATGCCTTGCTCTCATCACTATAATATTATATCATTTTAACTGAAAGCTAAGTCAAAAGACAGTGCAATTTTCAACAGTAGGAGGTCTTTAACTCAAAGAATTGACAGAATTAGGACACCGGCCTCAATTCAGCTGTTATACTTAAGTAAAATAGATCCATGGAATCAGTACAACTTAACAGAACTGTTGACTTACCAAGTTTTCATTGAATCTGTAGGTCTGTTCTAGTTAGGACTAACAATTGGATTTAGGCCAATGCTCTAATTCTGACAGCTCATTAAGCTGAAAATGCCCTACTATAGATAATTATGTTTAAACTGCCCACCAGTTTTTGTATTGTCTGGATTTTTTTTTACAACAATGTAAAAAATGCCAATAGACAGTCATTAAAACAAAAAAGGAAACTTAACGTTTATAGTAGATTTACTGAGACTAATGTCTCAGGGGCCCCTGCAATTGTAAATCTATTATTTCATTTTATTACGGTCAACAGACCAATTGTAAATCTATCATTTGTGCACATAGGAAAGTGTATACACTATGTACATCCACATCTCTATTTGTCAATATCCTTTTTATGCAGGTTCACTTTGTAAACCTGCAGTCACGTGTGTTCATCATCTAAGATAGTGTATGTGACTTCTGTAGATATCAAAATTACTGTGTGTAAGCACCAATCACTATCTCTAATATATTAAACTGTGATTAACCGGCTAAAATAATATAAAAATAAATACAAATAGTGTGTGTGTGTGTGTGTGTATGCATATGTATGTCTTTTGTGTGTGTGTGTGTGTGTGTGTGTGTGTGTGTGTGTATATATGTAAAATATAAATATATAACATAAATATAACAATATAAAATAATGCTACCAATTACACTAAAACAAGTTACTGTATTTGCTGGCGTGGAAGACACACTTTTTCCCTAAAAAATACCCTCTGAAAATGGGGTGCGTCTTATACACCAGCAAATACAGTAACACTAAAAAACATAGGGAAGGGAAGGGAAGGGGAATGAAAGGAGTTTTTCCTGCCCAGGCGAAAGAGGAAGAAAGGGGGCAGTGGAAGCCTTGATCTATAGGAACATAGATAGATGTTTCTACAGTTTCTTCTTACCTTCCCCTCCTCTCCTGTGCATTTTGATTCTGCTGGGAAAAGGCAGGGGTAGTGGTGCAGCACTCTTTTCATTCCCCTCCCCTCCTGCTGCAACACCCCTTTCTTTCCCCTCCTTTCCTGTACCTTCTGCTCACTAGAGAACCAAAACAAATTTTCCCTGGAAAAGAACCCTTGAAAACTGGGGTATGTCATAGAATCATAAAAATGTAGAGTTGGAAGAGACCACACAGGCCATCCAGTCCAACCCCCTGCCATGCAGGAACACCGTCAAAGCATTCCCGACAGATGGCCATCCAGCCTCTGCTTAAAAACATCCAAGGAAGGAGACTCCACTACACTCCAAGGCAGCATATTCCACTGCCGGACAGCCCTGACTGTCAAGAAGTTCTTCCTGAGGTTCAGGTGGAATCTCCTTTCCTGCAGCTTGAATCCATTGCTCCTTGTCCTGGTCTCTGGAGCAGTGGTAAATAAGCCCTCTCCCTGCTCTATATGGCATCCCTTCAGATATTTAAACATGGCTATCACGTCCCCTCTCAACCTTCTCTTCTGCAGACTAAACATCCCCAGCTCTCTAAGTCTATCCTCATAGGGCATGGCTTCCAGGCCTCTCACCATTTTGGTCGTCCTCCTCTGGACTTGCTCCAGCTTGACCATGTCCTTCTTGAACTGGAGTGCCCAGAACTGGACACAGTATTCAAGATGAGGTCTAACCAAAGCAGAGTAGAGTGCTACCAGTACCTCCCTCGATCTAGACACCATACTCCTATTGATGCAGCTGAGAATTGCATTGGCTTTCTTGGCTGCCACATCACACTGCTGACTCATGTTCAGCTTGTGGTCTGCGAAGACTCTTAGATCCCTTTCACACATACTGCTATCCAGCCACGTGTCCCCCATCCTATACTTCTGTATTCCATTTTTTCTACCTAAATGTAGGACCTTACACTTCTCTCTGTTGAATTTCATTTTGTTAGCCTTGGCCCAGCTCTCCAATCTATCCAGGTCATTTTGAATTTTGATCCTGTCCTCTGGCATATTAGCAACCCCTCCCAATTTGGTGTCATCTGCAAATTTGATGAGCATGCCCTCTATTCCTTCATCCAAGTCATTGATAAAAATATTGAACAGCACTGGGCCCAGGACAGAACCCTGTGGCACCCCGCTAGTCTTATACATCAAAGCGTCTAATAGACCAGCAAACATGGTACTTACAATATGAATATTGAAAAACTGAATTCTGCTAGTCAGGATTCAAGCTATGCCATTCCATTCTTCCTTTCCTTCAGCCTTTCATTCCTACTCCCTCAAAAATCATACACCATTCTGTAGACATGAGCAAGCTTCTTTGTCAGTAGGCTGTCCTAGGAGTCTCCCTCACACTGAGTTCTTATGTCCTAACGTTGTTTTTTGCTTTAGTATGTCCGCAAACCCTGGTGTTCCCAAAAATCTGCTGATACCTCCCTCTTCCATATGACTGGTACCATTTTGAAACATAAACAGCAGTACTTACAGCCTAGCCAATGGAATGTGAGGGTATTATTATTATTATTATTATTATTATTATTATTATTATTATTATAATATCAGGTTCCATATAGATACAAACCTCAAAAACCATTGGCTACAGTCTTAAATGAAACTTCACACACTCCAGGCCCTCAAAAAATAGGCACTGGAGAAAACCATATAACCCCAGTCTAAAAAATGCCAAAAGGTCCAACCATGTCTGGCAAGAGCCACATTTAACTATGCTCACTTGAAGCAAATGATCAGATTCTAATGTGAGAAGGAGGAAAAGTTAGGGGGATATAGGTAGAAGAAATCAGACTGCCAGAAAAATCCAAGAGAAACCCAGGACTGGAGATCTCTCAAACTCGCCAGCAGAGGCAAAACATTCTACGGCCATTTCCGCACTAGACTATAATAGTGCTATTATTCCATTTTCAACATCCTATGGAATCCTGGGGTTTGCAGTTTAGGGAGAGGCCAGCTGCAAACCCCAGAATTCCATAGGATGTTGAAAGTGGAATAATAGCACTATAACAGTCTAGTGCGGAAATGGCTTCTATCAGCTGCTAAGACCATCAAAAATGTGATAGCAATGAGAGGACACAAGCCCGGCTAGCAAACAGAAGAGCAGCAATAGCAGATTTCCAGGTAACTGAAAGTGAAGATCACAGACAACTGTAGTTGAGTAAGCCTTTCAACATAAAGAGGGGACAAGATGTCTTGCTGTTTATTGGAATCTATCTGCGATTTAAAGTCAGATGACTCCCACTGAGCACTTTGATACAGGGCAGTTCAATTACTTGAGAACCTCTGGAGTTGAGAAACATTACTTTTTTGGCCACAGCTCCCAGAATTCCTGAGCTAGCAGGATGTTCTGGACAGTCCTAAAAAATTACCTTTCTGAGCTGTAGGCATTTTGGAATACCGTGAAATATATTAAAACTTCTCATAAATGCTTCTAATTACATTTCTTTACTGTATTGTGGCATCCACCACCAAAAACCTGTCCCCATAGAAATCAAAGAACTTAAGTGAATTATTCAGAATAGTCCATACATTTAGTTAATTTAAGAAACTCACAAATAAGCAGGCTGACATGAATAAACAATGGTTGCTAAAAAAATGACATAAAAGGGCTTTTTAGAATGAGAATGGCCCATTCACCTGTATGACCTGCACTGACCTGATGATTCAAAATGGTCTGCTGAACCAGTCGAGCATAGCCATCTAAGCGGACTCCGGAGTTGCTTCTGCTCCTCATCTCAAAGGTGCTCAAAGTTCTTCAAGAGGAAAAGTATGGATAGGTGTAGCAGGCATTAACATTCGCAGCTCATTCATCTATCAGCAGGCTGAAGAGCCATCCTTGTTGCAAAATAAACAGAGCAGTTGTCAACAAAAATGCATCTGGGAGTTTCCCCTATATAGAAGAAAGCTCCCCTGTTCTATATGCTAAATGACTTCTACAGCTAGATAAAATAAACAGTTGGTTTATCATGTATTTACACTATGATAAAAAATGCATTGGGTGTATATTTACAGGAGAAATAAATTTTCTTTACCATGTATACATATTGCCTTTGCACTAGGAAAGTCAGGACAGCTCACAAGGTCTTTTCCCATTTTATCCTCACAACAATCTTGCAAGAAAAACTGAGCAGAGATGTCATGAGTAGATCCAAGCCACCCTCTAGGGCTCATGGATGGCCAGAGATTTGTATCAAGATCTTAAAACCTGATTCTCTCAATGAATCACTTGCCGATGCAATTGCACAAATTACGGAAACTATCACAATTTTCACACAAAGACAAGAACAGCACTATGATGTGAAGTTTAATGCCTGTTCCACTTTAATCAGTGGAAAAGTCTGATAGGAAAGAATCCTTAAATGTGAATGTTCCACCAGCACACGGCACATGCTTCACAGATTCCATAACTGGAATCTCATTCCAGGACTTTTTCCTTGCCAAGAACTATCTGCAGTTTCACATCTCCATGTTCTGGCTCCTCTGCTACAATAAAATCAGCAAGAATACTGAGTTAACTCTACTATCCTGTTATTTTTTTTTTTAAAAAAAAAAAGAAACCTAGATAAATAGATAGATGGAACAAAGAGACCAAACTTTGTCAAATCAAATACAAGAACCAAAGCTGTAGAAAAGTTGTCATACAAAACAAATTATGTAAGTCCCCACCTCCCTTTTCCCTGACTCTCAGCCTGTACGCAACAGACTGTTACTGTCACTTTGCACAACACAGCTTCAAGAGGGGCCCAACAGTAGAAGCAAACTAGACAACTGCCTAGGAGGGTAAAATTCCAGAGTTGCCTAGCATACCTGTATGACCTAGAGAGTCACTGTTTTTGGTTTGGCTATGCGTTACAAATGAAACAAATTCTGTTCTAAATTTACAATTGCCAGACGGGTAATTGTGTGCGTTTGGTGCAGCAACTACAATCTGCAAAATTTAGCAGCTAGTAATTTGGGGAATCTTCCATCCTAAATGAAATGGAGCAGAACACTATAATTATGTTTTTAACTTTTAAAATGCAAATAAAGACAATAGTATCAGGGTCAACTGCGACCCTTCTGACGGGTAGGAGTGAGGCAAAATGAGGGCAGCGGAGCTGCAAATGACGTTTGACTTCAGTCTCCAAACTACTCGCACTGCAGTAACTTAAAACTTCAGTGGCCCATTCAGAAACAGAGGCCATTTCCGCACTAACCTGTTATAGCGCGATGATTCCACTTTCAACATCCTCTGGAATCCTGGGGTTTGCAGTTTCGGGAGGGGCCGCGCGGCCCCTCCCGAAACTGCAAACCCCAGGATTCCAGAGGATGTTGAAAGTGGAATCATCGCGCTATAACAGGCTAGTGTGGAAACGGCCAGAGTTCAGGCATCCAAAGAAAAAGTGAAGGTAAAGTTACCGAGGGAATAGGAACACAGCAAACATAAGAATTCTAGATGTAAATGATTTTCACTATTTGGAATAATACAAATTAGGTTGGGGGAACTGGAGGAAAATTTCATTTGAGCAGGCAGAATTCTTTTGTGGGTGGGGGGAGGCAAAGAAAGTCCTCCGACTTTTCAGTCCTGTCATCTATATGCTATTTATCTGATGCACTATTATTACCCCACTCAGAATGCAAAGAGATAGGTCATTGCCAGACTACACTGTTATAGCGCGATTATTCCACTTTCAACACCCTGTGGAATTCTGGGGTTTGTAGTTTACTGAGGCCAAAGGGCTCTCTGGCTGAGAATTCTAAACGTCCCCCTCCATTAAACCGCAAAGCCCAGGATTCCATAGGATTTTGAACGTGGAACAATCGCGCTATAAAAGTGTAGAGAGGGAAATGGCTTTAGTTTGGCTAGGCCCAAGGGAATCCTCTGTGGCTTCCTGTGCCTTTTATTCCCTCCCTATATCGTTCCTTTTTTACAAAAAAAAAAAAAAAGCGATCGTTGCATACCTCGGAAGGAATTTATTTTAAAAAGATTGTCCTCCTGGGTGATCTTATCAGAGCATCTTGGGAAGTGTAGCCTCTGCAGAATGCCCTCTGTCACTGGAAATGTTAAGCTCCGTCTCCTTGGGATACGTCTCCCCAAGGTCATCCAACCGAACCCGCCGCCCTGCTCGGGTTCCGAAATCCTCTCCTCCCGCGACAGGCTCCCGCCTGCGCTTCGCAAAAGCTTCGGCGAGCAACGCGGGGGAAGGGAGAGGAAAAGATCACGTCCTTACCTGCGGGGGCTCTCCTCCAGTTCCCACGCCCCAGGGCGGAGGCACTGGGTGGAGGACGAACTACGGGCGCTACCGCGCTAATCGGAAGGGAGGCGATGCGCCGCTCCCGCTGCGTGGACGCCGCTTGGCTTGCCGGGCTGCGCCAAGGAGCTGCCCGCCGCCTCCCTCCCGCGCCCCGTCCAGGAGACCCGACGAGCGCCTGCCAGAGGGGGACGTCGGACCGCCACGACAACGGGGCGGGCCGCTTCCTCTTTATTAGGCTGTTTACGGGGCCGGCGAGGAGGCCCGCGGCCGTCAACGCCTGAGCCGCCCGCCTCCTTTTTGTATCAACGGGTTGGTATCTAGGAGGGTCTCGAAAGAGTGGTGGGAGAGGAAGTTTAAATAAATTTTTTTTTTCCCCTGGCGAAGGAAAGAAAAGAAAAAGGAGGGAAGCTTTGTGGTATTTGCCGTGCGCTACAGTAAGGGAATTAATCTCCCTGGTTTATTATTACCGCTGTTAGTTAAGTAGGTTTCTTTATGTAACTGCCAGGATCTGGCTGCCAGCCCGGCTTCCTTGGGCAAGAGGAGGATGAGGTTCCGCGCTACACTTTTATAGCGCGATGATTGCACTTTCAACATCCTCTGGAATCCTGGGGTTTGCAGTTTCGGGAGGGGCCCGCCGGCCCCTCCCGAAACTGCAAACCCCAGGATTCCAGAGGATGTTGAAAGTGCATATCGCGCTATAAAAGTGTAGTGCGGAAATGGCCCGTTGTGTTCTGTGCACCCAACAGCGGGGAGGATGGCGTTGCCCCCTCTCTCTTCCCCCCCCTTTAGTAGTTCTTCAGCTGCTAAAGAGGCAGATTTGGGCGTTGTTTTAAAACTGGACCATTTAAATGCATGCAGCGTAGCTGGCCTTGTGGCATCGCTGTGCACTTTGTACAGTGGATGTAGCTGGACAATTTTAGACTCTAGGCTTAGCGGCTTAAATCCGAAAAACTAGTGCCGTCTAGAGTAGGCCCACTGAGCGAATGGGGACTTGGTAAATCAACCCTTAGGCCATTTCCGCCCTAGGCTGTTATAGTGCTATTATTCCACTTTCAACACCCTGTGGAATTCTGGGGTTTGTAGTTCACTGAGGCCAAAGAGCTCTCTGGCTGAGAATTCTAGATGCCCCTCCCTAAACTGCAAACCCCAGGAATCCACAGGATGTTAAAAGTGGAATACTGTAACAGGGTAGTGCAGAAATGACCTTACATAAATTCACTTGATGCAGTGGGGCTTTTTCGCACTGCACTGTTATAGTGCTATTATTCCACTTTCAACCTCCTATGGAATCCTGGGACTTGCAGTTTAGGGAGGGGCATCTAGAAGTCTCAGGCAGAGAGCTCTTTGGCCTCAGGAAACTACAAAGCCCAGAATTCCACAGGGTGCTGAAAGTGGAATAATAGCACTATAACAGTATAGTGAGGAAAGGCTCGTGGATCTGCTCTGGACTAGCAACGGGTTTAGATAAACGTCCTCATTTATGCCGCTCTCTGTGATGTAGTGGTTGGAGCTTGGACTATGGCTCTGGAGACCAGATTCCATGGAAATCCCTCAGGTGAGCTTGGGCAAAGTCACACTCTCTCGGCCTCAGAGAAGGACAAAGGCAATCACCCTGTGGGGGGTTTGATAAGTTTGTCTTAGAGTTGCCATGAGGCAGAAATAACTTGAAGGCACAAAACAGCAACAGCGCCTGATTCCCCCCACCCCCGCCATGGCATTACCTTTCCTATAGTGTTTTTCAAAGTACAGTACAAAGAAAATTATAGTTTCAAAAAAGAAGAAAGGAAAGAAAAAGAAGAAAGGAAAGTAGGATATAAAAAGAAATATATATATATATATAAATGCAAGCTTGGCATCTAACTTTCTTTTAGGCAGTTGTACATATGATATAAAACTTCTCTCACCAAACCACATCTTTCACTTCTTGCATTTTATAAAAATTCTCTTTAAGTTCATAATATAATGTAAATTTCAACCCCACATCTGTTGCCATTGTTCCATCTGTATATTATATCAAATTCCTAGCCCAGTCTTTCATTTGCAGTCTGCAGTCTTTCATTTGTTCATCTGCCTTATGAAATTTTAACCAAAGTTTGTACATTTTACCAATCACATGGTCATTATCTGTACACAATTGCTATTCAAACTCTAATTTTTTCATTCAAAACCGTGACTCTTTTTATTCATCTTAAATGTTCATAGGAAACCATTGAAAGTTAATCCCTCTGCACATAGCTGCTCCTTTGATTTAGTGTTATCGTTCCTTTGATAATTCTTCAAGAACTCTTGATATGTTAACTATTTTTGTTTGCCTGTTGTTTCTTTTCTATAATGAGTTTCTTGGACTGAGACCCACAGAAGCATTTTGGTGCACTATCTAGGTTTATATCTATTCCATATACTTAGTAAGGCACATCTCACAAAGTGTTTATTAAAATCTACATTCACTTTTATTGTACCATAGCTGTACATGCCACCCAAACCTCAAGCCATGCCTTTCCAGTTATAATAACCTTTGATTTCATAGCACCATGCATTCTTTTAACCAAACCAAACAACAGGATGCCAAATACAATTTCAAATAAGGTAGATCCTTAATATCTTTCCTTAATATCTCACAGAACCTTATAGTGATTCTTGTTTTTTCTTTTGCTATATATCCGTCTGCCATTCCTTACATTGTAGGTCACTTGTCAGAACCAGTACTGTCTTAAACAGAAATATCATTCTGAACAAAATGTTCATTTTTATCACAGGGATTCCCCCAAAAGTAATAAGTTTAATTTTTCCCATCTCAACACATAAGGACAAGGGGCAAGAAGCTCTGTGTCTAATGATGCAACTCAACTGAAGCTGAAAGGACATTCAGCTGCTGACATGTAGAGGTAAAAGAAAAGTCCAGAGCAGTACAGTGGATACAACTAGGAACATGGAATGTGAGAAACATGCAACAAGAAAAGCTGGAAACTGTAAAACAAGAAATGAAATGCGTAGACACAGCAATGCTTGGTGTGATCAAGCTAAACGGAAAGGCATGGGACATTTTCAATCAGATAATTGCACCGTGTTTTACTCTGGTAAGGACAATCAGAAAAGAAATGGGGTAGCATTAATAGTGAGGAAAAGTAGTCAGGGGATACAATGCAAAGTCTGACCAAATAAGAGCAATGAGACTCCAGTGAAAACCTATCAATATAACTGTGATTCAAGTTAATGATTCCACCACAAAGGCAGATGAGGAAGAAATCAAGCAATTCTACACAGGCATCCAGGAAAAAATTGATCACACACCAAAACATGACTTGTTTATAATCATAGGGGATTGGAACGGAAAAGCAGGAAACAGAGCAGAACCAAACATTATAGGAGAATTTGGCCTAAGGTCAAGCAATAAAGCAGGAGAGCAACTGATTTAATTTTGTGGAGCCAACAGTTTGTTCATCATAAACACATTCTTCAGGCAACCAAAGAGATGATTATATGCATGGACATCATCAGATGGCCAATGTAGAAGTCAAATAGACTATGTAATTGGAAGCTTAATTCTCTCTGCAAAAACAAGATTGGGAGCAGATTAAAACACAGACCATTTTCCATTAGATGACAGCTAATATAAAAAATGGAAGTAGAGGTTAAAGAGTACACTAAATAAACATCATGCCAAAATATAACCTGAAGAACATCCATGTAAAATTTAAACACCGTGTAAAGAACCAATCTCCATTGCTAAGCCTAATGGACAGGGAACCAGAAGAATTCTGGACTGAAACTAGCGATATTATCAGGGAAGAATGCAAAAACACACTGAGAAAGCCAGAAAGAAAGAAAGAAAGAAAGAAAGCTTTCACTGAATGACAGAATGTAACTCCCTGTAGGACAATGCAGGACAGATGAGAAGCGAAATTAAAAGGTGACAGAAACAGGATCAGATTCTTGAATGCAACTATTCAGCAAGCTGTGCATAGGTGCAGAGAGAGCTATTACAATAATAATGAAAAGAAATAGAAGACAACAAAAGGTAGAACAAGAGACTTCTTCCACAAGATCCAAGAAATTAAATAGAAATTCAGACCAAGAATAGGGATGCTATTTGACCAACAGAAGAACATATTATGTGATCAGGACAAGATGAAAAGCTGATGGAAGCAATAAACTATGAATCCACATCAGAGAGATAAAATTATGAAAGATTCCTTCAAGAAAGAACCACTTGAATATGACCCCACAAATTTTAGAAAGTGAAGTGGAAAAGGTTCTCAAAGCACTTGGGAGAAATAAATTACAAGGAATGGATGGCATGCCAAAGAGCTGCTTCAGGCTGTAGAGACAGAATCCATTCAAATTCTATCAAAATTTTGCCAACAAATATGGAAAACAGAGCAATGGCCCACACACAGGAAATGCGGAATATACATTTCAGTCTCTAAGAAAAGGGATACCTGGGATTGCAGTAATCACTGGACTATTGCACTGATCTTCCAAAGCAAGGTTACAGATGAATATTAAGAAGATGAAAATAATGACTACATGATTTACATAACTCTGAAGTAGACAAAATAGTTCAAAATTGTCCGTATCTTGGCTCAGAGTGGAGATGGCACTCAAGAAATCAGAAGAAGACTAGGACTCAGAAGAGCAGGACTGAAGGAACTAAACAAATTCCTGAAGTGTAGAGATATGTAATTGAATACCAAAGTTAGCCATTGTATTTCCAGTTTCTATGTATGGTTGTGAAAGCTGGACAGCAAAGGAAGCAAATTAGTTCATTTGAAATGTGATGCTGCAGAAGACTTCTATGGAAACCTTTGACAGCTAAAAAGACAAAATCAATGGATCCTCGAGCAAATCAAGTCTGAACTCTCCCTAGAAGCCAAAATGAGACTGAGACTGTTGTACTTTGGACATAACATGAGACAATATGACTCATTGAACAAAAAATGTGTTTGGTAAGGTAAAAGGCAATAGGAAAAAAATGGAGACCATACTGCAGGGGGATTGACTTAATCAAGAAAACCATGACCCTGAGTTTGCAAGACCTGATCAGAGCAGTTGATGTCCAGAGATCTTCAAGGTCTTTTACTCATTTGCCCAAAGTCCTGCTCAGTCAGCACCACTAAATCCGTAACCAAATTCTCAGGAAAATTTTCAGAGTATTGTATTTTTTATTTATACAGGAGACCTGACCAGGTTTTTGTACATATTGAGAATGGTTCAGAGGAAAATAAAATCATAGCTGAATGGTGCTTGCATTAATATTGTGTATAAAGTTTATTATAATGTATGTGAGGGAAATAGTAACCTTCTTGAGTATTCAAAACAAATCTTCTTTAGGTTATCAAGGTCACAAACATGCATGCTTTCAAATTCTCCACAGAGACCTTGCCTCTTCATGAGATGACAGGAAGCAAAGAAAGGCAAGAAAGGGGAGGCAGAGAAAAGTTGATTTGACATTCAAGTCCTAAGTCTATATGATGACAGGTGAGTATATAATATGACGACAGATGATGGAGAAGAGGGGATTGTTGATGCTCAATATCTGCAGTACATGTGATATTATGGTTTTGGGTTTCACCTTGAAACCTTCAATTATTTCAGCCTGACTTTATGGATCAGGGAGGAATCTTTGCATGTTTTATTATTACCATATGTACACATGTATAAGTCAAGCTCATGTATCAGCTGAGGGCAAGTTTCGTGGCCAAAATTATAGATTTTGATATGACACATGGATAGGTTGAGGATCATTCTGCAGAGAGGGAAAAGTACCATCTCAGGGGACCAGTTGCTCCTGGCTGCCACCACTGCCGTTTTCCCATCCAGGCATTCAAAAAGGCCTTTCATGCTCTACTCAGGGAAGGGGATGGTTCTTTTTTTGATAAAAGTTAAGGTACAGTACTAACTTTTATCCAAAAAAGGAACCATCTCCTTCTCTGAGTAGAGTGCCAAAAGGCAAGAGCTTAGTCTTTGCTGGGAGAATCTGAAGCCAGAAGCAGCATCTCAGCAGAGAAAGTAGAGGAGGCCGGTGCTTCTCATGGGATGGACTTAACTCTCACCTTTTGGCAGTTTACTCAGGGAAGGGTATGGTATTTTGTTTTGTTCTGTTTTTTTGCTAAGAGCTAAGGTACAGTACTTACATTGACCAGTGCATAAGTTGACCCAGGTTTTTGGGCTCAATTTTTGGACTAAATTTTTTAGACTTATATGTAAGTATATACAGCGTTATACAGTGTTTTGGTGATATGCAGGATACTAATGACTTTTTAGCTTCATATGTATGTGATGAACAGCAGAAATACAGGATTTCTATACAAGGTCAACAGTCTTAAAGTCTGTGGTATCTTTGCTTCTATTGGTCCCACCCCATCCACCAGCTGCATCCAGATACAGTTTAGGGCACAAATGTCAGCAGATCTGATGAAACGTTTTAAAATGAATGAAAGCTCTGCAAGTTCATATGCTATTGAGTGGGAAGGATGTAAAACCTACATTTGGGGTGGAATCATTGCTTACTCTCATAACAAAGACTTTAAAAATTAAAAAGAGAACTACTGAACAAGCAGCTGAAAGCTTGGGTATCTCCATTTGCTATTTTCCCATATGGACAACTTTATGAAGAATTGAAAAAAGTTAAATATAAATTAAATAAATTCTTTCACAACAAATGGAATTGACTTTAACATGTCTATGGCAAGCATGTTGGGAAAACAGGCAACGTCTCAATAAGATTCTGGTGTACCACCTTATACCTCAACAGCAACACAATGTTATTTCAGCAATCAAATATGAAAGCTATAATTTATATACATCACCCACAGATACAAATCTACTGTTTTTGAAGTTTTATGTGGATCTTCATAGCTTTGATAATGAAATTCACCAAAAAGGCATGGAAACTTTCTTTTCTTATATTGACCTTCCAGTCTTAGCATATCACAGCAACAATTTCTTTTGGAACATTTACACTTACAGGAGATTATCAATGTTATAGCAAATATGAGAAGTCTCCTGGCCCTTATGGGTTTCCAATTGAACGGTACAATTTTTTTTTCCCAGTCTGTTAGCACCAAGACTGCTCCAAACATATCCTAGAATCTGGTTCCTCTCTTCATCATTGAATTATGCCTTTACTATCCTGATACCTAAACCTTGGTAAGGATAATACTTCTGTGCTAACTACCACCCCATATCATTAGTGTTGGTATCAATATATTGCCAACTCTTTTAGCTAACGGATTTCACAAAGTCATTTCATCTTTGCTAAGTCTTGACCAACTGAGATTTATCAAAAACAGGCATGGAGCTGATAATATTCCATTGGTTAGGGACTAGATTGCTTTAATCTCAGAAATGATCACCCAGTCATAGATGCTGAGTCTGCTTTTAATATAATTTACTGGTGGTTTATTTTTACAATATTGTCTAATTTTGGGTTTCCTAAAATATTTTTGAAATGAGCATTTTTTTTATTCAGCACCAAGTTCACAGGTTATGACCAATGTTTTATTCTCATTATTTTTTATACTGAAACAGGGTACAAGACAAGTATTTCACTGCCACCTTTAATATTTGAATTCCTTTAGCAAAGCATTTCAAGATCCATAGATTCATGCATGTCAGTTTAGAATTTGAAAATGCTACTTTCCCTGAAGGTGATCTGTTGTTGTTCATTTCAAAGCCCCAATAGCCAATCCCTGTTTGATGCAGCTGATTTATAATTTTGGTAAAATATCTGGTATTCAATTAACTGATCCAAGTCAGAAATACAGTCCGTGGGAGCCAAGATGGGCCCTAGAGAATTTAAAGCATGGCAGTTTTGATATTGCCCAATTTCTGTTCATTATTGGGTATAATTTGTTATTTGGGTATAATTATCCCTAAGGTCCTCTCGCAGCTGATTAATTTTTTTAAATATAAATTTTATTACCATTTTCCAAAAACAAACACTATGCACCACAAATGGGTAAGTACATAGAAAAAAAACATAAGAAACAACATCTAAGCATACAAAGATACCTATGAATTAACACATGAATGAAAAAAGAAAAAACGAAGGAAAATAAAGGAAAAAAGAGAAAAAGGAAGAGAAAAAAAGAAAGGAAAAATAGAAAGGAATTCACTTCCTCTTCCTTTAGACAGATTATAATTTACATCCATAATCCATATGATATTGGCCTATTTTATTTTCATCACGCACACACATGCGCATGCATGCACACACATCCATATATATAAACACACACACACATTTCAGTTATCTGTAAATAAATATGACATGTGAGCTTTACAGCAAGAATGCAATAGACAGTTGGAATATCCAGTTCTGACTAATCAGTGGCCATCACTTTTAACATCTATAACTAGCATGGCTATAGCTCTCTGACTATACAACAGAAATTGCATTTTTGAATATATTGGTTGTTACAGTGTCTATTAAAGAATGGGCTTTCTAAATCAGCAAAGTATTGGAGATATAACAACAGCTATTGCTTCTTTAAAGCATAGGTTTTGGAGTTGCATTGTAGGAGGAAGTAATCACATGAGTAAATTTGTTTTTGGAAAGTTCCTTGTTATTCAGGGACATGCATATTTTTTTGAATTATTTACCTGTTTCTTGGAAATTAATAAATGGCCAATGGAAGTGCATTTCTGTGCCCCTTTGACTGCTAAATATTAACATTTCATTACTTGGAATTTTTTCTACCTTTGATCAGCTGAATAGATCTAACAACACTTGCAACATTTGAAATAATACTGTATAGACCAAATTTACAAATAGACTTAGATTTAGTCATTTGGTCAGCTTTGGGTCAGAAACGTACAACTAATGTCGTTATTTTTGCTCCTTTCGTGTTTTTATTTACCTGATTTTGTTATACTGGAAGATTACTATATGCAACTGACATCCCTTCTGAGTGTACATACATTTGTGAAATCTTCTCCAGCTACTAGTACCTTCCAGTCGTCTTGAACGGCACTGCTGGCTGGGGAAGAACAGGTGTTGTAGCTGACATATTGGGAAGACATTGCATTGAAGATCAGTTTTGCGCCCTAGAGCTAATTTGACTTGTCGGGAATAACAGAAGACCCAACTGATGAGATTACTAACTACTTGGATTAATTTTGTCTGTGGGACCAAGCCATACCTCACTAGTTCTTTTGAGAAACACACAGGGCATGATACAAGCATGTGTACGCAGCAGGCCTCTAAAATGTCCCCCAGTGTTCCTCAGACTTCGTCATGTAAGATGTGGTGTAAGATATTATCTCATCCTTTTTAACAAAGGGAATTGAACAAACTCATGGTGGATTAGTCTGTCAACAGTTATTAGATATGATAATGAAACTGAGTCTCAGTAATCAGAGGCAAATTATTTTGGTCCCAGCTTTAGCAGAGCTAGCAGTGAAGGATGGGAGTGTTGTCCTGATAGACCATTAGTTCGATCCAACAGGGCTCTTCTCATAATGTATCTTATGGCAAGCAAATCTGTGATAGATAACCTAAGAAAATCATTTTTCTTGACCAAAACTCAGCTATGCATTCTGTTACTCATTTTTATTTTTTGATTTGTAAGCCATCCCACCCACCCCCTGGAGACAACGAGATCCTTCATAGAGTTGTGCAGTGAATTAGAGGTTCTCTGGTAACATAATTCATATTTACCTTTTGATCTTCTCAAATTGTTTAAGGACCCTTTAAAGTCATTTTACATGCATGACAAGCTTTCTATGTAAACACCAATGAACTAACTGAATTAATTAACTTTGTACACATTTATTGTTAAAATAAAGCTTCAAGAGTCCACGCAACTATTTTTCTATACAAATGAATATTAAATTTAATTTACAAGAAATAAATATAAAATTATAGGTAGTTGAGGGTAGATGTTGTTTAGACTATATACAATACTTTGATGTCTGTTACTGTATCCTGTTAAAAGGAAGGTACAGGCATCACATCATTTTGAAAAACAATTTAAGTACCTCTTTCAATATTTAGCTTTCTATATTAATACAACATTACTGCATAATCTTTTGAGTTATTCCTAACTTTCAACTGTAAGCTGAAATTGTAAAAGGATCTTCTAAAATCCATCATTTTTTACAAAAAACACAAATTATGCTGGCTGAGTTTCCCAGCTTTAATGCTATGTCTAAAGTACCTTTTCAATACCAATGACATTAAAAGAAAGAATAATACCAAACTGATGTTGCCTTAAAGCTTTGCTGTTGCATATCAAATATTTTTTGGTCTTCTTACAATCTGGTCTTCTCACATTATGTTAAACAGTTAAAAAAAACCTGCATGCCACTTTGTGAAACAATAGGGACATTTTTATTTTTAAAAAAATGTCACATAGGTTCAATGAAGTGCAGACTCCCCCTCTTTGAAGTCCTTCGCAATGAAATGCAAGATTTTTTGTGTCCTGTGTCATTATTCTCTTGAAATACAAGCTGTTTTGCTGAGAAGTCAGGAAGTCGCACATCACCATTCTGCACGTTGAAAGAAACACCATTCTTTTCGCTGGACACATTACCTAAAATGTTTTTTAGAAGTCTGTTAGAACTCCATCATGGCAAGTCACTGTCCTTCAGGATCATTTCCCACCCCCACACCTCATACCCCATGACCAAAGGCCCAGTTCAGATACTCTATTTTCTGTGTGGTAGATGCTAAGAAATGAAAACACAGAGAAGCTGCCACATCTAATTCCTAATTCATAACTATGTGGAACACCACCACATAGAAGCAGCTCCCAAGTTCATCAAGTAACATATAAATTTGCCCTGAGAAATGGTTCCACATATGAGTATGTTAATTTTATCCATAGTAGCAAACCCCTTGTAGATGAAGATTGTGCTTCACATAAGCAACTTCCTATCTTGCTCCACATTGGTTATAACATCTGATGAAGCGTTCAGACATTGATGAACAATACTTCAATAATTCTTACTTTTGCAAGTGAATGGAGACAAATCATATGAAAAGATTTAGAATTATTCTGTTTGCTTCTATTTAGTGATTAAGCTAAACAGATGTGTATTAATATATTTTTATGTAGTGAAAACCACATGAAGTAATGCATCATAATAAACTGGTCACTTTTAAAAGAACCATACTGCTGTGCTACATAGGAATGATGCCAGAAAAGTATAGCCAGTGCTCTATACTACTAGGGTGCTTGAGATAGAATTTGGGAAACCAGGGTTCCAGTATCTATGAAGCAAATGGGGCAATCTCTGGCTGTTCGCTATCTTTCAGCCTAAGCTGCCTTGGAGAGCTGTTATGAGGATAAAATGAGGAAGAAGACTATCTATGCAGCATTGAACTCTTAGGAGAAAATGTGGTATTTGAGTGTATAAAACAAAACAACTGGCTTGAATAAATATGTTGTTTGATAGGTTTCATTTCTCGTCTTGTATACAATCACTTTAGATCTAAAAATAGTAATAACGTGAAGGACTGGATATTTTAGCATACATACCATTCCCATTTGCGTGCACTGAATAATCATTATTCATTAGCATGGAAGTGGAATTGGTGGAGTTGCTGTTTGATTGTAAGGAGTGAGAAGAACTAGATACACCTTGGTTAACATTCTGCTTTTTTAAACCATTAGTAGCTGTTCTGCTCCAGTCTGCAAGAGAATAAAGATATCCTAAATAATGTTGGATTTTAAAACTCCATGCAAAAGAGAAATTTTATTACAGCTTCTAGATCCATACTTCTGTTGGATTTTATAATTTAAATTTTGCTACTTTTATAGAATTCAGGGTGTTTATTTTAACAAAATTTCAAGTGTTTTTATAAATAACATACTTGTGTCTGTAGACTAATGCAGAAAATACACCTGATCTCTTTCACCATCTGAGTGTAAACGGAAGCTTCACATCTTCAAGTCTCTTTTGACTAGAAGTGTTTGTGGATAGCTCTGCTCACCATATTCTCATATTCAGTGCAAGGTTATGGACAGGGCCCTATCTACATACAACTGTTAGAAGATCTGACAGCATTGGCTTCCAATTACATGGAAAAGCCTTTGCTTGTACAGTTGTATGACACATAAGGATAAATATGCAGAGATCAAGGTTTAAGCTAGTGGACACAATCCCATTCCTTCTGCACAATCAGTCACTGAATACCTGAAGGTCAACATGTTGCTTGAATGTTCTGATAAACAGAGACCCTTTTTGCACGGCATTTGCCATGTGAAAGGGCCCCTCGAGCGTCGCGCAAATGTGAGGAGCAGTCCACACGACACACTCACAATCACGCAACGCTCCAGGGTCTGGCAGGTGCTGCTTGCGCACTTTTTCATTTTTGGCTTTCAGCTGAAAATGGTGTGCGATTGTGCATTGCTCCAAGCCCCTGCACACACTTGCCGTGCGTGCAGAGCCCCGGAGCCATGGCACTCACGCTTCCTGCCCCAGCGCAGCCTGGGAAATTCCCAGGCTGCACTGTGGAAGGAAGAGGTGGGGCTCTCGCACAAGCGGGAGGCAGCTGCGGAGCTGAAGGAACTGGGATGCAAGAGCCTCTCGCTGGAGGCTGCTCATGCGATCCCCGCACCCCAGCTCCGTGAAAAGGTTGCGGAAAGGGCCAGAGTGGGTACCACAACAAAGGGCATTTGGGGTGGACAGAAAATCTCCAAAATTTCTAAAGACTATGAGACGAAGCTCAGTTTAACCCCCATCCACCCATGCCTGCAATGCCAAAGTTTTCTGACTTTACTAATAACACCTATTGTATTATATATATTTTTAACTTCAGACTAGATACAGCAGTTTCCCAGGCTGCACTGGGGGAGGAAGTGCAGCCATTGTACTTCCTGACATTCTGCATTGCAGGTAAGTGTGGGAATGAGGCAGGAGGACTGCGCTATCATGGTTCATTGACGGGAGAAATCTGACAATGATTTGTTCCACAATTGTGACAGGTGGCCACGGAATCGCGATGGGATTATGGCAACATCATGTAGAACCATCATCATGATCCCATGGCCATTGTGGGTTGGGGGTGGGGTGCGGAAAGGGCCATAGTGAGAGAAAGGATTGACAGGACCAAAAGACAGTCTTGGATAAGCAATACAATTTGAGATCCAGCTCTGTAACTGAACACTGCATGATTTCAAATCACAATCTTTTCATATTTACCAGAATTTTCAGCCAGCCTGTATTTTCCACAACACAAATATCTTCTCCATTGTTTCCGAACATTCTCCTTGGCTACACAGTAGAAAATAAAAATGAAGAATCCTGCAAAATAAGGTATTAGAAGTTTAAATGCATTGCATCCTGTTCTGTTTTAAACAAAACTGCTATATCATTTCTTCTCCCACCCAACCTTTGGCTAGTTTTCCTCCTCGGTGATAAAGCCATATACAGTGAAAAGTCTCTCATGGGAAGTCAGGAATGCTCACAGCCATTTCACACAACTAATTTTTCACTGACAGTTGTGTTGAGATACGTAATTATGCAGATCATATTGTCTTTTTAAAAGACATACCTGTTTGGTCTGTAATAGTGATGTGTGTGTTCTTTGTTTTTGTGTATGTGCATGTACACGCATTTTCAAAATATTTGTGTGAAACATTAATACACTTAAACGTTTATAGGACAAGATTTCCTGGAATTAAAGGGAGGTATCGGAGACAGAGGGCCTAAATACCCTAAAGGCAGCAGATTCTGCCTGATCTGGAAAGCTAAGCAGAGACAGTGCTCATTACTACTTGGATGGGAGACTGCCACGGACCAGGTGCTGTAGGGTATATTTCAGAGGAAGGAACTGGCAAAACCATCTTCGAGAATTCTTTGCCTAAGAAAAACCTAGCAAATTCATGGGGCCACCGTAGGTCAACAGCTGACTTGAAGACATATACAGACACACATATATATTAAATATGGAGGTGTTCCTAATGTAAAATTGTCCATCTCACCATAAATACAGAGATGTTTCAGATGTTTCTCTTATATGTTTGATCTGAGATTTTCTTAGACTGTTTTTTTTATCCTGAACACTTTTATAATGTTTATAAAAGAGAGTCTTGATAAGATATTAATGTGTAAGCTTTTGTTCTGCTATGATCACAAAAAATTCACTTCAACATCAATACAGTGAAGCAATGCTTTCACTTAAATATAATTAGATGTGTTAAATGTGTTAAATTTTGAAATTATAGAATTAGAGTGAGTATGTGGTTCTTTAAATGTGTTAGTTGTGGTAGTTGCTGTTTGAGATTTTCCATTTGTTGTTAGATCTATTCTGGTCATTACCAATCAGTATGAGATACATTTGAAAAACCCAGATAGAAAGCTATATTTTCTTGTGTGTATGTGTGTGTGGTTGTGTGCTTTCTTATGTGTCTGATATATTATGACTAATACACGCACGCACACAGACACAAATATACACACAGTATTTTCGTCATTCAAAAAAAGTCCAGTACATACCTTGCAAGGTGTTAAAGATGGCAAACAGATACATAAATACAAGATTTACAGGACCCCACGCAAAAAAGGCAAAGCCCCAAGTAATTCCCAATAAGAATGTAAGTCCAGCAACACTTCTGAGATCTTGAATGCTGGTTTTTCTCTGGGCACCAAGTTGCTTCTTCTTTTTGATTCGGCAGAGCTGAATCAACACTACTATAAACATGCTGATATTCAGCAAGAATATCATGCAGAAGTATCCCACCACAGCGATGTAAAAGACAATATTATTGTTAATCCAGCAGCTAAAAATACAGAAAAGAGAAAAGGAAAATACCAGTCAGTATTATACACGTTTTGAAATAAGGCTGAGGATCAAATGAAGAAAGCCATTTATTGCTATTTAAACAGCATCTCTCCATGCAACACAGCAAAAACTTCTTTTAAAACAATATCTGAAGTCATGGTCTCAGACTGTATTTTAACACATTTCTACCTTTATTCATTGCAGCTAGTAATTACTGTAAGTAAAAATTGCATTCACTGATTTAAAAATAGCTTTCTTGCTTAATGAGGTTTTCACTTGGTTTAATTTTCTGCTTTTTCATAATTATGTGCATACTGAAAAGGATGGAAAGAAAGAAAGAAAGAAAAAAAGAAAGAAAGACAGAAAGAAAGAATGAGAAAAGTCTACCTGCAGTGTACTGATTTTGTTATAATACCCAAATTTATTTTTTTATTTTCATGCACATGCATTTATATAATGTTTCTTCTTTTTCTTTTATCATTTTCTCTGTCTAAAGCATAGATCAAGCGAAGGCAAAGTATGGCCTGTAGACTATATGTAGCCCACCAGAGTATGCCCCCACAAGCCTCAGGATCCTCTCCCCTTGCAAAGTGGAGAGACTAATACTTTAAAGAGCTATTAATGCTTGCTATGCTTTCTAATGGACAAGCCTCAGTTTGCTTCGACAAACAAATACTGTGTGAATGCTCCCACCCCCTCCCTCCAAGCCCCCTTGCTTCAGTTGCAGCTTAAAATCTTACCCCTCCCTTCCAAACATTCTCACCCCCTTCTTCTATTCATTCACTCCAGTCCCAGCTTAAAATCTTGTTCTTCAGTTGCAAATGCTTCTACCACCCCATCCATCTCCCTCACTCCAGTCCTGCCTTAAAATTTATAAATTTCTGGATTTATAAATTTCTGGATTAAAAAAAATGATAAAATACAAAGGTGTGGCCCCTGAGTAGTTCCAAATGCCTGAATATGGCCCCCACCTCCGCCATATTTGCCCACCCCTGCTTTAGATCCTAAAGTTACATTGTATACAACTCATACAGCCTAGGGGTTTTTTCACTGCATTACCAGCAATGATAATTACTCATACACTGCCACTTAATACTCTTAACCTTTGCCTGATTTGTACTTACAATTCATCTGCTGAGCCATTAGGAAACTTTCCATATGATCCAAGTCCATAGTTATCTGGAGATATTGCCAATACAATAGCTATGACTACAGCTGGTACCCCTGAAAGTTTAAAAAAATATCATATAGATAGGAAAGAAAACTGGCAACGTATAACTAAGCATTCAGGCAACAGGGAGCAGTGGCTTAGATCCAGAAATGTCTCATGCCAGCAGAACTTGTGGGAGACTGCATTAATTTAACTTGTGGAAGGCTGAATTCCTCCTGTTTCCCCATCCTCCCAATCACATCTCCATATGATTTTCCATGCTGTTCATAAAAGCTCCATCAGTCCTCAGAAACAGCTTTGTAGAGAAAAGCTGTAGTGGTGGTAGCAGGGGAGAGGGACAGCCCAGCTGTACAAGTGGAATTCTGCTGGAGCTAGCCCATTAAGGAGGAGGAGGAGGAGGAGGAGGAGCAGGGGCGAGGAGATGGTTTATTTATATCCTGCATTTTCCCAATCTGGGATTTGTAGAGGCCTACCAAAATTAAAACAGAGCTGAATTTTTCCAATCTACAAAATCAAAAATATAATTAAATACCAGTAGAATTAAAGGTGGAAAGAATGACTATCAGCAAGAAAAACAGGAGATATAGATAATACAGTATGTTATAAAATGTCCTTTGCCCTTGAGCAATCAGTCTTTAAAGATCTGCTGAAACAAAATAGTCTATGGAAGGAAAGCAAGAAAGGCATCAGTCTAACTTCTCTAAAAAGGGAATTCCAGGACATGGGAGCAGCCACTGAGAAGGCCCTGTCCTGTGTTCCTACCTGATGGATCTATGACAGTGGTGAATCAGACAGAAGGGCTTCTCTATAATGTTTTAAACCACAAGCAAACTTGTATTGGAAAATATAGTCCTTCAGATAACCTGGGCTTGATCCATATAGGGCTTTATAGATCATAATCAGCACTTTGAATTGTGCCCAGAAATGGAACACCAAAGAGTGTTGCAACAAAAGAGTCATATAGGCCATTTCTGCATGGGCTAATAGAAACGGTGCAGAGTGTCCTCCAGGGAGGACATCTGCACCTGGGAGCGGACTGGGTCAGACCTACTTAACGTAGATCCGTACCTCAGCCCGCTCCGGAATGATCCCAAGTGGTTGTCAAGCATGCTTTTGAAAGACCGCTTAAAACAGGTCTTTCAAAAGCACGGAGTGCGCCATTCCGTGCCCGCTCTCCAGTGCAGATTTGAAGGCTTGCACCAGTGCAAGCCTGCGATCTGCCAGGGGCGGGCTTTAGGCTGGCGAGCTTCAGCGGTTGGTCCAGACCCTCGACCAACTGGAAGCCGCCATTTTCATCCCCGGAGCAGTGCGGAGCGATGAGCTCACACTGCTCCAGAGCAGCGCGGACTGGACCGAGGAGCCAAGAAGTCCGGTAAGTAGCGGTACGGGGTGATTCCCTCGCCCCGTGCGGAAATGGCCATAATAACCACTGTAATGCATTGCAAATACAGTTTAACAAAATAATAAACCAAAATTGCTGCAAGGTTTGTGTTACTGCTACTGAGTAGGAGGCTACTGCGTGTTTTCTGTTTGCTCTTCCCTGGTTCCTCTCACAAAAAGGAACAGCTAAACTAGCCACAAGCTTACCTGGAAGGAAAAATTTAGCATTAGTAAGCCAACTTCCAAGACTGGCTTTTTAAGGTTTGTATACAGTCTTTTCAATGACTTTTAACATTTTCAATACCTACTGTTTTATCTTTATAAATAAATTGCCTTTTAAAACTTAAATTAATGCTTTTGCATAGTTTTTTAATTTGCATTGTTTTAAATATGGTGTTCTAAGCTAAGCAAAAAAAATTGTAACTTGATTAAGGCTAGATTATATCTGGTGGCTGAAGATGATCTGAATCCACATCTGCCTGAATCTATGTTGAATTCCAATATGTTGTGCACTATAGCATATGGAGTTGCATAGACAGAACTATACTCAAGATCTACTGAAGACAACGGAAGTTAAATCTATTTTGTACCACAAATTAATGACTCTATTTTAAACTTGACTATATCATCACCAAATAAATTAACAGATAGATAATGCATATTCCAAACAGAAATACAAAAAAGATAGACATACCCCAACCAACAATGCAGAACTTCAGGATGTATTTCCTGACATAGGTGTTGAATACTTTGACAAGGGCCAGATACATGTGGAAAGCTTCAAGGCCCATCCAGGTAAAAGAAACCAAAAGAAAATAATGAAGAAACACAGCAACTGAGATGCACAGTCCTGGGATATTATATAGAGCAATCCAGGAATCCAAGAGAAAAACTAGATTCAGTAAAAGTAATGCAACACACAGTTGAATAAGGATTTTAGAAGGATAATCTCTTCGGATTTTCCTGTAAAAGCAAAGAAATGAAATGTAATAAGCTGCCATATTCATTTAATATTGCCTTTGAAATACTACATGTCACATAAGCAATATTAGTTATGTATTTATTTTATTTATCAAAAAGCAATCTGAGACAGTGTTGAGTTCGCCCCTATTTCTAAATGCAGTTCAAAGACTACATACGCAAGTGAAATCTAATGATGAAATAGTAATTAATGAACATGTTCACATTACTTTTATTCAACATTTTATACCAGAGGTGCTAATCTGTATAAAGGTATTTTTTCAATTATAGGAAAATCTTATACATTATCAGAGTTTGCATTTTAAACAGAAAACTGCCAAGTCATAAAAGATAATGTTAGAATTAGTTATTTTAACAACAAACTCTTTTATTAGGTTCAAAAAACTGACCTGGACATTCTAAAATCATTTGTAACAGAAAAAGTTGAAAATTATTTTATACCTTTATTGAAGTTTTCATCTTCAATAACAATTAACAACAACAATAAGGAGAAAGATCATAAAATAAATAACCTTTATTATAAATAAACTGGGAAAAATGTTGAAAAAATAGACACATTTTCCCCTTTGGTCATATATAACTATTGCAAATGGAAAAGTTTAATGATTAAATTGTGTCTCTGTGGTACAACCTCTGGTGGAATTACTGAATAAGCAATTTTCTCTTTTTAGTCAGATTAAGTAGGAAGATACAGAACCAGATAAAACAAGAGAGACAAGTAGGAGGTGGGTAGTTGAATGTAATTCTGTGTCCGCTGGACAAGAATTCAGATAATCAGATTACATCAGTTGTTTACTGTAAATTTGTTGTAAAAATAAGCAAAGCAAATCAGAAAGGCAAGCCATATGGCAGCTTTCCTTTGTCTGATGTTCTCCCACTGTGGTGGACGACACCTTCTCTCATCTCCAACCATCATGGCAAATGGCACCAATTTGGAGAAGTCTGCCATATGGCAGTGGTTTTTACCGGGTGTCTGGTGACCCCAAGGGTCCCTGGAGCCCTTACAAGTGGTCCCTGAATCTCTGTTGCTGGACACCAACAATGGTGGCAACGACAGGAATACAGCAGTGGGGTGTGTATGTGGGTGCTGAAACTGATTCCTCATTTGCAAACAAGAGAGCAGGTTTGTTACCTGCATGTGTGCACACACACATGCTGCTGCTTTCTTTACAAAAGGGACATGGCAGCAGGCACGTGCACATGCCCAAATTAAGATTCTGGAAACCAGGGTCTGAAACCTCATTTGGATATGGAAACCTACTTGGTGACTTCCAGCAAATCACATTCTCTCAGCCTCAGAGAAAGGCAAAGGGAACAAATCTCACCAAGAAAACACCCATGATAGGTTTGCCTTAGGATCACCATAAATCAGTCTTCAAAGGGGAGAAACATGATGGCTAGAAAGAACCTCCTCATGTCAGCACCACTTTGTTCTTGTGTTCCTTCAAGTCATTTCTGACTTATGGCAACCCTAAGATGACCCTATCACAGAGGGCGGGAGGGAGGTTGGCAAGATTTGTTCAGAGGGGGTTTGCCTTTGCCTTCCTCTGAAGCTGAGAGAATGTGACTTGTCCACAGTCATCTAGTGACTGAGCAGGAATTTGAATCCTAATCTCTAGATGCCTTTCATAAATAAATAAATATTTGAATATTTAAATAATTTAAACATTTAAATGTAAACTTAAATATTCAAGTATTGAACTAAGTCTTGGAGGTCCTTGGCAACAAATAATATTTACAGGGCGTCCCTGGTAAAGAAAAGGTTAAGAACTGCTGCCATATGATATAAAATTATTGTGAGGCATTACTTTGCATATTTCATTCACCAGGAAACACAAATCAGTATTTTTGAAATATTATGCATTTTCTTACTTTATACTAGCTCACATGTTCCTTATGTTAAGTCTATACCTAATAACTTCAAAGAGGTCCCAGAGACTTTTCTTTTCCCATTCACCCACCTCCATTTATCCCTGAGAAATCTTACCAAAAGTAACTCAAAAGGCCCTTCCATATTCTCCCATCCTTTAAAAATCACAGGAATTTTACCAGCAGTGTCCTACAGAGCCTTTTCTTGTTTTCTACTCCTTTAAAAAAATGTCCAGTAACATACAGAAGACTCCTCCTTTCGGAATTTCAGCTTGAAAATGACCACTATAACGATGAAAACGCAAACATCCAAACTTTGAGACACCTACAGTGATTTTTGTTGAGTTACAGCTGCCATTTCCTAGTTCGGGAATTTCAGCTTGAAGCTTACCATTGCAACTTAGATAACAATCAAAAACACCCTCACATATTTTCAGGCACCTAGTTCTTGACTTTATTTCTGTCTTTGGCTTCCACTTAAACTATTTTGTTTACTTCTTAGACAATTTTCTCTCCCATAAAACAACATATTGAGGACCTTCACTGTGACACATCTACATGTATATAACATCTGAAATATAATTTGGATTGAGATGGTACTTACTCAAATGCAATATATGTAACAAGGGTAACAGAAAGAAAGATAGCTGAAAGGCCACAACCGATGTACGTGATGAAGGTTAGAATTAGCACTTGCATAGGAGATGGAAGGGAACTTCTTGATAAATCCTGAGAATAAAAAAGAAATATTTTTAAACATGAGAGGAAACTATCTGGTTTTTTTTTAAAAAAGCAGCCTGTATAAGTGCAAAAACTAGAGCAGTCAATATTTCAGCTGCATAATGTAGCAATCATATGCAGCTTTTGGTCATGTAGCACAGGCATTACCAGTAAAACTCCAAAACTGGTGAGGTGGTTGCAGCTACAGACAGTCTCATTTGTCCTTCTCTCTTTAACTATACAGCCATCATAGGCCCAGCCTCCATTTCCACCTGCCAATAATTAGAAGCTTCCATTATCAAAATAGAAGTGGTACAGTTTTGAACTCCTATAAAATTAATGCAAATACAAAGCCATGACTGCACAGACATACCATTTTTATTGAAGTTCCAATAGGCGCATCTGACAGTTGAATTCTCCTGTTTGGAGATAAATAATAAAATAATTTATTTACCTTTCAAAGCACTGTACTTAAAACATTCCTGGATGAAAAGCTTATTAAAAAAAAAATGTTCTCCTTGCATACGGATGAATCTGTTCCTTATATATTATACACACCATACCATTTCTTTGTCTGTCCCATTACTACCATATACTGTTCCTCAACCACTCCTTCTTACTCCTATATGAATCCCTATGCTTCTTTTCCTATTCCCATCTAATGTAAATTATATCTTTTTGATAATATGTAGTGTCTTTTCTATATTTTAGTGTGCCAAATGTGTTGAACAGCAATAGTCACCCCCAGAACTCTGCCGAACTGTGTAAACAATATTTATGTACAGTCATCCCTCCACATTTGTGGGTTTCACTTTTGCAGATTTGATTATTCACAGATTATTTGCTGTCACCTCTGCTGCCTCCCTATGCCATTTTTAATAGGGACCGCAAGCCCTGTGAAACTGAGAAACTGCAAATGAGGCTTGTAAGTCCCTATTAAAAATGGTGTGGGGCAGCAGTGGAGGTGGCAGTAAGCCCCACCAGCTACCCACTTCTGCCTTGTGAAGGAACACTAATGTCTTAAAGGAATCCACTGTGGGTTGAATATGGTGATCATATTTTTTTGTGTATTAAATATGGTTTGGGAGGGCCTAGAGTTATTCACTGTTTTTCCACTTTCATGAGGGTCCTGTGCCCCTAATCCTAGTGAATGTGGACAGATGACTGTATATAAAAATAATTCTAAATTATTTATTATTAAAAACAATCTCTAACAGGTGAAAAATACAGAATATCAACCTTAACAAAAACAGCAAGGTAAGAGCTGATAAAGCTTGTCAAGGGTCCTTCCAATTTATTTAGGACAGAAGAACAGAAAAGCAATGGCTGACTGCGGAGTTATTGGGTAGTTGTTCCTTTCCTGCCAAAGCGTGTGCTTTGATTACACACCCAGCATTGCTGAGGACTGGAGAAAACCGACACGCACAGATGATGTCTGCTTCCTCAAAAGAAACCTTTTTCAAGAAAAAATGACACAAAGAATGTAACTTTGCTGTCTGGAACATACAGTTCCAATGTGTTTCTCAAGGAGAAAGGAAGTTCCACAGAGCTACCTCTGCATTTTTCCCTCTTGGGTAAGTTGGAAGGTCCTGGAAAAGTCAAAGACAGGTGGCAATTGGCAGCCGAGCCCATTAAAATTTTATGCATGTATATATGGCAGTACAGTCCTCCCCCACATTCTTTGGTTGACATTTGCAAATTTGATTTTTCACGAATGTGCGTGCCTCTTTCCTGTTCTCCTCCTTCCATTCCCATGTATTTTGCCCCAGTACAAAGAATCTGTGCTGAGGCAAAACAGGAGGGAATGGGGGGTGGAGGAAAACTTGCGCAAGCCTTCCTTTCCCCTCCAGAGTCCCTCCTTCCCCTTCCCATGCAAAATAGAAGGGAAAGGGAGGTGGGGAAAGCTTAGGCAAACCTTCCTTTCTCCTCCAGAGCTCCTTCCTTCCTGTTCCCATGCAAAACAGAAGGGAAAGGGGTGTGTGAGAAAGCTCTCCTTCCTTTCCCACCTCCAGAGCTCCCCTTGCTATTCCTATGCATTTTGCCCCAGTACAGAGAACTTGTGCTAAGGCAAAATGGAAAGGAATGAGTGGAAGATGGCTTGTGCATAGGAATGGTGGGGGGAGTTCTGGAAGGGGAAAGGAAAGCTCATGTGAGCCTTCCCCAGCCCACCATTCCCTTTCCTTTTGCCCGGTAACGAGAAGAGGTAAATTCAAGAAGGGAATGGGAGGTGGAGTGGGGAGGGGGAGGTATTCACATATTTTCCATTTTCATGAGGGTTCTGCACCCCAAAGCCTCACAAAAGTGGAGAGACAACTGTACTTGCAGAACATTCATCCTGTGAGTGCATTTAAATTAGGAATATGCTCAAAGTATCAGTCCCCTTTCACAGTAAATCCAGTGATGTGTAAAACACCTTAATTTCCTCTTGTTAATAAAACCATGGAATGAGGAAATTTAATTTCACTTGGTGCAGAAGTGCAACAGGCATTTTAGTGATCATATTTAAGAGCATTGTCATGAAGAAATTACACCATAACTGCATAGTGAAATTATTCACAAAACAAAGAGCTATACTTACCTGGAAAGACATTTGCAGTGTGATGACTGGCATGGGGTAATAAGGAGGTGCCATTTTTCCCTCCATGGTGTGCTGTTGTCTTCCCGAGAGCCTTTGTGTGTTTTTGCAGGCTCTGGGGAAGCAATCAATCAGCAGCCAGACAGGTAAAGTCTTTGCAGCAGCCAACATGAAGTTGGAATTTTTCCCTCTGGTCAGTGCTGACTCCAGCAGTCAGCCAAACTTGACCTGCCTTCTCATCTACCTTCCCATTGTTATCAGTTGATATTCTTCCTTTGTTTTTGTCACAACTTATGGTCAGTGTGGCATGGGACAGGATCCAGTGCTAGAGATAAAAACAGGCTCTGGAGGGATTCCCATTAGGGGACTCCAGGGGTGGAGGCATCCAGGTTAGGCCAAGCTCAGGGGCATGGATCCCCCTCACCCCCTGGTGGCAGAGAACCACACAGAGGCAGTTTACCTGTGTAGCTTTCTCTTTGATCATCCCATTGTTACCTCCTGACATCGGGGCAGGAGGTTGGGTTTGATTGAATGGCAGGTGAGTAGTCTGATCAGGGAATTGCTTCACTGGATCTGTGCCACAGGCCTGGTCAACCTGCACAGCTGTGAACCTGTAAAGGTCATAGGCTTGTTACTTCCATATCCTCACTTGCACACATGGTTTTTCTGGGTTTCCCCTTCTCATTGTGTCACCTTCTCACTGCTAGCACCACAATAAGAACATTCAAGCAGAGTAACAATAAAGAATACCCAGGTATTCAGATAGGTGAAGGACAACACATGAAATGAAGCAGTAATGTTGTGACACCAGATTAGTCTAAACACCTTTCCAATATATGTGTTGTTCCTGATTGCCTAAGAAAACCCTTTGAAATTCATGGTGTTGCCATAAGTCAATAGACAACCTGAAAACATAAACACATAGACGCACCTGACTAGATCCAGCATTTTTCAGGGTGATTGTAACATTGTTCTTCAAATTGGTAATTGAAAGATTAGCAACGCTTGATGATATAACCTGGCTGATCAGTGATACATTTTTCAGTGAAGGATCCTGGAAACACACACACAAACACACATTAATTTGCATGGATTAAAAACTATTACTAGAAAAAAGACACCAAGGTAAAATATTCATGCATATTCCTGAATGCCAATAAATTACTTGAAAGAGAGCTGTCTTCTCAAAAAAGTTAAATGTAATTCTAGAAGCACGATGCTTATCTTCAGGTGACAAATTTGTTATCACTGATGATGGAAGTATTATGGCTCCAACACTGTTTCTAGGTACTTGAGTTCCAAGAACAACCTTAAGAAGGAGAGAAAGAAAAAATGAGAGATTACTTTTGCTCATAAAATAATCATACAGTTGGACCCTTGCCTCATAGCAGATATAGTCTAGCGACGGGGTTCCCAATGTAGCACCTATTTGTGCCACTGTGCCCACAAAATCATGTTGTACCCACAAAGGACATGACAATTTGTTTTTCTCCTTTTGTGAGTGGACTGAGTGCCCTAATGGAAAACAATCTTTGGCAGGGCTCCCCACTTCAGGTCAACAGAGATATCTCTACCTTTATTTAGAGATGAAAGGAATAGAAGGAGCTTGCTCTCCTGAAAATGGCTGGAGATGGATCAGTTGGAAAGTGGGCCTCCTCTGGGCTCAAAATGATCTGGCCAGGGCCAAAAATATGGTAAAATTATATACATGATGTCTCATAACTATTGCTTGCCGTTTTCAGTTGTGTTTCATTACAAGCTGTGTTTAGTGAGCTGGATTTTATGGAATGACCTTCTGATAAGTTTTCTTCTCCTCTGCAACAAATTGTGCTATTTGTTAAGTTTTCTTTCCTTTTAGGTACTGTTCTGGAAAACTGATTCTATTTTTGAGAGGATTTCTTTTGTATGTTTTTTGCCATACGGTGGTGTATTTATATTTATCATTTTTTATTAGCATTTTGTGTTGGTATTAGAGCTAAACCAACTTAATTAAAAATAATAAAAAGTTAAGAAGTTAATTTGAATATTTATGAGAGAGGATCCCAATTGTACAAGTCTGCTTGGGGAACTACCAACACTCCATATGTTTGAATACCCATTTTTAAGATTTTATCAGTATAGTGAAAAACAAAGATAAAACCTGAAAATAGAAATAAAATGATCTTACCTGAAGGTCTGAGGAATCTTCTACACCAAAAGAAACACTATTAAAGGAGCTGCTGTTGACTTTCATGACTGCCAGAGCCAAGGATGAAGAAGTCAGACTAATGGATTCTGTTGAGAAGTTCAGTTTCAAGCCAATTGCATCCACTATTTGTATTATTCTATTAGGGGAAAATACATATGATTACATTACATTGTAACTGTAATTGTAATTGCAGCCTGTAACCGGTTAATATAAATTATCAGCATTGTATGAGAAGTACATTCACTGAAAATTGAGGACAATGCAGAAATACCAGTGAAAAGGTATCAATAAAAACAAGAAACCCATAGACTCCTGTTCAATTCAGTGAGTTAAAAAATTTGTGTGTTTGTTTGTCTGGCCTATTTTATTTATAGAGGGCTTTATAATTAAGCTGGATTGTTGTAAAAGGGAATATTAACTGGTTGTGTACTGTTTAGTTTTTTATTGCTATGTTTTTGGTTGTTTTGAAATGACTTAACATTTTCATATTCTGCTTTATTTTTTGCTATTGCTAGCCACCTTGAAACCCATGTTTAGGGAAAGGCAAGATATAATTATCATAAATGAAATAATAATTTGATATAATAAAGAATACGTATGTGTGTTCACTATAACACTGAATCTGTCATCCCTAAAATGTGGTGTGCACACTTAGGGGAATCTGATGGTATGTATTTTGGGATCATTTTACTTTAAAAACTTTGTTTTAATGAATTAAAATCTGTCTGCAGCCCACCGTACCACACTGAAACATTAGATGACACTGAATCACTGGACTACTAGGTGGTAGACAACAGTAGAGTACATGTAGGAACCTTGACATTTGGTCCAGATGTTTGCAGCTGGTTCAGGTGGAGACAGAGGACGAAGGCACTCACACTCCTGTCTTTTTGGCCATTTCCGGACTATAGTCCTATCATTCCACTTTCAACATCCTATGGAATCCTGGGGTTTGCAGTTTAGGGAGGGGCTGGCTGGCCCCTCCCTAAACTGCAAACCCCAGGATTCCATTGGATGTTGAAAACGGAAAGATAGTGCTGTAACAGTTTAGTGCGGAAATGGCCTTTGTCACTCCTGGAACAACGCATGTGTTATTTTTACGTAACCCAGCTGCCTGGTGAACCTCGGTTGTGCCAAAACAGAGAATGTGAATTCCTGGTGCTTGATATGGGGAAAGAGATGAGGGAAGCACTAAATGAGTTTCAGAGTTGAAGAAAGAGAAAGCCATTATCATATTGCCCAATTAACTGGATTTTACCTGTATGCCAACCATACCACCTTGTGCCTGTTTATACCTCTAATTGGCTGGGGTTTCTGAATTTCAAGAGAGTAAAAGTGTATCTGTATTACACACTTATATTGCCTTTGTACCCCTTTAATTGTCAGGGCTCCACCTTAGGATGAAGATTCTTAAGATTCTTTGGACATGTAAGTCAGTGGAGTGCTTAAATAGTACCAAGGCACATTGAGAAGAATGAGAATTGATTATGTAGTCACTTATTGGATTAATTCCATAGTGAAGACAGCATTTATGGTATCTGTGGAACTATAGTCCAAGGGACTTAGCAGAAAATTCTAAGTACCTTACCAAATGGCATTTCTTAGGATAGGTTATCCATGACCATTAAAATGTATGAAATTGATAACTTTATGGTGCAGGTATACCTTATTTCTCTAACCTTTGTTGAAACTATGAAACAAAAGGTGCAGTCATTATTTCGCCCAATTGTTGTCAGTGAGGCCACACCTGGAATTTCATCACATTAGAGGCTTTAGAGATTTAAAATAATAGACTGGTCCATTGATCTCTGTAGGCAGATTCTGGGAGTTCTGGATTTTGGGAGTGTACAAAGCACTTTTGCGCTGTGGTCTGAGCATTGGACTATGACTCCAGAGACCACAGTTTGAATCTCCACTCAGACATGGAAATCTACTGGGTGACCCTGAGCAAGTCACATTCTTTCGGCATCAGAGGAAGGCAAAAGCAAACCCCCTCTGAACAATCTTGCCAAGAAAATCCCATGACAGATTCATCATTCATCAGAAATTACTTGAATGCACACAACAACTTTTCCTACATTTCCTAATAAATCCTTATAGTAATCATGACATAGGTTAGTATGATTATTCCTATTTTGCATATAGGATGTGGGCAGGAGGCTGAGCACAGGTACAGTTAGGTAATTTTAGATGTTTCAAGCAGAACTGTGGAATCTCTATTCCTGGTAAAACTGTAGCTGATGAATATCAGCAGCTCCTTACATGAAAAGTGGTCATGGCAGCAGGTTATGTGCCCCCACATTATAGCCAAAGAAACTAAGAAAATCCTGCCTTCTCTCATGTTTATAATGCTTCTGAATAGCAAAGGACTGTGCATGGCAGATGTGGTTAATCCATTCATAAACCATCAAATGATCTGCATAATGATCAAATACTATACCGATATGGTTGCCTGGATTTGAGGAACTAGAATATGACAATCCTTAGAGTGAAAAAAAAGGGAGAAGAAGAATACCCCCAGTGCCTGGTAAAGCTAGGGAGAAAAGTTATGAGAGAAGAAGGCTGAATGAGTGAGCAGGGGAGGGACAAGCAAGGAAGAAATGGAGTTTGGGTGAAAGAAGGAAAAAGCAGAAGGGAAGAATAAAGTGATAGCAGGGGCATTAAGGAGTTTACTAGGACACAAGTGAAGAAACAGTACTGGAATGAGGGTGGCATAGCAGGTATGAACCCACATGAACCTAGCTATTTTAGCTGTTAATATAAGAACTTGTTTTCTTTTTCCTTTTTCCTTTTACTTAACAAAAAAACTGTCTTTAAAAGCTTCTGTTGATCGAAGTACAAAAAGTTTGGCTTGGAAAAGATATTTGTTATAGATAAATGAAGCATAGAATTATAGCTGATGGTGTTAGAATCACATGTAACATATGAAGCTGTATCAAAATGAGAATGACAAATGTTCTTTAAATTACAAAAAGACATACCTTTTAGACATTGGAGATATCTGTGATAGTGGCTTATCTAACAGGAAACTCACACTGTCCATCATTGATTTTGCAAAAGACGGTGCTATAGTTTCAGCAGTCAAGTTGTGCTCCAGCTGAGAAACTATTTTCTCAAAATCTGTGGCACTATCACTATCAGTATCATTGGGATGATTTTGTGATACAGGCTCTGCAAGAGATGGGATGGGGTGGGGGACAAATATATTTCTAAGCACAAAGATGAACACACACACACACACTGAAACTTTAAATATTGAAAGCAATTTATCTTGTTTTGTGTTCGTTTTTGGCTTTCAGAAGAAGCTCGCTTAGTTCTAGTGAATTAAATGATCTAGTGGTGGTAGCTTCGAAACACATCTGCCAAGGCCTTTCTCCAATTCTATATTCTAAAATAGAAGTAGGCAAAATACGGCGTGTCAGCTGCATGTTACTTTCTGAGAACTTTTTAATGACCTTCCAGCATTCTTCATAATTTCAACTTTTTAATTTTAAAAAGATGACATCTCATTTGCAAACTAAAATTAACTATAGTCAGTGGAAAAGAGGACTAAACATACTACAGTTAATAGCATAGGTGATTAAGCTACCATACCATAGTTAACAGCAATATAATAGTTGATTTAGTTTAATTTAACTAATTCTCAATAGTCAATATCATAGCCAATATAATACATCAATACATTTAAGTTTCAATACAAGTAATCCATCCATATATTTAAAGTTCATTACATTCAATGCATATTTATATAAATCTATATATTTTATCTACACAGATAAATAGATCTATAGAGATATACATAGATGTAAAAATCAAGTCCAAGTCCATGAGTGGGTAAATTTTAATGAATTCAATAATATTAATGAAGAATTATTTTAATTAATTTCAGCTCATTTGACAATGAGCTATATTGTAGCTACTTGTTATTTAGTTTAAAAATACCCTTTAACCCTCCTAGAAAGAACAAAATAGTGGACTGCTTGAGCACTTCCCAACCTGAAAATGTCTCATCCTTCTTTAGAACCAGACCAAAATTTCTGGAAAAGTTGTAACAAAAGGACACTTGGTCAAACTATGTTTTTCTCTCTCTTTCTTTCTAATCTGCAGATCAGTAAGAACATGCAGCTGGAGAGTGTGACATGTCTCACTTGTAGAAACTGGAAGTACTGGATAAATAAATCAATGACTGTTAAAAACTGCCTATCCAAAAAACATGCTAAGTTTCAGCTTTATTTATGACAATCGTTTGAATTCCTCTCCATGATCCATACTAGGGCCAGATTTCCTTGAGTAACCCATGACACAGGAACAGTATGGCTGGTGAGGCAGCTTCCTGAATCTATCCACTGATGGTCCCCAGTACTACTGGTGGCAATAGCGGGAGAAGGAGAAATCACACTTTTACCTTGTGATAACTGGAGACAAAGAGGGCTGACGCTGAAGCCACAATTGGTGTCTACAAAGTTGGACTTGCTAATGTCATGCCAGACTACTACTCACTCAGCAACTGTACACTACGCACAGCACTATCCAACCTTCAGTTAACAGTGGGATCTCTAACTGGCAACGTGGAGATGAGGCCCACTGAATTTGAGATTTGTATGTTAAAGGGGAAAAAAATCTACTTTCAAGATTATATAAAATGTTAACTTTTAATTTGGAGGATGAGACCGTGAAAGATTGCATGACAAACTGGGCAAGAGATTAGGACATAACATTTTGCTGAAAGAATAGGAAGCAATCTGGAAAGAAAGTATGCCCTTTTCCAGATCCTATGCTTTGCAGGAGAATGTTTTAAAGATGGTGCACAGGTGGTATCTGGCACCTAATAGATTAGCTAAGATGAATAAGCAGATGAAAAATTACTGTTGGAAATGCGGTAACCAGGTTGGCACTTTTTTCCATATGTGGTGGGGGTGTGGTAAAGTGAAGAAATTCTGGTACGCTATCTGATCTAATATGCAAAAGATCTTGAAACTTAAAATTGAGATGATACCTGGATTTTTTTAATTGGGTATTTGGAGATCTGAACAAAGGTTAGATTTTTGCACTAGAAGATTAATGTGGCATCTTACTGTAGCAGCCAGAATAGTATTTGCAAAATATTGGAAAATGCCCACTATCTCCACAACCGAAGAATGGCTCGAAAAAGTTATGGACATTGCTAAAACGGAAAAGATGACTTACAGACTAGAAAACAATATGGATAGTAAATTTTATAAGGCATGCAAGTTGCTAGTGGCATTTTTACAAAGTAAAAATATTCCGACACCAGCATTTCAATGATGATCCATTATAGCTTACACCCAGGATCTTTTTTTTCTCCCTTCTCTCTTTTGCTTTTTTTCTTCTTTTTTCTCTTTCTGTTGGTTATGACTGATGATATTTTTACTAGTATTTATTTATTAATACTACATTCCCTGGATATTATTGCAGTGGGAGAATAAAGACATAGAAGACAAGTCATTTGTTGTCCTTCCTTTGGGATGATTAGGGAAGTACAAAAATACTGTTACCATTACTGTATATAGATGGGAAGTGTATGTGATCTTAATGGTAGTAGCTTTAAGATTACCTAGCCGATTGACTAACTAGATGTTTGACAATAGGATGCTGATTATTGGTGATTACCCAGGTTACTGAGTCAAGGCCAAGTAGTTCTTTTCCCTTTCAAAGATGGAGAGGATAACAACTTTTTCTGTAGATTTTAGTAAGGCTGTTACCTTATTTCAGGTGGAAGTTTCTTTGTCTTTGTAGTCATTGTGTTTTCCTATCCCCTTTCCCCTTTCCCCATGTTGTGTTGAGGTTTAGTCATGTGTTTATAAGATTTGTTATTTCCCTATGTTGGTGTTGTATATGGGTTTTTTGTTAATAAAAATATAATTAAAAAAAACAGTAGGATCTCTATCACTACGTAATGGCCAGCAGGGTTCTGACATAGCAAATGACTTCACTAGTCATCACAGAATACTAAGGCATTCCGATTACAGTTTTCTGCATAGAACAAGGTCTACAAAGTTGCATTTCGGGTATCATATTACACTTCAAATTGTAAGAATGCATCAGATCTATTGAGAAGAGCATTTTACAATCCATTTAAAACCAAGTTTACCTGTGCTGGGTTTATTGAGACTTCCATTTTTGTCAGTGGTCAAAGTCACATTAGCAGAAATGTTTGTGGTAGATACTACAGTGAGAGGTGTGGCAGAAGTAGTGGTAGATTTGATAGATGACATTGTGGAAGAGAACGGTGTAGTTTCAAAAGAACTGTAAGGAGTAACTGCATGGTCAGACTTTGTAGTTGGTTCAGAAGTAGGCGCCAGTGTTTTCTCTTCAGTGGTAGGAGGAAATGTATTTGTATCCTGAATAGGAGGTCCATTAGAAATATTTGCTGTTGTCAGATCTGTCAGAGGAGTGGGAGAGACAGTGGCTGCTTCAGAGGAAGGACCATTATGGTGAGTTACAACAGAGGAAGGAGCCACAGGGGTAACTGGTAAGCCATGAGTACTAAGGCTACTGCAGGCAACTGTTTCATGCATACCGCTGTTGGAAAAAACACATACAGCAACTTGAAGTCAAAAAAGCAACAATGTGAAGTCAAAAAAGATGCACAGTGTTTTTAAGAAGTGGTAATGTATACATGCTTATGATTAAAATGACGAAAGATCGTTTTTTTAAAAAAAATGTTCTTATTCTTAACTTCTGTCATGCCTCCTGGGATACTCTTTACTATATACAATCATGAATGTGTATTAAAAATTTTTGCAGTAAGAATATGAGCTAAAAATGAAATCCCACCTTGTTTATATATACTGAGAACCATTCAGAACATTCCTTCCTCAGAGCACACAAATGGACACATTTACATGCTCTATCATATCCAACCATCACAAAAGGATCTGAGCATGTGCCAGTGGGGATATGGGAAGCAAGTTCAGTCTTACCTATCTCTATAATGCTCTGGAGTGATGTTTTCATTTTAACCCACGTGTATATTCAAAAATAGGAGGAAAGAGAAAAAGCAACGCTCTATGTCCCTCCCCCAAGACAGATTCTTCCTTTTAAAAAAAAGGTTTTCTTCTGCTTACACAATTGATATTTTGATAATCCTATTTGTTTGTACATTGCCTTTTCTCCAGATGGTAGAGTGCTAGAGATATAAATCTGTCATCATACTGTCTTTGAACCTGCATGGCTACTAAGGGCCAGACTAGACATTGCAATGCAGTGTGCAGATGGTTCTTGTGTACTTCATTTTCTTAGCGACCAGAAGGGCCAATAAAGGCTCAGACTGATTTTTGGGGAGGAGCTGAGCTAACTCTTTGCCCCACCCCATTCCAAAATTAGAACTCATTATATTCCTAGGAGATCACGTTTTATCCCATGTTATTACTACTCTCCTGGTATCCACTACTGAAAAACACCATGGAAGCCAATATGGGGATTTGTTTGGCTTTGCACCAATGCACCCAAATGCCCTGAGCTAAGCAGGTGTATTTTTACGTCACACTTACCACTGCAGTAGTTGCAGCTCTTCAACAGTTGAAGGACAAAAATAAGAATCTGAAGATGAACAACAGCATGACTCTATAACAAAAATGTTAAAAATATGTGTCACTTAACTTACCATTTAACAATGAATTAGTGCAAGCATCACTAGATCTTTTTCTACTGTTTGTCAATAAATAGAGCATTCAAAATGTACACTGTACTCAGGATTAAGTCATTAGTCCTCACAGCCAAGTCCATAATTCAGCCATTCTGGAAACATGCTTGAAGATTAAGGTAGAGATATTATTAATTAAATCTGCTCCTTACATTTCTGTCCTATCTTTCTACTAAAAGAAGGTGCTCAAGGTGTCTAATCAAAAATATGCAGATTAAAGGCAGGGGCCAACGCTGGGCGTCTACAGGCAGAACAGCTGAATGCCATGGAAGCAGAAGGAAGGCAATCTCCATTTCCCATTGCTGCCTTCCATCACAAACCACACCAAACCTGCTCCAGAGTAGATCATTTAAGAAAGTAAATCAGTTCCCAAATGTTACTTCTTTAACAAATTTTCAGAAGTACCATGGAAAGAACGTGTTCCTACATCACAAAAAAGAAGAGCACTTCAACCTTCCCCAGCAAACTTTTTATTTAAAACTAACAATATGCACATGTGAAACAAAACAACCAGGCCAGGTTATAAGAAAACAAAAACAAAAATTCCCTTGTTACAAAGAAACAAAAACATGTTGAACCTTCTGAAAACCACCTGAAGGCTTCTTCTGGAATGCATCTAAGGACAATTTTTTTTCTTTCACCATTTTGATCTACATTTCTTTTACTATGCAGGCGGATCTGCTTTCCCCTTTTCTGTCAGTTTTTCTGTTTGTGTATACTCAGTTAGGGCTTTGGGCACAGCTCCCTTCCCTGTTGTAGCCAGGCACACAGTCAGATCAGCTACAGTAGAATCTGGCTCTTCCTCAAGTTTTGTTCATTGGATTGTTTTACTGTAGACATGCTGCTGCAGCCATATACCATAAGTCCGTATTCCTCCAGCCCTCCTTTACCAACTTCCCCATGCCAACTGAAAAAAAAAAAAGTCCACCTAGGCTGATTGTAGAGGAAGGGGAGATGGGCAGGTATAAAAAGACTTTGTAAAATGGAGTTTCTAGAGACTTTGTTACGTGAGATATTTCATTCTTCTGGGCAAGAAAGGAATAATTTAACCACTTCTCTCTCCACTGATGGAAAGTCCTCGAAAACCAAAAGTTTTTGAGGACTATTCACAGTTCAAGATTTACTCTGCAAAAAATCCAAACATGGGAGAATTTTCTGTGTAGAAATGTTATTGTCTGCAGAAAAAAAACATGTTTTCTGAGCAGGAAAATTGCTTTCTGTGCAGAAAATTTTCTTCACAAAATCCCTACATCAAGTTCTCACACCAAGGCCCTTTCCGCACAGCATTTTCCATGCAAAAGGGTGCCTGGAGCATCGCGTGATTGTGAGGAGCAATCTGCATGACTCACTCACAATCGCACGATGCTCCAGGGGCCGGCAGGTGCTGATCGTGCACCTTTTCATTTTTGGCTGGAGGTCGAAAATGATGCACGATCGCACATTGCTCCCAGACATGCAGAGCCTCCGGAGCCACAGTGGTCACGCTTCCTGCCCCAATGCAACATGGGAAACTCCCAGGCTGCGCTGCGGAAGGAAGAGGCGGGGCTCTCACACGAGTAGGCAGCTCATGCGGAGCTGAAGGACCCCAGACATGAGAACGTCTCACCGGACGCTGCTCGCACAATCCCCGCACCCCAGCGCCAGAAGAAAGTAAGGTGCAGAAAGGGCCCAAGTTAAGTCCCAAAATGCAAAGCTTTCTTCTTTTTCTTCTTTGCCTAGGATTCAAATATTTATGAATATTCTTTCAATTGCTGCTCCAGAGAGTTTGGAAACCCTCCAGAGTCTGTTTTCAGGCAGTTCCAATGACTGTTGAAGAAAGCACCATCACACTGGAGCTGTTAGATTTAGACGAAAGCTAAAAACATTGTATTGCTATATCATATTATTAAACCTTTATAATAAATAAAAAGAACTTACAACACAACAAAAAATCACGTGTTAGATAACTTGTATGTTTTGTTAATATATTCAGGGGCTTGGAATAGAATTTACACATTCTCTGCTGCAGAGCACCAGTCAATGGGGAACCTGTGTGACTGCCAAAAGAGGGGCAGAACAGAACTGAATGGTACCATGGATGCTCAGTATGATCTAAGGACACGGTTGGCCCATGCTGGATGATTCTCTTTGCATTCTGCTAATATTTCAGTATTATGCAGACTCAGCCAGCTTCCTTTACTTCATTATTACACAGCAGAACCTTCTAATTGAAATATGAGCTTCTTCTGCACCTTGCTACTGGGAGACTGTGGCTAAGTCTTTCTATCCCCCAGCATCCCAAATGCATCAGCTTCTGCTGAACACTCTTCAATGCAAATACCTTCCTTCAGTAAATATTGACACAGAAAAACACTGTCATCTCTAGTGTCTAGTATGTCCAGAATAACAAGATATTTGTGACTACTTACCAGCTAGGCCAATTTCTGCTTTTCCCTTCAAATTAGACAATATATAGCTTACATTCGTATTTTTCTCCAGCTTTATTATGAAACTGCATTCTGAGGTACTGCTAGGAGATGGCGGAAAAATAAATGTAAAGGCTGCAGTACTGACTGTTAAATATGTTTTATTTAGAAATAATGAAATAGCACTGCGGCTCTCTTTCTTATCAACTATGCAACAAATATATACTATCACTTGCTTTGAGCTATTAGGTCAGTCGACATTTATTGCTAATTGGATCTGACACCACTGACTCAACATCTTTGCTTAGAAAACATTAGTCAATGTCACTTTAATCTCTCCACCACCACCCACTGCACACCAATGATTTTAGTATCTCCTGGGATTTTTGAGGGTCTAATAGCCTGATTAATCAACAGGTCTTCCATTAGAGATGGAGACGACATCCTTTCCTCACACATTTCATCAAAACTGCCCCCCTTTATTCAGAAATATTGTTTATTTCAGGTGGTTCTAGATTCATTTTAAAAAGTTTAACAGCAGTAATAGCTTTAAGCTGAGATCCTCTTCTGGTATCATCTACCACTGGAATGCACGCACACCTCCCAAGAATATCTCTAAAACTGACTTTGACTCTTGGGCTAAAAGAGATTCCACACATATATCACAGACCCTAAGGAAGCAATCTTGTACATGTATACCAGGAATCAGTACTGCTCAACAGGGACTTACTTCTGGGTAGATACGCTTAGGACTGCATAGTTAACATTTCTATTAATACACTGAAATCATACTGCTTCCATCTGAAATTAGTAGTGCTTTTTAGTATACTTGCAGCCACTTCCACAATCAGAAATAATAATTATGTAAAACAACACACCTCTGGTTCACCTTATCACATTGCAGGAGATATGACTACAAGAGAATAAAGTTAAAATAATTAATGCAGTCATTATAATATATATTCAATAGGCATTCAAAATTAGAATTCATTCCACAATAATAAATTATGGTAACAAGCTGATTTCTTACTTACCTGACTTAACCGCTGAAGTGTTTTGTTGAAATCTGAAATTCTAAAATAAATTTCAATAGTTTAATCATATATTTTATGAATGCTTTCTCATGAGTAAACCATCCTCAAGCCACTTCAATTTCCATCAGTTCCCACCCACAACATTATAATTCACCACACCACACCGATGCCACTCCAGACAGATCCCCATTCTTCCAAAGTGACTTTTCGGGAGGAATAAAGACTTGAAGATAAAGAAGAGGCAGGAAAGCTGCATTGTGCAAGTGCAGTTTCACTTGCAGGACTGGATCCAAGCCAATGGGAAATGGGGTTATGAATTATAAAAAGATTTAGAAGGCAACAGAGAGGTCTACAACTTCTATGGCTTTATTGCCAACTTCTATTTGTCTGAATTCTTGGGTATAACAATAAAGTTCTTGGAATATATATAATAAATATGCAGTGAGTGGCTTTATTATGAACCAAACTATGGATGTAACATTAGTCCTGCTGACTCCAATCCATGTTCTGGCACACCTGGACTTTAATACTTTTACTCATTTAGTTCTGAGTACAAATCTGTAAGTTTGAATTGCCCTACAACAAATCTACAATAATGCAAAAAAAAAAGTGTACCTTTTCGTCATCTGAATAAATTATGGTAAAATAATATTCAAAATTCAATAAATGAAATGTGATCTGAATGTACAATTATGTCAGGAGAAAATATCTGTTTTCTGCAAAAATATGCAAATTACTTACTCTAAATCTGGCAGTGCAGTTGAAGCAGCTTTCAATTGATACTGACTGATGTCATGAAAATGCTAGAAAAATAAACAACCCATAAACATATTGCATCCTTTTGTATATTTCCAGCATGCCAAGATAATGAACATTTATAACAATCTATAGCAGGCCTTTCTCATCAGTGATGTATTTCTTCCCAGGTATTCGAATAAGTGCATAAGCAATATAAATGACAGAGGGAAGGGGCCACAGAAATAGTCTTCCTCCATGTTCTTGCACCCTCCCAAACCTCATCTACACAGTGTATGCTTGAAAAAGTATTCTCCTTGCATTCACTCAAAGATGAGTAGAATATGATTGTAGCCCATGCTTTACCAATGTCCGAGCTGATTGGAACATTCTACTTACATTCAAATGAATGTGAACATAAAGGGCCTTTTCACATTACACATTTACAATACTGTGATGCCACTTTAATTGCCACGGTAACATCCTTCAATTTGCAGTTTTGGGGGAAGTATTCAGAGTTCTCAGTCAGAGAATTCTAGTACCTCACCAAACCGCCAAGGATTTCATGGGACGTTGACCTGACAGTTAAAGTGTAATCATGGAATCACTATAACTGTGCAGTGTGAAAGGACCCAGGGTCTTGCTGTTATTTATTATTTATTGGATTTACATTTTTGTCATTCCTCATAGGAGCCCAAGGCTGCTAACCACCTCCATTACAAATATCTAAAACCATTAATGGAGGAATCAGTATTAATGGGAAACTACTCCAAACACAACACAGTTTGGGACTCAGCAGACGGCCAAGAGTAGTGATGATGGGGGTGTGGCCAGCATGTGCAAACCCATCCCATAATCCATTTGAAGTCCTCATGTATTCAGACACACTTGGTAAATAAAAAGTAACTAAAGAAGAATACTATGAATCACTATAACAGAAATAAAATAAATACTGTGAATGAAAACTTGGAGCAACTCTGGTGTTATTTAAAGTAAAGTAAATAACTAAGCTATTTACTTCAGTAATAATTTAGTATTTCTTCTACCACACTGAAATAATCAGAGGTAGTTCATTTTTCTTGTTATTCAGTAACTTTTGCTATGCCAGCTCAGATAGTATCAGTCATTACTCCCTCAATCACATAAGCATGCACGCAGTGGCTCCTTCTTGATGTAATTTATGCATTTAATTTTTCCAAAACTTTGAAAAGGTTTAATTACCAAAGAACAGGACTTAAATACAAAATAGCAAATTATTGCAACACAGTCTTACTACTTTTAGGTTGTATGAAGTATCAGAGCTGTTTTCAGTGGTCTGAAAATTTATAGTGCCCATGTAGAAGACTAAAAGGAAATAAAATTAAAAGAAAAAAAATCATTAATAGGAATAGCTTTGTTCAGAAATAACTTCACAAAAAAAGAAAGCATTGTTCTTGTGTAAGGTTCATTTGAGCCTCTGTTCCGTTTATAAAAACTAGATTTCATACACCCTTTTCGCACACCATTTCTAAAGCGAGAGGGCCCCTTGAGCGTCGCATAAATGGGAGGAGCAGTCTGCATGATGCACTCCCATTTACGCGACGCTCAAGGGCCTGACGTGGACCGCGCATGCATTTTTTTTATTTTTGGCTTAAAGTCGGAAATGCTGCATGGTCGCAAGTCGCTTACCTGCCCTGCGGAGCTTTGGGAGCCGGGCCGGTTGTGGTTCCTGCCCCAGTGCAGCCTACAGCTCCCAGGCTGCACTGCGGAAGGAAGGGGCAGGACGGGGGTGGGGCGTTCGCGTGACCGGCAAGCCAGCTGCGGCGAGGAAGCAGAAGGGATGTGAGCGCCTCACGCAAGAGGCTGCTCACGCGAACGCCGCCCACCTCCGCGAAAAGGTAAGATGCGGAAAGGGCCATAGTCTGTAGTTCCATACTGTCTTTGGCCTGGCTGGGGTGATAATTACCAGAACCAACACAGTAAGCCATCGGGTCCCATCTCACTGTCCTCACATGAGAAGTGGAAATCAAAAGTTTCCACTTCAATTTTAGAACAAACTTTACAGTCAAACTCCAATAAATAGGATTTGAATTCAAAATATCTTCCTAAAATCAAAAATGAAAATAAGAAAATGTTACTGACCTGTGTCATTACAGAGGACTGATAAGTTACAAACATTCTTGTCTAAACCTTTTATTCCTGCAAAAAATAGGAGTAAGATTAAGTTATATCAAGAGTTGGTAAAAGAACTTTGTATTTTAAAAGTAAAAACTTCCCCATACTTTCCCCTCCTAATTTTAAGGCCCCATCTACCATAGAATCAAAATGTGAATGATACAGTTTTGAAACTAAGGGCCTTTTCTCCACTTTCAACATCCTATGGAATCCTGGGGTTTGCAGTTTAGGGAGGAGCATTAAAAATTCTCATGTACTTAAACGATTGTTGCTGTCAAAACTTGGAGTGGTTTCACTATTCCACTAACATGGAAGCCACCAGTTACCATGGAGTGTCCTTGCTCCAAGCCGTGCATAATTGGCATAACTTAGCCAAAAAAAATGGGAAGGGGAGCTCCCAGTTGGTATCATTGTGGCTTTCTTTAATTTCTGTTTTAATTTGGATAATTAAACTGCTCTAATTTTGTTGGAACATGTCCACCCTTTTTATTGCACTCAAAATACAAATCCTTAAGCAAATCCAGATATTTCCTAAGCGAACAAATAAGGAGTGGAGCTCAGGAACAGTTACATCAGGATAACATCATAAAATTAATTTAACAGCACTCTGACAAAATAACATGAAAGCTGCAAACAGATAAGCAGGCACAAAAGTTTAGAATTTTGCATCCACATTGATCTTTTTTTAAAAAAACATACCAGTTATTTCTGGGAAAGTTTCTGCCTCAGTTGTTGCTGGGAAATGTCTGGGCCCACTGGTTATATCTGAAGAAAACAAATTATAAACTTAAAAGCAATAATATATAATATTATATAACATTCCATTAAAATCAATGATAAATTTCTATGATCAGTAGGAGATTTCCACATACAAATATAAAAATAATAACCAGCTGACAATAGTGATGAAAACAGGAAAACAAGCTCAGACGTACCAGCTGAGACTGAGGAACTTTTCATCTCAGTAGTCACTGAGAAATGTTGTAGTCCACTACTAGTTCTGTCTAAAGAAAAACAAACCATAAAGACGCAATGAGTATTTAAATACAAATATAAATACACTTGAGTATTAGCAGATGATGTCAATATTGAAAACAAATAAAAGAAACACAGTTCTTTCCATTTCCCAGTGACAGAAATTATACCTTGTGTTACTGGTAAAGGTACTGGCCCACTAGATGTTCCTGTGGAAAAATAAAGGAAATGTAGATAAATATAACAATACACAGTGCATTTTCAGCATCATTGTCATCATTCTCATCATCTATTTACAATCTACCAGCTGTAAAATTGATACATCATAAAATTTAAAGCAAAACAGAACATACCCATTTCATTTATGCAAGATAGCCCTATTATGCTTTTGTTATATTTGCTTTGTTAAACTTAAACAAAACAACTAAGTTTCAAATGGTATGTATGACAACTGCAGCAACAAAGTTGGTTACATTTTCAGCAATAATTCAATCAGTATCTGATATTAATATATTAATACAGAGTTACAGTACTTGTCAGAAACTTCTGGGTATGAATAAACAATGGAAAAGTCAAACAGACTTTTACACCCCTGTTTAAATTCATCATTCAGAAGAGTATGGCATGGTGTGTCTACTGTACCACTTCCACATGGACAAACTCTCAAGAGGCAAGACAAAACTTTAAATCAATATTCCATGACTGCTGATGGTAAAGAATTCAGCATGGCCATAGATGAAACTTGTCTGCCTAAAGGAAGCAATTATTAGGCCACTGCTGAGAAAGCTCACCCTGGATACCATTGTATTGGATAACTACTGGCCACTTTCCCACAGCTCTTTCTTGCAAGGGTGGGAAGCTACTGCAGAATGTGGTGTTCTCCAGTTCCTGGATAAGATGGATTATCTAGAACCATTTCAGGGTGGCTTTGGTTGCCTTAAAGGACAACCTATATCAAGAACTGGATAGGGGAAGTATATCTCTCTATTCATTCTGCTAGACCTATCAGCAGCTTTTGATACAACTGAGTATGGTGGCCTTCTCGGTCAACTTTGGGCACAGTTTTACACTGGCTCTGTTTCTTTCTGGAGGACAAGTCAGAAAGTGGTGGTGGGGGGACTCTGTTTGATCCCTTGGCCAATGGCCTCTGGCCTCTCTCAGGGCTTGAATTTGTACCTCATGCTATTTAATATGTACATGAAACTCCTGGAAGTGGCTTTTTGAAGTTTTGGGGGCCCTGTGCTATCTGTATGCAGATGACACCCAACTCTACTACTCCTCTTCACTTTACTTCAAGGAAGCTGTTTCAGTTCTAAACTCCTGCCTGTCATCTGTAATTGCATGAACAAAGTGAAATTTAATCCAAACAAGATAGAGGTGCCCCTGGTAAGCTGATCAGGGAACAGGGATTCAGACTGTGGCACATGGAGTTACACCTCACATGAAGACACAGGTTTGCAGTTTGGGTGGACTCAAGCTCAGGTTTCTACGATGGCCTAGAATACATTTGCACAGTTAAAGCTTTTGAGCCAGCTCGCCCATTCTTAGAGATATTTGATCTGCTCACAGTGACACATGCCTTAGTTATATCCCATCTGGATTATGGTTAACATGCTTTATGCAGTGCTGCCTTTAAAGAGTGTTTGAAAACTTCAGCTGGCCAAACACCTGAAACAAGATTGTCGACTGCGGGTAGTTATAGGGAACGCATAATTCCCTTGTTATAGCAGCTCTACCTGCTACGGATCTTTTTAAGGACAAAATTCAAAGTGCTGATTATCTAACATATAAAGGTCAAAGTTCGGCCCTTTCCACACATGGAGGGAGAAACGGGGAAAACGCACTGAAACGGGGCTTACCGGCAGCCAGGCAAGTCCGTCGCCACGCGGAGCAGTGTGAGTTCGTTGCTACACACTCTCTGGAGATGAAAATGGAGGCTTCCGGTTGGTGGAGGCTCTCTACCAACCAGAGAAGCTCGCCAGCCGAAGCCCGCCCCTAGCAGATCTGCAGGCACACACTTGCGCACGCCTGCAAATCTATACTGGGGTGCTGCAACAGAGCTGTACGGGGCTGCGCGCTCCGTGCTTTTTAAACACCTCTGAAAAGAGGTTTTTAAAAAACACGGAGCGCCACCACTACCGGTCGCTTCAGAGCGGGTTGAGCTGTGGAACTACGCTAAAGTAGTCCACCCCAATCCACTCCATGGTGAAGACAACCTCTATTGGAGGTCGCTCTGCACCATTTTATTACCCCGGTGTGGAAAGGGCCTCAGTCTGTCTGTGTCAGGCGAAGGCCTCATATGACTGGCTGCCTAAGAAGATTCTATGGAATCCTGGGGTTTTGCAGTTTAGGGAGGGGCTCTCACCCAGAGAGCTCTTAGGCCTCAGTCAACTGTGATTGTCTTCAAAGGCCGGTTGCTATGGAGATGAGGCCTAGCAGCAAGGAGGAAGACAGTGTATTTCCTCAGGAATCCAACCTCTGTATGTTAATAACTCTGAACACAGATCGGATTGGGGAATATGAGGGATAGTTACAGGTACTGGACAAGACAGTTGGGGGAATTAGAAACACAGGATCTCAAATTGTTCTAACAAGTATTACATATGAGAAAATAAAATCCTGGGCAACTCCGGATATACATGCTATTCACCTATAAAGTCCTATACAGTTTGAGTCCAAGCTATTGAAGAACCACATTCTCCCACACAAGCCTGCGGTTGTGAAATTTGCTGGAGAAATTCTTCTGTTCATCCCACCAACCTCTTAGATACATTTATGCACAGCACAGGAAAAGCCATGGCTGCTCCCTGGTTCTGGAAGTCCCTTCCTTAGAGAAGCAAATTGGTTCTTTCTTCATTATCCTTCTGGCATCAGGTAAAGACTTTTTATTTCAAAAGTCCTTTGGGAACCATGAATTTATGAGGAAAGGGCTTTTAATAATGTGCTCAATTGTTCATATTTGTTGCTCCTCAGTGGATATGTTTTTAAATTGTTTTTAATTCTATTGCTAGTTTAATGATATTTTAACTTTTGCATGTTTTTAGCAATATGGGTTTTATTTGTATCTGTTCTAATGTCATAAGCCACCTCGAGTCCTAGGGTTAGGGATAAAGAAGGTTATAAGTAAATAAAATATTAATAATAATTCTCTATTTTGTGATATTTGGTGCTGCCATGGAATACCAGGTTCTATACTTCAGAGGAAAGAACTGGCAAATCCATCTCTGAATATTCTTTGCCTAAGAAAACCCTATGATGTTCATGGGGTCACTATAAGTTGACAGTCTAATTGAAGGCATATACACGCACAGCTGAATGACAACTGTATTGTAACCACTGTAGCAGGAAAAGAAGTTTACAGTTTTGAGTTCCACAATGATAAAAATACATACCAGTTGTTAATGAGAGGTGTTGTATACCAGTCGTTGTTTCTAAAGAAAATGAAACCCATTATGAAATCAAACATTATACCATATTGTGGATTTTTTTTTTGGTGACTCTTATTACCATACTCAGGAGGAAAAAAAAATCACCTTGTTTGTTGGTCCCTAATAAAAGACTCAAAAAGATTCCATTTTGCCTGCAAGCATAAATTAAATAGAACATTGGCTATAAACCAAACTGGTTTGTTTTTAACCACCAGAAGCTTCTATTGATATGGAGAGGAAAGGAACGTCTTGGATCTGCCATACACTCTCATAAAAAGAAAAAGATATGCGGAACATCCTGAAGTTTACATATGTCTCATGCTCACAAAGGGATGTGGAACATGTAGCACTGATGGTACATCCTGAGCATTTTTCTGACACAGTTAGAAGAGAAAAAGGCCCCAGTAGGAGAAGACATTGAAGATGTTAAAGGGTGTTTGATAAGAAATTGGACAGTATCCTCAGACACTTTGGCCCCTTCTGCAGGAGGCTCTTGTCCTGGCATAGGGATGGGAGAGGAGCAGGACCACAATGCTGCTTCTGCAAGACATTGTCATGGTCCCATCCTTCTCTTGTTGCCAGCCAGCACGATAACAGTGTAAATCATTGATGCGTTTTCCCCATCAATGACCCCTGATCACATGATCCTGCACTTACCTGACCTGCAGAAGGCCCAGAAGCGTGATGGAGGTGCTTCTTGCCTCAGCACAGCATGAGAAAGTGCTTGGCTGTGCTGCAGAAGGAAGAGATGTGTCCATCACGCCCCCTTCCTCAGGGAGCCAGTCCGGCATGGAGGGCAGTGTTTCCATTGCACTCCCTTCCCAGCAGAGGTGCTCCCAGGATTGCGACCAGAGGACGACATGATAAGGTAAGGTACAGAAAGGGCCTTTGACAAGCTAATGGTACAGAAAGCTGAATTCATCTCTTGCCTATGAAGTACCAACAACCAGGGTACAACTTCATTAAAGAATACATCAATTAATAATTCAATTATTCTTTGATAATAATTGTAAGCTGAGAGCCTACAGTGAGGTGACAGGGAATAACTTTACAGTAACAGAGTTACACAGGAGTTGTGTAATGCTATCTTGTTGGTGAATCATGAGGTTGCTCAGTTGGATGCACAAGCAAACTGTTCAAATGCTTCAACGTGTACAATGCATGAGCATCCATGCACAAGTGAACGTAGGCAAGACGTGTACAGACACATCCTACTCAAAAGTGGTAGCACTGCATTTTAGTGATACGGTCATTAATACAATGGTGTGTCAACTTTCCAAAGCATGTGCGTGAAATTTGTGCAATGAATTTTGAGTCTGTAAATGTGAGACCACTTAACACCTGCAAACACAATTGCAAAAGGTATTGGTCAAAAGTTAAATCATAAATATTGAATGGGGAAGTAAATTCAGCTTCATCTCGCTAGGCCTAGTACTACAGTTCTTGCTACTACTACTAATATTTATTACACTACTATATGGATTATTTAGTGTTTAGCATTTTTATATTGATTTATACTATTGGCACCATGAAAACAGTATCAAAATAGTATTGATATGATAAATATCATAAACTATAAAACATTTTGAACTATCATCCAGTTGCCTCTATACAAGCACATACGTTATTTCATAAAACACCATTTGTTTTCCGGGAACTAGATCTAGCAGTGTTTGTTATGGCTACAAACACAGCCATTTTCAGTTAATACTGGCTGAGTTTTCCCAGAGATAAGATGCTAAATCTCTGCTATCAGCCATAACACTATTTGACCTATAGTAATAGTGGATTTTTTTAATCCAGAAAGAAAGAAAGATAGTGAATGTGGATAAACAGCTTGTCCAGCTAGCTGGCAATGTTCTTTCTCACATCTGAAGCTGGTAAATCAGATAGCTTTTATACAGAAGGTTTCACATTCAGTCTTATCAGTGTTAAAAGGACATACCAAAGGAATGATGTTGTTGCTGAGTTGTTGCTGAAGAAAGTTGCTGTTGATTAGTTCCTAAAGAGACTGTTCCTAAAGAGAACCAAATTATAAAATAAAATTAAAATTATAATATTAAGCAGAATATTATACAGTGAATTTTGCTGTTACCATAATTTATTCCACAGAACATACAATGCATAACACTAAAATAAAATAATGGAAAGTCTTTGTAGGAATAAACAAAGCACAGGAAAAAACCAAATGAGCTATTACATCTCTATAAAATTACAACACTAAACAAAAGGACAAATTCTCAAGAACCTGCGAATCGCTGGTCATAGAGAAAGCCTTTCTGTACATGGAGATGTTCAGCACTGCTAGTTACTTCACAACATGCAAGTTAGTCTTATGCTGCAAGTGAAAAACCCCTATGTATGAGTGACAGAGTGTTGAAAACTTAGCTAATAATCATGGGTGATTGCAAGTCTTTTCTCCCTGTCAAGGTGAAAGCAGTTTAATCAGAAGCCAAATGGATTTACTTTAGTAAACAACGAACAAGTATAATTATCAATTAAAATCAAAGTAAAATAACCAAAGTCAATGGGAGATAAGTAAAGGCTCCATTACTGCTTAAATACAAATATAAAATATTAACAAACTGACAACAATATCGTAAACAGAGAAATTCACAGTCTGGGTTCCATAGCGAGAAAAAGACATACCAGTTGTTACTGACACAGGTTGTATCCCACTAGTAGCTTCTAAAGAAAAATAAATTATAAATGTAAGTACCATAATACATGGTGAATTGTCCTATGAAGTTCTGGAGTTAATCAAAATAAACTGATAATCTGTGCCATTGTTCCTTGTCACACAACATGTACTCCTCTGTCAGTTGGACTATGGCAAGAATCACTCCATGTTTCCCTAGAATCAAACCGTTTTTTTGTTTTTTTTTTGTAATCAAGGTCATTTATTTTGCCTTCTAGGCATTTTGTATTCACTGGCTACTGGTGGCTTGATGGCCTGCATTTGAATTGTTTCCTATAGTGCCTTTTTAATGGATTATGACCACTAGGTTGATTTGCAACCACTGACCTTTTTCTGTTTAACAAGGTTGGTGTGGTTGTCTCATTACAGTTTTTTAAAAGTTAGTTTTGGGGAGTTCGGTGAAAATCTTTGGTGACCTGCATATTTCTTTGAAAATACCAAAAAGGTCAAAACTGGCCCTGATACATTAAACTCAACAAAAACATTAATTTAAAAATCATTACAACCATAACACCATGAATGGCAACTCTGTCAGTGGTAATTTTAACAATAGCATTTAACCATGGCGCAGTAATGTGTAATCCAAAATTCCATTACTTCAGTAAAGTTTCAAGCACTGCTTTGGGCAAGAACCACTGTCGTTACTAGCCTTGTGATATGTTATCACATTTGTTACATATTCCCAGATTAATTTGGACATCTATGTTTTTTTTTAAAAGAATGAAAGATGTCAAGTCACCTGTGATTCAGCAGCCCTTTAGCAAAAAAGAAGTGAATGGGGAAGGAGAGTGTTTCAGAACAGGATCCCTCCCTAATGGATGCAAGCAAATATTCTGACATGAGGTGGTCGTGTGCTTTCATGTTGTTTCTGACTTATGGCAACCCTAGGAGAACCTATCACAGGGTTTCCTGGGGCTAAGAGTGTATGACATGCCCAGGGTTATCCAGTGGGATTCCACGGCTGAGTGGGAATCAAACCCTTGTCTTCAGGTTCATAGGCTAATGCTCAAACCACTACACCATGCTGGCTCTACTTAACCTTTTGACATAGCCTTAATAAATTACTATGGCTACTAGACAGGGACCAGGTTTAGTTCCCACCACAGCTGTGCTATAAGGGCATCTGTTTTCCAGATATAAAACTGAATGGCTGATAGTCACATAGAGGAACATAAGCTGAAGTTTTGAACTTAGAAACTCCATAGCACTAAGGTACAAAACCATAATCTACTGTTATTTAGTTGCGCTTTCACTGATAGGCTTCCTGTGCAGCTGTGGGAAGGGATATGTTAAATAGACTCAGGGATCTCAAATCATGCATTCCGCATATGCTCTATAACCAATAATTATTGACATTTTGCCAGTTTATGTAAAATAATGATTGTAACAGAACTGTTGTGGTCTTGATCTAAATTAGGGGTGGACAACACGTGGCAGACATCATTAGACAACATCTGGAGGACATCTGCATCTCACATCATCCCTCACTGCTAGCTATGGAAGATGGCGCTGGTAAGAAGAGTAATCCAACAATGCCAAGAGTGTTGCATGATTCTGAGCCTTAATTTGATCAATTATAGATATATTTCTTTGAGAGCTTTCCAGGTTTTAATAAAGGCAATCCCTGTTTCCAATGCAGTTGAAAAGTCTAGATATATATAAATAAATTCTCTGTGCATGCAGTTCTTACCTCCAGTAGTCAAGGTTTCAGCTGAAGATGAATCTAAGAACACAAAATCAGGAATGGTAAAACTGCTGAGGAAAAGTGATTTCATAACTAAACCTACTAAACCTACTCTATGGTAAAAATATTAATAAAGTCTTGCCTGAAGCACCATTAGGGTATGTGACAAAAGTAACAATGGATGAGTCTGCTGTAAAACAGAAAAGATTTTCTTTAAATACAAATTAGATAGATAGGTTATTTTGCTCTTTGTTGTTCTCTAGCTGAGGTGGCAGTCATGGGCTGACATGCACGGCTTCCCCAAAGCCCCACTTCCCAATTTTCCAGCCTAATGTTTCTTTCCAAAAGCACAGTTCTCCTCTGAAACAAGGAGTGCCCTTATTCCTTGTTTGTTTGAATAGAACACCCATTTCTTCCCCAAAACAGAAGTGTTTCACATGGAATGGGGGCTCCTATAGCTGCTGAGGTTGCAAGAATGGCCCTGGACTTCAGGAGCTTGTTCACTCTTGTTTTAGAGGCCAATACTATTACCACTGGGTGGAAACATCCAGACATTTATCTAAGCTGTGGGAGAAATTCTCTAGTACTAACTGTTACTTGACAATGACAGTTATTTGTCTCAGAAGATGGTAAGCTCTTCTTTGTAATGTGTGTTCAGGTCAACTCTAACTTAATGGTGACTCTATTCTAGGGTCTTCTTGGCAAGATTTATTATTCGCAGGAAATTTTCCATTGCTTTCCTCCAGCAATGAGAGGGTGTGGCTTTCTCAAGGCCACCCAGTAGGTTTTTCTGGCTAAGAAGAGATTTGAACCCAGCTATCTTAGAGTCCTAGTCCAACACTCAAACCATATCATGGAGGCTCTCGTTCACTGGAGATTTATGACAGCCTTTCCGCACTACACTGTTACAGTGCTATTATTCCACTTTCAACCTACTGTGGAATTCTGGGGTGAGTAGTTGTCTGAGGCCAAAGAGCTCTCTGGCTGAGAATTCTAAATGCCCCTCCCTAAACTGCAAACCCCAGGATTCCACAGGATGTTGAAAGTGGAATAATAGCATTATAACAGGGTAGTGTGGAAATGATCAATTAGTAGACTGTGGAAGATATCCTGTCCAGGCTAATACAGATGCATCCTAGGAACAGCTCCTGCACTAAACATAAGTGTTTACCATTTGATCCTGAAAGTCTCTTTCAACTTTAAAATTGTATATTTCTATGAACTTCAGAAAGCTCAAGTACTCAATGAAGGCCTCTAATTAAAAATGAGGTCATGTTTCTATGAACCTTCCTATACGGAGTTCTGTATGTTCCTATACAGCAGGAAAAAGGAATAGATGGCCCTCCACATGCTGGACATGCCTCACCATTGGCTGTGCTGTATACAGCTGATGGAAGTTGGAATCCAGCATCATCTGGAGGGCATGCAATCCTGATTTCATGTATACAGCCTGTTTAGAGGACATTGTGGCTCAAGCTGGCTTCCAGTGTCACAAATATTTTCATTGAAAGGATCACCTATTCATTTTCTGTTTAAGAGATGCATAGCTTCTACACATCAGAACTGGAATATTCACATTACTACATGGAACAGATAGGTGAGTTCATCATAACATGTTAAGACTCAAAGAGGATGTGAGAGCTGTTCTTGCTTCAGCTATCACTGTTTCTTCACAAGTACGAAAGCTGCCTATCACAATTCACACAATCCCAGTTATACATCTGAGAAGCTAGTGTTAAGTTTTCCAGAGTGTATTTTAGTACAGACGCTTCTATTGATAAAATAAAACAAAATCATAAATGAACAAAAGAAGACAAATGATGTGTGCACAGTTAATTTGTTTTAGGATTTCTTACAAGCAATAATGGAAAGACCATTAGAATGATACAAGGAGAAAAATTTACTGTTATTTATTTATTCTGGAAGTAGGAAAACTCATGTGGATCCAAAGATCTTTTTTGAGGTTCCCAGCTACCTCCACCATTTTACCCAAATTTTCATTTTTTAAAAGACTTAAGAGTAATTAAGTGGTAAATGGCTACATGTAGGAGAGCCAATAAGAAAACATACTAACCGCACTATAATTAATGGGATAGTAAATATCATATTGAAGTCAATTTAATAACAAAGTTCATTTATATAGAAATATACATTTAGTAATAATTCCTCAAGAATGAGTAGCTGATATTAATGAAATTATTAATATTTAATATACAATTGATTTTGAATTATTTTAATGTATTTTACATATATGCAGATAATTTTATGTGTTTTAACTATTACAAGCTTAAAAAAGAAAGAGGGAATTAGTCTTTGAGTAGCCAGCTAACTTGAAAAGTATCCTTTCACCTTGCAGCAATTGCCAACCCATGTTCGAATCTAGACCTTTCTTTTCTTACATTCTTAACAAAAACCTTCAAACAGCTGATTCATGATGAATTATCTCTAGGTGTAGCTCTTGCCTATATATTTGGTATATGTAAGATATGTATCACCCACATTCATGCTTCCAACCATTTTTTAAAATGAATTGATACCTGGCATTACAACAATTAGTACATCAAGATCAAAGCCAGCACTTGGAAAGTTACTTTAAGAAGAATAAATTAATATAATGGCACACTGATGCTAATCATGATGGAGCTGTGATGGGTGGAGGATGTTCTGGGATGTGACCCATCACCCTACCACTGCTCAATTAGCACTCTCTTCAGCATGTCATTATATTATTCTTTGAAATAGTTGTCACAATTTGTTTCTTTTATCAATTTTACAGTGGATATTGTATTATATAATAATTTTATTAAAATAAAATAAAAAAAAAGAGACATACCTGGTGTGCTTGTAGTTTTTCTGATTCCTAACGAAACATCAGCAGTAGCACTGGCTGTAATATAAAGTTTTGTTTTTTAAATTCTCTTTATTGTCCAGCAATGTTTAACTTACACTATCCACCTCAAGAGGGCACCACAAAACTGTTTAAAATGGACTGCAAGTGCATTTTAAAAATCTTGCAAAACCGCTTGGAACAACACACACACACACACACAAATGTTCAAGGAAACCCCACTGACAGATAATACACTGTAAAAGAATGCAGAAGTTGCTGATACAATTTGGTCTTGCACTTATAGCCAAGGCAATTTGTGAAGGAATATAAAAAAGCTGCTAGAGGAGATTTATATTTTAAAAGCCAGATACCTCCTCCGTCAAATTAAAAAAAAAATGCTTTCAGATGCAAAACTCAAGAAAATACACGGCATATCTACATGTATTTTATTCTCTCTAAACGTTTTCTACAACTGTGTAGGAACAAAAATGCCCTCCATGAATGAAAGAAAAAAAAACCCACCTAAAGAAAAAAAAACCCACCCTCCAACATTTAAGCACATATACCATGGACTCTGCGCAAAACATACTGTTTTCTGTGCAAAAAGTGTTGTGCATTTTGTACAAACCCTAACTTTCCATAAAAACATTTTTCCCCAAAGTCCCAAATTACAAAAAAATCTTCTAGCAGTTGGATTTTGCTGATAGGATGTTAGCTGTGTCAAGGTAATACACCCTCTTGACAAGGATATAAAAATGTGCTAGTATTTCCTCTTCTTCCTGCAATGTGACCAAAATGAGAAAATTAGGAGTATTTGATTCCCGTGTTCAAGTAACTCCGGTCTCCGTAAAGAGAAACTGTCATTATTTGTCTCAATAAGTTAAGCTGTAACAATGGTTTACCCTGGTTAGATAAGCCACAGCTAAAATTAACAGTAATTCAAGCAACTGTTTCTGCTTTCCTCTTGGCCACAGCAGGGCCCTTTCCGCACCTTACCTTTTTTCGGCTCTGGGGTGCGGGTATCACGTGAGCAGCTTCCAGCGAGAGACTCTCACATCCCCGCTGCTTCAGCTCCACACAAGCTACCTGCTCCTGAGCAAGTAGCATGAGAGCCCCGCCTCTTCCTTCCCCAGTGCAGCCTGGGAGTTTCCCAGCCTGCGCTGGGGCAGGAAGCGCAACCTCCACAGCTCCAGAGGTGCCACACGCACAGCAAGTGTGTGCGGGGCCCTGGAGCAATGTGCGATTACGCACCATTTTTGACTGAAAGCCAAAAATGAAAAAGTGCACGAGCAGCGCCTGCCCTACCCTGGAGCATTGTGCAACTGTGAGTGCATCGTGCAGATCGCTCCTCACAATTGTGCAACGCTCCAGGTGCCCTTTAGCATGGCAAATGCCGTGCAAAAAGGGCCCATATGAAGAAAGGCAAAGGGGACATAAAAAGCTCATCCAATTCTCAATGTGCTAAGCTATGATTTAGCATGCATTTGAACAAGACTACTGACTATTTTACCTGAACTGATTTTATGTTATGAATGTAATGATCTTAAATGTATATTGGTTATTTTCTTTCACAGGCTTTGTTAATAAAGCTTAATTTGGTATGCACTTATTTGGGAGCAACCCTCATTAAACATGGTAGAATTCATTTCACTGTTAAGTGCTGCTAAGTACCACTTATGGTACCCTTCTTGGCTGAGATGGGACTTCAAGTGGCTGGTCTGATCCTGTTTGGCTGAATGTTTTCAGAAATAAGTACTATTGAGAAGCCTCATGGCCACTGGTGTTTCAAAAGCCTCAGTATTATATGAACTTTCTAGAAAAAGTTTGCATGGTCCTTTGGGGTTGAGTATCAGTACTAGGTTGATGACACTCAAGTCACAAGCAACACCAAGAAAATCGGTAAAAATCCTGAACACTGTCTAGTGAAGGACTAGATAAGGAGGATGGATCAGATGCAGTGAGAAGCATTGTGAATGAATAAACTGAGTATCAGTCCAGAAAGACAATATGTTGGGCAACAGGAAAGACAAGCTGTGGCTGGAATTCAGAGCTCTTCTGCACTCTCTCTGAAAGTCTAGTCCACAATTTTGGGGTTGATCTTGGAGCCAGCATAGCTTCTGGAAAGTCACATGGGTGTTGTGGTCAGGTATGCTTTCACCCAGCTTTGGTTGATGCACCAGTTATGCCTCAACTTAAGGAAAGCAGATTAATCCATAGTGGTTCATGCTTTAACTACCTTTCAGTTAGACTACTGTAACATGCCTTACATGAGGCTACACTTGAAAAAAAATATTTGGAAGCTACAGCTAGGGCAGAAATACGTGGTGCAGAGATCGTCTGGTGTTCTATCAACAGCAATGATTTCTGCTTCTGAGCTAAATTCAAGATGCTGGCTCTGATCTACAAATCCTTAAATGTCTTTGGACTAGGGCTAGGCCATCTTGAAGACCTCTCCCCTGCCCGATACACTCTACTATATAAAAGTCAATGTTCGAGCGTTTGTCTGTGTCAGGCAGGCAAAGACCTCATACGATTGGCTGAGTTAGATGAGAAGACCTCATATGACTGGCTGGCTGTGAAGATTCTATGGAATCCTGGGGTTGGCAGTTTAGAATTTTAGAATTCTTAGCCGAGAGCTCTTGGGCCTGAGGCCGGTCACTATGGAGATGAGGCCTACCATAAATAAGCATGCCAGAAAACACCTGGGAGGCATGTGTGAGAAAAATTAAAGTGTCATACACAACATAGTTACAAGGTCTTCTCACCTCACAAGGTAGATTATATGGGTTCCATATGTGAGGAATCTCAAAGTTGAAATTCAAAACAAAAAATGCTTCCAGTAAAACGTAAAGCCATTGCACAAATTCAACAAGAAGCAAAAAAAAAGTCAAAAGCCATCATCAACATTGCCAGAGAACACAGATTGGATTGAGGACTATGGGGAAAAGTTACAGGTACTGGAATAGGCCAGTTGCTATGGAGACAATGCCTAGCAGCAAGGAACCTAACCTCTGTATGTTAACAACTACACATACAGATTGGATTGGGGAATATGGGGATAGGTTAGAGGTACTGGAATAGGCCGGTTGCTATGGAGGTGAGGTCTACAAGCAAGGAGGAGGACAGTGTATTCCTTCAGGAACCTAATCTTTGAATGTTAATAACTCTGAATAAAGACTGGATTGGAGAATATGGGGAAAATTTACAGGTACAGAAATAGGCCAGTTGCTATGGTCACAAGGCCTAGCAGCAAGGAGGACGACAGTGTACTCCCTCAGGAACTCAAACTGTGTATGTAAATAATTCTGAAGACAGATTGCATTGGGAAATATGGAACAAAGTTACAGGAAATGGAAAAGACAGTTTGGTGAGTTCTTAAGAGGAAAATAAAAACCCCGGGCAATGCCGGCTAAATACACTAGTCTGCCTATAATTTGATATCCTTAGGGGAGCTTAAGCTACATATCCCACTATCCCAAGTGGCGAGTAAATTGGTGAGTTCACGAGATGGAGCTTTTTCAGCAGTATCAACTCAGCTGTAGAACTCCTTCCCCAAGGGATAGGTCAGCCCCATCCCTACTGGGCTTCTTGCAGCCAGTGAAGAGTATATAGTCTTTAGCCTTAAACCAGGGTTGGCTTTGGGGACTGTTTTAACTTTGTACTGTTGCTGAAACAGATTTTTTTTTAAATTTTATTTCTTTACTAAATTTTAGAATGTACATAATAAAAAATAAGAAGAAAATCTGTTTTTAAATAATGTTGTCATCTGTTTTTAATCTGCATGGACCACATTGGGAGCTCTGAAAGGCAGTAAACAAGTTTACTATCATTAAACCATCATGCAATGAGGATATATTCAGAAAAAATATATACTTAAGAACTTGGGGGTGGGGTTGCAATTAAAAATTAATCATCCACAATGAGGATGTACTGCTGACCCATGTTTTTTCCAGGTCACTTGTATTGACATGTCATCAAATTTCTAGCCTTTTAGTCTTCCTCTCTATTGAAAAGAGGAATGGCTGTTGGGGATAATTTAGAACTGTAATCCTTTAATGCACACAACTACCAGATTTGAAACCAGTCAGTGATCATTCCTCTGTGAGCTCCAAACATACCATATAGCAAAAGCTTACCCATGGTGGCAGAAAACCTTGGGGATCATTACTGTCCTATATGACAGCATTTCTTTTATTCCATTGCTTTAATCAACTCCACCCAACTACTTTATTTTTAACTGACAAATGGAAAATGTATCTAAATATTTCTAGACTGGTTCCTGTTGCCAAAAAAAAAAAAGGTTTAAATCCAAAATATTAAGACCAAACTCTGATAGCTGGAAAATAAATACTTGGGTGTTAATTGTAGAGAAGGAAGTACTCAAGCAGGTTTTTATCTTGCCCTGTTTGAACAAGCTCACAAGCTCAGTCCAAGTTTCCCCTCATTGTTAAGATATAAAGAGCCTGATAACATAATCTGAGCTACTCAGCAGGACACTTTTTCAGGTTCTCAGGGTATGTACCTATGAGTCTTTCTTAGCTATTTATTTCTCCTCCAGCGATGAATTATTCCATATGAGACATTGTATTTCTGCAACTGGGGTTTGTTTCTAATTACTACAGTGGAAGGAAAAAAGTGTAACATTGCAGTAATGCAGTGGTTCTCAACCTGTGGGTCCCCAGATGTTCGTGGACTTCAGCTCCCAGAAGCCCTGAGCATTGACCATAGTGGCTGGGGCTTCTGGGAGCTGAAGTCCACGAACATCTGGGGACCCACAGGTTGCGAACCACTGCAGTAATGGAAACAGAGTTTGCAGTGTTACTTTTTTTTTTAAAAAAAAGAGACCTGGTTACTTAACTCTTTACTCTGACCATCTAATGCGTAATTGTCACTGCAGTCCAGCAAGGTTACTGAGTTACTAGTTATTAGCAATTTTTTAAAATTATTTTTAAAAAATTTTTTTAGAATTTTTAACCCTATACGTGGACCCATCCCCAGAGCCAATTATATTTCAGATTACTCCACGTTCCAAAATTGTAGTTCTTCCTGTGGAGGTACAACACATTCTCTTTTATTAAAACTTTTCCCACAAATATCTTCCATATTACTTCAAAATCATTCAGCAAGTTAACAGATATTGGTACTATTGCACCTTTGTAAAATCCAAGAAAACACTTTTTGGTTCCCCCAAGAGGTTGGCTCAGATATTGCACCCTGAAAAATCTGAGAAAAATACAAAAGGCAATACAAAGTAGTCTTTCCTTACTTCAGCACAAGGCAATTGTCCATATGCCTCTTCCTACTCCCAGTTCCCTTGCTCAGACTGAGCCTACACACACACACACACAACATCCTCAAAGCCCACACACAGAAAACAGCAACACATCCTCAGAGCCTACACACAGAAAAAAAAATGGTTCCCATTTCACTTAAAAGAAGTGAATTAGAGTCATGGTTGCTATAGGCAAAAAGCAACTAAATGTGAGCTTGAAAGTAGTTTGTTAGTAAAACAAGTTGCTTATTACTTCCAAATTGAAATCATTACTGATTCGCACAGAGAAATATATTGAGGGCAAGCTCAGAAGACAAAACCAAGCATCTGAAACATCACTAATACTGGCAATTCATCACACGTTGCACAAAAATCCAGCCTACCCAAAGCCTATAAACTGCACTATCTCAATAAAACAAGAACTTTGAAAAACAGCCATCAATGATCACCTTCTGTAACTATAATAAAAAAATTTATGCTGCACAAACTGATCAGTATCTCATGAAACTTTTTTCACTCATCTGACATACAAAAAATGTTGTAGGAGCAGAAAGAAGTGCTACAAAGCATGGTTAGGCCATAGGACATGTATCATAAGTTGTAGAGGGCTGCAGTGAATTTTTTTCTAAGTCCCAACAATTTAAATATTACGTGTTTACACTAATAGTGTCTCACAAATGCAGTTCATTCTATTAACTGCCTTTAAAATAATGTGTTGTAAGAAATCAGTCACTGACCATGGTGTATGTCCAGATATGGAGCTATTTCTATTTAAATACTGATAACCTTGGCTATTTTAATAAAATCAGAAATGTACATTACTTTTGTACTTGCTGCAAAACAGAATTCTTTATGGATAAAATCCAGTTTCTCTTCTGCCCATTACCAAAGCATTTAAGCACAATATCAAGTTCAATGCTAGAAGAAAAAAGTTCTGCTTTAAAGGATTTTTTTTTTATTTATTTTTTGCATAAGAAAGACAACACAGAAATCTTCCAGGAGTTCCAAGAGAACTGTTTCCTATGGCTACCAATGAAAACCCAAATCCTACACATTCCAAAGGACTTATGTATTTCATCCATGACAACTCAGCACCTTGCAGGATTCCGCCCTTAAGCATAGCAAATGCAGGATGAAGAATGTCTTCCCAGTTGCTCATAATTCCCCTGAGAACAGCGCAAAGTTCTATTTTCATTCTAGACAGAAACTGTTACCATAAGAAGAGGAACCAAGAACCAAAATTTGAGCTACAAAAGTGTAGCTCAAATGCACACTAAATAGTAAGGATATATATCTATTTGCTGTAATAGTAATTTAATCCTTTAGAAATAAAGATTAGTAATGTAATTCTATTTTCTAGAGAAATCCAATGCCTAAAATTACTGCAAAACCATGGGGGGGTTTAAAAATCAATGCAGTTATTATTCTTGCCATAATTTGCATGTTAGAGATGAGATCCAATGGTTAAATATAGTTTTTATTAGAGAAAAAACAGGTACCAGTGGATCCATATTAATAATGTTCGTTTTATTAACTTCATGGGACTTAATCAGTGGAATTTAAACAATACATAAATCCTCACATTGATTTCATCTGTGTGGATAGTATGGATCAAACACACAGTTCTGCATCATTGAGCAGAAAACAGCTCTCTGCAGCCACCGCACTTAATTTTCAAATTTTCCGATTATTTCACATCACAATATTTCTGACTCCATAGATGATTAATGTGCAGAGGTGTAAGAGACGACAGTCTTCTATTGGGGAGGACAGATAACAAGGATGTGGATGGTATGTGGTATCCACAAAAAGCTGCCTTAGCAAGTCAGACCACTGGTCTTCCATTTTAGCTTTTTCTATACTGAATGGTAGTGAGTTTCCAAGGTTTTAGCCGGGGTCTTTCCGAGTCATATCTAGACATGCCAGAGATTGAACCTTGGACTTCTGCATCCAAACATTTGCTGCACCATTGAAATACAGCCCTGACACACGCTTTCTTTGGCTGCTGGTGTCTGTACATTCCAGATACTTTGAAACAGTGGTAGTACCAGAAAACAATACTGGAAAGGAGAAGGGAGAACCAAAGTCCGTCTGAGGGAATATGAAAAGTGTCTTTCCCTCAAGTAACGACAGAGTTCCTGGGTAATAGCTAATAGGGTGAACTATCTGGAAAGGGAATCTAGCCCTACCTCCACCCCATTTAATATTGCCTAGGGTCTCAAACATCTTGGTGAATATGGTGGCAGTCTCTCCATTCTTTAGCCCAATGACTTTTACAGGAGTTTAAAGGAGAACATAGGTGATATCATGAATAATTTTAAAGCACAATCTCAATTAAAAAAAAAGAAAGAAAACTCCAGCACTGGAAAAAAATTGAAATTAATATTAGAGTCAGGTGAATAAAAAAAAAGATCTTGACATTAATTGGAACTTTTCCGCCCTATACTGTCATAGTGCTATGGTTCTACTTTCAACATCCTATGGAATCCTGGGGTTTGCAGTTTAGAGAGGGCCCCTCCCCAGAATTCCACACGATTTTGAAAGTGGAATAATAGCTCTATAATAGTGGAGTGCAGAAATCACAGACAGACTTTCTGAGAAGACCATTCCACGCTTAGGAAAGCACAGCAAACAAGGTATTTTCTCCAGTCAGCCCCTGCCTCGTTTCAGAAAGCTGAAGGAACTCAAAGAAAGGGGTTTAAGACTGAACTTAACACTTGTCCATAGATCTCACAGCCTGGACTTTCTTCTCCAACCCTCAGAGTAAGGGTCAGGAATATCAGAATGTGTATACACACTTGAAAAGTATATGTGTGTGCATCTGGATTTTTAAGACCAGTATTTTTATTTGAATGATACACTCTGTGCAACTGTGGCTGATGTTTAATATAGCTATATAATGGCATCCTCAAAGGCTGCTTCTTGTAAGATCATCCTTGTGATATCACTAGGGCCTCTCCTCTGTAGGTCATCCCTAGGTCTCAAGCTTTGGCTTGTCAACTTTATTAGGCCAGGTTTATGCTTAAGAAGGTTGTTCTTCTGGTGTCTGGACTATTTAGGCTTTTAAAAGGCAGGAACACAGTAGTGCCCATGATCCATTGTATTTGCAGGTGTGATATTGCAGAAGCCTGGTGGACATAGGTATCAAGACTTTGGATTAAATTTATTGAAATAAAACAGCATGTCTCAGTTGCTAAGACTGTCAGCTTGAAGAAAAACTGGAGAATTCCAAAGTAAGAGAATACATAAGCCTGAACACCCTTTAGGCCCAAAAACCTAACCCATGGCAGCATCAGTCACCTAATCTTCAGGACCAACACTCAAAGTTGTCTAGACCTCTGGAGAATTATGGAGGCAAAGATACTTTGGTAATCTAGGTAGCTAATTAAAATTATACGCTGGGAAGCTTCATAGTTACTTGTGAGAGCATATGTTATTTTCAGAAGTATCAGGCAGACCAAGACAGATGGTGAACTTTAAGAGGGTTCCTCTTTCTTGCAACTTTCCACAAAAGTTTCCACTTCCTTTGTGTACCTGCAAACTGTTGTCATACTTACAACAATTCTGACTGTATGCAAATACCGCCTTCCCTTCCAGCACTATTCTGACTGTATGCAAATACTGCCTTCCCTTCCAGCACTACTTTTCAGAACAGACCTGATTTGTTAATGAAAGACACAATGAAGAGACAAAAAACTCCAATAATCCCAGTAGTTAAAATATGTGTGATAATGGGGCTTCCCATTATCTAGACTTAGCTAAAGGGGGATACTTCCCTCTTCAGGTAAACCAAAGGTTAATGAGGTGTTGGGATTAGATTACATTTTAGTGTGGGTCAACATCATAGGTCACAGGGTGAGAATTGACCAATCAAAAAGGAAAGAGGTGAGCATCTTCGAGATGCTTCCAGGGAGAAGATATAAAACTTCTTGGGAGGCCATGTGGCCGGGAGAGAACAAAGGGAGAACAGAGAGTCGACAAAGGAGTATCCTAGAGATGAGATCTCTGCCAGTAGTAGGTTGTAGGCCTGGCTTCACCTCCTGGCCACATTCCTCTCTTAAACCATCTAAGCCTGTGAACCTATTTGTGAGTAACTAGAATAAGATAGTTAGTCGCGTTAGGGCTGTTTATTATTTTGGAGTTGGCTGATCTAAAGAATGTATCTCTTTTTGTAACTACTTGTAACTTAAGCGTACCAGGGATGGGGAAGCCTCTCATGTGTATTATTGTCTTGTTTATTTGCATGCCTTGAATAAATGCTTTTCTGTAAAACCTGTGTCTTCTCCATTTCCACGCCATCCTTCGGCAACGCTAGAAAGGACTTCTCTCACTCAGAAGGGGGGAGGTGAGAGGGAAGGAAAGGTCCTTAGCGTAGAGATTGGTAATCCACTGAGCAGTGTCCCACTGCACTGCTCAGATATTCAGAATTCAGTGAGTGGTGGCAGCAAGAATTAATAAACACTGGAGGAATTTCCAGTCTTTCAAGGGTGGGAGTCAACTTGAAGGGACTGGAAATAAACTCCAGTATGACAATATGCTATACATATTTCACTGTATTTTCAGATGCCACTTTGTATGTAATGATAAACCATAGTTTAGTTCTCCAGCCACCTCTCAGATGTGCTGTTTTCATAGTCATACTTCCTGGATTGTAAACATCTGGATCAATCAGGTTGGAGAAGACTGGTTTAGTGCTAGCAAAACAAGGCTCACTTTTCCAGGCTCGTGTTCTCTTCCTCTCCTCTTTTCCTGATGGCTATGCCAGAGAGCAGAACTGACTCCAATTTAGATTTAAGTGCAGTTTAGTATATTACCAGAAATCTAAACAGTGCTTAATCTGAACTACGGTTAGTGAAAAGAAGCCAGCTTGTTGTTTTGCTGCCGACTTTAGCAAAGACTAATCGCTGTTTAGCCAAGTTCAGAAGACACTGCAAACTGCAGCTAATCAAAAGCAGAAGCAAAAGCTTCTGAACCTCTTCCTCACAATGCAGGAGGAAAGGTGGAAAGAGTAGGTAAGTCTTTTACCTGCATATGCTCCTCTTTATAACATTAAACTACAGTTTAGAATGAGGGAGGATGAGATGGCATGAGTCAGAGGCTTATCCTTCTAGGTAAACACAGTCAAAAGTGTTCAGGTCCAGGGAAGAACAGAACAGGAGCAGGATCAAAGAATTTCCCCAACCCAGCCTCTCTCTTTTTCTTGTTCTTGGCTTGATCACAAAACTATCAAGATGAAGGAGTCTGAAAAAGGAATGATGAAAGAGTATTTTTCAGGCAGCAGCATCTTGCACACAGCAATATGACAACAAGCAAGAGCACTGTGTACCTTTTCTAAAATAAAAGGTCTCGACTTCACATGGATGGAATAATAAGTGGAACAAGGCACTTTTACATGAACTATAGAGACAAGAGGGTGAGGTGCCTCACCTTACATCTCACTCTCTGGCAGAGTGGCTTTCAGACACCAAACGCCCAATAAAAACATAACAAAACAAAACAATGAAAAATAAAAAAAAAAAAAAGGTAATATTATGAGAGCTTTTTCTTTCAATAGCTGATTAAGAAGTAGGTATGTGAATTGGCAAGTATGGTTTCTAGTGTTGCAGCATTTTTCCCATGTTAGTCATCCTTTGAAATACATACAACTTTCTGAATTTCTGCATTCAGGGGCAATGGTGGGGACAGCATAGAGTACATTCAATGCTATGCATGTGACCATCCAGCTGCTTCTACCAGATAAAAACAATAGCAGAAATCATTTGCAACATGTAGGTGGTAAAGGGGAGAAAGATGCATATTGCCATTATTCTCCATTCACCACATGCAAAGGAAAATCAGCTTATGATTCAGCAGTGGTCACAGCATAAATAGATTACAAAGCAACACACACACACACACACACAGAGGCCCTAGTTCCTGCCATCTTCAATTAGAAATGGAACAGAAATTCATCACTTTCCAGACTCAGGCTGAATTTGGAGTTCCTGACCCCTTGACAAACTTAGGTGGGAAGAAAAATGGCATATGAAAAGTTCCTGCAAATTCTGGGATTTTTTCTTTATTTTGTTTTGTTTCCAGCACAAAATAAACTGTGAAGTTTCTAAGAATTGCACAAAAGTTTGAGAAACTGTGTTGCTTTGCAGTCAAAACCTACATTCACAGTCTTTTTTACTATACAAACAAAACTGCACAGCTTCATAGGGGGAAAAACCCTCACCTACTTATATTGTTTTTTGCTATCCCACACTATACCCTTATACAACCAGTGTGGTGAAGCATTCCATATTATGGCTGCAGCCTTTGCTCATTTCAATGACGTGCAACCCAAATGTTACACATTGGGGAAAAAACTCAGGCTGACTGAAGCTACAGCCACACGTAGTTTTGTTGTGCAACATTGCTGATTTTACTGCAAATGCAGCCGTCATGGTGGAGAAAAAAAGTCCTGAGTGTCTTGAAGCTATAGGATGAAAATCTGGTTCATTCTTCTCAACATCTATTGGGGTTTGGAGAAATCAAGACTTACCATCCCAACCTTCAATGCATCCTTAGATCTGAAACTTCCCTCTAAGCAGGTTCCAGACTTAAGAGTCTGCTCCTACGCTTGGAAATCAAATGCACTGCTGCCTACTGATTTCTTACTTTATAAGTTAGGACAATATCCAGAGATGATGCTCTATCTTTCCCACATCTCAAATCTTTACCCATTGTCTCACCCATTAAGCAAGACTATTCCTGCTGCTAATACCAGCATTCCTTCAGTGTATACACACCACAATTTCAATGTACCAGCATGTTTACTTAAATTTTCAGTGTCATACTGACAGAAACAGTTCCATGTGCATATTAAAACTTTAATCTTGATACTAGATAAAGGCAAAGGCAATATATAATGGCTGAGAGAGGACAGCTTGGATTAATAATGCTATTAAATGCTAGTAATACTGTTTTAATCTCTCTATTTTGTATGTTCTTAGCTACATGTGATTTTACTTGTGCTTTCTTTATCTGGTAAACTGCGCTTAGTTCCAGTATTGCAGAAAGTTGGGCTATAAATAAAGTGATTGACTAATTGATTGATTGAGACATGTTTGAATGAGTGCCAAATACCCAAATAAAGCATGTATTAGCAACTATACATGTATGCGTAAGAATGAATTGCTAATACAATAGTTTTCTCTGTGCCAACTGCTACAATGTCAGCTCCTAAAAATCAAGCACTGATACCTCAGGTCAGCTACTTACTTTCAGAAATGTAACTAAGAAACATTTCCAAGCTCATGCCCCCCGGCCACCTTAAGAGGCAGCAGCCAGATTAAGGCACAAGGAGGACATCTCCATTTGCTTCCCACCAGCAAGAGAAGCTGCAACGAGGACATGTGACAGGGTTATAGCTTCTTATTGTTGCCAGTTTACTCACTGGCAGGATGGAAGTAGAAATATCCTCCTTCTTGTGCCCCAATTATTAGCAGAATAGCCCTCCGTTGCCATCTTGCACTGCCGGCTCTTGCAGTGGACTAGGGTGACATTTATGTAGGTTTCCTGTACAGCTACATAGTCTTACTGACTACAGATTAGTTACAGATCTGTAACTCTAGGGTCCTTTCCGCACGGCGTTTTTGAAGCGAAAGGGCCCCTTGAGCATCGCACAAATGTGAGGAGCGGTCTGCATAACGCACTCACATTTATATGACGCTCAAGGGCCTGACGCGGACTGCACACACACCTTTTCATTTTCGGCTCAAAACCGAAAATGCTGCACGGTCACGCATTGCTCTGGGGCCCCACGCGCACTTACCTGGTGTGCGGTGCGTCGGGAGCTGGGCTGGTTACATGTCCTCTCCTCAGTGCAGCCTGGGAGGTCCCAGGCTGCACTGCGAACAGAAGAGGCGGGGCGCTCACACGAGGAGGAAGGAGCTGCAGAGCCAAAGCAGCAGGGACGCGACAGCATTCCTTCTAAGCCTTCCCGCACAAGAACCCCAACCCAGCAGCACGAAAAAGTAAGGTGTGAAAAGGGCCTAGGTTACAAATCCATAACTGCAACACTGAATATCAGCCATGATTTGTATCTAGCTTTCTGAGATCTATACATGGTGCAAGTTCACACGGGCACTCCTCAAGCTTGTATTAACTTACTTCTTTTCAAAAGCAAGTATGGAGGATACAAGCTGGATTATGATTCCACTATAAGAGGTAAAGGAGCCCTATGCACCCACTGTGGGTCCAGGCCACATTAGGAGACCTGCACTTGTAATTTGCATAAGAGAAGAAAAAGAGCTACTACACTCATTTCAACTGAGGTGCTCGCCTCCACAGAAATTGCAGGCATGGTTAATTTTCTATAGGCACTGGTGCATTTCTGGCATTTGTATGTCTATGGCTTGAAGACATTTTTATTCCCAACTACAAAATGGAAAGAGCTTCAACAACATCAAACAAGTGTGCTGAATGTCAGATGTTTAACAAAATATTTCATAATAATTTGGAAAGCTTTATTTTTAGGTGTATTTCCAGGCAGCCTTCCTAAACATAAGGAGGTTGCAATGTGTGACCCATCTAACTAATCTCCTATAATAGGTCTTCAAAGAATGCAGTAGTTTCCAACTTCTCTAAATCTGTTTCCATGGGTGGAGGATTTTAGAATGTCCTGGTGACACACCCATTTACACAGCTAAATGGGATGTTGGAGGAAGCAATATAGGGCATGCCAACTTCCTTTAATTAGTGGTACCAGCTTTTACATGCCCTTTTGGTTGTAAACCAGAGTGCAGTCTCATTTCACACATTTTGATAAGAGCTTAGAAAGAATCCTTTAAGAAGAACAAAAAAGAGGTAGTGCTGCCAAAGTAAGTTCAGATTTGCTACTGCTCTATGCACGTTAAAGTTTTCTGCAGATGTAGAAAGCAAATTGTTGCCCTTATAATTGGGCCACAGTGATAGTTCTGTGGTCATAAGCATGTCTGAGAAGACAATATGTACCTGCATGCTCCATAGAATTCAACAGAATCCAAGAAATATCACAACATTCTGTTAACCTCAGCATTTGTTTGTTTCTTTTTTTTAAGTAATTATTTTCCTCTCATGGCTGCAGAGATATGTTTGAAAACATATCACATAGGTTCCACAATGTATCTACAAATGGGTTCAGAGGATGGGCAGTTTCTGTGTCTGTCGTGATTATATCCCATTTCTTCATGACTTCTGTCTCACTTCCTAAACACAGAGCACTACCGTTAACCATTTCCTACATCTCTTCTCCTGATCTATTAATCTTAGCTGAAAAATATGTTGAAGTTATTCATTGATAGTGCAAATGCAAACATAATGAAGAAATGCAGAAATATCAGGCAGATTGGGTAATAAAACTAGGCAGAAAATCTGATTGGCTTTTGCATATTTTACATGCCTAACTGGCCTAAATGAAAGTGATAACGTGTCGTGAGAGAAGTCTTCCACAAAACCACTAATCCAATTAATGTTGGCTACTTTGTTTAGTGCGCCTTGTTTTCTCTCAGTATTAAGCCAAAGGATTCCCATGATCAGAAATAAGGCTGCAGCATTACTTACCACAAGGCAAAGATCTGCTGTATTCTGCTGTCTTATTAAAGATCCAGTTATCCTTCCTCCAGTGTATAATAGTGCCATCTTGGCAGTCTTGTGTATAATTTATACCTCCGTTTGACCACATTCTGAACATGTATAGTTCGCCAACCATCCCATCTAGAGAAGGTGAGGATGTGCCAGGGATTTGTGGACAACCAAGTAGAAGTTGCCCATCTGCAAGGAGGAGCTCAGTTTTAGATATTTTTTCAGATTTCTTTTTTTTGTCATTTATATATACGCTCACTTCTTGCTCTTCACTTTTCCATTGTATGCACACTTGGTACCAGGTGTCCTCATCCAGTTTTTCTGCGCAGGTTATTTCTTTACCAAATATCCACACTGTCAATTTGTCACGTTCCCCTGTAAGTCCAAGTTCATAGCGGTTTGATCCTGATGCATTGCCATCAGGCATCTTATTGTAGACAAACGCTGTCCAGGAACGTTTTGGATTGTACAGTTTAAGATAAACGCAGACTGTGAAGTTAGTAAGTGCAGGCACAGAAATTGCAGGTGACAAAGTCCAGACGTCATCACATGAAGTATTAAACACAGCTCTATAACGTCCTAAGAAACCATCCTCGGCTGTAAGGAGAAAACAGATGCTCTTAAAACTCACAATACTGGACACCATTATGATTCCATATACCTGTCTTTATTTAATCTTGAAAAAAAATAAAACTCCTGAGCTATGAGAGGAAAACAAACTTTAAAAAATTACAAAATTACAATTCTGAACATCTCTCTTTATTTAAACCTGGAACAAAATAAAACTGTGTTTAAAATTTGCAAAATCTCCAAAATAATGCCTTGTCGCTCCCCGCAAAAGTAACCATTACAGATAACTGCATTACTTACTACATCCAAGCTACAGTAGGGGAACAGCATTCATATTAAAAAAAAACAAACTAATTTAAGTAATGCCAGGCCAACTCAAGACATTTTGCTACTTGAAGTGAAGGAGCAAATGGTGTTTCCTCTTGACCCAAGTCAAAACACATTTTACCAAAAGCCAGAAAAATTATTTTGGTACATGAAGCAGCAAATTGCACTAACATCTGTTCCCATTTCTGGTAGCAAATATACAAGAATAACAAATTAAATGACTAGTTATTTGTCAATGATCTTGAAAAGCTATTGAAAGAATGGGTGTCTACAACATATGATTGTCCTGATGTGCAGTCCATACTCAGAACAAGAGGCTACTGGCAGGACAAAATATAGAGAAACAGACAGGACAGACAAGCCTGCATTTTATCACCCTATCTGTTTAATGTGTATGCAGAACATATCATAAGGGAAGTGGGATTAGATTCAGAGGAAGTAGGCATAAAAATCAGGAGAAGGAAAATTAATAATGTAAGATATATGGAAGCTACCATGTTGGTAAAGACTTGGAACTACTACTGATGAAAATTAAGGAAGAAGTGCCAAAGCAGAATTACACCTGACTATCAGGAAGACCAAAATAATGACCACAGAAGAAGTTCTGAGCTTTAAAGTGAGTGATAAAGACACTGAAATAGTTAAAGAGTTGCTTTATCTCAGCTCAGTTATTAATCATAATGGAAACTGTAGCCAAGAAATCAGGTACAGACTAGAATCTGGAAAGGCAGCTATGAAGGAACAAGTGAAAAAATACATAATTGAAAACCAAAGTCAGAATTATTCATACCATAGTATTTGTGTATGGATGCGAAAGTTAGTAAAAAAAAGTTGATGGGGGAGTCAATTCTTCTGAAATGTGGTGTTGGAGTAAAGTTCTGCAGATGCCACAGATGCCCAAAAGACAAATATATGGGTCTGAGAGAAAATCAACCTTGAATACTTACTGTGCAGACTCAGTCAAGAAATTCATGGTCCTAAGTTTGGAAGAACTGAGCAGGGCTGTTAACAACAGAGTTTTTCAGAGGTTTCTCATTCATAATAAGGCCACTGTAAGATGAAGCTGTCTTGACAACTCATAACTATATCTGCTCCTTTTTATGACACCTAAAAATTGCTGTGCGAGGTGGCCTCTACTACCCCTTTCTGCCCAAAGATAGGTTTGGACTTACATAGCTATGAATCTTTCAGATTGGTATAAAGTGGAACATTAATTCATGCTACTGAATTTATCCATGTGCTAGGTGTGCTAAGTGTATAGGAATTTATTCAAAATAATATGCGTAACATAACTTCCTGGCTGAATTATCACACACATAGCTCACCCACATACTGTTGGATGATATATAGGTGGTAATGAATAAACTTTCGTTTAATTCTTTCAATTTCAGTTGTTCCCCCACACCTCCCCATTTCCAATCTGTTCTTTAGTGGGAAACAACACAGCAAAAATTACCACACAAAAATCAACTCTCATGCTTCCATATACATATGATGTGTGTATATAAATATTTTTATTTGGATTGTAGTTACAATTGACATTATGGTTCATGGCTATCCATCTTGATTTTATGCACCTGCAAATGTTATTAATATATTCAATCATTCATCAGCAACTTATCAGAACATAGCTAAATTGGTTAAATTGAATGAAGTTAAGCATGATGTTAACCTCATGCTTTGTTTTTGTTGTCTGCCTTCAAGTCATTTCTGACTTATGGTGATCCTAGGGTGAACCTATCATGTGGTTTTCTTGGCAGAATTTGTTCAGAGGGGTTTGCCTCTGCCTTCCTCTGAGACTGGAAGAATATAACTTGCCTGAGGTCACCCTGTAGGCTTCTGTAAAGTAAAGAAAATAAAGAATCAGTTTACGGAAAACAGAACAATAAAATTCCCAGTAAACTTCATACTTTACTAGGAATTTTATTGTTCTTGATATCTTTTTCAAGATTATTTTCAGTAAACTGGTTCTCTATTTATTTTTTGTATGCATATGGACAAACTTAATTTTTAAAATTTGGTCGCAGGCAAGATTTGATTATACAAAAGCACAAATAATTGTTCTCAGATTTTATATCTATATCTAATCTACATCTGCATCTATATATACCTTGACACAAGTAAAACCATTGTAATGCAGAGGAGACCATAAGAACTAACCCCTTCTCAGAGGACCAATATGCTAATATTTGGAAGTTCTTTAAATATTCTAAATAGGAATCTAATGAAGCAAAGAAAACGATTAAATAGATTATGTTTTTAAGCACAATCAAGTGCACACAATCCCATCAAGTACAAAACTCATTATTAAAATAGTGACACAATCATTTCCTAAGATCATAAGCATCAGAGTTACTCTACTTATATAAATAGACTGCTATCCAGTACATTTAGGAGGCTGGACAGACATTATTTTGTGAATTTGGGATGAAAACAAGCAAGTCACATTCACATTTTGGTCTGATGAGGAGCAAACTACAAACTATAAAGATGATCAGTATTTTTTAAAACACCTGGATTCTATCAAATATACAACAATTCTGTACGATGGTTACAATTATTAATTTCTGTGAAAATATAATTAATCCAGAATTTTTTAAAAAATATAATTAAAAGTAACATGAGCCAGTGTGGTACAGCGGTTTGAGTGCTGGACTTCGATCCTGGAGACCAGGATTTGATTCCTCGCTCAGCCACGGAAACTCACTAAGTGACCTTGGGTGCGTCACACATACTCAGCCCCAGAAAACCCTGTAAAACTTTAGGGTCACCATAAGTCAAAAATGACTTGAAGGCAAAAAACTGTAAAAGTAACATATTTAGAGTGACAATGTCTGACTTCATATGGAAAATAAAATCTTACCTCTCCCTGAAGGAACCAGACACAACTGAAGCAAAATGAGAGAGAGAGCAACCTTATGTTTTAGTAGGATTTCCCATATTTTGTCAGCATAGCTGTGATGTAGTCTCCTAGCAATCATCCTAGAACACAAAACAAAATGTTTAAATACAACTAAATAGCATAAACTACAACTCTCCTAAATAGGATTGATTTTTCCTCCTTCACTATATAGTTATTATTGCCATTGGTGTGAACATATTTTTATATCCTTAGTAAGTCCAAAGCACTTAACAACTTCATACAAGAAAAAATACAGTTAAAATTTCCTAGAACACAAGAGAAATTACTATAAATTTTGATTATCCTAAATAGGGACCACTTTTCCTCCTTCATTTATATCAGCATTCTTCAAACTGTGGTTTGAGGGTATCCAAAGGTTGCTTGAAGCCTGATGAGCAGAAATCTATAAGACTGGACACATTCTCCTGAAAAGCCTGCCATGCTCACATCACAGTGTGCATGGACAAGACAGTACTGGCTCTGTTCACGGTCACATGTGCAGTTTCTGTAGGACAGCAGTGAAGCCCAATAGGCCTATCACTCCAATCCCCCACATGAAATGAATGCATGACCTAGAATAGCCTTTTCCAGTCTAGTGCCCTCCAGGGGTACTGGACCACAAGTCCCATAATGCAATGGGAATTATTGTCAAAAACATCAGGGGGGTGCCAAGCTGGGGAAGGCTGAGTTTTAGAGTCTTCTGCAATGTGCTGGGTTACAACAACAATAGAATAATAGGGGTTTCCCAGAAGATGTTGGTGTAAAGAGCCATCCAAGACTGAAAACCATTTAGCTTGTCCAATTGGATGTTAAATTTCCTACATCACAACTGCAAATAGAAGAACACTAAAATGTGCATCCATAATCAACAATGCAATCAGTACAATTCTGAAAAGTTACTAAAAACCAGTTTTTTTCCTTTGCACCTACATTATTTAGATGATAGACAAGAACTTATATGAGTTTGGGTGCATACTCCATTGTAAATTTAATGCTGGGACATAGTTTCATTCACCAGAACATATCAAATAAACAACTACTTCATACCATTTGCTAGAAGAAAGAGGCACTTAAGTGAAACCTTTGCATGAGCTCTACAATCCAGAGCTCTTGATCTCTAGGTTGCTCTTGGAAAGCACAGAGAGCAAACAGTTTCATTATGAAGTTTCATTAATTCATTAGTATTTCATTGTCTGAATGCTGGTGTGTACTTTTCTCCTATCAAATGGTGTCAGATTTATGATTCAGTTTGGCATTTTTCATGGGTTTTTTTTTAAAGAAAATGCTAAACATAAATGCATAGAATTTTTGCATACTCAATTATTTTGGCTTTCTTCACGTGAAACTTGTGTTATTATCTGACAGCAATTTAATTTTTCAGAGATGTTATATATATGTTTATAACTGTATTGGTCTTTTGTACATCTACTACCTGGTATCCAGCTTCATTCTCTTGCAATTTAGTCTTTGGATTTGAGATCAGGCACCCAAAAGACATTTGGCATTTCCCCCCAAAAAGTCAAACACACACACACACGTTGAACATACCACATTACAAACTGTATTTGAAACTAAGGGTACTTGTAAAAGTCCTTTGTTATATTAACTGGGAGAGGACAGATGCTGTTCAGTTGGGGAAAAAGGTATACATTCAACTGGACATGCTAGATCTGTCAATGTTCTGTTAATTGCATCTATGCAGATATATTTTGACCCAATATTTACTTTTCAGTGCATCAAAATTTCACCTAATTTATATACATAGATAGCTAAGAAAGAAAGAAAAGATACAGTCCTATCCCCACATTCATGGGTTTGACTCTTGTGGGTGTGATTATTTGCTGTGCCTGCTTGCCCATTATCCCCCTCCCATTCCCTGGACTTTTGCCCAGGCGCAGGGAGGGGCCCCAAGACTTTCCCCTTAACTCTCCCATCAGTTGCCTGTGCGGGCATACTGGCAGCGGAAGGCAGGAGAGTGCAGGGAGATCTTTTTCCCTGTGCTCTCCTGCCTGCTGCTGCCAGCGTGCCTGCATGGGCAGCGGGCAGGAGAGTGAAGGGGAGGAAACATCTTTTCTCCCCACGTTCTATTGCCTGCCACTGCCTGTGCAATCGCACGAGAGGGGGGTGAGAGAGTGAAAGGGGGAAGATCTTTCCCTCTGCACTCTCCTGCCTACTGCTGCTGGTGTGATTGCGTAGGTGGCGGGGTAAGGCAGTGAAGGGGACGAAAGATCTTGTTCCCACCCACCACTTGCATGGGCACACTGGCAACAGCAGGCAGGCGAGTACAAGGAAAGAGTGCTCACTAGGGGGAGTTATTCGTGGTTTTTTACTTTTGTGGGGGTTCTGTGTCCCTAACCCGAATGTCGAGGGCCTATATGCGTGTTACTGTTGTTGTGTATCTTCAAGTTATTTCCAATTTATAACAACCCTAAGATGAACTTATCATGAGGTTTTCTGGGGCTGAGAGTGTGTGATGCATCCAAGGTCATCCAGTGGGTTTCCATGGCGAAACAGCAATTTGAACCCTGGACTCCAGGATTGTAGTCCAATATTCAAACCACTACACAATGACAGCTCAATACATATATGCAAAAGATTGAGACAGAGGAAAAAAAGAGGGGCTTTCTTGAATTATCTGTGAAAAGTACCCTTACACTTTAAACCTAAGAGAGAAAGTGCTCAAACTTATTACCATGGCAAAATGCATTCAGTCCCTGGCATTTTCGGTGTCAAAAAAACACTGCCTCAGACAGAGAAAACTACAAGAAATCACTGTTGAGTATTGAGATTTGCTGTTCACACTTCTTGCTGTTATATGGCATAAAGTCGTCTTTGGCATATAGTGATCCTATTGTTACCCTGTGAACTGGGGGTCCCGTGAGGGGCACCCAAATAACTGAACAAACCAAGCAAAGATGGGGAAATTAGCTGGAGCACTCTCTTAAGCTAACGAGAGGCAGGGTAACTTAGCGGGAATCTTTTACCCTATGTATACAGGTTCAGGTCAGTGAGCAGTCAGACAATGTAAAAATAGCAACGATGACATTTATTAACAAGCAGACAAATTGTTAAGAAAACACAACCACACAGCTAACTAAGAAATAGGAAATAAGAGTTTTGGGGAAATGGGTGATACGACACCTTTCTCATAGTCCTGAAGAGGTCCACTTGAAGAGAGGAAACTCGGCATGGCGGCCAAGGGGAAATCGCCTGGCGACATGGCAGCAAACTGGATGGAAGTCTGGAGTGATTCGAGGAAGCTCTTGGAGCTTGGGGTTTTTATTAGGAAAGGAATGACCGTGGGCTAGTCTGGTCTTGGGCGAAAACAATGCGATTTGGACTTGAGACAATGTCTCCGAAAGATCAGAATTTACATGATTAAGTTAAGGTCTGAATTGACAACAGGATAGCCAGTATGCAGATGCAGCTAACTTGGCAGTTGAGCCCTCAGCTTGCCAGGGTGCCCGTTCGGGGCAGAGATCTCTTTGTTTTGACGCGCATCTGTAATGAAGGTGTTTGTTTCGAGAGGTCTCCTAAAGCAAATCTGGCAGATTCTGGTTTGCCTTTGTGTAAACAAGTACGAGTCAGCGTTTAATAGCCATGCCTAGCTTCGTGCTTGTTCGGAGGCCTTACAAACACGTGGCTGAGGGTGGCAGAACAGGGCCGAATTGTGATATCAAAAATGATATCTAACATTTACCAAAGGCCAGGCCAGTTCACGGTGGTAACACTATGAATTCAGAAACCTTCAATCTTGCTACTAGTAGTCCTGCTCAGACCTTGCAAATTCAGGTCTGTGAGTTTTTTGAGTGGATCAATCCACCTGTAAAAGGTCTTCCTCTTTTCCTACTGCCTTCAACTTCACTAAGCATTGCATATTTTTCAATGTGCGATGTGATCTCAAAATATGGCTAAAGTACAGTAGCCTCAATTTAGCCATTTTGGCTTACAGTGAGAATTCAGGTTTGGCTTGTTCTTAGACTCATTGTTTGGTAATTTCTGCATGGCAGCACAGTCCTACTATGGGGACAGGATGGCAGTGGTCTGTGGTCCGTGTTTCTGCACGACATCATCACAATCCCACTGCCATCCCACCCCCATCCATTGCAATCATGGGACATTAATGGATTAAATCTGTTAAGCATTCACAATCATGCAATGCTCCCATCCTTACCCGTCATGCAGAAAGGCAGGAAGTGCAACAGAGATGCTTCCCTCTCCAGCACAGCATGGCTGAGACCCTAGCTGCACTGCAGAAGGCAGACACATGTCGCTTGCAGACCCTTTAACAGAGAGCTGGTCGGGTGCAGAGGGAAGCATTTCCATCACGCTCCCTTCCCAGCAAAGGCATTGCCAGAATTGTGGCAGGAAGACGATGGGATAATGCCTCTTTTTGAAAGATCTGTACAATGTATTCCCAGTCCCAGGCTATTTCTATTGAAGTTCTGGAATGAGCCATGATTTTTGAAACCCGGTGTCAGGAATCTCTCCCTGCCAAGCTGCAGCCAGTAAGGGAGGAGAGAGGGCAGGAATACTTTGAAAGTCGGAATATACCAAAACAACAGGAAAACACAAGTCGAGCCAGGTCAAGGTCCAGTCCAAAGGTTCAGAAGGCAGAGATCCGTCCGGAGGGTTTCAGGGAGCAGGGGACACGAAGGTCATGAGGGCTTGCTAATAATTTGCTGCAAGCAAGGAGCAACAGTGCCGGCAGACTTAAATAGCCCCCATGAGCAGGTGCTGCTTGTTACTGCTTCCTCAGCCTAGTCCACGCAGCCTCCCTCTGAGCAGCCCATTTCAGCCCTCTATGTGATTGAAGGCTGATGGGCACAGCTGGCTGCAACTCCTCTGCATCACTGCTGGTTCCCTCTCCATCAAGAGCTGGCTGGGGCAACTCTGTCTCTGTTTGACCTTCCAGTGCAAGGGATGTTTGCAGGTTGACTTGCTCACTCCCTGGCTCAGCCCCCTGTGCAATCAGTTGCTCCTCAAGCACCACAGCAGCATCTATCACATCCAGTGCAGAAGTGTGGGGGGTCTCCTAATAAATTCTAACACATGCAGTTAATTAACACATCAGGCTCCATATTCTCTCTTTCTCCTTTACTTCTAGAAGGTCCCACTCATGACATGTCAATCTTTCTTCCTTCATTATACTTCCAAGGAGCAATGAAAACCCACCCACATCACATATAAAGTAAACAAAATTGAAAAGAGCAAAATCTTGGTATATTTTGAGCTTGAATGAGCCCTGACTGGATGTAGGGGTAGGAACAACCACTACAAGTTGATGCAACCCAGAAACATAACAGCCCAACATTTACTGGGCTATTGGCCCACCTGGAGGAGCCGTTAAATCTTCTTCTGATTTCATAACGACAGTCTCCATTTTGATTGATGACTCAGCCAACATATATATTAAAAAAGTATTTTACAGTTTTTATAACTTCAGAATCCACCTTTTGGTCATACAAATATCATAGAATCATGGAATCATAGAACCATAGAAATGCAGAGTTGGAAGAGACCACACGGGCCATCCAGGCCAACCCCCTGCTATGCAGGAACATCCTCAAAGCATTCCCGACAGATGGCCATCTAGCCTCTGCTTAAAAACCTCCAAGGAAGGAGACTTCACTACACTCCACAAATATTCTGTGTCATTTTTTTTAACTTCCTAATATTCAGCTGTAACTGTCCCCTTTTTGTACCTTCTTCCTTAAGTTTCATCAGCAATCATTCCAGACCTTTCCTGTTTTCAAATAATAATATGGTGTCATCTTTATACTATGGATTTTTTTCCACTTTAAACCTACCCCAAATAAATAAATGAAACCTACACTTATAATAACCCAAATAAGTACCAACACTGAGGTCTTGGAGGAAAAAAACCCAAAGGTCTCAAAGTTTCTCCTATCTTGCTCAAAAGTACCATGTATGCTCTACAGTGCAAATCCTCCCTCAGAAGCCTGAGAGCTGTCTTTGGAGAGTGGGTGGTGGAAAAACAGGTATTGGCTCATTTACTATTGCTTCACACGTTGCACAACTGACCAACATAGGCACTGAGGAGGTGCTGCAGAAGATTCAACCTGCCTCTCCAAGTCTGTTCTACAGTAGGCTGCTTTTCCCACCTGCTGTAAAATAGAACTGATAACATGAATGCTAAGCAGGAAGGGAAGGGTCAAGAGCATCGTTTCCGGGAATGTTTTCCTTCCTCAGTGTTACTACAGAAAGAACAAGCCCTCAGGATGAGAAATGGCAATTTTTACCAAGCCTAAATTGCACACTGGTTGAACTGAAAGTTAATATACAAAATGAACTCACAGTTCAATTATTTACTTAGCTGTTTTGTTCTGAAACATTTCATTTATGTTTTAAAAGTTAAAAAAAACTTTTCCATTTGATCAGGCCATATTCTGTTAAAAATCAGCACTTTCTTACCACCTGTAGTCAGTTACGTATCTCTTGGAAGCTCACGAACAAAACATGAAGCAAGAGCAAAAACATTCTTGTGTGGATTGTATCAACCATATCTTATTCAGACCACACATATATTTTTTGAATAGGATGAGTGGGATGGTTTGTTTTTGTAATTTGATTATGAGACAGAAAAATTACCATAATTAGAGTAATATAATTTTAAACAAAGCAGACTCTGAGAATATCATCTGATTAAAAATTATTCCAGAATATCCTCCTTATATGTTCCATTGTCAGGCTAGCGATAAAGAGGGGAGCTTGAATGAAAGGATGCCCATTAATACATACAAGATATAATGTTGGAACTGAAATGACTATAGCTGAACTGAAACAGTTACCAACTTTTATTGGTTACAGCTGTTTCAGCCTTGGTTCAGCACAGGACATGGATCCAAGCATCAGATGACCTGCCTACTATCAAATGACAGACACAGACAGTCTGCCTGGGTGCCATGGAACGACCCACGACTGGCAGCTACTGTGTAATTTCCACAGCCACGGGGGGATTAAGTAGTAATGACAGGCCTCCAAGGTACTCCATCCCAGCTGGCTCACCCCCTTCCCTAAATCCTCAAAGAAGAACCCTAAAGCAGGGAAACAGAAATAGGCATAAAGATCTCAGTATTTGCACAGGCAGTTCTACCTCCAGCTAGTGCTAGTGTTTTTTGCCATGCCACAGGGCTCCCTGGGAAGAAGATGGGCTACTGCGCATAGAAAATAGCAGCCCCCTTCATCTTTGCCATCCCGTAACTGACAAAGAGGAACTCCCAGTAAGCTGGGAGCCCACGCTTGCTTGAGAGGTCTCTTTAAATTGGCTTGAGGATAGAATATTTGAAAAATCATATTCTCCTATATGACCCTGTATAAAGCTTATGTTCTTCTAAGGCCCTATTATTATTATTATTATTATTATTATTATTATTATTAATTAGTATCTTGCTATACTCTCAATAATGAAAATCAAGGCAGCTTACAACATATTTACAACAATACAGATTAAAAACACAGTATACAAAAGCTTCAATAAAAGCATAAATATATTTTTTTTAAAAAATGATGAAACAATTGATAAAGTTAAAAGCATTAAACATTAAAAACATTAAAATTCATTAAAAGACAACATACCAACCTTAAAGACAACACTATATAGCATTTAAAAGCCTTCTCCAGTCAGTTTCCAAAAGCCTGGATACAAAGGTCTTAAGTTGCTGACAGAAGAGCAAAGATGGGGGCCATTCTGGCCTCTCTAGGGAAGGAGTTCCAAAGTCCGGGAGCAACCACCGAGAATGCCCTCTCCCTTGTTCCTACCAAACAAGTCTGAGAAGGTGATACAGGACAGAGAGATGGGCCTTTCCTACAATCTTACAGCTGTAACGTGCTCACTGTCCTTCACCTTCCATTACACCTTCCACCTCTTGGAGAGGTAAGATTAATGGCAAATGGAGACATGATCTCTTATGGAGCATTATTTTAACTACAGAACTCCCATCCCAGCAGGATTGGCTGACTCTCTCATCACTGGACTTCAAAAAACCTGGTTAAAAATGTATATAACCACCAATTTTTCACCATTTAGGGTTGCTCATGTTCTCCTATTTATTCTATTTATTTTATCAGTTGTCATTTTAGGATTGCTGTAGTTTCGAATTGTTATATTTTACTGTCTTTTTGTTTTTACTATAAATTGTTCCAAGGACTCACTGAAAAGTGATGTTATTAAGAAATACTCTAAACAAGTCGCGACCAAAAATTACTTGAATAAGGTTATTTATAATTTACTTCCATCAGGAAAACAGCAGTATTACTAGAATAATGTGTTCTAACTGCCATTCTCTATTGAGATCTAAGTCAAGACACGGACAAAAACTGCAAGAACTGATCCAACAATTGATATTACATTACAAGAATCCTGGTCTGTTCTTCCCATTATTTTCTATATTTATTAGAATGTGAATCTGCTTATATGTTTCCAGGCTGGCACACAAAATTAGTAAAACTTACTTTTAAAAAAAGTTTGGCCCAAGAAAGTAGATGTAATGGAGAAGGTACAAATGCTGGAAAGTGTTATGTCACTGTGAAAACTGGCATCAATTTAACAGCAAAAGAAACAACTTCTTTATAAAATGTTGTCCTGATTTTCTTCTTCTGTCGGTTTTTCCAGTAGACATTGAAAAAGCAAGCCACATCTCACTGAAATCAATAGCATTGCTTCCGCTCCCACTTAGTAAGGAAATGATGGTGCTTTTTTTCTTCTTCCTGGTTTTCTGGCAGTACATTTATACAGAAATACGAAGACAAAAATATGGTGCTTCTTTTGAAACTTCAAGACCCTATACTGAAACTTTCAAGTCTCTGGCATGTGGGCCATAAAATTCTACCCACACTATATATCCATGGAAGTGGATGGAATTGTGAATAGCAGCCTTAATGCTGGAATAGATAAGACCTTTTTTAAAAAATGGAATTGCACTGTTATTAGAATACTCACATTCCCATTTGAATCTGGCAAAAGCTACCACCAAGCCAAGCAAAACAGTTTCTGTGCCAAAACCAGAGCGAAATAGACTCAGAATGACCAGTTTTGTCCAAGACTGCCACAACCAACTCTAGGAACTCGTCCAAGAAAAGAATATAAGCAAAAGTGGATGGCTATTATAATCAATTATGGGCTCATAAGGACATTCATGGGGCCCAAAGAATCAGGAGTCTCCATGTATCTTCTTTGTCCATTCCAGGCAAACACATTTTTTATTCAAGCAGGCTTTTGGCACATAGGTTAGTCTGCCATGATGCTGGCTATGTCTTTTATTGCTGTGCTTTTAATTGCCCCTAAATCCAATGATTAGTCCCAACTAAACTACACCCATAGAATCAGTAACACATAGCAATTCCCTATTGATAAAATGTATCTACTCTAGTTGGGACAAACAATAGGATTTTGGTCACTGTCTTTATATTATTTAGCAATTTAATTTGCTTTTAGTCTGTGTTATTGTTTGCCACCTTTGAGCACCTTTATGGAAATGATTTTGCTTTAATGCAGCATAAACTGCTCACTTTTAGAAACAGGATTTTCTCATTCTCTGGAGCCACTTGGTCAGCACCTTCTACTGGATGTTATCAACTGTGTGGGTTAGGTGGCTATTAAATAAGCAGTAGACTATGAGAACAACTGGAATCCCTGCTTATAAAAAGTATCCTTTGTTCCTTTAAAATAGAAGGCCTGGAACATATTAGAAAAGATTTCAGTCTTAAGCAATCATATGGGTTCCACAGTGGTAGAAAGGAAGGTAATTAATTAAACATATTATGCACACTTACACTGCAGCCATTTCTGCCCTATACTGTTATAAAACTGTTAATCCACTTTCAACATCCTATGGAATCCTGGGGTTTGCAGTTTAGGGAGGAGCATTTAGGATTCTCAGCCAGAGAGCTCTTTGGCCTCAGCTAGTGATGCTGCAGCAGTTTGATTTTGCTTGAACCTACTGGGAAGGACAGGTTTCTACCCCTTCACTTCTCTCCCTCCCCAATGAATTGAGTTCAAACTACTTTTGCATTTTGAACTCAATTTCAAACAACGGAAGTAAATCAAGGATGAAGGGGGAGGTGAGAGGAGCAGGGAGAAACTGGTATATTTGAAATTGGCTGAAAAAATGGGACAACAGAGGATTAATTGGGATTGCCCTGGCCACATCAGGACAGATGGAGAGTAGATACACATACATGCACACCCAAAATATATTGTGTGTCCCTACAAGATATCACACACAGAGGAACAGTTCACAAAATGTGCTGCTGCTGAGAAAATCTGGAGAAGGAGAGGGCGAGGGAGGAAAGAGAGAGAACAGGGGACTGGAAATTTCACCTAAAGAGTGGCTTGGAAGGTGTGATGTTACCCAAAGCTGTGGGTATATGCCACTAATAGCTCAGATAGATTGGCAACAAGGCAAAGAACTGTTCATTAACTGTCTTTACAAAGCAGCTTCCAAGCCCTATCAGTTTTGACTCCTCCACTCGGCCTTTCCCTTTTCCCCCTGAACCAGGAACTTCTCTCAAAGCAGGTGGTATCATCATTCCAGCTAATCAAAATGTCCTGGCACTTTGCTTTGGGAGACCTGGTTCCCACTATGATACTGCTGCAAAATTCTCTATCAGATGGTGCTGAGAAGGGATCTTAAAGCTAATTTAGCAACCAACGCTAGCCTTAATTGTAGCTAAGAATGGATATACCAGCTTGTTTCCAGTCTATCTGAATTTCATATATTCAGTCCATTTCACTACCACATTAATCTGGGATTCATCTGTGAGTTCCAACAAAAGTTTGTTCATGGACCTCTTGTCCACAGTCCCCTGGCGGCTTGGTCAAATCCTGTAGCTTTTAGTGTCCAGGCACCTAGGCACAGATGGTATTCACCCAGCTGCTTTACTCAGAACTTTCTGTCTATAGAATTCCACCTCTTCAGCTTTCTCTTTGGTATTTCCCCTTGGAAGGTTCATCAACATTTCATATTCAATATATTAAGAGTAAACTTTTCATGTTTCGTCCCAAGCCCTTTTGTTACCCACTCACTACAAAGCTTTCTTTATTCTTGATTAGTATCTCTACTGTACTCTGCATTTTCAGAACAATATTTTTTTCCACTCAAAACATTTTCAGCCACTTTTCAAAGTTGTTGGACATCATCCAATGGGTTATAGACATATTAAACCATAAAATCACAATTCAGTTATACAGTTTAAAGCAACAGGGGATGAACATCAAAACAGCTGGATTATATAAACTGTAATTTTTTTAAAAAAATCATAAAATAAAAAACTAAACACAGAATCAATAGCAAGCAATTTAAAACCAGTCTGAGGAAAATAAATGTAAATCCTGGAATTTATAAATCAATAATCTCAAAGCCAGCAAATTTTAAAATCTATAGTGTTGCACAGATATAAATGTATTTACTCTCTGTCACAGCACTGAGACTACCTTTGGTAAAAACTCTTGTTAGTAAGCATAACATTTTCTCCCTGGTACAGATGTACCTTGGTTAGCAAAGCTTCTGGCAAAGAAGCTCCTTTTTACAAGTGTTTTTATGGGAGCCCAGCCCAGGCCCCCTTTCTCATCTTTAATTGCAGCTTTGGCTTTGGGTGGATGGTGAAAGTGGGGTGGGGAAAACAGACTTTCAGTTATGGGTTGCAGCAACATGTCTTCAATAAACAATAAAATAAAGTTTGATCTGGGAACCAATCTGGGATTCTACGCTTGGTGCTCCTACTGTGGCTGTGTGTGCTTATGTACAACAGGCAAGTTGAGCAGCTGCCTCTAGAATCACTTACTGAGCAAGCATGAAGAGCAAAGGGGAAAGCAGATTAACCTACCTTACCAGAAATCCTGGCATTACGAAAAAGCACCAATCTATGTTTCACCACCAAAATGGAAATCATAAGAAAAGTAGAGGCTGTTAGAAAGTTTTTTTAAAAAATCATACTGGAATGCATTTTGGAAGAAACTTTCAAGTGGGTTCTAGAAAATTCAAAATGTTCTTGCTTACTTATACAAGACTTATCTGACCATGTTCTACCATTTCACATGAGCATATTGTTAGTTTTGAACAAAATAATTACTTAAACAAACTGCTCTTCTTTTTTGTGGTGTAAAAACCTACCAAGAGCCAGTGCTGTGCAGTGGTTTGAGTGATGGACTATGACTCTCAAAACCAGGGTTTGATTCCCACTCGGCCATGGAAATCTATTAGGTGACCTTGGACACATCACATTCTCTCAGTCTCAGAAAATCCCATGACAGGTTTGCCTTAGGACAGTGGTTCTCAACCTGTGGGTCCCCAGATGTTCATGGACTTCAGCTCCCAGAAGCCCCAGCCACTATGGTCAATGCTCAGGGCTTCTGGGAGCTGAAGTCCACGAACATCTGGGGACCCACAGGTTGAGAACCACTGCCTTAGGATCACCGTAAGTCAGAAATGATTTGAAGGCACACAACAACAAAAACTTCCACCTGCAGCTCAATGACTCTAGCTTCAGCTGCAGGTGTACTACAGCAGAAACGAAGAGGGGGGAAAAAACCCAAAGCAGGACTAAAGAAATATGTATCAGATATCAAGAGAAATGGAAAAGAAGGATCAGATGACACACTGTGTGTAATTCGATCCCAAGCCACATAAGAGACAATTTTGTGTCTGATGTGACATCAAAGCCTCAAACATAAGCTGGTAAATCAGGACATAACTGTACTAATGCTGAGCACTTAAACAGAGATATTTAATAAATATGTTCCTAACCCGCTCTTTGAAATCAACAGGGCTTTAGCTTTTGATCATCGATCATCCATGACCTGTAATGTTTATTCTTTCCAAGAAAACAATGTAAAATGTTGGAAGATGCACATCATAGCTTTCTATATTGTATTTATGATACATCTGTTTGTCCATATAATCCATTAAACTCTACCACAAAAGAAAACAGATGTAGAAGGAATGATGTTTCTTGCTAAGATAAATCTTACAGTAGAGTTCTGATAGTATCTTTCAATATACAGCCTCTTTCATGAAACTCAACATTTACACTGAAGCAAATCCCACTGATTTTATAAAACCTTGCTTCTGAGTAAGCATGCTGAGATGCAAATATGCATATTACCTTCTCCACTAACAAGCTTTTTCCATTAACTGTATGGGATTTACTTCCATTTATCCACAGGACTGAGTTCTATAGACTATACTGATTTTAATAAGCAAAAATTAGTGATGAAATCCTGCTTGCTTTTTTCTATCTATATAGTAAAGATAAATCTCTATATGTACATGAATAATTTCCTTCCTCCTTTGTGTATTTGCATTTCATATACTATGCAAATTGCAAGCATATATATGGCAACATAGTCAAATACATGGGTATTTCATTGATTTTAGTGGTAGAGTTAAGCACTTAGTTCTCTCACAGTGAAACAATGAGGCTTTAAAGCACCCAATGTTTAAGGTGCTTTTTAAACTATGTGGGTTGCATACAGGAGTACATTGTTTCTGCCAGTAAATCATTTCTTTTTCTTTCTTAAGAAGTAAAGTTAAATTATATTTCATTAAAATGAGAAACTCTCCCACCTTATCCTTAAACATACTGAAAAACCTGTTTTGCCACTCATGCTATCTATATTATTTCCTACTCAGTTCTACTCATTATCTACTTATGTATAGAGATTGGGCAACATGCTGCCTTCTTCAGAGTTTTAAAAGACAAATACTATGAGTCCTTTTACAGTGGCCCATCAGATGTCCTATGGAAAATGCATGTAAGCCACTCTGAGATTTTTTGTTTGTGAAGAAACAGCAGAATGTAAGTAGACTTCAAGCGTTTTTTAAAAAGAAGCAAGATGAATAAAATCCCTTGGTTATGACTTCTTCAGTAGTTGCCTATTTTCAGTCCCAGTTCAAAGCACTACTCATGACATATAAACCATATAGTACTTAGGACCAGGTTACTTCAAGGATTGCATTATTACTCGCAAGGCCTGCAAGGGCTTTGAGATCTTCAAGGGTGGCCTTTCTTTTGGTCCAACCATCCTCACAACTACACATAGTGAGGACACAAGAAGGGACCTTCTTGCTTGCCACACCATGGCTCTGAAACTCACTACTAAGGGGCTAGGGTGTGCATATGTGCCTTCAAGTTGCCTGTTGACTTATGGCAACCTCATGACTTTTATATGGTTTTCTTAGGCAAGAAGTACTCATAGGTGGTTTTGCCAGTTCCTTCCTCTGAAATATAGCCTACTATATTTTGTACTCCTTTGTGGTCCCCCATCCACGAAGTAACCAGGCTTGATCCTGCTTCACTTCCAAGATTAGACAGGATCTGGTGCCCTTGGGGTAACAGCTCTCCAACTCCCCTTCCATCAGTAAGGAAAGACTTACTTAAAAAAAAAATCCAAGCGGACTTTTGACAACTAACCATTTGCCAAAGAATGGGACTTCTCACAATGAAGATTACTTTTTCCTCTTAATGACATGTAATGATACTTATTTTAATATTGGAATTTGTCTGTATTTTAATTGTATCTTGCCGTGACCTGGCAGAGGAGAAAAGTCTCATATAAATCCAATAAACATTTTTTTAAAAAACGCTCTTTCTCATTGAGATTACTGTAATCCAGTGTAAAAAAGTCTTATGATCTCAGTCTTAAAGAAACTTTTCCATGTCACATTGTTGACCCAGCTAGCTCGATGTTGTACTGAATACTGTTCTGACAAAAAATAGTTTCTCTAGGATTCCATACAATCCTCAATCTTACCTGGAACACATTTGGCAGAACCTAGAATTTTTTAAGCTATAAAGCATGTGCTCTACCAGTGTGCACATGCCTACTCTAAGGCTTAGAGAGCAAGGGTGGGATCCATAAGGCCCACCAGAGGTTTTGAACTCCCAGTAGCCCTAGCCAGCACAACCAATGGTGAAGAATTCTGGAAGCTTCAAGCCAACATCCTGAAGGCCACTTGGTTGCCGTCCTGGCTAAGCAGACATACCTGGGAATAGGTCTACTGAATGATGTGGGACTACTTGTTGCATGAAGAGGCACAAACTAGTTTACATGTTTCATTCATTTCAAATGGAATTGACAGATCTCATCTCAGCAATCCAGCTGAAATCAACAGGACATAAATGGGTTTCTGTTTGTTTCACTGTACTTTTTAAAGTAAGGTTCAGACTTGCCAAAACATAACCACTTGTTCTGTATGTCCACACTGACACAGAAATAAGTTCTGTTTATTAATTCCATAGGAGTAATTTCTAGAAAGGGGAGTTAGGACTGTGATCTTTATATGTTTAATTGTGTCCCACTGAAATTAATGGCATCTATTGCTGCCCACACATATACTATGTTTAAGTGGTACAAAGTGACCTATTAGAATCCACAGGGAAAAACACTTCCACTGTTACCTGAAATAATTACACACTAGCTCAGTTACCCAGTTTTATTAAATAGTGCTAAGAAGATATATATCATCCCAAGCCTTTTCGAGGCACAATGTTGGGTGTGAGATGAAAGCTACAATCTGTGTTACTCTGTTTATTGTATTCTTCTTTAATTTTATCTGGCATGCACTTAAGAATCAGTAACACAGATTAGATCCACTAATCTGCTGGCTTTATTTCCTGAAAGGTGGAAAGTCCATACTTCCAGCAATCATCAAACCAACTTTCAAGTACTTCTTAAGAGCACAGAAGGATGAAGCATTAACTTAAACTGGCATTAAAAAGGTTACAACAGTATCCTTTCCACTGGGCACCATTCACATTATTTCCTGAGACGTCTTGCCTATAAATTCCAACGCTTTTTAAAACAGTTATTTTAACAGGCTTAAAACAATCCTTACACCTGTTGATCACCTCCTTCCCACTGCAGAAGCGTCTTTCACTTCAAGCCAAAACAACTCAGCCTGTGCAACTTTATTTCGGTGGCCAGTTTTGTTTGGGTTTTTAAAAGAGTCTACTGGTAGCTTTTGACTCCTGGCCAGACTTCCGTTTCTTTCTTTCCCCTCCTAGTTCCATCATCCGACTGACGGAAAAAACTGATCAAGGATTTCCAGATCTGGACCTTCAAAGAAGGGGGAGAACGAAGCTTGGCGAGCGCGCCTCCTCGGGCGATCCCGCGCCCCTTCTTCAGGCCCACGAGCCAGGACTTGAAATCCTTCGGAGCAAGCCCTTCCGACTCCGGGGGGAAGCTGGGCCACTTCCGCACTAGACTGTTATAGCGCTATTATCCCATTTTCAACATCCTATGGAATCCCGGGTTTTACAGTTTAGCGAGGGGCCAAAGGCGCAGGCAATGTGAAATAACAGCGCTATAACAGTCTGGTGCGGAAATGGCCACGGTTCCAGTCATCCTCTCTTCGGGCAGCCCAAAGAATAGTTTTAGAAAAGAAAAGAGAAAGGCTCCTCCTCGCCTCCCCCGACACAAGCAACTTTCCCTACCCTTGCCTCCCCCGCTACGCCCCCTTTGCCCCGTGGACTCCCCCGCCCCCGCAAGAACGGCAAAGCGGCGCGGTGCCCGTCTCTCACCTCACTCCGCCCGCCACCTCCGGGCCGCTCGGCAGCCCCTCTCCCCGCTGCGAAGACCCCGCGACTGGCGACGAGGCGGGGGCGCGAGGGACGGCGCGCGCCTCCGGCTCTCTCCCCGCGGCGACCCCGCTTGGAGACACGGCGCTCCGACCACCCGGCGTCGGTCTCTCGCCCCGAGCGCCTCCGGCGGGAACTTCGCCCTCCGACGCTCCGCGCTTGAGGGAACGCTGGCGCTTTGAAGCGGAGGCAAAGGCGCGGCGGAGCGCCTCATTCTACGGCCGCGGGAGCGGCGGCGGCGCGGCGGCGGCGGCGGTAGAAGCCGAGGAGGAGGAGGAGGGAGCGCGGGCGGGGCGAGGAGGAGGAGGAGGAGGAGGAGGAAACGGGCGAAGTCGAGGCCGCCCTGGCCCCGGCTGGGCGTCGCCCCTCGGCCTGGGTGGGCGATGGGGAGCGGGGGAGCCGTGTTGCCCTTCCCTCAAGCGTTATAATAAAAGACAGACGTATAAATAGTCCTGTGTACGGACACGACGAACCCAAGGAGTAGGGCGAAATCCGCAGACGGCCCAAGGCGTGTTGCCGCCTGAGGCGGAGGGCCAAATGGCGCCCTCCTTCATTTCCCCAAGTGAAGGTGCATGGAGCTCAAAGCCACCCAAGTTATTTCGGTGCAAGAGGCAGAAAGCGCCACTTTCCGTCCCTTGCGCTGAGGATGCAGGGAGTAACGAATTAAATAGTGTGCTGCTGTTTCATGAGAACCCAGATCTGCTGCTTGCTGTAGGCACTTCAGCCCCACCTACTCCCAGGGTCGGTCTTGATGGAATCCAGAGGGCACTGAAAAGTGTTGAGCACCTGCTCAGAGTAGTTGTCCGTTTCTTTGTTCGTTGCCCACTCCAATACTGTCTGGCCTGATTGGCAGAGGCCTCCCAGCATCTTCAGCAGAAGACCTGGGCTGTTGTTAACCTGGGCATCTCAGACAAGAGCTCAGCTATGGAGATGCAGTCCTTTCAGTTACAAGCCACTAGATTTTAAGTGCATAATTGCTTAAATGCTCCATCTTTTGATTTACATGCACTTTAATTTCCCTTGGATTCCGTTCACCCTAGGAGAACAGTGAACCATCAGTGGAAATGGGCAGGAACACTGTGGTGGAAAATCTGAGAGAACTACAAGTTGAATAATTTAATGGCGAGGGTGTGTGTGTGGAAAGACTATGAAACTTTAGGGCAAGTGTGAGGAAAATGTGATACTCTGGTTGCTGTTAGACTCCAAGGCCCTTTCCATACGGACAAGACATGGGGATGCGGAATCGCCATGACACTTCCACAGGATGTTGTCATGGCCCCATCCTTCTTGCGTTGCCAGCTGGCGTAATCACAGGGTAAATCATTGACAGATTTTCTCTGTGAACGTCCGCTGATCACATGACGCTCCCGTACTTACTTTGCCATATAGAAGGGCAGGAAGCTCAATGGAGGCCCCAGCGCAATGTAAGAAAAGGCCCAGCTGCACTGCAGAAGGAAGAGGTGCGTCCATTGCGCTTCCTTTGGCAGGGAGCCAGTTCGGTGTGGGGAGGAGTGTTCCTGTCACACTCCCTGCTGGGATCGCAACCAGAAGAGGATGGGATAAGGTAAGGCCTAGGAAAGGCCTAAGTCTCATCATCCCCGGATAGCATGGCCAACAGTCAGCATTGCTGCGAGCTGTATTGTAACAACGTTTGGAAGGCCAAGTTTCCCCATTCTTTTATGGGAAGAGAAGAATGCTAAGAACAGAATGCTAAAAATGAAATAGATTTTTATCTGTAGAAGACCACTAGGAAGGAATTGTGCAAGGGAGAACTCCATCTTTGTCATTTCCAGAACATCTTCCTTTTTTTTTTCTTTGCCCTTTGATCTTCTTTTAGGTCTGCTTTAAGTCTCTTCAGTGACTTCCATGTGGCCAGTAAATCTGTTCTTGTTTTAGCCCAAACTTGAAAGGAGATGTCCAAGCTGCTGAATCTACAGCTCTTTCAAAGTACAGAACAATACCTGGTCCTAAAGCATATTCACTGCCCCACTGACATGGAAGCCAATAGTGCTATTGAGTTTCTTGCATCACAGCATAGTGAGGGCTACTGCCTATGCTAAGGAGAAGATTCTGGAAGCTATAGTTCCTCAAATATTTTTCCTTCCACCAAGTTCTGGATTCTGTACCCAGCTTATCTATCTGGAGAATGCTAGCATACTGGATGAAAAGTGGCAAGTGTGGCAAAGTGTGTTGTTCATTCTCAGGTTCTATATATTTAAAGGTGGGTTATGGAATGATTTTAATGATTGAGCAGATTTCTTTTTAGCCTCAGAGTGAACAAAGTGGAAACACTATTGTGAGAGCTATATCTGCCAAGCTACTATGAGAATTTCTGAGAGATATTTTGTAGAAGGACAGGCATCTGCCAGTGTATTGTGCAACCATATGGATGTTGGCAACATCCATTAAATCAATCTGCATCATTAATATAAAGTGTATTGTTTATGTTATTTGCCACCAGTGGTTTCTAGGCCAGCAGCACCTAGGGCAAGCATGGAAGTTGCAATGGGCCAGGAAGGACTCCAGCGGCAGTGGCAGTTGTGGTGGGGGCCGCAGCAGTGGGCATGGTGGTAAGTGGAGAGCAGCAGCGGTACCCACGGGGGGGGCAATAGGCAGGCACGGGTAGGCAGCGGTGGGCACAGAGGGACAACAGGTCAGCGTAGGAAGGCAGCAGCAGGCATGAGGAGGCAACGGGCAGCAGCAGGCAGGAAAGTGCCTCCCCCAGGTATTTGCACCCAGGGCATACACCCCAGTTGTCCCACCCTAGATCCACCTCAGTTTGCCACTCTGATTTACTGTATACTATATTGCTCTATTGAAGGTAGTAGACAGATCCTGGAGTGTAAAGACTGAGTACTAAAGTTAGTATTGAATTGAATACTAAAGTTAGGATTGTTCGTGCCATCATATTTCCCATTTCTGTGTATGGTTGTGAAAGTGGGACAGTGAAGAAAGCTGATAGGAAGAAAATTGACTCATTCAAAATGTGGTGCTGGAGGAGACTTCTACAGATACCAGGGACCGCTAAAAAGATAATCAAGTGAGTCCCAGAGCAAATCAAGCCTAAATTCTCCCTAGGAACCAAGATGGCTAAACTGAGGCTGTTGCATTTTGGCCTTATCGTGAGACGATATGACTCACTAGAAAAGAGAACAATGCTTGGTAAGGCAGAAGGCAGCAGAAAAAGAGGAAGACTGCACTGCAGATGAGGGAAATCTGCATTGCAGATTCAAGGAAAAGACATCCCTGAATCTGCAACCTCTGAGCAGGGTGGTTGAGGACAGAGTAGCCTGGAAGGCTCTCAGCCATAGGATCGCCACAGGTCAAAGTCAGCCTAAAGGCAGTTAACAACAAAAACAATTATTGCAGTCCACATTGATTCAGAACATTCTAGAAACATTTCGTCATGAGTTTTACATTCTGAGGCCAAATAACCTTTATGTTGGAAGGTCCCTTCCAGCTTTATGATTCTAAATAAAAAGGTTCTAGCTGCTACGAAATGCAGCTGAAAATCCTTATCATATTTAAGAATAACTGTACACTGTGTGTGTCTATGGCCATTTCTGCACTAGCCTGTTATAGGCCCCTCCCTAAACTGCAAACCCCAGGATTCCATAGGATGTTGAAAGTGGAATAATAGCACTATAACAGGCTAGTGTGGAAATGGCCTATGTCAGAGCTTTCCAAACTTTTTCAACATTCATCATTTCGTGACACACTGATTCAGTTTTACTAGCAAACCAGAGGTACCCAGAGGCATATCTAGGGTGAGGAAAGGCAGCCCCCGCATCCTGGCCCACTGCTCTCGCCCTTGCCAGGAAAGGACCCAGCAAGAGCAGCGGCGGGGGAAAGGCAGTCCCCTCCCACCCGGTCCTTGCCCACTGCCATTGCTCTTGCCTTAGGAAGGGCCCCAGCGAGAGTGATGGCAGCTGGCCGGGCTCGAGTGGGAGGTCTTTCTCTGCTGGGGAGGCAACAAACCAACACACTACAGGTGACACACTAATGTGTCTGAACACACTGTTTGGAAAGCCCTGGTCTATGTAACGATCTTAAAAGAGAATCGCTATAGCTTACTTCTTGTTCACTGTGCCTCTCTTTATTTTCCCAACCAGCTTGGCCTGTTAGTTTTAGTCATTGTGCTCCTGAAGCTTTGTCATTTCCTATAAGAATTCACCTGAGAGAAATCTCTTCTGTACACAATGGAACTTTCTCCTGAGTATGTATGTATAGGATTTGCATTATAAATACTTTGTATGCCTTCCTGATTCCTGAAAGTAAAGTTAGCCTTCTGGGGGAGCTGTCACACATATGTATGTTCTGTGGTTCACAAGTGAGTGAAAGAAACCATAGCAACCTGTGTTTGTGTCTGTGCACGCATGTATACACTTCCTAATCTCCTTTAAGATTTGTTCTGGGAGAGCTGGGTGAACCGCATGTCATCAATGAAGTATTTTTTAAAAAATAAGTTACAAAGATGAAAGAGGAAAAATATAGATGCTATCTGTTTTGTTTCTAACAAAGTGAGGGACAAGAATCTTATATTCACAGTATATTCCTTTATTTTCCCAATTGAAATGCAAAGCAGCAATAATCAAACAAACTCCATGGAATATTTGGGAGTAAACATTTCAAGAAGAAAGAAGTAAGACTGCCTAGGTCAAACAGTACTTTCCTGGTGATACTAAAACTGCTCTAGGACCAATCAATTTGCTGAAGATGGAATGACTAATACAAAGAACAGTATAGTAATATAATGGCATTGTTTATCTATGTCAAATACTATGAGGAATAGGGGAGGGAGATGGCTATGTATAACTTGAAAAAGATATCTATCCCCAAATATTGAAAGGGGTATTTTAGCAGTGGATTCCTATACTGAGAGGAAGTTGCAGTATTGTGGATCCCTTACAATTCAATGTTTGTATGACTTTGTATGATCTCAATGGGAATGTGTGTAGCAAGAGTCATATCTAGTCCAGTCTACTACAGATTTTTTTAAAAAAATACAGTAGGTCCTCGTTATCCATTCAGGTTTGGTTCCAGGACCCCCTGTGAATACAAAAATCCATGGATGCTCAAGTACCATTCTGTACAATGGTGTAGTAAAATGGCATCCTTTATATAAAATGGCAAAATCAGAGTTTGCTTTCTGGATTTTTTTTTTAATATTTTCACATCATAGTTGGTTGAATCCATGGATACCAAATCCACAGATATCAATTCAGGCAAACAGAAATAAATATTCATATGTAAGGCAGATTAACAACACAATAGGACAATATAACTGGTGTGCCTTGTGTATTTGCCACCTGGAGTGGATCATTTTCTTATATCTCAGGGCAGAGAGAGAAACTATCTGTCAATCAGTGTCTTGCTAATGTTATTGATATTTTACAAAAGTGAATATTGAGGATAAGAAGCCACTCAGGCCAGGCCACTGCCACTATGCCAGCTGGTACCTTTTCTCCGTTTTTAACAATCAGCTCCAATACATTTCCGATTGGAAAGTTCAATGAAACGCACGCATGCACGCACGCATACACGCACACCATTGTTGACTGTGGGAGGCGGAAAACATTGGCCCAGTTGTTAAAGAAAATTCAAACACTCATAAAGGCAAGTTTTACACTTGTTTCACCATCTAAACAAGGCTGATGGGCTTATAGGCTCATCATGCTTACTCAAAAGATGTCTCAGGTTTAGGCAGGGGCATTTAGAATTTAGAATTTAGAGAGCTCTTTGCTGTGTGTGTGTGTACAAACTGTTTGCAAATGGGGTAGACCACACTTACTGTCCCAGTCTCAGGACTATATGTATTCACTGACTATATGTACAAACATTCTAGTTTAAGTGTAGTACCACTCAGATGTGTGTGTGTGTGTGTGTGTGTGTGTGTGTGTGTGTGTGTGTGAGTGTCAAGCATAGTACCTTCTTTGTGTACACATATTAAATAGAATATGACTGCCACCATTAGATCAGATAACTATGCCTCTACGTCTCAAGATATAAGATATGTAAAAGGTTTTCATTTCCAAAAATTGGCTCTTTGGTAAATAAAGTCTTCTTCTGCACATCCTCAGACTCTGTCACTCTTTTTGACATTGGATTCATCGAATGTTACCAGTCCCTTCTGCTTTTGTTCTAAGTCTCAGGAGCAAGACAAATCCACTACTCTTTGCATGACAGTGACAAAGTGGTTGGAGGTGGGATTTCTTTCGTTTTGCGTTTCTGCAAAGTGACAAACTTATGCATTCTCTTCCACTAAAATCTCTTTGTTCAACTTGAATTTTATAGGTTTGCCAAGGGATTTGATGAATGATCCTGCACAAGACTTGGCAGTAACGCTAAACTGCTAGATAAATGAACCTGATCAAACTTTCTGCTGGCATCTATTGTGTTGGGGTAGCTGAAGATGTGCAGATCAATAAAGGACCACAACAGTCCTTTATTGTTGCATAACAAGTGTAGAAATAAGCTCTTATGAGCTAATGCAGCAAGCAAATTTACAGGGTTCTCCAAGTGCTCCAAAAAGCACTAACATGAAACCGCAGCATTTCCTGGCATACACAGTGAATTCTTCTTTCCGCCTCTGGTGCAGCCACAAACTGCCTGCTTGACATTAACCACAGTTTATTGTTACACTGAAAAGCAATGAAATGTGGTAAACAAGCTTCCAAGAGTGGACAAGCCATATTTCCTCCTATCAATACCATTCGATACCATGAGCTCCTTTTGCTGCCAATGAATTAGCAAGCCCACTATCAAACACTGAAAATGGAAGTACAGCAGTAACAATGTAGGTGGATAGGCAATTTGGCTTGAAATAAAGGTGTATGCTCCCTATGTACTTCATTATCAGGTAAATTACTGTTGTATTACATTGCAGTTTCAGCTATGCAGCAGCAGATTTATCAGTAATCTGCCACAAAAAGTGATGAAGGTCCTGGATGTAGCCCATTGGGCTTTTTGTTGTTCACCTTAAATTAATCTATGGTTTATCAAATCTTCGCTTGTTAATAAACCAGAATTTAATCTAATCACAGTTTGCCCTTCTTTGACATATTGATAAATCAGGGTTAGTATTAATAGAAAATGGAAACTGTTAACCTCCTTATGGTATCCCAAAGGATGAGGAAAGAAGGAAGTGAATAACCCCAGGTAATTATCTCTATGTGCCTTTGCTACATCAAAGTGATCTAACACACTGTTATTCAGAGGTCAGCATTTTTCAAATTTTTAAAAAAATATTGAACTATGTTTCAAAAGACGTTAAAAAACACTCTGTTCATTTTCTATCACCACTTAAGTTTGTAAGATGTACCTCACGAAATCAGAGGCTAGCATTTTCCTATTTTTATGAAATCTGATCACTATTGAAGATGAAAGCCAAACATACATTTTACAATTATTTGCTTCTCTTTATTTTACTATATATTATGCTGAACAGAGCTTACTCTAGAGTTTGTGGAAGCAGAATGAATTTAATATTGGCATATGTTTATGGAAAGTATACATGTCAGAGACATATCAGATAGAATAATGGCAAAAAAAAGGGAAATTTCCTCAAGATATCATGTAATTTCTGATTTGCTTTTAAATTGGACATGAACATATTGCAAAATATGAGCCATCAAGATTATCTTCATTAAAATTTGGCTTTAGTTATATAAAACTAACCAAAAAGACCTGCATACAGATCAAATTATAAAATTGCTGGCTCGTGTCCATATGACAATAAAAATCAAATGCAGAGTGAACAAAAGAAAATTCCAAATTCAGTTTAACCCCCATGAACTAGGATTAAAAAAAAAACTTACACAGCATGAATTGTTAGATATTATCTAATCCGCATGAGGACTCTGGTATATTACAACATATAAAAATGCCCTATGTTCAAAGGAGTGCGTGTCCAAAATCATATGTATTCTACCCAATACATGCAGCCAGAAAACACAAGAGAAAATAACAGTGAAATAAAATGACATAAAATAATAAAAAGTCTATTTTTTGTATTGTGGTATATTTGTTGTTGTTCTTGTTGTTTTTGTGCCTTTAACTTGTTTCTGACTTGACAACCTTGAGGGGTTTTCTTGGCAAGATTTGTTCAGAAGGAGAAAGTGACTTGGTTCAAGGTCAGCCAGTAGACTTCCAGGGCTGAACAGGGATTGGTACCTTGGTCTCTAGAGTCACAGTCCAATGCCCAAACCGCTACACCACATTGGGACCATTTCCACCCTACAGCCCCATCCCAGCATGGGGACACATTGAAGCCAGGCCGCTACGTGTGCTACCACACGGCATCATCGCAATCCTGCTCCTGTCGTGTCCCCAACCGTTGCAATTGCGCATTATATACTACTACTGGAAATAATCTGGTAATAGGCACCTTTTGTGTGATGATCACATTGGCTGGGGCCATGCAGAAATGGCGGAAGCACTATCTAGATGCTTCCTTTCTCAGTGCAGCACAGGAAGAGGCCAACTGCATTACGAAAGGAAGGAGCATGTCCCGACTGCTACTATCTGCTGACAGCCAGCTGGGTGTGGAGGGTAGCATTCAGGACACACTCCCATCTCAGCAAAGCCACAGCCGGCATGATGCTGGGTCATCATGGGATGGAGGTAAGGTGAGGAAAGGGCCTGCCTCTCTGCATTTCTTGATGTCACTGAATTCTAACATCCATCCACCATGGAAGAAATTGTGTCCTATATATATAAAGGAAGGAATTCAAGAAAGAAAGAAAGAAAGAAAGAAAGAAAGAAAGAAAGAAAGAAAGAAAGAGAATTTCCCCTTAATAGGAACAACCATAGTCTTTCACTTCTGCTTCGCTATGTCATGGCTTGAATAACAATATGAAATTGGCTAGGACAAAAAAGGAGTACTCCAGTGGCAAAATTCAACAGATTTTCCCCCCAAGAATTTTGGTCCTCATTCTTTTTGTTAAAAAAACAACAACTGTCTGAACATGGCAAGAGGCTGAATTTTGGCAATATTATATATTTTAATTTATTTTTACATTTGTAATGTATATTTGGATTATATGCATCTTTATAAATTCTTTTTCTATTTGTATTTCTTTTTGTATTTGTATTACTACCTTCCTTCCCATCTATTTTCCTTTTAAAATATACATGGTATATCTTAGGCAAGCTCTTTGTTTTATTGTTTTATTTTTGTACAGCATCATGTACATTGGTGATGCCCTATAAAATAATAATAACTACAGTCGACATCATGGCCCATCCTTCCTAGTTCACGAAGATTAAAAAAAATATTTTATGCTGTTGTACGTTACATAGTTGAGTTCTTTTTAGGACAGTTCATAGAATTAGACTGTTGTTTCACCAACCCTGAGTATTGTCTACACTAGGTATCCTCCAGTTGTAATGCACTACAAATTCTATCATCTCTAGCCATCATGGCCACTGAAAATTGTATTCCATCACATCTACAGAGCACAAAGTTGCAGAAGGCTGTTGTACACTGACTAACAGTCACTCTCCAGGTTTTCCTGGATATGGCAAGCTAGAGCTGTGTTTTGTTATTCAAAGGAGATCAATTAGCAGGGTAAGTAATAATAATATTTTGTATGTCTTGTCTCTTTTAGAAAAGTTTCTTCTTCCTTTACAGCATGTTCTGGTAAGATTTGCCCTCATGAAATTTTGTAATATCTCAACATCTTAGGATTTGAAAATTCTAAAATACTTTAATAGCTAATACACTATTATCTGTTTGTAGGTTTTGCAATTACAGGACAGAGCAAGCTGCTCTTTCTGGGTTTCCCCTGGCAATACTGCAATGAGAGTTTTGTCAGATTCCTCAAAAGCGACAATAGCCCCCTTCCCCTCCCATACACACAATGATCAGCTTTTGAATGGGCAGAAGATCCAAAGAATAATGTTCTCCATAAAGATTGACAGTGCAGTGGGGCAATGATAAATCTATTGGCCAGTATTCTACACCAGCCAATTAGTTAAATATAATGATGGGTAACTATTCTGTATTCATGGTTGCTACTTAGTCACAATTGTGACTGGAATCCCACCATTGTAACCCCTCCAACCTACTTTACCAGGCGTCAGCTGCATGGGGAGAAGTAGATCCATTTTTGCCAATGATTGCAGCATGAGCGAGTGACATTTCCATCAGTTTTGGTGAGTCAAGCCAGGAGAGGTTACTTATATTTAACTAAGTAGCTGATGTAGAATACTGGCTGTTATTCTTTGAGCAAGCAGCACTGTACATACTATGAAGATTAATAAAGTAGAACAATGATGGTAAAGTGTTTTGGCAAGTATGCTACAAGTCAAGTCCAAACTGCGAGAAAAGGATATTAATGCCATAACAACTCATCTTTGAGTCTGGGACAGGCTCCAAATTCTATGCACACACACCCATCTGAGACCCTGAATCACATAAGTTGGGAGGAGGGGATTCTGGAAGAGTGTAAAGTCTGGGTAAAAGACTGAAATATGTGCATCCACAGAATAATTGCTAAAAATTTGGTCAAATGCTTATGAGCATTTAAGAGGTGATGCCTATGTGATTCTAGCCCTGTCTTCTGCTTGCTCCAAAACATATACAGCCATGGGTTTATGTCCTCCCTCCACAGAGAATTGAAAACCTCAACAATTAGGGATTCTATTACTTCTGTTACTTTAGAGTAAGAGTGGGGAATGAATGGCTTGCAGGTCATACACAGCCCTGGGGATGCCATTTTGTGGATCTTGAATCTCCCCACTGGAGGCCTCCCAGAGCCCCAAACCTCTTCCAAATTTAAGGGGGGAAAGTCTAGATTTCCAGCCAAAGATGCCTCTAATCCAGTGGTTCTCAACTTGTGGGTCCCCAGATGTTTGTGGACTTCAGCTCCCAGAAGCCCCAGCCACTATGGTCAATGCTCAGGGCTTCTGGGAGCTGAAGTCCACAAACATCTGGGGACCCACAGGTTGAGAACCACTGCTCTAAACCAAAACTTGGCAGTTTGTGTCCCTTGGCTTCTGCTACTCTGACCACCCCAGAAGAAATTTAAAAATCAGCAATTTTAAGGCAACTCTCAGAACAAAGACCATAGCCAAAGACATGAAGCCTCTTTTCCCTCCTTCCTGTTATTCATATGTTGCCAGGTCAATTTTGAGGTTCCCATAAATACTTTCAGAAGAATGTTCCATATCTTGGTAGCTGTGATGTGGGGTCTGTATCAGCTCAACATTGAATAGACACACAACCCAGCTTCCTACTTGTTTAGCCACTACAGATAAGGGATGAGGATAAAGTAACTGATTATTTTATGCAACCTTGCTTGCCTTCCTGTGGCTGACCCAAATTGAATCAAGTTAAATGTAAGTTTGGCATATCCCTTCTCATTGTGAGGTGCATTGCAAAGGCCTTGTTTGCATAGTGGTTTCAGTTGCTGTTTTGAGTATCATAATACAATTGTTTTTGCTTCTTTCCTGGGAATTGGAGGGGTAGGTGAAGGCATATTTTCTGCAATTGAAATAAGTTGGTGACTAGTATTGTCAAGTTTTCTGAACAGCAATAAGAGACAGCTGAAATTCAATGACATACATGACTGACAATCAGGAAGTAGCTATTAACTGATTTGGGTTCCACTAAATACCGAATAAAAATATTGACTGATTAACCAAGCCATACATTTCTCTGTAAAATTAACACATTATCCACTTTCATAAATTACGTAATGCACACATTTCTGCCTTTATGAAAGGACAACACCCCAAAATAAGGATTATTTATAATACCTGGACACCTGACAAATTTATAGATCCTGGCAATTTTTTAAAATGCCATTTAAGGATGAGTACTTTGTATTTGTCTACTTGTCTACTTGGTATGCCAGCTGCCCTTTGTACATGTTTTCTTCTCTTGAATTCAATGCCATTCTGAATTCAATCTCCTCTGAAGAGATTCTTTTCACTTTTAAAATTCTGTCCTGTGTCCCCACCTTTGCCACTGGTTTTGCTAAGGCAAAGATCATGGATACAGATCATGGACTCCACAAAAGCCAAAGGAAATAAGAGAAAGCAGCTCAGGAGATTACAATGTCTGAACACTCCTGATAAAATTATACATATCTCCAACAAGGAGATAAATTAACAGCAGCTGACTATGGCCGAAATCCTATTGGTGACTTACCTTTAAGGTTTCCATATTCCAGTTCTTCAAATCTGGGCATCTAATTTGTGTGTCATGCAAATTATTCTTATTATACATATAATTCTAATTTGTATTCTAATTATGCAAATTCAGCACATTAATTGTTGCATTTTTTCTACTAGTATGTTTTACCTTTGGTACCTTTTTTTCTAGTAACTGCTGTTCTAAAAGAATCAGTATACAGTAACATTTATAGAGTGAAAACAGGAATCCAAGTTCATATCCCTGTGCAGTCATGGACTTTGCGACTTTGGGCTACTGTTATTTCTCAGCAACCTTTCCTTACAGGAGAGTTGTGGGAGTTAATAGGGAAAATGTAACCATACAAAATGGACTTGCAGATTTCTAGTGCGGTAGAAAGGAAACTACAGTTGCAGGCAGTGAAAAAGAACTGGGTTGTGATTTCACCATTGCTAGCTTAGTGAGGTCTCCTTGTTTGTTTATGCCACAGATTTCTGCTGCCACATTGGCTAACCATATAATTGTTGTGACAGAATATAGGATTTACAAGAATTCTTAGTATCAGTTCTCTGAAACAAAACAAAAAAAATTTACCAAGTGATAAAATTATATGGAGTAGAATAATGGAAAATCACAATGAGGTGGGGTAAAGTAAGCAACAGCCCTTTAATGTGAATTAAAAGTTAGTTCACAAGAAAAAAATACATGCTTTCCAGGACAAAAGTTAATGTAGTAATTTCTCTTGGCTGAAGGAAAATAATTCTCTAGAACTGAACAGTGTCCAACAAAATGACTGGAGTTAATCCAGCATTAGTTTGTCATCAGAGTCTAGATTTTGAAAGCCATAATTTTCATACTGCATATTTCTATACAGGAGACACCCCTTGATGAAATGATAAATATTTTCTAGAACCACAAGTATTATATGTCTAAATCCAAACAATTTTCTGGACTATGACTCCCAGAAACTTTGTCTAGATCATCTGATTCTGAATGCTTCTGTAAAAGTATACAATTTGCAACATCACAGGTTGTATAAACAGTGAATGGATAGCATTTTACTTATATTAGGTTTCCAGTGTTTTCCAGAAAATACCAACATAATATCAGAATAAATTAATGCTTATTTTAATATGTAAAACACATTGGCTATGGAATGGCTGAAGAGGTCTACCATTTAAAAAATGTATCTGTTCCCTTAGTCTATATAGTAAAGCATACGAAATTTACAAGGCTGTCAAACTGATTGATTGTAAAAAAATGTAAGAAAATCATTCGCTTTCTAAAATGTTGTGCATATACTAGCTTTTCATTATTGTTTCAATATTTACATTTATTATGTTTATAGGAAGCCAGTATAGTATAGAAGTTTGAGGTTGGACTATGACCTTGCAGACCAAAGATTGATTCCTCACTAAGCCATGGAAACCCACTGGATGTCCTTAGGCTGTGTCACACACTCTCAGCCCCCAGAAAACATGATGATAGGCTTGCCTTAGGGTCTCCTTAAGTTGGAGATATGCGGGCACACCATAATAATAACAACAAATGTAGGTTGATTAGCAAATGAATGAATGGCATGACAGTCTGTTATCATGCATGCACCCAGGTGAAATAGCAGCATGATGATGTGATAGCAGTACATATTCTGTGTTGTGTATATTTCTAGATGTTATTTTCTTATTTAAAGTTATTATGTAGGCTGTGTTTAAGCCCCGAGCCATCCTGAGGTAGCATACAGAATCAAACGAAAAAACTCTGTAATAAAAAAATTAGTCAATAGATTACTAATAATCAATAAACCAGGAGTTTCCAATTAAATCAGTGACTCAAGAACTAAAGGAAGCCCAGTGAAAATGGGTAGGTCTGTCTTTCCTGAAGATGTGCAAAGAAGGGGTCTGGCAAATTCCCACTGGGACCTGATGAGTCACCAGACAAAGCTTCTACAAGATTGCTGGTGTGTTGTGATCACAGTGCTGGATTAACACCATTTGGATGACTGTGGGCCAGTTACTCACTCTTAGATAAACCTATGTTACTGTATGTATGTATGTATGTATGTATGTATGTATATATGTATGACTCCCTGGATTTCATGGAGGGAGAGAAGGATGGTGCCATGCCCTGGCTAATTTGCAATCCACAAACTCCACTCTGAGGTAGACAATAATGTTTATCTGTGATAAAGCAAAGTAACACAGCACACTTCTTCTGAAGTTGCTGAAACTGGACCATATATGGCGTGCACAGATTTTATATCTTCACATACAAATTTAGGTGCACCAACCTGTGATTGGAGAAGATCACAAATTTAACATCACCCCACATCTTTAGACATTTCCAGACTTGCAGTTCCTTACCTGTCTTTCATTCTAGAGGCAGGAATATGTTTCCTGCCCCTTATCTGTGGACACTTCAAGTTCTCACCACACCTTTTGGTGCTTTCATTCCCCCCCCCCGCCATCTTTTTCTCTATCGGATACATTTTAGCCATGAGCAATAAAGCAATTAGCCATCTGATACTTTTGAATACACAGTCACAAGCTTTAGATACATTGCAGCAATCAACAATTAGTGTTCAACACTTTGTAGTGCTCTTCCTAACTAGCATTTTCCTATGCTGACTAGTTGGCATATTCTGATACCCAGCCACCAGATACAGTATGACAGGAGCTATGCATCCTGACAGATGGTGAGGATGACAACAGCAGCAGCAGCAAAAACAACAACAACATTGCAACATAAGTAAGGTTGCAAAACATAATGTTGGAAACAAAGATGGTTATGTTCCAGTCCCTTCAAACAAGACCTCTTCCTGAAGCCAGGATTTTATTTGGTCCAGGGGCCACCTATGTTCAGTTCCAGATTCTTTTTATAATGGCAGGATATGTAAAAAATTATTTCAAAGTGGTTCCAAATTCACAGATAGTTGCTTTTCCTTCATCACTGAGCAATCAATGACCTGTCACTCTCTATCTGGCTTTGAGGAAAAGGCTTTCCTTAAAGCGCAGATGATTCCCAATAGGTTTGGTCCCTGACATTTTATATAGCTGGATAAGCTTGAATTGTTGTTTTTTCAATTTTATTTTATATCCCACTCTTCCACAAAGTTTAAAGTGGAAGAAGAAGGAATGCAACACAAATACAGATTAAAAACAAACAAAACAAAATGTAGATTAAATATGTAGCACACTGAAAGATAATCAAAAGAAGAAATGGAGCAGCAAAAACCAGAAGAATATAACCGCAAAAACAACACTGGAAGAAAACAGCACTTTCAGCTAAAACTGAGTCCACTTAATAAGCAAAGGTCTTCCTTCAAAAGAATGTCTCTACATTGTTGAAGAATACCATCTGGGGAGGGGTGAGGTAGAGCTTTCTGAGAGGCAGGGAATTGCATAGCCTGGGTGTGATCATTAAAAAGTCCATCTGTCTGATCCAAATCAACTGCAGTTCTGAACAACATAAGAGGGCCTATGTTGAGTTCAAAACTTCAGCTTAACCAATAACAACCACTTAATTGATACCATGTTCATCATACTCATGGGCCTATCAAGTTCAAGTCTGACTGCTCAGTACCTATCTGATATGCTTACTGAACAGAACCTCATTTCATGCAAAATCCAAAATCCACAAGCAGCAATACCTTCATTGGACCAACTCCAAGGCATAAAATACATTCCACACAAAAACTGTACAGCATGGTGTCAAGCAGAAAAGCCTCTACTAAACTAATTCATATCAGAGCTTACAGGATGGGAATGAACTGTAACTTGTGGAGAAGAATTTTGGAATTGTAGAATGCAATGACTCATGAAAAAGAGAGAACGTTCTGTCAAATAGAGTGGAACAGATTAATAGCTAATATTGTAATAGCTACATATCATCTCAACAGCTTGCAGGTCATTTTTGAAAGGAACATTGGTATATAAATGTTTTCATATCTAGGGCTGCCAAGAGTTCACTCACTCAGACACATATCTGGTTTCCCTTAGAAAAAAAATATTGAATTTTTAAAGTATGATTAAAAAGAAAAGAAGCAGAAAGAAAGAAAGAAAGAAAGAAAGAAAGAAAGAAAGAAAGAAAGAAAAGGGAGGGAGGGAGGGGAAACACAGATGATATGAACAAAGGCTAGGCATATGTATTGATATAAGCTAACCATATTTCCAAAATGCATGTTCTTGATGACTATAAAATACATATTCATGTGTACCTAAAGCAGTAAAATCTCCTGACCATTAAACAACATTGGGTGAATATTTATCTTTCCAACCCAGAAGTATGCCTTTTTTGTAACAGTAAAAGCATCTAGGATCCAATAAAGTTGACTCTCAGTTAAATTCCACATCACAGGAATATAATTTAAATGAATAAGATGCTAAATAATTTTCTAATATAAATTAACATGTTGTAACACATCCAGCCAAAAAGGAGTAACCACTGAACATGTCCAGAGAGTCAGCAAGGCATAGTCGTTTGAGAGTTGGACTATGACTCTGGAGATCAGAATCTGAATCCCCACTCACCTATCAGACATGGAAACTCGCTGGGTGACCTTGGGCAGGTCACATTCTCTCAGCCTCAGGAGACAGCAAAGGCAACAAACACTCCCCAAGAAAATCTTGCCAAGAAAACCCGATGATGGGTTTGCCATAACACTGAACATGCCTTCATTATATGCTACAAGGACGCATTATCAGCATTATATTGCCAATATTTAATTGAAGCAGTTCCTTTCTAAAAGACACACCTAAAGCATTTGATGGACCAAATGTAGTTTTAGGTATAAAGAGATTTTAGATACTGAAGCTAAGGCAATTTGCCATCATTTCATTTGTGTGCAGCAGTCTACTTCTCCATTCCACTCCATTCACTTCATGAATATCAAATTTAGCACCTTCCAACAAATATTACTAAAGTAGAATTGTTTAATATTTTTGAGAGTATGATTAATATTTGTTACACAGTAGGCGGTGACTGAAGCACTCAGAAATGATTGTCCATATATAGACACTAAAAGATGTTGCAATTGTAAATGTTGACTAAGTGTACATGCGGGTTACTGATAAGTAGATTGCAATATTGAAAATAGAAAAAAAAACCTGTGGTCTGGACCAAGTTTTTTTTTTAATAAATCACAAAGTCAATCCATATCTTCTATAAAAAAGGTTGTCTTGCAATCTTCAATTAGGATTGTCCCATGCAGTTAATTTAGCATGACTATATGGATCAAATGGTAACTGACAACATATTGTATGCCAAGCCCCCTGGGAGGAGAAATTGCAGGGGGTGACATTCCTTTCTTCTTAAATGAACTGACCCTAAAGCAATTCATCCTAAGAGGTTGCAAGTAAACTTGTTTCAAGATCGCCAAAGCAGTCTGAATTAGGCCATGTTTACCAGTTATTTGTATGTCAGGAGGTATGCCTTAGGGTGAAAACTCAAATCTGGAAAATTAAATCCATCTTCTGAAAATGACAGTTGTATCCCTTTGAGAGGTGCAATACTAATATATATTTCTTAAAAATAATCGCTAGCATCCTATTCAGTAGTTATGAGCTTGTAAACTTGCTTTACAATATCATAACTACTGGAGATTCATGTTTACAGCTGGTAACAACCAAACATGACTGCCAAAGCTTTTTAGTCTGGAAGCACCTGAACAGAAGGGCTTCTTGAGGTGCTGCAAATCAGCGTGCTAGGAAATGATGTCTACAGCTCTTTCCCAGTCATGGGGTACGCTGAACCAAGCATTTGTGGCAGAACCCCAAAGGATCTCTCCAGTTGCCTCTTCTTGGCATGCTCCACAACTGGGAAAGGACTGCAGAAATCATTTCCTAGCAGCCTGATCTGCAGCACCTTCCGTTCAGGCACTGCCAAGCTGAAAAGGTAGGCTTTTGGAAGGTGCTATCATCAATGAACCTCCATCATTGTAATTGAGTCTGATGATGCAGGATCTCTGCAGGTTTCGGTTTTCTGAAGAGAGGTGGGGAAGAAATTGTGAAATTGTGGTAAGTCACCTATCAACTTATGGCAACCCCATGAATTTCATAGGATTTTCTTGGGGGGGAAATACTTGGACATGATTTTGCCAATTTCTCCCTCTGAAATATAGCTTACAGCACCTGGTATTTATGTGTAGACAATTTGCTCGAAAGCCAGTGTGGTATTTTGAACGTTAGACTACAACCCTGGGGACCAGTGTTCAAGTCCCTGTTCTGCCATGGAAACCCACTGGCTGACCCAATCATACACGTCCAGCCACAGAAAACCCTGTGATAGGTTCCCCTTGTTGTGGTTGTGTGTCTTCAAGTTGTTCTGACTTAAGGTGACTCCAAGGTGAACTTATCATGGGATTTTTCTGAGGCTGAGTGTGTGATGTCCAAGGTCACTCAGTGGGTTTCCATGGCTGAGTGGGGAATTGAACCTTGTCTCCAGGATTGTAGTCCAGTGCTCAAACCACTACACTACACTGGCTCTCAGGTTCACCTTAGGGTTGCCATAAGTTGGAAACAACTTGAAGGCAGACAACAACAAATTTACTTTTAAACAGAAAACAGTCAAAGGCACCATCAATTGTTGAATTTTGCTGAAAGACAGAAACTTTGCATCACGTCATATACTGGCTGGACTTGAATCAGCCTGGGATTAGTGAATATCATTGCCTCAGGCTCTAGTTGTCAAATTCCATTTGGAGATCCTTAGTTATTGTCATGGATATTCCTTTTACAATCACAAGTTGCTATGTGGAAAAGAGATCTTAATATAAGCCAAGATTCCTCTGATGATTGATAATAGCTGACATACTAAGAAAATGTCTCTGAGCAAGGATGCCCCAAGATGTTCTGCTGCCTGAGGAAAAGGACAGTGCCCTTCGTACTTCATGGGCAGACACTGATTGGACTTCCTGGATAAGCGCCTGTGTTTAAGTGGTAGCCAGTGGCTCTCATGTTACCTGGCCAATGAATCCCTTCCAGTTTAGTCTAACATTTAAAGGGCTGTACAAGGCACCAAACCCTATGTCTGAAATAGTTTCAGCATCGCAAGTACTTCCTTTCACAGTCAGATTAAAACTCAGAGCTGGTCAATATGAATTGGTATAGATATAATGAAATAAAACAAAACAGTGCCTTTTTTTTAATGACTTCAACCTTTTAGACAATGACAGAATATGTTAAGAAGTGTCTCCATAATCAACAAGTCTCTTGTACAATACATACAAGGTTAGCTTCAAAACATTTGCATTGTTTGGAATTTGGAGTTTGACATATTTATTTATTTATTTTTAATTTATATGCCATCTTTCTCCCAGAGAGGGATCCAAGGCAACTCACAAAAGAAATCAATAAAACCCTATAATAAAATTTTAAAAAACAATTAAAATGGTTACATTAGAACAGTATAAAATTATTTTAAAAGCATACAAAAGTTGATGTCTTGAGAGACAGAGAAAGAAAGTAAACTCTCCAGTATAAAGCTTCCCCAAAAGTGATTACATATTAAAACAAAAAGGTCTTTGCCTCTCAGCAAAGAAAAAGCAAGAAGCCAGGCAATCTAGCCTTCTATGGAAGGGAATTCCAAAGGCTGGGAGCAGGCAGTGAGAAGGGTTTCTCTTGGGTTCTCCATCAGGTAATCCTCTGACAGTAGTGAGAATGAGAGAAAGCCTGTTCCTGGAGATCTTCAGATTCTGGTAGGTGTGTTTGGGACCTATGGTCTTTCCGATAGTCAGACACGTAGAGCTGTATAAGTCATGACGAGCACTTTGAATTCTGCCTGGAAATGAACCAGTGAAGCTATTTTATCAAAGGACCCGTCAGCATATCTTTAACACCATGCAAGACACAATTTTAGGGTTCTTGGTTTTAAATTAAATAGAGAGAATGATAACTCCTCTTTTCACTGGCATCCAGGAGACACAGCAGACTTAAAAATGAAGACATTTCTACCACGATGCTGCCAGCAGATTGCAACATTTCTAATGCAACCACCAAAGTGCTGAAAGGTTGACATCATCCAAAGACCAGTGGATGGTACAGACAAATAGAAATGGGGAGGCGAGGGAGGAAAGTTGCCAAAGTAGTTGGATGCAGTATCTGAGACCTCTGTAAAGTACTGAATGTTTCTGGTTACAGTACTTTATAGTAATAGTACTTTGTAGACATTTTGTAAACATTTTTATTATGCAAACATATTTTCAAGGAGTTGTAACTTGGTGATAAAAATCCATTCAGGGTGGAACTTGGCAAGTAAGTTTCACCCTGGAATGCTTAGCAATTTGCAGTTTCAGTTTTTTTAAAGACCCAAGTTGCAATTAATTCCAGTATAATAAATCACAAATCTGGTTTGCTCTAGTAAGAGTTTTTAATCTTACAATTAGACACAAGATGACACATGTGATGCTGTGATTTCTTCAACACATCTATATAACCAACCAATTACTTCTCTTCGTGGGTGAACAGCAGTTTTAGTGGTGAACTTTGGGTTGATGGCCACATATACTCCCATAAGTTATATATCATTCTGTTGTCTCTTGCCACAATGCTTTGAAACACCTTTGAACTAGATGATGTGCTATCCAGAGCTTGGGAGGTCACTTTTAAAACTAAGTTGTTCCCCATTACTCATTGCAAAGTTTGAAAAAATAAAGCCACTACTTGTTGAATATTGAAGAAGTAAATTACTATATTTCAGAGGAAGGAACTGGCAAAACCATCTCTGAATAATTCCTTGCTTAAGAAAGCCCCGTGAAATCATAGGGTCATGTTGCTGTTGTTGTTATATTCCCTCTCCCACTTCTCCCCAAAACTGGGAATCAAATATGCCAACAGGTGACTTGAAAGCGTGCACACTCACACATAAAGTGTTAACCTAGTTTGATGTGCTGCTCATTGCTTTTCTGTTATTTTCTGCTACTTTTTGAGATAGAGAACATAGAATTGATAAAATAATAGCATAAAATCAAACAGTTTGTTACCCTAAAAGGAGGGGACTCTGAGGTTCACCTACAATGCCAGCATCTCCTTAGAATTTGGGGAATTATAGCTCAAAGGAGGCTTGCAGGAGGAAGGTAATGGCAGAATCTTTTCACCTGTGTATATCAGCGCTAACTTTAGAGAGGACTCCAATTAAAAGTTAAATAGATATTTTACTGGGAATTAAAAACAGGCACATAAGATGTCAGACACTCTCAAGAACAACACAAGGCTATCAGAAATGAGACAAATGTTGGATAGAAACAAATTGGGTGGAAAAGGTGATAGTTACCAATCCTGATTGAAGCGGAGTGGCTCAGACAGTGAGTTTGAGGGTAGCAAGAATTAACAGAGGTCTATGCACCATATATTACATCCAAGTACTACAAATTATGGAGGCTAGAGCTGGGCTTTCTATGCCTTATTTCCTGCCCTGAAGGCAAAGTGTAGGCAAAGTGGTAATGGCTTTCCCACAAAACCGACAAAAGAGGTTGGAAGGGCTGTTTGCCTTAACTTTGGGTGAGAAAACATTGATAGGAGTCCTGACAATCTCTTTATGTTTTGGCCAGATAGTGTGAATGGGAAAGGTCTCAGTAAGATATGCTCACAGTAGGATTCCTCATTGTTTCACCAGGACAGTTTTGCCTGCTATTGTTCTCAGGAGTGCTCACAACTTACAAGTTTGTCTTTTTTGTTGTTGTTAGAAAGGATTATCACAAGCCCATCAGCATCAGGCTTTCCCACTGAATCCTCTCTGAACTTATGACCTGATTATGTCTGAGGTCATCCTCACCTGGCATATGCATACAGCACTTTCAAACATGTTTCAGCCATCAAATATGTCTAAGTATGAAAATAGCATATCCTGCAGAGTGGGGAGTATATACTATGGTAACAAGTTCCTATAAAAAGAGGCTGCTAAAAAGTGACATTTGAAAGTGATTATCCATTTTACTCATTATGTTACTTTTGAAAAGTGACTTCACTGGGCCCTCATTGCCACCAAAGTAATTGATAGCAGTTAGCTAAATTATTTGTTACTGATGCTGCCCTGCTGCAATGTGGTTTATTTCATTATCTGCTGCTTCAGGTGTTTTCCATTTCAGTACACAGATTAACAAAAGGTTCGTTCAACTTTCCTTATAGGAGACACTCCACCTTTAAAGATGCTTGTTTAGTCCTGAGGGAAGTATAGGAACTTAAACAGCCTATCCAATTTTTTCAGAGCTTGGGAAGCTGCTTTTCAAAGGCAATTTATTCCATTATTAATTACAGTGTTTAAAAAGCATCCACTTGCTTTTATATTATTTGTTATTCTGCTTGTTACTTTTCTATTACTATTTGTTAATTTTTGATGCAAAAAATTCTCTGATAATTGACAAGAGAATAACATAAAACTTTTAAAAACATCTGTCAGAACGCATCTAAAAATGTCCTTTAAAATAAATATCTAGAAACTGTTACTCATTATAGAAGCAAGATCATTTTACTTTTACATATTGCATTGCTTTTAAGAGCTGACTCTGTTATATACTTCTTACACCCAAAAGTAATTAGTTCTGGTTAACAGTGCTACTTGTGATATGTTACTTCCACACTTTGAGGGCATTCAGTAGTATTTAACCTATGAGGGATATGAGAGACAGCGACAGAGAGAGAACTCCTCTCTTTTCCTCTATATGCTTCTGCTGCTGGTTTTGCTCCTCCCCAAGTTCAAGGGAAGGTAGGTTGAGGCTGGTAAAGGATTATTTTGTTGACTGACGGGTATTTTTTTTAAGCCCCTTGAATCACTGTAGTTCCGAAAAATATAATGAGATCTTCTCACTCACTCACTCATTCCAGAAAATCTTAGGAAGAGCAAGTCCAAAAGAATAATTTTTTCAGGCTCTAGTCTTGGATAACTTCCAGTTTAATCCCAGATGGATTTGAGAGAACTAACCCGAGCTCTAATTGTGTGCAGATCCTTCATTTCAGGCAGAAAAGCCTGAGGATATAATACTTTGGCATGATAAAGAAAAACACGTTACATCTTTATGCTGCCTCTGTCATTTGTCTTCCCCTGGCCAATTCTTCTATAAGCAAACTGCAGAGATAATAGACAGCATCTGAAAAGCTTCAGTGGGTCCATCCAGTGACTTTAGTGTGTCAAAGGGGATTTTGGAACTTTTCTCTTTGAACAGCAGAAAGTCCCACGCAAAACAGCAAATTGTCTTTGAAGTTCTTCTTTCTGTCAAAGGGGATTTTCCACTTGGCTTGGCAATACCAAAAACTTCCTGAGAGATGATAAGAGTAGATTCCTTCATTGAGGTCAATGGTCCAGTAAATACCCAGGACAAATCTCAAGTACTGAAATTACTTCCTAGTGCTGGGATTTCATTTTCAGTAGTCACTGCCCTGGAAAAGGAAAGATCTGATTGTTTTAAATTTAGGAATAAATGCAATGGAAATCCTAGGTGGAGAGTACCCAATGATGCCAGTGGGCATACTTTATGTAGGACTATTGTTGGTGAAATTACTTCTGAGCATTCTTTGCCTAAGGAATCCTGTGAAATTGATAGGGTCATGATAAATTGAAAAGTGACTCAAAGGCACATACACAAGTGCTGTTGGATTTTGCTCTTGGTTTTTAACATGCAATTAATTAATTTATATCACAACAACAACAACAAGATGTTCAAGGCATGTAACAATACTAAAATGCAAAACATGATAAAAAGATAACATTAAACATCAATAAATTGGGGGGAAATGTTAAAATGGATGTTGTTAAAATTTAAAATGATTTAAGCTTCTAATTTTCCATGAAATATTATTTTACAAACCTATTGAATTTTTTTTTTTTTTTCAATAGAAATGACTCAGTGTGAGGAAAGATGTTTTTATAATTAAAGCAAAATAAACACTGCTGGTGAGATAAACAGTGCAGAGTACAATCAATTGCCAAAACAGAAATAAACTATGTGACCTTGCTTTTTAAAATGTTTTTGCGTGTATGTGTGTGTTCGTTCACTCTTTGGCCTTATGTTACTAACATTTATCAAGCCTTAGCATCTTCTTGTGCCAAATATTCATATCTGATCCAAGTTGTTGTTGTTAACTGCCATCAAACTAACTTTGAGAATGTTTGCTTCCTTGACTGAGTCCATTTCCGCACGAGCCTGTTATAGTGCTTTGATTCCACTTTCAACATCCTATGGAATCCTGGAGTTGGCAGTTTTGGGAGGGGCCAGCTGGCCTCTCCCGAAACTGCAAACCCCAAGATTCCATAGGATGTTGAAAATGGAATCAAAGCGCAATAACAGTCTTGTGCGGAAATGGCCTGAGTCTATCCTCCTGCACCTTCCTCTTTTCCTACTGCCTTCCAACTTATAAAGCATTATTGTCTTTTCTAATGAGTCATGTCTTCTCACAGTATGTCCAAAGTTTAACAGTCTCAGCTTAGTCATCTTGGATTCTAGGGAGAGTCCAGGACTGATTTGCTCTAGGACTCATTTTTTTTACTATTGGCTGTCCATGGTATCCACAGAACTTTCTGCCAGCAATATATCTCAAATGAGATGATTCTCTTCTCTTTCCCCCCACTGTCCAGCTTTCACAACCATACATAGAAATCAGAAGTACAACGGCATGGACAATCCTGACTTTGATATTCAATGATACATGATCCAATCTTATACAGTAAATAGTCTTTCTATGGGCAAAAAAATAAGGTGTTTTGTTTTAACTGTAAAGAAAGTAGTTGTGCTATGTGGCACAGACTCTCCCACAACATTGTGATACTGATACTGACCTTTGTGCAGACACCTTTAAAAGAGAGGACATTACTCATTTGCTACAGATCTGTTTCTTCTTGTTAATTAAAAAGACTACAGATCTCTTTTTAGGATACAGCTGTTACAAAGCAACTTTCAACATATATCTTTACAAAATATCTAATAAATCTGAAACTATAGAAACTGTAAGAACATTAATAGATAATAATCACCACTAACACCATACAAATGACATTCAGACTAGCAAGAATGATTAAAAACAGATAAATAATTCAGACTAAATAGTTCCATATATACAGCAACCCAAAAAGAAATCCCCTAAGAAATGTATGTATGTATGTATGTACGTATGTATTTATATTTTATATCCCACCTTTTTCCCAATATGGGATCCAATGATTAATCATTAGGTCTTTCAGGCCCATTTAAATGTCTGCAAATATGCAATCTGGTCACACTTTGAATGAAAGAGAGATCCACAGAAGCCACTGTCAAAATGGCACTGTCCGCACCCACTTCTTTTTTACCATTATTTGTTTGTTGCACATTTTCCTGTCCTACAGGTGTGCTGCTTACAGATTACAGAACATCTAGTTAGACATATCGTATGGTGATAGGATGAAAAGAGACACTGAAAAGGGTAAATTGCAGTTAAGAAAGTCATATTGGATAATGAGAGAAGGAGACAAAGAAATGTGAACTGAGGAGGTAAAAAGAAAACTATTATTTTAAAAATATATCATTTTTGATCTGTTATTACATTTCTCCTATTTAGGAGAGTCTATTAATTTCAATAGCGACAGGAAAGGACACTGTTACCCTTAGCACTACACTCTGGATATCACTTGAGATGGGCAACTATATGGGGGACAAGAGCCAATTACACCCATATCCTCCTGGCTGTGTTACCCTAAAAATTGGGGAGGTATCTTGAGGACACCCAAACAAACTTCAAATTAAGGGAATTAACAGAGAAACTCAAAGCTTGCGAGAGGTCAGGGCAGGGGATCTTTAACCCTATGTCTACGGGGTCAGAACCACGCAAGAGTCAGAAGAACAGTCTAAAGTAACTTTATTAAAATTAACAGAGAAAGTCGGAACACACGTTAACAAATAATCCTACAATCACACAAGGGCTACCGAAATGAAGTTGGAAAAAAGAGACAGTTGGGAGAGAGGGCATACAGACCTTAGTCTAGGCGTCCTGGAGAAGGATGAGATTAGCGAAGGCTCGGTGTAAAGCACCAAGGGGAGGCTGAATCCCGGGGCTGGAAGGCTGGAAGCAGTGGAGTTTCATGGCAGGCCAGAGATGTGAGTTGCGTTTAGCTCTCAGCAATATCTGAGAGGCTTGAGTGGGACACCTCAGTAGCAGCGAAATGGGCCCTTGTCCGGTCTGGGAGGCTCTCCAAAGAGGCTCAAAGAGTGAGGATTTTTATAGCCAATTTCTGTCCTCAGGCCAGGTATCAGCTAGCAAAGTGGCGTTAATGGGCGATGATTGCAGAATATAATGTTAGGCAAATATCACGACCCCTCCTCAGTATTGTTTCTTACTGGAAAGTTCGGGTGCGTGATACGTTTAAAATTCCGAATCGATGGGTTTTGTTTGTTTGGCTACACACAGTTCATTAATGTAGCTTGGGGTGTGACGGTGTCCAGGAGCGATTCTATTGTCTGCCTAAAGATACGTGACTCGGAACAATAGGTCAGCCTTTTAGCCTAAAGGACATTGTCTACATTCCCATACAGCAGAGGGAGACGGTATAGTTGTTAAGGATTTCCCATTCAACACCAAGGTTGTTTTTAACTACAACTGACCTTTGCTAACCAATATCCAATATGGGGGAAGTCATGCCACTTTAGGGGCCCTCTCTTAGGGTTACTCTGGGGTGTAACAGCTGCACTCCCTGAGTAAGCTCAAATGCCTCTACTTTCCTCTATAGTCCCTCTCAAAATGCTAATAGGAACTGACTTCCTGTGCTTTCCTGTCACCATTTTGAGGACTTCAGGGTAAAATGAAGGTATTTGAGGGATAGTTTTGGGTTCTATTGTGTGGATGGGATGGGGTGGGGATATTTTTGCATCTTTTCATGTGTTTAGTGGGTTTCCTGTGTGGTTTGGGGAAAATATTGCCTGAAGAACATGCTGAGTTTTTTTTTAACAAAATTGGAGGTTGGGATGGCAGGTTTCAGGGGCCACAAAAAGAGGCGGCATGAGCCCACGCTTTGCCCATCCTTGATATGACCTGACAAGAAAGACCAGAAACACTGCAAGGTGGTGTCCCCAGATGTATAAATTCATTCATATGGTCCAGAAATTCCCCAAGGTCCACCAAGAGTTCCCAGAAAACTAATTGCATGATGTTTCTCTGATCCAGTCCCCAACACAGGCCGTCTATCAAGGCAACTCAAGTAATCTCAGTACCACATCTTGTTTGAAAGTCTAACTGAAGGTGAGTTCAACATTATGCAGAAATGTACAAAGTTTCATGGGTGCCACAATGCATGCCAAAAGGATACACTGTGACAAAGCCATTCAATATCTATTTAGAAATAAATCTCATTGAATTCAATGGGGCTTATTCCTGGGTGATTATCTATACTGTAAACTATACTGTTTCCTTGTAAATGATTTTATTTCTCTTACCAGGAAAAAGCCTAGTAACATAGTAATTCTGCAACAGTAATTCATGTTCCAGTAAATAACCCTCATAAATGTCTAATCCCCTGCTGGCTCATGGTAATACAGAAGAGGCAAATACTGGAGAACTCCCAATGAAATCTGAGTAGAAAAGGGGAGAAACTTATCCAATGAGCACTTGGAAACAACTCTCCCTTTTTTCCCTTGGATTTCACGGTAATAGAGGACAACATGAAAATGTTGACTTTTCAATGCTATAGAAATAAATTAGTGTTTTGAGATGTATAGTTCTGCAACTTTATTCAGATACTGCTACTTTCATCAATAGAATCGAGATTTTTGTCCCCTCATCTTCCACCTAAACAGCTTCATAGCACTGAAAACCTGCTGTGGAGGAGCTGTTGGAAGGAAGTGAGATTGTATTCCACATTCCTTATTCTGTTTGCAGAAGCAGATGAATTCCTCTAAAGCAGTGCTACTCAAAGTGGTGGTCTCTAGATAGTTTCAGTTCCCAAAACATTGGACACCAATCCCTGTAAAGTTTCCAGGAAAGAGAGAAATAATTGCAGCCAATGGGCAAAAATATGGTGCCAGTCCCAGACACACTGGGAAAATATAACTGTTGGTCCCCTTCATCCAACGGCCAAGAAAGCACAGGTTTTCTTCCTCATATGATGAGACCCAGCATAATACTGGACATTTGTGACTGTTCTTCAAATGAGCAGAGCTCTTATTTAGCATAACATGAGTAGTGGCTTGGTTTTTTTAAAAAACGAGAGAGTCAGAGGCTGAAATCAGATTAATGTTAAGAAAACACACCGTAGTGTAACAGAAATTGTGTGAGCTTACACCAGGAAGTCCTTGATTTAAAATTCCATCTCAGTGCTGATAAAAATTAGAATATAAACATTGATTAAATCACACACAAGGTTATGCTACTCATCTACTGATGATGATGACAATACTAGGAAATGTTGATTTGCCAATGTGATCAAACGTGAGAGCAAAAAATTTTACTCAGTGAGCACTTTCATATTGCCTCAAAGCACTTTTTAAGAGTCCTGAGTTGTATGCAATTACACCCTTTAGATGGCCTTTCTAGAAAGAATAGAACCAAGGCTGTAAAACACTCTGCAAATTAGAAGAACTAATAATGAAAATGTTGACTGTTCATTGCTATAGAAATAAATTAGTGTTTTGAGACGTGTAGTTCTTCAACACAGAAAAGACCATAGGAACACCACCACAAACATGCATATTGTTTGGCCCAGTACTGGTTACACTTACTTTAAAGGAGAAAGAGAGTGACTTACTGCTTTTTATGACAACTCTATTCTATAGCCCAAGGGTTCTTAACCAGAGGTCCGTGAATTTTTAGGAGGGTCATGAATAGGCTTCAGGGATCCATGAACTGAGTGCAAAAAAACAAAAACAAAACAAAAACAAACAAACAACCAAATCCCCCTTGATTTCCTTCCTGTTACACTGAATTTTTTTATCTCAGTGAATTTTAAAGTAACATGCTGGTTTTTCCATGTATTCATGCCACAAAAAAGGTTAAAATCATTGCTGTAGCCCAGGTTGTGCCATACTCTACATGACTAACTTTGCTGCTTAACTTCAGGGAATCTAAACCATTGTATTATTTTGACATCAAAACTTGGTAATTACTATAATGCCAGAAATGCTGTATGAAGCAACCATGAAGCTTCCACTCAGACATCAGAGATATGGCTTATTATGAGCTGAGTGCCTTGACTTGAAACATTGCCTCCTTGCCTGTTCTTTTCCAGACCATTGCACTTTATAGTTCCAAAGTAATAACAAAATGGTTTTAAGGTGCTACCACTTCAGGCAATATAGTGCAGTTAGTTGCACAAAGATCTGGTTGGTGCCAGTCTGTGACAGAAATTCCTCTTGACTTACCTGGAAGGATTGTTCTCTTTGGACTGTGATAGGATTAAGTCATTGTATCCATGGGCTACAAGTCTACAACAGAGTTTCTTCTGCCAGAAAATCCAGTGGCAACAGCAGAGCCCAGCATTTTAGGTCCAACTTGCAAATTTATGCCAAGTGATTGTTGATGTTGTTTTCCATTGTTGGCCAGAATATAGTTCAAAACTGTGGTGTATATAGATAGTACACAATATATTTATATTTAGGATAAAATATAGAGCAGTAGGGCATTAGATAGTGGAAGATGGTGGCACCAGTGTTTGTGGTGTGGTGAATCTACTATGGTTTTACCACAGACCTGCCCTGTTTGGAAGATACGGTTCACAACCATGAATAATTCTTTTAAAAACTGGATGAAAAGCCTACCGATATCAGAGTCTCCAGCCCCCACTGGCATTTGTTCTTCCTCTGTTATTCACAATTTTATCTTGTTTCACCTTGTGGGCTAGCTCTCCCATTCTTATTCATGACAAGTAAATTACTGAGTGATGCAAGAAAGCACATTGCACGCAGGAACAGGTTGGAATCTCAGGGTGGTGAAGCTTATGGATCATAGGTTTGATATAAGAAATCAACAGTTTTGTTCTGACAATTAGGCCTTTAGTGACAAAAGGAAAAACAGAAATAGAAATACTTTCTAAGAAATACCTACAACTTCTTCATAAGAGAACATCTGTCTCCTATTTGTGTAGCATACCTTAAAAGGGACTGATACTACACTTTTGCAAATTGAAAAGTAGCCTTTTATTTATAAGAAATTTCACAACTTATTAGGTGCTTTGCATCTAGTACAACATTTTAGTCATCTCCTTTCTTTTCCCATATATGTGAATATCTTGGCATACCCTTTTTGCACCTTACTTTTTCGCGGTGCTGGGGTGCGGGGCTCACACGAGTAGCCTTCGGAGGAAGGCTCTTGCTTCCCTGCTTCTTCAGCTCTGCACGAGCTTCCTGCTCGCACGAGAGCCCCGCCTCTTCCTTTCACAGTGCATCCTGGGACCTTTCCAGGCTGCACTGGACAGGAAACACAACCGGCCCGGCTCCCGAGGCTCCGCACGCCAGGTAAGTGTGCGCAGGGCCCCAGAGTGATACGCGACTGCGCACCATTTTCAGCTTCAAGCCGAAAATGAAAAAATGTGTGTGCGGTCTGTGTCAGGCCCTTGAGCAAATGTGAGTGCATCATGTGGACCGCTCCTCACATTTACACGACGCTCAAGGGGCCCTATCAATCAGAAATGCCATGCAAAAATGCCTTTTCACATGGCATTTCCGATGCTAAAGGGCCCCTTGAAATGTGAGGAGCGGTCCACATGACGCAGTCACATTTGCTCGACGCTCAAGGGCCTGACACAGATCGCGCATGCATCTTTTCATTTTGAGCTTGAAGCCGAAAATGGTGCGCAGTCGCGCATCGCTCCAGGGCCCGCGCGCACTTAGCTGGCGTGCAGAGCCTCGGGAGCTGGGCTGGTTGTGCTTCCTGTCCAGTGCAGGCTGGGAAAGGTCCCAGGCTGCACTGCGAAAGGAGGAGGTGGGGCGCTTGCAGAACCAGGAAGCAGCTGCGAAGCCGATGGGACTGGGACGCGAGAGCCTCTCGCTGGAGGCTGCTCGCGCAAGCCCCGCACCCCAGCTCTGCGAATGGGTAAGGTGCAAAAAGGGTCATAGTTGAGCAATCTATCCCAAGCTATTTTTCTAACACTGGAGACCGGACAGCTGTTTTTAAGTACTTTCTGTCAACATTCAAACTTATCTGGATAAGAATTTTCCAATTATGTATCACTCCCCAGAGCAAATATAGTCCAGTTTAACTGATACAAAAGTCAAGCTTATATTGAATGTGTGAGGAGTATTTTCAATAACACTCAAAGGTAACACACAGTTACCTGACAGACAGCCCCTGCTGAAATAGTGAGGCTGCATAGGACTGCGGTTAATAAACACGTATAGAATTCTACAGCCAAATGTTTATTTCTGAAAATTGTGTGTTATTGACTAAATGAAAAGGGTTTTATATCCAACTACTAGCCTATTTACCCGGCTTTGTCTGGGATTTTATTTTCCTCTTAAGAACTCACCAAACTGTCTTCTCCAGTACCTGTAACTTTTCCCCATATTTCCCAATGCAATCTGTATTCAGAGTTATTTACATATACAGTTTGGGTTCCTGATGGAATATACTGTTCTTCTCCTTACTGCTAGGCCTCGTCTTCATAGCAACTGGCCTATTCCAGTACCTGTAACTTTTCCCCATATTCCCCAATCCAATCTGTATTCAGAGTTGTTAACATACAGAGGTTACATTCCTGAGGGAATATACTGTCCTCCTCTTTGCTGATAAGCCTCATCTCCATAGCAATCGGCCTATTCCAGTACCTGTAACTTTTCCCAATAGCCCCCAATCCAATCTGTCCAATCTGTGTCCTCTGGCGACATTGATGTCCTGGCTTTTGACTTTTTTTTGCATTCTGTTGAATTTGTGCAATGGCTTTCCTTTTTTTGAAGCATTTTTTGTTTTGAATTTCAGCTTTTAAGATTCCTCACATATGGAGCCCATACAATCTACTGTGTGAGGCGAGAAGACCTTGTAACTATGTAACTATGTTGTGTGTGTCACTTTAATTTTTCTCACATATGCCTCCCAAATGTTTTCTGGCACACTTATTGATGGTAGGCCTCATCTCCATAGCAACCAGCCTGAGGCCCAAGAGCTCTCTGGCTGAGAATTCTAAAGGCCCCTCTCTGAACTGCCAACCCCAGGATTCCACAGAATCTTCACAGCCAGCCAATCATATGAGGTCTTCTCGCTTCACTCAGCCAATCATATGAAGTCTTTGCCTGCCTAACGCAGACAACGCACAGAAAAACACTGACTTTTATATAGTAGACTGTGACTTTGCACCACCAGAAAACACTCTGCTCCCACAAGGAAGAGAAGCCATTTCCCCAATTATTCCCAATCAACTACAGACTTCCTGAAGAACCTATGAAACAGTATAGAATATGGTACACAGAGTTCTTGTGTATGGGAAGAATCAGCAAAAACCAGGTACCCTGTCCTGCCGGAAAAGTACAGGGCCTACAGGTGGATATGCAAGCCAGATATGTTCCGGTGTGCACAAACTAATTCACCCTGCCTCTGTTCTATCCTTTTTCTAGCCATAGCTGGATCAGTATTTTATTCAGGCAGGTAGAGAGGGTGGCAAGTTTGTTATAATCCATTAATGTAGGGAAGAGATTTGAAAACTATGTGAGTGTACAATTACATTTCCTGTTAAAAAAAAGATGAGATGAATGATGGTGGAAACAACAAAAACAGATTTAAGATCTGACTGTCTGGAGGATGTCCTCCTCCTCCTCCTCCACTCAGAGAGGCTCTGATGCATATCTGCTGCTCATAGCTTAGAAACATTACTTGTTTTAGACTATAGCTCTCATAGTGGCTGGAGGACTATAGTGGCAATTGTCCAAAGTAGTAACTTTAACAAGCTCTGCTCCTGCTCTGTGAAGTCTGCTGATATTTCAGAATTTATTTATCTTCTTCACACATTGTGAAAATCCATGGCATAGCCTGTTGAAATCTGGCTTATTGTGATACATAACAAACTTTATCTTGTTAACCAGTCACAAAACACAACCTAAGCCCATGGGTGTTTTTCTTCTTCACTTACAAACTCTGCCTTATTTAAACCATGGGTTATTATGACAGCTAAATCCATAAGTATGGCTTGTCCATGGACAAAAGAGACAAGCCAGAAATAGAAAAGACAAACTATTATTTGTTTTGTTACCTGTTACCTGGTTTGTGGCATAAGTAACAAACCATGATTAAATTAATCACAGTTTTTTGTTCCATATAGATGCATCTACTGCTTTGGTTCACTGAGCACATTCAGATGGCACTTTCAAATTACCTTCTTTGAATTAGAATTTAAGACACTGTATTAATATTTTCATACTGCTATTCTCAGATGTCCTTGGAATCAGGTTAAGTGGAAAATGTAAAGCAGAAAAATAAAACTAAAATAAATCAAATGCAGAAATGGGGTGGTAGACATCATAGAGACCATGGAAAGGAATGAAGGAAGAACAGAACATGCAATAATGATTCTCATATACTAGTATTCATCACTAGGTAATTATTTATTAGCAAATAAACCTTCACTTTGTGCTGTCATGCCACATAATTAATAAGATGTTGCTTTTGCTGCTATGGTTACATCCAAAACCACAAGCCTTTATGCAAGTGGAGAATCTAAAAGGGATATTCTGAATGCAGAACCATAAAAATACAGGTATGCTTTGCTCAGTTAGAGCTGATAAAATTAATATCCCATCCTTATTACCATTCCTCTTCCCATCTTTTCAACAGCTGTAGTGAAAAAAAGAAACCACAACTACTGTTTAACCTAGCTGAGACAGTCCATACTTTAAAACAAGAAAAATGGAAAATTATGGAAGTTCAAATTATGGGAGTTCTACACTCTAAAAAAGGGACATGTTTGAAGTTCTGCCTCATCTCAACAGCACAGACATCCTATTTTCCTTATGTAAGTTATCAGTCAAGGCTGGTTTGGCTGTTGTGGGAGGAAACAACAAAAGAGGCCTTTGCATTAATCTGACTGAAATAAGCCACTATAAAAGAAACCCAAGGCTTTCAAAATGCCAAAGACATTTTGTTTGTTTTCAATTATCATCTCTTGTCAGCTCAGCTGGAATGGCACAGTGCATGTGATAATCAGCTCTTCCCCTGACACAAGATAGGCCATTTCCGCACTAGACTGTTGTAGTGCTATTATTCCACTTTCAACATCCAGTGGAATCCTGGGGTTTTCAGTTTAGAGAGGGGCCTTTAAGGCCCTCCCTAAACTGCAAACCTCAGGATTCCACAGGATGTTGAAAGTGGAATAATCATACTATAACAGTCTAGTGCAGAAATGGCCATAGTTCTTAAAGCGAACATGACAATGTTGAACTGAAACACTTAGGAATTCTGATGTTTAACTATGGTTTTCCGACCAGAGGTTCTGTTCCGCCGAAATAACGTATTTGGGCCCTAATCCAAATGAAAATGAAACAGCAGGGGGAAAACTTAGAACAGTGTGCAGTATTTAGGAAATGTCTTTCTCCTTTGTCAATGCATCTGGACAGTAGTTGTGGTTTCTCCTGCTGCTGTGGCTTTTAAAAAGTATTTTAAGAGGTTGGATGGAATGTATGCCTCTGTTTAAAAATCAAATAAAACCATTAGTCACTCAGTATTGTGTAAAAGGTTTAATTTTATGCTTAAAGCCTCATTATAACAACATTTCAGTTAAAAGAAAAGTAATGTTAGCTTTTGCATTATTCAAGGCTCTCTGTTTTGCATAGATTAGGATTTTAGGTCTGTTAAGTGTCAGCGTCAGTTTACAAGGCCCATAGTGCTCACACATGCCACTTTTTAATTCCAGCTCTCACTTTAGTAGACACTGACTGCATCTCGCTACATAGTTACAGCACTTTGACATTATTTATTAAAATATCATATCTGTACTATGGAATCCTTGGATTTTCAATATAGTGGATTCCCTGCTAAAGATCTAGTGGTATAATTCAAGATGACTACAGGAGAGCTGTCTGTCAGAGAATTCAGACTCCCTCACCAAATTATAAATGCCCAGATTCCATGGATAGAACTATGACAGTTAAAGTAATATCAAAGTATACGTTGTAGATATTTTCATTATCACTTGTGAAAGCCATGGCAAATGGGAAAGCTCTTCTCATGGCACACAGGTCATGTCATGCACTAGCATATAGCCTTCTCAAACAAATATTAAAATTAGTCATATTTTCAAAGTGAACATTCAAATCAGGATTAGAGTTGACAGAAAACATAGGGTCTTTCTGTGCTACACTGTTATAGTCCTATTATTCCACTTTCAACTTCCTGTGGAATTCTGGGGTTTGTAGTTTACCGAGGCCAAAGAGTTCTCTGGCTGAGAATTCTAAATGCCCGTCCCTAAACTGCAAACCCCAGGATTCCACAGGATGTTAAAAGTGGAACACTATAACAGTGTTGTGTGGAAAGGCCCATACAAACTAATGGTGACACTAGACTTGAACAGACTCTGCTCTATAGACCTTTGTGATACCTCTTGTCTTAGTATAGAAACAAGCTTTTTATTGTGCCATTTTATTGGCCCAACAGGTTCAACACTTTTGAGACTGAACATTATCAACTGTCCAGAGTTTCAGGAAGGATCCTTTCTTAGGCCTACCTAGAGATGTTAGGGACTAGACCTAAGACCTTCTAAATGTTAAGCACATCAGTGCTCTACCACTAAGTTTTCAATCATTTTCTAAAGAGAATGTGCACAGGCAAAATACCAGTTATGGTGTATCCTTAGAGGACATAGAGGTGTGAGGTTGGGGCTTTTGTGCACCACAAAACTTCCTGTCCCCCAAAACAATTTTTTAAAAAACAATTTTAACACTGATTATAACATTGATTTAGAAAATGGAGCTGGGAAGTGTCATATTAGAGTGATCCCCTGAACTACACATTATCAGAACTATTCAGGGAAAAACAAGACAATTATCATTGAGCCAGCAGTTAATTATTTGCCGATTAGTACATAGGTCATTCACATTGTGAATATGGAATGGAAAGGGGAAACTAATGTAATATTTAAGATTTATTTGGAGTTTTTGTAGCAGTAAGGAAATAGAACTCAGCACACTTAAATGTATATCATACAGCAAAGTTGGGCCAAGATATTTTGATGCCTGGGATAAACAGCAAAGTTTACAATATACAAGGGTTTACTTGCAAGTTACTTTACTGTTTGGTATAGAAAATTCTATTTGGTAGAGAAAATTCCACAAGTGCCTTTCCATTAGTAAGAAATACAATACTTTAAAAAATTGATTTGCAAAAAAACAAAAAATACATTAGTAAAAAATAGAATAATAACAAATTAAATAGCAGTTTGCAAAATCAGCTGCATGAGGCAGCACCCACTCTTAGTCTTACCCTGTCCTACAGATGGGATAATCTCACTTTAGGGAAAAGAAGACTAGCAAGGAAGGGCCAGGGGAAACAAACCTTTGTCTTAGAGCTTCCCTAACAACTCTTCTATGTTTACAGTGTGTTGGCAATGAGTATTCTGCTTATACATCACTGTTTCTGTGCCAGTTGCCAATGCATTGTAAACAGATTAATTTTACCAGAAGCAGAAGCTGCACATTTACTTACTTCTGCAAAATTTCACAATTGTAAATGAGGAACAACTTCACAATTGCAATCACCACAAGCATTTAAAGGGGTGGGCCTGGCATAGCCGTGGTGACACTAGAGATCAAGTCCAAGAATGAAGACCTCACAATGATAAAATGATGATGATAACTGAAACTTGGAGCAGATTTTAGGACTGGATGTTTCTAGAGCTTTGAAATATTTTTGACTAGATTCCAGAACCCCTTTAACCAGCTTGGCCAGTTTTCTTGCTAGCTTAGAGGATTCTAGGAACTGTAGTCCAAAAAGTATCTTTTCCAAGCTCCACATTTTCTCCTCTCATGCCTTCTTTCCTCTTGAACACAATCTGAACTTGATCCATTCCATGTGACATGAGTATAGATTTTAATAATGGTTAATGCAGATTTGCCAGCCAAGGTTCCAGAACTTAGTAATAGTTATCAAACCCCAGAGTCCCTGTTCTTCATAAAAGTAACTTTCCAAGCTCAGGGGCCCTTTCACATGATAGCACTATGAGTCCACTGCAACTGCCATGGCTCCATCTTACAGAATCCTAAGGTTTATACTCCAGTAAGACACTAGAGTTCTCTGGCTGAAAATTATAAATCCCCCTTCCTGAACTGCCAGTTCCTGGAATCCACAAGATGTTGCTATAAGAGTTAATGGAATCATAGTACCATATGTTGCGTAGTGTGAAAGACCTCTGCTTTCTGGAAGCTATCAGGTAGGATGTCTGACTATGGTCCTTTCTGCAACTTACCTGCATCCAGCATAGTCATGCAGGGATCACGCGAGCAGCCTCTTCCATGAGGCTCTCGCATCCCTGCTGCTTCTGCTTGGCAGGAGGTGTCTGCCAGCCCGCAGGCAACATGAGGGCTCCGCCTCTTCCTTCCACAGCACAGCTGGGTATTTTCCCAGGCTGTGCTGGGGGAGGAAGCGCGAGGGCCATGGCTCCAGAGCTCCACATGCAAGGTAAATGTGTGGGGGCCCAATCGCACACCATTTTCAGCTAAAAGCTGAAAATGATATAGTGCACAATCGGCGTCTGCCAGCCTTGGCAGCATTGTGTGATTGCGAGGACATCATCTGAAATGCGTCTTACAATGGCGCAATGCTCCGGTGACCCTTTTGCATAAGAAATGCCATCCAAAAGGGCCTAAGCAGTGGCAGAGTCCCTCAATGGGTCCTCATCATCCCTCCTTTCACAGGTTTAAGCCAGTAGGGAATCGGGTTAAAAAGAAAACGCAATCACTAAATGGAGTACAAGAACTGCAGAGCTCTTAGGAAACTTTGGGCCATAGCAGGTGTTCAATATGCTGATTTCCCTATTAAACAAAAGTGAAAATGATATCCACCTTTTTCTGGAAGTTTACAGTTCTGTGAAATAGTGAAAAGTAGCATTTTTTAAATAAATCCATCAGGACAGTAGTTCTATTTTCTTTTCTTCTGTTAAATAATATTGGTTTGGTTTGGTTTATTTCTGGAATGTATTCTTCTTCCTCCTTTTTAGGATGTGACTTTCAAGTGACCGAAAGAAGCATAAAGAGAGCTTGCTGAAGTGTACCAATATATGATAATAGGATTAAACTCAAGCACAGAAGAGATGGTAGTGAATTCCAGTTACTGTCCTAATCTGGGTAGCAAGTGGTTCTGCTCTTCTCTTTGTTCCTTTGTTATAAGATTAGAGAAAGCAAAGGAATCTTTCAGACTTAAGATTTGTTTTGAGTTCCCTTTGTAACTATACTTCACAGTTTTAAAATGGAAAGTGCTAAAAGAACATTTCTCTGTACATATTCTTCAACTGTCTAGATTTGGTAGGGACAACCCCAATTGATCCTCTGTCTTCCATTTTTTCAGCTGTTTTTACAATGTCCCAGTTTCTCTTCCCTCCTTCTCCCTCTGTGGCCATTTCCACACTACACTGTTATAGTGCTTTTATTCCGCTTTCAACATCCTGTGAAATTCTGGGATTTGTAGATTAGGGAGGGACATTTAGAATTCTCAACCAAAGAGCTCTTTGGCCTCAGTAAACTACAAACCCCAGAATTACACAGGATGTTGAAAGTGGAATAATAGCACTATAACACTGTAGTGTGGAAATGGCCTATGTTCTTAACTTACTTCATTTGCTGCAAACTGAGTTCAAACTGCAAAAGTAATTTTGTAGTCAGTTAACTAAATAAGGAGGGATGCAATCTTACCCTTCCCGATAAGTCCAGACAAAAGCAAGCTGCTACAGCCTCTTCTAGCTTATGTTCTTCCTCATTAATAACTTTGGCCATCTTCACCACACTCAGATGTTGGTTGGCTACACATTCTGGTGCTCATCTGTGAATTGTTGGAGGGTATGTTTTCAGCCACTTGTGAAGAGAAGACAAGACTTAAACATAATTAGGAGCAGAGATGCACATGTAAACTCCACCCCAGCTCCCCAGCTCTGTGTGGACACCTTATCCAGTCACAAAGAGGCTACTATGCTGTTTCAAATGCATTTTGAAACTCTCTTTGGAAGAAGAGCACTATAAAGGGGGATGTTGGGAGTGGGCCTAGTCTGGTCCCCTACCTGCTACTCCTTTTTAGCACTCATTTATTAAACTGAATGTGTGGCAACAGGACTTTAGTGAGTGACTCTAAGAATCCAGGCCTTCTGTACCTCACTTGTAGAAATTACTCACAACTGAGGAAGGCTCAGGTATACCTTCAGGTATAAAGTGAAAATCTTTTAATTCAGATATTAATTCAATTAGAGTTTTTCTTTTTTAAAAGAGAAATGGTAAAGTCTGTTTTATTGGATGGGCTCCATAGGATGTTATTCACATTTACAGTGACTATCACGCATAACTTGGGTAAATTAAGTCCCATTGACTTCAGCAGCACTAAAGCACGTTATAACTCTCACTTGATTAAAACTAACTGTATTTTGTCATTTATTGAAAGAAAGGATACTATTGTACTCATGTCCTTCTTCAGGACAATTGTCTGGCTACTGTGTAAAAAGATTCCTGAATGTGATAGGTCTAGCAAGGATGTTCTTATGCTTTGCTATAAACTGCTTTTAAAAAAAAAAACTTACCCTGTCTATCTGTCTGTTTGACTAATAGATACTTTTCAACTGTCCTAGTTTGGTTGGGACAGACCCAAATAACTGTTTTTCCACTTTTTCAGCAGCTTTTAAAATATCGCAGTATCTCTCTCCTCCCACTTCCCCCTTTTGACCTCAGCTCTAACTGCAAACTTAGTCCAAAGTACAGAAGTAGGCTGCACCCAGTTAACTCAGTCAGGAGAGAGGTTGAGAATATTGCCCTTTCCAGCAGGCTCATGCAAAAGTAAACTGCTGCAACCTCTCCTAGCTCATAACTTTTGCCATCTACACCATATTCTGATGTTTCTTGGCCACATTTATTCCAACTTTCATTCCTGATATGTTGTAAGGAATGGGATTGTAATATGAGGCCACTTGTGGTTGGTTACAACATGTCTGCTTAAGATGTATTATATAGCTGAATTGGGTGTATAGGATGGAAATGTTCTCTACCACTCCTTGAGATAATTAACTAAAGTGATTCAAGTGATTTTTGACTTGAAAATTATGAAGTACAATGAATAATGTATAAATAATCAGCCAGTAACAAGCAATGCATAAAAAAAGTCCTTAAAACTTTATTTAGGATAATTTCTATTTTACTGGTGAGTACTTTAAGTTGCAGAAGGGGAATGCTTTTTAAAAAGCCATTAAGCTAATTTACTGTTTAACAAGCTAAGAGAAATACTTCAGTTTGCTGCAATATTAACAGAATTTCATATCTCCACCAGATTCTGTATAGTCATGTCTGGGTGTTCCTCATTCTGTCTGAACTTCTTGCTAATGTCAATTACATAAGCAGAATTCCAAGACATTGATGGATGCAGGTGTTATCCCTCATTCACATGAGGAAACCTCAGAAAATGTGTAATCTGGAGTTAAGATTAGCTGTAAATCATGATGTGACATTGTCTAGGGACTAATACTTTTTTTTAAAAAAATGACATTTTACGATATATTATTTTCACAAAAACAACAACAAAACACCATAAGATTTCATGCATCTGTAAATATAAAAGCTTCATACAAATATTGTTAAGATATTAGTCCACTGAATTTCAAACCTTTAGGCCAGTGAGATAAATATCAGTGGCAGCCTGTTTTGAAAATTAAACAAACCAAAATGCTAGGGAAGCTCTCCAAGCCTTCTGCGAGGAACACATAAACACACACACCACCCAATACTGTTCTATAGTTTATATGAATTACAAATCCAGCAGAATGAGAGGTTATGGAAAGCTGATATCTAACAGGGCAAGTCAACTCTCTACTGAGAATTAGGGAGGGGTAGATGAATATGGCTCCCAGAATCCTCCAGCCTGTGTGGCTTGTTGTTCAAACTCCAGTTACATGTATGGAAAGATCTGAGAATGTATCTACTCTGTCCACAACGTTTCCATTACTTGAAGGCCAAAAAACAGAGCACTGAAAGGGTAGGATAAAGCAGTATTGGATCCACTGAATGCAAATCTTGTTTGTTCATATGAGAGTTCCCACGATGCCACTCCTTGTGCCAGCCAGCAGCTAGAGTAACCAATTCCAGTTGGGATGGAAAAGATGAAGAGAAAAGAGAAAGATTACCTGGGGAGTGAGGCGGGAAACAGGGCAAAGGGCAAGCATAGGGAAGCCTCCTTTACAGACTATCTTGTCCTGATTGCAACAGCCTTTTCTCTTGTGCCAGGGCTTTTCCAACTACACTGTTCTAGTGCTATTATTCCACTTTTAACATCCTCTGGAATCCTTGAGTCTGCAGTTTAGGGCAGGGCATTCAGAATTGTCAGCCAGACAGCTCCTTGGCCTCGGTAAACTACACAGGATGTTGAAAGTGAAATAATAGCACTAGAGCAATGTAGTGCAGAAAGGTCCAAAATCTGTGCTTGAATTAGACCACAGTTTAGACCATATCTACTTACCTGAAAGTTTACCCACTGAATGTAATGAAATTTACTTCCGAGTACAAGATTGCTGTATCAGAGCTGCACATATATTTTTGATCATGGAGAATTATTCCATAGAGAAAAATGCACTTTATCTATATTCCACTAAAGCCCCTCATGTATTTATCAGTTGACAAATACACGGCATAAAAACTGATTAGGAATGTACTGGGATATACCTTTTTCTGTTCAGTTGCATGGCACAAAATATTCAGTAACTCAATAATATCTTGATTTGTTGAGTCTTATTTGACAAAGAAAATTGGGATTTTATACCTGTTCCTGTTTATGCTTCTAAAAAAATTACATTATTCTGCCTTATATTAATTTATTATTCACGTGTTCATGTGATTTCCCCATTTATGAAAGAGAAAATAATGCCCACCTTTTCTGGAAGTTTACAGTTCTATGAAATTGTGAAAAGTAGATTTCTTTCTTTCTTTCTTTCTTTCTTTCTTTCTTTCTTTCTTTCTTTCTTTCTTTTTTCTTTCTTTTTATAAACCCATCAAGACTGTAGTTCTCTTTTCCTTTGTTTTCATGTATAATCTTGGTTTGGTTTGTTACTGGAACTTGGACTATGGAAGCGTATGTCACTTATTACAGTAGGCCCTCCGCATTCGTGAGGGATAGGGACACAAATGTCAAATAATCAGAGTGCCCCCCTTACAGACTTCTGCCCAGCCAGTGCACCCACCCAGGTGGGGACAGGGAGGCAGGGAAGCAGTGATCAGCCTCCATGGGCCTTCATGCCGCACGTGGCGGGGCAATGCGAGTAGTGCAGGGAACCTGCGATCAGCTTCCCTGGGCCTTTGTGCTGCCCACGGAGAACACGTCTGCACCGGGGGCAAGGAAAATGGGAGGAGCAGGTGGGGTGGGAATGGGGTGGGAATGGGAGAATGGGGGGCAAGCAGGCACCTCACGAATAATCAAATTCATGAAAGTGAAACCCATGAATGTGAAGGGAGAACTGTAATGTAAAAACTATTCAAAAATAGAACAAGGCATTCTGCTTGAATGGCCCATATAGTACTTCTGTATTTTTTTTTAATCAGTATAAATGCTGTCCTAAAATTTCATACCACCTGAGCAAGAGGAATACTGCTCTCCCTGGCAGTATTCCTTATTTACTAATGTACCATAGTTTCCCATGATATATTAATCCAGAGTAAATTTCATTAGTAGCTTAGCCTGTTTTCTCCTTGATGGGTAGACTGGTGGAAGACAGGCTGGAAACTACAAAACAGAAGCAACAACAACGACAAGCCACGACTCCAGCCATTTCTGAGAATGCTGGCTGGGGGGTGAAAGGAGCTGGAGTCTAGCAACACTTGGGAGATATAAATGCTTTTCTTAGTGACTAATTTAAACAGGAAGGATGTACAAGTCTGACATATGCATCCCATGATATGCTTTCCATTTCCCCAAGTGTTGAGAAGCTCCATGGGCAGTGCAAACTAAATTGGTGTCTGAGGGAGAAAGAATACTGGAGACCTACTACGTATATAATATATGCTACTCCTTCAAATATACCTATAGAAAAAAACTAGCAAGCTTGCAAGGCAGAAAATCCCCCAGAGAATAATGTGGACAGCTCCAAACTCTGTGTCTTTCCAGCCTAACTGAAACTAGAAAATCTCAAAGTCAAACTACACATGATGCTAAACTGTTTGCTATAAGTTACATGAGGAAATTGTTGTTGTTGTTTCAAGTCATTTCTGACTTGCAGCAACCCTCAGGCGAGCATTATCCCGATGTTTTCTTGGCAAGATTTGTTCAGAAGGGGTTTGCCATTGCCTTCCTCTAACACTGAGTGTGACTTGCCCCAGGTCACCCAGAGGCTTCTGTGGCCAAGCAAGGATTCAACCCTGGTCTCAAAAGTCATAGTCCAACACTCATACCACTACATCACGTGAGCTCTCAAACTGCACTATGCCAATAACCAATTAAAAAGGAACATTGAAACAGACAGCTATCAATGATCATGTTCTGTAACTATAATAAATTCAGGTCTTTATGCTGCGCAAACTGTTCTACACCCAACAAATTTAATAGCTCCCTCAGAGAGAGTGTGATTTACCCAGGGCCAACCAGTGGGTTTCCATGGCCAAGTGGGGATTCAAATAACAGATACAGCCTAAATACCCTGAAAGCACCAGATCCTATCTGATCTTGCAAGATAAGCTAGGACCATTTCCGCATTAGACAGTTATAGTGCTCTTATTCCACTTTCAACATCCTATGGAATCCTGGGGTTTGCAGTTTAGAGAGGGGTCTTTAAGGCCCCTCCCTAAACTGCAAACCCCAGGATTCCATAGGATGTTGAAAGTGGAAAAAGAGCAGTATAACCGTCTAGTGCAGAAATGGCCTAGGTCAACCCTAGTTAGCACTTGGATGGCAAGCCACCAAAGAATACCAATGCTGCGGCTAAATTTCAAAGGAAAGCTGTGGTAAACCATCTCTGAGTTTTCCTTGCCAAAAAAAAAAACCTCTATGAAATTCATGAGGTCCCCATAAGTCAGCAAGGAGCTTGAAGGCACATATGCACACAAAAAGGTGCAATTGAAATAAGTGGAGAATGTGTGAAGAAGGGCAGTTTAATATTTCGTCAGCCTAAAACCATTTTTCTAAAAAAATCCCTCCAGTCAGTCAGCCTCTCACTGAAGCAAAATGAAGTCCTACAAACTAATAAGAGTATTGGAGAGCTGTTGCTTATCAAGATGGGAGCTACAGAGGAATGAGTTACACCTCTTCTCCCTGCATATCACAGTACTGATGAAATTCAGGCCTCCAGTACATACTATTAGTAATGGAAGCTAGAAATCATTTCTAATGATGCCTTTAGCCTTCAATGGAGTCCAGCTCTCTGTTCTCACCCTCTCTCTCCTAAACCTGCCAAAGCCAAGCACTGTCTCTCACTCATATCGCACAAATGCAGGCACAGGCACGTCCTCTCCCTTAAACTTGGGTGTGCCTCTGTCACATTCTTTAATTGCTTATGGAAATATCATTCAAACAGACAGATTCTCTACTTAACAGGAAATAATTACAATTAGCTACCACTAGTAAGACATCAGCAGCATATTAAGTACAAATTTGCCTAACAAGGAACAATTGGCAAGAAGTAGAATAACCTGTTTATTAACCATCTCAACACAGATACAAAGTCTCCAATGTTCCATGTATGAAAAACACAGGACATTGTGGCCAGGCAACATCAGAGTGTGGTCAACATGGCAAAAGTTTTGAATGAGGAGGAATCTACATGCTAGGAGAGGTTGCGGCACTTTGCTTTTGCCTGAGCCTACTGGGAAGGGCAAAATTCTACCCTTTCTTCTCCCACTTGCTCAGTTAATTGAGCAAAAACTGCTTTTGCACTTTGAATCGACTTGCAACAACTGAAGTAAGCTGAGGACAAAGGAACTGGGACATTTTAAAAGCAGTTGAAAAGTGGGACAACAGAGGATTAATCAAGTATGTCCCTGCCAAATTGGGACAGTTGGAGGATATGCAGATGTGAATAAAAGGAAGGTCTCTGGTGCCTTGCACTAGAACTCCAAGGATTTGCAATTCCCAGTTACTTAACAGTGGCAGCAACGACATTTCTTCTCTCCACCTAAATTACACTGTAACAATGCAGAAAATTTGGATAAGGAAGAGTAGTTTTGTTTTTTGTTTTTTGTTCTTAGAACTGTGAGCTCTGTTCGCTTTCAGTATCCAGGGTCAAAACAAATTCCTGGGCTCTGAATTATAAGAATCATAAGTGTATTTCTTTTGTACCAGGCTCTAGTTGGTAGATCTGGGGATTGTAGTGCAAAACAATAACAGAGATCCTGTAAGCCATTCTTACTGTGGAAAATGATCTCTAAAGGGGAAAAAAACTTCCCCAATGCTGAAGGAATATTATGCAAAAAAGATAAAACCATCTTTTTCATGTGTATGAAATTTAGCTGAAATTTCTTAGAATCATAGAATCATAGAGTTGGAAGAGTCCCCAACGGCCATCCAGTCCAACCCCCTGCTATGCAGGAACTCACATCAAAGCATTCCCAATAGATGGCCATCCAGCCTCTGTTTGAAAACCTCCAAGGAAGGAGACTCCACCACACTCCGAGGCAGCATATTCCACTGACTGACAGCTCTGACCATCAGGAAGTTCTTCCTGAGGTTCAGGTGGAATCTCCTTTCCTGCAATTTGTATCCATTGCTCTTTGTCCTAGTCTCTGGAACAGCGGAAAACAAGCCTGCTCCCTCCTTGATATGACATCCCTTCAAATATTTAAACATGGCTATCATGTCCCCTTTTAACCCTCTCTTCTGCAGACTAAACATACCCAGCTCCCTAAGCTGTTCCTCATACAAGATGGCTTCCAGACCCTTCATCATTTTGGTTGCCCTCCTCTGGACATGTTCCAGCTTGTTGATATCCTTCTTGAACTGCCCAGATTCCAGATGAGGTCTAACCAAGGCAGAATAGAGTGGTACAATTACTTTCCTTTATGTAGACACTCTACTCCTATTAATGCAACGAAGAATCGTGTTGGCTTTCTTGGCTGCTGCATCACACTACTGACTCATGTTCAGCTTGTGATCTAACAAGACTCCTAGATCCCTTTCACACATACTGCTATCCAGCGACGCATCCCCCATCCTATATTTGTGCATTCCATTTTTTCTGCCTAAGTGCAGGACCGTACATTTCTTTCTGTTGAAATTCCTTTTGTTAGCTTTGGCCCAGCTCTCCAATCTTTCAAGGTCATTTTGAAATTTGATCTTGTCCCCTGGTGTATTAGTAACCCCTCCCAATTTGGTGGCATCTGCAAATTTGATCAGCATGTCCTCTACTCCTTCATCCAAGTCATTGATGAAAATGTTGACTAGCACCGGGCCCAGGACAGAGCCCTGTGGCACCCCACTAGTCACTTCTCTCCAGGATGAAAAGCAGCCATTGGTGAGCAGCCTTTGAATTTGGTCGGTAAACCAATTACAAATCCACCTAACAGTAGCCCTGCCCAGCCTGCACTTTCACCTAATGGGAATCTAAATTCCCATCACTACTACCCTATTTGATTTAAACACATGATACGTGCACATCTGGGGGAATTTTATTAAAAATTATTAAAAATACAAACTTATTCCAAAGATAATTTATTTGTGACATATTAGATATCTTCCTCTAAAACACGTGATAGATGTGAATTATGCTATCAATTTTGCTTCAGAGAATACTGAAGGTGAAGATTGGCCAGCACTATAGGGTGAAAGCTGATACAGACTTACTACAGAGTTATGATCAGACTTCCTGTATTTGTGCTGGCAGCAATTGCACTTCTGTTTCTTAATTTTACCATTGAAGTAGGAAATGATGTACAGTGGTAGCATCTCCAGTCTGTTTTCCCTCTGGTCCTGTCATCCAATTCCCTTGCCTCCTATAAACAGCATTGATAAAGATTTGGGGACAAAACCTTGTAAAAAAAACTGTGAGAAATAACAAAACATATATTCCAAACTTTAACCAATATCTCATAGGCCATTTCTGCACGGGGCGAGGGAACTGCCCCGTGCCGCTACTTACCAGGTCTTATGGCTCCCTGGTCCAGTCCAGGCTGCTCCGGAGCAGTGCATGCTCGTTGCTCCGCACCGCTCTGGGGTCGAAAATGGCGGCTTCCGGTTGGTCGAGGGTCTCAACCAACCACTGAAGCTCACCAGCCTAAAGCCTGGGGCTCGCATTGGTGTGAGCCTGCAAATCTGCACAAGGGAGCAGGCTCGCACTGGCGTGCTCTGTGCTTTTGAAAAACTGAAAGAAACGGGTTTTTCAAAAGCACGCTGGACGACCACTGGAGGTCGTTCTGGAGGGGGCTGTGTGGATCTACATTAAATAGTCCGTACTCAGTCCACTCCCAGGTGCAGACGTCCTTCCTGGAGGACGGACTGCACTGTTTCAAATACCTTGTGCGGAAATGGCCATAGCCTCTGATACAATACTCAAAAACATATATGTATTTATCTTATCTTGAATTTCATCATTTCAAGAGTATATAAATAAGGAAGACTTTTCTGTAAAACAATTACCTCCTTTTTTTGACTCTACCATAAATTCTATATATCCAGTGTATTCTCACTGAAGAAATCTTTCCACTTATTGAAATACACATTCAGGCAGTTGCTAATAAGGATACAGTTACTTTTATATCTTCTGATTCCAATATCTGTTATTTTCACAGCAAATCCATACTATTAATGGATTGTACAACAAAATATAGTCTAACATATTCTCAATTCAATATGAATATGAAACTGAAGGCCAAAAATCTTATTAATAAGCATGACGAAAAGATGTGAAAAATATCTAAACTTGCTACTGTACTTCTCAAGCAATTGGATAATCTTACTCAGTTATGGGTAATCTTGGGTAATCTTTTTGAAGTTGCGTAGTATCAGCCTATCTCCACTGCAGCTTATAAAAGTTTTCTCTTAGGTTCTAACACAACGTAATCAAATGAATGTTTCCAAATCTGTTTCCAATGGCATAAACATACTTCATTCTAAAAATCATTTTCTCACTTAGTATTACTTATTAAGAGTGTGTAAAGAAATTGTATGGAATCTGAGGTTTTGTTTTTGGTTTGTTTTTAGGAATGATCAAATTGGAATACAGAGTATCTGCACAAGCTATTAGGAAAATAATAAAATAAGAAACTCGGATAAAGGTTGTTTACAACATGGGTTGTAAATGCCTTTCCCTATAGATCCTTATTTTAAGAAAAAGTATTGGACATGGATCAAGATTTCTTTTCCCCACCTTCCCAGCTACCAATAAAAAGGTGTGGACAGATGTAACTTATGAATTTTAACCATGCGGGTATACTTTCACCATGGCTGTTCCTCTGTGTGTGTGTGTGTGTGTGTGTGTGTTTTAATTGTTAGTCATTTGGCCTTTGCAGCTATCCACCCCCACCTGATTGTGTTTATGGAGAAAATGAACAGGCCTAACCTTACAAAAAAATAATTTCTATATTTGTTTATTGAGTGATGAATGGTCATTGTTTGGGCTCTCCTTTAGTCACAATACAGCAATGTGTAATAGAGTGAAATTTGTAGCTCTGTGAAACTTTATTATAGAAGGAGGCAACCTTTACTTCTCTAGGGGCCTTTCCGCACTACACTGTTATAGTGCTATTATTCCACTTATAGCATCCTGTGGAATTCTGGGGTTTGCAGTTTAGGGAGGGGCATTTAAAATGCTTACCCAGAGTTTTGGCCTCAGTAAAATACAAACCTCAGAATTCCACAGGAGGTTGAAAGTGGAATAATCGCTCTATAAAATTGTAGTGTGGAAAAGCCCTAGGTCTTTTGGCCTACACAATCCACAGTCCCCTGTCATTCATTGGAGTGTCTGGTAATTAAGAGTCCAAAACATCTGAAGGGCGAAAGAATCCCCAGACTTGTTTTATTATTTATGCCAAAGAAGTAATTTCAACAACCACCAGTTTTTCTCTCCATTTGTGTATGCTGAAGTGTACCCAAAATTCCACAATCTGCAGGTGATCATCCTATTTATTGTATTTGGTTATTTAAAGAAGCCTGTTCCCAGAATTTAAAAAATGTTCACCCTCTTTTTTGTTTCTAAAAGCAGAAGTTCTAATTAGCATTTGCAATGACTTCTGGAAAGGCTGGCCTGTCCATTATCTTTATTTATGATGTTTTTAAAAACTAGATGCAAACTGTCCTGCTAAAATACCAAATTGGTAACATTTACAAGACAACTGGGAAAGCCTGATAAACACTAAGGGGCTGCTGCATGCATTGTCAGAAATATACAATCTCCCATTTTGTCAATAGTTGGTGTCCTTCGCTTTTTGTGATAGCAGCACCTCTTAAATCAATACCTCTTGTTTAATTTTTAATGTCCTCCTGCCATTAGCTCATTCTCCTGTCCCCTTGTTATTGCTTATCAAAGCAATTGGCCATGCTGTGACCTTGACATTTTTCTGTCTCCTGCTACCCTCCCTGGTTTTTCAGCAAAGCTCATGTTTCACTCAGATGAACAAGCACTAAAACCCTTTTCCAATGGTCTCACAATCTTCTTCCTGTTTTATGCGTTCAGCATGCAGTGCACTGTTTAGTCAGGAGCAGAACTATGGAAAAGTTACTTTTTGGACTATAGGTCCTAGAACTGTGGGATTCTGGGAGCTGTAGTCCTCCAAACACACACACACCCACACACACACACACCCCTTTTCTAAACCCTGGCTATAAAACCCATCTTATGAGAATCTACACATTTCCTATGTACGGAAAGAGTCAATAGTTCTTATTATGATACTCTGTGTGCTCATTAAAGTTCCCAAATCTCTGGGCCTCACCCTGACTCTCAAGAAGAATCTAAGGATAAGAGCACTGACCTGAAAAGAAAAAAATAAAGACTTCTTCAAGTGGTTGCCGCTGGCTGCCATTACTGCAGCCTGTTTTGAAGTGGCTTCTGTAGATTGTTAGCATTCACAGTTCCTATATATTCCCTGGTTTAGGGGACACGAAGGAACCAGGGTTTACGGGACTGAAGTACACAGACTTTTTGTTGAACAAGCATGATGACATAGTCTGCCATCCCTCCTTAGACTTCCTGAGTTTAAGTGTCATCATCAGAGTGGCTGGAAGCAGTGGCAGTGGAATAGATTTCTCTGCAGCAATATAATGTTGTGAGCTCTCTGTTGTAACGCAAAATATTTGGGGGTGCCTGATCTTGATAGGCAGTTAATGCTCATGCCTTCTCATGGAGGTGAAACTTACTAGCATTGTTTAGTTGATATGTTTGTATGTTTGCACTCTCTTTAGAGCAGCGGTTCTCAACCTGTGGGTCGTGACCCCTTTGAGGGTCGAATGACCATTTCACGGGGTCGCCGCTCCTCTATCCCGCCCCGCCCCCTTTTGAAAGAAGGCGGCCTCACAGCCAATGGGAGCGCTGTTTCTGAGACCCTGTGCTGGGAGGAGGAGAGAGAAGGTGTGCTGGGCACATGTGGGGACGTTTCCCTGTCTTTCCCTGCCGGGCGGGGCAGCTGAGGTGGCGAGAGGAGACCCCGCGCTGGCAGGAGGGGAAAGGAGGCGTGCTGGGCACGTGTGGGGACGTTTCCCCGTCTTTCCCTGCCAGGGGGGGGGGCAGACGTGGGGAGACCGAGAGGGGCTCGCAGGTGTAGTGTGGTCGAGGGGCTGCAGCGGGTATTGCACCCCACTCCCGAGCCCTCAGAGGGACGAAAGGAGGAAGGAAGGGGCGCCTGTGCGACGTGGGAGTGAGAGCGTCCGAGCAGCCACGCTCCCTTTAAGGGAGGGAGGGAGGGAGGGTGAGAGTGAAACAAAACGCATCTGCTTATGCCGCTGCCATCTTTTCTCTCTCCCTGTCCTTTCTTCCCTGCGCCTCGTGTAAAATGTGGGCTGTTTCAGCCTTTGGGAGCGACTGGCTTTTTGAACTGTGGAAACCTACCATTCAGAACTAGAACTACTGTCTTAATTCTGACATTGATGGACGCTTTCTGTGCTTAAAAAAAAGGAGGAGGGTTACCAGTTTTTAGGCATTAGAAGTCTATCCAGAGCAGTGATTTAGGGCAGTGTTTCCAATCTATTCGATGTTGGAAATAACTAACTAACTAACTAACTAACTAACTAAATAATAAATAAATAAATAAATAAATAAATAACAAAAATAATTTTATGGTTGGGGGTCACCACAACATGAGGAACTGTATTAAGGGGTCGCGGCATTAGGAAGGTTGAGAACCGTTGCTTTAGAGGCATGGCTAGGAAGGACAGTGATGAGTGTTATCCAAAAATTACTACCATACTACTGCATGTGAGGAAGCCAAGAATGAGCAAAAACAGCATATTATCCCACATATCCTAACATCTAATTACCTTTTTAATGCTGAAAAAAAAAAACCCTAAGTCTGGATGCATGAAATTCTCCTCCAGGTACATCCTTAGTTTACTGTGTCATTAAATAAATATTGAAGTGAGGCTAACTAAAGAATAAATTATAGCGGTTCAGAAATGTGGCAAACATGCACTCCATTCTGTGCTTTGGAGTAGGAGAAAAAGGTTGCCAAATGGCTTCCAATTCATTTGTTAGTTAGATACAGACATGTCCAAGCAATGCCCTAGTTTCAAGATCAAACAGTCTATGCTGCAAGTCAGGTGACATTTGTTTCAGGCTCCCTTTCATATGTCATTCTATTCTATTCCCATTTTGATGGCACTATTGTTTATTGATTTGTTTCACTGCTAATTGTAAAAACACTCATATGATTGCAAGTCATACTGAAATCCATCTCTGATTCCTAAACAACAACAATTGTTTGCATACAGCTGACTCACAGAGTAGGCCTTTATCGAAGAATGTTTGCACACATAAAATTTTCAAACAGGTTTGCCATCTGTTCATAATGTTTAAGGGTTGTTCTTCTTTCAGGAGTAATGTCCACGTACAAACAGATATGAACAGACTTGCCTATATATATAATGTTGACTTCCAAATTTCTATTTTTGTGCGTGCCTATAAATACATGTGGTGAAATTAAAATTACTTAGATGTGCAGATACTTTCAAAAATTGTGTTTGAGCAAAAGGAGGTTATGAAGAAGCACAGAATAAAAGCAAGCACGCTATCCAAATCTCATGACTTCATACAGGTAAACTGCTTGGATGATACATAATGAAATTGCTATTTCCAGTATATATGTGCTCTTTAAACTGAAATTGGTACATAGGAGAATAAAAGCACTATAATGACATAGTGACAGGATTCTAGTTTCCAAGTTAATAAGTAAAATGATCTGACTACAAACCCTTGATTATACTGCAGTCACAGTAAGCTCTTTGATATTCTCCATTGTATTCATGGAAGGATGGACCAAACTGCCCATAATTTATCAAGCTAAAAGATGTAAACTATAGTTCAAGGCAGATATGCTGGTCATGCTGAACAACCATAAATCCAAGCTATTTTATTGAATTGAATCTTCCAGTATACACTAGCCTGGAATACACTGGAAGTTCTGGTCCAAAAAAGTAAATCTGACTTTAAACTGTTTACAGTGGTTGCTGTTCTACAAACACAGTATCTTAAGTAATTAGATCTCCTTTTGTTCCTCATGAAGGTGAATTCTTGGTTTTTTGTGTGTGGGGGAGAGGGGGCTTCCATCTTCCCTAACCTTTGTGGCATCTTTTTCTCCCAGATACTATACAGATTACAAGGCCTACTTGTATGTTTTCCTCCCAGTCAGCCACTGAGGGGAAAATCAACTAGGCTGGGGGTGTTGGCAGACAGGAAGTTTCCCATTTGGTCTGCCAGAAGGGAATAAAAGTGTTTCCCAGCCACAGATCTACTTATATTGATACTTATATTGACTTTGACTTTTCCATGGTATGGATCAAAAGACACAAAGGGCCAAGAAAAGCACATGGATGCAGAACAGCTGAATGACTGGTGACAAGAAGACTGGAGGAGGCTGAGAACCCAAAGTGGACCTGAAGTTGTCACAGAGGGCAAAACAGAGCAGTGGGCTGGAGGTTGTAGAAAGTTCTTCAGGTGTCCTCAGGAAGCTAGCACCCCCTTCATGTTTTTGTCCAAAGCCCTTTCTGAGGTAGCTCCACAGCTTTTTAAAAAATTATTCTTCAGCTAATCATAGCTGAAATCTCTTGTATCCCCATTTTCTCTTTGAAATCTAGGCCATCGCTAGCTATTCTGGTGGGAGAGTGAAGGCTATGCTCAGTGAGCTTCAAGACCTCATGGCAGTGCAGTTCATGGGTGGTTAGTTTAGGCTGAGCCTTTCACAGGAAGTTGCATCTTTTCTCTCACCACTTCTGCTTAATTTTTATCAAGCCATAAATGTGAGTGATAAAAGTAACGCACATGCAGAAAGAGAGAAAGAGGGCAGGAGGGAGGGAGAGAGAGAAGATTACAGAGGTTCTTGTGTGAGGAGTGATGTGCTTTCACTTAATCTGAAAGGGATTGGATGTACCAATTTGGAAGTCATGTGTTTTGCAAATAATGGGGCCTAGGTCCTTTTCCTTGCCTGTAGCTCTGTGCCCCTCTCTTTCTTTGTGAATTCAGCACAGGCAACTGCTCACCCCAACCCCAGCAATTCAGAGGAAGCCATGCCAAGCAAAGGAACTTTAGTCATTGCCATCCTACCCATCACTAAGCAACACATTGACCATGGCAGGAAATCTTGAACCTATGTCTCCGGGTATGCTTTGTAGCATCTGTGAAGAGTCTGGTAGCAAAGCAATCACCATTGGCTGAGTCAGGCAAGATAGATATGCTGAAGGGCTTTTAACAGCCTCTGGTGAAACAGGTTAAACAGTTGGGATCCTTAGCACCAGCACCAGCTGGAGTCACAGGAGAGTTCCAGCCACATCCTCCCGGAACCCAAGGGAGGCTGGCTTGAGCCAAGGATCAACACAGAGTGGGGTCCCCCTCCAATAGTTCTGATAGCTGTGACAGGGATCTGTCTTTGTGAGGTAAACCTGAAACCTAAAAAACACAGCAAACAACAGTCACAGAAGAAAGCTTCATGGGGATGGGAGGACTCAGACTGTGTGCGAACTGTGCAAGCGGAAAGGTGCCATGCCTTTGTTCCCAGTGCAGACTGTAGTTCTTTCCAATGGGCCTTTTGTTGCTTGGGACAATGGATTGACTTACAAACCCTCAGAATAATGGCCCTTTCCACACGGGGTAAAAAAAACGGCTTAGGGCAACCTCATCCGGAGGTCGTCCACACCGTGGGGTGCGCTAGGGCGGTTTGAAAAGTGGAGGTTCCACACCTCAAACCTCCCTAGCGCGGCTGCAAGGGGTGGCGCGGCGCGTTTTTTAAAAACCACATTTCATGTGGTTTTTAAAAACGCGAGCACGCTAACCCGTTGCAGCACCCCGTTTGAAACTGCAGGGACGCGCTAGCGCGTCCCTGCAGAGCTGTCTGGGGCGGGCTTCCGGCTGGTGTGCTGCCCTGATTGGAGGAGCGCCGCCGGAAGTCGCTGGCCGCCATTTTGGGCGCCGCCGAACGCCGCCGAAATTCGCCAGCGTGTGGAGCGGCGAAAGCGCGCTCCCCGCAGGGACGGAGCAACCCGTTTTCAGGTAAGATCCGTCCCTGCGTGCGCTGCCCCGTTTCCCCGTCCCCTGTGTGGAAAGGGCCAATGTCTCTGTGTGATCATGGAATATCGCAGGATGGAATGCCAAACATAGAGATCTTTCCTTTATGGCATACCTTTCACAATTTGATATCTTACTGTTGCAGGAAATATGGGCTTCAGAAGTAATTGATTTCAATGGTTAGATTTCTCACCAGCTTTGTGCCACTCCCAATACAAGGAAAGGTAGATCGAAGGGTGGACTATTTATTCTTATTTCTACCAAGCTCCACATGTCGTTGAGCAAGCTCCCTACTTATGATAAATATGCAATAGCAGTGCTGGTAAAGTTCAACAAATGCTCAATAATATTTGTAAATGTTTATTTACCACCCCAGCAACTGCATGCACAAATTAAGTCAACCCAGCAAGGTCTTGAAATTTATATTGAAGAGTCTTTATCAGCTTTTTCTATTTCTCAGATTGCTATTGGGGGTGACTTTAATGCTAGATTGGGTGTAAACAACACTGCTCTTTATGATGCCCATCACATTTGTTTACCAGAAAGACCTCCATACACTTTAGCAAATATACACTGCTCAAAGGATACTGTGAGCAACTATGCAGGTCTTAATTTGCTACAGATGGTACAGAGATTAGACTTATGTATCTTAAATGAGAGTATAACTGGGGACATACCAGGCCAGTTTACATTTTGATCAGGAACTAAGATGAGTACTATCGATTATATGATTGTTAGTTACAATTTGTTGCATTCTTCTATAAAATTGGTGGTGGACAGCAGAGTGGATAGTGACCATTTGCCCCTAAATATATACTTGAAGATTCCTGAATATCAAGCATAGGTTAAGGATATCTTTAACCAAGCCCCAGGGTGATAGTTACTAATAATAAGATTAAATGGTCACAAAAGACTGCTGGGTTTTTCACAGAGCTGCTTAATACAAACCAATACTCTGAGATTCGATCTACTTGTCTTGCAATAGGCCCAAACGGTGGGATTATTGAGCAATACGAAGCTCTGATTAACAAAAAAGTTAACTCGTATATAGTAAAAAACTCTAAAAAAAATCTACACCAGGAAGTTTCGTTTGAAGGATTGGTTTGATCAGGAATGCAGAGATGCCAAGAAAATGCTTATTCTGAAATTTAAGCTGTATAAGGAGAATTCAGTAGAAGTAAGGGCAGAGGAGTTATTGCATCTAAAAAAGGGGTATAAGAAACTGATTAAAGAAAAGGAGTGCACAACGAACATTGTGGGATCAGTTTATCAACACAGTTAAGGTAAAAGATATGAAAACCTTTCGGTATCTTACATCAACAGTGACCAAAGGTTATGTTACAGAGGCCAATTGCCATATCCCTCCTGGAGTGTGGGAAGCTTACTTTTATGAGTTATATTCCATCAAAGAATCCCCTACTTTTCAGTTGAAACATATCACAAGGAGCCTGCCAGAATGGCAACCAGTAACAACTGATGAAATAATTGAGCTAGTAAACCAACATAAACCAGGTAAGGCTCCAGGCTGTGATGGTATCCCTCTTGAGCTAATTAAATACAACATAGATTGGTGGGCTTCAATCTTGGCAAATCTTTTTACATATATTGATCAGAATGCCCATATGCCATCTGAGTGGAGAACAGCTATTATTATTCCAATCTTTAAGAAGCCCAGGAAGGATAATCCTCAATTACCGCTCAGTTAGTTTGCTCTCTATAATTAGCAAACTCTATGCCAGACACCTATATTGGAAATTACAACTCTGGATGGACTCTAGAAAGGTTTTGACTGATGAACAAGGGGGCTTTAGATCAGGTAGGTCCACTCTGGATCAGGTTTTAATCCTGTAGCATTTGGTAGAAAAATACTCTAATAACTCAAAGGGGTCACTGTTGGCAGCTTTTCTTGATCTCAAGTCTGCTTTTGATTCCATCTCTAGGGATAAATTATGGCATAAGTTAGAGGCTTCTTCTATAAATCAATGTCTGTTACTGCTTATTTACAGGTTATATGAAAATACAGTTTTGAAAATAAGATGTAATATAGAAGGTCATCTGTCTGACAAAGTTCCAACATATATCGGAGTAAAGCAAGGGTGTATATTAGCCCCATTATTATTTAATTTTTATATAAACTCAATGGTTGCTGCTCTTAGCCAGTCAGATTTTCATCCCCAAAAATTAGCAGGTAGACACTTTTCAGTGCTATTATACGTTGATGATGCAGTGATATTGTCGCAAACATCCATCGGTCTATAGAGAGCATTGCATGCCTTAGCACATTATTGCGATGATGAAGGCCTCCAAATAAACTATAAGAAAACCAAAGTCATGGTGTTCACTAAAACACCGAAGTTGTATAATTGGCTAATAAGTGAACATAAGACAGAACAAACTAGGACCTTTAAGTATGTTGTGGTTGTTTTCCCATCAAATGGAAACCGTAAGGCACATACATGCAGAGTATGTTGCACAAGCAGGACAAAGATCTACCTCTGCAATCTTAAGATTTTTTTACACTAAAGGAGAGCACTATGTGCCATCTGCTCTGAGATTGTTTCAAGCTAAACCCCTTAATAAACTTCTTTATAGTTCACAATTAGGTCCCTATGCTTCTTTTACTCCATTGGAAGTAGTCCTGTCAAAATCCCTGATGGCCATTCTACAAGCCCAGTGAGGGATTCGTAATGCAGCATTGTGGCTTGAGGTGGGTTTTTTGAAAGCTGAATCTTGGACTTGGCTAGCTATTTTTAGATTTTGGCTGAAATTAATTTTTTCCCCAAGAGATTTAACTTCTTTGATATAACAAGATAATTATCAGTCAGCTTGGAAAAAAGAAATACCTGCTAAACTTAAACTATGTGGCTTCTATGAGGAGTGTCTTCTATATATAGGATTTGAAGCAGCTAGCCAAGCCCTCAGTCAACGAATTAAGGAAGTGGACAGACAACTAGACCTAGTGACAACCTCAAACAACATTTTAGTGACACTGCATTGATACCTTTCAAGCCTGCTAAGTATTTTTATTTACTCACAGTGCCAAATCATTGCAAAGCCTTTACTCTTGCTCGGTTAAATGCTTTGCCATCAGCATTATTAGAAGGAAAGTTTAAAAAGGTCCCATTCTTCCAACATGAATGCCCTTGTGATAATGGTGAAATTGAAACAATAACGCATGTTCTCTTCCACTGCCGGTATTATCATGAGATCTGGGAACTTTTTATTGAACCTTATACAAAGCTATTTCCTGGGCAGTCAGAGGCTTTCTATACTCGTTTATTGTTATCAGGATGGGATACAGGCATGTCAACAGAGTTAAACCTTGGTACAGGTATGTTGTTTGAGGTAGCAAAATTTTGTGCTGCCGCAGTCAAAATCCGCGAAGAAAAGTTTAAATTAAATGTTTAAGTTTATGATTCTGCTGTCTTCTCTACCAATATATGTTTTATTGTCTCATTTTATATTTTATAATTGATATTTTATAAATGACATTTTATACATTTATGGCTTATATTTATATTTTTACTTACATATTGTGTTTGAACTTATAACTTACACTTTACTTTTTATGTAATGTCGCTGAATAATGTATAATCTACCTGTGTTTGTTGTTATTATTATTATTGTTATTGTTATTATTATCATCTTTGGATATGGCCAGCGGCTGCAATAAACTATATTGTACTGTCGCTTGGGAATGATCTACAGCACAGAGAATGCTCAGTTCTCTTTGATCTTCCATACTTCATTTTTGTACAGGTTGGCTGGCTATTTTTTTGGCTGCTCAGCTGGGCTGGGGGAATCAGCTCCTGGTGAGCATTTGAATCATTGGCACCTGGGCTCCTTATGAGAATGAAGCCTTGCCTGTCGCACAATGGCCATCCATCTTGCAACCATTTCCATTTTTAATACAACTCATGGCTTTCCCATTTCTTGTACATCATTCACAGCTTTCAATCATGGACCTGGAGGGGTAACATGGGACTTGTCATCCCCTGCCAGATGCTATAGGACCATCTCTGTCAGAAGCTGAATTCACACACACAAATAGTACAGTGCAGAAACACTATTTATTTGGGGTGCAATACATTGTACAGGACTTCAGTGAGAGAACTAAAAGCAATTAGCAAATTCAAAAGCATAAAATCCCAAGATGTTTCCCTCCCTCTAGCAAGAGACCTTGAAGTGGTGAGAGCCTGGCAGCGCTTATCAATACATTCCTAGCTTTTGTTTATCTAACAGTCTCGGGTTCCCATACCTTTGTTACAAGCAAGCAGCTATCTTATAACCTACTACATATCCCATTACTATAATATGGAGGGCATCCCAACATCCTGCCTGTCCTAAAAAAAAAAAAACAAGTGCTGAAGTTGAAATTGCAGTGTAGAAAGGACAAGAAGGTTAGTATTAATTAGAATATAGAGGAAACAGTAAACAGGAAAATGATATAGCCAATATTAGTAGTTATGTAGAGGAGGAAGGTGAGTCAGTTTTGTTCATGGAGGTGTCGTGGAGTCTGGAGTCATTCGTTGAAGTAGTCTTCAAAGGGGCTGGCTTGGGGTAAGCTGCAAAGAAAAACAGAGTGGATAAGTTATAAGTTGCAGGCAATGAAAGTTCAAAACTGATATTATTAATGGCCAGTTTGACTGGGAAAGGACCAGTGTATTTAGGGGAGATTTTTTTGGAGTGGCCATAAAGAGGTTAGATGTTTAGTGGAGAGGTAGACTAGATCCCCAGGTTTGTAAGCAGGGTTGGATTGTTTTTTCCTATCGGCAAAGTGTTTGTGGGAGGCTTTAGAGGCTTCAAGGGCAGAATGGACTGAATTCCAGTTATCTGTTACTTTTTGAGTCCAGGTGACAACGGAAGGAAGATTGTTTTGTGTGGCCGTGTCAGCGAGTGGGGTAAAAGACTTTGGTACCATGCCGTAGACTCTTCAGATGGAGATTTGTTAGTTGAAGAGTGGAATGCAGAACTGTAGGCAAATTCAGAGAATGGTAGGAGGGACACCCAGTTGTTCTGATTGGAGTTGATGAAACAACGAAGATACTGCTCCAAGGTTTGATTGACATGTTCGGTCTGTCCGTCCGTCTGGGGATGATGGCTGCTGCTGAGTTTCTGGGTAATTCTCATGGCTTTAAGTAGGGCAGTCAGAATTTGGATGTGTCAGAGATGATGGTGGAGGGTACACCGTGTAGTTTCCAGATGTTGGTGATGAAAAGGTCTGCAAGTTTTTCAGCTGTCAGGGACTTTTTAAGGGGAATGAAGTGAGATTGCTTGGAGAAGTGGTCTGTTACAACCCAGATGACATGGTTGCTTGGGAATTGGGGAGTGTGACAATAAAGTCCCAAGAAATAACATCCCAAGGGGATGAGGGTACAAGAAGTGGATGCAGTAGTCGGGGTGGTTTAGAGGTAGGGATTTTGCAGGCGTTGCAGACAGGACAGTTTTTAATGTAGTTTTGTATGCATTTGGTGAGTCCTGGCCAATGGAAGAGTTTTCTGATTGCATGGAGTGTTTTAAGAAACCTGAAATGTCCAGCAGGTTTGGAGTCATGATATCTTTTAAAATTTCATTTCTGCAACTTGGAGGTATTTAAAGTTTAGATCCAATGAAGGCTAAATTGTTAGTCCAAACAACTAAATTTGGATTGGTTTGTAGCCCGGCGTCTGATGCATAAGCTGTTTTTATGGTTTGCTGAAAGGTAAGTAATCATAGAGGAAATAGAGTTGCAGGCCATTTTGGCGATGTCATAACTTGTAATCCAAGGGTGTCGGGGGTAAAAAGTGTTATTTCTTTGGGCGCTGAATTATGGTTAGGAAATTGGTGACAAAGCAGTCGGGAGAGAGGGTCTGCCAAAGTGTTAGTTTTTCCTGGCTTGAAAACAATCTTGAATCTAAAGCATTGGAAAAAATCAGCTCATCGTGCTTGTTTAGGGGTTAATTTTCTGGTGGTTTTTAGAGTTTCTAGGTTGTGATGATCAGTCCATACTTGGAAGGGTAGATTTGTGCCTTTGAGAAAATGTCTCCAAGTGGCGAGGCAAAGTGGATGGCCATGGCTTTTTTTTCCCCATGTCGGCCAGTTACGCTGGAGTTCGGAGAATTTTTTGGAGATGAAGGCACGTGGTTTCAGATGTCCTTTGTTGTCATATTGGAGAAGTACTGCTCCTATAGCAAAATCAGAGACATCGGGTTGTTTATGAATTCTTTTTCAGTGCCTGGAAACAGTAGAAGGGGTTCTGAGGTGAAATTTTCACTTGAGTGCATCAAATGGGCTTTGGGATTTATTTGTCCAGGTGATCCGTTTGGATGGTTTTCCGTTGGCATCAGGAGCCTTCTTTTAAAAGATCAGTTAGTGGGAGTGCAATCGTGGCGAACTCATCGATGAAACTGCGGTAGAAGTTGGCAAAGCCAAGGAATTGTTGTAGTTCTTTCTGGTCCTAGGTGCTGGGCCCGTTCAAAATAGTATCAGTTTTGGAGGGATCTGTGTTTAGGGTATTGTTGCAAACTCAATACCCTAGATAGTAAAAGTTTGGGTGCTTTAAAATTTACATTTAGAGAGTTTCACCACAAGTTCGTTATCTAAAAGTCTCTGTAAAACAGTACAAGTTTGGTGTGATCTTGTAGCATTTATGAGTAGATTAAAATGTCACCTAGATAAACTACAGTGCCATTGTAGAGGAATTCTTGCAAAGCTGAGTTGAGGAAGATTTGGAAAGCTGCGGGCCCAGCTTGTAATCCAAAGGGAAGCACTGTCCATTGGTAATTTCCCAGTGGTGTCAGAAAGGTAGTTAGTCATTCAGTGCCTGGGTCCATTCTTATTCGGTGGAAAGCCTCTTTGAGGCCAAATTTGGTAAAGAATTTACCCTTAATCAATTGAGCCATAATATCCGCAGTCAAAGGAATTGGGTACCATTAGGCAATACCGTCTGATTAATTAAGTTGTTATTTACAATGAGTCTTGGGTCTACTCCGTCTTTCTTTTTGTGGAAAAATATCAGGCTGGCTGTGGGGGTGGAGGAAGGTTTGATAAATCTGTGTTGCGAATTTTTGTTCAGGAATTTTTTTAGAGCCTCTAGCTCTTGTTTGTTCATAGGGTAGATTTTGGGCTTGGGGATCTTTATGCCATCTACCAGTCTTAGTTTGCAATCAAAGTCCCTATGTGGGAGTAGTTTATCTGCCTCATGGTCTTCAAGTGCTTTCTGCAGGTCCCAGTATTCATTGGATTTTTCAGGTCTTCGGAGCCTAGTTTAAGTGCTGTGTTGGGTGCTGACAGGTCTGGCACTTGGTTGTCTTTTGTTACATGCCTAAATAATCTCGGTCCAGTCCAAATTGAGGATTATGTCTCTTTAGCCAATTGTACCCAAGAACTACTTGGAATCCAATTTTTTGGATACTAGGAATTTCAAGTTCCCCCAGATATCCCCCACCTGAACAGGAAAAGGTTTGGTCCTTTCCCTTACAGGCCCCCCGCCATGGGCGAGCCGTCTATTTGAGATAATTTGATGACTTTCAAAAGGGGTACAAGGTTTACTGGAAGTTCTTTGGCCACCATGGGGTTCAGTAAGCTAGTGGTACAGCCTGAATCAACCAGGGCCCGGTATATTCTTAACTCTCCATCTGTTCCTTGTAAAGTTACTGTAACATATACATGACAGGTTTTAGCAGTACTTACATTCGCAGATTGGTCTGTGTCTCACTCATCAGTGTCTGATCCAGAAGTAGTCAGGGGACTGTCCTCACCATCCAAGCTTGAGTAGAAGTTCTGCCAGCGGGGCGTTTGGCCTGGGGTTTTGGGTGTAGCTTTTGGGAGCAGGCTTGTGGAAGGGGTTACAGGCTTTTCTTCTGAAGCTTTCTTTTGGCTTTGGCAATCGCTGGCAATGTGGCCCCTTTTTCCACACAAGAAACAGGTTCCTTCATGCAGTTGTTTCTTTTTTTTCTTTGCTATTCAGGAAAGTGGACTTTTGGGTCCTGGAGTTCGGCATCCAATTTCTTGGGCTTGTCTTTGCCTGGAGAGTTGGACATTTTCTAGTATGCCTTCTACTTCCCCCGCCAATTTCATCCATCCCAACAGACTGGCTGGGTCTCCTTGTGAAAGGCAGTGGTCCAGAATGGTGAGGTTCAGCCCATCTCGGAAAAATTGCTTGAGTATGTCATCCCTCCATTCCGGGACCTTGGCAGCAAGCTTTCTGAATTCACGGGTGTATTTCCCAATGGTTCCTTTCCCTTGGTGCAGTTTTCTGAACTGATGTCTGGCTTGTTCTTCATGAAAGGGTCTTTGAACCTCTCTCTGAGACAGTGTGTGAACAGCTGGAGATCAGCTGTTTCCTCGGCTTGAGAGTCAAACAGACTGGCAACCCACTCCTTTGCTTCACCTTTGAGGTGTTGGCTCAGGTATCTTCCTCTGGAGGCATCGTCGTTAAAGCTGTTTCCGTAGTCAGCCATGTAGTTGGAAGCCACGTTGAGGAAATAAGTCAGGGTTGCTCCATCTCCATCATAAGTAGCCTTCATCTCTTGAAAGGGTCTGGGTCCTACTTGAGGAGCCTATATTCCAGGGGGTGCTGGAGCTGTGGCTGCAGGAACTGCTGCTGGCGCTGGTATTCCAGGAGGTGCCAGGGCTGCAGCTGCAGGAACTGCTCTGGCGCTGGTATTCCAGGAGGTGCCAGGGCTGCGGCTGCAGGAACTGCTGCTGTGGGTATTTGCTGGAGGGCACGCCCGAGCTGGGGCATCAGGATTCTTCAGTCGGCTAGCTGGGCTCTCAGCCTGGATATCTCTTCTCGTTGTCTTTCCACTTCTTCTTCTTTGGGTAGAAGCTGCTCCATCAGGTTTGTCTCACTGATAGAAGTATCCCATCTCGTAGCTCGGCGGTGTTACCTTTGAACTGTGTCAGGTCGCTCTCCCCAGGCCCAGGTTTGGCCTGTTATTTTGGGGGGGTTAAAGGAAGCGAGGGTCTCGCTTTGGCTCGTGCATCTGGGGCCTGGCTAGGGTCCTGTTGTCGGATTCAGCTTGTTCACCACCTGGGTTTTGGTGGCTCCGCCAACCGCCCCTCCTTCTATGGGTTCTTCTTCAGTTTTTGCTACAGGTTGTAGAATTTGAATTTGAGTCCTCTCATTCTGTCGGGAACTGAATTCACACACACAAATAGTACAGTGCAGAAACACTATTTATTTGGGGTGCGATACATTGTACAGGACTTCAGTGAGAGGACGAAAGGCAATTAGCAAATTCAAAAGCATAAAATCCCAAGACATTCCCCCCCTCTAGCAAGAGACCTTGAAGCGGTGAGAGCCTGGCAGCACTTATCAGTACATTCCTAGCTTTTGTTTATCTAACAGTCTCGGGTTCCCATACCTTTGTTACAAGCAAGCAGCTATCTTATAACCTACTACATATCCCATTAGTATAATATGGAGGGCATCCCAGCAATCTCCTTCCCTGTGTTTTTTAGGCTCATCCAGTGCCTCCCCAAGATATGCTGGTCTTCCCCAGCACCACATTCAAATCAGTGGATTTTTTTCCTATCAGCTTTCTTCAGTGTCGAGCTTTTATAACCACAAACAGAAATCGGAAATACAATGTGATCGGACAATCCTAATTTTAGTATTCGAGTTCTATACCTTTATACTTCAGGAGCTTGTCTAGTTCCTTCATAGCTGCCCTTCCAACTCCTCATCTTCTTCTGATTTCTTGACTGCAATTTCCATTCTGATTAATGACTAAGCCAAAGATAACAGTATTGCCTTGAAAAGTGTGCGCTATTTCCTTATTTGTTAGACCCGGTGTTGTGTTTTGTTTTGTTTTTGAGTGGCATATTCTGTGTAATTGTAGTTGATGTTTAAGCTATCACCTTTTCTACTATCATCAGGAGCTGCCTACTTTAATATCACACTTACAGCATCACTAGGGCCCATCCCCTGTAAGTATCAAAGAGTTTCAGGTTTTGACCCTAAAATGTCATGGTTTGAGATAATCTTGACCAGGCAACCTTATACGGAACCCAGGCCCAGCTGAAAAACATTTCTAAAAAAATCCTTCATGATCCTCAAAATAGTAATCAACTGATGCCTGGAGTAATATAGGGTGAAATATGCAGATTTCCTGCAAAACAAAGAGGCCAGGATGTAGAGGTGACTCCTTTTATTGGGGCTCCCAAGTCTTACCGCCGCCTTTGACTTGGGGTGATATCCCAACTTTCTTGTTTTGTCATAGTTGGAATCTGCTGACAACCATAGCATGACTGGTCTTCTGTGAGGCCACACTGTGTGACATCACCTTCTTTGGCAGTCACAATCCTACCAGCATCCCACTGGTAGAAGCCATGGATGAAGGGGATCCTTTTTTTCTTATACTAGACACACAACAAAGCCAGACATCTGCAATTCCATGTAATCTGTGATCCTTTTCTCTTCAAGACAGTTAAGCTGATACAGGGAACAGAGTAACTGCCTGTTTTGCTTTAATCTCATTTAGTCATTTTTTAATGATTATGTAAAAACATATTGTATAGTGAGTCTAGGCATCATGCAGAAGTCTATTTTCTATTGTAAATAACTTAGTTCTGTCCATTGTGATTTGTTGGTTTGTGATTTGTTGATGCCTAGTGGATCACTTAAATTCTTCTTTTTCAAACCATTGTGTCCTGTGATTATTTGTGAAACATGTTTTTCACAGTTCCAGAGTAGAATCTGAGAGAAAACCGCAAGAAATTCTAGAGGACTTTGAGTGAAAGTACATTGCAGCAACCAAGAAGGAAAGTGTTTATCATGTTCTCCTGAGACAAGTTCTGGCTCAGAAGGCTAGCTGTGAAGGGAACTCTGAGCAGAGAAGTGTATTTGGCTGGAAATGTGTCTTGGATGAGTAATAATTCTAGCTTGGAAAACCTCTGGCTTCACAGGAATAAGGAAAAGGAAAATAAAACTGAACTGGAGAATAGGCACTAGGAAGAAAATCTTGTATCCCCTACAGCATGGAGCACCATTTGGATTGTGTAACCTACTGGTTCGGTTACAGTATTGCTAAGTAAGAGATATCCCTTATAATAAGAATCACTTAGACCCGTTTTGCACTTTACCGTTTTGCAGAGCTAGGGTGCGGGGCTCGCACAGAGCCTGGGAAGGAAGGCTCTCACGTCTCTGCTGCTCGACTCTGCAGCTGCTTTCTGGTCGTGCAAGCGCCGTCCTCTTCCTTTCGCAGTGCAGCCTGGGACCTTTCCCAGCCTGTACTGCACAGGAAACGCGACCGGCCTGGCTCCTGAGGCTCCACACGCCAGCTAAGTGCACGCGGGGCCCTGGAGCAATGCGTGACCACGCAGCATTTTTGGCTTTAAGCCAAAAATGAAAAAATGTGTGCGCAGTCCGCGTCAGGCCCTTGAGCGTCACACAAATGTGAGTGTGTCATGTGGACTGCTCCTCACATTTACACAATATTCAAGGGGCCCTTCGCTTCGGAAATGCCGTGCGAAAAGGGCCTTAGTGACCCTTGATAGAGGCCTGGTTACTACAGTTAATTACAGCTAGAAGAGACCTACTGAATGAATGAGATTTACAAATGCATTTACCTACCATACGGAAGTTGATTCAATAGGTGTACTCTATGCATGACTACCAATAGGATTTGGGGCTGACCATCCTGTGCATGTTCATGTGGAAAAAAGTTTTAAGAGTTCAATGTGATTCAGAGATAAACTGCACAGTACATCTCAGTATGTGCACCAGTATTCCAAAACCTGGTTTTAATGAACAAGTTTTGTTTGCTAAAACAAAGGGAAGGGGATTTTGGAAAGTCAAGATATGCTAGGGAATAGATCTGAGAGAGTCACTTTACTTGCTTGCTCTTTACTATGGTACCTTCCCTCCTCCTGTCACTCTTCCAAGCTGCTGATACTCTCTCTAGGACAAAGCTGGGCAAGAGTGAGGGTCAATCCCCCACCAAACCTTGGCTAGTCATTAAACCCAGCACACCCAAATACCAGTGTTCATCTTCAGAGTCCTTCTCAAAATGGCAATTATAAGTGATATCAGGCACCGACTCCTGCTGCCATTTTGAGAGGGAGATCAGCAAAAACAGAAGTATTTAGGGGTAGTGGAGAATTTTGGACACTGGAGATGGGTGTTGTTTTGTGCTAAAATTGCCCAAAGAAAATCATGCCAGAAATTTGGATAGGGGTGGTATTGGAGACTTTGGGGTTGGGTGGAAGGCATCATGACCTGCAAAAGTAGGGTTCAGGGGGCATGAGGTACTTGTGGGTTGCACTGTCTCCACCCCTTTTCTAGGATTCCAATCACATCTGTGGCATTTATAACATTTCCTTAACCTTTTTAGTTGAACTGACCAAAGCAAATTGTTTATTCCTCTTCTTCATTTTAGATTTATGGCAATGAACTGGACTGTGAACCTGCTTCTCCTGGGAAAAGCTGTGGAAGTGCAGATTTCTGAGTAATTCAGAACTGCTCTGGACAATATGCTCAAATTTATATTATTATGGGGACAAAATGTAGACCTGGCAATAAACAGAGTACTTGACCTAATCAGGGTTTCCATTTCTAGCTTGTAACTCTATGACGGATAACTGTAAAAGAATGTCATTTGAGAGACAATAGCATTCCAGATGTTCTCTAAACTCAGTGTCATTTCTCTTCTTCATTTTATCATATGTCGTTTGGGCAGCAATTTGGAATCATCAGCACATAGGAGAAAAAATGCGAGAAATCTGTATCCAAACCTCATAATCCAAAACAGAAGTATCAGTCTCCTTAAATATGAATACAACTCAAAACTAAAACATTTAAATACGGAACCACCTTCCCTCACTTCCCAGCAATCAGTGAACTGGTTTTCAGAAGGCTGACCACACTGGGAAACAAGTGCTTAGACTGAGCACAGTATATATGCTGTATTTGTGGAATATTATTGCCTCTGAAATGTGTTGCTGTTATGTATTGCTTTTCATTTTTTAAAAAAAATTTCAAAGTGCCCCACATTAGATTGTAAGCCTGAAGGCAGAGAACTGTCAAATTAATTATTTGTAAACCACTCTGGAAGCTTTTTTGACTGAAGGGCATGGTAAATAAATGAAATGAAATGTATGCACACATCTCAGTTTCCTCCTTACTTCAATGGCTACAAACTGAATTCAAAGTAGAAAAGTAGATTGCAGTAAGTTAACTGAGTGGGGGATATGAGGAAAGGAGGAGCAGAATCTTACCCTTCCCAGTGGGCTCAGGGAAAAGCAAATGGTTTTTTAACTAACTAACTAACTTAACTAAATATGTTGCAGCTTCTTCCAGCTTGCCCGTTCTTCCTCATTAATAACATTTTCCATCTTGACCATGAATAATGTCTCCTGCACTATGATGTATCCCCATTTTCATCAATGAAATACTTTAGACTGAGGGATTCCATAGGATGGAACTGTGGCCATTAAAGTGGAATCATAGTGCTATAACTGTTCAACAAACAGTGTGAAAGAATTCCAGGGAGGATGGGATGGGGCTTGGTGGACTACTGTGTGACGCTGCCTTTTAAGGATTTCAGTAGAGGTGCCATGTTGGCAAGCAACAAATTTATTTATTTCTTAAGATCAAGGCCCTTTCTGCACGCTATCTTCTTGTGTGGTCCTCTGGTGGCAATCCTAACAGCAGCTCTGCAGGAGCACGATGGGAGCACTCCCCTCAACACTGGACTGGCTTCCTGCGGAAGGGAGCACGACTGACATGCCTCTTCCTTCTACAGCGCAGCTGAATGCCTTCCCCAGACCGGCACTGGGGCAGGAGACACCGCTATTGCACTTCCAGGCCTTCCACAGGACAGGTAAGTGCAGGATGGCGGTGTAACTGTGGGTCATTGATGGTGAAAATCCATTAATGATTTAATGATGCAGAAGTGTCACCATAGGCCCTTTCTGCATGTCGGAAAATGACCGGGACGAAACGGGACTCACCAGATTTTCTTCTCCGTCCTATCGAGTCCATCAGGACGAGGAGTGAGCTGATCACTCTGCACTCCTCCGGGTGTCCAAAATGGCAGCTTCCGGTTGGTGGAGGCTCTCCAACTGGAGAAGCTCTGAGCCGAAAGCCCGCGCCCGGAAGATCTGCAGGCACACACTTGCGCGCGCCTGCAAATCTGCTCTGGAGCGCGGAGACGGAGTAGCACGGTCCGTGCATTTAAAACCTTTAAAAAAAGGTTTTTAAAAAGCACTGTCGCGACCAGTTGGCGCAGAACCGGACTGAGGTATGGAACTACAAAACGTAGTCTGACCCAGTAAGGCCTCAGTGTAGAAGACCTCCGTCGGAGGTCGCTCTGCACCGTTTTAAAAGCCTGGAGCGGAAATGGCCATAGTCTTGCTCCTGTTCCTGTTCCCACGCTGGTATTATGGACATTATGGAAAGGGCCCAATTTAAAACTTTAAGAACAAATTTAAAATGCTCTATAAGAACTTTAAAAACAAACTAAAAGTAGTATGATTAAAAATAATTTAAAAAACAAAAGAGACAGAGCAATGTCAAAAATCAAAGGCTATGCAGAAGAACTTTCCTTAGCTGCTTGGTGCCAGTCAAATCTCCCTGGGCAGGGAATTCCACGGTTGGGGAGGAGGAGGAGTTGCTACAGGAAAATCCCCGTCATGTGTGCACACCAACTGAACCTTGTAGTGTTGTGATGTGCAGCAGGGCCAAAGAAATAAAACTTTCGCTTTAAAATTCACTATAACTATCCATTCTCTATATATTTGCGCTGGTGTAAGCCCAGAGCAAAATGAAGCACCAGTGCGGAAAGCACAATTCCTTTTCAGATAGCATCTGAAGTTAAGATGGCTTGCTATTTAAGTAGGCAAGATAACTGAAGTTTAATTCTTGCTTTAAATTCACTAATCACTGATCAGTGGCCAGATAGAAGCAGTTTCCCCTGCACCATGACAAAGGCAAATTTGTCCTTCCTGGGAAATTCCAGCTCTGAGGTCCAGTTAGTAATCTGAGCTGAGCACACAGCTGGAGAGGGGTGTGTGTGACTTCTAGGAAAAGCCCATGGGCCAGGAGGAATCCTAATTTGTTCTATGGGCTAAAAGTGCCCCCACCTCCTGGTTAGGGACTTAAAGAGAGGGTAGGTATACCTTACATTTCACTGTTTGAAGTGTTGGAGATGACCCAACCTGGCCTTCAGGGAAAAGTTATGAAAGCTTATGTTATAAAGTTCTTTCTCTCAGATTTGATCTCAAAGGTGCTCCAAGATTCCTTTGTATATTAAAGTTTTGCTTATCCATCACAATCAGTCCTTTCATGTGCTAGTTTGTGGGAGATTTCAAGGAGAAAACAAAATGTTTATGTATGATTTTAAAATCCATTTGAATTGTTTTATTGTCTTTTGTCAGACATAAGTCAATAGAGATTATAAGTATACGTAATTTGGGGATTCACATTAATGACCATTGTATAGCCTTTTAAGTCACTGTGACTGCTATAGAGGAAAGGCAGGCTACCACAACTAACTAAATAAATACCACAATATTTGGTTTTAATCTCCCTCTGCTATATACCTCTTATTATCATGCGACCCAATTAAGCCTTCATCTAGCCATTTAAGAAAAAATTGCTTACTACAGAGTATAAGAAAAAACATGTTCTTTTTTGTGTTAGATATTTTATACATAAATTTTTCGTTAGTACCCATATAAAAATACGTTGTTTTGAAAGAGTATTCCTTAGCAGTAATTCTTCTCAACAATCTCATGTCAAATTAGAATTGTTTGTATTTAATTAGCTATGAATGTTGTAACAGAGTGTGTCAAGTATGTTGTAGGGAGCATTTTCAAGAAACAAGGTAGACACGAATTTCACGTCATGTGCTACTGGACTAATCTGGGCTAATAAACGAACTGCATGATATAGTTCAGATAAAATTGTCAGAAATAGTAGCTTCTAGATATTACAATTTAAAGTCAACATAGAAAGCAACAGCTGTTTCTGTTGCAACCACTTAAGTATTAGGACAAATAAATGGTCCATCATTCTGGTTTTATGAAATAAAGTAACATGTTGAATCTTCTGTATTTAAAGCGAGTAAAATCATGCTCCACACAAGGTCCTGTGGGAACCCATAGAGCCATATTTCCCCATTGCCCACTCAGTGATTTTGCGTCATTTGACTGCTCAAGGATGGGAGAGCTGAAGGAGGACATAGGAAGTGCATACAAATGTCTGTTTCCCTGAAGTTCTACAAGTTGGTTGAGATCTTGTATGGCACAGCATAGTGTAATAGTTCTATGGATGAAATTATATTATATATCTCTTCTCAACTATCCAGTTAGCTTTTGCAACCTTCACATGACGTTGGTGTGGGTGGTGGAGAGTAGAGGTCTGAAGAAGTATCTGGCTATGACCCCACAGCCAGACACAAGACTGCTAACATTTTTCACTGAGATCTACAGAAGTCCTCCAGAGGTCTCAGTGGATGATGTATGAGTAATTCTGACATCTTCAATGATCAAAGCATCTGGATAGGTTCCTGTAGCCAGACACTGAATAATTACTCATACATCATCCACTGAGACCTCTGGAGGACTTCTGTAGATCTCAGTGAAAAATGTTAGCAGTCTTGTGTCTGGCTGTGGGGTCATAGCCAGATACTTCTTCAGACCCTCACTTTCCACCACCCACTGAACGTCATGTGCAAGGTTGCAAAAGCTAAACTGGATAGTTGAGAAGAGATATATAATATAATTTCATCCATAGAACTATTACACTATGCTGTGCCATACAAGATCTCAACCAACTTGTAAGAACTTCAGGGAAACAGACATTTGTATGCACTTCCTATGTCCTCCTTCAGCTCTCCCATCCTTGAGCAGTCAAATGACGCAAAATCACTGAGTGGGCAATGGGAAAATATGGCTCTATGGGTTCCCACAGGACCTTGTGTGGAGCATGATTTTACTCGCTTTAAATACAGAAGATTCACATGTTACTTTATTTCATAAAACCAGAATGATGGACCATTTATTTGTCCTAATACTTAAGTGGTTGCAACAGAAACAGCTGTTGCTTTCTATGTTACTTTAAATTGTAATATCTAGAAGCTACTATTTCTGACAATTTTATCTGAACTATATCATGCAGTTCGTTTATTAGCCCAGATTAGTCCAGTAGCACATGACGTGAAATTCGTGTCTACCTTGTTTCTTGAAAATGCTCCCTAACATACTTGACACACTCTGTTACAACATTCATAGCTAATTAAATACAAACAATTCTAATTTGACATGAGATTGTTGAGAAGAATTACTGCTAAGGAATACTCTTTCAAAACAACGTATTTTTATATGGGTACTAACGAAAAATTTATGTATAAAATATCTAACACAAAAAAAGAACATGTTTTTTCTTATACTCTGTAGTAAGCAATTTTTTCTTAAATGGCTAGATGAAGGCTTAATTGGGTCGCATGATAATAAGAGGTATATAGCAGAGGGAGATTAAAACCAAATATTGTGGTATTTATTTAGTTAGTTGTGGTAGCCTGCCTTTCCTCATAGCAGTCACAGTGACTTAAAAGGCTATACAATGGTCATTAATGTGAATCCCAAATTACGTATACTTATAATCTTGATTGACTTATGTCTGACAAAAGACAATAAAACAATTCAAATGGATTTTAAAATCATACATAAACATTTTGTTTTCTTCTGAAATCTCCCACAAACTAGCACATGAAAGGACTGATTGTGATGGATAAGCAAAACTTTAATATACAAAGGAATCTTGGAGCACCTTTGAGATCAACTGAGAGAAAGAACTTTATAACATAAGCTTTCATAGACTTTTCCCTGAAGGCCAGGTTGGGTCATCTCCAACACTTCAAACAGTGAAATGTAAGGTATACCTACCCTCTCTTTAAGTCCCTAACGAGGAGGTGGGGAACTTTTAGCCCATAGAACAAATTAGGATTCCTCCTCTGGCCCATGGGCTTTTCCTAGAAGTCACACACACCCCTCTCCAGCTGTGTGCTCAGCTCAGATTACTAACTGGACCTCAGAGCTGGAATTTCCCAGGAAGGGACAATTTTGCCTTTGTCATGGTGCAGGGGAAACTGCTTCTATCTCTGGCCACTGATCAGTGATTAGTGAATTTAAGAGAATTTAAACTTCAGTTATCTTGCCTACTTAAATAGCAAGCCATCTTAACTTCAGATGCTATCTGAAAAGGAATTGTGCTTTCCGCACTTGGTGCTTCATTTTGCTTGGGCTTACACCAGCGCAAATATATAGAGAATGGATAGTTATAGTGAATTTTAAAGCGAAAGTTTTATTTCTTTGGCCCTGCTGCACATCACAACACTCACAAGGTTCAGTTGGTGTGCACACATGACGGGGATTTTCCTGTAGCAACTCCTCCTCCTCCCCAACCGTGGAATTCCCTGCCCAGGGAGATTTGACTGGCACCAAGCAGCTAAAGGAAAGTTCTTCTGCATAGCCTTTGATTTTTGACATTGCTCTGTCTCTTTTGTTTTTTAAATTATTTTTAATGACTACTTTTAGTTTGTTTTTAAAAGTTCTTATAGAGCATTTTAAATTTGTTCTTAAAGTTTTAAATTGGGCCCTTTCCATAATGTCCATAATACCAGCGTGGGAACAGGACAGGAGCAAGACTATGGCCATTTCCGCTCCAGGCTTTTAAAACGGTGCAGAGCGACCTCCGACGGAGGTCTTCTACACTGTAGGGTGGACTGGGTCAGACTACGTTTTGTAGTTCCATACCTCAGTCCGGTTCTGCGCGAACTGGTCGCGCAGAGTGCTTTTTAAAAACCTTTTTTTAGAGGTTTTTAAAATGCACGGAGCGTGCGACTCCGTCTCCGCGCTCCAGAGCAGATTTGCAGGCGCGCGCAAGTGTGTGCCTGCAGATCTTCCGGGCGCGGGCTTTCGGCTGGAGAGCTTCTCCAGTTGGAGAGCCTCCACCAACCGGAAGCTGCCATTTTGGACACCGGAGGAGTGCAGAGTGATGAGCTCGCACTCCTCCTCGTCCTGATGGACTCGATAGGACGGAGAAGAAATCTGGTGAGTCCCGTTTTCGCCCGGTTATTTTCCGACATGCAGAAAGGGCCTATGGTGACACTTCTGCATCATTAAATCATTAATGGATTTTCACCATCAATGACCCACAGTTACACCGCCATCCTGCACTTACCTGTCCTGTGGAAGGCCTGGAAGTGCAATAGCGGTGCTTCCTGCCCCAGTGCGGTCTGGGAAGGTATTCAGCTGCGCTGTAGAAGGAAGAGGCATGTCAGTCGTGCTCCCTTCCGCAGGAAGCCAGTCCAGTGTTGAGGGGAGTGCTCCCATCGTGCTCCCTTCCTGGCAGAGCTGCTGTTAGGATTGCCACCAGAGGACCACACAAGAAGATAGCGTGCAGAAAGGGCCTTGATCTTAAAGTAAATAAATAAATTTGTTGCTTGCCAACATGGCACCTCTACTGAAATCCTTAAAAGGCAGCGTCACACAGTAGTCCACCAAGCCCCATCCCATTCTCCTGGAATTCTTTCACACTGTTTGTTGAACAGTTATAGCACTATGATTCCACTTTAATGGCCACAGTTCCATCCTATGGAATCCCTCAGTCTAAAATATTTCATTGATGAAAATGGGGATACATCATAGTGCAGGAGACATTATTCATGGTCAAGATGGAAAATGTTATTAATGAGGAAGAACGGGCAAGCTGGAAGAAGCTGCAACATATTTAGTTAAGTTAGTTAGTTAGTTAAAAAACCATTTGCTTTTCCCTGAGCCCACTGGGAAGGGTAAGATTCTGCTCCTCCTTTCCTCATATCCCCCACTCAGTTAACTTACTGCAATCTACTTTTCTACTTTGAATTCAGTTTGTAGCCATTGAAGTAAGGAGGAAACTGAGATGTGTGCATACATTTCATTTCATTTATTTACCATGCCCTTCAGTCAAAAAAGCTTCCAGAGTGGTTTACAAATAATTAATTTGACAGTTCTCTGCCTTCAGGCTTACAATCTAATGTGGGGCACTTTGAAATTTTTTTAAAAAATGAAAAGCAATACATAACAGCAACACATTTCAAGAGGCAATAATATTCCACAAATACAGCAGTACTGTGCTCCAGTCTAAGCACTTGTTTCCCAGTGTGGTCAGCCTTCTGAAAACCAGTTCACTGATTGCTGGGGAAGTGAGGGAAGGTGGTTCCGTATTTAAATGTTTTAGTTTTGAGTTGTATTCATATTTAAGGAGACTGATACTTCTGTTTTGGATTATGAGGTTTGGATACAGATTTCTCGCATTTTTTCCTCCTATGTGCTGATGATTTCTGAAATTGCTGCCCAAACGACATATGATAAAATGAAGAAGAGAAATGACACTGAGTTTAGAGAACATCTGGAATGCTATTGTCTCTCAAATGACATTCTTTTACAGTTATCCGTCATAGAGTTACAAGCTAGAAATGGAAACCCTGATTAGGTCAAGTACTCTGTTTATTGCCAGGTCTACATTTTGTCCCCATAATAATATAAATTTGAGCATATTGTCCAGAGCAGTTCTGAATTACTCAGTAAACTGGACTTCCACAGCTTTTCCCAGGAGAAGCAGGTTCACAGTCCAGTTCATTGCCATAAATCTAAAATGAAGAAGAGGAATAAACAATTTGCTTTGGTCAGTTCAACTAAAAAGGTTAAGGAAATGTTATAAATGCCACAGATGTGATTGGAATCCTAGAAAAGGGGTGGAGACAGTGCAACCCACAAGTACCTCATGCCCCCTGAACCCTACTTTTGCAGGTCATGATGCCTTCCACCCAACCCCAAAGTCTCCAATACCACCCCTATCCAAATTTCTGGCATGATTTTGGGCAATTTTAGCACAAAACAACACCCATCTCCAGTGTCCAAAATTCTCCACTACCCCTAAATACTTCTGTTTTTGCTGATCTCCCTCTCAAAATGGCAGCAGGAAGTCGTGTGATATCACTTATAATTGCCATTTTGAGAAGGACTCTGAAGATGAACACTGGTATTTGGGTGTGCTGGGTTTAAATGACCAGCCAAGGTTTGGTGGGGGATTGACCTCTGCACTCTTGCCCAGCTTTGTCCTAGAGAGAGTATCAGCAGCTTGGAAGAGTGACAGGAGGAAGGGAAGGTACCATAGTAAAAGAGCAAGCAAGTAAAGTGACTCTCTCAGATCTATTCCCTAAGCATAATTCCTACTTTCCAAAATCCCCTTCCCTTTGTTTTAGCAAACAAAACTTGTTCATTAAAACCAGGTTTTGGAATACTGGTGCACATACTGAGATGTACTGTGCAGTTTATCTCTGAATCACATTGAACTCTTAAAACTTTTTTCCACATGAACATGCACAGGATGGTCAGCCCCAAATCCTATTGGTAGTCATGCATAGAGTACACCTATTGAATCAACTTCCGTATGGTAGGTAAATGCATTTGTAAATCTCATTCATTCAGTAGGTCTCTTCTAGCTGTAATTAACTGTAGTAACCAGGCCTCTATCAAGGGTCACTAAGGCCCTTTTCGCACGGCATTTCCGAAGCGAAAGGGCCCCTTGAGTATTGTGTAAATGTGAGGAGCAGTCCACATGACACACTCACATTTGTGTGACGCTCAAGGGCCTGACGCGGACTGCGCACACATTTTTCATTTTTGGCTTAAAGCCAAAAATGCTGCGTGGTCACGCATTGCTCCAGGGCCCCGCGTGCACTTAGCTGGCGTGTGGAGCCTCAGGAGCCAGGCCGGTCGCGCTTCCTGTGCAGTACAGGCTGGGAAAGGTCCCAGGCTGCACTGCGAAAGGAAGAGGCAGGGCGCTTGCACGACCAGAAAGCAGCTGCAGAGTCGAAGCAGCAGAGACGTGAGAGCCTTCCTTCCCAGGCTTCTTGTGCGAGCCCCGCACCCTAGCTCTGCAAAACGGTAAAGTGCAAAACGGGTCTAAGTGATTCTTATTATAAGGGATATCTCTTACTTGAAGGCAGGAAACATTATCCCTTACGGGGCTGGCACATGTCCCTTATTTTAAGAGATGTTCCTTTTGAGAATTAGAAAGCTTTTTCTTTTATAAGATGGAAGAAAATGCCAAAAATTCCTGTACTTTGGTGTATGGGCCTTCATAAAGACAGAAGAGTGTGCATCATGTAGTTTATGAATGTGAACAGTATGTCAAGTTTACAGAGGAATACATGGCTAGGCTAACTGAAATCAGTAACTGAATTTGTGGTGCCAGGTTGAGGAGAAGGGTAAGACCTCTATAAGAGGCCTGTGAGCATTCATGTTTTCTAAGAAGAAGCTGTTGGGAGTCAGATGGAAAATCCCCTTGGATACAATCCCATTAATTACATAAATAAGAAGGAATGTTTCTTGCTTTTATGATTGGTGGTGTTTGCAGAAAGTGGCTATTTATCACATTTAACTAACAACAAAAGTATGGTATATTTCTTTTTCCAAACATAAAGTAAAATCTCTCTGTGGTCTTAAGAAGTAATAATTGGTAGGTATAATTTTAAAAGATTACAACAAGAAGTTATGGAAGCATACTGTGCCTATTCATTCTTTCTGAGTCTCAGCCCAATTTTTTAACTTTACCAGTATCTTCAATAAAATTACTAGTTATTCAGCTCCTCTTCCCACATCTGGTGTCCTCCAGATGCCTTTAAATCCAATTATCCTCAATAAACATGGCTGATGGAAGATGCAGTCTAGCCTATCTGGAAAATGCCATGTAGAGGAAGATACTGCATTTATTTCTTAACTACATGGTGTTTTTCATGGTGTTTGAGTTCAAGCTCAAACCATCAGGGAACAATTCAGATGTTCCTCTTGAACATATAAAAAGGACAAAAATGAATAATCTGTTTTGTAGATTTTAGACAGCCAAATATAGGATATCCAGATTCGGTGCAAATTAAACTTTCATTTCTCACATAGATAAATAGAAGGCAAGGCCGGAAAAGGTTTAGTGTCACCGACTTATATTAATTTGATTTCTTAATTCCCTATAATTCCCTATGTCAAAGAGATTTTTAGAGAACAGTGAGTTCAAGCTATCTTTGTTAGAAATGATTTGTGTTGGATACCTGATATGTATTTATTTACTGAATTTCCAAACTACTGTCCAGTCAGCAATTCCAGCATGTTTTAAAAAGATTAAAAACACCATAATAAAAATTCAAAACCTGAAAAACAAGAAAAATGGAGCAGCAAGAACTATATTAGCCTTAAAACTATTGACAGCGAAAGAGGAAAAAACATCCAGATAGATATCTGTTTTCTTAAAACTACTGAAAACATAGCAGTTCCTAAAAATGATTCAGCTAGGTGGTACTGTTTGTTGACAGATAAATTATGAAGAAGCACATTCACACATTTGAAATACTCCAAGTATACTTTACAGCAAAATCCTGTACAGAATTGGAATTAGATGGGATGTGAAATGTTGGTGTATCCTTACAACAACAAGGAAATTTTGTTCTTTGGGCATCATGACAGTGCTGGAGATTGGCCAGGCATTATATTCCTAGGGACAATACACAAACAATGTCCTATATTGTGCAACAAATACAGCACACAAAAATGGGAGGAGATGGCTTGCAGCTGAGATGGGATTATTCATCTAGAAATTCACCTAAAGGTATTTTGTAAAGGCATTGCGTGCAATGCACAGCTACATACCTGCTTATGGTAGCTTATGTAAGATATGTTATTATCAGAATAGAATTCAGGAAGATAGCAAAGCAGGAAAACTTGTTTGTTTATCTGGACCCCACTGGTGCCTGCTGTGCTTTATAAAGCAGTATCTGCACAGGTGAGTACTAAAAACAGAAGTGTAGTGTAGTGTACTACCTAAGAGATTGCTCTATGAACCCAGAAGTCCTCATATCAACTCTGTGTCTACTTATCAATACACTCACTGCACCTTTAGCCCATCATCACTATATACTTATTTATGGGATTATTGTATGGAATACTAGAATAATGAATCTGAAGCACTTTGGACATGGAGTATAAATGCTCAAAATATTGATTGATGCAACTAATACCAAATGACATTTATTGATTTTCACTTAAGCCAAAGCTTACTGGAGTCTTTGAACTTCCAACTTGAACTTCAAAATGGAATCTACGAGTGAGGCTCACATTCCAATAACCTCTCCCCATGGTCTTTATTGTACTGGAAATAAAGGGGGACCACACTGCTTGATGAGAGCCAGCATGGGCTATTTCTGCACTACACTCTTATAGCGCGATTATTCTACTTACATCTCATGGAATCCTCGGGTTTGCAGTTTAGGGAGGGGCCAGCTGCAAACCCCAGGTTTCTAAAGGATGTTGAAGGTGGAATAATCGCACTATAAGAGTGTAGTGTGGAAATGGCCATAGTCTTGTGGTTTGAGTGCTGGACTAGAACTCTAGAGACCAGGCTTTGAATCCCTGCTTGGCCACAGAAACCCACTGGTGATCTTGGGCAAGTCACACTCTCTTGGACTCAGAGGAAGCCACTGGTAAACTCCCTCTGAACAAACCTTGCCAAGTAAACCCCATGACAGAGTTGCCTCAGGGCTGCCATAAACTAGAAACAACTTGAGCATTCACACACACACACACACACACACACACACACAGTGTGTGGTAGACTTTGGTACCACCATTCATTTTGCAACCACTATTATTTGAGTAGACTTAAACTACCATAGTTTCTCAGTCCAACATAGGCCTATGGACACTTTCAGACACTACTTACCATTCATACTATACTTCACTAAATCAGAAACAACTTGAAGGTACACAACAGCGACAACAACAACAGTTGAAACCATAACTTCTTGTACTAATGGTTTGTAGAACCGCTGAGTTAACCATAAATGGAGGACCTAACGAAGACATTTTACTCCTTGAGACAAAGGACAAAATGGCACCCATTCTCTCCCTTCCAGCTACAGAAGCCAACTGGGCTGTTGGTCTCACTTTAGCATCAGTGATGAGGCAACTTCCTTTTCCACACCTGAGGGCAGCAAGCTAATCTAGGGGGCACAGGACTAGGCCCATGGAACACAAAGTCCTGTCTTCTAACAGATGAGAATAGCCAAGGATCTCCTGCTGCTCCTGTTCATTTATTAAATTTATAACCCCTCTTTCTCCCACAATGAGATCCAAGGCAGTTTCCAGAACTTTAAAACAAGATTAAATTAAAATCTAATTCTGCAAAAAAAAAAACCCCAATATTATTAAAAACTATGGTCAAAATAGTCAAAGATTAAAATGTAATAACTAATAAAAGATTAAAAAAATAAATTCTGCACGCCACTTCAAACAAATTACTGTATAATTAAAACTCCTGCCTAAATAAAAAAGTCTTCACTTGCTGGTGGAAAGAGAGCAGGGAAGGAGCCAACCAGACTTTCGATGGAAGAGCGTTCCACAGCCAGGGAACCAACTGTGAATACTTCACTCTATGTAACTCTCACTGAGGCAGCTGCTTCACTTTGATTAATGATAGGGCCACCTTTCAGAGGTTTCATTGATGTGGCTTTTAGTTGTCAAATCAGCTTCAATTTATGGTGACCCTGTGAATGTGAGATGTTCAAGACACCTTGTCATCAACAGCCCTAGGACCTATTCGCATGGTATTTTTGAAGCGAAAGGGCTCCTTGACCGTCGCATAAATGTGAGGAGTGGTCTGCATGACGCACTCACATTTACGTGACACTCAAGGGCCTGACGCAGACCGTGCACGCACCTTTTCATTTTTGGCTCAAAGTTGAAAATGGTGCGTGGTTGCACATTGCTCTGGGGCCCCGCGCGCACTTACCTGGTGTGCGGTGCCTTGGGAGCCGGGCCAGTCGCACGTCCTCTCCTCAGTGCAGCCTGTGAAGTTCCAGGCTGCACTGTGAACAGAAGAGGTGGGGCGCTTGCACGAGGAGGAAGGAGCTGTGGAGCTGAAACAGCAGGGAGGCGGCAGCATTCCTTCCAAGCCTTCTTACGTGAGAACCCCAAGCCAGCAGCGCGAGAAGGTAAGATGCAAAAAGGGCCCTAGTCAGGTCCTACATACTTGGAGCTTTCTTGATTGAGTCTATCCGCTGTAATGCGGTCTTCTTTTTTCCTACTGCCTCCTGCTTTGTCAAGCATTATCATATACTGCTGTTGTTGTTATTGATATAGCCAAAGCCTGACAACCTCAGTTTAGTCCTTTTGTATTTTAACATTGTTTTCATTCTTTTTAATTATTTAATTATGTTTTAACTTTTGTATTCTATGGTTTTTAACTATGGCCCTTTCCACACGGCATTTGTCATGTGAAAGGGCCCCTCGAGCGTTGCGCGATTGTGAAGAGCTATCTGCACGACACACTCACAGTCATGCAATGCTCCAGGGTAGGGTAGGCACTGCTTGCGCACTTTTTCATTTTCGGCTTTCAGCCGAAAATGGTGCACGATCACGCATTGCTCCAGGGCCCCACGCACACTTGCCATGCATGCGGAGCCTCCGGAGCCAAGGCAGTCGCGCTTCCTGCCCCGGCGCAGCCTGGGAAACTCCCAGGCTGCACTGTGGAAGGAAGAGGCAGGGCTCTCGCGCTACCTGCTTGGGAGCAGGCAGCTCGTGCAGAGCTGAAGCAGCAGGGATAGGAGAGCCTCTCACTGGCGGCTGCTTACGCGATCCCCGCACCCCAGCGCCAAAAAAAGGTAAGATGCGGAAAGGGCCTAAGTCTTTTTAATTGTTATAAGCCACTTTGAGTTTCAACCTGGGAAAAAAGCTGGTATAAATAAAGGTGGTGGTGGTGGTGGTAGTGAGGTTTTTTTTTAGTGAGAGTTCAGGCTTGGTTTGCTCTAAGATCCATTTATTTGTCTTTTAGCAATCCATTGGATCTGTAAAAACTCTCCTCCCACAGCACATTTCAAATGAGTTGATTCTCTTCCTGTCAGCTTTCTTCAAGGTCTATATTACTGAAACTGAAAAACAATTATCAAATGATCTGACCACTGTCTATAGTGGAAAGGCAAATACTTTCCAGTGTAAAGAGTACTATTGATCAAGTCATACATATTATGAGGAACTTGGTATAAATTACTCTGTTGTTGTTCTGTTTTACAGAGCCATGTATAGTAATCAATTGAAAACTGGGTAAAATTTGTGCCACACTAGTCTCTGTGATCTCCCCAAAAGAGGAAAGAGATGGCTTCAGAGGAAGGAAAGCAATGTGAGTTTTTTTCTGCTTGCTAAAGGGCTTCATGCCTTTGTGGGTGAGGGTGGGGAGGAATCAAAACAGGTTGCAGACACTCTTGAGCTGGGCATGGCTGCCAAAAGTGCTCTGACTTGTCTTGAAAAAGTTCCTGATTTGACTGTCTGTGTGTGCGTGTACGCGTGCATGTATGTGTTGCCCACAGTCGTCACGGTAACTAACTGGTTCTACATAAAGTTATGGTGCAAGCCAGCAAAGCTGTAATGGAATAAATTCCTTAAGATGAGTCAATATTCTTTCACTGAAACTGAAACACACTCTTGGAGAAACATATTCTAAGATAGTGTGACTTTGGGTAGCAATTAAAAATTGCTCAATGTGCATTTGTTCCTTTGGACAACAACTTCACAAATGTTATTAACTCTGGATGCTTTCATAGTCCTCTTCTTCCAATATGCTTCAACATGACAATTGTTTAAATACTATATATCAATTTAAATTATATATATATATATTATTTAAATATAAATAACATTTGAAGGTAAATTGCTGAGTTTCATTTGTGCAATGCATTCTAACATAACCAAGGGACAAAAGTTGAGGGAGGCTCTACAGATAAAAGGGATAAAGATTTTTGGATCAGAGGACAGATGGTTCTCAATGGTTTCCAGTGAGTTCTATGGGGAAAATGAAATGAGTCAGAGATTGTTGGGGGCATGGCACTTTGCTACAAGTTTTCCTTTCTTCTTAAAAGTTTATTCTTCATAGACATTTCAGAAACAATGCAATGTTTTGTCCATTATCTTATTTAGAAAAGAGCAGATTAGTTTGCAAACCACCTCTACTCCTTTCCAAGTAAACTGGTGTTTAATTTTTGTGACAACTCAACTCCTACGTACTCTTATTTGCTCTATCAATTTTGGATCTTGACAAATGTTTTGAACTGTGAGTTGCTAGCTTAAAGTATGGATTTTTTTTAGTTCAGTTCTTCAAAAATTGAAGGCAAAGTTGACAAAATCTAAGATTTAAATGCATAACATCTGATGACCTGAAACATGTGTCACTGGAAGTACCAACACAGAATAGTGCAGGTTTAAATCAAGTATAAAGAGCTAGCATGGTGTAATGGTTAGAGCACTGAACTATGACCTTGGAGACCAGGGTTCGATTTCCTGCTCGTCCATGGAAACCCATGGAGTGATCTTAGACACATTATACACACTCAGACCCAGAAAACCTTGCAGAAGGTTTGCCTTAAGGTTGTCATGATAGGTTCATCTTCTGGTCATCGCAAGTTGGAAATGACTTAAAGGCAAACAACAACAACAACAACAAAGCAAGGATATATCTTAATTTTTAAAAAGCCGGGCTGAATGTTGAGATCCTCAAGGGAAGCCATTCTCTTGATTCCACCACAATCACAGCCACGTTTGACAAGATCACAGAAGATTGGTGATTGCTCCCCAGGCTGTGGAATTCCTTCCTTCAAGAAGTTAGATTGGCCCCATCTCGGCTCTCTCTTTCATCTGGCAGGCCAAGATCTTTCTGTTTATCCAGGCCCTTAAGTGTTAACTGCTCACTGCAGAAGATCTTTTAATTGGGGTATATTGTATTATATTTTTATCATTATTTTTATACTTTAACTTTTAGAAGCTGTTTGAAATGTTCTTAAAAGTTGCTGCAACTTTTTTTAAACATTTGTATTATCCATTGTTTTAATTGTACTTTTGTGAGCTGCCTTGGGTCTCATATTGGGAGAAAGAGGGGTATATAACTTAAATAAATACATTTTTTTAAAAAAAAATTTAACACACCCACCCACAGCAGAGTAGATCCAGAGGTCTCAGAAGACTGGGCCTATATATTCTTCATAGTGAAGAATACCTCCAAATTTACATTTTCTGGGCTTTGAAAAGTTGAGACAGTGAGGTTTCTTCCAAATAGAGCTTGGAAAAATTATTTTGGATTAAAACTACCAGCATTCTCTACCGATCACAGCTAGTGATGTGAGGTATTGGGAATTGTCCAAAAAAAAACCCTATACCTTTTCCAAGCTTTGCTGTGGGTGGCTGAAGTTTCAAAGACTTGTGTAATCAAATGTAAGCCTTGACTGTTTGATTTCCCAAGTCATCAAGCCACTGACCCCTGTACTACGCTGTTGCTTTTGGTTAATACTGTAAACAAGGACAATTGCAAGCAAAATAAGATTGCTTGATAGTTATATGGATAATTTATTCAGAACATGGTACAAATTTGTTGTCAAATTAGTTCTCAGGTTCATTGCATTGCTACATGCTATTTAAATTCTGTTTTTATGCTGAATTGTTAATTGTGTGGAGTATTAAATTTTACTTTCCCTCACATTTTCCTTTATAAAAACTAAGCTGTGACGCTTCAAAAACAAAACCAGATGGCAAAGTGCACTTGCTTTTATACTAGTCAAAGGCAAAGCAGGCTTAATTAGAATTACATTAGGATTTTAACAGGAAGACATAAACTAGGCAGCAAAGTGTTCTATTTCTGTCAGTGTTTATAAGCCCCTGGCAGTTCTTAATTTTTTTTTTCCTTTTGGTTATGATAATAACACTTAGATTTCCAAATATAACTCACTGAGCACTGGCAAGTCTGAAAACTCATTTTCTTTCCATTACCAATAGGATTGATATGTATTGCTTTATTTTTACAGAGGTTTTAAAGAGCGTGTTAAAAGATTTTCTCATGGAACCTGCATCTTTGTCGACATTTTAAGGTTACACAATCAATTAGCAAACTAATTTACCTTTTTAATGAGGTGACTCTTATCATTCTGTTAACCAACGCTCAGCAAGGAACATTAAATTGGAGCCTGGTATGGCAAACTTTTCATGCAAAGAAAGCAACTGATTACGGGCACAGTCCTGTACTAAACAGAATACCAGTGGCAGGCCTAGAGGTAGAAAGTGAGAATTACAGTATTTTGGACTGCATTTCCTAGAATGACCCATGCTGACTGAAGGATCTTTGAAGATGCTGTATAAAAAAGAAGAAAAAGTAATTTTACATAATTCTGGCTTGGTGGAAAGTAACAAACATGATGATCCAGCATGTTGTGAGACCCAGCATGGGGTAGTGGTCTGAGTCTTCGACTACAGCCCTGGGAGAACAGGGCTTGAATCTCTGCTCAGCCAAGGAAATCCACTGGGTGACCACAGGGAAGTCCCATTCTTCCAGATTTAAAGGAAGGACATTGCAAACCTCCTCTGAATAAATCTGATCATGACAATCCCAGGATAGGATCACCACAAGCTGGAGTTGCCATGAAGGCACATAACAGCAGACAACTGTAACAGTGGAAACCCTACATTGTGAGGAAATTTTACCAAAAGGGAACACAGCTGGCAAACATGCTGAAAGGCTGTAATGGGTTCAGATCTGTGGTAAGGATAAGTAGAAAGGCAAAAAGCATACTTATATCTTCTGCCCTGTAATTCCACAGCCATATCCCTACTCATGGCACAACTTTACCTCACCCCCAAAATGAGGCACAAGGGATCTCCTTTTACTGACTTCAGTGGGATGGAGGAAATACAAAAACAACCTTCTTTATTTTGATTCTTGTCCAACCCATTCTGCTATGTCTAGGAGATGGCCCCATCGCAAGGCTCCAAACTGACATGAAAACACCATAATGTGTAAACACTATAGGGGGAATCCTGTGGTTTGCAGTTTAGAGAGGGACATTTAGAATTCTCAGCTAGAGAGCTCTTTGGCCTCACTAAACTATAAAGCCCAGAATTACACAGGATGTTGAAAGTGGAATAATAGCACTATAACAGCGTAGTGCAGAAAGGCCCTCCGTGTATGAGGCAGAGCTATTTCTGTCTACATTTGTGTGCTGTATATTGAGAATTACTATCTTTGAAACTATCTCGGAAAACAAATAAGAAAGCCTTTCTTTCTACTTCAAAAATATACTGTTATTCCCACACATTACATTGCTTTTGAAATGTGACTTTATTATACCCTTGGTACAAAAAGAAGTAACTAGTTATAGATTTTATTTGCTTCTTCCTCTTTCTTTCTTTCTTTCTTTCTTTCTTTCTTTCTCTTTGATTGATATCCTACCTTTCTCTCTATGCAGGATCCAAGGTGGCCTACAGGACACAGTTAAAATATTCTATATGCAAAAGTTTTTTAAAAATTAAATAGCAGTTCACTTAAAAGCAGAAAGTTAAAATGATACAAAAACACATATTTTAATTTTAAAAAGATACACACACCAGCACTAACTCTTTCTGTCACATAGCTTTAAAAGGCCTGCCTGAATAAGAAGGCCTGTGGGAAGGAAGAAAGTAGACTAACCACAGGCATCTCATGTCCTGCTTGCACTCATTGCAGAAAACAGGCTGCTGGACTTCATAAACCATTCATTTGGATGGAGAATGGGCAACGCACAGGATATGAACAAGGGATAGGCCTATATTGTAATATAACTGATCATATACAATAATAGTTATAGTACATAGCAATAATATATAGTAATACTACGGTATAACTATATACAGCCAGTGTGGTGTGCTGGTTTGAACACTGAACTACAACTCTGGAGACCGGAGTTCAATTCCCCGCTTGGCCATGAAAACTCACTGGGTGAGCTTGGGTGCGTCACACACACTCAGCCCCCCAAAAAGCATGATAAGTTTGCTGTAGGGTTGCCATAAGTAAGAAACGACTTAAAGGCACACATTAACAACAACAACAACAACAACAACAACAAACATTACATAGTATTACATTACTGGTAATAATATACAGTAATATAAGCTTAAGTTCTCATTCGGTAACAACAACAGAGAGCAGACGAAAACCTTGATGAGGCAGAACACAACAGAAGCTCCTGTCTGTCCTTAGTATTGGCTTTTTTTAGGCTCATTTTCCAGGACTGGCTGAAGATGAAGCCAGAATGCACAGTGATGTTTTCTTGCTTAATAAAATAGCTTCACCATCTGTGTGCTAAGCAAGCCAGCTCTCACACAGCTTTTAACTCTGTTTAGCAGTTGCCTTTTTTTAGTAAATGAGTGTTAGCTCATAACCGACACTTACATTTTGTAGAGCTTAGAAGCTACATGGGAAAGGGCTGTAATCCAAAGAAAAGTGGAAAATTTCCTGTATCTTATATTTCGGAATGAAGGGGAGAAATCACTGGCAGATTCCTGGATCTAGTCTGAATTAATTTTTTAGATAGACTATGGTTTCTATCACATTTCAGTATTATAGCACTATTATTCCACTTTAACTATCCTGGCTGCACCTTGTGGAATTCTAGGGTTTGTAGTTTGGTGAGGCACAGGAGCTCTCTGGCTAAGAATTCTAAATGCCTCTCCCCAAACTGCAAATCCCATGATTCCATGCAATATTGCCATGGCAGTTAAAGTAGAATAATAGCGCTATAACAGTGTGATAAGGCCCTCGGAGGAGGATGTACACAAAAGAGTCTGAGAGTCAAACTAGATAATATACATAAATCTGTATTTAGAACTGGTGCTCACTTGAGCAATAAAAATTTGGCTTTTGTCCTAGCATATGCTTTTCCTCAGTTTCACATCTTGCAAGAGTAGGTACTTTGTTTTGTTCTTAGTGATTGGAAAGGAAACACAAACTTAACTTTCATGTCTTATTGCTGAGGTATGCAGCTCTGAGGAAAGCTTGTTGTCAGAGGAAAAGAAAAGCTAATATGTGGGAATATATATTTCACTTAATGTCTTATTTGATCCTGACAGTATATTGGAGTGCTGATAAAGAATTACTGTGGCTGTCAATTATAGTACAGCATGGTACAAGATCTTCATTTAGCTGATATACATGGTAGAACTCATAAAAGCAATAAACATTCAGCAGAATAGGATATATGAAAAAGAGACATGAAATCCATTCAGAAATAAATTTATTTTCACTGTACACAGATGCTACTTCAGTTCAACAATTTGCTACCCATGCAAACTTTCACTTGGGACAAAAAGTAATCAAGGAATTCAGCAGCTAGAGTCCTTGACTGATGCAGGAGTAGCCTATATAATGGTAATGGAGGCATATGATAAATATTAGGATCTGGTAGTAGCTGTGAGGCATTTGAAATCATGTTGTATCAGCACACATTGCTCTCTATACACAGACAGCAACAGTTCTGTGGTGGAGAGTCTCTGTTACCTTTTGGAAGCTCTCCATATGAATAATCACTGTTCCAGCTATTGTAGAGAGCCTCTAGAGATAGTGGACAGTCTCCAGTTCATATTGTCATCTTCCCACATAGGGGGTTGTGGAACTGGGCATGGAGGGACAGGACTAGCATACTTCCCATCCCCATGCATTGATACTACACTTTTAAAAAAAATGTGAAGCAAAAAGAAGTCACCATTCAAATTCCCTATCTCAGTGGTTCTCAACCTGTGGGTCCCCAGATGTTCATGGACTTCAGCTCCCAGAAGCCCCAGCCACTATGGTCAATGCTCAGGGCTTCTGGGAGCTGAAGTCCACGAACATCTGGGGACCCACAGGTTGAGAACCACTGCCCTATCTTATGGTGCATAGAAAAGTGAAGATGATGTTGAAGGTCAAGAAGTTCAGTTAGCATGTTCTCAGAATTCTGGTCAATAGTAATTAAACAGTGGACATAGATATAGGATTTTACACTTTATGGAACATTTTGTATAGATACAGATACTTTTTAAGTCACTGCATGATCTCCCTGATTAGAGTTGCATGGAAATTAAAACTCCCAGGTTTTGTTTCTCTTTTGAAAATGCAGCAGTGTGATGAAAACAAACACATGGCAACCACCTATTTTTATAGAGCCCTCAGAGCGATAGGAAGCCTATAGCATGTGCACTAGGGAAACCAGCACAGCAGAATATTTATTAGCAATCTTGGCATACAATTCTGCAGAAGCAAGACAATCAGGCTCTTTGCAGTGAATAATCATTTCCATGAGTGAGAGCTGGGTTTTCCTATCTGCATGTTTTTTGGGTTAGTCCTGATGGCCATGTTCCAAAAGGGGTAAGACTTGGCAAGAAATTGTCCTTACTTTAACCAAGTGAATAATTTATTCCTCATCTAATGTCTAGGAAAAATGGTAGATCTGGAGGTAATTTGTTGAGTTATATATTCCAGACCTTTGCTGGAGTAATTTATACTCATGAATTTTCTCAGTTGTATATCCAACTGGAAGCTGTCTGGCTATATGCATTTTTATAAATCTTTCAAATTTAATGGAGTCCAAATAGTAAAATTAGGGACATTATCCAGATCATCCTTGAAGATCCTGGCACCAAATAACAGAATAGTACATAATTCAAAGGCAACAATGAAGGCAACCCTCCCCTAAACCATAGGCTATGAAATGACTTTGAACCTGACAGCTAACTGTTTCTGTGAACAAAAAACATTTCTGCCCACTGTTCCCACGTAAATCAATATTTGTCTCAGGTCTATCGTAGTAAGTGCTAACATACTACACTTTCCCTCTTCCAAGGTCTCACAAAAACACAAACAAAAAGGAGAGCACATTGTACGTCATATAACATCATCTTTTTCCTGCTTTATAATTATTGTGAAGTTATGAATCTTAAATTTAAGATCTCACTAGCTGCGTATCAGCAGACTCCAAATTAAGTTGTAGTTCCATTTAGGACTGTATTTCCTTTCAGAGAAAAAAAAACATTTTCATTTCCATAATGATTGCATGGATGGTTCTGCCATTAGATAAGGTGAAGCAGCTCCTTTAAGCAGAAAATTGTTTGTCATCTGATATTGTTGTTTTTGTTACATTTTTACTCCTGGGGAAGGGGCTTCTGGAATTTTCTGTCTCAAAGTCCAAAATAACTTGGCCAGCCTTGGGTTCCATAACTGGGGAAGAGGGTTCCTTTCTGTTCTTCCTCATGCAGCAAAATGCAATGATCCTTTCCTTATTCGTGAATAGACAAATAATCTCAAAATTCTTTCAGTGATTAACTCCTGATAATTTCCTCCTTCATTATGCAATTTCATACCCTCCAACTGTCCCAGTTTGGCAGACACAGTCCTGATGAATTCTCTGTCATCCCACTTTTTCAGCTGTTTTAACAATGCTCCCATTTCTATTTCCTCTTCCCACTTCCCTCCTTTGTCCTCAGCTTACTTCAGTAGCTGCAAACTGAGTTCAAAGTGCAAAAGTAGTTTTCACTCAATTCACTCAAGGACGGGAAAGAGGAAGAAGGGTGAAGGCAGAGCAGAGCCTTCCAAACTGTGTTTTGAGACACGTTAGTGCAGTGGTTCTCAACCTGTGGGTCCCCAGATGTTTTTGGACTTCAGCTCCCAGAAGCCCTGAGCATTGACCATAGTGGTTGGGGCTTCTGGGAGCTGAAGTCCACAAACATCTGGGGACTCACAGGTTGAGAATCACTGCGTTAGTGTGTAGGCTTCAGTATGTAGGTGTGCCACGCAAATGTAATGGGTGGAGGGGCTGCCTTTCTCATCGCTGTGGCTGGCCTGGGCTGGATGAAAGGGCTGCCTCTCCCACCATCGCTGCTGCCACCTTGGATCAAGGAAGACCCTGGTGAGGGTGATGGCAGCTTCAGGCCAGGCTCAGGTGGAGGGGCTACCTCTCCTGGTGCTGCATCTCTGGGCTGAGGAAGACCCCAGTAAGGGCGGCAGTGGGCCAAGCCTGGATGGCAGGGCTGCAGCTTCCACCACTGCTGTCCTCGGCTGAGGAAGACCCAAGAAAGAGTGGCTGTGGCGGGCCAGGCTTGGGTGGACGGGCTGCCTCCACTTAACTAAATTACTTGCTGAATTTTTGTGTCACCAAATGATGCATGTCTAAAAAGTGTGTCACCAACATGAAAAGTCTGGAAAGCTCTGAGGCAGAGTCATGTCTTTCCTACAGCAAAAGCAAAGTGCTGCAGCCTTTCCTAGCTTGTGAGTTCTTCCTCTTTGCCTTCTTCATTGCTCTTGCTTTCTTGATCACACTCTGATGTTACTTGACAATGCTTGCTCTGGTTTTCATCTATTAATTTGGAGGGTGTGGAATTTCACCTCACCACACATTTAAGACCAAAACCTGAGCACTTTCAGAAACATTATAAAAGCTAACTGGGCTGGATTGGGATATGCGTTACAGCTCAATATTGGAAATATGGAGGGAATGTATCAATTTGGATAAATTCTTAATCCATACCTTCCAACATTTGACAGCTCAAAAAGGAAGCAGACTTCTGCTATACTCATACCAAATATTTTTTATATTCACCTTGTTCATCTCTCATAAGGATATTCCTATCAAGGATTCATTTCAAGGCCTCACCTCATACCTGTTGCTAAATGTTCAGCTCTTTCTGTTAACATTGTTTTAGTTTGCAATGATTCTCTCCACAGTTTTAAACATCAATAAAGTGGTTTGAATCAGTCGTAAACACTTCAGATATAAACTTTCACTAGATGAAATGGGAAGATGCCTACTCAGAGAACACACACTCTAGCACTTAACATTAAGAATACATTAATAAAACTTCCCCAAAAGGCAAAAAGTGGAGCAAGCATTTATCAGAGTTATTACTAGAAATTAGGAACTGGCTCTGCTAAAGAAGAACAAGGAAGGACTGAACACGATAGAGGAGCCCTGGTGGCACAGTGGTTAAATACTGGTACTGCAGCTGCAACGTTGTGAGTTCAATCCTGCAGGGCTTCAGGATGATTCAGCTTTCCATTCTTCCATAGATCGGTAAAATGAGTACCCAGCTTGTTGGGGGCAATTAACTAAAAACATTGTAAATCGCTTAGAGAGTGCTGATAAGCAGTGTAGAAATGTAACTGCTATTGCTAACTGCTATATAGTTTTGCTGACTTCCACTTTTGTTTACCTCCCATGAACCATCAGGGTGGGTGGAGGAGTTTCAGTCTAAACCATTTGATCAATAACATCTTCATCTAATCTTAATATGCAGGCTAGTCATTCCATTGTGTATAGTTCCCTGCATCCTTTCCAGCCTATGCTGAATTTTAAGATTTTTTTCCCCAATAAACTCCTCTGACCAAACTACATCACAACTCAGCTCCTCAATTTTGTTAACATTAAGTAGTAACCTTATCTTATCTTATCTATGCTCTAAACCAGGATTATCTCCTCAAAAACTAGCATTTAAAGCAATATATAATCCCAGTATTTATTTTGAATTTCCTGATTTCTTTCTTAAAGTTTTAACTGTTTTTTCCTGTTTTGTTGTTGTTGTTGTTGTGTGCCTTCGAGTAATTTCTGACTTAGGACAACCCTAAGGTGACTCTATTATGGTTTTTTTTTTTTGGTAAGATATGTTCAGAGGGGGTTTGCTTTTGCTTTTGCTTTCGCTTTCCTTTGAAGCTGAGAGAGTGTAACTTGCCCAGGGTCATCCAGTGTGTTTCCATGGATGAAAAGGGATTTGAATTCTGGTCTCCAGAGTCCTAATCCAACGCTCAAACCATGTTGGCCCTCAGGGCATGTTTAACCCTTGTTTTTATATTGGTCCTCAAAACTCAGCTTATTGTGTTAAGGTTTGTAAGGCAGCTACACCAAAATGCTTTTTCTCAGGGGAGAGAAAACTGTGTGCATTCCTCCTGATATTGCAACTCTCATGAAACCTCACCAACATGTCCAGTGGTAAAAGGAATCCTGGGAGTTATAGTACAACAGCATCTGAAGGACTGGACTTTGCCTACATTCCTGCTTTTATTATTTATATCAGATTTATATTGTTTTGTATGTCTAATGTTAACATATTTGACATTATGTTGTTTTTTAAAAGAAAAAATCTGAGATGCATAATTTGCAATACATTAAACAGCTCACTTAGGGCACAATACACTGGAAACCCTTCATGTACAAGACCTCATTACACTTAATGAGAAGTTTCCAGCAGACTGTGCCTCTGGCCATCTGTTCAAATCATTGAAATTTTTTTTAAAAGTCTCCATTTCTTTCCATATTCCATTTTTCCTCATCAAGAGAGTTTGCTGCACCGCAGATGAGAAGAGTCAGCCTGGTACATTAAAGCTTCCCACTCATCTATTTCATTTTGATTTCCCTGAGAGGAAACCTAAATGAAAATAGTTTGCACTTCACTAAGTGGTTGCAGTTCTTCTCATCTGCAGAAAATACCTTTAGCAGGCCACAAAAACTTTAGTATCAGAATTCCTTGTAGATGGAATACAGTATGGAAAACGGATTTTTCCAATCAAATTAGAAATGTGGTGAAAAAGGATCTCTCTCTCTCTCTCTCACACACACACACACACACACATACATCAAGATTTTCCCAGTGCAGTGATTGTGCTGAATCTAAAAGGGGAAGCATTCTGGAACAGATAATGCAGTAATCATATTTGCAAGAAGTAATTTCTGATTTATGTATTGTCAGATTCCCTTTTTTCCCCATCCCCTCAGCATTTAATAAGCTCCTTTCTTGTAGTTATTTAGAAATCTCAGAAACAAATTCTGCCAAACATACAATCTTTTGCCTACTCTTACAAATATGTAATAGTGGAAAACAAGTGGGATGTATGAACTTTCTTGCTTCTATCTCTTTCTCCAGTAGGTTCAAAATACCATTACTTAAGCTGCTTTCCATTTCTGTTTCCCAGCATGTTGTTCTTATGTTAAGCTTCCAGCCCTCACTTTTAATGCTCCTCAATTTTCTTCCAGGTCTAGATCCATTTTGCCAAGAAAACTGCAATATAGGCTCGCTTTAGGGTTGTCATAAGTCAGAAATTCGGACTTATGACACAACAACAACAACAAACAGTCATTCTCATGCTTTCATCCTACATGACCCATCTGCTTCCCAATGTGTTGCCTTCTCTTACTCCCACAAATAACATTCTCTTTCCCAGGCATGTTTAAAAAGTAATCACAGAAAGCAAACATTGTTCTTAGTTCAGGCTTTTATTTGTTTACTGATTTTAAAAGTTGGAGACATTAAATGAGATCACCAATCAAAGGCTTTTAATTTTCAGCTAACGTAGCTAACGTAAGCAATCTAATCTGTTGTTTCCAGTGGTCTGAGTTTGCCATTCGTCTGTCAAAAAGCAAACACACTCTGAATAATTGAAGTCTACCAACTAGGACATATACCTGTAATATTCTCAAATCCCTTTTTCCTTCAATAGGATTTTTTGTCTTAAAATATCAACCCTGCATCAGTGTTGGATGAAATTTAAAATAACCATCTTATCAAAGGTAAAGAGTGATTCCTTTTTGTTTTACTCATTTGCTTATAAGTAATGAGTTCCAGGGTACTTCTTAAAGAATCATATTGCCCAGAGGAAGAAGAAAACAAACGAACAAGACATTTCAATTACAATCCTATATACATTTCTTGTGAGTGAGTTCCATTATCAGTGGGCCTACATCCAAGTAGCTACATATTAACTGCATGAGTAATTTGCGTATCTAGTGCTGTACGTTTGCACACTACTAGAAATGGACTTAGATTGGCCCTGAAAGTTCTCATAAAGTCCTTGTTTACTGGTTATCTATGTTTATTAGCCATACAAAAGGCTCCACTTATCCCGGAGCTGGAACCATATCAATGCTGATTAGTTGTGCCTTTGCCCTGGCTGGTAGGATCTGGTCACAAAGTGATATTTTGAGTGGCTGTATTTCAGGCTAGGAGAACGCAGTCAAGAACTGACTGAAACAGAAGAGGTGAATGAGGAAAATGTGGAAAATGTGAAAATGTGAAGTCAAACAGTATCATTCTCTTTCTTAAAAATAATAACAGAATACTGAGAATATTTCAAGCAGAATATTACAAATAATACTTGCAGCTCTCTTACAAGTGGGTTAAATCACCTGTTCAGGTAAACAGTAAATTATCATGAACATTAACCTGCTTTGATGCATTATTGCACATAGATGTAGAAAACTTAAGGCAGCTTTCCTTAATTTGTCACCTTCTAAATTTGTTGGACTTCATTTCCCACCATTGTGACCTAGCTGACCTGGAGTTGTAGTACATCTGGACAGTGCTGGCATCTAGGAGACAGGTGGCTTTAGATGTAGATGGATATGTCCCCTGCTCTGTGAATACTCGCTCATCTTGGACTTAAATGATGCTCTTAAAAATGTCAATATTTACAAATTCTATTAGAATTCTAAAGAATATGTTAAATGAAAAACACTTCATCTTTCATCTGTACAAAATTGTGTACAGCATGGAGACTATATGTATTTTTCGGCACACTGTTGTGCATCAGGAATCATAATGGCAAAATAAATGTGTCAGAGGCAAGCTATCATATAATTAAATTTATTACCACAAATGACTCATTACCCAAGAGAAGCTACATCTGGAGCAATTTATCATAATCAGCTCCTCCTATTTGCAAATAAAACAAGTTTGTTATATATTTTGAATTTTTAAAAGACACTTTGTTATTTCATTATGTAAACTAAAAGGTTTCCCTCCTTTTCAACTAAACTCTTTAATGAATATTGTAAAAAGATGAAAATCATGCGGTTGCCCACCAGTCTATACTCTCTCCTCTTTCTTTCTCTTGTGCCCATCCATGTTTGTGCCATTTGCTCAGGCTCCTTTCTGGCGTTTTTGAACAAGATACTCTTCTCTGTCTCTGCATCTTCAAAATGTATGCATATGAAACAAGCTATACTTTTTTTGTTTAAACAAAAATAATAGTAAAACCAAGTCTTAGTACCAAGATGCTCCTGTTCCTACTGAGCTAGCTGAGGCTAAGGAAAGGTTCTTTATACCTTGCCATGCAGAATATAGAAGAGACACAATCCCAGATCTTTTTGCCTGTGTCTGATAGTGTTAAAGATATCAAGATACCGAGTGTAAAGGAGACAGGTGTTGATGAGAGTTCAGAGCTTATGCCACTCCCCAAGCCTTTGGGGCTTCTCAGTCCTCCCAAGCAGCTGGACAATTTGGCACATTGCTGTTTGATTACTCCCTGCTTCTGCCTGCCCCTCCTCCCTTGGCCCACCCTGTCTTCACGCTACGCCTGTGCTAATAGTTATACAATAGTGACATAAAGAAAGGATTGGGGGCTGTCATTTAGGTCTTCATGTGCAAAATGCATACCTAGACAAAGTCGGAATCCAAGGACCACACCAAGTGAACAAAGCCGTCTGCAGGTAATCTCTGAACACTTTTCTCTGGCATATCAGTGCAGACTTCTGTTCTACAGCAGTTTTCCCAGTACCTGTTTCAGTCTATGGATCTACACTTTTACACAATTTAGGACATCCTGGGTCAGTGAAAAAGAATTTGTTTAGTTTTGTTTATTGTGAGTGATTTGTGGAATTAAGGGAATTATTGCTGCCAGCAAGTATGAAATGGTACTACTCTCTTGAAAAACCAATAACTCTTACTAAAACAGAAATTACTTTTTATCAAGCCTTGGCTATACTAGCTTTTTGTAACCAGACATGAGCTCTGCTTTGAGGTGTATATAGCATTAGACATTGGCCCTTTCCACACGGGGAAAAAAAAACGGCTTAGGGCGACTCATCCGGAGGTCGTCCACACCGTGGAGCGCGCTAGAGCGGTTTGAATAGTGGAGGTTCCACACCTCAAACCGCGCTAGCGCGGCCGCAAGGGGTGGCGCGGCGCGTTTTTTAAAAACCACATTTTATGAGGTTTTTACGAAACGCGAGCGCGCTAACCCGTTGCAGCGCCCCGTGTGAAACTGCTGGGACGCGCTAGCGCGTCCCTGCAGAGCTGCCCAGGGGCGGGCTTCCGGCTGGCGTGCTGCCCTGATTGATGGAGCGCCGCCGGAAGTCGCCGGCCGCCATTTTGGGCGCCGCCGAACACCGCCGAAACTCGCCAGCGTGTGGAGCGGCGAACGCGCGCTCCCCACAGGGACGGAGCAACCTGTTTTCAGGTAAGATCCATCCCTGCGTGCGCTGCCCCGTTCCCCCATCCCCCGTGTGGAAAGGGCCATTAACTGATCATGGTTCATGTGTCAGAATAAGAATGGCATAGTTTGTTGGACCTGATTTGTTGTGATTTGTGTAAAACCACCATCGCTAACAAGACATAGTTTGTTATGCAGCCACACACCACAGTCTGAACACATGGTTATTAGCTTATAAATTCTGAACTATTTAAACCGTGACTTGTGATGTCTTAACTTACAACTGTGGTTTGTTCTTCCTTGTTTCCCTAGTTGTTTCCACTGAAAAAGAGGTTGCCAATGAGAGATGAGACAGGAGGATGGGAGAGAAACAGACCAAAAATGGGAAAACACAATCCATAGTTTGTATACTGTACAGTTCTCAATAAACAAGATATAGATAACATTGTTGTTATTGTGAGTCATTAAGTTGTTCCGTACTTATGGCAAACCTAAAGTAAATCAAGCACAGGGTTTTCTTGGCAAGATTTGTCCAAAGTGGGGCTGCCTCTGTGTTTCTCTGAGGCTGAGAGAGTGATTTGCCCAAGGTCACCAGGTGGGCTTCCATGACCAAGCAGGGATTGGAACCTCGGACCATTTGCACACTAGACTGTTATAGCGCTATGATTCCACTTTCAACATCCTATGGAATCCTGGGGTTTGCAGTTTCGGGAGGGGCCAGCCAGCCCCTCCCGAAACTGCAAACCCCAGGATTCCATAGAATGTTGAAAGTGGAATCATAGCGCTATAACAATCTAGTGCGGAAATGGCTCCGGTCTCCAGAGTTGTACCCAGTGCTCAAACCACTACAGCACACAGGCTGTCAAAGTTAATAAACACAATGGCTTATTGCGATGTGTGAATACTCCCATCATCCACTTTGCAGATGTAATGGAATATGTGCAAATGCAGAAGTATCAGGGATTGCTTGGACATTCCATTCTTGTCCTGACAACTTCTAGATTATATAGTATGATATGTTGCATGTGCAGAGCTGTGGTCTTAAGAATAGTAGAACCAAGAAATGAAAACAATTCTATGCTTAAGCAGATGTGTTGGCTTCTAATCAGTTTCCTAGGCACATTGCAAAGTACTATTGTTTATCTTTTAATCGTTCCACAGTCTGATAAGAATGCCTGTGCCTATATTCTGAGGTCTTCAAAAGCCCTTTGCTGAGTATTCCTGTTTGATGATGTGTGGTGGATAGCAACTGAAGGAAAGGTGTTTCAGGCTAGTGATTCTCATCCTTTGGTCCTTCAGATGTATCAGATCAGCTCCCAGTCAGCCTGGCCAGTTGTCAAGAAATCTGTGAGTTAAAGTCCAAAATATCTGAAGGACAAAAATTTAAGAGCCACTGTTACGTATGATCTTCTGGTTGCTGTTTGTCAAGCCAGGATATGGAATGCTCTCCATAAGTTCCTTTGATCTTCATTTTATTTCTACTGTTCTTTTTTAATTATTTTATTGTTGCTCAAATGTGAGATTTTATTCTTTGAAGGTAATTTAACATTACTAATTATTAATGCTATAGGGTTATGTTTAAATCACTAAAATAATTTGCAACCTCACTTTGGATAGCTTAAAACAGTACCAAGCTTTGCCCATGGACATAGGCCTGAACATCCATCCTGGCAATTGGACATTGCAATTGGCACTTCTTAACAGGAATGGAATGTAAATCCACTTGGAGACACTGGGTCTCCAGAAAAAGGAACTAAAACTAGTTTTATTATTTAACTAGAAACTAAAACTAGTTTTACTATTTAACTATACCACATTGTGCCAAAAAAAAATAATACACATGACAGTACATGGTCATGTCAGCTAAACAGCCACACTCTTTGTATTGAAACAAGTTTATTAATTTATGGTCTCATTAATAATCTGGTAATAGTACTTTTTCAAGTAACTAAGCAACCTATAGCATATGAACCATTGCTTTTACTATTAGCTAGTCTCAAGACAAATTCAGAATAGAGGAAGAGAAACTGAATTCTTTAAATCATAGCTCCCCCTTATGGTGTTCTTTATATGTTGTATTCTATGTGTGGACAGGGATTTTTTTTTAAAGAATATAAAACATGGAGCATTTGAAGAATTTTCAGGACTCAGTAGGTTAGTTTTTTGGACTATCGTGACCAAACAGTAACATTCTTAAGCCCCAGTAAGTTATTCTGGTTGTAATAGTATATATCAGTACAACCCCTTCCTAATGTCGGTGCATGAATAAAGGATAACAATCTTGCAATAAGGGATTTTTTCTTCCCAACAACATATTCACTAGACAGGACAGTCACCATACCCTGGCTTGACAAACAAGCACATGGCCACACGCAAAAATGGTCGTATGATTTGACCTTTGGTTAGAAGAAGACAGAAGCTAAAACATTTTAAAGGGCTTTGTTTTTTAAATCTGATGCAACTATTTCTATGGTTGTGCCAAGATCTTTAGTACTACATTTTTTAAAAAGACAGATTGTTTTATAATGAGGGCCAAGGGAAATCTGAACTTTTTTTTTAAAGATCGAGGGATGGGTTTTATATTATTATGTGACAGGCAAAATTAGGAGTCATAAGGCCATCCAAAACATGATGATATTTTAAGTTCCCACCCAGGATTATTGAAAACAATAAGCTTTTTTACCTCATACAGTCCTCTGGGTGTGTTAATACTAAGCTAACACATTGCAGAGCTTATTGCTCAATAACTAGATAATACATACAGCAGTTATTTTAATTTGGGAGAATCATGGATGATTCTTTGACAAAAATTCTGTTGACTATTTTTATTTCTCATTAACATTGTTTTACTATTTATTAGTAGTTAATGTATATTTTTTAGTGTTTTATTAAATGTTGTGTTAGTAATGACTGGTTTCCAATATGTATGTATATATTTACCTTTTCCTGGCAGTTTCAGTCATTTGAAGTGCCAGGTTATGAACTAATGTGCAATTAGAACATTAATCCAACACGTGTTTATTGTAAAGCTAACTCTGGACTCCTTCTCTAATCTTGACATCATCTCCAGCGGTTCTTTTCAACTGCACAGCTAAACCTGGACTGGAAAAGAAGCTTTCCATAATGTTACAAACAGACATCGAACGGGCTTATTTAAAAAAAGATAGCTCTGGTAATTTTCAGTTGTAATGTATATTATTTCCAAATTCTATTTCTTTTAACTAAGCCCTTTTTTGCACTTGGCGAAGAAATCGCCCTGTTCTGGTACTCCAGTTCCGGACTGGAGTGCTCCCTCGGCAGATCCAGGCTGGTCTGGAGCAGTGCGTGGCCACGCTACACACTGCTCCGGGGACAAAAATGGCGGCTTCTGCTTGGTGGAGGCTCTCCACCAACCGGTGAAACTCGCCAACCTAAAGCCTGCCCCCGGAAGATCTGCAGGCTGGCACTGGTGCGAGCCTGCAAATCTGCAACGGAGCGCGGCCACGGAGTGGTGCGCTCCGTGCTGTTGAAAGACCTGTTTTAAGTGGTCTTTCAATAGCACGGAGAACGACTACTTTTGGTCGTTCCGGAGTGGGCTGAAGTCCAGAACTATACAAAGTAGTCCAGACCCAGTCCTCTCCCAAGTGCAAACGTCCTCGCTGGAGGATGCTCTGCACCGTTCTAAAAACAAAGTGCGGAAAAGGCCTAATTTCCTTATATCCAATTCCAATTCTAACTAAATTTTCAAAGTACAAGCAGTTTCACGGGGTGATCATGTTAGTCTGTTTCAACAAATAATAGAACAATTCTATTCCATCAGATGGTCTTCTGTGAGAATTAGGCTAGGGGCAGAGGGTGCTTCTCCACTGATGAGATAGGTATGTCTGTCGAGGATACTCCAACTATGCCTATATACCTCTTCATGGATGTAATTGTCCTAGCATCAGTATTCCTGCATCCTAATGTAGGCAGGATTAGGCCCTGAGATGGGACATTTTGGCATGGGGATGGCAGGAGCCTTGAAAACACTAGCTTGAAAGCCCTCTTGTCCACTGGTAATATCTACCTCCTTCTTCTACACCAAACTAGAGGGTAACTAATTTCATCTTCCACTAGATGATAGAAGCAGTGTGGAGGAGGCAATTGAAAAACAAACAGATTAAGTTATTTCATCTCTGTTGTCTGTATTTCATCACCAACATTTCACTATAGTTGGCATTTCCTTTCTAAAATGATATAGTGGTGCCAGTGCCCAGTATACCTGAAACATTCATATTTGATGAATGTTTTAAATTTAAAGAGATTTTAGTTCCTGAGACAAGGGCAATTTTCATTGATTTATTTGTATAAAGCAAACTTTTATCTGTTCAGTTCTAACTTCATTGACATCAAATTCAGTGCTTTCTAACAAACATTTGTAGAATACCAACTTTCAACAAACATTTGCTTCATGGAGACCTAGAATCTGTTAGAAACATTTCCTAAAGCAAAAATATGTTTTGTGTATATTAACAACTCTGAAAGTATTTAAAAATAGTATAATCAGGTCAGTGACACTGTTCCCCAAGATTTCAGGGCCAAAGAGGCAAAGCCTTGTGATTTCACAGACAATGGTGTAAAAGAATCCACAGCATATAGGATCATAAGTAAGACTTTTTTGTTTGCAGGGACTAGTTAGATCATCTGAGAGCTAGTGTCGTGTAGTGGTTTGAACACTGGACTATGACTTTGTAGACCAGAGTTTGAAACCCTGCTCATCCACGTAAACCCACTGGCAAGCAGTGATGTAGACTTGAGTCGACTGAGTCGGACTTAAGTCACTTCAGTGGCTCGACTCAAACTCGACTTGGCAATAAATGATGCACTGACTTGACTTGACTTGAAACTTGTATATTTTTAGTGACTGACTTGCTGCCCTTGATTCAGTAACATAACACATTCACTTACAACTTTGAACAATGCTTCCATCTCTTTTTGCCTACTTGGTCACATGACAATCTGTCTCAAGCCCAAAGTGTGGTGCATTTCTCAGATGGGAACAGCAAACAAGTTAGGCAATGGGCTTGAGGGGGACTTGAGGTCTTCTCAGCAGCCTGTACCTGCTGCATATCGGAGACACCTTCTAAAACTTTTCCTAAGAGCAGAAGACAAGACTCAACCCCAAGGTGCAGGATGCATTTCTCAGAGGGGAACAGCAAACATGTTAGGCAACAAGCTTGAGAAGGAAGGATCCTTCTAAAGCTTTTGAAGCTTCAGTAATGGGGAATAAGAAGGATCCCATTCCCCACTTCTGAAGCTGCATGCTCTTTTATGCCCATTGGCACAAAAGCATCCACCTTTGGGAAGGGGGAGTAAGAGGAATCTTATTCCCAGTTCTGAAGCTGCAGATGGCAAAACTGCAGATGTAGAAGGCCAACTCTGCTTAAATTGTTAAAACTGACTTTATTCAACTCTATCCAGAAATTCTAGATTATAGGTTGGGGATAAAGTTGGCTCCCAGACTTGAGACTTGACTTGAAAGTATCTTCAAGGACTTGAGACTTGAAGGCAGAGACTTGAGACTTGACTTGAGACTTGGAATAAAAGACTTAAATACATCACTGCTAGCAAGTCACATTCTCTCAGCCTCAGAGAAAGACAAAGGCAAAGGCAAACCTCCTTTGAACAAATCTAGCCAAGAAAACCCCATGACAGGGTTGCCTTAGGGTTGCCTTAAGTCTGAAATAACTTGAAGGCACACAACAAACAACAGCCAGCAAACAAACAAACAAACAACATTCGCCACCTCCACACTAGCTGTGGTATCAGAGAAGTCACTGAGTTAGGTTCCTCTGCCATTCTAGTTAGGGTGCTTAGCTGCTCTGTTGCCATATTGCTTTGATCACTTTGCTGTTTGGATAATGGGAGGGGTAAGCAGGCCAGAACCTGGGAACCAAGGTCATTTGAGAAAGCTAGTACTGCATGGCGTTGTGTGGGAAAGAATGTGAACATGAAACCTCTGGGAGGGGGACTGGAGAGTTCTTAAAACTGAAACCTGTGCTGTATTTCCAGTTCTGGCAAAAGCAGGATCTGTGTGCTGTATCTAATCTCTAATAAAACATTTCTGGATTCATCCAGGAAGCCTGATTTTTGAGCTAGATCTAGACAGAATATCACACGTAGAGAATTTTTTTAAAATGAGCTATCCCATATTTTGTATTTGAATACGGTTTGGTCTTGAGAGAACAAGATCTGTTAGCTTTACGAAAGATTGGCTGCTGAAGGGTATGAAAAGTGCTACAAACTGAGAGAGAGATGTGCTGTTGGTATCTCATTAAGGTTGTTGCTATAAGGTTGTGTTGCAATGAGGACCTGTTCTTCAAAATTTACGACTACACTGCTGGTCATAGGGACAGGCCCTTGTGATCTTATAGGGTACCTGTGATGTCACAGAAGCAAAGCAGGCAAGAATTGGGGGGCAGGCCAGAACAATTTATGATCAGCGAATTGAGGAAATGGTTATTTGGGATAAATTGTTGTTGTTGTGTGCCTCCAAGTCATTTCTGACTTATGGCAGCTCTAAGGCAAAGTTATCACACGGTTTGCTTGGAGAGGTGCCATTGCTTCCCCTGAAGCTGAGAAGTGTGATTTGTCCAAGATCAGCCAGTGAGTTTGCATGGCTGAGCAGGGATTCAAACCTTGATCTCCAGAGTCATAGTCCAACACTCAAACTACAGTCAGCCCTCCATATTCACTAGAGTTTGGGGCTCAGGACCCTCACAAAATGGAAAAATTGCAAATATCAAAATGTGTGTGTCTCTAGGAAGGGGGCCAAGGCATGGTGGGGAGAACAGGTATCCAGGGTTTGAATCAGGTAAAGGAAAGAAGAGGGAAAGGGGGTGGGTTGGCACGGTGGCCCTATACTTCCCCTCTCTTGCCCATCTCCTTCCTTAGGATTGGGGGGGTGCACTGGGAGAGGGTTTGTGGTGCTGAGAAATCGGGCTATGAGTTGTCCTTAGCTAACCAGGCATCTGCTGGTGGAGGAGGACTGGGGTGGGTTTTCAAAGGGCTGCTCAGCCTGATCAGAAACCCTGAGAGGGAAGGTTCCCCTAGAAAAGAAGCTCTTAAATTGCGGGGGCAGGGGTTGGAGAAGCTTGCAACTAATCAAATCTGTGAAAGAAATACCCTCAAATGTGGAGGGCCAACACAATGGCCCAGTCCTGCTATTAGGAATAAAGTAAAAATTGACACAACTCAGTAGAAAAGATAATAATGCTTAGTAAGGTAGAAGGCAGTAGGGAAAAAAGGAAGACCGCACTACAGATGGATGGACTCAATCATAACCATAATCCAAGTTTATGCTCCAGCTACACATGCAAAAGAACAACAAATTGAAAGATTCTGTACTGGAGTCCAGGAGGAAATCGATGACACACCAGAAACAGGACCTCTTGTTAATCATAGGCAATTGGAATGCAAAAGGAAGAAACAGAGCAGAATCAAAGATTGTAGGAAAATTTGACCATTGTTCATTGCAAATACTTCTTCAAGCAACCAAAGAACCAACTGTATACATGGACATCACCCAACAGCCAATATAGAAATCAAATAGACTACGTGATCAGAAGCGGAAGATGGAGAAGCTGCTTTCTTTCTGCAAAAATAAGATCAGGAGCAGATTGTGACACAGACCAGGAATTGCTAATATCAAACAGAGTAAAGCTAAAGAGGAACACTAAGTGAACCACTGTGCCAAAATACAACCTGAAGAACATCTCAGTAGAATTTAATGAAAAAAAATTACACTATTAAGCTTAATTGACTGGTATCCAGAAGAACTCTGGACTGAAGCCAGGGACGCTGTCAGGAAGGAATGTAAAAAGGGAAGCCTTAATGGATGATGGACAAAAATATTCATTTTTTCTTTTTTTTCTTTTTTTCTTTTATATTTTTATTGACAATAAAAAACATACAGACATAGGTAAAAAAAAAATAAACAAGTATCACATACAGAAATAACAAATAGTAATATTAATATAAACCCCTCATTCTATATAAACCTCTTTCCAGTCCCTTTTCCAGATTTTGGCCACTAAGGACAATTCCTTTTCGACTTTAACCTTATCAATCTTATCATCCATTAATGCAGTCAACAAATCCATTTGAAACATTTCATATAATTTCAATATCCATTGATCCTGCGAATGTATCTCTTGACTTCTCCAGTTGGAAGCGTAGACAATTCTTGCGGCCGTCACCATGTATAGAAGAATTCTACCATATTGCTTCTGGTACTTTTGGTTAGCTCCCACAAACATATTCAACAAATATAACTCCGGACTAAGTTTCAAATCGATTTCCAATATATTTTTAACTAAATTATGGATCTTCCCCCAATATTCCTTTACCCTCTTATACTCCCACCACATATGATACATTGTTCCTAATTTCTTACCACATTTCCAACATCTATTACAATAACTGCTAAACATTCTGGCAATAGTTTGTGGTGTAATATACCATCGATATAACATTTTATAGAAATTTTCTCTCAAATTTACACTTCTCGTGAATTTTACATTTATATTCCAGGCCTTTCTCCATTCAGCTAACTCAATAGAATATCCTAAATCCCTTGACCATTTAATCATAAAATCCTTAATTATTATCTGTTCAGTTTCTAGTTTTAATAATATGTGATATATTTTCCCAATGATGTGATCGCCGCCAATTAGGTATTTAATATCTAATTCTTTAAAGTCTGTACCCTTCTCCTGGATTCCATCTTCCACAATATCTTTCTTAAACATTGGACAAAAATATTCAAGCAGTTAAGGACAGATGAGAATTAAAAGGTGACAAATTGGGTCAAAACTCTGAATGCAACTGTTCAGGAACTAGTGCACAAGGACAAGGACAACTATGATAATAATCAATTCAGAGAAACAGAAGATGACAACAAAAAAGAAACAACAAGGGACCTCTTTCACAAGTCCCAACAAATCAAAAGGAAATTTAAGCCAAGATTAGGGATGCTTATACGAACAGCAGAGAAACACATTACATGACCAAGTAAAAATAAAAAGACAATGGAAACAATACAGTGAAGAATTATATAAAAGAGATGCAAGGATGACAGATTCATTCAAGCAAGAACCATTTGAAGATGAACCTACAGTTTTGGAAACTGTACTCAGAACACTTGGGAGAAATAAATCACCAGGAGCAGATGGCATACCAACAGAGCATTCTTCATGCTGCAGAGAGAGAATCTATTTGACTTCTAACTAAAATCTGTTAACAAATGTGGAAACAAAAGAATTCCCACAGATTGGAAAGCCTCAATATACATTCCAGTCCCCAAGAAACTGGACATCAGGGATTGTAGTAACCACAAGACCATTGCATTAATTTCTCATGCAAGCAAAGTCATGCTCAAAATTCTACCACAAAGACTTTTACTATACATGGAGTGAGAAATTCCAGGAAAGGAAGAGGCACTAGGTGTCATATTGCAAATGTAGGTTAGATAATGGACTGCACTAAAGAATTTCAAAAGAAAATCAATTTATACTTTACAGACTATAGCAAAGCCTTTGACTGTGTGGGTCATAAAAAAGTATGGACCACTCTTAAATGAGTGTGCCATATCATTTAATTGTGCCGATGTACATCATGATGATGATGATGATGACGACAACCTGTACCAAGGACAAGAGGCCAGTATCAGGACAGAATATGGAGAAACAGAATGGAATCCCATTGCCAAAGGTGTCTAGCAAAGTTCTTTTTATCACTCTTTCTGTTTGACTTGTACACGTGTATATTCAACTTGTACATTCAACTATAGAAAATAGATTTTCCATATCCCTGCTCCGTCATTATTCAGAATGGAGACTGTGGTCATCCTGGCTCCGTCATTATTCAGAATGGAGACTGTGGTCAAAAAATCAGAAGGCTAGTACTTGGAAGGGCAACTATGAAGGAACAACATAGGATCCTGAAGTGTCATTACCAAATTAATTGAATACTAAAGTTAGAATGCCTATGTCATCCCATTTCCATTTTCTGTGTATGGTTATGAAAGCTGGACAGTGAAGAAAGCTGATAGGAAGCAAATTAGCTCATTTGAAATGTGATTCTGGAGGGAAGTTTTAAGGATACCTCGGACTGCTAAAAAGGCAAATAAATGGAACTTAGAGAAGATCAAGATGATTAAATTGAGATTGTTGTACTTTGGACGTATCCTGACGAGACAGGACTCGCTGGAAAAGACAGCAGTGCTGGGTAAAGTGGGAGGCGGTAGGAAGAGAGGGCAGACTCAGTCAGAGGGGCTGCCGCCCTGGGTCTGCAGGACTCGAGCAGGGCTATCGAGGGGAGGCGGCTGCGATCTCTTGCGTGCGTAGGGTCACCCTAAGTCGAGATCGACTCGGGCGTCGGTTAACAACGACAACGAATACAGCGAGCCTGAAGCAGAAGGGGGAAGGAAAGCAACATTCTCTTCATTCAGCCGCCTTAAATGACGCTTCTGGGTGAATGTTCGGATGAAAAGAAAATGTACGAAATAAAACTGGATTTCTCTTCTCGGTCGCAATAACACTCCGGTAAGAGCGTCTCAGCCATTTCCGCACTAGACTGTTATAGCGCTATGATTCCACTTTCAACATCCTATGGTATCCTGGGGTTTGCAGTTTCGGGCCGGGCCGGCCCGGATGTTGAAAGTGGAATCACAGCGCTATAACAGTCTAGTGCGGAAATGGCTTCAGCCGCCTGCCGTCGGTGGCGGAGGGCTCCGCTAGGGGGCAGGCGAGCGAACGAGCGCCGGGGCCGACATTTCCTCAGCCGTAACTCCGGGCAAGTCGTTCGTCGGCCGCGCTGCCGGGGAAGAGAGGGAGGAGGGCGGGACGTTGGAGGAGACTCGCCGGCCTGCTCCTAACTGCCTGCGCGGCGGGCGAGGAGGCTTGGTAGCCGAGCGCAGGGCCTGCGTGTGTGTGGCCGTGGCCGCGGCCGCGACCGCCTAGCACTCCATGCGCAAGATGCTGGCCGCACTCTCCCGCCTGCTGCAGGGCCCGGCTGCCCACAAACCGGTGAGCGAGGCGCGGGGACGAAAAGGTCGAGGAGGGCGGCAGCACCGGTTGTCGGTCCCTCTCACCTCCCCTGCCCCCCTGCCCCCCTGCCCCGATGGCCCCGCGCCGTCTCTGGGGTGACCGTTTTTCCCCCTCCCAGGGCAGGCCTGACGGGGTCTGGGGAGCTGGCGACCCTTTTAGCGCGGGCCGCCAGGTGGGTCCGCGCGGACACCAAGGCAGTTGGGGTGGGGGCTCGAGGCCTTTTCCAGACGTGGTTCCACTTCAGTAAACTGCCTCCCAAGAGCTCTTTGGCGTCTTGTCTTTTAAGTCGGATTACCCTAAAGTAGTGCTGCTCAGGCCATTTCCGCACCAGCCTGTTATAGTGCTGTTATTCCACTTTCAACATCCTGTGGAATCCCGGGGTTTGCAGTTTAGGGAGGGGCCTCAAAGGAAGGACCCCTAAACTGCAAACCCCGGGATTCCATAGGATGTTGAAAATGGAATAACAGCACTATAACAGGCTGGTGCAGAAATGGCCTCAGTCTTCCTCCCTGCTGATGTTTTGGACTTCGCCTGCCAGGCATCCCAGCCAGCATGCCCCAGTGATCAAGAATGCTGGGAACTGAAGTCCCTTTGCATTATCGAAATTTGAGAACCACTGCCCTAAAGATAGCAGATCCCATTTGCATTCCAACATCTGGAAGGTCATTCAGCAGGCTTGCTCCCAGGCACATATGTTTTGCCAGAGTGAGAATCAGGTGGCCTTCCAGATGTTGAATTGCAGCTTCCAGAATTCGTCACCATTGCTTATGCCAGATGGGGCTACTGGGTGTCCAAAATGTTGTGATTCTAAGCCTTGGGGAAGGAGTTACAACACAGTGATAGAGTGCATGCTTTCTATCTGAGGAACAGTCTTAGGCGCTACCAGACATGCTCCAGGTAAGACTGAGGAAATCTTGTTTATGAAATGCTGGAGAAACTGTTCCCTATCAGAACAGTATTCAGTACAGCAGAGCTAGATGGGTCAACAGTGTGATACGGAAAAATTTCTTTACGACACTGTGTTTCTGTAAGACCAAGAGCTTCTGCACCCCAAACCTTCACAGAAGTGGAAGAGCTCTGTATTTCAGAGGAAGAAACTAGCAAAACGACCTCTGAGTATTTCTTGCCTAAGAAAACCATATAAAATTCATGAGTTGCCATAAGTCAACAGGCAACCTGAAAGCGCACGCACATGCTGGTGGTTAGAGGCAAAAAGATGGCAGAACTCCTTCCACTCCTTTCCACATCTGTGGAGGGGAAAATGTCAAGCATGTAGCTCTGCACAGATTTTGTTTTCTGCACAGCTACAGAAAGATATGTCCTCTCTTGGCATTTCTGTTAACTCTATTTCTGTGTATGATCACTGTGGTCTGACTCCGAGCTCTATATCTGTAATAATATATACATGTATTTTTAAATAAAATAATGCCCCATGTTCTTTTTGTCTCTGTAGCCTAAGCCAACAGGTGTTTTTTTTTTTTTTTAAAAACTAGCATCAGAACTTAAAAGTAAGGGAATTACACACACATCATTCCATGAAAACACTATAGCAGAGTTAACACTAAATCTTCTTTGCATCTTGTGCATCTTATGAAGAATAATTGCTGATTCTGCCCTTGGGTTTTCATAGAATGCCGTGTTCCTGTCTGGGCAAGCATGCTTTGTGGATGTGTAAATCCTTAATCACTAGATGGCATTGACCTTATTTTAAAGCCTGACTACCCGCCAAGAGCTGTGCCTGTGTGGCACACTACACTTCTGACCCTTGGCTGGAAAACGGGAATAACCTCTCAGATGCGGATGTTAGTCAGCTCCAGTCCAATTAATAAACTTGCTCTTTGTATTGTATGCAAACCCATCATTGTTTCAGAACTAAACAGTTGTTTTTCGTTTCCGTGAAGCAGTTGTCCTATAAGAGTGTGTACTAGAAACAAATTTTTGTGAGACCTGATAGAAATAGTAATTCTGAAGATTTTACAAACTTGTGAACTGATTCAGTTGCTATATTCTGCTGATCTGAAATACTGTAGGTTCATAGGATGGCAGTTACTGTCTCCATCACTTACATATGTTGTATATTCAATTTTATGGATAGAAAGAATTTAAAAGATTGATAGCTCAATATCTAACTATCTGTCCATTGACTTCAGTGGGATTTAAATCCATGTAACTATGCATAAGGCCTAGTAACAGTAACAGAAGGAAAGATACAGCAAGAAAGAGGCACATTTTCCACTTAATTTTTGGACAAATATAATTGATTGACCTTTTTAATCTGCTTCCAAGATTATGATATGTCCTGTCTTTACTTTTTGTCTGCTCTTTTGCCTGGGTAATTATTTTCTTACTACTGTGTAATCTTTACATATACAACAATCTTGAAAACAGATGCTGTGTGAGGTTGTGTTTGACAGTTGTTTGCATTCTTAGATCCCCTTTAAGCAATGCATACCTTAGGTATGAATTGTGTAGTTTGAGATAGTCAGTAATACCATATAAAAGTTATCGTATTAGGTTCTCTTCTCATCCGGCAGCTCAAAATGTTGTGTTATAAGATAAAAGGGAAGTATCCACACAAGAGATATTTCTGAGTACTTACTTGTATATAGATTATTGCACCTGCATAGGTATGGAGAATTATTGTAGAGCCTGTTTATTGTTTTGAAAATATTGGGCATTATCATCTACTCTTCAAAGTTCTGTTGCATGAAAATACTACAAAATTAGATTAACAGTTTAAAACTCATGTTACATTTCTCATAAAGAAGGAGGTTCATATTCTCTTTTTCAAAGATTTTAAGAGTAGTAAGTTATTATCTTGCTAATTAAAAGTGGTCATCAGATTAAGTTTAGACTATTTAAGAGAAATGGTTTTTTCTTAAATTTACTTGACAGTAGCTGATCTCCCTTTCTATCTTTTCTTCCCAATTTGCCTGCTGTAGGGAGCTGTTAGTGAGGTAAGGCCTTTGTTCATGAACTACCTGCATAATCTTCCCTCACTATAACTGTTAATATATAATTTAATGAAGAGATATGCCCTTCTGATCTGTTTTCCTCTTGTCAATTAGTCACTTCATTTAGTTTTGCAAAACATCTGGTGTGTGCTTTCTTTGAAGAAAATAAACTGTATAGCATCTTAAATTGCATGAATCTCTGTTTATATGAAAAAGCCATTCTAAATATGACTATGGAAATAATAACTCAGGCTTGTTAAAAGAGAGACTGAAAGAAGAGTTCCTGTGACTAGAGAGAAACTGTAACTCCAGAATTCCTCAGCCAGCACAACTACTGCTTACATGGGCTAGGGAATTCTGGAAGTTGCGATCCAAAAAGGGTAACTTTTGAGAGAGATGATCCATTTGAATTCTGCTTAGACAGATAACTAAGCTTTAGAGAACAGGAAATGCATGGACTAATGAGCATTTCATTCTGTCTCATGTGGGGGACCAGCAGTTGCCTCCTCCATACGTCTAAGACCCTATTTGTGCCCATTGGCTGCAATTGTTTCTTTCTTTCTTGGAGAGTCTCCAGGAACTGGCAGCTGGTGACTTGGGGGTGGGCACAAATCCATGGACAACCACTCTGAGCAGCAGTGGTAAAAATAATAAAAGATACAGTTAATACAATTCTCAACATCAAAAGAAAGGGGTTTTAAATAATAATTAACTTTGTTCTGTAGGGGGAGAGGGGAGGGAAGGAGGGGAGGGTTATAGCAGTAATATATTTATTGGGAAATTATAGTTATAGGTGAAGGTTGTGTGTTGTTTGCTGGAATAATTTTTTTTGTATGTATATCAGTGTTTATCACTCCAGTAATTTCTCCCCCCCCCCCCGAGCAGCATTGATCTAAAGTACAAGTTCGGAAAATTTGAAGCACGTAATCCTAATAACTTGTTAGTGTAATATATCCCTTTCTTTCCCCAGAATGTGTTGTTTAGTTACCTGCTCCGCTGGCATTTAATTCTGCTGATGTAACTAAGTGTAGAATACTCTATTCCTTGCCTACCCTGTGTGCATAGCACATGGTTTGAGGATGTTCAGTAACAAGTGTTTGCTTCTGTATGTTGCAACACAACCTTAACTGAAGAGAGCACTGGCAGCACGCAGAATGTGGCATAGTTCTCTAAACTTTGTGCCAGATTTACAATGATGCAGGGGTAGGAAGAACCTTGCTCATTCTAGCATATATGCCTTGCAGTTGAAAACAACTTGAAGGCGCGTAACAGCAGCTACTGTGATATACTTGTACTGCTTTAAATTTATCAGGATTGGATTTTTTATTTTCTTCTAAATTTTGCCTTTGCCTATGCTTTTGCTTCCCAGTTCTTTCTGTATTAACTATTCAAGTAGGCCAGTGACATCTCTATTATCATGTTAAAAATGTATTAAATGATACTCAGTAGATACTGTGATGATACTCAGTGTGGTGTAGTGGTTTGAGTGTTGGACTAGGACTCTGGGAAACAAGGGTTCAAATCCATGGGTGACCTAAGGCAAGTCACACACTCTCATCCTCAGCGAATGGCAATGGCAAACCCCCTGTGAACTAATCTTGCCAAGAAAACACCATGATCGGTTTCCTTAATGTCACCACCAACAACAACAGGTGCTATGATATCTTTGTACCACTTAAAACTTACCTGGATAATATTTTTCTTTTTCTCCTAAATTTCTCAAGTCTAAATCTTTCTTCACCTTATCCTCTCACATTCTGCTGTTCTTTTTTCTGTTCAACTTCTATCCTTCCTATCTAGTTTACATTGCTTCTATACCAGAAGCCCCCATTTTTCAATGCCCTGTTATCTGATGACTTGCTCTTTCAGCTGTTCCATATTAAAGACAAGGTCTATTAATTTGGCAGGGATTCTACTTTGTCATCAGTTCTTCTTGCCTACAGAGGCTCACTTGGGACTGCTCACATGTTTACAGTGCTTGCAAAGTGAGCTGGGGGGGGAATGCACCAACAGGGCTGAGAAACTTTGCAAGTAGCATGCTCACAGTTAATCCCAAGTGAGCCTCCATAAGTACTACATGCTCTCTGCCGTACAGTACATGGCTTCTGCTTTTCAACCAATCCCATTTTCTGAGAGTGCCACGGTCTCTAATTTTTCAGATAAGTGAGGGAAGCTTATACACAGAAAATTGTTTTGAAAAAAAGCTTTTTGTCATTTTGTATTTACAGTCCCATAAAAGTCTCTGTACTTAAAAGCAGAAAATTAGCACATTAATTTTTTAAAGGCTGACAAGCCTTTTATCCTGCTGTTCCTCCAATGAGTTCAGAGTAGTTTACTCTCTTTCCATTGGATCTGTGTAGCACCTTTGTCTGGAAAGTCAAGTTGAAAGACAGTGACAGAGATCTTCCATGTCTGAGGAATGAGTGGAAACCAGGTATAGTCTAATCTGTGAACAAATAAACCATCCTGGTACATTTTTCCCTAACTTGTGAGTTCCAACAGTTGACGTGGAGGTATATTAAGAAACTGCCAGTGTTAAGTAATCTTCAGTATGTACCTTACTCCTTGAAGATTTATATGATTGGCTTGGTACCTCATTTCTGTTAATCTGCCCCATGCATTTGTCCTGCCAAACCATAACAGACCTTTCTCCTTCTGACAGTTTCAAGCTTTTTGGTAGTCTTGTTTCCTTTAGTGAGGGCTTCTAGATTAGAATTTTTAAAATTAAGGCACTGAAACAGATGGTGTTTAAAAGGACAGTAGCCATTTTTATGGAGGGAGGTTGATCTGAAACAATGAATTGTCTCTCCAGGCATAAGAAGACCTAACATTTTGGAATGGAACAGGAGAAACTGGTTATGAGAGTCAGTGTGGTACAGTAGTTCAAGTTCTGGACTTGGAATATGGTTATCCAAGCTCTGTTTCCCATTGAGCCATAAAACTTGGGCCACTTTCTCTCTCTCCCTCAGCCTGACCTACTTCACCAGGTTGTTTTCAAAATAAAGTGGAAACAAGGAGAGCCTTGTACATTCCTTTGAGCTCACTGGAGTATGAATTGGCTATTAATGTAACTAATAAATTAATATTTCAGAATGGGGACTTGGATTGCTTCCAGGTAATGCTTTCACTGTAAAATCACACTAGTCCACTTGTTGAGTTTTACAGGCAATCCAGATGGCATTAACCAAGTTTTAGAAAACCAGTGTCTCTTACCACTTTGCTTTATTTTTTCTATTAAGAACTGTCTTTCTGTTAAGGACTATTAAAAGTGGGGAAAAGGTTGTACTTCTTTTGAGTGTTAGTGATTGAAGCACCCATGAAGTGAGCAGCAAAGTTAGGAAGATTTTCTTGGGCTTTTGCATACGCTGTGTGAATTGATCCTTATGTATTGGCTCATAGGCCCACTTTTTGAATTCTGTCCACCTGCAGTGTACAATTATTAAAGCAGTATGGGTGACTCTATGCTCATAAAATTAAAAGCACATAAATATTTACAGCAAATATAGCTCCAGCATGTTTTCTGCCTTATTAACAGCAATTGCTTACCATAGTATCTTGATTAGTACAGTTAATTTTTTATGTGTCTTTAATAGTGTGACAAGTTAATTCAGCATAGTTCTCAATGTGCGACTACTTTGAATATAGAAATACTGTTTGTTTCTGGTTAAATAATGTTGCGTAATACATACTGCAGTCTTCAGTAGTTTTGAATTATCTTTTTTTTCCCCAAAAGGTTGCCCGTGTGGTTGTTGCTTCTCGTAATTATGCAGATTTTGCAACTGAAGCTACATTTGAAGTTAAGGTAAGCACCTTAATTTCTTTCCAAAAGCTAATGTTTGCTTATAGTGGATCTTGATGCTAATGCTGCTCAAATAGTGCAAAAATGTTGTCTGAAATATGCTGGCTCAAATGTGTAGATTTCAAAAAGAACATATGTACTGAATGAAATATTATGAAGGTGCTATATAGGGTTTTAGGTGACACAAAAATATATACTCACCTCATAGCTTAATTTAGTACACTTGTTGCCATTTATTTTTGTGTGAAGGGCGTGCCACCAAATTCACAGAGGGTTTACAGTTTAATTAGCTTAAAAGTTCGACTCTGGAAGATAGAGGTTCCGTTCACTGATTTAGGTCATAGCTTACCTTTCTGTGATCAGTTGGACTCAAACAGGGTTTGAATAATATAATACAAAAGTGCACTGTAGCCAATGTTGTGGTGCTCAGTTAGCTAACAAATAGGTTTGTCTGTGAATATTAAGTATTTTTAAAGACAACTAAATAAGTAGCTATATTGTGGCAACAAATTCTGTGAATTAAATATGTCTGTCTGAAGAAGACTTTTTTCTTTTGTTTATTCTGAATTTACTGCTGCTCAGTTTGTTGGTGATTCACTTGCTAAAGATATTTCTGCATAATACCACTTGTTCTATGCCATACCCTGACTATTTTATAAACCTCTTTCATTTCCCTTATTAGTCTTTCTTTGTAATGAACGTGTTCCTATCCCAAGAGGATGCTTGCCCCCATTTGCACCAGCCAAGGCAGCTGTCAACTAGATTGGTATATCCTGGACTGCATAGGTGCAGTGGCAGGGAGTGGATAGTGCAGCATGTGCAGAAATTCTGATTTTCTTCAGGGTTATTCTACTACTTGAATGCAGGTAAGTTTAAAGAGCCATATTGGTATGAAAAAAATTACATGATTGTGTGACCTTTGTTTCCTCAGAAACATGATCTCCACCGTTTGGAGGAGGGCCCACCCACAACAGCTGTGCTGACTCGAGAGCAGGGTCTGCAATACTACAAGACTATGCAGACAATTCGACGCATGGAGTTGAAAGCAGATCAATTGTATAAACAGAAGATTATTCGAGGTTTCTGCCATTTATATGATGGCCAGGTGGGTGGTGAAGTTAAAAGACTGTATCCTGAATACTGTGAGGCTTTTGTCATCTGCTTTATTTTAAGTAAGGCTTTCAGTTGAAAGTATATCTCTAAAATCATGTCCCTACTCTACATATATAGATCAATAAATCATTTCCCAAGGGAACGGGTGATTTATCACTAAGGTGGGTAGCTGTGATGGGCCTAGGGGGCAGTTTTGCCTCTAGTAGTTCCTGAGGACCACAGTGACTCCCAAAAATGCATGCATTACTTAATTCTCTATGGTGGAATATCTTCCAGTGGCTTAAATCATACCGATCTCCCCGTGGTTGTATTCTCCCATTAGTGTTCTTTGTGTGAATATTCTTATTCCAAAAATATGACAAAAGTACCATTGGTTGTCTACAGTATTAGTAAGATGGTGGATAACATACAGATGTTTAAATGCGAGCACTTAGCTTTGTAGTCAGGTAATGTATTGTATGGTGACTGCAGTGTTCCCAATACAGATAACATTTCCATTTCCTTTGTGAACGCTGCATATTCAGATTTTGCAAATTTTAAGATTTCTTTTTTTTATTTTATGGCAAGTTATGCACTATGGTTTTCTTTACTGCATACTATAGGAAGCTTGCTGCGTTGGACTTGAGGCAGCCATAAATCGAACAGACCATTTGATCACTGCTTACCGGGCTCATGCCTTTACATATACTCGAGGTGTTCCAGTTCGTGAAATTCTTGCTGAGCTTACAGGTTTGTGCTTCATAAAATCAATGTGTATAACTTTAGAAGAAATAGAACAACAGTGGATAGGTATAGGAGGGTCAGGTTCAAATCTCTTCTCAGCTCTGAAATCCCAGTCTAGTTAATTCTATAAGATTTTCATTGAATGTTAGATATCTGTTCTTCTTTATTCTGAGGAAGCAAAGACTTGTTTGTTACATACAGCTTCAGTTTCTCTATACCTCATTGCAGTAATGCTATGGTTTTAAACATTTGTGTTGGCATGTAAGCCAGTGACACTAGTACGCAGTCATATTTTGTACTGTATGTCCCATCTTAAGAACTTTTGTTGTCAAAATTGGTTTTAAGAAAATATTTATTGTACGTTACCCTAGAATTTTTTTAAAATTCATGCATTTGGGTAGTAGATTACAGGCAGAGCAGAGCATTATTATATTTATAACTGACATGACTATACACCACATCAGGTGTAAAAGGTCAGTTTTTAATCATTTCAGGTCGGATAGGTGGCTGTGCTAAAGGCAAAGGAGGCTCAATGCATATGTATGCTAAAAACTTCTATGGTGGTAATGGTATTGTCGGTGCCCAGGTAAGAAAGACCCACAAATTAAAGTATTTGCTTAGTGACAAGTGTAAATATTTCCTTTAATTTATAGTACAGTCTCATAGTGCTCGGTAGATTTACATATATCTGTAGTTTTTGATGAATATCAGTTTGTATAATGTCTTAGAATTTTACTGTAATTATCTTAGTATTTTTACTGTTTAACTCCAATATAACTTAAACCAAATATGGCCATCAGCTACATGCATTCCTCAATAAAGCTAGTTATCTAGACCTGTCTCAGTAAGGCGATGGCCTGAAAAACCTTAGCAGCCCTGGAGCTTTGATGAGAGAGGGACTAGGGAATATGATCTTGTTGATTCTTTTTGGAGTTCTGATCAGCTTTCAGTACCATTGACTTTATTATCTTTCTGAACTGTTTGTCTGGGCTGGAAATTAGAAACATGGCGTTCAGGAGATTATGTTCTCTAAGAAAACCCAGCTAAGTACTAACTAAAGTCATAAATTATTCTTGCCAGTTGTATGTCATTATTTTTCATAAAATGATCCTGCTTGACTTGCTTTGCATACAATTCATTGTAGGTTCCTTTGGGAGCTGGCATTGCCTTGGCATGCAAGTACTTTGGCAAAGATGAGATCTGTGTGACATTATATGGTGATGGTGCTGCTAATCAGGTAAGTATGCAAGGTTTATTCTATGCAGTCTAGAAAACATATTTAACTAGAGCCAGAGAAACTACTGGAAAAAAGAATACTGGTCATAACATATTTCGCATTCACTTTGTTTCTGAACATGGATAGTGACAATTCAGTTTTCATAGTTTGGCCTGAAAATATGCCACATTTCTTTTCCATGTGAAAAAGAAACACATGTACATTGCCTATGAGCAAAATTGAAAAAACAAGGTTTTGTAATACCTTTATTGTAACGTTAGAATACTATAAAAGACCAAACTTTTGAATCCTCAGAGATCCTTTGTCAGGTTGGGTAGGGGTGGTAGCATAACCCCAAAAGCATCCTTGCTAGGTGTTGAAGTGCCAGGGTCTTAGTTAGGCTCGAGACCTAGATGGAGTCTGAAAATGTGAAGAATTAATTTGAGGTGTATTGGTATTAGTTTTTGCCTAGTGATGTGGAAACAATTGGCTTTTTCCGTTTCTCTAGAGAAAGGGATGCCAGTTGTTCCATGAACTCTCTGTTGCCTTTATTTGAAGCACATGGCTCCTGTGCTGACTGGGAAGAGAAGCACCAAGAAACATGGCAATCTTCATATGAAAACAGCTGGAGACTAAATTTAGGTGGTGCAATAGAGAAAAACAGTCAATTAGAGCAAAATTCTGAATATTATGTAATGGCTAGAGCAAGGTGGAGTCGTAAGTATGGATTCTTCACCTGCTACATCCATACAAGATGATTTTTGGATCTTAGACCTGATGAAGTCGTTTGGAGGACTCAAAAGCTCACCTTTTGATGATATTTTATTTGCACAATAAAAGTATCATCGAATCCTGTTTCTGGTCTTTCCTATATAAAAAAAAAACCACATATGTGGCAGTATGACACACAGTTGTCTACTATGCTACTTCTGTAGTTATGTGTTTTTTACTTGAATGACTCTGTGACCCTTCCAGTAGGAGGGAGGTTGACACTAGGGTGACAAGAGTAGAAACTTTTAAGTCTTTCCTTTCTCTTGGATATATGGGGGTGACAAAGTTCTGGGGGTGTAGCTGACTGGGAGCCAGGGCAGCCTGAAAGTAGGTTGCTGAGCAACCAGAAGAGCACCTCCGGAGAGAAGACCAGCCCAGCAGTGTGTGGGAGGGCCTTGTGGCTGAGAGAAAAAGTTACACAAAGCCAGGTACCTGTGGGTGTTGGATTCCTTCAGTGAGAGCTTAGCAAGGAGCTAGGGAGTGGAGTTCCTGAGTCAGTCAAAGAGTGTGGCTGTATTGGGAGGTTTAGTTCTCAATGGAAGCCTAGTAAGAGGCAGAATAGTAATTGGACCTTAGTATGATCTGGTCAGAGAGTGTGACCTAGATTGGCGGTTTAGCCATTGGTGGGAGTTTAACCAAAGGGCTGTTATATGATATTCGTGTCTTATATGAAAGTCTAAAGATGTAATTGACCTGTTTCTGAGCATGGGGTTACCTGTTACATTGTCTAAAAAATGCATTGAGGAATTGTATCAATCTTGACCTGCCTATGAGCTCTAAGACACTACTTTATTATTATCTTAATAAATCTTAAAGGTTTATCTTTGTACATTGACTCAGGTTGAGTTGTACAGAGTAACACAGAAAATATACTACCATAAAATTATTAAGTGGTTCTAAATAAACATTGAAAACCCTCACCCTTTTACAGAAAAGTGGTGTTAGGGGAGACAGAGCTGTGTGATGAAGACAGGGCGCCTTATCAGATTGGGGAATCGCCACACCAATCTGGGAGAAGTAAGGACCTGTCACAATGAGTTACATAATCTCTTGTTTCACACTATCATGTGACAGCGGTGTGCAAGTAGGAGTGATGTGTGAAGGTTTCTAAGCCTATTGCCCTTCTTTTGCCTTTTCTTTTCCTTCTCCCATTTTCATGATAGTGGTAGCATCTTCACCCTGTTAGATAAGACATCGCTATGGAGAACAAATATACACTTAACTGCCGTTCATCTAAGAAAGTATATATTGCCCCATTTGTTTCCCTGTGCTCCCAGAAATATAGTTGTTGCTGCTAAAATAACTCAGATAATTTTTAGAAGATAAAGTTGTGGGCAGATATATACACATTGCCTTTATGTTAAGGAATGTAAAGAATCTGGCAAATGTAGATTTATTCCCTTAGTCATTTTTGAACAAAGCAACTTGGCCTGGGATCCCAGGTCATGACACAGGTTGGAATGCTTGGATTGTAGCAATTTGATCATAGGAATTTAGTAATCTGCATTGGTGTTTTCAGAACAGAAATGTCAATGACTAGAGTATGGTGGATTTGAGGGGAAAATGCTACGGTAAGACAATGAATCTAATTGTAATAAAGGTTGAAAAGGATATGCTCTGAGCTATATCTGCCAACTGAAAGTATACATATGTATACAATGCAAATTATATAGCCAGATGAGAGAACTGAAAACTTGCTAACTCTTTATTATTATTCTAGGGTCAAATATTTGAAACATTTAACATGGCAGCCTTGTGGAAGTTGCCCTGCATTTTCATCTGTGAGAACAACCGATATGGAATGGGTACTTCTGTAGAGAGAGCTGCAGCCAGTACAGACTATTATAAAAGGGGAGATTTTATTCCAGGTCTTAGGGTAAGTGTAATTTGATTTTCCATCTTTTAAAAAATAAAACAGAGGTGATATATTTGAAACAAGCATTATGCTTTTTTGCCAACAGGTTGATGGTATGGATGTTCTTGCTGTCAGAGAAGCAACAAAATTTGCTGCTGACTACTGCAGATCAGGAAAAGTAAGTTGTAGTTTGCATGTGTGTTCTGGATTTGTCTCACATAATAAATGAGATTAAGTACAGTTGTGTGTTTTGGAGAGGGTTTTTTTTTTAATGTTGAATATGTCTACCTGCACAATGTATATGTGGTGCTCCTATTTCTGTAGCTACACATGAATTGCAAAATTAGTTTTCAGTGTGTCAGTGTATTAAAATAGCAATAGATTAGTGAAAAGGTACATGTATGTATATGTGTGTGTGTGTGTAAAAATAAAAAAAGGTACAGGTATATGAGAGCCAGTGTGTTGTAGTGGTTTGAGCATTGGACTACAGATCCTGGAGACCAGAGCTTGATTCCCCGCTTGACCAGGGATACCCACTGGGTGACTTGGGTATGTCACACACTCTCATCCCCAGAAAACTGCATGATACCTTTGCCTTAGGGTTGCTGTAAGCTGGAAGTCACACAACCACAACACTTTAATAATACATTGGACCATCTCTTACCACAACCCCTGCACGTGTGAATGCAAGGTCGCATGAAGTGTCATATCCTGTTATAAGTCAGTGGATGCAGCTTATACACAGATGTACTGCCATGTGCATGCATACATTGTGTCCATTGACTATAAGAGGGTGCAAGCATTCATGTTTTTTGTTTTATGCAAGGGTTCCTGGAACAGAACACCCCACATATATAGAGGGCACACTGTATACAGAATTGAAAACTGCTGTTAAAGGGATCATTCATTTACTCGAAATCACTTGATACTTCATTAGGACAATGATCAATCCAGTATAATCATTCCAGTGGATCAGCTAGCCCAAGAAGTAATGCGTTAAGTATTCAGGAATACTTAAATGGACAAGAGAAAAGTAAGGAGTCACAAAGCATTCTTACTTTGATCCATGGCTTGTATATGAACTTGACAAGAGTAGAAAAGGAGCTGTGAACAAAAGACTTGTTTCTCTTTTAAAGTATCTCCTGCTGTCACTCAAATGTATATAAAAGCAAGTGTGTTATCATATTCAAAATATCATTAATTGATCAGCTACATCAGAATCATTAATGGATCAACGTCAGATTTATTTAATGAAAAGCTCCTGATTGCCTTATTTCTTCTTTTGTAAGAAATTTGCTGTAAACATTTTGAATAATTGAGGACAAGTACAGATACATGTATAGAGCAACATTCACAAGAAGGAAGGACAGTATTGATTTAATCTGGTTGTAAGTATGTTAACCCAACTAAAGTGAAAGAGATGCATTGCATTAAATGAGACTTTATGTAAATGAAGAACAAATATCATTTCTCAGTTATGAATATTTATACTCTACAGTAGGTTAGACTAGGGCAGTTTATTTTCATAAGGAGAGGAGAGTCTGTAAATACTCATATCTGAAGAATAACCAAATTTATGAAAAGAAAATGTTCATTTCTTCCCAGTAACTATTAGACTTCATTTCTCTTTATTACTCATAGATACTGCAGATTGTTTGGTACTTTGTTTTTCTTGGGGCTGTGCCAAGGCAAAATAATGCAGGAAGAAGACGACGACTGTCCAATGTGCAACTTTCTGCATTCCTGTAGTTACATCACATGTACCTCAGTTAAAGAAGTAAAAGTGTTCCTGGGCATTACTCCTTTAACAGAAACTTTGGAACTGGTGACAGAAGTAACATGAAAAGAATAGTGATAGGTTCCTACACAACAGAACAACAGTTCCAACATGTTTCAGAAAAATGTTTTATTGATAACTAATAATATGCACACATGTAATAAAACAACCAGGTCAGGTAAGCCTGATACTAACAAACAAAAACATTTTGAACCTTCTAGAGACCACTTTTTCCAAAATGCATTCAGAGATGACATTTTCTTTCATCAGCTGCCACTTTGCTTTTAATTTCTGTTTTAGTGACCAAACTTCCAAACCTGTGCTTTCTTGTAGCATGCTGGGGGTACATTAGTAAAGCAGACTCATGTGTTCTCCGCTTTTCTCTCTGTTTTGCTTTTCACAAGCGCTGAGTAATGGTTTCTGGAGGCTGTTGCTGTTTATCATACCTGTTGTAGGCACACCCACATCATTACAATAAGATTGGCTAAAGTAAAATCCCACACTTTCCCAGTTCAAGCTTTACTGCATTGTTGACTGCCTTAGGGTTACCATATGTTGTAAGCAACCTGAAGGCACACACTACAACAACAAAAACAACAGCAACAACAGATACCATGTTGGCATATATCTGGATGAAGGACTTTTAGAAATAAATAAATAAATAAATTTCCCTCAGGATAAAAAGGAAAGCATGCAGAGTATGTGCCACATGACACAAATATGGGGCCTGGTCATACAAATTAAGTTAACGGTATAAAAATGCTGCTGCTATAACATGGTTTAGTGGTTAGAACCATTGTTTAGGAAATACTTGAAGTATCAGTAGGAGATTTGATTTAAACTATCCTTTCGTCTTGCTGATTTACATCCTTAATTTAAAATCATCCCATGCTGCAGGAAAATGTTAACCAGTTCTAATCTGTTGCTTCTATTCTTATTAGAAGCCTATTATACTGGAATGCTTGTCACTGATCTTAAGAAAAAGTGCTTTTATGTTTGAAGATAGCTTCATAAATACTACCATTCACTGTTTTGCAGGCAAGTAATGAAGAATAAGCAGGCCTTTCAGATGAATAGTCACACTATTGAAAGAATGCTTCTGAATTATAAAGGTGTAAATTAGATTTAAGCCACTGGAACTCACTTTTTCGGTCACTGTAGAGGATCAGAATTCTGTTCTGACTACATAGCAACCAAAACCCCTCCAAGCTCACATTTTAATAAGTGTACTCCCTCCCTAACACAACCATCTCCCTGTTGTCAGAAAGTGGGGAGACGAGCAGGGATGAGCTGTGAGATAGGTCCGTAGCTGGATGTGCTGCAAGGACATTGTCTGCAGAAACCTCCCCAGGACCTGTGAACGTCTCTGCAGATGCTAGTTGTTATGCGTCCAGCTAAAGTAAAATAGTTGAACATGTCCCTCTCATTATGTTGCTCTCCAACTCTGTGGAAATGGCTGTGTTGGGGGGTAGGCTGTGCTGTGTGGAAGTTGAGCCAAGGAACGAAGCATTGGGAGATGTAGTTACAGAGATATAGCTGTGTGATGCATGTACATCTCCTAATATATGATCTCAGCCATAGATTTCTATTAATTATTTCTACTAATAACAATAAGTGAAGATTGACAAATCCATTCTGTTTTTATGAAAGAATGTGCTAATCCTAGGAATGTCACAACTAATATGATTTTTAAAAAGCCTCAGTAGAATGCTTAGCATGCCATGACCACCAAGTAACAGTCATTACTGAGATGAGCTACTTTTGTCTCGTGATTCACCTTGTACCTGCGTGACTTTCATCATATCAACCTTTTGGATGCTTGCAATAGTGTGTTGGGAATGGTTTTGTTCATGTGGTAAGCAGTACAGCTTCTATATTCAAACACAATTGCACTCACTCCCAGCACATTTTTTTTTTAAATCTGAAACAGCAGGAGAGTGTGAGACCAGGAGTAGCCTCTGACCTGCTGTGTGTTCAGAAGAAAGTTGGAAGTTCCCCATGACTTGTGCTAAAAAAGCAGTGCAGATCAGATAAGTCACAATTTACTGATCAGCACTTACTTTTGGTGCCAACCAAAGTTTTGTTAATAGTGCATTTTAAATGGTAATCCTAAATTGCAGACATGGTTGTCATTGCCTCTTATCAGCTAAATCTAGCCACTACATTTTCAAAGCCATTAAAGCCTATGAACTTTCATTTTACCAGGGTCCCATTGTGATGGAGTTACAAACATATCGTTATCATGGACATAGTATGAGTGATCCTGGAATCAGGTATACTGCTTCTCTCCACATTTCAAGCTGTTGTTAAAATGGAGGAAAAAAATAATTTATTGTGTCTTTTGGCATATAAAAATACACAGGGAAAAATGCTACATTTTCAAGTGTTCCTAGTCTTTTGTCTAACCTGTTTTGTTTCTTTATGATAATCAGTTTCATTGCATCTCTGCTGTAAGCTTTACAGTAAAAAGGAGTGGCATTCAAAAGAAAAACTGATATGTCTTAGCATGAATAGATTTTGAGAGGGTATAAAGCTTTCTGATGTTAGTGCAGAGGAGCAATCTACAATAATGTGGATTAACCCTTTACAGTGTTCTTTTTCCACATGTTGTTTGGGGCTAGGTTTTTTTTTTAATGTATGTCCTATTTATCAATTTGCACAGAGCAATATGGAAGCAGTAACTAAATTTAGCAAAATTTTTGCTTTCACTTTTCGCACAAAAGAGAGATGCCTCTTATCTTGGAGGATTGCAGATTGTAATTTGCCATTGTCTGAATGTGACAAAACCAGGACCCAAAATCAGTTAGCTGCTCAGCCAGCCAGAGAGAGAAGGTGATTCTGCCTTGTATTTGGATCAGTTTTTACAGGATCAAAAATTCTCATTGCTTAGCATAATTCCCTGATGTTAGTGGAGGCAAGCCCAGAAATGTGAGTCATGCGGAAACACAGAGCATGTGCTCTCTGATGGTGGGTGATTCTGACTCCAAAATAATATTTTTAGGCAAGAGTGAATGTGCTTTCATTTCTGGAAAAAAAAAATGGTTGATGGCCTGAGGTTGCTATAGTAAAATTAATCCAATTGTTTTTAGCCTTGCTGGCACTGTAGAAACAGAAGAGGCACATTTGCCCCTCTTTGTGGGCAGTACCGACTATTGCATAATCTTACACAGAAGTGAGATAATTGAAAACATTGATTTCACTTGATCTTAGCCAAAAGGCCAAGAAGCGAAAACTGGATTCCTTTTATTAATTACTGGAACAAGTACAGATCTGAACAAGTAGTGCTGGATGTGCTTGTTCATTTGTCTTTATGTACAGAAACTGCTTGAGACACCTTCTCAAGAAATCTTTGTGCATATGTATAAGTTCTGTTTTTTTAAAAAAAATAGTCCATAGGGGAACTGCATAATAGCAATAAAAGAAATGAACTACTGCTGTCATGGGAGTACTTATTCTTAAGAAAAACTGTCTGTTACATTGTTTATCATAGGCTTGCCTTTTTTGCAGCTACCGAACAAGAGAAGAAATTCAAGAAGTGAGAAGCAAGAGTGATCCCATTACTCTTTTGAAGGACAGAATGGTGAACAATAACTTAGCTAGCATGGAAGAACTAAAGGTAGTAAGCCTCCGTTCTGAATGCAATAGTACAAATAGTTGAGCACAACTTGAATAAATCAGTAGGAAGCATTTGCCTAAAACAGTGTTACATTACACTAAACCAGAACTCATTTAAACATATTTTGGCATCGCATGAAATTATTAGAATTGGGTAGCAGAAGCCAGCATCATTTTTGTTCTGTTATTGCGTTGCGTGTGACATTTCTTTCCTGCTGTTCCTCTGCTGTACCCAAGCCATGTACCTAGAATTATCTGAGTTGCTGCTCACATCAATCTTCAGAGGAGAATTTTGAATTGGGATTTCCAACCTATAATTAATTCTTTAAAAAAAAAATTAATTCTGCCTTTTTCCTGGGAGGGAGGATTCAAGGATGGGAATGTGTGTCCCTTCAGATATTGTTAAAATTCAGCTCTCACTTCTCACAATTGACTTTGCTGACTAAGAATGATGAGAGTTAGACTCTGATGGCAGCCTTCATAGCCTGTGACTTAAGTACTCACTGCAAATGCTACATACTTGAATCTGTTGCCTGAGGTATTCTGTCAAAAACAGCTTCTATGCTACGACAGCTAGTTACTGGGTACTCAAGCCAAATACAAAAGAGGTTTACAATGTATGTTTGTACATTGGAATTTCACCTTGGAACGGCATGGCTTGAGTTTTCCATTGATGTATTACCAGCCCATATTCTAAAATGATAAAGGATAAAAACAGTATACAGATCATTAGTACTGTGAGTTTACCTATAAAGCATTAGGTGCTAGAGTAGTAGTGGCAGATCTATATGAATTTAGATGATACATTCCTTCATCTTCTTCTGATGTTTTTTCCCTTTTCATGTAGGAGATCGATGTGGAAGTACGCAAGGAGATAGAAGATGCAGCACAATTTGCCACAACTGACCCTGAACCACCTCTGGAAGAACTAGGCAATCATATTTATTATAAAGAACCACCCTTTGAGGTGCGTGGCCCAAATCAGTGGATTAGGTACAAATCTGTTTGCTAAGTGATTTTTGTACTCCAGCCACCAATCAAATTGATGAGTTTTATACTGAAGTCTAATTCTTCTCTCTGTTGTAAGGAATAAAAGCCAGGTCATTGCACATTTAGATGGAAGAAGCCCATGTGGCAGCAAAATAGGCATTGTATTGTGGGATGGGAAGGAAATGTTATAAGCATACAAATACGAAAGACATCTGCTCAAGAAAGAATTGAATTTATTAATGTATATCTAAGCTTAAGTATTTTCAAATTGCTGTATTTATGAAATCTATTCATCTAAAACCACATTATGTACAGTAAAATGGCACATTAAAATTTCCTGAGCAGATATTTCCCATGGAGTCTGTGTACATCTTCTCTGCTCTTTCCTCCTCATTCCCCAAGGGAAAAAAAAACCTGCTTTCAGTGTGTTTATTTTTAACCTTAACCTTTCAAGTATAATATTAGATTCAATACATAATCCTTTTTTTCAGAAGACTGGCACAATTTTAGGTTCTCTGAGGGTTTCTCTTAATGGCTGATAAAACCACACACAGTAATGGTTTCTACTAATCAGAAGGTAGCAGAGAGTTAGCAAAACACATGTTTAAGATCAGCTGCTGTTCATGAAATGTGTCCTATATTTGTCCTGTATTTAAATATTAGTAGTTAAAGTGCGGAATTCAATTTCAGTTCTAAATCATTCTCCCAGTCACTGTAGCCAAGAAATACATGATTATACTTGTGTGTATTCCACTACCTTTGAATACTATAGTACAATATGGCTAACTTCCAAAGAGGAATCACAGCAGTATTGATGACAACATTGTGGTCCTTCTGATTTTTAAATATAATACTCTACAGAAAGCCTGTTTCATGTGTATTTTGTGCAAAATGTACAGGACCTTTATAAGACATATATACAAAAAAATAACTTAGTTGGAATGTGTGTATTTTTTTTCTTTGGATTATCAGCATTTGGCATAATTGAAGAGCTAACCTTCCATTTCCAAGTGTTTATTATTCAATTTTCTGTGTTTTAATACTGCATTCCAAATTCGGCAGAGAAGACCACCACTGTAGGAAGGGAAATTAATAATAGTTTTAGTCTGAGAAGCTATTGGAAAGCACCTGCTTCTAGAATTATGCAGCAGTTTTCTTACCGAAGTTTTAAAGATCTTAAATCATCCTTTGAAATATGGTTTAGAATATCATTAAGTGTATAATCCTCTTGAATAAACTGGAAAAAAAAACCAAATTATTTTAGCCTTTTAAAATGTTAGCCAAAGAATCATAGTTGATATAATCTGAGAGTTTTCAATCTAGTTAATCTTACCCTATCAATTGTTTCTGAATCAGCTTTTTGTTCTTTTAACCATTCAGTAAGTTCTTCATCTTCACTGTGGTCAAGAGGAGAAGGGGTTGGCTTTATTTCTGAAACAATTCAGATACATTCAATAAATAATTACATTAGAAATTTGCTGGAGGGTGTTAACTGAAAACAAATACAGGTAAAGCACATAAATAAATGTGCAGTTTTTATACCTACCAGTGGTTTTCACCTGTAGCTGAAGGAGATGCAGATCCTGAATTTTTTCCTCCAGTGTTTGCCGTAAGAGTGTCTGATATTCTATCTCTTTTTGTACGAGGCTTTCCAGTAGTCTGTAGAATAAAACAGAGGTCAGTGCTGGATCTGACTCTGATATGGCTTTGTTCTTCTAAAATACCTAATGGTGATATTTATTTAAAAGCTTATAGCTTAAAAGAATTTGTGTATGAGGCTGTAGAACTTACATAACCTTAGAACATACCTGTTGTAGCAGAATCCAATATATCTAATGGCCCTATAGATGGATATGATCCCTACCTCACCTCAGATCACTGGCTGGAACCATGAATTATAGTTATGAATATTTAAGCAGGAGTTACATGCTCATGACTGTTATATATTTACTGCCCCTATATAGGCCTAATTTTGGAGCTATGTAGAGACCATGAAAGTCCTCCAATTCTCACTGGGTAGCAACTGCTGCGATTGGCAGTGGCCTGTTTCCCTGTCAGTTGGAAAGCAGTTGGCAGCCATTTCCCTCCAACCACATGAGTGATCTCTGATGTGAGGGGGAATTGCAACAGGGACCTGCTTTCTGCTTGTCACAGTGGGCAAGCCCTGGCTTGCCTAGAATTTTATGTATGAATTTTTTTTACTTTTCAAACTTGCTGCTACAGTAGTAAAAAGGAACCAAATTTCACACTGGCCTCCTAGCACTGAGGTGGGAACTGTGTGACACCCTCCGGCATTGTGCTAGTTAAGGCTGCTGGGAACATTTGGAAGGCTGTAAAATCCCCATCCCATTACAACAATTTCAAAACACTGGTGGCTAAAAGACAGCCTCATGCAATCAGAGGTTGAGAGCCTGCCTCCGATAGGCAAAATGTAATGTTTTGCCCATGTTGTTCCATATCCCTGGCCTGATAGCTGTCAAGACCTGAGAGGGACTTATGCTGCTGCTGCATTTTATTGTTGGGGAGGCAATTCAGATGATGGAAAAAAAAAACCAGCTGGTGTCAATTCATGGAGGGGACAACAATGTTTGCCCACAGGTGGAGTGCACTCTCCATTCCCTTTTCCTCAGAGCAGAAGTGGAATCTCCCGGAGCTTGACAGCTGTGATGGGAACACAAGGGGCTAAAGAATAGCAGGCTATTCACTAGTCTGTTGCACCCTTTCAAAAAAAAAAAAAAGACACACATGTAAACCACTCTTAGATACACATATGTCAGCAATGTGGTTCCTGCCAGAATCTGCCTGGCTTGGAACATTTAGAAGACATCTTACAGAGCCCTCACACAAAGAAGCCTCTGGCCTGAAACAAATAGTTGCACAGGTATTAGCACTCTGTATAAAAGTGACCCTGTGCTATGAAAATTGTTCTCTCTGATGTGTCCAATCCTAAGGCTAGAAGAAGGGACAAAAAGAAAGGCTATAGTGCTGCAGTGTGAGATGTAAAGATTCAGAAGGGCAGAAGAAATAATGTGAATATTAACAAGTCGACTTGATGGCAGATAACAAAACAAAGAGCCACAGTGTTATTGGCTCATCTGATTGCAGTATACACACCAAAAAAAAAAAAAAAAAAGGTCAGGAAAAATTGATAAATGGTATTTCAAGCACACTTAAAGTACACACACACAAATTGTAGGAGACTTGTTCACCTGTTGGTTTCCTGCTTAAGGTTGCTTAATTGTAAGCTAAGCTGCTGTTGTATATCAAGGGGTGTGGAAGAAGGGAGCATGCATCCTCCTGATGCTGCAACTGGTTCATCATGTCTTTTTTGCACTGCTTGTTGGTAATCCTCCTCTACTTCTTCTGCATCTTTATCAACGCCTTCACTTTCTGACACTGGTTCAAAATGAGCTTGAAGTTCTATACAGAACAAAAGAGAATAACAAAGAGGATGCTTTTTTAAATTATATATCTTGCTCTTAATCAGCATTTTTTTTCTTGGTACTTATATCCATATATTTTAAAATATATAATGGTTTCCTAAACAATTGCTACACAGTTCAAAAAAAATACATAGTTGGGAGGGGGTCATTAAAAAAATTAGATCAAATTTGAGGGCTATATTAGAATCAGAGTTTTAAAGAGACCTCTCATCCAGTCTTGTAATAATGCAGGAAATGTAAAACTACAGCAGCCAAGGCATAGGTTGTCTTTTTTTTTAACTATCCTTCCTTAAAATCCAAGAAGAGCCCTCCAAAACTCAAACAGTCTTTTCCAACCAACTGATAATGCTCTAGTCTAAATATTCTGTGTGTTTATGTTTCATTTGAACTCACTGTTTTGAGTACTATCCTGTGGGACACACATTAAAACACTGTATCCATCTCCTGGTGTCAGTCCTTCAAACATCAGAAGATGGGTTCCATATCACTTCTTAATTTTTTGTTCCCCAGATACCAATTGATTCCAATCTGTCTTCACAGGACTTAGTCTCCAGACCTCTCCCCATATTTTCTGACCACCTCCGGATACAATTTATCAATATCCTGCTTGAACTGCAATGCCCAGAGCTGGACAAAGTACTTTAGTAGGATGTGCCTGAAGGAGATTAGAGCCAGGCTTATCTGCCTGGTTGCACATTTTCTGTCTGCGGTTGGTTAAATCCACGGATCCAGAGCCAACAGATACTGAGGGCCTACTGTAGTACCTCCTCCCCAGATTTGCAGTGGGGAAACTGGTTTTTCTAAAAGGTTAAAGGTAGGACTTGTTGGGTGGTGATTTATATGAAGAAGGCATGGGAGGAGTGGCTTTTTCTCCAGCATAAAAATTAAAACACTGAGTGATCTGAATGTAGATAGACTGAAAGACATGTAGTTTAGCCCATGGCCATAGTCACCTGAACAGATGAAAGAAGGGAGTAGCTGGTTTAAAAATACACTCAGTGTTCTGTTTACACATGAAAGTGAGCAGCACACAAGTGAAAAGTATAAACATCTACATTCTGATTAAAGCTAAAAAAGCCTGCTAGCCAAGCAACCTATCAGGTTTCAGAGTGATAAGAGTAGTTCATTGGCAGCAGCTTGACTTCTGGAATGAAATTTCTCCTGTTTCCAGTAGTTCACCAATTATAATTGCTGTCAGAAGTATTCTGGGCTGGGTTTTAATATAAAAGAAAATTGAGTACCTAGAGTTCACAGTAGTGTCACTATCCAGTTCTTTCCCTTTTATCCATGTCAAGACTGTAAAGTCTTAAGAATCAGAGGGCAGGCACAACACACTCAGCTTCAAAATGGTTCTCTTACAGTAGCTAAGCTTTAAAGACTTTGCTTTCAGGAAGCCCACCTCCTACATATCTGTATCAGTCACTATTTCCTCTGAGTACACATAAACTCTCCTGTTTCTTTGTTTCAGGACTGACTTGAATTCTCCAAGCACAAGGATATAACAGAATTACCTATACCCAGTGGAGGCTGACTGGAAGTGGGCAGGACCAGAACTGGCAATTGTCAAGACAAGCAGCATACAGCCTCCTCTGTGGCTAGGTACTTCAGGCTCATATGACACTTCTAAAAAATGATTCTCTTTTAATTTAGTATACTAGCAATTACCTTGGATAACATTGGTATGTCTTATCCCACCAGTCTATACACACCATATTTAACCATAACAGTTAATTGTTCATTATTTTGTTTTGTTCATTGTTTGACCTACCTGGGATAAGAATAGTGACAGCAGCTTGAACTGCACGTCGTATTATATTATCCATAGCAAACATCCAATGAGGCCTGATCAAGTGATTCCTTAGTACTTTGTTCACCTATGAGGAAAAGGTCAAACAAAATAAAGTTGTCAATTTAACCACCAATTTGCCATTCAAAAGAAGTATAGCGCCATGTACATGGATAGTGCTATATAAATAAAGGATAATAAGGATAATAATAAGTATAGATAAATGCAATTTACAGTCAATACACAGATTCCATTTCGATTAACCACCATTCTCCATAAGTGGGAAATAGAGCTACACTGAAATAGGGTTAGACTTAGGGAAACAATATATAATTTAAAGATCAACGCTGTAAAGTTTATATTGTAAGGAAAAGGATGTTTTGTTTGTTTTTAAAGCACATTTAGTGTTTTCAATTTGAACTAACGTATTTCTAGAGCATCATCAGTGCCCATGGAGCTCTGTTGTTGTTATGTGCCTTCCAGTAATTTCCAACTTATGGTGACCCTAAGGAAAACCTATCATGTGATATTCTGGCAGCTTAGAGTGCATGACATGCCCAAGGTCACCCAGTAGGTTTCCACGGCCAAGTGGGGAATCAAACCCTGATCTCCAGGGTCATAGCATATGGTTCAAACCTCTACACCATGGTGTTTTACAGTATAAGAACTGAAAAAGAAGGGTGCTGCACTGAAGAACCACAGGGGCTGAGATCTTGCATTAGGAGATGGGGCTTAAAGTTCCACCCACACGGACTATGCCACATCTCCCCTCTCTGAAGCGCCTCTCTCGCATCCAGCTCTAGGGACGTATCTGGCTACTCCTCTGCTGCCGCCTGCTCTTCACAGCCACAAATTGCTATGTTTGGGGCAGGCTGCAGGAGGAAGGTGACTTTTGAGGGGGTAGTCTCATTGTATAAGGGGGATGTATAGCAAAAGGCATGTGCCAGCATGATGCTCACATATATCATTAGCCATATTCTGTGGGCCTTTGTATGTTTCTTCCATCCTCTCTGATCACACTGAGTACGAATGATAGGAATTACACTCTAATAGCAGCTGGAGACCCACAAGTTCCCCACTCCTGGTCTACATTTTGTTGATATACTTTGACTCTTTACAGGTAAAATTCCTTAATTCCTAACTAGATTATTGATTCTATTACTGACATATCTCAATTTCTTAAGCAATAGTGTAGTTATTTGCAATTGCATCCCAGCACAGGCAAAGAGACCTATTAGAAGACTATGGACAAAATACTGTATTTATACTGGAAATGCTTCATTACACAGTACTGATAGGGCTCATTTTGTAATTTGGTGGGAGTAAATAAAATGTCTTGGAGATTTGTTTTTGCTCATTCTGCCAAGTAACTTTGATCTGCTATGAAAATTATGAGTGATGGCACAGCCAGGCAGGTCAGCAGCCACTACATTATATTATACTGTATTTTTTCCCCTCCTCCTCTGTTTCCTCCACTAACATACTGTAATTCTCATGTTACATGCTTGAACAGCAGCACTCATTGGCTCTAGAGAACTGGATGCCCGCCAGCTGGCCCAGGTAATCTAGTTTACAAGTCCAGAACACTTGTCTTTCCAACATTATAAATATACTTTGATAGAACATACTGCATCTTGAAATCCAAACAACACTAGATGAATCTGATTGATGGAAGTACTGTCAAAGTCTAGGTCCATTTTCAATTTGGATATTGTTGATGCCATAACTCTGTGTTCAGGAGAACGTATGAAATCTCTCAAAATCCCAATTATCTGCTTGATGTGAGCAACTGAAAGATGTAGTTCTTCAGAACTCTGGGGGAAAAAGACAAATATGCCAATTTTTCAAAAACATCACCACCACAAATTCCATGGTTATACATAAGGGATAATATTCTGTATCATCTACTTAGTTAAGCATACTTAACTAATTTACTATCTGTAACTGTTCCACATTCACTATTGCTATCTAGTCACAATTGTTTCACTATTGCTCCGATTGCATCTTCCTCGCAACCTACTGCACCAGGCACGAGCTGCAAGAGGAGAAGGAGTTCTATTCTGCTGGTGATCAGAGCACAGACAAATGACATTTTCATTAGGTTTGTGGACCAGGAGAGGTCAATTAGTTAGTATACAGAGTACCTAAGGAATTGATACAGAATACTGGCTGAGATGTTCTTTGTTTATCAGACAACCAGTAAACCTCAATCACAGTGTTACAACAAATTATTTGAAAACAAGCCTGTTTTCGATTAAACAAAACTGTGTGGGGAATCATATCTGAAATACTTTTTTTCTTTTTTTTTCTTTTTATACATCTACTATATAAAAGTCAATGTTTATCTGTGATTGTCTGTCTGCGAAGACCTCGTACGACTGGCTGAGGTGAGAAGACCTCATATGATTGGCTGGCTGTGAAGATTCTATGGAATCTTGGGGCAATTTAGGGAGGGGCTTTTAGAATTCTCAGCAGAGAGCTCTTGGACCTCAGGCCAGTTGCTATGAAGATGAGACCTACCATCAATAAGGATGGTAGAAAACATTTGAGAAAAACTGAAGTGACATACCCAACATAGCCCATTTCCACACTACAGTGTCATAGTGCTATTACTCTACTTTCAACATCCTATGGAATCCTGGGATTTGTAGTTTAAGGAGGGGCATTTAAGACTTCTCAGCCAGAAAGGTCTTTGGCCTCAGAATGTTGAAAGTGGAATAATAGCGCTATAACAATATAGTGCAGAAATGGCCACAGTTACAAGGTCTTCTCACCTCACCCAGTAGATTGTATGGGTTCCATATGTGGGGAATCTTAAAGCTGAAATTCAAAACAAAAAATGCTTCCAGAAAAAGTAAAGCCATTGCACAAATTCAACAGAAAGCTTAAAAAAAAAAAAAAGGGCCAGTACATCAATGTCACCAGAAAACACAGATTGGACTGGAGACTATGAGGAAAAGTTACAGGTACTGGAACAGGCTGGTTGCTATGGAGACGAGGCGTAGCAGCAAGGAGGAGGACAGTGTATTCCCTCAGAAACCCAACCTCTGAAAGTTAACAACTCTGCATACAGATTGGATTGGGGACTATGAGGGAAATTTATAGGTACAGAAATAAGTCGGTTGCTATGGACATGAGGCCTAGCAGCAAGGAGGGACACAGCGTACTCCCTCAGGAACCCAAACTGTGTATGTAAATAACTCTGAACACAGACTGCACTGGGAAATACGGAGCAAAGTTACAGAAAATGGGGGAGACAGTTTGGTGAGTTCCTAAGAGGAAAATAAAATCCCAAGCAATGCCGGGTAAATATGTTAGTACATATATAAATGCATATACATGCACAGGCAGTACAGGAGCCAGTAGGAGGTTGCAACAAAGCCAGAAGCATGGAATCCAGCCCTTGTGGCATTGGTTTTTAGTAAGTGAACAGTATCATTATCCCAAAATAGGAAGCCCCAGGATTCTTTATCCAGCATGTACTATGGATGGTAGCACACAGAAGGAACACATTGCCCAGAAGGTACAGTTCCATCCAGAGATCAAAATCAGGTGAGCACATGAGATAGTGAGATGCTTGGAAGTAATATTAACTATGCTAATTTGTAGTTGCAAGGAAGATGCGTGGCCTTATTCTGGGAGCTGATTGGGAATCTCTGATCATTTTTAATCCATTGGTACAACTTTCTATATTTCTGCTTCCCTACTACTATCAGACTATCAGGTTCCTCAAATAAATTTCTAGCAGTAATTTTAAATCCTTCCAAATCCTTCCAAAATAGATATGTTGGTGATTCTTAGCAGAAGGTTCAATACTGGCTTCCTATTAACTGCAGTTATGTTTCAGAATTATCTTTAGAAACGTGTCTATTCTCCTTTCGGAGAATAGACCTCGCTACCAGCCTTAAATCTGGTTAACTCTAATTAGGGTTATCATTTAATCCTGGCTGAATAGAAAATCTGGTTAGCATTAACCACAGTAAAGGTGGAATACAGAATTTATTCCTAACAGGAATGGGTTTCTGTGGCTGACTCCCAATCAAAAGCAGAGACAAACAGAAGCACCAGTCCTGACTCTCCATTGTTAATGATATTAATTTAGTCTATAACGTTGTAGCATTTTAAGTATTTTGAAATCTCAAATAAACATTCCAGTGTTAAATTGTGGCAAACAATATACGTTACATGTGAATAAGTCACAGCACTTTGATACCAGTTTATCTGTCGTGTCTCTATCCTACAGAATGCTAGGATTTATAATTTGGAGAGGTACTCGGAACTCCTTGCTAAAGATTTCTAGAGTCTGCACCCCTGAACTATAATTCCAAGCATATGTTGACTACAGAGGTCAGTTTAATTTTGTAGCGTACAGAGCGACATTTTTTTTCCAACCTTGTGTCATCAAACATTCATGAAACTAAAAAAGAAAAGGGAAATGGAATCTAGCAGCAACTTTAAAAAGCATATAGTACATCTGAAGAAGTGTATTGAAATCCATAGAACCTCATGCTCAAATAAATCAGTCTTAAAGGTGCTTCTAGAGTCCTTCTCACACAGCTATTTTCTTTTTTATATTGCAAGCACTATGGGCTCTGGAAAGACAGGAGAGGACAAATGTGCCAGAAGACTGTGGTACGTGTTGCCACAGTTCTCAAAAGTTTTGTTTTTGTTTTTAAATATCCTAACAATGTTTCTGCTTTTCCAGGCTATTTTCTGGTAATTCCTAGCACTAGTGCAACATTTTATTCCCACCCTCAAGGAGGTTCCTCTTTAATTCTACAACAGTATGTTTCTCCTCTTTATTTTTTTTATTTATTTATTTACTTGTTTGTTTTATTTTCCTTTTTAAATTTTTTTTCAAGTTATAGTGCTATAGTGCATTGTGAAATGGTACTTTTGCACTATAACTTTATATTTCAAAAAGTTTTAAAAAACAAGAGAAATTTTGCCCTTCAACTATAGAACCACTTCAGCAAACGACGCCCCAGTTTGTAATTGCTACAACTTTCAAAAAGAATAGAATGTGTGGATGCAGAGGTGACAACAAATGACAAAACCCAAGAAGCTATGTTGTGAGAAATCACACTTCTTTATATCAATCTGGAAGAACTCTGATTACAGATGTTTCTTTCAAACCATTCTGGAAGACCCATTTGCCATTTTGTCAGTCTATGGTATGAACAACAGATGGCAGTCTTCCATTAGGCATGTCACAACTACTTCGATTCATGGATTAAATCAGATAGGAAGAGAACAGGCAGAACAGAAGCTAAAATCAACACTAATGCAATCAAGCTCCAAGACCAAATTTCAAGTAAAGTGTTTAGATTCATTTCAATTTCTTTGGTGTGGATCAAATTAAACATGATGCCTTCCCACATAGGAACATTGCCCTGCTGAGCTCTTTAAAACAACTTTGTACTTCACAATTCCTAATCACACAAAAGGGTACAAACAAACATAGAAATACAGGGGTGAGGACAATAAAAGAGCTTGCTTTGGCCACACTGAACATGCAACTAATTCTTAAAATGTTGATGTTAGTAAGGAACCACATCTGAATCCACTTCAAAATCATATTAAGAAGAGGTGTTTTAGAGTGGAGAGATGACACGTATGAATGTGCAGAGCCACACCCGTGTTCACTACTTTTGCCTTGCTCCTTCTTAACAAACCATTTCCCTTCCCTATGGGGAAAAATAGGAGGACTGTGGAAAAGGGTTTAAGTTCCATTCACAATGTTACTGCGAGGCAAAGAAACAAAGAATAGCTGGCATCTTGTTAGCCTGTTATGATGTCATAAATTTATGACCGCATAACTGTCCCCTATTTACATTTATGATCTCAGCACCATTGCCATTATCACAAATGCCTTGGAAACCCACTTTAAAAGCCAGTCAACCATCTCAAATGACAGAATTCTGCAGCACTGGCAAGCAGGGTACTGCGGAATGACATGTCATGACCTCTCCCACCAGCAAACAACAACGCAAGGATCAGAAACAGGGGCCTGTTGCAACTCTTCATTGCACCAGCATTCCCTAGCAAGAGGAGGCTAGTCACATCATCCTGCAGCACCCAGCTCACCCATGCCACAGAACTCCATTACTTGGGACAGCTCACTGGCTTTTAAAATGGGTTTTAGGGGCCACAGGAGGAGACTGAGCATAGGTAAGATATCACAGCTATGCCTCTTATGCAGGATCTCTGCCAGTGTATTACAAAAATGAGGGGCCACACATAATCCAAACTTATTTTCTGGGTATTATAAAACAAAACCATTTAACAATTCAGTTTGGTTTCACTGGCTGTAGGAACTGCTGTGGCAAAGCCTGTGATGTACAGGCCAACTCTGAGTTCAAGTAATTAGGCTTAGAGGTTTCAAAGCTTTGTTCAGGAATATCCAAGCAACAACAGCACACCCTGGCAATCACCAAGACTAAAGAACCATTAGATTTGCAGTACTATACAAGCCATTATACTTCAAAATTAGCATGCACTGCAATCCTATTTGTTAAGAAATCAAAACAATTCGTTTCCCAGGCTTTACCAACCCCCTCTGAGATTCTCACTCAGCTGCCCAGCGGAGTGACCTTGCAGCCCGACTGGCTGCTCTTATCACCAACCACTATCATAATATTCTGGGGTTCCCACTTCCCCCCTCACCACCTCCCATCATCTCTACCCCCACCTACCAAGCAAAACATCTATGGTAAAAACTACAACCAAAAACACGGAAGAGAAAGCTCAGCCGACCTGAGAAAACTACCAAAAGCCTTGATTATTAATAGGACCCATTCGGGTATGTATAACAGTTGTTCTGTATTAAAACCCAACCTTTACCTAAGTCTCTTGTCTCTCTTTCATTTTACATAACAACAAGCATCCAGAGGGAACACTTGAGAGCAGCAGGAGGATGACATATTGACAGAGAAAAGTGGCAAAAACAACAACAAAGAAGAAAAAGGCTGTCATCCACAATCCTCTAGTTGGCAGCCACACAAGACACCTCTGCTGCTGCAGCTGCATTTAGGGACTTCTATCCTCTCATATCCTGTGTTTGCCATGATCCTTTTTAATTAATCATATCAGATATTGGCTTCTTCCTGCTTCTTATACAGCCAGTTTCAGAAAGCTATCAGCACAGGGAACAGAAACATCCTGTTTCTATTAGACATTTATTTAGCACAAGAAACACTAGCAAGTAATGCCTTCATTTGTAATAGACCTTCCTTCCTTATAGCAATTTGCAGCAAGACTGAAAAAAAGAGGAGGAAGTTAAAATAAAATTATCTGATTTCCAGAAATGCTACTTGAGCTTTTCTCCCACACTAAACTACTTGGCTCATATTCTTCTTTAAAGATATCTGTTGCAATCTGTATCACTCCTGAAAGAACTCTAGACCCATTTGAATGGCTACAACACCCCCGCCAGCTGTACATAATCTTGTTTGTACATATGGCCGGAGACCTCAGGGCTTCACTATCAGAGTATATGTGTGTAAAATTTGAAAATAAGGAGGGGCACCTTCTCTTCTTCTTTGTATTGCATTTACTTGGCAAATACATGAGGTACCTCCAGTTGAGGCCATCTTCCATCATTTAGAGTGCAGAAAGACATTTTATGTATGTGAAACATGATTAAAGGGTAGCTTTCTCTTCTCATCCATCTGATTCTGGCCCATCAAAAAGTCTGTGGAATCTATTTCCCCCCAAATTAGGGGAAAAGGTTTTGGTTTGCACCAGTTGTCAAGTTATTAGGCCTACTTCTCTAAATCAGGTGTGGGAGTCAAATGACCCATGGGTCACATGCAGCCTTTCAGGAGGCCCCATGTGGCTTTTGGCACCCTCCAGACTTTCACTTACACCCACATCACCCAGGATGAGAAGGAAATTGGCTGAGGAAAACAGCATTGGGACCTAGAAACAGTTAGGGGGCACAGTTTTGCTCCTAAATGCTATTTCTGGGACCCTCACCATTAAATGACCAGGAATCAGATTCAAAAGTGACCCAAACCTGACTTCTGATTGGGGATAATGGAGCCTCCACTGGGCAAGGAAGATGCGAAAATGGCCACCAGACCTTCTGTGTTGCCTGGACCTTCTCCAGATGTTTTATGTACCATATCTAATATATAAAAGTCAAAGTTTGTCTGTTTGTCTGTGTCAGGTGAAGACCTAAGAAGATTCTATGGAATCCTGGGGTTTGCAGTTTAGGGAGGAGCCTTTAGAACTGTCAGCCAGAGAATATGCTGGTTGCTATGGGGACTAGGCCTAGCAGCAAGGAGGAGGACAGTGTATTCCCTCAGGAACCCAACCTCTGTATATTAATAACTCTGAATGCAGATTGGATTGGAGAATATGGGAAAAGTTACAGCTCCTGGACAAGACAATTTGGAGAATTAGAAACACAGGATCTCAAACCTTTCTAGCAAGTATTACCTATGAGAAAATAAAATCCCGGGCAACACTGGGTATATACACTAGTATTCTATAATCATCATTCTGAATTATTATATAAAATATGTTTTTTTTTCCAAACAAGAAAATAATCTCAAAATAGTATCACCTGTGCTACACACTCTTGCAAATTGGAAGCAACTTGATTCTGCTCTTCCTTGAGGATTTTGTAGAGAATTGCACGGCGTTCACTGTCCTTCCGCAGTAAGAAAAGGCCAGAATCTCTTTCCTCAAGGGAAGGGGAAGCACTTCGCTCATCTGAGACTGAACTGTCATCAGGAATGCTAGAACAGAAAGTGGCAAAGCCATTAGACTATGCAAATCACCAAGTGGGCTTAACAAGGATATGACTAGGAACAGCCCAATTTTAAAGTAATTTTTACAATTATTTTAAATGAGAACCAGATCTACAATGAATTCCAACAACGCAAGTGTTACACCATGCTGCAGGCAATGAGTCAACTATAAACTCAACTTTAGTAACAAGGCACACTAATGTAGACCACACCCGGAAAATTTCACAATGCCTATGCTTTCTTCATTTGTTGATGTTTGCTTTCATATGCCTTCAAGTCATCTCTTGTTAGGTGACCGTATTACAGTTGTCCCTCCACATTGGCTAGGGTTGGGGTGAAAGACTCACGAAAAATGGAAAAATCACAACTATCAAAATGTGCATCTGTGGGAAGGGGCCCAAGACATGGTGGGGAGAACATGCACCCAGGCTCCAAGCCAGGTCAGGGAAAGGAGAGGTAAAAGGGGTGGGGAAGCATGGTGGCCCTATACTTCCCCTCTTGCCCATCTCCTTCTTTGGGTGTGGGGGCATCAGGAGAGGGCTTGTGGTGCTGACAAATTGGGCTGCAATTCATTTTTAGCTGGCCAGGAGGACAGGAGGCAAATTTTTAAAAGGCTGCACAGCCTAATCAGAGCCACCAAGAGGGAAGATTCCCATGGAAAAGAAGCTCCTGAGGTGGGGGGCAGGGGTTGGAGAAACTCACAAATAACCAAATCTTTGAAAGTCAAACCCACAAATGTGGAGAGCCAACTATATAGGATTTTCTTGGCAAGAGTTATAAAAGGTGGTTTGCTATTGCCTTCCTCTGAAGTTGAGACAGTATGACTTGCTGAAGGTTAACCAGTGAGTTGCAACACTCAAATCACCACACACTGCTGGCTCTCTGTCTTTATTCATAGGTCCATTTATGTTAAGAAAATTTCCTTTATAAAGACTCTTGCTTTCAAAGCCCTACACAAACAAGGAATTTAACATTAACTGATACTTATACTACACATAGCACAATGAATTTAGCCTTTTAGAACATCACTATTAAACATAAACAATTCTGTTTGATTGAAGTTTTACCTTATTAAATGACAAATGGGATTCTTGGTTTGGATCTCTGATACAGAGCGCTTTGCCTTTTCAAAGAATACATCATGTTGCATATCAGAGTCTGGTGAAACAGAGCCATGTTCGCTGCTGCTGCTGCCAGCCTGCTCCCCTTGGACTGGCAGAGGAAGAGATGTGCTACGGTTATAATCTGGGACACAAGACAAAAAGGAGAATAAATACACAAGCTCACTCATTTTCAAAGCAAACAAACTACCATCAAAACTGAACCAAAAATATTGCTAACAACTAAAATGAAACTGCCAGATACGGGGGAAAATGGCTGTCTGTATGTGTGAATGTGAAATTCTTTTCAGACACAAACAAAGAGTGGTTTTAATCTTGCTAGAGCATCCACCTAGAATGTTGCATCTGATCATCAGCCACTGAGAGAATTACTTGTGATAAGTCACCTCTTGTAAATTTGCTTGTTCCAGCACAGGATTTGTGTAAGATTTCTGCTCACATGAAGGCAAATCGGTGCTTGCTCAGATGTCTTAGTGATTATAATTTTTTATTTTATTTTTGCTTCTCTTTGGTGTGCATGTGTGTGTGTGTACTCCTATTGACTTATGGTGACCCCATGAATTTCGTAAGTTTTTTTAAGCAAGAAATATTCAGTGCTGGTTTTGCCAGTTCTTTCCTCTGAAATACGGCCTATAGCACTGGTATGCATTGGCAGTCTTCCATCTAAGACTAGGGCTGACCCTGCTTAGTTCCCAAGATCAGACAGGATCCGGTGCCCCTAAGATATCCACAAGCTACAAAAATACATAGCAAAAATACATGGCCTGATATACTTCATTGAGTTTACAACAGAGAGTATGTGATGGCATATATTCAAAATGGGTGCTTTTTTTTCAAAGGTAGAGGCAGACAACTTGTGATTCTCTAGGGCCATTTCTGCACTAGACTGTTATAGTGCTATTATTCCACTTTCAACATCCTATGGAATCCTGCGGTTTGCAGTTTAGGGAGGGGCCTCAAAGGATGTTGAAAGTGGAATAATAGCACTATAACAGTCTAGTGCGGAAATGGCCTAGATGTTGTGACTCCCATTCCTCATCACTGGCTTAGCCAGGGCTGATGGAAACTTGGGTCTAATTACCATCTGGAGAGCTACACATTGCCACTCGTTATGTTTTCTGCCTTAAAAAGCATTCCTCCCTTTGGAAAATCTGAGTGCTAATTTTCTTATTCCTTTATTGAAGAACGAACAATACACTAATTTCTCCCAGTTTGTTATTTCTTGAATTGGTTACATTAACATTAGCCTAAATATACAGTTATTTTTTGTGGCTTGTGGATATCTTGGCATGTTCAGAGTCCAGCTTGTGGATTTCCTGGCATAGTAAGCATCCAGGATTACAGAGAAGAAATAATTATTAAAATATCTTTATATAACCTTACTTATGTTGTAGATCTTTAGTCCAGTAATTCCTTACCTGAAGGCTTGAATGCAATTTTGTTTTTCTTGCCCTTGTTCACCTGTTTCAAGAATGGGTCTTTAAGTAAATCAGATGCTGTAACCCGCTTACTTGGATCAGGTTCAAAGCAGAGCAAAATTAAAGCTCTTGCTTCAGCTGACAGTGATTCAGGAATTTCAGGGTGAATTTTAAACATTCCAACCTGCAAGCAGTGAGAAAAGTCTACATTATAAGGGCAAGGAAAGTTAATTTGAAGTTGAATTTCTCCACTGTGTACAGTAAGGTAATATAACGCTTCACAACTAAAGCCACACAGCAGTGTTGACTTAGTTTCCTAACAATAGAAGTGGGCATGCTCAGCACGTTGAAAAGTCCTTTGGAGGGACTACAAGAGAAACTACCTGAAACTACAAGAGACATTTCAGTTATTTCCAGTCATGTTTTAAATGTATTTTTGGCTGTTTCAGAATGGAGACGCTGTGAAAACAACATTCAGGGGACCTCTTGGTCAGTGACTAGACCAATTTTTTGGCAGAAAATAGCATTTTCAGTTCCAACACTTTAGAACTAGCAAATGGAGGGAGAGATGGAAGACAGATTTCATGGTGTAACAATTTATAGGAACATCAGTTTAGTGTGTTGGATCCACATATAGTGTAAACACATTAAAATTGGTGGAAGCCTTAAGTTAGTAATGACTAATATAATCAGTTTCCATGGGACAATTCTACTTTAATCTGAACCTAACCCATTCTTACTATTATGACTATTTATATAACAATTTTCCAGGTATTTCATACTGTGCAGTACAATATACAACAAACAATACAATACAGTACAAAAATACAGGATGGAAAGCTAAGACAGTGGCCTACTTCACAGGTAACCATAAATCATTGTTTGGTATTACGTGTAGAAGTTTCAGGATTTAGCCACTAATCCCTCTCTTATGTTATCAGAAACAGACCAGAAACTTTCCAGCTAGTTGCAGTTGGTCACTGGCTGCATTTGGTCATGGCAATTACTACATCAATGAACTTCAGACTCATTCAATCTCCCTCTGTCACATCTTTCTCTGATGTGGTTGCAACTTTTACTTCTTTTATCAATTAACCATAATTTAGCACTACATCCAAACTTAACCTATGGTTAGTTTTAGTTATGGTTTATTGAAATTAACCAATTTAAAACCATGATTTATGAAGCTAGTTTGTTTCAATAAAACTATATTTACCTAATTTGTCCACATTTAGGCATAAAGACATATTATGGTTAACTGAAAACTGAAGTGAACCCAAGGTTTGTTGAAATAACAATGCACCAAAATTTATAGCCATTTCTGAATGTATTCATGATGCCTGAACCCAGATTTGCCCAAACCTTACCTAATACTAATCATAGTTCTAAGATCACATGAAATTATTAACTATGATTTACAGAAAACAGATATAACATTTCTGATCTCCTCATGGCGGTATTTGAGGAGGAAGGGAAAAGGAAGGGTGCAAACCTGAGGCTTGTCAAATACGTCCACTAATGTTCTTTAGTCATTTGGCATTATAGCCAAACATGACCTGTGATTTGTATAAGGATACATATTACATAGTTCAATGACTTAATAAATGGTGCAAATGGGAATATCAAACCCACAGGCTGATAACTCTTGACAGCTCTAGCTATAAGTGTGATATTTGCTGTGGTAGCCTTTGTGAAATGACTCTATAAGACACTGAAGTATGACACAAATAAACTCTAGTGAACACTGAAGCTTTTACTATCACCAACTACAATTGTATACCTTTCAGTCTTTTGTTAGTGTTCCCAACTACACTCACTTACAGCCAGAACTGTAAGAACACTGCTGTAAAATATTGTTGCTGGGAAAATCCATTTACCACATCTACTGTGAGGACTGCAAGTAATCTCAAAGGAAAAAGAGAAGTGGAACAGATTAACATGATGGAGCAGACTAACATCTGCTTCCCTGCTAATCAAAAATCCTTGCACTCCAAGCCTGTGAGCCCTGGTTCCACTACAACAGTGGTTCTCAACCTGTGGATCCCCAGATGTTTGTGGACTTCAGCTCCCAGAAGCCCCAGCCACTATGGTCAATGCTCAGGACTTCTGGGAGCTGAAGTCCAAAAACATCTGGGGACCCACAGGTTGAGAACCACTGCACTACAACATGGAGCTGGACTATGCTTAGCAAGATATGCTAGTATTATTTGCTAATATTATTTTACAAAAGTTCATATTAAAACACTGTTTTAAGTTTCTATTCCCTTTTAGTCCTTTCTTGTTCTTTTACCTTTGTGATTTTGCAGTGCCATGCTTTACTGTGACTGGTAGGTTCAGAGTATTTTAAAGTACACTTATATAAGCTGATTATAATCTTTTAATTATAACTACACAGTAACTTATTAAGACTCTGAACTTTCCTACTTTGTCTTGGCTAATATTTTACAGATTCTCAAGTAAAGTTTGCACAGATATTCTGAAACACAACCTCTTTCATGCATTCTACTCAGTCTAGTCCCAAAGCTGAGGCTGACCAGTGAACTATGTCATTGTTGCTGTTTGCCTTCAAGGCCCTTTCCGCACTGGACTGTTATAGCGCTATGATTCCACTTTCAACATCCTATGAAATCCTGGGCTTTGCATTTTTGGGAGGGGCCAGCCGGCTCCTCCCGAAACTGCAAGGCCCAGGATTCCATAGGATGTTGAAGTGGAATCATAGCGCTGTAACAGTCCAGTGCGGAAAGGGCCCAAGTCATTTCTGACTTATGGTGATCCTAAGGTGAACCTATAATGGGTTTTCTTGGTAAGATTTTTTCAGAGGAGGTTGCCATTGCCTTCCTCTGAGTCTGAGAGAGTGTGATTTGCCCAGGGTTATCCAGTGGGTTTTCATGGCTGAGTGGGATTTGAACCCTGTTCTCCAATGCTCAATCCATTACACCATGCTGGCTCTCACCTGTGGTTTATAAGAGCAGCTAAAAGACTAAATAGGTGAAAAGAGCCTGCAAAATAATCAAGTATTTTAACTATTATTGAGGCAGCTTGGAGTATTATGCAACTACAAAAGCAATTTTGCTTCCGCCATTCAACAAAAAGTCTGCTGTTTTTGTTGGCTGAAAGAAAATGCTGAACAACAGAAGTATCTGAGTCACTATACCAGCTACTAGTTCATTAACTGTTTCTAAGCCTGAACTTTCACATACACCCAGATCACCACTTTTACCAAGCAGAAGTTGTACTTCCTGCAGTAGAGGAAGTGCCATACAGTTACACTTGGTTAATTGCTTTACACTCCCACCCCCATGAAAGAAGAAAAAGAAAATGGCAACCTTTGTTTTTTGCTAATAGTGATGCTTCATCAAAACTACACGGCAGCTTAGTTACAGCTGTTCTTATCACTGGTATTGTTTAAACATCTATATGGAGCAGCTGGTTGAGATTATTCCTGGTTTGGGAGCAAAGTGTCTTCAATATCCTGATGATGTCCTGATAGACAGATAAATATCTGTGCAATGAAGTTTCTGCCCACAATCAGGTGGACAAGAGCTACAAGACTGGTAAACTGAGTTGATGCTTGTGGAATCTCCTATGATCTGTCAGAATAGAGATGTGATAGAATTGTTTCCCCATTAGTATAGAGCTGCAGTACAACTTTTTTGAAAAGCATATAGCTGCCGTAACAATGGGTGCTTACAACACTGCTGTGGTGAGGTCAGGGTTTGCAGGTCCAAGCCATGAGACTTTTCTAAATAGCAGAGGCTATGACATTGTCTGCCACTACCACCCCTTGGGCTCCCCTGTTCTCTCTATTGCTCACTTGCAATCCCTTCAATAGCTTTAAGAGGAAATGGGCTCTCCCAATAACAATGTATTGTTATCAGCTACCCTTGTTCCAATCCAAAGTATTTTGTGCTGGCTTGATCTTAAGTAGAAGAAAACCACTAGCTTTACAGAAAGAAGCACTTCTAATAGATAGTTCCTGCCTTTTTTGGACTCTCCTCGAAGATGTTGCCACAGTGAGGGTCTGCAAAAGGTACTATTTCACCACTGGTTTTCCCTCTCCTTCATATGTTGCACAGACAGATATCACTGGCATTTTCATCATGTTTTCCCCATGGCCACTTTAGGCCCAAGAGATGCTTTTTTTTTTAAAGTCCTTCCTCCCCCATCCCACCAGACATCTTCTGGGCCTAAAATGACCTGGGGGGCAACATGGCAAAAATGCCTCTACACCCACAAAAGGACATTGGGGCAAAACATTGGCAAGATGGCATTGGAGCAAAATAAGTTGATTTTATTTTATTTTTGCAGGAAGGATTCAGCATGGGGTATGGGTCTCCAAGGTCTCCAGATGGAGGTGAATGCCCTGCCCTCTGTCAGTTGCACACCCCTATGGTAGAAGGTTGTCGGGATGTGGGCACCTGCCCTGTTCCCAACATGACTGCCTGCACAATCCTATCCTTGCCACTTCTGACCTTCCAGCACTGAGTGGAAAGATCTAGGTCTTAGAGTCTAAAGCCTCTCCAAAATCAGCATACCCAATTACTAAGAGTCTTTTAATTGCATTCAGTCAAATCCACACAGTCAACAGGGGGCTAGGTTGGAGCTCATAAGGACAGGGACACTGGGTACATAGCTGATGCATGCACAACCCACATACATTAAAATATACCATGTAAGCATAACATTTAATGAGTTTTTTTATGACTGCTCTATTTGGCTTACAACTTACTTTGAACATAGCTGCTTGTGGTTCCCCAGTTCATGAAAGGGAGGCTTCCCTGTTGCCATTTCAATGATTGTGCAACCCAGGGACCAAATATCAGCTGGTGCACCATAGCCTCGAGGCCCCTTATCAATGATCTCTGGAGCCATATACTGCAAAGTACCTAAAACCACGAAAAAAGAATGGGTAACAAAGTTACTTTTTCCCCTTCACTGAACCTGTCAGACTTTTCATTATGAGTTTTCTGATACACCATTAACTATGCAGATGGACTTAACAGATGGATAAGAGCCAATGTCACTAACTCACAGCTACTAGACTGCATTTCATCACAATTTTTCTGGATGGTTGCCTCTGCTTATGTAATGGGTTTCAAAAGGAAGAAAATGTATTTAGTCCACTTAACTCGATTGAAAAGATTACCCTTGACTATATTTCCATTTTTTATATATACTTGTGAAGGTTTGATTGTATTGATAGTAAACTGGATATAATCTTGTGGTGATAAGATTTAGCAGTATAACCAACTAATAAATAACTAGGCTCTGGCTGTGTAAATAGTGGCCTTTTCTGTACCGGGTGAAGGAATCACCCCGTGCTGCTACTCACCAGATCTTTCGGCTCCCCGTTTCGATCCATGGCACTCCGGAGCAATGCATGCTCGTCAATATGCACTGCTCTGGCGTCCCAAATGGCGGCTTCCGGTTGGTCGAGGGTCTCTGAAGCTTGCCAGCCTAAAGCCCGCCCACGGGCAGATCGCAGGCTTGCACTGGTGCGAGCCTGCGAATCTGCATAAGGGGGCAGGCTCGCAGTGGCGCGCTGCGTGCTTTTGAAAGACCGAAAGAAACAGGTCTTTCAAAAGTAGTCTGGAAGACCACTTGGGGTTGTCCGGACCGGACTGAGGTACGGATCTACCTTAAATAGGTCCGACCCAGTCCAGTCCGAGGTGCAGATATCCTCTTTGGAGGATGGACTGCACCGTTTCAAAAACCCCATGTGGAAAAGGCCAGTGTTAAATGAACAAGAAAAAGTTTTTTTATATGAATATCATATTGAATAGAGAGCTACTAGTGGAGTCCAACCAGTTTGTTGAACAGTTTTCACAAGTATAATATTGGGTGCCTCAATTTTTCATTTGGAAAGTACACACCCAGTTTCTTATTTATTTATACATAATTTGACTACTATTTATTTGACTATTACTGGAAGAGGACTCCATACTAGACTTGCATACAGACAAAGTCTTAGGCTGGCCATCTCAGAAGACATCCTCTTGGACATGTGTGCATAAGATCTGGAATCACTAAAAACATACTGTGGAGTTGACATCTCCAGTTCCTCATCAATTTTGAAATACATTGGCTGTTGTTGATATGGGAATGCTTGCCCGTAGAGTCTTGAATTATCCATGGGTCACTTTCTGTTTGGTTGGAAGCTAAGAAGGGGGCCTTAGCAAACACCCGAGCCCTTTGAAACCCCTAGATAAAGGAATGGTAGCTTGTAATGACAACCAGAGATGAAACTTACCCCCACAAAAGATCTGCCCACAAACATGCAAACTACAGTAAAGTTCAGTATATTGTTTGTTCTCTTATGCTAGACTGATCTGACAAACCACACCTGACAAACCACACTTTGCAGGGCCTGCAAAGTTCAACTTTATTTTTAATAGGATAGAAAGCAGGGACAATGTTTCCATACCATCCAACATTTCACAGGTTAAAACCAGGAAGCGTGTGGCCAAGCAACATCAGAGAATGGTGAAAAGGTTGAGACCAGTGACCAGGCAGTGAAGGAAGAAGAACACATAAAGCTACAATTTTAAGAAAACAAACCCTGGGGTTTATAAGCAGAGTTTACGAAAGCCTGAGCCCACTGGGAAGGGCAAGACTCCAGTTGCTCCTCTCCTCTTCCTCCTGCTGAGTTAACTGAAACTACTTTGCACTTTGAATTCAGTTTTTAGCAACTCAAACAAACTAGGAGAAAGGAGGAAGAGGAAAGAGAAACTGGGACATTTTGAAAGCAGCCAAGAAAGTAGGAGAGAAGTGGATTACCAAAATAGGAAGTTGGAGGGTAAATGTTTCTAAAGCCTACTTGCACAAGCCTGACCTGCCACAGAAACAGTCCATTCCAGGATACCAGGTAGTTCTGGCATCATGTTGCTATCCTTGCAGACAACAGCCTCCCATCAGTCCCAATCCATTTTTTTAAAGATCTCCAGAGAATTGAGAAAACAGTAAAGCAGAGTCAATAATAAGCTTCAAATCAAAGCAACAATTTTTTTTTTTAAAAAAGTCCCTATTCTCCTTTTACCTGTAAACGTCTCTGTACATGGATTGACTCCTGCAAGGCGTTTGGAAGTCCCAAAATCAGAAATTTTTACTACTCCACTGTAAGTATTCACTAAAACATTGTCTCCCTAAGGAAAAACGAAGAGGGAAAGGCAGGTATACAAATTATGATAAATACTGCCAAGATTTGTCTGAATTTTGCATCATCTATATTTGTTCTTAGGAGGGATTTTATTTAGCCTCCATGACAGAGTAATTTGCATAGTGGAATGACAAGATAACATTTTGCATTTCTATATCATGTATCACAAACTAGTATCAAAAAGCATAGACATGCTTACCTTTATATCTCTGTGTACTATTTGGTTCTCATGGAGATACTTCAGGCCTTCCAGGATCTGCTTGGTGTAAAATTTAATTGTTGGTTCTTTCATTGGGCCCCACTTTGATCTTAGGAGTACAGAAAGACTTCCTGTATTTAAATGGAGGGAGGAGGAAAAAAACTCAACAACATTATTCTGTTTGGTTTAGCCAGGCCCATTAAAAATCATAGAATGGTACAGTTAGACGAGACCGCAAGGGCCACTAAGTCCAACCCCCTCCCCGCCATGCAGGAATATATCATCAAACCATTCATGACCAATGGCCATGCAACACGCAACAAATATGTATAGACTTGTAGGGCATTCTTTACCAAAACTCCTATGTCTCATATGTCTTCCATACAGATTTTAGAACTATACTACAGAACAGTGTGTATATCACAGAAAAGATAATTCTATAATGATAGATTAAAGCAGACTCTGTCAATCTAATAAGAGATGCCATTTTGTTCTCTTAAAAGTGCAGAAAACTTTTGCTTGGGAATACATAAATTTGCTCTGTACTGAGTCAGTCCATTGGTTCACCTTCACTGATCACTGTGTCTCTCCAGGATTTCAGGAAAGAGGCCTTTCGCATCATTACCAGACGTCCCTGGGGATTGAACCTAGGACCTTAGATATATCAGACAGAGCTACAGACCCAACCCATAGGCACAAGTTTCTACAACAAATTGCTTTAAACATATTCTGTGTGTGTTTTTTCCCCGCCAGTACCAATATCAGTAGTGGCTTTATTGTTTGCATTCCTTGTTTCCACAATATAATTTGACCAGTCCATTTTCAAAGTAACAATTGTAATAGACCAAAAAGACAGCACGTTTTGTAATCTCAACTGGGTTGTTAATGAACAGCATCTCCATGCATGAATGCCATACACATATGAACTCACATACTTTCTGAGTTACACTCATTTTAGAGATCTCTGAAGTCTGGCAATAGTACATCTTAGCAGAATTATCTCAGTAATTCACACAGGCCTGTTTCTCGGGATATTTTTTTAAAAATATTTTTATTAAAAATTTAATTGCATAAAAAACAGAGTAGATACACCCCGTTGACAGATATATTACACCCTCCCCCTCTTCCATATTATTTTTCTCCAGTTGAGTCGTCTTTGCTTCCATTTACCAAAAAAAAAATTACATTTCCATTTACAGAAGAGAAAAGCAATTACATTATCTCTTTCTTTGGTTTCATGTACCGTTATGTTTTTATCCAATCTAAAACTCCTTTCCATTCCCTTTCAAAACTCTTTTTCAATGAAAATGCTAACTTTTCTCTACCATATCTCTATCATATCTAGAATTTTTAATTTCCACTCTCCTAAATCAATATCTTTCTTTTCTTTCCAATGTTGCGCATATATCAACCTTGCAGCTCTTATCAAATATTCTGTGTGTTTCTTTGTTTTATTTGATATTTGCAAAAATGAATTGGTCCAAATCCAAATCCAAAGTCATAGTTCCTGATATCCATATTCCTGATGCTACAGTTACTTCATTTATTTTAAAGACCAGATCAAAACTGAAATGAAAATAGAATTATTAATAAATCTTGCTAAATGTGATTTGAGACTCAAGATTTCGTCGCAGTATGAGTTCCAGGAAGAATTTTCAACCTACCCTCTTAACTCTTCCCTCAAACTACTGGGGTTCATTAGCATGTTTTAGGTCTGCAATCTTTTGATCTGATCTTCTCTATTGTGCTTCTTGTATAGGCTACCTAAACCCAAAATTGCAGCCTCTGGCTTTCCCTCCAGCATCCATTTTTGCCTACAGCTCCCTGCTACTGCAGTGTCCTTCTTTCTTTAAGGAAGTGATCACATTCAAGTGCCTCTTTAAGACACATCCATTCCTTTCAGCTTTCCTCAGTTAATTCTCCTTTCCCTTCTTTTCTCCCCATCCCAGAATGTGTGTGTTGTTGTTGTTAAATTCAGAATTTAAAGCCTCAAAGCAAGACATACGCTTTGATTTTAATTTTGGTAGAGTGCCTTGCAATTTTATGCTCTTTTAAAATAATTATGATTGAAAGAATGGTGTGTGAGTATGGGGGTAAGGGTGAGCATTCTCAGTATAAGAAGTTCTCTCCAGAAAATTAAGACAAGGTCAGTTAGAAATGGGAATTTTGTGTCTGAGCATTTAAGTCTAGCATCATGTTCCAATTATTGTCACATAGGAAAATAGTATTCATGAGAGACTAGTTTCACCAGAATGTGATACATGCATGGGTTTCCTTATCTGGATTACATACATATTGATTTAAGTATAAATCTAAAATAGTGTACAGATTTTCGAGAAGTGAATCATTCTCCCCTATTCCTTGAGAATAACATAAAGCAACACCAGGATAATACAAACCTCCTGGGACCTGTTCCATGAAGATTTTAATGTACCCATCTTCTGATACTGAACCAAGATACTGAACAATATTTCGATGCTTTAGATACTTGTGGAGAGCAATTTCTTCATGCAGTGGTTGAGAATACCTACCATAAACAAATAAAATGAAAATTAGATAAAACTTAACATAAGTCAGAAGAAAATCTACTGTTCTAAAATCTCTGTGTCGCCCACAGATGGGATGCATATATTTGGAATAATGTCACTAGGTGGTCATATAAAGCCCCTACAAAAATCCATACTTCTTCAATGGTAGGTTCAGCAATGAAAAAGTCCTATCAGCTATTGTTCAGAGACAGAAAAGGGCAATAGGGCAAGATACAAGTTACAACAGCACAATAGGGTAGCTGTAGATGCTTCTTTGTCCCAGCACCCAGGAATGAAATCATAGAACACATTACATGAATTGGACTAAGGGCCACAATTTTGAAAATGCAGCAACTGAACTGTAATGCAACTAGTAAATAGTAATCATTTTGCATATGAGTAGCCAGACATTATTCAAATATTCAATGATTGTGGATGTACTTGCTGCTATGCAAAAGCATCTTCTCCACCTACCTTGGTCAGATAGCTGTTGTTCAAGCACTGGGACAACAGTGATCTCACTCTTTGTCCCCCACTGTTACACCTCCTAAGGCAGGGATGGAGAAAGTATACTCTGCAGGTTTCATACAGCCCTCAAACACTTTTGCACCCCCAGGGCATCCCTACCAGTTTGAAGAAACTTTCATATTCTTTGGGAAAGCATTTTAGACCTAAAAATACCAAAAAGATGCCAAAGCACTGCAATTTTACTCCCACTCCCCAAATCTCCAAACAGACCTAAAAGTCTGAAAACAGCCAAAAATACAAACAGATGTGATGCCATATAACTTCCAATTTTGGTGCTGCAGTGACATGCTGCTCATGCAGGAAGCTGGTGTAAACATAAAAAATGGACTCTGTCCCAAGTGCAGTTGCCCACTCCTGCTTCTGAGGCACTGGTGAGCCCTTGGGGTCTCCCTACCACAGTTCTTCTCAAGCTGGTAAATTATATGAGCTTTGTTAGAATCCCTTATCCATTTTGATGCCTTGAAAAGCTCACCAATGCACCCTTAATTCTTGTCCTATAACGTGCCAACTTCAGCTGCTAATTGTTACTTACTAAAAAATACATAACCTCAAATTATTTATGATCAAATTATAAAATCTTTCCTTTTTAAAGAGCAGAACAGACTCCTGCCCACCAATCATCACAAAGGAAACTGGAAAATGTTGTGAGAGAAGATGATATCTCTTTAAATGGGATCATCCATGCTTGAATCCCACTGGTTGCTTCTACAAGGCGTATGTACCTTCTCTGATCTGGTGCTTAATTTTTGTCCCTTTAAGAGGACAGCAATGAAATTTCTGCAACTTGTCCTGTATGCTTCATTTGGGAAATCCAGTTTCTTTGTACTTTCTGCATAATACGAAGAAAACCTGGGGTTCAGCAGTGACAGACATCAGTTGCCTGCCCTCTTCCCAACTCCCAATAGCCTAAAATAAATAGACCATTCAACTCTACCATTAGGCCTAAATCCAAATAGAGAAAACTTATTAAAGCAATGTGCTTTTCTACAAAACCCGACTGGGTGACCTTGAGCAAATCACGTCTCTTGGCCTCAGAGGAAGTCAAGGGCAAATCACCTCTGAACAACTTTTAGCAAGAAAAATACCCCAATTTTGTTCACTTTGGGGTTACCCTAAGTCAGAAATGACTTGAAGGCACACAACAAACAACAGCAACACTGAAGCAACTGGGTTTATCTAACTGTTGACTTAACATTCAGCAACTGATTTAAAGGATCAACTCTCGCTGTGACTGGCAACTAGATTTATTTAGGCTTTAGACTTGTGGGGAGGGGGACTTGTTACCTGAATAAAAGACCTCTGTCTACTCCACTAACTAATGTTCACTTCCCTCCATTCTCCTTGCTCTTCCAAATGTTAAAGATAATGGCGCAAGCACTGTGAGAAGCTCCCAGTCAACATGCATGCAAAGCATTTTCTTGGAAGCACCTACCCACTTCCAATACGACAAGGGGTTTGGAGAAGATTGATTAGAAACTGATCTTCCTTAAACCAAAAAGCACTGCACAAAAAAACTCAAGATAATTATATCTAATACCATATAAGTGGGATGCAATGCAAATATGATGCGTGAGAAAGAGCACACACAACTGTCCAAAGGAACTCCTCTTAAAGAAGGGGTGAGAATCATGTGATTCCTCAAGCTGTTTCTGTACTCAGGGGCTATTTCATGACACCGAGAATGCACCCCAAAATATATTTGTGACATACACCCCTAAATACATTTTGGGGGGAAAAAACTGTAAAAGAATCACACATCCACAGGACAAAATTCTCTCCTAAAATGAAACGCACCCACCCATAAAACCTGTTTTAGCAAAAACCAAAACCCACCTTCAATTCACTTCTGGCTTCACCAGAAGCTGGTGCTAGAGCTGAAAAGTGGCCCCAGACTTTCCAAAGTTACCTACCTCTCCTGTTCCAAAGATTATAAAGAGTTACTCAATACCTGGACATACCTGGAAAGAATATAATAATAGCAAGACTCACCTGCTATCTTTCTCAGGTATTTCTTTGATGGCAATTCGGACCTGATTGCTAAGATCTCTTCCAGCATAAACTATCCCATAGGTTCCTTTGCCTAACACTACTCTGTCTCCATTTTCATCATAATCATATTCATACTGAAAGCAGAAAAGGCAGGGGGACAAATCAGTGCATCGAATTAATCTTTCAGAAACAAAGAAAGAACACTGTGAAAGCATAAGGTCAACTTTAACATATGCTATTAGCATTTTTTTTTGAAATTGCTTTTATTTCCTTGAAGTGATAAACCTGTCAAAGACCCTATTTTTGTCTGATAAAAGCAATAGGAACCCAGACCGAATCAATGCAACAGTGTTCGTATTTTATACCGTATAAGCAGCTGACCATAATAATCATACAGAATGTAAGTGGAATCATTTGCAAGTTATATATTATCTAGCAGCTGAATAGGATTTTTGACTGCGTGAAGAATACAGAATAGGACCAAGTATGGTAAAACAAAAGCTGTTATAGCTGGGCATGAAATATCATATGAAGGAAGATCTTTTAAAACAACCTGGTATATGGTGACAACACATTCCAAAACATATTTACTAAGCAGACAGCTGTTTCATTTCATATAATGCAAGTTGTTGGTTCTCACAGACTTATTTCTCAATACAAATCTCTGTTTTTCTGTATCCTATGCGAGTAGTGAGACCAGGCACATGTAAGTATCTCTCACTTCTGTGCAAATCTTCTGTCAGTATGTCCTTGAAATTTTCCCCAGCTTGTTTTGAAAGTGATTGCCAGACTCTCTGTTTTCATACAGAGCATATCAGGGGACACTTCGTATACCCTAACATGACCTCCTCACCAAATTAGTTTGCCTTTCAAACAGTTTCATTTTTCATGGTTCAGCACTTCACAGTTCATCGCACTGAGCTGTTATGTGATATGTGCTATTACCCAAGTGACACAACTAGGTAATTTTTTTCCTGTGCACCCATAATTCATGGCTATAAAAACTGGACATAACAGGACAGCTACTGGATTGACTAAATGCTAACCAAAATATCATTAGCACATTTCTAAACAGAGCAAACCTCTGTATGTTTATGCAGAGATTCCACTGTATTCAATGGTACTTACTCTAAGATAAGTGTTCACAGGACATCATTCTTATTATATGCAAAATATCAGTAGATAAAATTTCTTGGCAAAGGGCAATTCCACAGTCTGTGTATTATTATGACAGTTACTATGCTCCAGTTTTTAAGCAATCAAAAATAAGACCATTATAACAGTTTGCCCTTGTATGCAAGCTTCATTTTGAGTAAAGAAGTAGAATAAATTGATCTTCTAAATGACCTTGGAGAAGGCATGGCCACTGATCTAAAGTTCACGATATACCCTGTTTGGAATTCATCCACAGCTGTTTAAATACAGGAGCTTTGTTGACATCTACATCTTCTAGAGTGCAGACATACAGGTATGTTAACTAAATCCCACTTGGAGAAGTGAAATCCCAAACACACTGTAGTGTCTTCTATTTTTTGCTAACCATGACTTCATAGATTTCAGTTACCATGAAAGCATTCTATATCTCTCCAGTCTTAAGTGATACTTTAACCAAAGTACAACAAGCAATTAAGGCATTTCTAACATTGTGCTTTTTGTTTTGTTTTGTCTCATTCAACAAATCTATGCCAGCCCAGCAGCATATGTTTGGAAGTTAATGAGCATTATAATACAACATTCTTTGAAGTAGGGTAGACTGGCATTTATTTTGCAAAAAGACTATTGATGAGTTCCACTGCATGTCTAGTTTAATTTGTCTGTGACATTCTTCCTATTCATTTTATCCTTTAGTCTTCTAACATGCAAAGTAACTAGGGATGTATATCTTCACTTAATTCATTTTCACAGAAAGAAAAACAAATTTCAAAAGATGAAGATGATTGTGAGAGTTCTTACTCATTTTTCAATGACTTTCATATTTTGTACTTAAAAAAAGTACTTTCACTTGAAAAACACAACGCTTTTTTCTACAAAATACACTGTGTTTTACACCAAGAAACATTTCAGAAGCAAAGTACTGAAATCCCCCTGCCCCTCCCCCCAAAAAAACCCTGGTTGATTGCTTCTCCAGTTGGGGTGCCTTTGCGTCTAACAATCTTCAATTCCTGTGTTTGACACTTAAGTACTACATATTAAAACAGGAATAGAGAACCTGTTTGTCCCTCCAAATTTTGTGAGACCCCAATTCTCCTAGCGGCGTGACAAAAAGTCCCTTGCCCTGTACTAAAGATGGGAGGTTGTTATTCAATGGCTGAGGGGGAAAAGATCCCTTTGTGGAGGCACTTTTGTGGAGTAAGTGGAAGAGCAGTCAGGTTCGTGTGAGTGATAGAACATAACTATTAAAAAAGCAGTTACACAACTGGTTCAGAGATTCTAGTTAGAACCAGCAACTGGTTTTAGGCCCTAAATTACAGATTATCTTATCCATAAATAAAGACATTTTCAGTTTTCACCTGATGTTGTATACATTGCACTGTACTGTACAAATTGACATATGTGTGGGTTTGTATGTAGCATTTGCAGAATACTAAAACTCAATGAAGTTAAAATTATGCCCACACAATTCCCTATTTCATGAACCTTTCCAGCTATAGCTATGGCAAACTGCTGCCAACCCAAGTGGCTGCCATGTTCAAAAGGGGTCTATAAAAAGATCCTGAAATAAGGTGACTAATACTTATCATTTCTTTGAGAGCTTACAGAGAGATAAAATGACTGACGCCAACTACAGAAGCTTTCCTCGGAGGCTCCATACATTATTGAAATCCAATGTATTACTTTCATTTCTACCTTAACATTATTTTTATTAAAATGTTTACCTTCTCTAAGCCTACCAGGGCTCTTAGGCAATGCACAACTGATGAAACATTCTTTACATCCGAGAAAAGTAATAATTTTAAAACTAGCTTTATTTAAAATCAGCTTCAAATAACGCACATATACAACTCAAACAGCTGAAAAGCTAAGCCTGATTTTAGATACCAAAGGCCACACAGAACAATGAATTATTAGCTGCCTATCAGAAACTCAAAGGGGACTTCTCTTGAGAGAAAGTTCCACAATCGAGCTGCTGCTACTAAGAAAGTTACGCACTCAGCAACCTGGCACTCCAGAACAATGGGATGCACAACAGGGCCTTTGTTGAGGATCTCAATTTCAAGGCAGACTTGTACAAGAGAAAACAGCTCTTCAGATATCCTGAACTCAAGGCATTTAGGGCTTTACATGTTAAATCCAGCACCCTGAATTGAGGTTGGAAGCAAATTGGAAGTCAGTGCATTTGACATAACACTAAGGATATATGGTCTCTGTCTGTCACTCTTGGCATACTATACATTTTAGATGCATAATTCCTACATATTTAGGAGTTTTGTTTTGTTTCTCAGTAACATTTACTTACTTCCAATGTGTCACCATCAACCTCTCCTTCAAGTTCCAGAGTACTTCCCACAGCATCTGTTAAAATCTCTTTAACCAAAGCACAGAATCTGAAAGCAATGCACATCCCACATGAAATAAAGATCTATTTTTATGCTTTAAGTAGCAAATCTTCATCATCTACATAAAAAGAAATATAATGGCAAACATCCTTTCTCGATTTCCTTTCCAAAAAAAATGATTGCTTCGGTTTGCTGCTCTGTCTCTTCTTTCCAACAGACACTGAAATGCTTTGTACTTTAAAGTATTCACTAAATCAAAAATACACTTGTGAATCACTTTTATCTAATTGTTTTAATCACTTTAAATCAGTACTGGCTCAAGACATTTTCCTACATGAAGCAAAGCCCAAACGGCAGCATAAAGACCATGTCTGTGTGTGTACAGGCAGAGAGAAGGGAGAGAGAGAGAGAGAGAGAGAGTGTTAGTGCTACAGCAAACAATTTCAAAGTCATGCCACAAAGGCAAGAGAGTCAGCCAGATGATACCGTGAGTGACTGAAATATGTACCTTCAACATCAGATAACATTTTGCTTTTTAAAATATGCTTGCGTAGCACAGCCGTAATTTTCATTAATGGAAAAGTGGTCAGTTACCCAGTGGCTGATGATTAAACTCTCTGAAACTGATCAAGAGTGAATGTAAAGGTAATATGAATGTAAAAGAGTTTGGCATTGGCTCTGTATAAGCAGCATTTTATTTATTACCGCTGAAGCACCACAGATCTAGCCCACTGTGACAATATGGTAGGGCACTCTAAGCATCCTAGTATCATATGATGATGTTTTGTAGAAGAGTACAGAGACAAGTAATGTGTCTACATAAACTATAGCAGAGCTGGTGCTCAGTCAATTACTTCTGGTCTAAAATGAAAAGCCTGATATTTAGAGTACGAAATTAAATATAAAGCAAAGGAGTAGCTAAGATGGGGCAAGCAGGACACGTGCCCCAAGTACCAATGCCAGGGGGAGAAAAAGCTGTGCATTTAGGGTAGGAGGTGGGGGTAGGGGTAAGAAGGTAGGGGTGCAGATTCCACACTTGCCTTAGGTACTGTTCACACTAGATGCACCACTGATATAAAGTACAGAAAGCTCCCACCTTTCAACGCCCCATTATCTGATGACTTGCTCTTTTGAAACTTCCAAATCAAAGACAAGTTCCATTAATTTGACTTAGGGGTCTGCTCTTTGGTCAGTTCTTGTTGCCTACAGAGGTTTTCTTGGGACCACTCACATGTGTACAGGATCCCAAGTTTTACCTATAGAAAGAGTTGATTCCTTGGTCAAATTAATGGAACCTGTCTGTATTGCAAGCCTTGAAACAGTAGGCCTCCATCAATTCTTTTTGTCTACGGAGGCTGGCTTGGGACTGTACATGTGCTACTTGCCAAACAAGCTTGGGAAGAGGGGGAAAGGCACCAGGCCAGAGAGAGAATTTACAAGTAGCACGTGCACATAGTTGGTCCCAAGCAAGCCTCCGTAAGTTCTTCATGTTCCCTACAGTAGATGGGTTCTGCTTTTTGTCCATTTCTGCTTTCTAACAATGCTCCAGTCCCTAACCTGTCAGATAAGCAAGGGAAGCCTGTATCCAATAAATAAACAAGTAAATCCACAAATAATATTTTGTTTATTATGTAAAAAGAAACCACAGTTTACAGAATACTCTTAATTTTTATATGGATTGTTTTGACAGTTACAAAAAAACATGCAGAACAAACAAATATCTTACCTACTACACTGGTTTTCTGTTGAAAAGTATATTTGAAAATCATCAGAGTTGTCATGGACATATAGAAAACAACATCGTTCATCAAATTTAGATATACTGCAAAAAGCCAAATGAAAGTAAAGTCATGCCAGGCATGGATAGGGAGAGGCAGTGTGAAAGTGGGGAGGGTATACAGTTACAACAGTTTGAGATCACTTTAGCAACTCTGACTCCATCCTATGGAACCCTGGGCTTAATGAGGTTCTTGGTGTGATCACTATTTATATGACAGGGCTACCAGTGATGAAGATGAAAAAAGAAACAATGGAAAGAGACGTGTGCAGTACATAAATGTAGGAAACATAAAAACTTGCATGGTGGAATTCTAGGAAAGAAGAAGGATGTATACACACCACAGAACTGTAATAATCAGATACCACTGTTGCTGACATTCAAAGCAACTCATTGAACTAAAAATCCCAGGATTCCATAAGATATCAGACTGCTATAACTGTGTAGTACAGATACATTTCCTGATTGTGACCTTCAAAGAAGAAATATTTCATAAAATATGTTCCTTGTCCAGCACAGATATTTTGTTGTTTTGCTGATTTTTTTGTCTCAATTTTCTTGCCATGTTACCAACTTCCTTTTAAAAACTCAAACTCAGAATCCAATAAAAGTAAAAGTATTTTTAGACTGGCAGAAGAAAATATTTACAAATGGTTAAGAAAGAGTATCATGTGGAGGAAATGAACAGTCCTTCCTTTCCTTTTCCAGTAGCGCTACTTTTCCATTATAGTATAAAATCTCTGCGATTCAAATTGCTGAAGTTTGCAGACAATGTTTGTCTAGTAATATATGCATGAGACAGATAAATCCATACCACATTCGATGAACAAGAGGAGAAAGCAATGACAATTTTCAAAGGCTATGTAAGAAAAGCCAATCAATATCCATCTGAGTTTCCAATTTGCCAGTCTAAATATAACATTTTGTACAGCAGCGTACGTGGAAAGAAAGATTAAACTAATTCTTCCAGCAATGATAGTATGAACTTGAGCAATATAAGGGATACTTTACTTTTAAAGAAACAATATTTTAAAGGCATGAAAATGTCAGTGTAATGGGAGAAAAGAGGGAACAAGAAAAAAAAATCCAAACTACTATGCTGAGCATGATTAAAACATAATAAAGTCTTCATATTAATATTAACTCTTTAAAATAAAATTTGAAATGCTGTCTTTTTAGTACTGAAAAAGATTTAACAGTTAATACTGAAAAATATTAATCAAGTCCTTTTATTTAGAAGTTTATGAAAATCCAAAGCTACATTAATTTAACTTTTATCAAAATAAGAACCATCTCCTTCTCTGAGTAGTGGTGAAAGGACTTTTTGAATGCCTACGAGAGAAAATGGCAGTGGCCAGGGGCAGCTGGTTCCTGAGACAGCACTGGTGCTTTCCCCTCTCCATGGAAAGACCCTCGACTTATCGACATATCATATCAAAATCCGTTATTTTGGCCTGCAAACCTGTCCTTGACTTATATGTGAGACTGACCTACACATAAGTATATACAATATTTGAGCTGATTACACCAAGTCATATTTAAGCACTGGTCAATACAGATGTAATGGTGGGGAACAGGAGAAAAATCTTTCCTCTTCCCTTCTTAAGTATACTCCATTGGCCAGTACAGCCAATCTTAAAATGGTTATTATGGCTTGGATCCAAAACTAGCAACACTTAAGAGTAGATCTACTTAAATATATGACAATTTAGTTGTGACTAACATTAGGCCCACTGAGTCAATTGATCTATTTTATGATTCAAACTAGATCACACCTTATTCTGGCATACTTGTTAAATCTCTCACTAACCAGACTTCCCTCTTAACCAAGATGGTAAACCAGCTCCAATTCCCAGTTAAAATAATTATAGAAATGGAAAATGCAATCCAAGATGACATCTCATATCCAACCACAGTTAAGACATCTATGGCAGTGCACTACATCCACAGCAGACCTCAATATATTTTAGATCTTTCTATGTGCCCACATGAAACATGTAAACCTCAGGTGAAGGTGTTTTTGAGAATGTGTAAGGCAGGCAAAGGTTTTGCAAGTGTCACTTAAAGGTAAATCTCTTAATATTTTTGTACTTGAAAATGCTGAATATAAGAAGAAAAATGGATTAAATAAGCGAAATGAATTGAAAACCACGTGTCAGTTTTTAAAGATACAAGACAGGTGGAGCCCTTTAACACTACACATTCCACTTCATTTCACTTAAACTGCCATAACAACATCCTATGAAATCCTGGATTCTACAATTTAGAGAGGGGCATCTTGAGAGCCACCATGAGATAGTGATTTGAACATTGGACTACTACATTGGACTGCTCCAGAGACCAGGACAAGGAGCAATGGATTCAAGCTGCAGGAAAGGAGACTCCACCTGAATCTCAGGAAGAACTTCCTGACAGTCAGGGTTGTCTGGCAGTGGAATATGCTGCCTCCAAGTGTAGTGGAGTCTCCTTCCTTGGAGGTTTTTAAGCAGAGGCTAGATGGCCATCTGTCGGGAGTGCTTTGAGGGTGTTCCTGCATGGCAGGGGGTTGGACTGGATGGCCCCTGGGGTCTCTTCCAACTCTACATTTCTATGATTCTATAATTCTATGATTCTAACACAGGGTTTGATTCTTCGCTTGGCCATGGAAACCCACTGGGTGGTCTTGGGTGTGTCACACACTCTCAGTCCAGAAAACTCCGTGATAAGTTCACCTTAGAGCTGCCATTAGTTAGAAAAGACTTAAAGACAAACAACAACAAATTCAGAATTCTGAGTCAAAGAGCTCTAGAACTTCACCAGACTTCACTCTCGTCCCCGCCAATTCCATATGATGTTGTTACAGCAGTTAAAATAGAATCATAGTACTATCATTGTATAGTGTGAAAGGACCCACAATTCAATCTGAATGGGGTTAGGGACAATGGTAGGTACAACATTTTAAACATCAGTTTCCCAAACACCGTTAATACTTATGATGTACCATTTATATATCAAAGTTCTCAATCCTGAATCATTTAAAATCTAGCCCTTTCCCACTTTCTTAGCCTGTTTAAAACAAACAAATGGAACCTTCTGAAGCATGCTCACCTTATTCCTCTAATGGAGGAGGCTGTGAAATTCCACTCATGAATCTGTTTCTGTTAAAATAAAGCCAATTCAAAGTAAGATTACAAATCATGTCTAATCATATCTAGGTCTCAAAAGATTTTGCCAGTCCCTTGGTTGGGTGCGCTACGTAGCAATACTGGCAAGGTTGTTAGTCCTGGTAACAAGGTGCTTCGGTGAGCATTTAAATCTTCACTAAAATTTCATTCTCAAAGGAAACAATTTTTGCAGTTTTCTTTCTGCTCTGAGAAAATCCTTGAAAATTGTGCAGTTCTCGAAGACTATTCACAGCTTGAAACTCTTCTGTGAAGCTCAGGGCTTTTCTGCACGCCTAAAGTTTTCTCAATGTCACAACCTGCGAAGAGGTTCATCCTGAGGAAATCCGCCTTGTCAGGGTTTGATGACACTTAGGAAGCTCCTTTTTTGACTGTTGATAAGTTTATTAAAAATTATTATGTTTATCTCTGTGCTGAAGAGCCTTAAAAGATGACAAACCTGGAAAGTTAATAAATTAGGATGTGTGGATAAGTCATGAACCATGGCCATATCTGAATCCTCAGTTCATGGACTTCTCCTCTGCTCTCCTCCTCTGGCACAGCAGAGAGAAGAAATTCAAAAACTTTGCCTTCTGATTCAGCGTCCATTCACATTACACAAATATAGTGCTATGATTAACTGCCATGGTTCCAGTCAATGGAATCCTGGGATATGCAGTTTAGGGAGGGGCATTTAGAATCTTTTGCTAGAGAGGTCAAGTGTCTCACTAAACTACAAACCTCAGGATTCTGTAGGATGCTGCCATGGCAGTTAAAGTGGAATCATAATGCTGTAACCGTGTAGTGTGAAAGGACTCTAGCTTAAGCATTTCATTCAATATCAGGCTATCTTGCTTTGCATCTTAATTATGTTTAGCTAAAACAGTATGTCTTCAAACTGTGGTTTATGAAGATACTTCCCTCATTTAGCCATAGTTAGAATTAACTATGAGTGAAAATGTATATATAGTGTTACAGAGATCCCTCCTCAGTTCCATGGCAGCTATGCTGCAGTATAAGCACATTTCCATAAGCATGTGTCTCCTATGCTGTTTTAGCCACCTCAGGAATTAAGATCAATTGAGAAAGCTCAGCTCATGATGCTCCAGACCAGTACAGCCTGGCAACCATAGCACTCTGACTTATGGGGCTACTATGGGGGAGGGACTTCTTAGTGGTAGTACCCAGGATCCAGACAGCAGCTGAAAATGTATTAATTTGTATGAGCTTTGGAGATGTAAGCAAGTCTTTTATCTGTTCAGTTTATTTGCGTTTTGGTTATGTTATGCATTACATTGTATTTTTTAAAATATTTGTGATTTGTGACTTTAGTGCTGTAATGTAAAGTGTTATTTTTTCAAATAGATTATTAGCCAACTTGGTCTCATGTGAGGAAGGAAAAGAGACAATCAAATTATTCACCAACAACAACTGCGATCAACTGAAATTGCTTCTGATCTCCTTGACGAGAAGCTAAAGGAGGAAGAATGTGGACAAGCCTGAGACTCTTTCATAAAATTTTAAACCTTTGTTTCTATGTACAACTCCAACAGACATTCATCTAGTTCCCAAGTTATTCCTTTATTCGTATGTGGAGATGGGAGGGCGATCTCCACCAGTTCATCCTATCATATGCAGCCATCCATCCATTCCCAGTAGCCCACCACATCATTCAAAAGGACCTGGACAGATTGGAGAGCTGGGCCAAGGCTAACAAAATGAACTTCAACAGAGAGAAATGTAAGGTCCTACACTTAGGCAGAAAAAATGGTATGCAGAAATATAGGATGGGGGACACGTGGCTGGCTAACAGTACGTGTGAAAGGGATCTAGGAGTCTTCATAGACCACAAGCTGAACATGAGTCAGCAGTGTGATGCGGCAGCCAAGAAGGCCAACGCAATTCTCGGTTGCATCAATAGGAGTATGGTGTCTAGATCGAGGGAGGTATTGGTACCACTCTATTCTGCATTGGTTAGACCTCATCTTGAATACTGTGTCCAGTTCTGGGCACCCCAATTCAAGAAGGATATGGATAAGCTGGAGCAGGTCCAGAGGAGGGCAACCAAAATGGTGAGGGGCCTGGAAGCCATGCCCTATGAGGACAGACTTAGAGAGCTGGGTATGTTTAGTCTGCAGAAGAGAAGGTTGAGAGGGGACATGATAGCCATGTTTAAATATTTGAAGGGATGTCATGTCGAGGAGGGAGTGGGCTTGTTTTCTCCTGCTCTTGAGACCAGGACAAGGAGCAATGGATGCAAGCTGCAGGAGGGGAGATTCCGCCTGAACCTCAGGAGGAATTTCCTGACAGTCAGGGCTGTCCGGCAGTGGAATGTGCTGCCACAGAGTGTGGTGGAGTCTCCTTCTTTGGAGGTTTTTAAGCGGAGGCTGGATGGCCACTTGTCGGGAGTGCTTTGAGGGTTTTCCTGCATGGCAGGGGGTTGGACTGGATGGCTCTTGTGGTCTCTTCCAACTCTACATTTCTATGATTCTATGATTCTATGATCATTCTTAACCCAACCCCAGAAGTAGATTTTGGTGAAGTGAAATGAATTGCAATGGACATAGAAACTCAAGAAATTCCTCTTCGATTAACATAAAGTTTGTTTTGCTCATGAAAAGAAAATGAATGTCTAAGTCCTAGACATATGGATCATCTCTTCCTGTACCTTTTCTGCTTTTAAGGTGTACTGCTGAAAGTACTGGTTTGATCACATTACAATGAGAGTTCAAAACTAAGTTTCTGAAACTGCACAGGAAAAGAAGCAGCCACGGGACTTAAAATCCACCTTAATTCTGTAGAAACAGATACTTTCCACGCAAAATCAATGGATATAAATAACATATGACTTCATCAGGAGAGATGGATCCAAAGGAACAACGTATATGATGTGACTATGCCCCCTTAGTGCCAACATTTAATATATTTATTTCGGGACATTGTAATTCCATTCCTGCTTATTGGTTTACTTTAACACCTTGTTTACTTATGCAGTCTAAGGAAGGGCCACTTCCAAATTTTTGCTGTTGTTGTGTGTCTTCAAATCATTCCCTTCCAAATCATAGTGGGCCTAAAATAAACAGTTTCCCCCCTAATAGTTAACACCTCAGTCTTCCTACCCACGGAATTCAAAAGATGTGTTCTGTGCCCCATAGCCTCTTTGGGAAGCATCTTGCAAGCACTCTTGCCAGTGAAGTCAGAATGTGATTGCTTAAAGTGAAGAGACAAAGAAAATTCAGTACTAAACTTACCATTTCAGTAGGTGACACATGCCAAAGGGAAACAGTTCTCTCCTCTGCTTCACTGTTGATTGAAACGTATGCAGGCTGATAGACCTTAGTTGGTTCTATTACTAAAACCTAAAAAAAGCACAAATTTGTTCAGTGAAATCTAACCGCAGCCACAGCAAAGGATTTGCAATATGAGCAGGGTGCTAACCTAAAGACAGTTTGGAGTTACCCCTCTTACAAATAGTGGCATTTACTGGGGAATAATAATGCACAAGATTTGTTCAAAAATTTGTTTACAAATGAAGATTGCCCCTTCCTTATTAAGGAATCACCAAATGCATAACTCTTGCCATTTCCACATGAGACTGCTATTATTCCACTTGCAATATCCTATGGAATCCTGGGGTTTGCAGTTTCAGGAGGGGCCATCTGGCCCCTCTTGAAACTGCAAACTGCATGGAATAACAGTGCTATAATAGTCTCATGTGGAAATAGCCTCACTGTACAACCAAGCTTCATATAGCTTTTTGGTACTGAGTCCTTCTTCAAGTTTCTTTCATGATATGTAATTCTACTCACTTATATCAACTTGTATACCACGTTAGGCAAGATGTGGCCTTCCAGACGCTGTTCGAATGCAGCTCCCATCCTCCCTCACCCCAGCTATGTCAGCTAGGACTCATGGAAGCTGCAGCTTAACAACATCTGGAAGGCTACACCTTGCCCGCTTCTCTCTCTCTCATTCATTTATGTATGTATATATATTTATATGTGTGTGTGTGTGTATAGCAAACTCAGTTATCTGAGTGACACTTCATTTAACTAAAATGTAACCACAAAAGGGAGTTATCAGCCATTGTGAGAAACCAAGCAATGTGAAACCAAATATATGGAACAGTAACAGGCAGTATTTTCTGCAGAAAATAGCATTTCTGTGCAAAGAATGTATTTTTGTTTTTGCACAGAATTAAGTCTCAAACTGTGAATAATGTTCAAAAACTGCACTATTCAATCACAAGAAGAAAAATGGTATATTTGTTATTGTCTGCAAGAATGCAATTTACCAAAATGTATGTTCTCTCTCTCCTTTCTCTCCCTTTCACTTGTAACTTTTAGGAAGTGGACAAAGACAAAATGAAAGGGTAGGCTTGATCTATTCACATCCCTTCAAGGTAGGAGCACCTCCTTCTCTGAGCTTGCTTGCCCCAGCCCAGCTGAATTACTACCCTCCGAAGTGGCAGAGGGAAGCAATGCCATCTCATAAGGCTGTCCTCCTGTTCCCTTTTTAAATATTCTCTCTTTTCATTCATGACTACACATCTTCCTACTCAAGTTAGCCCATGACTTCACACTGTCCCTGTGGGGAACCACTACTGCTAACTTCAGCAGAGCTGGAAGGAGGCTTTCTGAATGGGATAACTGTTAACAAAAATATAAATAAGGGAAACCAACAATGCAACCTACTGCCCTTCAAATGTTTTGGACTACAAGTCACTTCATCCCTGATCACTGATCATGATGGCTGGGTTGATAGGAGTTGTAGTTCAAAAACATCTGGCATTAGTCTTCCTACCACTGATATAACATGTTATGTATGTGTACTATTCAGTGCTGTTTAACTTTTTCTCTTGCTTACATGTAAAACACATCTGCTCCTTAGCTAGTTTAAATAATATGGTGCAGCTGTCATTATCGTGTGGTAGAACATAATTTTGCTCCCAGCAGCTGATACTCTTCTAAAAAGGAGAGACAGAGGCAAGATGGTACCTATTGCTCCCAGGAGTTTGGTGACAGAATAAAGTTTACCTGCTCCAAGGTATATGGCATTTCTCTTATACAGCACCTATGGCAGAGAAAGAGCCAGCCATGGCATGCACCACAGCTGCTAGAGCCCATTTCACTTACCTGGTGAGCAGAACATGGGTGGCCAACTCTGCAATACTCACTATGCAAGAGTAAATATGATACATGTTTAGCTCTCATTTCTACCATGTAGTTCAGTGTTGGTCAAAGCAGTGGCCCCTGGACTGGTGCTGGTTCATGAGCCATCAGAAGTTCCCAGGAAAAAAGAAACAATTGTAGCCAGTGAGCCCAAATATGATACCAGTCACTGGCACACTGGGGAAAAAACCGATAGCCCAAGAAATCCTATGCATATCTACTCAGAGGCAAAGATCCAGTCAGTTTTATGGGGTTTACTCCCAGGAAAAAATATATATAATTGCAACTCAAGTCTACAAAATGCATTCTACATCAGCCTGCACATTAAAGAGTCTTACTGGGAATCTCAAGCCATTGGTTGTTTCTTTGGTTGCCTCAAAAATGATATCTAACCAGAAGTTCAATCTCTCCTGTCTAGGAGAGTGCTCGGTGGTGTGCTTCTTGAAACGCTGAAGTAACATCAGGTTCTGCACTAAGGACTTCAAATACCTGAAAACACACATAAATGAAAGATTGATAACACAAAAATAGCAATTGTTTTCTTTAAATTAAAGGTAGAACAAGACTTTTTGAGCAAATATCCATAAATGAAAGCAGATAGACTAAGAAACCAAATTTGCAATAACTACTTTTCCTTCTTAAGCACCTTCCACATGCAATAGCTTAGTCTCAGCAGCAGAATCACTGAAATATCTGAAAACACAAGCCTTGTGACTTAAACCTGAAATTTAAAATCAGTGTTCAGGTTTGTTGGAGTGTGAACAACATCTCTAGAAACAGAAAAAAAAATACATGGATCTACTTTGCATTTTCATACTTAAAACATATAAATTACATTCCTTGTAGATTTGAGTAGATTAATTCTCATTAGGCTCCGTGCCCTCTAACTCACATTTCAAAAGCAAATGGCTGCATTATGCAATATAAAACTTAAAATTCTTTCTTTTTGCAGCACTGTTATATAAACTGATTATCTGCTGAGGCAGTTATAAGAATAGGAATTTTAAAAAAGCCAAATGTAGGATTGCCAGTACACAACCTAACCTTTAATGGTTATATAGAACTGAGAGTTTTATCAAAGATTTTCAGTCTTTTCACAGAGCTGAAATGATGAGAGAAAGTGGTAGGTAGTAGCAGAAACAGAGTGAAGCGTTTTCCATCCATGCAATATTTAAAAAGAACAGACAGTCTTTCAGGAGCTGTTCTTCACAGCAGTCCTATCCCTTAACGTATTGAGCACATTAAGAAGTGTAAGTAAGCTACTCGAACTCAGCTGAACATCTTAAGAGATGTTCATGTACTTTACAGGAATCTTAGAGTAGCTCCATAAAATGTTATAGTATACAGGTAGAGTAACCCTAACCCGAATGTTTAGGACCAAAAGTATTCTGTATTTTGATTTTTTCATATACTGAAATACTTTCATTTGCATATACATAAAATACAGCGCTACACAGGAGATCTTCAAGCAGAGGTACCACAGCCACCATTTTGAAGGCAGAAACAGGCAACTGACACACTTCCTTAAATCTCCTGTACATACAGTACTGCAACTTTTTTTTAATACAGGTATCAGGTCCCTTATATCCTCAGCCTCTCAGATTCTCAGTCTGTCTTCAGCCACGCATCTCATACACAACACAAGTAGTGAAAAAACAAAACACGAGGCTGGAGAGAAACAGAAAGCTGGAGCAAGATGCGAAGATCTGTGAAACGGCAGGAAACATGGATTCATGCCGAGCACTAAGCCTAGATTCCTTCCATTTCACACACATCTCTCCAGCCTCATGTCTCCCTCCAACCTTGCGTCTCATTCATTCACTATTTGTGTTGTGTATGAGATGCAAGGCTGAAGAGAGAGATTGGGGATCTGGGAGACGAATGATCAGGAGCATTACACCCACTGCCTTGAACATGGAAGCATATAGCTGGCAGAAAAAAACTTTCAGATTTTGGAGGTTTTCAGATTTCAGATTTCCAGATTAGTGATGTGCAGCCTGTATATGATTTGAAGGCTGGGTTGAAGAAAAGGAGAGTATCATTCTAAAGCAAAGCTTGGAAAAGCAATTTTTTTTGGACTACAACTCCCAGAATCCCACAGCCAATATGCCCATTGCTCATGTTGGCTGGTGATTCTGGAAGATGTAAACCAAGAAAAAAAAAGGAACATTTTTCAAGATGTATTCTGAACTGCAGTCTGACTTCCCACAGAAACCACTGAAAACCACTGAAACACCACCATCTTAACAGGGAGTTGTGCATTTAATTTTTGTATTTCCTAAAAATGCAAATACTGGCACTCAATTATTATCATCGTCATGCAATAAAGAATAACAAGCTTTAGAGAATACATAGTTTTAATTATGTGATGATACACACCAAATGGGTGGTTTCAGCTTAAACAGCCTCTCTGCCGCTTGTACAGCTTTGCCAATGTCACTGGCCAACATGCTCACACTGAAGAACTGGCCAACATCCCAGTAATTGTTCATTTTTTCCAAGCTCCCTTTTCTTCCCAACAAACTGTTTAATCGCACACCTTGACAAATGCAAATATAAAAAGTTGTGTTAACACAGGAAGACAATAATCCTTAGTTGAAGACTGAAAGGACAGTACACATTTTGAATCACGTGGAATATGACCTCAGATAGTATTAGGTAGAAGAAAACTCTACAAAATGGGCAAAGAGACATTAGCTCTCTATCTACAATTAAATTAGCATGGGAAAAATGGAGCAGATGTCATTCTTTTTTCATGCAGTCTTCTGAGAGCAAATCAGTTGTAAAGTTTATATGTGGTCAAAGTAGGGATGTGAATAATTTAATCAATTTTCACTCCGCTTGCCACTCTCCCAGTGAGAGGATAGTCTCGAGTAGCAGGGATCTTGCCTACCCGCCTGTTCGTGCCATGCAATGCTGGGAGGGGGTGCAGATGGGGAGCAGCAGGCAAGAATCATCAGGGTATACTCTTTCAGGATCCCCTCATGGCTTGTCACAAGCAATCTAACAGGGTTTCCCTCCCACACCTACCCCATGTGACATCGGGGATAAAGGCAGGTTAGGTTCAGAAGGCTATTGTCTTCTAAGATACTCACCTGTCAATGCCATATGAAAATAGGGGGAAGGCAGGTAAGGTCTGTCAAGCTATAGCCTTGCTACCAGTCTTCTGGTGGCTGGTTCAAAATGACATAGATATTCTGGCTACCAGAACACAGCCCACAATAATGATCCTCTTTGCTGGGCTGCTCCCACTTGCCCTCCTAGCTCGTGGGGAGGGGGAATAGGTGAGTTTGAGATAGGACAAATGGACCAGTCCTTGAGTCAAAATCAAGGCGTGTGGAAAAATAAGGAGCTTGTAGAAGATTCTCCTTGTTAGGGTTTGTGGAAAATCCCCTCCTTGTTTTTTCTCTTTAAAAAAAAAAATCTAAGTGGAAATGCCTTTATTCAATGATTGATACAGTTATTCCTCTTCAGGCAAGACTGCAAATGTTTTCCATAATCTTTGAACAAGATTATCTACTGTGGGAAGGGATGATCTTAGGGGATGACTTCTCTGCAAGATCTCAGATGGTCAGAAGGAATAAGAGCTAAAGAGAATTGTTGTGATAGAAACATGGGCAAAAAGCAACACACACTTTCCTTCCTACTCTAGGTCAAAAACATTAACTACAGACAACCTCATTTTGCAAAAGTTAATACTAGAAATTACAATATCTATGAGAAAATGTACTGTACAGGTATATCTCAGTTGACAAAGTAGATGTGTCACTGGGCGTTACCTCTTTAATAGAAAATTTTATACAGAGGCAAAATGGAAAAAAATAGTTAGGTCCCCAAACCACAAAAGAAGAGTGGTCCAACATGTTTCAGAAAAATTTTTATTCAATCCTAACAATATGCACATGAAAGGACAGGTTGCCTACCTGTAACTGGAGTTCTTCCAAGTTCATCTGTGACTCACATAAGTGGGATTGTCTGCACCTGCACAGTACTGACTATGGAAAGTTCTAGAGCTTAGGCCTAGCATTTTGGCAGGACCTCCGCCCCTTCCCCAGAGCATTTATAAAGGCCTTGGCGTGCTCGCTGTTAGTTCCTTAACCATCACAACATGCATGGCAGCAGGAACATGGTATATCAGCTGAGGGGAGGCAGGGCGGGATTGTGTGAGTCACAGATGACCACTTGAAGAACTTCAGTTACAGGTAGGCAACCTGTCCTTCTTCTTTGTGGTCTCTGTGACTCCCACAAGTGGGAGACTAGCAAGCTAAACTTAGGAGGAGGGAATGCCATGTGACAGTGCCATGGGCACCACTCAAGGGGGCCCACCACAAATGCTAGGCATCATATAGAGTGACATAGATACAACAGAAAAAGAACCACCAGGCAATAGAGCAAATGACTATATTACTAACATTTAACATAAACAGGCCATGGATTGAACAAGTATTACCATGGTTCAAAGAGCAGAAAACAAAACAGCTCTCCCAAAAGCAGTGTCAGTGGATGAACGTTGGTCTACTCTGTAATAGGACACGAAGGTCATAGGCTGAGACCATGTGGCTGCCTTACAAATGTCATGCAATGGAACACCTCTGAGGAAGGCTGCAGAGGCAGACAGGGCTCTAGCGGTATGATTCCTGATCTGAGGAGGGTCTGTCTCTGTTAATTCATAGGCCAGCCTGATGGTGGATGTCATCCATTTCAAAAGTCTCTGGGAGGAGACTGGCAGTCCTTTTCGTTTAGAAGAGTAGCACAGAAACAGTCTCTGGGAATGGCGAACTTCTGCAGTGCACTGGACGTGGAAGGCCAGGGCCCTGTGAACATCCAAAGCATGCAAGGACCATTCCAGGTCCGAGCTTGGGTTTTGAAAGAACGCTGGAAGAACAATGTCCTCATTAAGATGAAAAGCCGACACCACTTTCAGGAGAAAGGTGATGTCAGGGCGAAGGACAACTTTGATTTGATGGAAACGAAAGTAAGGCTTGTCCACCCTAAGTGCACACAGTTCACCTGCCCTTCTTGCAGAGGAAACAGCAACAAGGAAAGCAGTTTTCCAAGACAATAGGTGGAGATCACATGTGGCCATAGGTTCAAAGGGTCGCTTGGAGAGTTGGGAAAGAACAAGTGGCAAATTCCAACGAGGAACTGGAAGCATCACCGGGGGTTGTAGATGCTTGTAACCTTTGAGGTAGGTGTGAACCAAAGGATCCTCAAAGCACAAGGGTCTCCCTTGGCTTTGGAGGTGCGACAATATCGCTGAGAGGTAACATTTTATCGAAGAAAGGGAAAGACTCTGGTCCACCAGCGAGGTGAGGAATTCCAGAAGGTGGACAGTATTGAAGTGCTCGACGTCAACCTGACATAGTCGCAAGAACTCCTTGAATCTTGAAATTTTATAGGAATAGGCACAGACTGTCGAGTGTTTAGGAGCCGCCTCAACAATCTGCCGAACAGCTGAAGGGAGAGAAGCTACTGGAGTAAATTCCATGCCATCAGTTTGAGGGTGGCGACATCTAGGTGACGCACGGCACCGCTGTTCAGTGTCAAGATGTCCGGTTTGAGTGGAAGCCTCTGATACCGAGAGTGTGACAGGAGGAGTAGTGGGCGAACCATGGTTGTTGTGGCCACCACAGGGTGATGAGGATCGCCGAAGCTTCATCCCGACGAAGTTTCTCCAACACTTCCATTATTAGAGGGAAGGGAGGAAAAAGGTAGAGCACCAGGCCCTTCCGGTGGAAAAGGAACGCATCTCCAAGGGATCCTCGTCCTTCTCCTCCTCTCGAGCAAAAGAGATGACACTGAGTGTTGGACACCTAGGCAAACAGATCGATGTCTGGTGTCACCCAAACGGTGAAGATTTGTTTGAGGACTGATGTATCAAGCCTCCATTCATGGGAGGTCATCGGAGTTCAGCTGAGATAGTCTGCTGTCATGTTTTGGATTCCCGGTAGGTGGAGGGCAACGGGGTAGACCTGACGTTAATGCACCAAGTCCAAAGTTTGAGGGTTAGAGTGAGCAGAGCTTTCAATCGTGTGCCCCCTTGCTTATTGATGTCAATATCTGTATGGTCTGTCCGGCAATTAGGTCCTTGAAGGCTCTTAGTGCCTCGATGACCACTAGAAGTTCGAGTACATTGATATGGAGACCACGAGCCGAGTTCAACCTGCGGCCTCTGACTGTCAGATGTCGGGAGCGTGCACCCCATCCTTCCAGAGGGGCGCCAGTTGTGATTGACACTGTAGGCTCTGGAAGGTGGAACGGCATTCCTGCCAAGGTGTTTTGAAAATCCATCCACCATGTGAGGGATTGAAGGACTTGCCTTGGTATTAAGAGGGGTCAATACAGACTGTCGATGAGGGGATCGAAGGTGATGAGGAACCAACTCTGCAGAGGCCTCATATGCATCCTGGGAAAGAGAACGACACCCGTCGTCAATGTCATAAGGCCGAGAAGAACCTGAATCAAGCGAGCGGGGGCTTGACGATTCCGCTGCATCACTGAGATCGTTTCGGAAAGGCAGAGAACACGGTCTTGTGATGGGAAGGTAAGTTGTTGAACGGAGTCGGGGCTGCTCCTATGAATTGGATGCGTCGTGTTAGCTGAAGGAGAGACTTGTCCAAGTTGATTGTGAGGCCTAGGCATCAAAGAAGCCAGAGAATCACCTCAGATCGTGGAGGAGTTGCGTTCTGGAGTGGGCAATGACTAGCCAGTTGTCTATGTAAGGAAAAAGGGTGATCTCTCGTTTCGGAGAGCCACTGCCACTACAGACATACATTTGGTGAAGACCCTCAGCACTGCACTCAGGCCAAAGGGAAGCACTTGAAATCTGAATGCCTTTTTGCCGATCGTAAATGCAAGAAATCTCCTGTGATTTGGATGGATGGCAATGTGAAAGTACATGTCTTTCAGGTCCAGGGTGGCAAACCAGTCTTTCTCTTGAAGGAGAGGAAGAATTGACTGTAGGGTCACCATCCAGAACATCTGAGGCTTGATGTATTTGTTTACCCCTCGAAGGTCCAGAATAGGACGGCTGCCTCCCCCCTTTTTGGAGACCAGGAAGTATCTGGATGAGAAGCTGGTTTTGAGGGCAGAGAGTGGAATTCGTTCTATTGCACCTTTCTGCCGAAGAGCTCGGATCTCCTCCAAGAGGGGGGCCGACGGTGGGGTCACATGGATTTGGCCTACCGGAGGGTTTGAGGAAAACATGATGGCATAGCCTTCTGCCACGATCCTGAGGACCCAAGAATCTGTTGTGATGGCTGACCAGGCATCAAGGTGTTTGGTGAGTATGGACACAAAGAACAGGGTGGGGACCCGTGGAGATGACGATGCGGTGACGTCATTGTCTGTAATATCAGGAGGGTCGAATATACATGACCCTATAGTAGTGGTGTCTGATGTGGCAGGATCGTCCTTGGAACTGTCAAACTCTTCGTTTGGGAAGATCGATCTTCTTCTTGAAGACAGTCTTTGTAGGATGCGGTGGGAAACGTCTGGTAGACCGGGTTGACAGAGGTTGAGATTAACACAGCGGCATATAAGGACTATATGTTTAATGGGTTGCCGTTCAGTACTGGCGATATTTGTGTCTCTGAGTGTGCTGGTGTTGCGGCTGCATTCCATACTTTTTGATAGAAGAGCGCATTTTGTGGGTGTGTTTGAGTTTTTCATCAGTGCTGCTACTGAATAGGCCTGCCAGGTCAAAGGGGAGATCTTCGACCAGAGACTGAGAAGGTTGTGAGAGTCCCGAAGAGCAAAGCCATGAATGGCACCGCAATGATACCAAGGATACAAAGGCCTTGGAGGCACAATTGACAATATGCCTCGCCATAGCGATTTGCTGGTTGGTGAGGTGCTTGGCTTCAGCAAGGAAAACCTCCGCCCTGCGTCGTTCTTCTTCTGGGAGTCTGGTGACAACCACTTTTGTTTTCTCCCACAGCCACTGGTCATATGCATACATCCAGGCTGAGTAATTCACCATTCTGAAAATTAGAGCCGCACTGGAGTAATTCTTGCGGCCCATGGCATCCAGTCTTTTCCCTTCCTTATCAAGTGGGGTGGCATATAGTGCCTGGGAGGTCTTAGCCTGGACGGCATCAACGACAATAGAGTTTGTCTTGGGGTGATTTTGGAGCCAAGGTTCCTCTGAGTCTTATCACTTTATACAGCGATTCCAACTTCTTCGTTATAGCCGGGGCAGAGGTCGGTGTCGGCTAGGTCTTTTAAAAACATATAAGAGGTAGGGTAGAAGCGGGATGGTCGTTACTGTTGGTGCCTATTGTTGAGGTTGTTGGTGAATTGGGTCATCTATGGTCTCCTTGAAAGCTTCCATAGGGAAGTTCAGGTTCTTGGCCATCCTCGTTACTAGCTCCGAGAATGCTCTAGCATCACTAGAAGGTGAGATAGGTTCACCCTGGGAGACAGCCAGGTCTGGAGGTTTGTCTTCTTTATTTCCCGCCAAGTCAGTAGATGCAAAGGGGGATCTGGATTGTGAGTGGGGGACTGAGAATGTCAGGTGTCCCACCCTCGACCCTTCCTACGTTTGGATGACAGATGTGGTACATTCTATCGGCCTCGGAGAGGACAGAGGGAGCGGTTGTTGAGCAGTCGTTCTCTGTGTTGTCTCGATGCAGGGTCGTTTCGGAGATGGTGATGGCTCCAATACAGAGTAGGTTGGTCACGGTGATCTAAGTCATTGAGAGGTAGTCTCTTCATAATAACCCTGACGTCTGTAGTGGTGTTGAGGGACGTATACCTCTTCAGAGGAGAAACTGTCTGAGGATCCAGAGGTGGAGTAGTACACATAGGTGCGGCAATGGTGAGATCAAGATCAATTGTGGTAAGTATGCCTCTAGTGATGAGAATGCCAAGTTTGACCTGAAGACAACTGGGACTCCGAATCCGACCTCTGCCAACGGGATTCATGGTGCTTGTCTTGTCAGTGTGTAGGAGTCAAACTAACGGTCAAACGTGATCGACGGTCTGTTGCTCTAGGAGCCGACAAACTGCGAGGGGTTCCCCTCGGAGGGATGGCAGGTGGATGATCCTCGGCTGTTTCTTCTCTGATGGCTATGTCTGTCCCTTGGATGTCGCCACCTGAATCTCGAGAGAGTTCCCTGATCAGGGTAAGTTCAATGATCTCTCCATCTGAAGGTTGGGAATGGTTTGAAGGAGAGTGAGCAGGTCGGTTCTCCAATGTAGGGGCCGGGACAGGAGTACGCCTGTGAGGAGAGTCTTTGGGCAAGGTGGTATCTATTTCCAAGACAGTCACTACAGTGAGAGGCTCGGGTTGATGTTGCAGGGGAGGTTCCCCTCCATCTTTCCTGCTACAAGACCTGGCAAGGTCTTTATCCAAAGAACGGCCCGGAATTGGAGGTGGGTCCGATGTTGATGGTCTGGCAGCAGAAGACTTTGACCTATCCAAGGAGTGCTTTGAGCGAGAAGTGGATGGTGCTGAGGCAGCACGGTCACCTTGGGTCTTCTGCGATGCAGAGACCAAAGGAAGAGACTTAGATGAGGGTCATTTAGCAAATGTCTTTGAGGACTCCATTCTGGAGGCCTTTCTCAAAGCGAGTTTGCCCACAGGAGGTGAGGAGGCGGCCGAGGTTGCCAACGCAGAAGGTGAGGTTGGGGGCTTCAGAGCCTGTTCATACAGGAGAGCCTGAAGTCTGGCTTCATGATTTCTTCTGGTCTGAGGGGTGAAGGCCTGGCAATGGGTACAGACTGCAACATTGTGAATTTCCCAAGAGAGATAAGACACTTGGAGTGTCCATCGCAGTCTGGGATCTGCGTTGCACAGACAATAGTGCTTGAAGAATGCTGTCGATGCCATGTGTCGAGAGTCCAATCACAGAGACGAAAATAAAGTCAGTCGGAGCAAGGTTGATATCGGGAAGGATGCAAGAAGAACGCTCAGTAGAAGCTCCCATAGTCAGCGGACACGGCAGAAAAAAAGGAGCTGGGGAAGGGGTGGAGTTCCTGCCAAAATGCTAGGCCTAAAGCTCTAGAACTTTCCATAGTCAGTACTGCGCAGGCGCAAACAATCCCACCTGTGGGAGTCACAGAGACCACGAAGAAGAACAGCCAAGTCAGGTAAATCTTGCATAAGGAGACACAAATTATGAATCATCTACAAATCATTGAAGGCTTCTTCCAAAATGTATCCAAAGATTATTTTATTTTTTTAGTTTCACTAGCCTCCACTTTTCTTTTGATTTCCATTTTGGAGGCCAAACTTATATATCTATGCTTCTTTAAACAAGCTGTGCATAGCTGATGACACAGGAATATCTGCTCTGTTTTCCTTTTCACGCCTGTTCAGCAAGGATTAAAAAAAAAACTGCTGTGCACCTTGCCTGTTCTTTGTAGGCAGGCACACAAGGCTACAGGAAAATGGTTACAGTAGAATCCTCTGACTTCCTAGTAAAAGCTTTACTGCATTGTTTACTGCAGACATGGTATTGCAAGCCAACACCACAAGTTGGTGTTTCTTTCACCCTCATTCACCTTCCTCTTGTGGTGATGCTGCCAAAAACTTTCTTGCTAGACAAAGCATGAGGAGGAAAAGGAGTGGACTGAGAAGGCACAAAAAGCCTTTGTTGTTTGTAAACTTGAATGAATAATTCTTTCTTTTTTAAAGGAACTTTGCTCTCAGAGGGTTTGTGAGCTGAGGTATGTCCATGTAACTAATAGTTTAATATGCACATATGCTTTTGTTATTGTTATTAAATGACTGATTCAGAGGAGTGCATTCACCGCATTCAAACATTCAGTTTCAGGACCACAAGGAGTGATCTAACCATGAATGGAATTTCTGTCATTGAGTGGAATTTTTGGATGTAACCTGTAAAGTTTAAGTCTGTACATGAATAAACAACCCTAATACAGCAACAGTATTAATATCACATTGTTCACCTATTTTTCTCAGTTCCATGGAGGTTTCAAACTGCTGCCCTGCAACAATCAGTAAGATGGCAAGGTTAATTCCAGAATACAGAGTTGACTGGAGCTCAAACCCTTTACGATACCTGCAGAAACAAGATTTAACAAACAAGAGAACACAATTGGGGGGGGGGCAGCCAAGGCTTTAATTTGCCATAAGAATATATGCCTATTATTCCATTGGTTTGGTTTTTTATCTTGGAGAGATGGGAGCCATAGATCAGATAATCCACATACGTTCACAGCTAAGACTATTCATGATAAATATTATTTATTACATTTCAAAATAATGTGTTGGATCAGTACAACTTACTTCATTCAACTCCTTACTTAGTTTTCTTTCCACTTGTGAAATAGGAAAGAAAGTTCACCACAAAAGCTTCAGTTTCTAAGACCACCATCCCATACACAGTTGTTGCTGCTGCTGTCGTTGCATGCCTTCAAGTTGTTTCAGACTTATGGTGAACCTAATCACGGGATTTTCTGGGGCTGAAAGTGTGTGATACACCCAAGATCACCCAAGATCACCCAGTGGGTTTCCACAGATGAGCAGGGAATTGAACCCAGGACCATTTCGGCACTAGTGTTATAGCACTATTATTCCACTTTCAACATCCTATGGAATCCTGGGGCTTGCAGTTTTGGGAGGAGCTGGCCAGCCCCTCCCTAAACTGCAGATCTCAGGATTCCATAGGATGTTGAAAGTGGAATAATAGTTCTCTAACAGTCTAATGAGGAAATGGTTCTGGTCTCCAGTGTCATAGTCTAACACTCAAACCACTACACCATGCTAGCTCCACACATAGGTATAGAATAGTTAGTCCCATTAAACTCAGCAATACCTATTTCTGAATTGACATGGACAGAAATTTTGCATTGGAAGCCATTCTGTCCCCACTGTGCTCAAAACAACACCAACAACAAAAATAACATGGAATAGGAAATACATCCGTGGCATTTAAACATTAGGAAGAATTTCCTGACAGTAAGTGCAACTTGACTGTGGAATCGTCTGCTTTGGACAGTGGTGGACTCTCCTTCTTTGGAGGTATTGAAACAGAGGTTGGATGCCCACCTCTAGACTGTAGCTGTGTATTCCTGCATGGCAGGAGGCTGGACAAGATGGCCCTTGTAGTCTCTTTCAGTGTTATAATCTATGATTCTGTGCAGTGAATACATAAAGGATCAGCCATTAGAATCAGAAATGCAATTTTCAGAGTATTTGAAAGATTTTTTTGATAGAAAGATGCCAGGCTCAGTGTCTTAATAGTTTAGATTTCTGGAATGAAAAGTCACACTTTAAATTCCTGCAAGTATAGGGAACCAGACAATGCACATATCACAAGATGGAGTCCTGCTTGCAGATGCCTCTGCTTGTAGAATTTGGGCATTGCTTGGAGAAGATATTCAACTAGAAAGAGTGAGCAGACATTGGGGTAGAAGTGCCACAACTGCCCCATTTTCATTCCCTCCAATCTTGGTGGGCCATATCCACCCCTTTGGGAAGTGGGCAGGAAAGGCTATTTCAGCCCTTTTAAAGGTTTGGTTAATAATTTTAGGTTGGTTTAATTTTTCATGGAGGAGGATCAGGGAAGGAGCTGGAGGCCTTTTGGTTAAATCCATATTATCCAGCGTGGCCTAGTGATTATTGCTGTGCAGTGGAATCTGAGAGATGCAGGTTCAAGTCCTCACCAAGCCACGAAACTCAGTGGGTGATCCTGGGCCAGTTACTTTCTCTATCTCAACCTGACTAACCTCACAAGTGGTTAATGGGGGGGGGGAGAACTATGTACATTATCATAGTCTCACTGGAACAACGAAAGTATTTAAATGTAACAAATGCATAAGTAATAAATGAAATATATCTAACACTTGTGCATTAATTGACCTCATGAAATGAAATATATCTAATACTTGTGCATTAATTGACCTCATGTATAAGTTGAAGGCAGGTTATGGATTTTGATATGACCCATGGAAAAGTTGAGGGTCATTCCATGGAGAATTCCATTCCAGCACCACCTCAAGGAGTGAGCCACCCCTGGCCACCACTGCTTCCATCTTCCCACCCAGGTTTTCAGAAAAGCTTTCGTCACTCTACTCAGAGAAGGGGATGGTTCCTTTTTTGATAAAAGTTAAGGTACATTGTTAACTCTTATCAAAAAAGGAACCATCCCCTTCTTCGAGCAGAAGGGGGAATGATGAGAGTTTAGTCTGTCCTGGAAGAACCTAAAAAAAGCACCAACCCCTCATACTCTGTCAGCACTCCTTCGAGGGGAAGCACCATTTTCCCACCCAGGCATTCAAAAAGGTCAGAAACAGCACCGCAGCAGAAAGAGCAGAAGGGGTCTGTGCTTCACTTAGGTTCTTCCAAGACAGACTAAGCTCTCACCTTTTGCCACTCACCTGAGGAGTTTTTTTTTTTATTAGAGTTAAGGTACAGTACTTACACTGACCTGTGAATAAGTCATCTTCTTACCATTCAATGGCTCTGTCTCGGCTACTGTTGTCCTTACAGTCTGAATCTAGGAATATATCCTTGTAAATTCTTCCACATAAGCAGAACATATCTGGTGCTGGATGATCACATGTCTGCAGGACCTGTAGCATCACTTGTAGTGCCTTCCCCCTGTCCCTGGTATTGTTTCTTCTGGAATTCAGGCAGAAAATTATGTACATTAGCTTGCACAGAAAAACTGTAATCTAATATACCTCACATATTTTTACAATATGTAATAGAATACATAATAATTATTAATTAATTAATCAGTGGTAACCATTGATAGATAAATCAATGCACTTCGCCCTTTCTGGAAGAATTCTCCAGAAGTGGTATTGACTTTATGCAAAACATACCTAAAAAAGAATGTGGACACTCACACCCGTCTTCCTCTTCATTCTGGTTAAATTTTTGCGACATAGTTATGATGTCCCCCTATTTTCAGGATGGTCAGTGGTGAGCTTGCTAGATCACTCAAGAGAAGCCTGATGGGACACTGTTACCGCAGTTTCCTAGCCCGAGCTCGTGGGATATTAGATATCATTTGATACCAAGAATTTGGCCTCCTTTACCTATTCCTCTCCAAGTGCTTGCGAGGCCCCCGGACAAGCACGCATACAGGCTTGGCCTCAAATCGCTGAAATATTCCAAACTAATACAGGCAGGCCAGAAACAGCCAGACCGCTGCTTCAGGAGACCTCAAGGCAAGTACCACATTATGTATGCACGCTACTTACAAAGGACTCCCTGCCCCAAGCAGGCAGCTTGACAAGCCGAATACTCAACTGTCAAGCACTCTGCATTTGCATACTGGCTACCCTACTGACAATTTGGTCTTAACTCAATCATGTAAATCACTGACCTTTCGGAGGCTTTGTCTCCAGTCCAAAACTCATTGTTGTCCCCAAGAACGGATTAGCCTGCGGCCGCATTTTCCCCTATAAGAACCCCTGACTTTGAGGGCTTCCTCGGATCGCTCTTGGCTTCCATCCCGCCTTGCAGTTGCTTTGCTCAATGAGCCTTCCCCTCAGCTCCCCGTGCTGAGAACTCTACTTCAACGGACCTTCTTCCTCAGATTTTCCGGGCTTCAGGACAGGTGCAGTATTTCCCATACCAAACCTCCTCTTAAAATCCCTCTATCCCACTCCAACCTTTATTTCTATAGCTCTCTGTGTGAGTGTGTTGCATACACATGTTTGACTGTATATCAATAAAAACAACAATTATTATTTACGTCTGTTTACCCCTTGACTCGGCCTGACCCCATAGACGTTGGGCAAAAGATCTCACTATGTTGCCCTGCCTCTCATAGTGCTAGCTTGTGCTCTTTGCTAATTCCCAACTTTGTAATTTGGAGTACACTTAGGTGTCCCTCACGGGACCCCCAGAAAACAGGGTGACAACACCTTGAGGCAAACTCCCTCCTTCTATCTCCTCCTCTCCCCCCTACTCATACACCATTTAAACATAACACACTAAAGCAGGGATGGGTAGCTGTGGAAGACTAGGAAGCTGCATTAGCCCCCCAGGAGATCTTGGAAGAAGTACACAGTCCCCCAACTGCACCCATGCCTGCAATAAATAAATACACACACACACACATACACACACATATATATCCTCCCCCCACAAATGTCCAAAAACACTCTATGGGGAACATGGGGAGGCATTTTCACCATGTTTTGGGGCCCTCCTGGGTCATTTTAAGCCCAGGAGAGGCCTTTTTTAATAACAGGTTTAATAACAGGAAGTGAGCTGAAATTACTTGTTATTCACTTCCTGTTTTGTTTTTTTTAGAGGCCTGAATTGTCCAGGGAGGAGCTTCAAAATGTGGTGGAAACGCCCCTCACCCCCCTACACACACTTTGCTCACCCTTTTAACCACTATTTATTTATTTATGCCATTTATAGCCTGCCTTTCCTCCAAATGGTCCAAAGCAGCTCACAACAAAAATTAAAGCAAAGCAAAGCACATGAATAACAACCTAATGATAAAAATATTTGTAATAAAAATGATCTACCATATTAAAGCATCAATACTTTAAAAAAACAGAGTCATTTACATTCAGTAAAAGCACATACACTCCCTTAAAGATCTTTCTACACGGCCACTTAGTTGCAAAATGTTTGTTCAAATAAAAAGGTCTTTCAATATGAGGTTTGCTTCACTCATCTCAAATATAAAATTCTTCTTCAGTTTAAAGAACAGAAAACTAAGTTCATACACTGGGGAGTCATTACACAGCAGAATTATTCAGACATATCTAGTTCTACATGATTTGTCTTAATGGCATTGACTTGGAAGACAGATTGTTTACAAAGGAGCTTTTGTCAATGTTCCCTAAAAAAGATCTGATAAGAATTTGCTAGATATAAAAAGATAATCCAACATGTAATGTCACATTTGACTGACTTTTCTATATTCAACAGGAAAAGTTGTAATAATCTAACAGCATTGTTCCATTTCTCACAGAAGAACTTCTGCAAAGATATTTGTGTAAAATGCAGAACCAACCAAGAACCTGTTTCGGTCACCTAAGGCCTGGACATTCAGATGGTATAAAAGACCATCTTAGGTGATGCTGGGAACTATGTAGATTTAGTTTGTTTAATACATCAGATTGCCTCCTTTAACCACTAACAAAAGCAAAAGAGCCCACTATACTCTTTTATTTTTTAAAGTGTTACTTTAGGATCCCTATCTGAATAAATGGAGACGTATAAGCAAAATAAATGTAAAACTCACTTTCCATATGACATAAAAATGACACATCCACATGAATAGAAGGAAACAATTTGCAAGTAAAAGCAAATACCACTTTGCAGCTTAAAAGCCACTTCAAAACACCTTGTTAATCTCCAACAAAGTTTAAACAAGTTATCTGATCTGCTGATGAGCTGCTGATACCAACGTATCTAGGAAAGGTGCTTACATTTTAAAACAGGTATATTTGTGACGTCAGACAAGTCAGCAGCACACAAACATTTCTAGTACTTTTCCACTTCTACCCTTGAAAAGAAAATAACTCCTATTAAATTGTCTCAGTTTCTGAAGATAATAAATCCAAGATCAGTCTGCAGCATCAATGTGCAAAGCATTCTTCTATGCATGTTGGGGGGGGGAATCATATCCGCAAAGAAATACACTTATACAGGTTGCAAATTTTTTTTTAATTTCAAAGAAAACCCACAACATCAAGTTATTTGCATGTAGTCCACATTATGCAACCTCAGAGCGAATAGAAAACTCTAGTTGTCCTACATCGGATTATTTACGTGCTGCTGGAAACCAGTGTCATTTATAATGGAATTAAAGATATGTACACATTGTCAGATCAATACACAACTCTCATATCCAATAATATAATTGTACACACATTGCAGAGTTACTTGGACTTAAAGGAATGTGGACTTTTCTAGAGATGCAGTAAACACCTGCCACATTAATCAGACAAAGCTCTGTACACTATTTGTAGCCTGCACTGATTTCTTGAACAGCTACTGATATCTGCAAGGCTCCATTTGGCAAGAAATGAACTCCAGCTATAATTTTGGAATGAAAAGGTCACATTTTTATTGGTTACAGCAGAAGATTCCTGGCCCACCATGGGTCCAGGCCCCAGCACTGGTTGCCCCACCTGCCAACTTATGGAAAACAAATCCTCTAGTCTACTTGTTGAGTTATGAAATGACAGATGCATGATTCCACATGGGTGGAAGCCATGATGTGGTTGCCCTGCCACCTGGGAGTGAGACCTGCACTCCCCCATACCTTCACAGAACACGTCAACTGGAGTATAAGTATGCAAGCTTCCACTCCCCCAAAAATGGATCTAGCCCAAAATCAAAACTGCCAGTTTGATAAATCAATTTACCAGTGTAGCAAAAACCAAACCTGAAAACTACCCTCAGCCCCAATATCTGTAAGTGATGGAGACTGGGTTGGCAAGCAACCTCAAAACTGACAGTCATCACACTGAGAAGCCTCTTTATATGTCCCGGGGCAGACCACAGATGGCACTCCATTCCTTTAGCCACACCCCTGCCAGGCTTCCAGGCTACTCTTAATTGGTCAGCTTTCCTGACACTTTCCGGAGTAAACAAAAACTGAACGGGCTTCTGAGAAGAAGAAGCCAGATAATTCCAAGAAAATGGCACCCTCCTATGTTGCACCCAGGTCCCATTGTTTCAACAAGAACCTTCTCACAATGGAAACCATTTGGCTGAAGAGCGGGGAAAATATTATTTAAATAAACATGCGGCACAATTCATTTCTGGGAAATATTACTAGCTGTAAACATTCTTCATGCAATGCTAATTTTTGAAATATAACCATACTACTTATCAATTACTTATGCTACGATTTACTTAAAAACATTTAAAAATAATTGTTGTGTCACAAAGATTACTGTGATTAAGCAAACAAATTAACTGATTCAAAAAGTAAATGTACTCAGTACACCAGTTTAAAAAGAATAACTTCTGATTTTCATGAGATGTTTGTCTAGATTCCGTAACATATTACAGTCTATCAGAAAGAAGAAAGAAATATTTACTGAGGTATAGCTAAACAATCTACCAGTTCAAATCTCCCCTAAAAAAAAATCTATTAACTCTATTTAGTAGACACTAACAACTGTTCATATCAGAGCAATACAATCAAAGTAATTCCTGGCCCAACAAATCACAACTGTCTTTCAGCAGGTTGCAATTCTCCTTTGTAGGGAATATCCAAGCCACAGTTTCCTGGCCTAGAAATTATGGTACACTGCAGTTCAGCAAATCAGAAAATCTTTTTTGAATCTGGATATGTCAACGTAAGTGTTCAAATTTATTGCACATTTCTGATCTAACACCCCACAGTTTGTTGTACATGAAACCTGAACTAGGTCATATTCTCTTTAGTTAATGTAAACCCTGCAGTTCAGCCCAAACATTTTGAACATTGTTTATATTTCAAGCACAAGATGCACTTTAAAGAAGAGATGTGAGCAGTTACAGGAGAAAAGTACAAATGAGGCAATTTGGTTCCCTCTATAATCCCCCAAGGTCCTGAAATACTAAAAAAGTAACAAACCAAAACAAACAAAAAGCATCAGCCCGAATGGCACTCAGAAATGATGCAAAATCACTTCCAGCACACCCAAGCATGAAGATGCAAGCCTGCAGGGGGTTGCAGGAATGAAAACTGGCCACCACTCATCCCTCCATGGCCTGCTCAGACATGGAAACCCACTGGCTGATGTTAGGCAAGTCACACTTTCTCAGCCTCAGAAGACAAAGGCCAGCCTCCTCTTTAAAAAAAGCTTATGAAGAAAGGTCTGTGATGGGTTTGTCTTAGGGTTGCCATAAGTTAGAAAGCATACAACAACAACAACACGATGAATGATGCAATCTTGTTTCTAAAGAAAAAGAGGGGACTGAATTTTGACAGATAAAGAAAAAGAGCGGGTAATATTTTGATAAGTTTTTCCTTGCTGCATTCAGTTTTAGAACCAGAATGATAAACAGGAAAAGAAAAAGAAAAGGTTTAAGATGCATCCATACAAGTTCTTTTTCAATTTGTTAATACTCACACAATGAGTCCACTCTCCTCTCCATGATACATTACTGTTTATGTTTCTCCTCCTAGTTCTCTCATATAAAATCTTACACATGTTTAAAGAAGCTAAATCTTTTATTTGAAGCTAAAAGCCCCAAATTTTCTTTTCCATAAATATATAATTATGTCATAATCCTAGCTGAAGTTCTGCTAAACCTATTTATAGCACATGGTCTTGAATTTATTTGTGCAGATAGGGAAAATGCACAAAAGCAATAAATGCACCTATTCAACATTTATAAAGAAGAGATTAAAAACCCAAGTCTGGAAAAAAGTACAGCAGAAGTAGTATATGGCTGTAGGAAATGGACAAAGATTACTTCTGGGCAATCAGGAACAAGAGGGAAATTGAACACAAAGTGTGAAATTGAGCAGGAAGATCTACCCTCAAAAGGTCAGAAGTAATTTCCCCTGAAATACTCTTTCTTAGAAGGGTTTCAAAAATGATTTTGATGGGAGCTTTAAAATGCTTAAAAACATTACTGACTGAACATATTAAAAGATGCTCTCTAGATCCTAAACTGTTCCAGGTACTTATTATTGATATGAGTTTGGACAAGGGAGAATAAATTGTAGCCAGCAGACTCTTGTATTTGTTAAACTGTCATAGGAATTAAATCACTATCTATTTCTTGGTACAATATCACCTCAGGATTATTTTGAAATAACTGAAACGAAAGACTTTCCTACATGCAGCTAAAGATGCTGAAGTCTTAGCTAGTCAAAAAGAATAGTAGACAGTTTCAATCAGAGAGGAAGAAACGGAGAGCTAAGTTTTGGATGTCTAAAAATGTTATGGTGTTGATCAGTTTCCCCTAGAGATCTTAAGCAGGGATAGCAGAAACTATTGATATGTTTACATTTTGAACACTTCTAGTTGTTTTGTGTATTTATAAATACACTTCTAATGGAAACCAAACATGGGCATTCACTTCTTACCAGATAGAAAGTGAGGTGAATATAACAATATTATATAAGCAAAGCAACATGATCACATAGTTCTTCTTTTATTTCATTTAGATTAAGAGATTTATAAAAAAGAAAGGCTGCATTTGTGTGTGTCTCTGAGTGACTACAATATATATTTAATGGGCTTAAGACCAGCACAAAACATTTGTACAATCTCACCAGTCAATGCTTTTTGTATTTAGAAATGGCTAACAGCTGAAAGGGGCTCTGAGGTGTTGGATTAAAGTGTAAGTATCTTGGTAGTCCTGGTAGTCAATCCGGTTATCCTTTCATCATGTTCATCTACAGAAAACATTTAGCCTATGACTTCAGCCTTGAAACAGCTGTCACCAACAGTTTACTACCCAAGTTATCATTTACAAACAACATGACCTCAGTGTTAGATTGCACAGTAATGAAAATACAGGACAGATGAGCCTACAGTAAGTATGACAAACCATTCACAAAGTAAATGTTGTTTAAGCATACACACTATTTTCATATTGTAGGGTACGCAATCTGAAACTATTCAGTTTGCCCTTAAATTTCGGTTCTGCTCTGATCAGGCACCTTAACAATTTATTATTGAGTAGTTTAAAAACATGACTAGAAGTAGCTTCATAGTATTTTTTTTCCTTACCTATCATAAAATGAAAAACTTTATACAGATTTGGCTGATGAACAAACCCACAAACGTAAACACAGAGCATAATTTCTACATGTAAAATTTTACATATTTGTGATGTGTGCGCGTGTGTGTTTTACTTTGGCCTCCACGAAGAAAAAAAAATATGCAAAGTAATGAACTGTATCATTCACAAATAGCACTAAATGAAAGCCATTTCTGCACTACACTGTTATAGTGCTGTCGAATCCTGGGGTCTGCAGCTTAGGGAGGGACATTTAGAATTCTCAATCAGAGAGTTCTCTGGCCTCAGTAAACTTCAAACATCAGAATTCCACAGGATGTTGAAAATGGAATAACAGCACTATAATAGTGGAGTGTGGAAATGGCCTAGTCACAGAAAGATGTTTTAATAGGTGTGCAAAGAAACAACAGAATTACAAATTAAGGACAACACAGGTCAGTGTCAAATATTTATTATTACAATGATTAATATTTATTTTTAGTTGTTGCAAAAATACAAAGAGACCTGTGACACTTCAAAGACTAATTCTTTTACTACAGCACACACTTTTGCGGACTGTAGGCCACTTTATCAGATACATGAAGTACTATACAGAATTTCAGGTGGATATACAGTATGTGATGTAATGCCTGATAGTGCGATTAGAGGGAAATTAAATGTAGAAAGTATGATAGTGGCAATTACATTTTTAGCACTGATCATTCATCAAATTGAACTGAATTTATAATTGTTGAAATGTGGTCAGAAAAATGTCAATTGCCCATTTTCCTTAACAACTTCTTAGTGATTTCTAGAGGAGAGATAAGAATGATTCTCAGAAGATATTTTTCTAAAACAAGTTCTGAGATGTTTGCTTCATTTTCTCATCCCTGCCCCCACGCTCTTTTTAAGGCTTCTTGGCAGAATTTTTAATCTCATTTTCAATATCTTTTGTGGGGGCTTCCATTTCTCCCACACAACAACAGGCAGCAGTCCTTCCTCCAAGAATCCTACATCAGGGCCATTTTGGAGGATGTTGCCATAAAAATGGTGGTGTCTGGAAAGAACTGATGATATTTTCATTTCTAATGGGGAATGTTATTGTTGAGGATATGAGCATTGTAGTTTAATACACCTGGAAAGCATCAGGTTGGGAAAAGCTGTCACACAGGGTCTGGGGCTATTGCACATATTTTTCATTTCATCCCCCCCTTCCTCACACACTGGCAACCACATGCAACACCTTTGTCATTCATCGCATTTTCCTGGAACAATGATGATTAATGCCTCAAAGATTCCTCCATCCATGCAGAATTTTGCACTAAGACACACTGAATACAAAATCAAATTGCTACTCAGTACTATGGGCTTCTCGCATAGCTTGAAGAACTATGATAAATCTAGATTAAATAACTCTTAATAAATTATAATTAATAGTCATATGTTATAATTATTAAACATGTAAGAATCCAAAGCAGACTAATATTAGATACTGGCACAAATAAATTTCCCAATATTTCATATTTGAGCTGCTTTATGTTCTCAAATCAGCTCTTGCTATTGTGATTAGTTTTTTTTGGAAAAAGAAATCTAATTATCTAATTATACTCTAAAAAGAAAAGATAAAATAACAACAGTGGACCAGATCACAAAAAGACCGAAGCTTTTTAAAACAGAAAACCCAATGTATAACATTTCAAACCTACACACATGAACATTATCATCCTATAAGTAGAACCCTGGCTAATAAAGTCTATAGAAAAAAGTTTCAAATAATTTTTCTCAAATAAAACAATTCAAAGATACATGAGCAGTGGCTGAAAAGTTATCAGTCTAACTAGAAAGAAAGTGGGAGCAGAGATGGACTTTTCAGCCATTTTCCAAATAACGAATGCATACATTTGTGGTTGCAATTATATTTTAAACTGTTAAGTGTCATTGACTGATGGAGTAATTCCTCATTTCTGATTATCACAAATGCATGCATCAGGGTTTAATCTTACCTATTCAGTGCAAATGCATAATGAAATTTGATGTTATGCTGATCTGCCAGATCACAGGTAGGGAGCATTTCCAGCGTCTCCACCAGCTTTACCATAGCATCATAGTCCTAATAACATTTTGAAAAGATAATAAAAAAAGCATTACTAAACAAAATACAGCCATACAGTTTTTAGTGTGTTACTCTGCTAAAAATTATAATGAACAACTCTTAAAGAAGCTGTATCTAGTCTTTCTCTCCTGAGCTCAGAAAGGTTACTTTTTTGAATGACAGCTTCCAGTGTCCTCCAGCCAGCAATGGACAGTGGCCACGCTGGGTGGAAGTTTCTGGGAGCTGTTATCTAAATAGTAATTTCATAGAATCATAGAATCAAAGAGTTGGAAGAGACCCCAGGGGCCATCCAGTCCAACCCCCTGCTATGGAGGACACCCATCAAAGCATACCCAACAGATGGCCATCCAGCCTCTGCTTAAAAACCTCCAAAGAAGTAGATTCTACCACATTCCAAGGCAGCATATTCCACTGCCAGACAGCTCTGACCGTCAGGAAGTTCTTCCCGAGGTTCAAGTGGAAATCTCCTTTCCTGCAGCTTGAATCCATTGCTCTTTGTTCTAATCTCTGGAGCAGCAGAGAACAAGCCCGCTCCCTTCTCAACATGACATCCCTTCAAATATTTAAACATGGCTATCATGTCCCCTCTTAACCTTCTCTTCTGCAGACTAAACATGCCCAGCTCCCTAAGCCATTCTTCATAGGGCATGGCTTCCAGACCCTTCACCATTTTGGTCACCGTCCTTCTGGACATGTTCCAGCTTGTCGATATCCTTCTTGAATTAAGGGGCCAGAACTGGACACAGTATTCCAAATGAGGCCTAACCAATGCAGAATTGAGTGGTACCATTACCTCCCTCGATCTAGACACCATACTTTTATTGATGCAACCAAGGATCGCATTGGCTTTCTTGGCTGCTGCATCACACTGCTGACTCATGTTTAGCTTGTGATCTACTAAAACTCCTAGATCCCTTTCACATGTATTGCTATCCAGCCATGCATCCCCCATCCTATACTTGTGCCTTCCATTTTTTCTGCCTAAGTGCAGGACCTTACATTTATCTCTGCTGAAATTCATTTTGTTAGCTTTGGCCCAGCTCTCCAATCTGTCAAGGTCGTTTTGAAATTTGATTCTGTCCTCTGGTGTATTAGCAACTCCTCCCAATTTGGTTATCTCTCCCTTTCTCCTGGATGACCACTTAATCCCAAAACAAAGCCCGCAAGCAAAGGTTACAAAGAATAAACACAACTCTGTGCAGTCCAGGATCTACAAACTAATGCAATCCCAAAAATAATTTTTTCTTGCCTGGGAATGAAGAAGCCATTTATATCACCCTCTGACTGACACTTCTTTTCAAATATTATCCTAGTGCCAACCTGGAAACAAGCTAACAATTAAATTTTGGAAGGCAACCTTACAGACAATCTCTTGGATACAGTGTATATCATTATAAACTGAAGGGCAGGGCCTTGAGTAGGAGGAAAACATTAAATGAACCTCAGATTTGAAAACTGGAACACAGCTAGTTCATTTTCTCAATTTGCAAATCGCCTGTTATTGAAAATTACTGCAAACGAATTGTCATTTTTCAAAAAACTGAAGATCAACCACATGAAAACCTTGATAAAATGACATTAAGAAATGAGCATTCTGTATTTTAGGGCAAAAATAAGATACCTGAATATCTCGATATGACAGAAGTAAGTTGATTACAATATCAGAAGTCAGGACTTCAGTATTATCCATCCGCAGTTTAATCCTAGCCAGTTCTTTGGCCAGTTCTTCTCCCTGGTACTTCTCCCTTGCTTTTCTAATGTCATTTAACAAAGTTTCCTTATAATATGTACTAAAAAAAAAATTAAGCATAGGAGGAAAAAAATACTGTTATAGAAACTGCTCTTTAGGACTAGTTTCTAACTTAACCAGCAAAACAAAACAGTAAACAAAACACACAAAATAGTAAAATTTAGTTTCCATGGGGTGATCACTGTTTATCGGTACGCAGAAAAATGGCAAATGCTGATATTAAAAGGTATTAAAGAATATCAGGATCATAGGAATGCTGTGTTTTTCATCTGGCTACCTTAGAGGTTTTCCACAGTTGACAAAATGGGAACCATAAATTAACGGGGTGAAAGAGAGATGAGTTGTGCCAGGAAACCCCAAACTGACTTTTATCCACTGTGAGAAAATACTCACAGTTTTATGCTGTTGAGGAATACATTATAAATATAATGATGGCGGTGGTGATAACAATAGAAGCGGAGGAGACAATACAAAACCCTCTGACATATAACAAGAGTCAGCTCTAGTAGGAGATACAGGAAGTTTTTTTAAAAACCACTTATTAAAAAGGAATCACACCCTAAGGCAAATGTGGCTAGCAAGCATTTAAACTCAGAACCAGGCTAAATAAGAAATCCAAGACCATTTCTGCACTAGACTGTTATAGCACTATTATTCCACTTGCAGCATCCTATGGAATCCTGAGGTTTGCAGTTTCGGGAGGGGCCACGTGGCCCCTCCTGTAACTGCAAACCCCAGGATTCCATAGGATGTTGCAAGTGGAATAATAGTGCTATAACAGTATAGTGCAGAAATGGCTCAAGATAAATGCTGTCATTGTTGCTGCTGCTGTTGCTGCTGTTGTGTAACTTCAAGTTGCTTCCAACTTACGGCAGCCCTAAGGTACACATATCAAAGAGTTTTCTGGGGCTGAGAGTGTGTGACACACCCAAGCCCACCCAGTGGGTTTCCATGGCTGAGCAGAGAATCAAAGCCCGGTGTCCAAGGTCCACCGCTAAAATTACTACACTACTCTGGCTCTCAAGATAAATGTAACAGACATTAATTACAGTACTTCTTTGGGTATTTAACGAGAAAACAGGCTTCATGGTGCACATGATTCCAACTTATCATCTTTCAGCCAAGATATGATTTGCAAGTCTCTTTCTCTCATCGGCTCTTCACTTTCTCAGTCTCTTTAATGAGCAAGCTAACAAGCATTTCACCACCAGCAGATAAGGAGTGTACACAGTAATGGGTTCTATGCATAATATTTGCTATCAAAAAATACAAGTGTGAAGCCCCTTACTAATGGTTGTGTGATAAGTGAAGGTACAGTTAGCTGTGACAGGGTTAAGTCACAGTCTTGCAGGACTAGCATACATGAGCCAGCTGGGAAGACACAAGTTTCAAAGCATCTTATTCCAACCATGGGTACTGAAATTCATATTAGGTTTATTTATATCTCCATCTTCTCCCAAGGGCTGCTTTGGCAGCTGTGATACTACTTGCTGATCAGTGTTACCTAAAAAGATCATCATAACTCACTATGGTGAGTTTATTACAACAGCTGCACAAGAAAGATACAATTTGTTATGAAATTAAGATTGCTCAGAATGCATTAGGCAGGGAAAGCAGATAGTTGCTAGAAGCCCTGAGGCTTAACACACACACACACAGTATAAGTAAAAAAGTGGGGGGAAAGTGGTAAAAATTACCATGATGTGACATGGATGTCCTTGAGAAGGTTGATAAACCTGTCCGTCAGGGGAACACAGAGAGGCCCCAGGATAGTATCCCAACTAGGCTGCATATACTCAGAGGCTCTGCGCTGGGCATCACTTTCACAGCAAAAATAGTCAGCACAAGGTGTTATAATGTATGGAATGAAGTAGTAATTGCCACTTGAAGCCTAGAAAAGACAAGGTATTCAGCTATGAAAACAAAGTGATAATAATAGCCATGATGATCCTCAGGTTGAAATTTCTGATGAATTATGGAGCAAACAACAAGCTACAACATATGCAGAAATGCCACATCCTCACACCTTTTAAACACTTAGTTTGCAATCTATGCACACTCTGCTTAGCTGCCCACAGGAAACAGTGATAAGACACAGACCTAAAACATAAAATTCTTGTAAAGTTTCACAGATAACAAATGTATGTTTAATGTGCCTTCAAGCTGTCTCTTGACTTATGACGTCTCCATGAATTTCAAAGGGTCTTCTCAGGCAAGGAGTACCACCTTGAAAATGTCTAATGTTCCCAAAGTACTAAGATTATAATATTGGAACCAACAGATGCTCAGGTCCAATGACAAAATTAAGTAATTGGACACCACTGCTGTGTGACAATGAAATGGAATGCGGGAAAGACACACTCTTACTGACATATACTGTGGACAGTGGGATCAATAGGGTACAGATGCAACCTCCTTTCGCTGAAATTCCGCATGCCAGGGCTAAGATAGCTGTGGGCCTCTAGATTATATGACTATAACTCCCATAACTCTATCCTGTTGGCTAAGATGGGCTATGGGCAACTGCAGTTATATTCCAATAACAACTGGAGGGCAATAGATTTCCTATCCCTGCTATATGGCTTACCTTGAAGTAAATCCAATTGAACTCGGTGGACTTGTCAGGACAGGCATGCATAGGATTCCATTACTGATTCTTCAAGAATTAACTACCAATAGCCTGTGTACTACTTCCCTAACCTCTTCAGTCTTGTTCCTGATCCCTGTACAAATTCTCCCTCTTGGTATTTACTATGGCCAAGTGCTATGTCAGTTCCAACATTAACTTTGGTTAGCCAAGATTTTAAACAGAGTTTGAACCTAGGATAACAAACCCACAAATGCTGGTCATGAAGAAAACCCAAGAAAATGTTAACTGTAGACAACTGTATCAGTATAAAACTGGTCAAGGCTTGCTCTTGGCATGACAGTGCTAGAAGAAAGGGAGATTTTGAGAAAACAGTACAACATCCTGTGGCCCACTCCCAGTCTATTAACCAGTGAAGACACTGGGACTGCTATACAAGGAGCTAAGAAAAGTTACTTTTTGGACTATAGCTCCCAGAAGCCACTGCACACCCTACCAGAGGACTCTGCGAGTTGCAGTCACTAACTTCTTCAAGTTCTGCTTCCCTATGTGTGCCTATGGGTAAACCCATTTAACACTGGAAGGCTTGCATTATGGAAAAAAAGCACATACTGTGGCAGTGCTACAACTGTACTACCTCGTAAGTGAAAAGAAAGCCCAAACAAGTAAGAATTTACAAAACCTTTTTCTCTGTTACTAGTGTATTCAGTTCTCAGACATGGTCTCTTCATGTGCTTAGCGATTCAGGAAATCATATGGTGAAGAGACTGACAACTGAGTGACGTCCATGTTGTAATTATGATTCATTTCACTTTTATAGAAAATAAAATCAGAAATATTATCAACAAAAAATTATTATTATTTATTATTACTTTCTGCATTTACACACTGCCTTTCTCCCACTGTGGGACTCAAGGCCACAAAGAAAAAGAAACATTATCAATGACTGCATTGCAACTTCCCTGTAGCGTTATTGTTAATTTCCATCCCCTCTTTTTTGAAACATGTGTATTCTAATTATACTGCTCCTCAGAAAGGAAGAGCCTTTGCAGATGAATAGCTATTGCAAAGATGATTATAAAATGTCAAAAAAAGACCTGTTCGTTCTCTCTCTCTCTCTCTCTCTGGTTAGCTCTAAAGACATGTCAAAATGCACATACATCACATACATAGCTGGTCCCGCACAAAAATGGGTTCAGTGATGCACTCAGGTAAGACTCTGGGGGTGACACTCTGGGCCCCACTCAGCAGAACAATCAGGAAAAACCCCAATTGCAACATAATTGGCACCCCGTGATAGGGTCGCCTTAGGGTTGCCATATGTCAGAAATGACTTGAATGCATACAATGACAACACAGCTACTAAGTACAGTGTCTGAAACTGCTCAAGTGGACCACTCTTCTCACTAAACAAAAAACTTCCATTAAGACCTTCATTTCCAGGATGTGTTTTGGTGAGTCAGGTTCTGCTGCCTTCTCTTGTCATTTCTATGATGAAAGAACTATGGACACTTAAGCAGCCTGATACCTCTTAAGCTGACACAGTCCAGAATTAGGCCTTCAAGGGCGAGAATTCTTTTCCTTAGTCCCTCAATAAAATCATAACTATTAAGAGTGCTGCAGACCCATGAAAGAGAAGAGAAAATAACACTAAAATAGAATGTCTGGATGGCTTCGGGATCAAAACTGTATCTCTAGCTGGTTAAAGTAGAGCAATAAACCAGAAGTGAGGATTTAGTGGCCTTTCAAATGCCGATGGACTATAATTCCCCACCACTGGATATGCTGGCTAGGCGTTTTAGAAAGTGAAAACCAACTTCTTAAGTGCCACAGGTTCTCTTTTCTGGAATGAAGCAGTAACTATCAGACTTCTTTCAGCCATAAAGGAGTCCTTAATCAGTTTTAGAGCAGGACCATGCTTGCTGCTATCCCACCAATTTAATTTCCCCTTTGTGCAAAATTATGCATCTGAAGGGGAGAATTTCCATTTCCATAGACGTTTTTGTATGTGAGCAAGAATCCTGACTTTCCAGTGTTCTTGCTCACATGGAGAACCTCCACGGAAAAAGGAGCCTCTACTCTCCACACATGCCACTTCCCACATGACAGCAGGAGGAAATGCTGCAAAAGTGGAGGAGTATGGAGCTAGATATTTCTCTGCTCTCATGCAGAAGAAACTGTCCTGTGTAATGCCTGATGTTTCTAGTATTCAAAGAATCTTTGGCTTTGCAAAAGTGAATACCGGTAAATTCAGACTGCATAAGAGCTTTTGTTCCATTATAGTATTCATGTTTTCAGCTTTAACTTTTTGCCAACTTCTCATAAATTGGCAAAATCTCTCAATTTCTCAAAAAGTAACAAAAACTAGAATTAATATCTAAACACATAGATTGGTGAAGGAATTTTAGTACACACACACACATATATACACACACACACAGAGGTAAAAGAACAAGCACTATAAGGTAGGTAATTTGACGGTTTTGTCCAGTGGAAACTGGGTCACACTGATTTTTGCAAAAAATGGAAAAAGTCATTAACTATCCTTGCTCTGATGCTTCTAGAATATTGATTTTTCCCCCTCTGCTGTTCTTGTATCTGTGAGAAAATAGAGATAGCTAAAACTAGCACAATGTTATTTCATACTTTTGTAGTTCACCTACTAAACTATCCTCACTGCTATGCCCATTGTTTTGTTTTGTTTTTCCCTGCAAAATGGGAGAAATTTATTGCTGTTCTGGTGTCCTCAACTTTTTACACCATTTCCAGAATTCTCTCAAGTTCTTCACATATAAAATATTCTCCTTTCCAAGTTATTATTTCAGATACACACGCACACATACATGTATAACACATACATATATACACACACAAAGACACACAGGTATGGTACAAAATATATGTGGCTATACACAGGGATACAATAACCTAAGAAGCATAACCTTAAACTGAAGTCCAAAGAACATTCTGTGGAATGAAAGTCCATAATAATAAATGATAAATAATAAATGAGATCACTTTTCACATAACTTGCTTGGGACTTAAGCATTAAAGAAGTTTTTTTCTAATTGGTGCCACCCTGTGCATTCCCCATACGCCCAGTAAATTTCACTCCTATGAAATGAACAACAATTTGCATGCAAACTTCTGTAAACAGAACTCTTTCTTCTGTTATCAAGAGAGCCAGCATGGCCATCTTTGCCTATACTCTGATAACATCCCATTCAGATTCTACAGTTCCTTGTATATATTGTTGCATTTGAGGATCGCTCAGAAACAGCCTCTCCTTCAAACTCCAAACTCCTTCAAACTTAGTAGCTACACTTCTGACCCAGGTGTGTCAAGCACCTTCTGTGAATCTCAAAGCAATTTGACCAGCTCTCTGTCCATTCTAGGTTCACTACTAAGTGCTGGTGTTAAACCTCTAGAGCAGTGGTTCTCAACCTGTGGGTCCCCAGATGTTTTTGGACTTCAGCTCCCAGAAGCCCTGAGCATTGACCATAGTGGCTGGGGCTTCTGGGAGCTGAACATCTGGGGACCCACAGGTTGAGAACCACTGCTCTAGAGTTCTGAAATGACTTGGAACAGCTTAGCTTAAGGAACATCTGCAGAAGTGAGAGGCTGCCTTGTGCCATGGCTGCCTTAACTCAGACATTAGAGAAAATGGAACCAAAGCACAAACCATCTTTTTCAAGCTTTCTTCAGCTTCTTCTTACTCTTTTTGCACTCTCAGAGATTTATTCTTTGTATTCTAGTTTGTTGTCAACTGCATGCTTAGCAAGACCCTCAGCCCCTGACCACACCTATCCACCAGTCCACACATCCATGCTTTTTGACAACAACGTTAGAACCACACAGCTGCATGTGACTTTGTTCCACTCTCAGCTATTGTCTTTTTTGGCTCTTCTATCAAGACAATTCTGGTGGCAGTCATAAGGGCAGGTCTTCCTCTGTAAGCCTAGACTGAGGTGCTGTCTTCTGAATCCTCTTTAACCACCTCATAAAATATGAATCTGCCAACATCTTACACTGGTCACAATCTTGCCATAAGGTTATCTGTGAGGTTTTACACATTCAGATTTGAGGCAGATGACTTAAGGCAGAACTTTCTAAAAGTTGAAACCCAATCAATGAGAATACCTTATTTATGAATTTCTCAAAAATAAGTCATGCCAGACTAATCATATCTCTTTTTATGATAGAGTTACTAGCTTGATAGATGAAGGGAATGCTGTGGATGTAGCATACCTCGATTTCAGTAAGGCCTTTGACAAAGTTCCCCATGACATTCTTGCAAAGAAACTAGTAAAATGCAGGCTAGACAGGGCTACTGTTAGTTGGATTTGTAATTGGTTGACCGACCGAACCCAAAGAATGATCACAAATGGCTGCTTCTCATCCTGGAGAGAAGTGACTAGCGGGGTGCCACAGGGTTCTGTCCTGGGCTCAGTGCTGTTCAATATTTTTTATCAATGACTTGGATGAAGGAATAGAGGGCATGCTCATCAAATTCGCAGATGACACCAAATTGGGAGGGGTTGCTAATATGCCAGAGGACAGGATCAAAATTCAAAATGACCTGGATAGATTGGAGAGCTGGGCCAAGGCTAACAAAATGAAATTCAACAGAGAGAAGTGTAAGGTCCTACACTTAGGTAGAAAAAATGGAATACAGAAATATAGGATGGGGGACAAGTGGCTGGATAGCAGTACATGTGAAAGGGATCTAGGAGTCTTCATAGACCACAAGCTGAACATGAGTCAGCAGTGTGATGCGGCAGGCAAGAAAGCCAATGCAATTCTCGGCTGCATCAACAGGAGTATGGTGTCTAGATCGAGGGAGGTACTGGTACCACTCTACTCTGCTTTGGTTAAACCTCATCTTGAATACTGTGTCCAGTTCTGGGCACCCCAATTCAAGAAGGACATGGTCAAGCTGGAGGAAGTCCAGAGAAGGGCGACCAAAATGGTGAGAGGCCTGGAAGACATGCCCTATGACAATAGACTTAGAGAGCTGGGTATGTTTAGTCTGCAGAAGAGAAGGTTATGAGGGGACATGATAGCTATGTTTAAATATTTGAAGGGATGCCATGTAGAGGAAGGAGAGGGCTTGTTTTCTGCTGCTCCAGAGACCAGGACAAGAAGCAATGGATTCAAGCTGCAGGAAAGGAGATTCCACCTGAGCCTCAGGAAGAACTTCCTGACAGTCAGGGCTGTCCGGCAGTGGAATCTGCTGCCTCGGAGTGTAGCGGAGTCTCCTTCCTTGGAGATTTTTAAGCAGAGGCTAGATGGCTATCTGTCGGGAATGCTTTGAGGGTGTTCCTGCATAGCAGGGGGTTGGACTGGATGGCCCGTGTGGTCTCTTCCAACTCTACATTTCTATGATTCTATGATTCTATAAGCGGTTCACATAGTACTGATATCTTTTTGCCACCAGGTAAAGAAGGTATTTGACTGGCAGAGTCCTTTCAAATATATAAAATTTTGAATCATACGTGGTCACTAGTATAGAACAGCACTAGACGCTACTGCCCTCATTAACCTGGTGCCCTACAGATGTGTTGAACCACATATCTCCTAATTCTCATGCAGTGTGGCCACCATTCTGTCCAAATTTATTTTAATTTATTTAGGATATTTTCCTTCTGTTCTTCAGCTGCCAAGCCTCCCAAAATGGGTTAGACATAAAATAAAACAACCAATAAAAAAGCTAATAACAAATCAGTAAGACAGTTATCAGCAGATATACTAAAATAGCATCGCAATAAAAAGCAGCATTACTGGTAAAATCTAAAATACAGCAGATGAAAATTAAGCACTGAAAAGCAAGAGCCAAAAAAAAAAAAAAGATGGTGCCAAATGACCCTGTACAAAGGAGGTTCCATAGGTGAGGTGCTGGAACAGAAAAAGTCCCGTGTCTCATTCTGATCCACTTTACTCCAGTTAATGGGGTGAAGGGTTTCATGATACAGCTAGGAATGTTCACCAGGGAATAAGGCAATAGCTGGTTGTAAACCTTCATCTCTAGGTAAAGCAAAGGAACTGTATAAGAAAGAAAGCTTTCACATTATTTTCCACTGCAGTTAAATATATATGTAATCTACATTTCAAGCATAAACGATCACTTCACTATGCAAACAACCATGTTCAAAAGTTGGGAGATATATGTGAAGGAAGGAGGCTACATGCAAACAAAGGTAGCTAATTTAGCTCGCAGACAGAACATTGTCATTCAAAGGTTTTACCCACTGTATTAACATAACATCATAAATAAAAAATAACTGCACAACAGAGGCATGGGAGGCATCATCCATTAGAAATAACTGCAAAGCACAGACAAGTACCATTCTTTAAAATGACTTGCAGAGGTATCAAAAGCATTATCTGTGGGAACATGCTCAAGACTTTAATTTATTGGTAGTATTAAGAGCCCAGGAATGTTTCAGTATTAGGTAAATTATGTCCACTTTCAGTTAAAACATACATAAATAAACATGATTGTGTAGTCACCAAAACATCTTAGTTATAGTTAAGCTACCCTTTAGACATCTGCATGTATTTATTACTAAATCAATGTAAGACAATTTAGTCCCTAATGTTATACTGACAACATGGGAGATACTGTAATATACAATTTCTTCATATACTGGAAAGTAATATGGACTCATATATGAGCTGGGACAAAATTAGCCTGTGGGAATACTCATTGAAGGATTGTGGAAGTTATAGTCCAAAAAAGTAAAGTTTCCAAACTCTGATCTTGACATGCAGCATTGTGGGAACGAGCCATATTAAAGAGGTCTTGTTTATCTACTGTACAGCGCAAAGAGGGACTGCTGATAGAGAATGGCATATTCCACATTGAAGATGAGAACTCCTTGCTTATCAACAGTCCTCCAGCCTCAAAAATATGCTCATCTACCACCGGACACAAAATTCAGGGACAAGAATCCACTACAAACCTAAATGTCCACTCTGTCTCCACATTTACCATGAAATCAATAATACAGCTCTTAATAGCCTCAACCACAACATGAATAGTACTTGCTCATCCTCCAATGAAATATATGCCCTCTTCTGACACCAACACCCTTCTACACTCTACAGCTGGCAAACAGGCCAATTTGTATGCAAGAGGACAAAAGGACACAAATCTTATATGAGAAATGACAATATTCCCAAACCAGTGGCAGAACCCTTTAATCTTCCTGGATATATTATCACTGACCTTCAAGTGGCCATTCTAGAATTTAAAAAGAAAGAAAGAAAGAAAGAAAGGACGGAAGAAAGACAGACAGACAGACAGAGAGACAGAGATGAGAAGCAGATGAATTGGAATATATTCACAAATCCTAATTCATTAGCAGAGGTATGAATAGAGATAATCCTTTCTTATCATATTACATATATTAATATATGGGTTCTCACAACTGCACATATAATAGAAGAATTATCATCTGAAAAGGGAAATGACTTTCAACTAAGCACAATATATTGCTTTGACACTTCCAGAGTAACAGCTTCCTGACAGAACTCTATGAGCTCATAAAACTTATGAAAGCTTTATGTCCAGTTTCACAATTTGCACCTTTCAGTAGCCCAATACACTCTGATCCTATCTCCATAACTATGTAATTGCTTAAATACCTCTTGGTTTATCATTGTATGTACTCCATCAGTGCATCTAAGGCAGTGAACTGAAGTCCATGAAATCTCATGCTAAAATAGATCAGTTAATCTTAAAAGCGCTATTAGATTGCTTCCCCAGCCTTTCCTGTTTATGCTGAAACAGATGAATACAACTATTTATTTGAAAACAAGTAAAGAAAGCTTTCAAGAGCACGAGAGACAAAAGAAGCACACAGCAACACTTACAAAACATCAAGTGGAATAAAAGAATGGTACATACTTTGCCCATCATACCACCACTATGGTATTCTGGAGGTAGCTGAAGTCGTTGAAAAGCTTTGTGGTTGGCAATTGCAGCCTACTCCAAATTGTAATGGAACATTATGGGAAAAAATGAAGATCACAGAAGTAGGCATATTTCAAAGAAAAGACACACAGAACAGAAAAAATATTAAAGGAAGGTAACAATGAAATATGAGTAAACACATGCAGCAAGAATATATTGGCAATAAAAATGCTTAGGGAACTTGTAATGAAACAGCAGAAACATTCATTAGGAACTCGAAGATTAAATTTGTTGTTATAAAATCAGTATGCTCACACCCTTATTACTGAAGAACTCTAAAGTATATCTAAATAACCAAACGAACCAATATAATAATTTGAGAAACTTACAGGATGAGCATAGGCCATTACTATGAATAAACATCAGACTACCATCTAACACCAAATATATAATTGTTGCCAAAAATTCACAATTGCAAAAAAAGTAACAGTCAAAGATATGAACAAAAGTTGTTGTTCTTTGTGGCACTACAATAAGTACAGCAAAGAAACAGGTAGCTAGTTTCAGGTACAAAAGAGGCCTCCAGGGATGCTTTTTGTATCAAGAATGTCCTTTTCTTGACTGCATGACAAACAAAATTTAGCTGCCCCAGAATGAGCTCTGTGGAACCTGATCTTTTAGCAATAGTAGGTGCATTTCTATACCTCTTATCAGGTAAGTACCAGCATTTAACCACTGCACCACCAGGTCTTTTCCTCAGGTTCATAGATTACATTCTATGCTTTAAAAACATACTACAGATTGCTAAGATATCTAATATCTGCATCTGTATCTATAAACAGCATGACAATCGCAAATTGAATAACATACAGAATGATATATGGTACACATGATCTATAAATAAGGTCAAATTTAAAATACTTCAATTCACTATATTGCTTATCTCCGCCTCGGAAAAAAAAAAAGAAAGTTAAACAGCTAATTCCGCCTACAGAATCACCTCAGCTGGGTACTCCGTGTTTGATGTTGAAAGTTGAATAATAGCACTGTAACAGTCTAGTGCAGAAATGGCCAGGGATTCAAATAATGCCACTTATACAGACTTCAGTGTGTGGAAGCTTCCCTATTCTAGAGAGCGCTACATCTCATTTATGCAATTTATTTTGATAATTGCTTTAATTTCATGTTGTTGTAATTTATTGACATATTATTAAATTGCTATTATTAACTACAACTGTCACCAGCACCACAAAATTCCAGGTACTATAATAATGTGCGTAATCTAAGATTCTCATGTTTGACACTACATTTTCTGACCAAGTTTTGCAAAATGTTTGAATGACTAATTCTATCTTTAAAGTGCAGCCTCAATGTGTGTGTGTGTGCGCGCGCGCGTGTGTGTGTGCGTATTTGCACATACATGGACCTTCAAGTTGCCCATTGACATACTCCATTACTTTCACAGTTTTCTTAAACAAGGAATACTTAGAGGTGGTTTCCTCATGTGAAATTCAGCCTACAGCTTCTGGTATTCCTTGGTAGTCTCCCATCCAAGTCTTAACCAGGGCTGAATCTCCTCAGCTTTGAAGATCAGACAAAATCTGATGTCTTCAGGATATTTAGGTCTCAAAAGTCACAATAAAAACAGTCATGTGTACCAGATATTTAAAGCAACAACTACACTGCACAGTTCTCTTATCACAGCTGACAGAAACTGGCACCACCTGGCATCACCAGAAGAGTTATTACAGAGTTAGTGATGGATTTCTATTGAGTACAACAATATTATTTCTTACAAGTTATTTCATGTGGTACAGCTGTTCTAGAAGAAAAGCAACATATTATAGTTAGCAGATATGTGTGAGAAGAACAATAACAAGAAAGTAACATCATTAAACTATGCCCCTCAGAAAATATATAACTTGTATTTTATATATCTGATATAACAAAATGTCTGTAAGCTATTAAAACATATTTTTAAAGAAATGAATGTAACATTACAATTTGAACTACACTAATATTGTCAGTACTGTACAACGTATTACTATATAGACTATTATTATGCACAACTTTTAATTAAAATTAGTTCTACTAACAATGCAGATGATACATTCTGACCCTAAGCTTTCTAAAAAATAGCGTTTTGTTTTAAATTATTGGAAACAAGCCACAGCTTTCTGCAAACCTACTCTTGCTTTGAAAGAAGTACAGTTCTTTGGATCTGAGATACACTCACACAGACATGGACTTTTGGATGAAATCTGAAAGTTGTGAATCTTGTTTTCCTAACCAAAATAAATCTAAAACAATAAAAGATAATCCATCATGGGAGAAATAAATATATAAATGCAATTGTGTACATCCTTGCCAGAACTCCAGAACTTCGAAAGCTAAACTTGGAAGGGACAGCAAAGGAACTCTGGAGCTCTGCTCTAGAGTTATTTTCTTTTTAAAATCTATTATTTTTAGTTAATTAAAAACTGTCTATATTCCGTATAGTAAAGTTGTGCAGTATTGCTTAATCCTTTTAAGAAGTTAACTAAATTCCAGAGAATTTGTGTTAGAAAATTTCAACATCTAAATAAACTGTTTGATTTCTATAGTATCACATGCTACTGATGCGAGGCGAAGAACCCGAACATGTTTCCAAACTCTAGATTAAACATGTGTGTGTGTCAGCACGGGCTGAGGTCAAGCAGGGATCGGGCCGGAGGCGGCCACCAGCAGCATCCCGAACACTCCCACAGGGGCGCTGCGGCCAGCAAGGGGCCTTGAACTGAGGTTTGCCTTAACAGCAGGCGTCAACGGAAATAGCAACGGGTTGCCTCACCCCGAACACAAAATGGTTACTGCACCTTTAACGCAGGGTAGGATCTTGGTAGAACCGGGCAGCGGAACGCAGACACGGGCTGGACTGGAACAAGGCACGGGCGACAGACGCATGGGAAGCCGACGGTTGTCGCTCCGTGCCTTCCCCAGCCCCGCGCCTGCCTAAAAAGGCCTGCGGGCCGGGCCGCAGCCAATCCGCGCCAAGCACGTGGCTGGGCTCGCAGCTGTGCTACAGCTGGGAGCTCCCTGCCCCCAGGTATTTCCCTGCAGCCGCCGGGAGCAGCGGCTGGCCTCCTTGAGCCGCTGCTGCCGCCGGAACGTCGTCGTCGGCGCGGCGGCCTCAGCCTCTTCCGAGGCAGCCGCGCGAGTAGGCGGTGCCCCGGGATCGGGCCCGGGGCCCGCCTCCTCCTGCGGATCCTCGTCCGCCACGCCCTGCGAGCCGGGCCGGCAGCCTCCGCAGCGCCAGGACGATCCTCGTCGTCGTCATCGGCCTCCGTCGCACCGGGGAGACCCTCGCCAGGATCGGCGTCCGCCGTGGCGTCCCAGAGATCCCCCCGGCGGCGGAGCCCTCTGCGGCGGCCGCGCAGCCCCCGTCGTCGGCTGCGACCTCCGACGGGCCCGGGCCCGCCTCCTCCTCCTTGGAGGTAACGGCGGCGGTGGCCTCCGCGGCGCCCGCCGGCACGGCAACGCCCGAGGCCCTCACGTCGTGCTCCACAAATCATTAATGTAGGTGCGATTGGGCTGTTGGCCAGAATTATGCATGTTTTTAGTTAATCAAACTGCAGACAAAAAGACCTATCCATGTGTCTATGTATAATCAAGTTGACATCAGCAGAAATCAGGCAGTTTATTTCATCACAATATTTCTGCACCCTCTAAACAAAAGAATTGACAAAAGATAAATCTATTCTGTCTTGGTGCAATAAGCCCAGTTGTCCCTCTACAATGTTCTGTGGGTTTCCTATAACACTACTTCACATAAAAACATTGTAAGTTTTTATCTTGTCGTATTTTAAAGTTTTCAATAAAATATCCATATAGTCCCAACAACTATTAACGTACACACTGGCTTCAAACTACACTTCAGCAATATAGGTTTAGGTAGTCATGAGAAATTAGGAAACCTAACATGACCTACAATAAAAAATATACTGGACATACATTCTACATATTAAGCTGACCCCTTAAAAATTCACAAGGCTGATTACTTGTCATTTATTTTGCAGATAAATGCTCTGACAGATTCAGTAGAATTGGTTATATGTCATCATCACTGATTGAAATTGGCAGCCAGAGTTCAGCTCTCCAAGGACCTTCAGCAACATAAAGGGATATAGGAAACTGTGACCTGTAATTACATGCAAGACCAGTTCTGTTTTGAGAACTGAACTGCAGGATGTAAGAAGCAGCTCATAACTTCATGACTGAAGACTCTCAGTGGAGCAGTAAATTAGTATTACAGAATTTTAATTGTTTGCTTTGTGGGAGTCAAGGAGGATAACATCCAATCTTAATCTTATTGGACAACATTTCATTGCTGCAACAACATAAGGGAGGGTTAAAAAAACAGCAAAGGTCTTTACCCTTGTGTAAGGGGTTACAGTCTTATCATTCTGAGCAGCTACAAAACTACCAAACATTTTCATTTTTAGCTTAGCTAGGCTTAAAGGCCATGCCCCAACTGATACACTAATGATTCCACTACTTACTTGACTGTTGTTCTCAGCTTTACACTCTGCTTCCTCCTCTTTCAAAAAAAAAAAATCCTCTTCTGTTTTAAACTTTCTTTATGGGGGTAGGATATGTAAAATTGTTATTTACATAGCAGGTAAGAAAAGCTCCCCTTCTTCCCTTTTATCAGTTGTCTTATTCCTTCTGTGCTCTCTACTTGGTGGTACTATATATACATTAAAAAAAAAGACCTAATGTACAGATAGGATTAGAGGATATCCTGTAGCTAAAGGTCAAACTTCTAGCTAGACTCAAACAATTTTGCAGATCTCCCACGTTTTAGACTGTTATGAGAATTGTTGAATATTGTGCCAGTTATAACTGCTTGATTTGTTTTTAGCAATATTTGCTAGCTGCTTTGAGAGGTTTCTAAGGTGAAAATGCAGAAGGAATGAAGAACTGAAGGTCAGATCTATCTGCATTCTAAACAAGATCTAGACGTTTCTCTGCTCTCTACATTGATGATGATTAGAGGTCCAGATTCTACATTCACTTTCAACACAATCCCCTTCACCGCAGGCTTCACACATTTATGCAGTCATATGTATAGTATCAACTAAAGTTTGTACAACACTGAGAACACAAGTTTGTAAATGCACTCACAGTGGCACAGAGAAAATAGATCTATGCAGACTTTTGCATATGCGATCCATGCAAAGTTATACATATGCAGGAATGTGCAGGACTGAATATGGTAGAGACCAATTGTATAACTTGGCCCTGATAAAAATCACCCATGAAGTAACTGTAGTGTGTCAAGCAAACTGGGTCAGCTGAGGGAGACCCTAGCAACATCACTTGACCTTTGTTGATAAGGAGGGAAATAATTTACCTGAGGCCTTCTCTCTGTATCTCCCTTCCTAGCCATCCTCAACACAGACACACATGCACCATAGTGGGCTGGCCACTGCATGGACCAGAATGTCTGTACATGCTTCCTTCTACTCTTGGTTGTTCTTCTCCCCAGTGCTCCAGCCCTATGAGTCAAGCCTCTCAACTACTGAAGTCCAGAGTAACCTGCTGGGAGGAGACACAAAATGGAGAATGGCAACTAGAAGAGCATAAGGGAACACATACTGACTTCTCAGTATGTAAAAATGCCAGTGCGAGAGTGACACAGGAAGGAAGGGAAGTTGCTCCAATGAGTCCTATGCCAATAAGTTTTTGTCTACAACATTTAAAAAAAAAAATTCCCACAATGTAACATTGGAAAAATGTACACTCAATTTGCTCCATCTTATTATCATTGTAAGTTTAAAGCAGTAACCAATTATGTTCCACAGCCTTGCAGCCCAAACATGACAGTCCAGAAGCTGCAAGATACTGTCTCTACTTCACTACATAACGGGGGTAAAATTCACAGCATCCCAAAGACTGGAAAAGATGTAAGTAACCTGCAGTCCCTAACATAAAGAAAGGAGCTCTACTCCATTCCACACCAGAGGTGCATAAAACACGGCAATCAGTGGTGACTGCAAATGTAATTCTTGTAGCTAACTGGAAAAACATACTTCACCATGGATGGATGGATGGATGGATGGATGGATGGATGGATGGATGGAAGGAAGGAAGGAAGGAAGGAAGGAAGGAAGGAAGGAAGGAAGGAAAGCTGCCAACAATGAAGAGTAACAGGGAGAAGACGCAGCAGATCCAGGATGTACCAGGGATAGGCTGCCTACATAGGACTAGATCTGGGCATGGGCAAATGCCCAATAACGTTGCTTCTGGAGGAACAAGTTGTCCATTGACATTTGCATGAGAGGAGTCAAAACTTGGTCCTATTTACAGTTTTGTCCGTAAGTCCACTCAATATCACTAAGCTAGAGATGAGGTGAAAAGATCTTCCTCATAGCAGGATGAAGGTGTGAATAATGTAAATGCAGCCAGATGATGTAATAATGTGCATATATGTGTATGTGTGTGATGTTTGTGGATGTGCAATGTGCACATGCAGGTATGTCATGCCCAGCTGCACACCCACCATCCTATGCAGCCCTCAACCCAAGGGAAGTTATTCAACCCTTTTCTGCTTTGGTAATTCTTGGTATTAGAGGTATTTACAGAAACATAGCATTTCTAACAGTAAAAGCAACACCCAACCTTTGACAGACCTTTTCTTCCAAAAAAGACAGAATGGTTCTGCTGTTACACATGACAGATTTCTTTTATACTACATTTGCTACCTTTGAACATGGATTCAATTTACTTTTTATAACCCAATCCATCTTCAAAAGTCAAAGTGAGTAACAACAGTTTAAAGACCAAAAGTAAAATATAATCGGCATGATTCATTTACTGTTTATTGGGAAGCTGAGTGCTGAATCATCACCTCCATCAAATTTCCAACATTAAGCTTAAGTCAGCCATGTGCTATGCACTGAATAACCAATAGACACTTCCATTTGTTTTTGTGCAGGCTTGAACAGAATCAGCTTTCTGTCCTGCAGTGTATCTGAACTGAATCTAAAGCCCTGTAGGCAAGTTAGTAGAAGAGATGCTGGCAGAGTTCATAGGGACTAGAGTCAGAAATTATCTTCAGGCTCATGGAAGTGACGCTCTTTAAGGGAACGTGAAGAGTTTTATAAAATAATTTCTCATGCAGAGATTACCAGAGAAACTGTCTCCTAATACTAAAATTTGACGTTTTCTCCCTCTCCTAACTTTCTGTACTCGATGGAGATATCAGTATCTCCACTGATTTAAATAATTCATATTTGCTTAGAGTATGACTGCTTTCTCTTTTTGGCGGGGGGGGGAATCATGACCATGTGAAGAAAAGAAACCCATGGGCACCTTGCCTATTACTGTGTTAGCACATTAGTTCCATGAAGATAAAGAATATTCTGGCTATATTTTTACCAGAAGATTTTATGTAAATTTATAATAACAACAATGACAGGATCCATATACACCATACATACAGTTAAAGAAATACTGAAAGAAAGTCTCTTGAGGGGCAATGAAAGAAAATATATATCTGTTTGGCAAGTAGAGCCTGAAAGAACACCCTCTCAAGAAGACATTCCTTCTGTACTTCCATCTTAAAATAAAGCCAAGATATCAAAATATTAGAGCCAGCCCCCAGTCTGGCACTGTTGCATCTGTAAATATTTCAGCGTATAGCCTCAGTGGAAGTGAAAATTCAAACATACATCTTTGTTTAATTGTGAGTGTGCGTTTGCACTTTAGAAGAACTGTTCTGCATACATTTGTGTGTGTGGAAAATACAGAGTATATGTGATCTTCGGAAAATACAGAAGAAGAAGAAACTCAGAAAATCAAAGTTATTCGGCTGGCGTCTTTTACCTGCTACCAGATTCTTCTACCAGGAGACGACAAGGATTGCATTCAGGACCTTCAACACATTAATTCTGAGTGGGAACTAACAGCAGATATCTACTGGCAGAATGGCAGAGACCACTGAAATTGGGAGGAGGTACCCCATGCACCCCTTCATCCTTTCTGAAGTACTGGGAAATTTTTTGGGTTGGTTTGGCCGAGCTGCAGAGGACTCTAGAAGAGTGAAGAAGCAAGTCTCATTGAGACTGCCACTGCAATGTTGGATTTGCTCTTGTATGCTCTTATCACTGAGCTGTAGACCACTTCTTGACCATAGTATATGTACAGCAGAAATTAAGTCCCAAAGGGATACAGGTCGAATAGTTGAATCCTGTCTCTTGTGCTTGGTCTCTGGCCATGAAATTTAAATCCTCCAGCCTTTCTGCATTTGGTTTTTTCTTTCTTATTTGGAAATCACACTAGTCATGGCAAATTGCCCTGCATAAACTAGTGCTGAATATTTAAAAGATAAATCAATTACTATACTACAAAACATGCCCAGTGCAATTTACTTTGATGATGCACACTTGACAAGATGGTAGTAATCCATGTGTACATGACTGTCACGTACTGCACGTTTTTCTTATCTTTGCATATTTTCTGCTTCTGCTCTTAGAGAAGGATAATAAGGTAGAAAGCAGAAGCTGAGCCTTCTGACAACTAGAAATTATGCCCAACAGTTTTATCCAATGTTTTAAACTTATCCAGGCATGGTCAAAGCCCGTTTATACAATTTTATGGGCCACAAAGTTGCTTTTTAAAAAATGAAAATGTAACTTAAACATGAATATTGTTCATTATAGTTTCTTCTACAGTTCTACACAGTGGCCCTGAATAATATTACAGAATCTTATACATATTTCATTATGTGAATTATATAGAACCCAGTAAAGGAGATAAAGCTATGGTTCGCAATGACTCCTTCAGTTCTAAAATTATATCAATCAAATTAGATATCACAGTTGTTTTTACTCACTGCACCTTGAAGCCCCTCTGTTGAAAAGAAATCTAAAACACAGATCTTTATTCTTGAAAGATATGCTTTGTATGGGCTTCAATGCTCTGGATACAGAAGTGTGAAAACAAACCATTTTGGAAACTCTGTATTTCAAAAATAAAGTATCAAAAGGAGTATTTAGTAAATAAAATATGGCTGTTCAAATGACTCTTCATTCATAATTGTTTTATTTATTTTATTTTGACAGCCCATATTCAAAATTCAGGGTAGATCTCTCTCTCTCTCCCCCTCCCCTCCTCTCTCACACACACACCCTAGCATGATATAATAAAGTTTCTTGGACTTTTCAGATCTCCTTGGTGATGTGTTTGCGTGCATGCGTGCAATAAAATAATTGTCAAAGAGAATATAATCCACAATAAGCACATATAATAATTTTGATTATTTTGCTTTTAGATGCCTAATATGCCTTTCTGTGGGGGAAACAATCTCATTCTCTCACTCTCTGGAACATACATTGAGAGAAAGAGAGATGTAAATATTTGAAGAGATAACTACATAACTTACTTCTTTGGGTGGTACTTCCACTGACTGGTATGCGACTTTCAAATATGAGAAGCTGTTACCAAAATGAAAATCACATTTGAAGTACAACTCACCAGTAGGAGAATATTCTCAGTAAGAGGAATTCAGCAGGATTTTTCTAGAATTTAGAGCAGCCCATAAGTCCAACCTGCTGCTTCGTACTTTAAGAACTAGGTTTAATTGAAAACGATACGATTCTTTGGTAATACAGGCTGGCTTAAATGGACTGATTTCAAAACTGCATGCACAGCTATAGCCATAATTTGCAAGATTACAGACTATGGTATAGCATCCTTGTGACATGCACACTAGTAATTATGCAGTTCTTCTGCACAAATTTTAAGACACATGTTTTCCATAGTACTCTCCAATTTTGTTTTAAAACACAGAATCTTAAATACTTACTGTGTTTTTCTGAGATACCATATCCTGTAAAAGAAAGTAAAAATTGAAAATGATATTGAAAATTTAAAAAGGAAAATACTGCATATTGCACACTGCTCTCGTATTTTGCCAGTAAAAAGCACAGCTTGAACTCTCTGTTTCGTTTTCAAACATGTTAAGTTTTTTTCTGGCCTAGAATTCTCATTGATTTGGTGAAAAACCACAACTAACTTTTATAAGGAAAATATACCATCTACCCTTCCAGATGTTGTTAGACTATAACTCCCATTAACACTTTCCAGAAGAGCCAGTTTTAAGCAATCATGGGTACTGTAGTCCAATTGGAGCTTGAGGAAATCCAATGAGCTGCAGTTAATTTAAAAATCAGACATATTTTCCTTCATGTATCAAAGAACAGCTACTTTGACTTCTGGTTTCCATTTTAACATTGGCATAGGTAGCCCTAATCCTCTTCTGTAGTGGGAATAACACTAAAGTTGAGAACACTGAAGGAGTAGTGTTCACTCAGTTCAGCCACAGACTACATCAGTATGATAGGAGGACATTAGACCCATCCATCCATCCATCCATCCATCCATCCATCCATCCATCCATCCATCCATCCATCCTTCCATCCAGTAGCAGCTGCATTGTTCCTGCTGCAAATTGGAGATTATCACCGAAGTTCTTGCTGCCACTGCTGCAATTGCTGTTGAAATTCAGTAGCACCCATAACAAATTACCAAGGTGTGGGAGAGTATCAGAAAGACCTGTAAACTGACAGGGTAGAGTCAGGGAAGGAACTAATAGGTTTTTCTTTATGGCATTGTGCCATCAATCATTGGCAGCATATTTTTGGAGGAAGTGCTGTAGATTTCAGCTCCCAAAAGGTCTACGAATTGTCATAAAAATGGCAGGGGGGCTACACGTTGTCCGTTCTTTACTTAGTAGTAAACTAACCCTCTGGTTTTTTTGTTTGTTTCTTTATGTTCTTTAAGTTGGAAAGAACAGTATAAGTTACCAGTTATGGATAATACCAAAGAACTTAACTTTTTTATACCCTCTGTGCACCTATACACAGGAATCTTTGTTGTCGTTATTAGCAATCAAATCAGCTACAGCTTATGACAACATTACAAACAAAAGGTTTCCAAGAGCCCCAGTCATCAATAGCCCTACGGGCAAACTAAGGGCCGTGGCTTCCTTGATTGAGTCAATCCACCTATAGTGCTGTTTTTCTCTTTTCCTACCATCTTCCAATTTACTGATCATTATTGTCTCTTCCCTTAAACTTTTTTTAAAATGCTAGCAGCATTAATTTACATCTTTTTTAAAGCACATGAGAACAATCCTATACTACATGGCAAGTAAAGTTATTCATGCCAATATGTGCCAATTGCCAATCATAAAGCCCAACCCACTAACATAATTAGGGAATAAATGAGGCCGTACCTTCAGTGACTGAGCAGTATCAGCATCAGTGTCATGGTAGAGTATGACATTATTGGCCATATCAAAGCTTTCACGTACTCCAAGATGATAAAATAGTGATGGTTGTCTGGAAAAATCACTCATATCCACAACTGCTACATCTGCAATAAGAAAATTTGATGAAGCTAAGAGGAAAATAAGTATGCAACATTATCTCTCAACTAATCACCTTTTCTCAAAAACAACACTGAAAATGCTACATCTTCCCTTTCAAAACTACATTCTTTTGTCAGGAAGATGAAAAATACACCCCATTTATGAGTAAAAGATATATCCACATAGCAGTAGGAAAAAACCATACAAAATTTAGCAGTCGTCATGGATGATTTCCTCAAATTTACAGTTATTCACAGTGTCAGTGAGAAAGTTTATGGAAAAGTTGAGATTTGCAACTTGACATTTACTGTTTTTGTTGTGTGCCTTTAAGTCATTTTGGACTTAGGGTGATCTTGAAATGAACCTATCACAGTTTCTTGGCAAGATTTGTTCAGAGGGGGGTTGCCACGGCTTTCCTCTGGGACTGAGAAAATGTGATCTGCTCAAGGTCATCCAGTGGGTTTCATGGCTGAGTAGGCATTCAAACCCTAGTCTACTAGTCCAACACCCAAACCACTATACCTACTATGGCTCAATATTTGCTACTGGCAAGGAAATAATAAATTTGCAGCACTGGGGCTAATGACTTTTGTACATTGCTACCACAAAATTTATTCTGATGTCACCTAATCTGTTTCCTGTTTCCCACCCTTCTTAACGGCACTCTCTCTCTCTCTTTTTTTTTTTTTGGTCACCTGCGCTTTAGCTAAAACAGAAAATCCCTACTGTAGGCAAACAAATTAGGAAATAGTTTCAATTAGCAACCAAGAAATGTATTGCTCAGTCAATGGCTATGAATCAATAAATACTTGTTATAAAATCCTATAGCGTCTTAAGACCCTGCGATGCTACCCACTTGTGGCTGCATAGCGTTTCCCAGTAACACATCCCTTTGCATTTGTGGTTATGTGGATGTGCACATACTGTATTGTGCACCAAGAAAGATGCTGTGAATGTTTAATAAACTTATTACATACCATGTGAATTTTATAAGAGCCTTAAAATTTTGGTCATTTGGTTTTAAGGAGAATTTGGAAAATTAAGTCTTTGGGACTCCTAGACACTTATAGTTAGCATGGGCTATGGGAGTATCTGAGATTTCAGTCCAAAATACTAGCAGTTCCAAGCTCTGGCCTATGCCAGGATAATATTTAAAATTAAGTTATCAGCAATTGAGGTTCTAGCAGATCCACACTATTATTCAACATGTTGCTGCAAACTGATTAGCAGTGCCAAAGTCTGTCCACAGCCCAGTGATCCAAGTGAACTATCTGCACTCATGCCAACCAACTCAGATTTTACTGGAAACTTTCACAATACAGTTCTGGGGAGAAACCCTGAAGCAGACTATAACTATACAGCTATATTATTTATATGAAATTCAAGAATAACATAGTTGAAATATGACTAGTGAGTTCTGTATCAAACGAAAGCAGTTTTGTATATGATGGATGACAACTACACAGGCATCTGAAGAACTCAAAACAATCAACAGCTATATTTTCAACAATATTTAAACAATCTCAGACAGGCTGAACAAAAATGTAAGCAGCAGAAAGTATGGTGTTGAAATGTTCAGTTACAGATCATGAATTAATTTTGAAAGGCTTATCCTCCCTAGTATTCTCTTCTAGATGATTATCTGTCCACTGCCTCTCTTGGGACTATTCTTTAGTCATTCAGAGATCATTCAGCTGCTATGATCACGTTATGATGTCACACCATCACTCAGACCTCTGTGTGACAATGCCAGGATGCCATTTCAAACTGAAGATACTTCTTCTTAAACTCACTGTAAATGGGCAAATGCCTTCAAACCTGTTCAGAGCTACACCAAAAGAAATGTCAAAGGAGAATTGCTTTTTGTAATGAGTCACAGTGTTAATAAAAACTATCCACCATTTTTGCCTTAGTCCTAACGGCAAACCAGAATGAAATAATTTTGGGAGAATCACTCTTTAAAACTGAAGCCTATGCAAGGCTCATGCCTGTGCAATATCAAAATCATATTAAATAAGACCATAACTAGCACAAATAATTGAAACAGTATATATTAAATATGTAAATGTTTAAAAGTATCCTGATCTAACAGCATCAAAATTTAGAAATACAGTCCTCCCTCCACATTCATGGGTTTGACCTTTGTGAATTTGATTATTTGCGAGGCACATGTGTGCCTCCCTCCATTCTTCTCCTCTCATTCCCTTGCCTTTTGCCCAGGTGTGCTGTATCTTCCTTCCCTGTGCCTAGGCAGAAGCAAAAGAATGAGAGGAGGAGCGCTGCATGCAGAGAAGGAAAGCGTTGCCACTTTATTTCCTTGCCTTTTGCCCTGGCACACACGCCCCGTGCACACAGAGGAGAAAGGCACACAAGCTGGGGCAAAAGGCAAGGGAATTGGAGCCCCAGAAGGGAATGGGAGGGGGAACGCAGGGAAAGTTATTTGTGTTTTTTCCACTTCTGCACCCCTCATGAAAGTACCCCATCTTGAAAGTGGAGGGGCCACCGTAAATAAACATTGCATATAATCAAAAAGTGCACAAATGTCTTTTGAAACTAGAGAAAGCGAATGAATTTATCAAAGAATATATGATAAGGTGGGCTGAAAATTTTACACATAATGTTCAAACGGGTATATGGAAGAATGTGGTCTAAAGATATAAAACTACTTTGTGAAGTAATTTAAAAGAAAACATGCATAAGATTGTATTTAGCCTCAAATAAGTTGTCAAAAATATTTAAGAATGATTCAAATCAATGATAGGGATCTCAATATAAGGAGGAGTTCCTTTTACCATACGTAAGGGACTTGTAAGAAGGCAAAAAGTTACTGGCGTAATATTTACATGTTAATTCAAAAGAAAATTTAAAGGTGCATTTTGTCCTGTCATCAGAAATGTTTTGCTGGGTATTAGGGGAAAAGAATTGGATAATAAATACAGACTATTTCTTTGTTATGTGATAACAGCTGCAAGAAAACTGTTTGCTCAAACCTGGAAAAGGACTAAATGTGAAGACAGATGAATGGATTGTTAAGGTTACTGAGTTAGCCCATATGAACAAATTAATATGGGTTTTAAAGGATATGCCAACTGAAGATTTTTGAAAGAGAGGAATCTTTATAGATTTCTTTTTAGCAGTAAGAATTGTAACAATGCAAAAATTTTGTGGTTATGGTTACTAGTAATTCTAGTAGAACTATTTAGTTGGATATGTTGGTAGAATAACATATTCTTTTCTTTTACTTATTTTTATTACAGTTTGGCATGAAGGGGGTCAGAGCTTTTCGTGTTTTAATAAGCTAATGTCTAGTGTTTAAGTTAGTGTTTAATGTCTCAGCAGTGTTAGCTCTGTTTTGCGCTTTTCTTTTCTTTTTTCCCCTCAATGTATATTTTTCAGATTATGATTGTGATTTTGTGAATTAGATTGCTTGTTTTAAAAAAAAATAAATGAAAATACCCTCTGAAAATGAGGTGTGTCTTACACACCAGCAAATATGGTAACACTAAAAACATGGGAAAGTGAAGGAGAATGAAAGGAGTTTTCCCTGCCCAGGCAAAACAGGAAGGGACGGGGTAGTGGAAGCCTTGATCTATAGGAACATAGATAGATGATTCTAAAATTTCTCCTTACCTTCCCCTCCTCTCCTGTGCATTTTGACTCTGCTAGGAGTTTCTGCCCAAGGGGAGGGGCGGTGGTACAGCACTCTTTTCATTTCCCTGCTCTCCTGGCGCAGAACTCTTTTCATTCCCCTCCTTTCCTATGCATTTTGACTCTGCCGGGAGTCTCTGCCCAAGCAAACAGGAAGAGAGGGGTAGTGGTGCAGCACTCTTTTCATTGCCCTCCTCTCCTGGTGCAACACTTCTTCCCTTCCCTTCCCTTCCTGTCTGTTTTGCTCACCAGAGAACTAATTTTTTCCCCCTGAAAAATACCCCTTGAAAAGTGGGGTGCATTTTATTTGCCGGTGCATCTAATACGCCAGCAAATACAGTATCCTGCCATGTAGCAGAGCTAGGGAATTATCTTGTGTGCTCTGTGCAGTGATACACATTGTGCATTGATGTATATCATACACAGATATGCATTGTGCACCAATACACATCAGTCCTGATGCATATCAGAGACTCTTGCCAGTGTCCAGATAATGCATCTTCACAATTCACTAACAAGGTTTCTTAGTGCACTTGCTGCTTAGCCAAGTAAACATAAAGTTACATTACATAAAAGGTGATACAGAATTCCATCCACAGTTTATAATGATGAGTGACAACTCTATAAAGACACCATCATTTGCAGTGAGCAAAGAGATGAGCTACAGCCTGTATAAATAACAAGTTAATAATGATTCACAAATACAGATATGCAGGCCTTGAAAAAAAATCTAATCACAACACTGGTCATAGAAACACATAATAAACTACTCCATCTACTCATAATATAGTCTGTAGCAATACATAACAAACTTAGACCCATATGAATACAGTCTATGAATACTGGTAAAAAATTCCAAAAGATCTTGACAACCACTCTCAAGAATTTATGAAGTCATTTTGATAGTCTCAGTTTTGTTCCGATACCATTACTTTAGGATACTACCTACCTATCTATACACACACACACACACACACATACACACGTTTATTATATATTACTTCAGTCATTTGTCCTAGGTATTTTTTATTACTTATCCTCTTGTTTAGTATGATTTCTAGTGTCTGAGTCCCTTCCTTTTCATTAGGTTTATGCAATCAAAATTACCTTGTTGATTCTACAATGCATTCAGCTAAATCATATACAACACAATTGATGACTCCTTAATTTTGTCAGTGAAAGGAACATTTTCTGTTTATCTAGCAATTCATTACAAAAAGCAATTCACCTCACTAGTAAAGCAAATCTTCATATTACATAAATACACAAAAGCCATTTAACTCTCCTACTTTCTAATTAATGGGAGTAAACCAAGCTTTAATATATCAATAATCTCTAGTGTAATCCCTGACATCTCCAAGGAAACAGAGATCAGGATCCAGGGCTGGGATCCTGGCTGAGAACCTGAAGAGTCACTGCCAGTTGGGCATGAACAGTGCAGGACTAGGCTCAGGCTTCTGACTCAGAATCAATACATTCTAATGGAAAAAATAATAACAATATTGCTATGACCTCTTCACTCCCTGTGAAGCAGTAAGAAATCCAGTGTTTATGTGTTAACTTAGGCTTTGTTTCCTGTTTTCTGGAAACTTATTATGGTTGTTTCCTTTGGGGAGAGGCAACACATTGTTTATCTTATTGAGGCATACAGGCATACCTCAGTTAACAAAGACTCTGAGAAAGAAGCTTCTTTTTATGAATCTTTTCATGTGTGCTCAGTCCCTTTCCTCCTTGCCTATCTTTAGCTAGAAGGGGTTCTTTTTTAGCAGTATTGGCACTGGGAGGATGGCGGCTGAATGCTGAAGAAACACAGACTTTCAGTGTTAGGTTGCAGAAGCATGTCTATAGTAAACAGTGCGACAAATTTTGAGAAGCGAAAGAGCAGGATTCTACTCTAACTGATCCAGTTATAACCATATGTGCATCCTCACAACAGGCGAGGTAAATAGCAGCTAACTTTGGAATCCCTTACTGAGCATACCTGAACAGTCAAAAAGAGAGAGCAGATAAACCTCATCAACTTTTTCCAGCATATTAAAAAAGCAGAGATCTATAATTTTGACCACCAAAATTGAAATTATAAGAAAAGTCACTACTTTTCTGGTGAAAGAAAAAAACAATGATCCCTGGATGCATTTGGGGAGAAGCCTTGAAAGGGTCTTTAGAAGATGTTTACTCATGCAAGGCTTACCTGAGCTGGTTATTTCATTTCACATTTGCATAACTTTAGTTCTGAATAAAAAGTCTGCAGAAACATGTTCAAGCTGCTCTTGTTTTTTGTGGGTAGGATCTATTCCTATTCTTTCCATGTTATTTCTGCCTCTGACACCAAATTTTCTGTTAAAGAAATAATGTCCAGGATATTTTTATTTTGTTAACTGAAGTATATTTGTAACTGGAAGAGTAACTGGAAGCTCACAGCACTGTCTTCTCAATGCATGCTGCTCCACCACTGGGTTTATAAGGAAGGTCACCAGTGCCATATGATCTGCAGAAACCGCCATTGCTCTCTCTAGATCTCTTCCAATCACAGTCCAAGACCCACAAGATTGTTCTTCTTTTACATGACTACAAAATGTGGTCTTACTCTGTCCCTGGTCAGGTGGTAAAGATGACATTATAGAATCATAGAGCTGGAAGAGACCACAAGGGCCATCAAATCCAATCACCTGCCATGCAGGAATACACAATCAAAGCATTCCTGACAGATTACCATCTATCATAATTAAGGGGTGGTCTCCTTCAATGACCTCTAACATTTCTTAGGCCAACCAAGCTTTTGTGAGACCTGTATAGGCAAGTCTTTTTTTTAAAGGAACAATGCTCCAAAAACTTTAAATGCTATAAGGGATCATCCATGTTTCCCTGTTGCCATCCAGTGAAGAGGAGGAACCCATTATGAATCACAAGTATTGAACTATAAGCTTCCTTTGGAGATTTTTGCTGCAATATAATCTGGATTTTTCAAAACCTGGGTGGGAATGTTTCTTGTAGTGCTGGGAATTGCCACTGAACACTCTGGGGCAACAGAAATAACAAGGACAAATATTACTTGTTTTTCTTAAAATGAGAACTACAGGAACAAATACAGCTGCCAACAGCAACATTTACTCTATTTGAACATCCTCAGTATTAGCAACTGGTATTTGGAAACATACAGGACCAGATCCAGACTTAGTCATACTTAAGTCTAATCTGCTAAGTCACCTAAGTCCCACTAGATGCAGTACAGTGGGCCCTCCCCGACCACAACCACTGTATGCATGATCTTCATTTCACAAAAAGCATGTGTCCCTATACCTATCATGGCAGTGTCAGGTGCATCCACATAGCTGGCACCACCATTAGGTATTATGGGATGTGGGCATTTGCATTTTTCTTCTACATGGGGGTTGCTGGAACATAATCGTCACATATACAGAGGGCCCACTGTATTATTAAGCTCCCTCCCCAGCCATCCTTTCATCTGCAAGAAAAGACTCTTCTTTTCAGGCAGACCTTTGGCCATTTACATTCTGTTACACTCAGAGGTTAAAAAATGGATGTGCCAGACTTTTTAATATTTTATTGCTCATTTATAATTAGGTCTTAAAACTGTTTTAGCTGGTGTTTTAACAGTAGAACAAATTTGATCAAATATTTTGATATGCATGGACTCTTGACTGTTGGCTGTGGGAGGGCAGAGATAAAGAGAACTGCCATTTTCTGTGCCCAGCAGCATGTTTTCTTCCCAGCAGCAAGAGTAGTCTTCCTCCCTTGACTTGAGTTGTATTTGTGAATTCTGGTGTGGTCACTTTCTGTTACAAGTTGCAATTTTTGGTATGTGGATGCTGCATCTGGTGTGGCAGTTTGGACACTGGCTTGGATCCATTTGGGAGGGGCATGAGGCCTGTTTTCCAAATTGGAGAAACCCCTGGAAGATCTTGGGGCATTTGAGACAGGACCAACTTAAGAGTCTACCATCACAGCCTCAGACACAAGTAGTAATGGAAACCATGCAGTGCCTTCTGCCTCTGGATCCCAGTTACTGCCATGTTGCAGGTTTTCCTCAAGCAGGTGGGAGTGAGAGAGGTAACATCCGACGACAAGCAGTCTGTCCAGTGCTTGAGTCCATGCCCCAAGCCATGCCAAGGTTCTAACAGCTGGAACTAATAAAGCTATATGCCCACTTCAAATCCAATACTGGCTCTTATGTGTGTCCCAGATCTCCTTATCATCACAAGCCCAAAAAGTATAATTTATTCTTCTGTGACCTTTTTAATTGCATCTTTGCATCCCAGCCCTTAGAGAAAGACAGTATAAAAATGAAATAATATAAGCAAGCAAACTTGCATCTAGCTCACTGTTTCCAAATTTAGATGTACCATTAATCCATCAATAAATATTTTAAAAACCATAATTTAAAAATATTCTGAATAGGCCTACTGGTCATTACAAACAGCATCTCAAGCTGACAAATCTCTTCCAACACGTCATCCCACAGTCTAGTGGAAGATGAAGAAAATGGTGTCTGGATAACAGTAAGCCTAGTTTTGGCTGACTGAAGTACATGTATCCCAGAGGACCTGAGTGTATGAGGTAGATTATACAAGAGAAGGTGATCTCATATATAACTTGGATCCAAACCACATAAGCTTTAAAGCTAATGACCAACACTTTGCACTTTGCCCAGAACCTAACTGGGAGCCAATGGAGTGACTTTAAAATAGGTTTAATATGATTACTCCTAGTAACCATATTTTGAACTAATTTGAACTAAAAGTTTCTGAAAACGGTACCGAGGTAGCCCAAAGTGCTGCATATTGCAGAAGTCTAGCCTTGAGGTTACCAGCACATGCACTTTTAGGTCCTCCAATTCTAGGAAGGGGAGCAGTTGGTGTAAAAGTCAAAGCTGATAGTAAGCACTCTTCACCACTGCACCTATCTTGGCTGTCATTTGAAGTGATGGATCAAGGAACACCCCCAAGCTGTGAACACAGTCTTTCAGGAGAGTATAATCCCCATCCAGAACTGGCTGACACACCTTCAAATTCAGGTTAAGACCCTTAACAATAAGCTCCTCCATCTTGTCAGGATTAAATATCAGTTTGTTTTTCCTCATCCAAACCTTTACCTCCTCCAAGTATTCACTCAGAAAAGACACACTGTCCTTAGCTGATGCTATTATTGAAGATGTGGATAAGTATATTGGTGTGATCAGTAAATTGATAGCAGCACCCTATTCAATGCCTCTGGATATCTCTTAATGGTTTCAGGTAGATGTTAATCAGCACTAGGGACAGAATGTCATTTTGTGGTATGCCATATAACAGCTCCTTTTCAAGGAGCAGCTATACTCCACACCACTCTCTGGAAGCAGCCCAAGAGACAGAACCAGAATGACTGAATCACTGTGCCTTCCTTTCCAGAAGGATACCATAGCCAATGGTACTGAATGCCTTCAAGAGATCCAAAAGCACCAGGAAATGCATACTTTCCCTATCAATGCTCAGATGAAGACCATCCGTAGCAATCTCAACTCCATATCCCACTCTGATGCTAATTGGAAATGGATTGAGGAAGTGTGTATCATCCAAGACTGCCTAAAGTTGGAAGGCAATTGCCTTCTCAATCAGCTGCCCAGAGAAGGAAGATAAGATACTAGTCTATAATTGTTAAAATTCAGGGGTCCACAAGGGCTTTTTAATTCATTACAGTAATTTAATTCATTACAGCCATTAATTCATTATAGCCAAGGCAGAGCCAAAAATGTCTTCTCCCAAGCCAGATTTGGACAGCTTTCAATTATTATTTATAACAGTATTCCTATACAACCTGTTCTCTGGGCAGTTAACAATAAAATTTTAGCCACAAAGATTAAATAAGTAGCAAATAAGTACAGAATAAAATCAGTACAATGTACATTATTGTTGTTATGTGTCTTGTCATTTCTGACTTATGGTGACTCTAAGGTGAACCTATCACAGGGTCTTCTGGTGTTGAGAGTATGATGAACCCAAAGTCATGGAGAGGGCTTCCACAGCTGAGTGGAGAACTGAACCTTGGTCTCCAGGGTCAGAGTCCAAAGCTTAAACCACTACACAATTCTGGTTCTCACAAAGTACATACTGTGGATTTTTTTATGTTGGGATCCCTTTCAACCTACAATTCTGCATTCATGTAAATAAAATTACCACAATTAAATCATTAATACAGAAGAAATAAATCTTAAATGCTACTTTTTATTGAACATATATATGTAAATATAATGGATAATACTATAATTGAATTGCAACCTCCTGTCTTACTGTATATTACTACAATAGATTTCAGTTAAAGAAAACAGAATTGACCACGTATATGATTTTTCTGCAAAGGCAGCCTGAGGCAACATATTGAATAGGCATAATCAAACATGGTTCCTCCTAAATATATACCAAGACTATGGTGTTCAGTTACAATTGTACCCCAGCACTATATCCATCATCATTCTCCTGCAATACACATCATTGGCTTAAAATAGCAGTGCTGTTTATTTCCTATATTTAGATATCAAATGAACCGTATTTGCTTTCACAACAATTTGTTCCTATTAATATATAAGTAGAAGCATATTTTAAAATCAGCCTCACTATCTGGTGCAAAATTATTAGTTCTATTTCTTTTGTTTAAAAATATGGAGAGAAAATAGAACCATTCCATCTCAGTGGGCAGAGGATGGCACCTAAAGAGATCAAACTGGTAACAGAACAGATTTTATTGTTACAGAGTTGTTGTTTTTAATATTCTCCCCAGGTCATGGGTGTAACAGAAGAAATGTTATGAAAAATCTCATAGCAGTTCCCCATTTAAGGACCACATTCTTAGCAAAAATATAAGATAATACATCTACCCATCCTTAGCATTTTAACATCTTAACCTCTTCCAGACCTTTGGCCTTGACAAAATGTCCCACAATATTTATCCTTGTCCTGGTTCAAAGAAGCAAACTCAGCCTTCATGCAAAACAAGTAACTCTGGTCTTATCTAATTCCCGAAGACTGCTGCAACAACACCAAGAACGGGGAATCTCCTGTGATATCATGAGTGAGGACCCTTGCAACATCATATCAAGAGGAATCCTTGTGATGCCAGATGAGCTCAAAGTGCTTCAGAATCAGCTGATTGTGGAAATGGGTATGTAGGCAACCTAGGTGAATTGGCCCAGAATATGGGTGAAAAACAGCTAGCAAGGTAATATGGCAACCCAAAGCTGGCAGGGAGGGATATTATTATGCAGTTGAGCAAGCAGCAAAATTTACTCGGCAGCTGCAATAACTGTCCTGCTAGGCTCCCATCCCTCATTGCTTTACCAATAGCATTGACTGCACGTATGGAGATTTTCCACAGCCTACTCTGCTCCTAGAGTTTGTGGAATGAGGTTTGCACTAAGTATGACTGGTAAAACTAGGTTTTTTTGCCCTAGGCCCTAGGCCCTTGCTGATGTACAACAGGAAAATTCACAACTTGTGACACTGATGTGCCATTTTTGGATTTTGTTTCGACTAGCAGAATTGGAATAACTGTATGTGCTCACTATTTCTCTCCACCACCAGTCCCATCTCCTTCATTCATCCATGGCTTTTTGGTGCACCCCTGTTACACAGAACCAATGTTACACAAACCTAACACACAAACCCCTTTGACCTTAGCCAAAGAGTCCTGACACTAGCTAGAAATGGATGGAGATGTGCCTCACCCACACAGGGGCACCTGAAGGAGCAGAGAAATTCCATGAGATTTCAGCCAACACCCTGAGAGTTGGCAGACTATGAAATCACAATCTGATCTTTGGAGTGCTTGTAGAATGAAGGTTCCTATCTCTTCCTATCAAGAGATACTGTCTAGCTGGTTTTTTTCTGACAGAAAAAAAATAGAAGGAATGATACAACATAGGAGACTACATCACAAAGATTACCAACAAAAATTAGATTAATGATTCAGGGTGATTTCATAATAAAAGACTCATCTAGAACAGGGGTGGACAACTGTCAGGGGTTGGGAGTTGCACTGACCTCCCCCAGTGGACTGCAAAGCCTCCTGCTGTATTCCCCCCTCAAATTATTTTTTTTCTCTTCCTTCCCCTTAGAGGGCATGGAGAAAATTACACCACATTTACACACCTAGTACCTGGTACTTATGATACCATCTTTCATATTCAGTTTGGAGGAGAGCAGTGCATAATCTTGCACAGAGCTTACAAAAGTTAATTTTTAAAGACTACAACATCCTGTGTCCATGCTGGCTGCAGAATAATGGGAGTGGCAGCATAAAATAGTAAATGTTCCAAGCTCTAGTCTTGCAATCTATCAAAAGCAACAGAAACTAAAATCAGGCTTGGAAATCCAGTGAAAAAGACAGACCAAGTTTCAAGACAGACAGACAGATAGGATCGACAGACAGAGGAGTGGGATATTTCCTAAAAAAGCCCAACATGCTTTAGCTAGCTAATTATACCGTGGGCTTCTTCAGGAGCAATATATTAATAACACATACTGAAAACACCAATAGTCCATTTCCAAATTTCCTTATATGACAACTTTTATGAAATTTGGAAATGGATTATCAGCAGATCTCTATAGGCCTTATCCAATAGTAGTTCCCAACAAAGGTCACAATATAACTAAATTAGCTGAAATGCATTGCTTCTTCAGGGAGAGGAAATTAGCAAAAAGTGTTTTTTGTTCCAATGGTTTGGGAAAGGGCAAAGAATGTTAAATTAAAAAGCTTCTGGACTATTCAGTGTTTGGGGGTTTTGCCCTTTCTCTAGCTGGAAGTGTTGTGGTAGAATCTCTGGGATCTGGAAAAGAGAAGCACTGGGTGTTTGCTTAAGAAACATGGATGTTCAAAATTTTCTGCCTCTACAGCCATCACTTGCTGCTACCACGTTCTGTGACTTGGCTGCCAGCTGAATGAAAACAAGCATGTTCAACCATTTTTCATTTATAATAACTTCCTAATGACTGTACCTAACCTTCTGAAACTTTGCAGATTTCTTACCTGGCATATGCCATCTTCATACAAATTGCCAAAATAACACAGGGAAAGAGGAAGCAAACAAACTCCTTTCCCCAAATTTGAACACACATCTTTCTAAACAAAACTCCCTGGCTGTCCTTCTGAAATTTTTCAGGTTTCTTAACTGGGGTATCTGTGTTTGCACATCATTTTGATAACACCACCAAAAAAACCTTTTTTTTTTTAAAGTTTGAAAATATGAAGGTTGTAAGTAACGCAAGCCCCCCTGCAACCTAGTAATTCTGCAACATGGTTTCCTCAAGAAGGGCAATCATCCTTACACATTTCATCCAACACTGGCACAAATTTTAAAAATTTTAAGTTCCTTATTTTTTTTAAGAAAAAACTTAAAAACACATAGCACAACCGCACCCGCACCCCCGCCGCAACACTGCATTTGTTTATCTGAAATCTGGTATCATCCTCTCAAGGGGAGCTACTCAGCCTGAAAATTTCCTCTAGTTCTGACAAGGAGGGGGAAAAAAAGTTATAGGTATTTGTTGCATAAGTCAACAGGAGGCACAAAGACTTGGATTTCCAAACTGGTTTGTGAGTTTGGATCTCGGTTGGATCAGGGGGCCTCTGAATTAGTCCAAGCCAAGCCTAGGTTCAAACAAAATCTTGTGATCAACATACAGTAGTAATGAATAAGACTGCAACCTTGTTTACACGAGGCTTGTTCATGAAAATCAGTTGTGTGAATTCAGCAGCACCAGGGAAATCTGGGAAAGGCATCAACTCTCTTAGCAAATATGCCTGTTTCCCAGGTACTAATGCCACATCTTGTGCTTACGTCTGAGTACACACGAATGGGATTGCACAGTAAAAGGCCATTGTCATCTGTACATAAAGCAGCATGGAATACTTGCTTTTAGGATATCCCTAAACATGTGATGTCATCTTAGCTTAGACTAAATCTAATTTACATTGCACTTGAACTGCCAAAACACTGGATTATGTCCTCTTAATCCAACTAGCCATTATCATTTCCTTTGGTACCAACTGGAAACTAAACTTGAAAGCCTCTGTTTTGCCCAATCAGCAACTCCTCATTTTTTCATCAGTTTTCTATTCTGTACTTCTGTATGTGTGTTCATGTACGCATGCGCACCTTCAAGTCACCTGTCAATTTACGGCAACCCCATGAATTTCATACAGTTTTCCGTTTTTTAGGGAAAGTATACTCAGAGGTGGTTTTGCCAGTTCTTTCCTCTGAGATATAGTCTACAGCACTTGTTATTCATTGCTGGCTTTTCATCCAAGTACTAACCAGGAATGATCCCACTTAGCTTCTATGATCAGACAGAATTTGGGCCTTTAGGGTATTTAAGCCTATTCTGTACCTTCCCAGGTTTAATCTGAAGATTGTTTCCCATATCCTGTTTCCTGTCTAGAAGATGGGAGAGAGCACATTCCACCCCCCTGGGACTCTAACACTCTGCCTCAAAGACAGAATTTTAACTTCTCTATATGAGTCTCTGTGTATGAGAATCCAGATGATACCACCCATTTGTAACCCTCCTACATTTTCCACTGCCTCTTCTCAAGACAAAACCAAGTCCTAAGAAGAGAAAAATGGTATAACCACATTGTGTAACTTGATTGGAAGAACTAGGAGCCACTGTCTGGAAGCACACCAGCTTAACAAAAAATACACACAACAACTCTACAACCTGCTTTGTTGTTGCCAAACTGCAGTGAGGGGCTGTTTCAGGAAGGAAAATGGCAGCAAGAAGAACCTCATCTTTCCCTTTCCCACTGCTTAAATCAAAAGTGGGGAATGTGTTGCCCTCCAAATGTAGCTGGACTACAGCCATTTCTGCACTACACTGTTACAGTGCTATTATTCCACTTTCAACATTACATTGAAACCTGGGGTTTGCAGATTAGGGAGTGGCAGCTTTGGCTTCAGTAAACTACAAACTCCAGAATTCCCCAGGATGTTGAAGGTGGAATAGCAGTACTATAACACTGTAGTGCAGAAATGGCCTACATCTCCCTTCTTACCTCACCATTGGCTATGGTGCCCTGGAGCTGATGGGAGTGGGATTTCAATGAACATATGGAAGGGCACTTACTCTCCATGCCTAGCTTAAAGTCTAGATGTGTTTTACTTAGAAGGAAGAAAGAGGAGTCAACTAGGGGTTCAATGGGCACACATGCATGCACACGCATACACACACAGACACACTTAACCACCATGTCTCAATTCCAAAGAGCCCTGTAACATGAAGCAAACTTTTGAGGATCTCTTGCACTGTGGGCTTGGCTCCACTTCCCTAGAGGTCCACTTCACTCCTCACTTCTGAGGAGATCAGATCAATGCATAAACAATCTGTTAAACAGAAACTATATTTTCCCTGGTCTTCTGGCACCTTAAAGGTATTTTATAACAACACAAGTTTCCATGGACATTCTCCACTGATTCAGACACTTAAAATGTTACCTCAGTGGGCAGACCCTTTGAGGGTGTAGCCTCCAAGAAAATTTCTACATAATAAAAGGTGTTAAAGGTACCACAAAAGACACTACTCTTGATATTTTGGCTGCAACAGTTAAAACATGGTTTGCACATATGGGATTTACAGTGGCTCCAAGCAATGAGTAGGTCTATGTACTTCTAAGTGCCAAGTAGAAGAGATTTCACGTGCAACTTGTCCTTGCTCAGAGCTGCAATGGTGAGGGGGAAAAAATGCCTCTGATGAAATTGCCCCAATCATTAACAACACAGTAGCTTCCTTGTTTTGAGAAGCCGGGAGGTCTACGATGTGCAGGAAAAGCCCTGGTCGCCCAACAGTGAACCAGACCTGCTTAGAAGAAAAGCCAGGACGAACCAGATCAAAGCGCCTAGGTTAAAAGTCGACGCAAACCGCGGCGCTTTTGAAAATTCGAACAAGTGAACCAGGGGTTCGTCTCCAAACGTTACGGGGACGCGGCGGCAGCTGCGAATCCTTCTTCCTCTGCCCGCCCGTTCTGCCAAAGGTCTCCCCGGGAGCCCGCCGCGTCTCTGCTTATCCCTCGCAACCGGCCGGCGTGCGCGGGGCGGGTGGAGAGCTTCGCCCGCCTCCGGCGCCCCGCAGCCACACCCGCAGCGAAAAAACCACGCTTCCGGAGGCGCCGCCGCGGCCGCCCGGGGGAAAGGATTTCTCGACTGCTCTCTGGTTTACGCCTCTCCCCGGTCCCCCGCTCGGCCGGAGCCGGGCACTCACCCGCGTCGTAGAAGGCGTCCAGCACGGCCGTCTCGCCGAAGTCCAGCTCGCCGAAGTTGGCCGTGGTGAGCTGGGCTCCTTCGGCCTCGCAGGCCCTCACCAGGCACTGCAGCGCCCCGGCTTCGGGGCTCCGCGCCCCGGAGCCCGCCTTGGGGCTGTGGTCGTTGAGCACATAGACGGCCCGGAGCGAGCGCCGGCGCAGGACCGGGCCACCGCCCCCCTCCCCGGCTCCTGACGCCTCCGAGGAGCCGGCCAGCGCCTCGGTGCCGCCGGGCAGGCTGAGCGGCTCGGAGTCGCCCGCCGCTCCCGCTTGCTCGCCGGCCGCCGTCGGGACGGGGCCACCGCTGCCGCTGAGGGGGCTCTCCATACGGGCGGGCAGCTGGGACTGCGCGGGACGGGACGGGGCGGCCCGGGCGGCTCTGCCTTCCCCCTACAAGTCACTGCGAGGAGCCCGCCGTCCGCCTCACGACGCTGGGGGCGAAGCTCGCGTCCCGAATGTGAAGCGAGAGTTGGGCGCAAACAAAACTTGCCCGGCGCGCCGCCTGACGCCAATTGGCAAGAGGGCAAAAGAGGGGCGGTGGGAGGGAAGGCGGCGGCGGCGGCGGCGGCAGAGGAGGAAGCGACGCCTAGGTGGGGCCTCTCTCCGGCCACCCCGACCCGCCCCCGGTTCCAGGCAGAACCGCGGGAAGCTCCCGCTGAGCCTGAAGTGCGGCCGGTATCCGCCGCACGCTGGACAAAGCAGGGCTGTCGGCGCCTTCTCCCCGGGGACAGCGACTTCCCTTCGGAGGCTGGGTGGTGTTTATAAAAGGGTCCATCTCAGCCTGTCCATTTGCCTGGGTACCGGAGGGAGAGAGAAAGTCTTCCCAGAAAGATGAGCGGGCGTTCTCCACGGGGCTTCTTTAAACCATTTCCGCCCTAGGCGGTCATAGTGCTATTATTCCTCTTAAAGGCCCCTCCCTAAACTGCAAGCCCCGGGATTCCGTAGGACGTTGAAAGACGAATAATAGCGCTATAACCGTCTAGTGCAGAAATGGCCTTAGATTAGGTTTGACTACCCTGCCTTTCTCTCAGGGCTCGCCCTGTCCTAAAGACCACATGCACTCCTTTAAAGCTAGACCGGGCTGCCTCAAATATGATTTGCTTCCTGAGGAAAAGAAGCACAAGGGTGTCCCACCCACCCGCGGGTCGAGGTGCCTGGAAAACCCTGTCAGCCCCTTTCCCCTTCATTGGTAGTTGGGTTGTTTAATTAATTCACGTTTAAGTACAGCACAGCGGGCCCTCAGTATCCACTGAGGTTTGATGCAAGGATCTCCAGTGGATATCAAAATCTATGGATGCTCAAGTCTCATTTTACATATACCGTATTTGCTGGCATATAGGATGCACCCCTGTATAAGACACACCCCATTTAAGGCAGATGGCAAATACTATTTGCCAGCATATAAGACACACCGGGGTAGAAGACAAACCTCATTTTCAAACAGTACTTTTCAGGGGGAAAGGTGAGTCTTATACACCAGCAAATACAGTCATGATGTAGTAGACTGGTGTCCCTTATATAAAAAGGTGAACAAACTCAAAAGGTTTGCTTTTTCTGATTTTTTAAAAATATTTTTTCAGGCTGCAGTTGCTTTTATTCCAATACAGAATCTGTGGATAAAGAGGGCTGACTGTAATAACAAGTAAGCCATTGCTTTTCTTTCACGAGACCAGCAGTCTGTGCTGCTGGTTTGGCTCACTCTGCCTACCTGTATGGCTGAACTCGACATCATAAAGTCATTTGGAGTGTCTTGTGGGAATTTTCTTGTTTTTGGTAACTGATATATAATAACAGACATTCTTCATGAGGAAGAATGTCTTGTTTTTCATATGAGCTGGTTGCCTAATACAGCGGTTTCAAAACAGGAAAGTATGAAATTGGCTTCTTTCACAGGGTGGAGCTGCACCTTCGAAGTTCAGCAGGCTACAGCTATGGAAATGCTGGACCCTGGAGGCTCCACAAGGTTATAGCAACACTGCCAGAGCAAGGACCTTGCAGGATTCCAAACTATATCACAGAAAATACTATGATAAAACTGGCTGTGGGATTGTTGAAAATTGGCCATCACTTGAAGTTCAGGGATAACTGGAGAAAGTTGTGTTTATAGCTTCTTAATACAGTAAATTTAGCTTTTTAAAATCAAATACTGTCACCCCTCCACATTTGTGGGTTTGACATTCATGGATTTGATTATTCACAAGTTTCTCCAACCCCTGCCCTCCTACCTCAAGTGCTTCTTTTTGGGGGGAACCTTCCCTCTTGGTGGCTCCAATCAGGCCACATAAATCTTTAAAAACCTACCTCTGGTCCTCCTCTTCCTCTACCAGTCTCCTGGCAACCTAAGGATGGTTCTTTCCCCAAATCCTCAGCACCACAAACCCTGTACCCACACCGTACACACACCCGAGGGAGGAGATGGGCAAGAGAGAGGAAGTACAGGACCACCATGCCAAGCAGTTCCTCTCCCTGACCTGGTTTAGACCCTGGATGCCCACTTTCCCCACCAGTGCCTCAGTCCCCTTCCCACAGACATACAAATATTGTTATTTGTGAATTTTTCACTTTTGTGAGGGTCCTGTGTCTCTAACCCTAGTGAATGCAGAGGGCCAAGTGTACTTCCAAGCTACTTACTTATTTCTCACACCCAAAACGCACACAATACTTTTTGTCAAAAAACAGAAAAATCTAATTAGGTGACTAGACAAAGAACTTGGTGTGCATGTGATCCTTTCAAGTTGATTTTTCTCATCCAATAACCCATGCAGGACTAGAAGAAAGTAAAGAATCTAAGAAAATAGAAGAAATAGGCTTCCCCTTTCAAACAGAGTCTCTCTTGTTCCTTTTAGTTATGTAACAACTAAGTTATGTTATGTAACAACTACTTTTTGTTAGGGATGGGCTGCATCCAGGATTTTCCAAATCCAGATACAAATCCCTGGAAGGTGCTGGGAATCCACAAATCTCAAATCTTTTGAATCCTTTTTTTAAAAAGGGTTTAAAGAGCAAGGGAAAGAAAGCAGTTACTGAAAAGTCCTTTCGAAGCAGAATTTGACAAGTCTCAAGTCCTACAACAAGGAAGGCACTTTAAAAAAAAACACACCAGCTTCTAGTCCAGTCTCAATTCTGCACCCTGCAGTCTCCAGTCAAGTCTCAAGTCCTGCAACAAGGCACTTTAAAAAAAATAACAACCTCTAGTCTAGTCCAATCTCAATTCTCTACCCTCAAGTCCAGTCTCAAGTCCTGCAAGGGACTTTCAAGTCAAGAAAGTCTTTAGTCCAGTCTTAATAATTCCCAATCCCTACCCTCCAATCTCAAGTCAAAAGAATAGAGATTATTACCTTGCAGAGGGAGGCAGCCATGGGCACAGGCAGCACGAGCAGACACAGGCAGCCTCTGGCGAATGCGTGGGGCTTTATGCTGCGATTTTCACATGCCCAGGGACATGCCATCCAATCAAGCTTTTGGCAGACCCCAGAGGCGCCAATTTTAAAAAGTTAAAAACAAGCTTGGTTGGTGAATTGGAAAGATTTGGTTCACCATTTTGGCGCAGGGATTTGGATTTGCAAATCCTCGAATCCTTGCTGAGGATTCAAGGATTCAGTTGGCCCATCCTTACTTTTTGTAGTTCCAAACTTGTTCCCACGAAGCACATAGCCTCATACATGGCCAGCCAAAGCCAGTCTTTACTAAATATGACTGAAAGTATTTGGATAAGTTAAGCATAACTTTCAGGTTGTTTTTGTGCATCTTTGAGTCATTCTGACTTATGCTGACCCTAAGGCACACCTGCTACAGGGTTTTCTGGGCCAGATTTGTTCAGAGGGAGTTTGCCCTTGCCTTCTTTTAAGGCTGAGAGAGTGTGACTTACGCAAGGCCATCCAGTGGGTTTCCACAGCCAAGTGGGGACTCAAATGGCTACACCACACTAGGTTAATATATTTGTTTTAGTAGGACTTGGTAATAACTACTTTCAGTTGCATTGAACTCTTTATTAACTTTGTGCAGTAACCAGCAGGATTGAGCTCCCCCACAAAAATCTGTTCCTTGTTCTTCATTTTCTGTTTACTTCAAGACTAATATTTTAAGGTGACTACGGTGCACCATCCATATATATATATGTGGAAATCTTTGCATTTAAAGAAAAAAAAACAGCTAAGGCTCACATCCCGTTATCTTCAATGGATGTGCCCACGGCAGCACAGATGCATGCCTGCCATGCTCATTGACAATAATGGACATTACACTTTGCATGACCTCAGATTCATGTGTGCTGAAGTCACACCACAAGAGGGTGTGCTATACAAGACTAATTCACAATTGTTGATGCTGTTCAACAACTGTGTATCACACGAGATCTGCCTTCCCTGCCCAAAATAACTGTTTTCTCAAGTGAACTTCCATGACCTTTCATTTCCGAGGGAACCTTTCAGCATCACTCACCTGTCTGTCCTAGTTGCAGAAGATGTGGGAAATAGCTTTGCTGTAGTTGCAACCAGATGATGAAACATTCTGGCTCAGCAGAACCACCTGGCATGATCTTTGTTTTTCTTTTACTTTTGAAGAAACATCTGTTATGACCGTAGATGTAGCTACGGGGACGGGGGAATGAAGGCATTGCTGTCCAGCTAAGAATTGCACCCACCCCACAATTTTCTTCAGTCTCCAAATTACTGGCTTTATATTGCCTTAAACCTTCAGTTGAGCATTCAGAAATACATTTTAGGCTTCCATAGAAAAGGGACAGGAGAAGTTGCCAAGAGAATGTGAACACAGCAAATATAAAGAGTACTAGGTGTGAGTAATATTCAGTGTCTCACTCTTTGCATTTCTAGAGATTTGGGAACTGGATGAGAATTTCATTGGGAGGGGGCAGATTTATTATTGGGAGCAATGCTGTCATTTTGCCACATACCCCAGATAGCCACACCTCTGCTTCTAAGAGTTTTGAAAATTTCTCTGAGTTTTGTAGTTTATTTTATGTGGCATTTCTTCCTCTTTACTTTGATATTTGATTTAGAGCAAATCATTTTTAAAGATTAAGAATTACAGTCTATTTCCAGTTTCTAAGTCAGATTTTAAAAACACATGGTTTCCTTGCAAAGCTTAATGAGCTGTAATTAATTTTAGTGCAAATGCTTTCAAGAGTAGAAGTTTGAATGAGTCTGGAAAGAGACAGAAAAATGCACCTGTTTCCAGCTTAACTTTTTTCCCCGAAGTATTTTTGTGTAAGAACACCGGAGGACCAACTAATGCTATCTGGAATTCTTCTTAAGAAATTCCACCTTTGTCCATATGTAGTTCAATTATTAAGTATAATTTTCTGCTTGACTTCATACATTTCTTACATAATCGATAATTACATATCCAAAAAACAATTACTTCTTTTTTGTACCTCGAATTTTAAAGTGGCAGAAATCCTGCACAGCTCTTTCATGTACTTTTATTTTTTTATCCTCTGGTTCCTAATTATCTGTAAATAGTACATTTTGTTTAATGGTGGAACAAACAGAAATACTGAGTTAGTGTAATAATGTGCTTACCCAAGAAAAGGAAAAAGAAAATTACCTGCAGTTCGATTAACTATTGTCGTTATAATCATACAGATACTTTAATTTCACAGTTCACAAATACATTCATCATTAAAAAAGAAAAAAGAAATACCCAAATTATTTTTCTATCCCCGCATTTCCTCAAAATATATTTCCAGTTTTTGGTTTAATTCATCCTCTAACAAAATATTTCCACAAACGTTAAGTAGCGTGGTAGCTGAGATATATCACCCCATTCCCATAATGTCAATCCTTTTCTTGGGACAAGAATCTGTGAATGGATCCCTTTGCATTTGTTGTTGTTCACTATGACTTTGACTCTGTTTTGTGATGATCCTGTGAACAAGAGGCCTTCAGCTATCATCAGCAGCCCTACTAAGGTCTTGCAAACCAGGACTGTGGCTTTCTTTATTAAGTCAGTCCACCTGCCATACTTTTCTTACTGCCTTCTACTTTACTGAGCATTATTGTATATTCCACTGAGTCAAGTTGTCTCATGTCCGAAGTACAATAGACTCAATTTAGTCACTTTGGCTTCTCATGAGAATTCAAGGCTTGATTTGGTCTATGAACGTTTGCCTTTTTGGCCATTCATGGCATTCATAGAAATCTCCTCAAGGACTGTTCAGCTTCCACAACAACACACAGAAATTGGAAATACTATGTGATGGATAACTCTTAACTTCCATGGGTGCTTTTCCAAGTCCTAGTTTTGTTCTGATTTCATGACCATAGTGTCTGTTTAGATTTATGACTGAGCCAAGATATAGAAAAGCTTCAGCTGTTTTTGATATCTACATCATCAACTGTTAAGTTATATTCTTTCCTTTAGTTTTCACATCTCCATCCCCTGAGTCTAACTTAAATAGGAAAATAAGTTCACCCTTGTTTGACCTCCTTACCAATTGCAAACTATTCTGCTCCTTCATATTCTGTCCTCACAGAGGCCTTTTGTCCAGAGCATAGCTTACATATCAGGACAGTCTAATGTTGAACTACACACATTTCATTCATGCTATAATCTATATTGCATGTGTTGATTTTCTTCTTAAATTGTTTCATGCATTATAATGACCAACATATGTTTACAATGTGATATCTAGTATATCTTCTTTTCCTGAACCCATCTTGGATGACTGCCATTTTGCACTCCATATATGGTAGAACTCTCTGTTGGGATGTCCCCTTTCTTGGGTACTGGAATATATATTGTGCATTTCTAGTCTATGGGCTAGTGTTACTTTTTTTCATATTTGCTGGCAGATTTGTTAGAATTTTGATAGAGTCTGTCTTTATAGCTTTAAACAGCTATGGTTTGCCTTTGGAACCACAGGATTTATGCTTGTGGCAGGGTGCTACTGTGCCTCTGGAATTCTCTTGGCTGGTTATTTGAATCCATCAGATGTGGTTCTTAATGCTTTTGCAGTTACAAAAAGTGTGTAATGTGCAACTGAAAAAAAATGCTAGTGGAAATGGATAGGAACATATATCTAAACTCTTTTGTTTGAAAATATGGCTTCATATCCATGTTCTAATTCATGAAGAGTAATCATGCAGCCTTTAGATACAGTGGGACTACAAGTCCCAGCAGTCACAGCCAATATAGCCAATGGTGAGGCCTGCTGGGAGCATTACAGAAAGCTCTGTAGGGAGACAGGAGTCTCTCTCCTGCCCTGATTAGGAACTGGTGAATTCCCCCCCGCTTTAAGTTCCCCCTAGATTTCCATGCAAACACACACAGCGAGAGAAATAGCAAAGCAAAAAAGGAAGCTCCAGTTTTCTTGGCACTTTTGCCACCCTTTTCTTATGCAAAAAACAAACCTTTACCACATAGAAGGGAGTGGAGCAGCCAGAAACAGGGAGGGCTTGGTAGAAATGGGTGTGACATCGCTACCTCTTAACTGGATATTGTGTCACCTTCTGCTGAGGAGAAGGAGATTTGTGGTTTCTGACTCTTTCGATGAATAAGGAAATTCTGCTTCCCATGCTTCCTTCCCATTGTTTCTTTCACTAGGAACCCAGGACTGTAGATTCATTTCCCTACTTCATCTCAAATGATAAATTCCCATGCTCCCTGACAGGAAATGGCATCCTGAGCATGCTTCAGATCATGATTTCCTTGTAAGGAGGGACCAGTAAGATCTTTCCTATCTCTCACTGTGGGTTATTCAAAAGTCAGACCTAGTGTTTTGGTACTGCTTGGGCAGAAGAGAGAGGGAAGTGACAGAGAATGAGCTCAGATGCCATTTTGAGATGGATCAGAATGCGAAAAGATCTGGGACTGTAATGCTTAAAGCACTACAAGACATTTTTAAAAACCTTCATCTAATGGAGAGATAAATGAAACTCAGGCTACTAGGGTTTTGCGCACAACAATTCCTAAATTAGAGCTTGTGATATTGTCAGTAAATTGTTTTGATTTCAGACTGCAAGGCAAATGTTTAAGAAAATTAGTAAGAAATCATTTGATGATGTCAGAAAGGTCAATTTATGTTTAAAATATAAACTGGCTCAGCTCCTCTTCCTCCCTGCTTCCTTTGGTGAAATGGATCTTAATTGGTTGTAAAAGTATGTGCATTTTAAAAATATGTGCATTGGATTGGCGCTTATCTGACTATTCATTCTTTAAAAAAAAGTCCCAAAGATACTTTGTGTTTGTGGAAACAGTTGCCTGGTTCTTTGCATCTTTTCCAAGGGCTATTTTTAGAAGTATCATGTGGGACAATTGTTTCTCTAGATAAGAATGACATGTGTGGAACTCTGCTGGGTACCAAGTTGACAGATAATTCCACATGGATGCTTACAAGCTGCCAGAAAAGTTGACTGTAGTTTGAAAGATACAGCAGACCATTAAAGAAGAGAAAGTTTCTCCTTGAAATAAGGTTATTTGCCATCCTCGCATTCCATTTAAGTGGAAATGACCTTCTAATCTAAAAGAATGAAACATCTCATTGTGATTAAGAAGCTGCAGCTAGTGCAAAATGCAGCAGTTAGATTGATAACAGGAACAAATTATAGAAACCATATGACACTGGTTTTGAAGGAATTGCAATAGCTGCCAATATGTTTCCGGTTTGAATTTGAACCTTGTGATGACATTGAAAGACCTACATGGCCTGGGACTTTATTTGAAGGACTGTCTGTATATGTGCCCGCCTGAGGCTTGAGATTACCTGGAGAGACACTCCTTTGTATCCCACTGGTGGAAACAATATACTTTGTGAAAATGTGTGTGTGTGTGTGAGAGAGAGAGAGAGAGTGTCTCTTATCTGTGGTGGTGTCCTGGCTGTGGAATGTCCTCCCTTTGGAGGCTCAATTAGTAGTGACGCTGACTTCTTTCTGGCTCCAAGTTAGAACATGGCTTTTATGAAAGCCTCCGAGGCCTAAGAATTTGCTGAAAGTCACATTGATAGCTTTGGTTTTAAAACTGTTGTTCATTTTCTTTGTCAAATTGTCATATTATTTTAAGAGTGTTTAAATTATTCTTGATTTAATTAAAATGTTCTAAATTATTGAAAATTGATTTTCTGTGCTGAGAAGTTGTGGCAGGATACAAATATTTAGATGGATGAATGGATGGATGGATGAACTCAAAGCAGTTTACTTCTGAGCAGATGGATGCAAAATTATACTGTGAAGGAACACTTGGGTATATCCTGAAACTTTGGAGCTGCCATGCCACAATCATAAACAGATGGTTGCCCAAAGTCATGTCTTACCTCCAGCCTTTCTTTCATTCATGTCAGTGCTCACTCTGTTTTGGGAGGCTGGTGCAAATCAGCTGCTTTGACTGAATAGGTTTATCTCCTCCCACTGCTATAATTGTTATTCACTCAATTGCCTTCTCCTTCTTGACACAAACTACACAGATGTCCAGATAGCAAGAGAGGCTAATGTTCCATCTCCTGATTCTGGTCACCAACTGTATTGTTAAAGAAGGATGGTGAACAGGGAACAACAGCAGGGAAGAAAAGCAGCCAGGTTGGGGAGTACCAGTGGCTTGCAGTGTGCTGCCTTGCCTAAGAGTCTCCAATGCTCAGTGCCCAGCAGTGTCTACTCTTGGCACTAGACATGCCCATAGAATCACAGAGTTGGAAGAGACCACAAGAGCCATCAAGTCCAACCCCCTGCCATGCAGGAATAAACCAGCAAAGCATTCCCGACAGATGGCCATCCAGCCTCTGTTTAAAAAGCCTCCAGAGACGGAGACTCCGCCATATGCTGAGGCAGAGCATTCCACTGTCCAACTATTCTTACCATCTGGAAATTCTTTCTAATGTGTCATGCCCTGCTTTCAGGGCATAGAAATGTTCTCTGATTCAGAGACTGAAACAGGGGAACCTGCTGAACAAGAGAAGACAGTATCACCCACTCCAGAAACAGAACGGGGGACAGTACCAGCTGCAGCAGAGAGCCCTGCCCCTTCTGACACAGAAGATAACTCACCTATACCCACCATTGCCGAGCGTAGACATCAAGAGGAAAGCGTATGCAGATCTCAACAAATTTATAGAAAACAGCAGTTAATTAGGCAGCAGCTGGGTTAAGCTGTGGACCTATAAAAGCCCAGCCTTTCCCTCCAGAACTTATCAGTGATTAACTTACCATTTCCCCTGCTGTCTCTCTGAACTCTGACTTACAATTGTATTGACTGTGCATTGACTATTGATGTTGCCTGTGTTATCTTATGTTCAGATCAGGATCTTGAACTGAGACTACACTAGTTGCCCTGACTTCAGCTGGAAGTAGACAAGGGATTGTGATGCTGCTGATTCTCCTAGACATTTTCAAGGCTTAATGACTGTATCATACCATAATTACAATATAATAATAGTGATGGACGAAAGAGAAAGAGCAAAGAATGATTTTAGGACTGGGTGACCAGCTGGTATACTAATTTCCATTATTGTTGTTGTTGTTGTTGTTGTTATTGTTATTGCCAAAATCCAAGATGTAAAATTTGTGACATGGAAGCTTCTCTATATATGGATCTTTTAAAAAAAAATTGGAACATTTGTTTTTGCCCCTAAAAATGTGTACTTTTAAATATCATGAAATGAAGCAATAAAGAAGAAGTCTTTATTATGCAAGCACCAGTGTTGAGACAAGATTATATTTAACTTAAATCTTACACAATTTGCTTCCTTTAAAGTAGCTCAGAGTAACAAAGCAAATGTTGCAGCACAGAAATTCACAAATCCAATTCTGATGGTGGGGGAGAGAGAAGAGGAATAAAACACAGCAAGCAAAAGCAAAATTTTGCTGTAAGGATACTTATCTGGACCTGTGCAGTGAATTACACTGTGGGAGAGGGTAAGCCTTTCGTCTCCATGGAGGGCAACCAGGGTATAAAATTTGATTGGTGACAAGCTCCAGATCAAGGCACATAATAGGGGCAACAAATTGTTAAGGAATTGCTCCCTATGTGTCAGTTCATTCTTGGCTTTGATCCACACTCCCACCTTCAATGAAGTGTGAGTTAATCTGATTGCTTCAGTGTCAGATAGGAAATTTCCTCCTCTTTCCATGGTTTTTTTTTTCACCTGTCCTATGCCGTACTTGATGGACTTGGGAAAATTGGCACCTTATGGTGTCGTTAAATAGGTTGTCTTCCAAGTAATGGGGGGCATCAATGATCACTTCTTGGCACCTCTTTGGTGTGGGGTAGGGTTCTGGAAGCCCCCCTTTAGAGCCCTGTGTCACAGGGGTTTGGGAAAGGAGACTATCCTTGAGGTTTACCTGAGAAGAAGAGTCTCACTTATAGGGTCCTGCAGCTTGGGTATGAGTTTCCTGGGTTACTTTCGAGTATGCTGGACCAAGGAGCAATCAAAGCAATTTGGATTGCCCCTGCGGCTGAAGTGTTATCCGCCATGGGAAGGCTGAGCAGGTTGTCACTTTATGACCCTGGCATCATCTGGACCCATATCATGTTGCTCCCCACCCCCATATCTTTCAAGCTAATGCAATTTAAATATAACAGGTCAAAATGAAGTGCCCCTTAGTTATCTCAACTGTGTGTCTGGTCTCTTTATTCATTGGTTGAACATCAAACATTCTACTAGTGCCAGGTTAAGTTTTAAATGTGCTACAGAAGAAAAGAGATTAATAGGCAATAGTTTAATTCCAGTTTTAAAATCAAGACAGTTTTCAACCCTGATTTCAAATTCTGCTCCCTAATATAAGATGAAAAAGGTCAGAATGGGATTTTAGGAAAATGCAAGATCACTTTTTATTTTCTACACAATTATCTTTATTTACAATTAAACATAATTTGTCATAAATAAATAAGAAATGTTGTTTATTTGATTTACTCATTTGATTTATATCCTGTTTTTCTTCTGAATGGGACTCAAAGCTGCAAGAGAACAAAGTGGTCAAAGGAATAAACAGCAAGCTGACAAAGTACATAGCACATCCTCCCCACTTTATGTATCCTGGAAATGCCCTTTCTCATGCTGTTTTATAAGTTGCACCCTCCTACCCTCCAACAGACCAAAAAACCAAAGGCAAATTTTACTAATCAAAAACAGTCTCATAGCATAAACAGTGACAAAAGGAAATCATATGTTGTCTGGTCCTCAACTTTGAATTTCCATTATTTATGACCACATGTGTTGATATTAACATCCAACTTCGCTCCTTGATTAACTTTTCATCTAAAGACCAAAAGATATATTGTAGTTGCACTGGAAATTTAATGTGTTTCCTAGGCTAAACCTTGCTATTCAAGCTAGGTTGTGTCAGAGTGAGCAAGTTGTGCCCCTCCAGATGATGTTGGGCTGCAGTGCCCATCAGTCCTAACCACCATACCCAATGGTGAACAATAATGAAAACTGCAATCTAACAACCTGAGGGGTGCCAAAGTAGCCTATCTCTGTTCTGTGCAGAGGTTTGTGATTTTAGTGAACTGAAACATCTTAAATCTTGGGATGAAAGGAAACTTCAGGGACACCTTTTTACATCGGCAATTCTCTTGTGAGAACTGGTGACATATTTAAAAAAAGATGTTAATTTGCAAATTCAGGGCCCGTCAGACACTATATTTGCAGAACCCCACAGTGTACCCTCCATGTATGTGGGGGTTCCGTTCCAGGAAGCCTTGCATAAAATGCCATTATTGTCAATGGGACAGATGCACATCCAGCGCATCCATTGATGATAGTTGGACATGAGGCTTCGCATGACCTCACATTCATTTGTGCTGGAGTTGCATCAGCAGAGGGCACTATAGACAAAACCATCTTCTGGCAGGCAGATATCCAGCCAGAGTATATTTACCTTTAAAGAATCATTAGTTCTTTAAAAGACTGAGTGACAGCATGCTGCATATCATTGATATTTCCCTAATGCTGCTAGCTGCAACATCCAGCTTCTTTATCTTATTAAATTCAGATTGATAGCTCGTTTTAACTCATCCTGTAGTTGTGACCAGCACTTTTCAGTGGCTTCCAATACACACTAGCTTCCACAGAGTCACTGTTCAAAAGCCTAGAGAGGCAATGCAACATGACACAGTGCTCATGATTCTACAAATTAAACTACTGGCCCACTGTACCATCCCACAAGATGTGCTTTGCATTCCTTCACTCTAGCTTTACTGCCCTTCCTTGAATGCCTTTGTCCTCTTACGTCTGATGGGCACAATTTTGCAGCAAACCTGAGTTCTAATTATGTGTTGGCCCTTGAAATGTTTGTCATCTCCCCTGGGAAGATGGCTGAAGAATTAAGAAGAGAAACAAAATCACAACAATTACAAACTGAGCAACAACAAACACAACAACAAAAAATGCACACAAATAGTGCACGCTCTCTCTTTCTCCATCTGAAACACTTTCCAAAACTCCTCAAGGGAGAACTTACAACTTGCCTTCTTCTCCATGGTAAGCCTTTTAAGGGATAGTGTGTTGCACAGATCAGACCTGTTTTACAATTATAAACAGCTAACTTATTGAGAAGATTATTTTTTTCCACCAAGGAAGGAATAGGGGCTTTTGCATAGATTGTGGAATATAGGCAGGTTCCTACTGTCACTCAGCCTAGGACCCAGAGGGAGAGGCAAGGCAGTGAGCAACCCTCATAGATCACCAGTGAAATGGGACAAAAAGAGAGTAAGGCTGAGCTTAGTGATGCAAACAAGAATGTTGGTTTTGCTTCAGAAAGCAAAATCACAACCTTTTGGTCTTCTCCTTCAACTCAGTATGCATGAACCCACTCTTCCATAACCTCTCTTGCCAGAATAATTTTTGGTGGCCCAAGGTAACATGCATGCTTATGTGTATGCATGATGACAAATAGATTTCTTATATATTTGCATATTAAAACTGAACTCAGCATTAGAACTTATATTGTGTTGTAATATTTTGTTTTCTTAATTTGTGCCAGTGAGGTGTAGTAGTTTGAGTGTTGGAGGAAAACTCTGGAGAGCAAGGTTTGAATCACCACTCAGCCATGGAAACCCATTGGATGACCTTGAGCAAGTTACTCTCCCAACCTCAGAGGAAGGCAAAGGTGAATGTTTTCTGAACAAATCTTGCCAAGAAAACACTGTGATAGGGTCCACCATAAGTCAGAAATTACTTGAAGGCACACAACAACAAATTCTAAAGAATGAAACATGTACATGAAACCAGACTTCCCCAAAATGTTGCCCTCCAGATGTTTTCAACTACCATTTCAATCATTACTGACTGTTCACCATTCTGGCTATAACTAATTCAGGGGAGGGTATCGACCTAAAATCTGGCAGCTGTAAATGCCCCTCACTGGACATCAAAGGGATGTATGGGGATTACAGTCTCCATCCCCAGATTTTTCTTTAAAATAAACCTTCAGTTTATTTTCTATGTATAAAAAGCCTCTCCTCTGTGCAAACTAACCGAGGAGAGGGAACATGGTGAAACAGTCCTCACAGGCTCCATGAACTAACTAAATATTTATTTATTGGTCTATTTGTGGGCAGCACATACAGTCATCCCTCCACATTCACCAGGGTTAGGGGCACAAGACCCCCGTGACAGTGGAAAAACCAAGGCCCTCCCAAACCATTTTTAACACATAAAAAAGTATGATCATCATATTCAACCCATCATAGATTACTTTGAGGCATCAGGGTGCCTTCACAAGGCAGAAGTGGGTGGCTGGTGGGCCTTACTGCCACCTCCACTGCTGCCCACTGCATTTTTAAGAGAGACTTACAAGCCACGTTTGTAGTTTCTAGTCTCACGAGGCTTGCAGTCACTATTAAAAATGGCATAGGGAGGCGGCAGAGGTGACAGCAAATAATCTGTGAATAATTAAATCTGCAAAAGTGAAACCCACAAATGTGGAGGGCTGGCTCATACCTGGGCAGATGGCCTTGTTGTCTAAAAAAAAATCTGGAGGCTACCACATAAAGGAAGACAAAAGCGGTTCAGGTTTTAAACATGGTAAACTAGAAGGTTAAATATTAAATGGTTTATAAAACAAAAGCTCAGCTATTCATAATGATCAAAGCTATATCTGTGAACACAGATTAATCTTAATATGAATTAGAAAGCAAATGATGAAAGATAATAAAGCTATCATTATACTGCTGGTTCATCAATATAGTACAATTCAAAGAAAAACAAAGTCAAATCAAGACCAATTTAAGATTCCTTTTACAGTTTGGGCTTTTCTCTTTGCTTAGTGCAGAAAAATAAATATTTTAATGTAACTATGTTATAATGATGCAAGTGTAAATACATCATTGGTCATCTTCTTTAAAGCACTGAAATGTAATTTCTTTGTAAAATGCTATTTGCAAATGTAATGCCTAGAAGAAAAGATAATTCATCTTTCTAAGAATAAAGCTTTGAACAAAGTATTTTCACAAAATCTCATTTAATCTTATTTTACAAATCACAATATGTTGGACTCCTCAGTACAGTTTTATAAAATGACAATTTACTATCATAACAGGAGGAGAAAAAGAAATTAAGAAACCCTGATTTCAGGTCAGTTAATGCAGAACTCAAGATAGGGTTTTTTTTCCTTTTCAAAATAATATTTTAGACGTATGTCTTACATTTCAAGGCCCTGTCTTCAAATTCATACTGTAATTATTTACAGTTAGATCTTCAAGTGAGTGGAATCAGAAATCTACTATCCTATCCTGTAACTCCAAGTTTCAAATATATATATATGTATATTTATATATATAAATTAGAAGCACACTTGTTCACCTGCTGAATTCTCTTATTTTTGAAGTTAGTAGCTATAAATCTTTATTGCTAGGCAACTTTTAAGAGAACTACAAGGACTCACTAGGAAACCCTCATTCTGAGCCTACTTCACTCCCAGATTTTGGCCCAAATACTCTTTGAGGCAAGCAAGCCACACCAACACAATCAGGTCCCACTTTGCACTGGCAGCTCCTATACACTGGAACCATGACCAGCTGTTACCACCTCCCTTGCCAGATCCTCCAGGCCTCAGGGAGAAGTGATGCTGGCATAGAAAGAAAGAAAATTTTACCTGATGTAAGATTTGGCTAATCCGCCATGATCTACTCAATATCTCATGCAGCCATGTGCAAGTTGCTCTCATACTACAACAATGAATAAATTACCACACCGTAAGTAGCTTGGAGCAGCTCCATCTCATGGCAAATTTGCATATTCACTTCCTTGCCACATTGATTACCACTGCTTTATACAACATAGGGACTGCCAATATACAATACATGTGCATAGTGAACACACATATTCCCAGCAAAACATTCAAAATGGCTTCACACTGAAGTGTGATTAGCCTTGCCCATATACCAAAGCCCACAGCCTGGTAGCATTTCAAGTGCACATCTAAAATTTCTATTAGCCTTTGCCCACTCCCAAGCACTTCGGTTGGTATATGTGTCTCAGTATCCTGGAGGCTGCATAAGTCATATTAATTGCAGCACAATATCCTAAATGCTTTTAGGAGATGTAGGACTGAGTTAAAGAGCTCCTTCTGTAAAATGATAAAGAATACCAACTACTGAGCCACAGTAACTATCAAACACATGGATGGTGTGAAAGTCAAGGAATCCATGATGTACCTTCAAGCTTAAAGCATTACATAAAACATACTTAATGAGATGGGGTGGGTAACATTAACATAATAATAATGCTGTTCTAAAATCTGGAGGTATTGCAGTGACAAATGTTTACACTTAGTGCTTGTGTTAAAAATGAGACACAGACATGTTTAACATAAGAATTCTGATGCATCACTGAATATAACATTTTGTTCCATTTTGGTATGTAAATTTTAATACATTTCTGCTTTATAATAATATTTATAGAGGATACCATCATGCTGTAACTCCTCCAGTCAATAAACTTAGAACTTAACAATCTTAGACTGGAATCATAAATTTGTGGGGAAACTGCTGAATGGTCACACCTGATATGATAGAACAGATTTACTGTGTGATATTTAACGTAAACTTCACAGCTCTGACAACAGCAGTGCCAAAACACAGAAGAAACTGGACATTTCAGCTGCTAATTTTTTTCAAAGAAACAGTGCAATCCTTGAAGTTAACTCCCACTGCAGTTGGTGGGACTTGTTCCCTAGAAAATGTATTTAGGGTTCCAATCTCAGACCACAATCCCATACAGACATTCAGAAGTAACTTCCACTGAACTTAACAAAAATTTGCAGTAGATGTGTATAGGATTGGCACTGTGAGTATCATCTATTATGAAAACAGGATGCCCACCTACAGTTTTTGTTGTGAGCTATTTTCATAGATTATACATACATATGCACACACATACATTCACTCCATCACTTTCAAAAGCTGAAATCCTCACAACCCATAAATAGATTAAGTAAACACTATGTTTGATGTAATCCTAGGAGAGAAAACTGTGCTGCTGGATGTCACTATACAAAATCATTCCTCTTCCCATACTAGCAAGCTCACAATGAATGTGGCAATAGACATTAAACACCAGGTTAATATTGCACAATATGCTATGCCATGAAATAATACAACTCTCTCTCTCTCATTGATTTATATTTTATTCATGGTTACTCTCAGGTTATGCAAATTCTGTTATGCAAATTCTGTTCAAGATGTGCAAAACTGGAGATAAAAGCAGAAGGGACTTCTCAATTGAGTAATAATTTTAAAAAGCTACAGCTGTTGGAATAAAGCTGCCTCAACCTGCCGTGGTCATTACACCACCTTAGTGCCACGTAGACACGCACACACACAAGCACACACACACATGCACACACAGAGTATCTTATCAGCAACCAGCTAATATACTGAAAGAGTGACCTCTAATGGACTGATAGGCCTCATTGTGATAGCTACATTTCTAATATCTGGCCCAAAACCAGCTTCAATCAGTGTTTGGCAAAAGAAGGCACAAATCATTGCAAAGGCCAGATTTCTTTTCATGTTTTTTTTCCTTTTTAAATAAACTATTTTTACACAAACTTAAGAGTCATCTTCTGGATAATTTTTGGGCATAAGATTGCATATGTAATAGTATTTAAAATAACAGAAATCAAGATGCTTTATGCGTAAAAAGGGAAAGAAGAGGAGAGGGAAAGAGAGAGAGAGAGAGAGACTGAGTGGAGTGAAAGAGAAAAGATCAAACAAACCAATCCCTCACCCAAATATCAACATTCATTTCTGGCTATATGCTATACAAACATTTTAAGAATCTGTGTGACAAAAGACAATTTAAAAAGTCAAAATCATAAAAGCTGTAAACTGATAAAACCTGAAGTACATTTTACTTATGGAAAATATCATTAAAATAGTACCACTATGAACTAAACTGCCTGAGTTTTCAATTTGCCTGTGAACTTGAAGTAGAGAAGATTTTTTTTTTAGCACAGTAAAAACAATTTCTCAGTCACAACCAGTGCAATAGCTGAGCAAGTGTGTCACATGGAAATTTCCTCTCTTCACTGGAATTTGTGTTGTGCTATTCAAACTCTTGTGCTAGTTGTTCAAACAAAGGGATGTAGGCAGATCTTTAATCATTTGGCACAAAGTTATTTTGTCTGGGGTATAAAGTCTCTGTCACGATGAACAACACCACATTCCATCTATTCAATTTTCACTTTGATTGAAGAGCTTTCTTTATATCATTCACCTCCATCTAGTAAAAAAAGAGAAATTCAGATTTTTAAAATCCTCTGCCATTAATTATTTTATTACGATGTAACGCCATTTAATTCATCCTTCAGCCAAGTTTTATTGCTGTTGTTATAACAATATATTGTAATATATGGCTATTACATTAATATATGGTATGGCTCTGTTGTATAGAGATCTAAGTAAGTCACAATTTTTCTTGTCTTTGACAAGAAAGAGTATTTCTCAACACATGAGAAACCATGCCAAAAAATAATTCTTGCAGTTTGGCCCAGTGAGGAGGAAAAAAAAAATTGGGCCAGAGTTTGCTTTTGGTTCTCACATATGAAAACAAAGGAACAAAGATTTATGTCTCTACCGCTGCCATTTAAAATATAAAACTCAAACAATTGTAAAGTTCAAATAATTCTATTTCAAAAGGATGACACCTGTCTGCTCTGTAAGAAAAAGCAAAAAGGCAGTACACTTTGGCCTTGCCCCTTGGCCCGAGTGCCAACGCCTATTGGGAGGAAGCATGCCTGGCCTCTAAGAAAGACCTTCAGGGCAAGGGGAGACCAACCTGGCCCTATTCAGCTAAGCATGAGAAGGATCAGCCACAAGAAGCTTGGTTTGCCCTTCTTTGCCTGAAAGAGCACTAATTAGGATTTAGTAACTAACAACTAATCCATGAGTTTGCTTTTTGCCTCATTCCAAAATCCACTCGTCTTTGGTCTTTTCAGCTAAATTCAATGCTAGTCCTCCACAGAAGTGATGGGGACTCAATTATAACTAACCAGTTCCATTTCAAAGGGTCTGTTCTTGATAGGGCTACTGCTGACCTTTGTCTTTTAGACCTAAGCCTGCAAATAGGAATTGACTATTAATTTTTGCAAGGCATTCTGGGAATCTTTTAAACTAAAGAGTATTTTAGAATACTTCAGAATTACCAAATAATTTCCAATGAGATTTTCTAGAAAAATATGGCTGGAAGAAATTTTGTCAGAAAAATATGAGTGGTAGCAATAATGAATGGTATAGAGAGATCAAAATGTACATAAGGAACATTAGCTAAAGAACTGTTTTCCTGTATTATAGTTCTACCTTGTTCAACGAAATTTGTTGGTACAAGGTTTATAGTAAAAACAAAAATAAATGTTCTATGGTCTAAATCCAATTGCTAGTCCCAATTAGAGTAAACCTACTAAATTCATTACATTTATGTAAAACCTAGTGATGCAATGGGTTTACTCTAGGTGTTCTGATTTCTTGGAGGGGGTAGACTTTTGTGACATCAGAAACTTATATAAAGGTTTGTGATGTCAGATATAACCGCAATTTTCCTAGTCAGAAAGCTTGACGGGACCGGTGCTACTAGATCACACTATTGTACTTACAGGAAAGCATTTTACGTCTGCAATTCTGCTTGTTATGCTGTGATTAAAAAGGTATAAACTATTGGGTATATCTCTCTCCTTAAAAGACATGGAGATCAGTGTTCTCCATTCCACTTTCCACACCCATCTGTAATTCGGCTGTGTGTGACTATTGTGGTATTATAAACAGTAACTATTCTCAGTGGCATATAGTCACAAGACTGAGAGTGACATTGGATGATATTTACCCATGTTTTCCCCCTCAATATTTGTATATTACTTTTTAAATTAATCTTTTTAATTTCAAAACTTACAACCATATATTTATCCAATCTACATTATATACATAAGTAAAATAACCCCCCTCCTTCAATCATAGAATCATAGAAATGTAGAGTTGGAAGAGACCACAAGGGCCATCCAGTCCAACCCCCTGCCATGCAGGAAAAATCCTTAAAGCCCTCCCTACAAGTGGCCATCCAGCCTCTGCTTAAAAACTTCCAAAGAAGGAGACTCCACCACACTCCGTGGCAGCATATTCCACTGCCGGACAGCCCTGACCGTCAGGAAATTCTTCCAGAGGTTCAGGTGGAATCTCCCCTCCTGCAGCTTGTATCCATTGCTCCTTGTCCTGGTCTCAAGAGCAGGAGAAAACAAGCCCACTCCCTCCTCGACATGACATCCCTTCAAATATTTAAACATGGCTATCATGTCCCCTCTCAACCTTCTCTTCTGCAGACTAAACATACCCAGCTCTCCAAGTCTGTCCTCATAGGGCATGGCTTCCAGGCCCCTCACCATTTTGGTTGCCCTCCTGTGGACCTGCTCCAGCTTATCCATATCCTTCTTGAATTGGGGTGCCCAGAACTGGACACAGTATTCAAGATGAGGTCTAACCAAAGCAGAATAAAGTGGTGCCAATACCTCCCTCGATCTAGACATCATACTCCTACTGATGCAACCAAGAATTGCATTGGCATTTTTGGCTGCCGCATCACACTGCTGACTCATGTTCAGCTTGTAGTCTGTTAAGACTCCTAGATCCCTTTCACACATACTGTTAGCCAGCCACGTGTCCCCCATCCTATATTTCTGCATACCATTTTTTCTGCCTAAGTGTAGGACCTTACATTTCTCTCTGTTGAAATTCATTTTGTTAGCCTTGGCCCAGCTCTCCAATCTGTACAGGTCCTTTTGAATTTTGATCCTGTCATCTGGCGTATTAGCAACCCCTCCCAATTTGGTGTCATCTGCAGATTTGATCAGCGTGCCCTCTATTCCTTCATCCAAGTCGTTAATAAAAATATTGAACAGCACCGGGCCCAGGACAGAACCCTGTGGAACCCCGCTAGTCACTTCTCTCCAGGATGAGAATCTGTCATTGGTGACCACCCTTTGGGTACGGTCAGTCAACCAGTAACAAATCCACCTGACAGTAGCCCTGTCCAGCCCACATCTTACTAGCTTCTTTGCAAGAATGTCATGGGGAACTTTGTCAAAGGTCTTACTGAAATCGAGATATGCTACATCCACAGCATTCCCTTCATCTATCAAGCAAGTAACTCTATCATAAAAAGAGATAAGATTAGTCTGGCATGACTTATTTTTGAGAAATCCATGTTGACTTTTCATAATTACGGCATTGTTTTCTAAGTGATTAGAAACTGACTATTTGATGATCTGCTCCAGGATCTTTCCAGGTACTGATGTCAGGCTCACTGGGCGATAATTATTTGGGTCCTCTTTTTTCCCTTCTTGAAGATGGGGACAACATTTCCCTCCTCCAGTCTGCTGGATAATGAGCCCTTCTTCCTTGTTTTGTGTTTTCCCCACATTACATAATTTTTTCATCTTCATTATCAAAACCTGTTTTCCATGAAATTGCTTTTTTCTACCCAATCAGACTAATTTTAATTTACATAATATACTAAATAAGTGTTTATCATTTTATATTTCTCCCTCCTCCCTTTTTCATTTTGTCTTTTATTAACTCTTTAATGTCTGTCCATACTTTTAACCAAATCCAAAACCAGTCTCCATTCTCTTTCAAACTGTTGAACTGAATTCTCTTTTATCAAACTCAATAATTTTTCCATTTCCATCATCTCCATAATTTTAACTTTCCATTCTTCCATTGATGGTTCTATTTTGTCTTTCCAATGTTGCACAAAGCAAAGTCTAGTTGCCACAGTCAAATATAAAATTATTTTTTTGTTTTTCCTCAATTTTTTTTGAATGCCAATAATATTTAGTAAATACATTTCTGGAATCATTTCAAATTTATTATCTTTGAAAGTGTATAATGAATTCTTTTCCAATAATTTTTAGCTGTTTTGCAGGATCACCACATATGAAAAAAGATACCAGCTGTGTTTTCACACTTCCAACATTTTCCATTTTCTTTTTCTGCTATTTTCACTAATTTCTGTAGAGTCATATACCAGTAGTGTAGCATTTTATAGAAGTTTTCTCTCAAATTCATGCTTAAAGTAAATTTCATATCCATATTCCAAGCTCTTTTCCATTTTTCCCATTCAACTTCACGTCCAATATTTTGGGCCAATTTTATTGTTGTTTTCTTTATCACTTCATGTTCCATCTCTCTTTCTAAATGCAATTATGTATATATTTTTGATGTTGTTTTCCTCTGTTTTAAATCAGTGTTTGTACACTACTTTTTAACTATAACAGTGTTGGAGGCAAAAGGCTTTTCCACACATTTAGTGTTTTGTTTCTGAGTTCCTAAGTAATTCTAAACAAGATATTCTGTCTTCTTGCAAGAACTGTGTCAAAAGTCAATTAAGATGACTGAGAACATGTGTTTGTTCACAGAAAGAATGATGCCTATGTTAGATGATCTGTTCCCTATTCCCCCGTCTCACAATTTATATAAAGCATAAACTGTCCCGTGCACATTTCTCTCTCTCCTGATGTTTCAGTAAAGCTTTGTTCATCTTCCTCAGACCACTGCAGCAGGGGTTGACAAGATGTTCCAAGAGTAATTATGTGTGTATGTGACTTCTTCCCAACCTGATTCAGGGTCCAATTTCACCTCCATGATTCTACCTGGGATACAAGGGTCGACTGGTATTTCAGTCATGCTTACAACAGTTCCTAAGGTAGCTTGCAAAAATAATATAAGAGTTTTAGGTGGGTGTCAATAGCCTCATAATGATGGTCTAGGAGACTACCAAGGGCAGCGGCTCATGGTTTAAAAAGTAAAGAGTATTAGAGTACTGACTGGAAGAGAATCCTTTAGGTCATCTGTTTAGTTCAACAAATATTTTTGTTGCCAGTACTGGTATAGGTTTTTAAGCAAAAAGCAACCAATGAGAGGGATGGAAAAGCAATTTACTGGGTTTCTATTTCCCTATGAAAATAACTATTTTGCAGCTCCCAGAAGCAGAAGTGGGGAAGATCTCTTTCTGCCTCAAAAATCCATTAATATCTAAAATAATTGTGCTGTTGAAGAATAAAAATGTGTGCAAAATCATTTACTCATTTGAAAATGCACAACTTTAAAGAAGCATATATTTTAAAAAATCTACACAAGATACATTTTAGTTTTAAAAAATCCTCAGTAAAAACACCTATAAAGAAAAGGTAGTTTGAAAAGAAAAACGGCACAAGATTGGAAGGGATGATATGAGACAATGGATGAAAATGACAGTGAGAGTCTGAGAAATCCAACAAAATGGACACTGATAGATTTTCACAGCTTTAGTGAGAGAATATGGAAGTCATTTATCACAGTCAACAGTCCTAAACTATCATTTGGAGCAGCCCCCTCCAGATTAACCTCATGTTTCTCTCCTTAAGCAAGGATGCACAGCTCATTTTCTCAGACATCAACATGAAATAAATCAACTACTAAGGTTTTTTAACTCTACTGACTTCAAACTGACCCAAAGTGCTGAGATTTTGAAGAGGCATCCCCTTCTTGATAAAATCCTTAAAAATTTCAGGTCACTCTTCTTTGTTTAGATGGTGGACACAGCCCCTCCATTTCAGGCACAACCACAGCTGCAAGCTATTCCAGCTGGTGATGGCTCTATTGAACCGCAAAGACGTAGGTCTAAAATCACTGCTCATACAAATTAGAACATCTATTTGTTCCTTTCATAGGAAATCTAACCTTTCTTTCTGTCTTAGAGTAGTGTGTAAAGTAATTAAGCAGGTCACTGAATTTCATAAATTGACTCTTCTACAATTTAATTAAGAGTTTTGACAGTGAGTTACAACAGTCATTAATTCATGTTATATTCTTATTACACTTCACTGGAAGAGCATGCATTATAGACTGAGTTCTATTATTTACACAGCACTTTTCACAAGAAAATCTTCATTGTTTCCTTGTTTTTACTACAATGATAGGACGTAGAAAGATCACCCCGTGAGTAATGAGGACGGACTGAACGAAGATCACAAATCAGCAAGACTTTGGATTCAAATCTAAGACACTACTCTTCTCTCTCAAATCAGGGTATTAAGAGAGTATTTTTCCTCAACTTTGAGGCCATTTTCTTACTTTTTTTTAGATGGCTATTTTTCCAAAAGAGAAACAAAAAATAATACATAATGGAAATAGGTGCTGGGTAATGGTTACTGGTAAAAATTCATTTTTAAACAATAAAACAAAAACATTGTAACAGCAATAATTCCCTTAAAAAGACTACTGTCCATGCTTTGTTTTTCCAGACCACAAAAGATTCAAGTACCTGTAGTCGCAGACGGATCTTCTTTTCTTCATCTAATTCTGAGAGCAATTGTTTAATCTCTTTTCTAGGAAAAAAAATACAGAAATGATTGTATTACTTTATCACATGTATTATTTAACTATTTCTAGTAGAAATTCACTATTTCTGTGAGTCTGGTACCACCTAAAATCCAACAAATAATCAAATTCTGTCAAGGCACATGTAATATGAGACCATGACCTGATGTTTTAAATATTGAAAAGCCAAACACAGCCATAAGTCTCTCCAATTCCAACCAGCACTAAGGGACAGTTAGTATACCTGTTTTGCCCTGCTGTTTCTCAAATTTCAATCATTCCACCAAGCTACTATTTGTTCTCTGTGTGGGTGGATCACACTGTTCAAGCACCTGTATATTTGTTGTCCATCCCTGTGGGGTAAACAGGGATGTGGGGAGGAACAGCACAAGAGATACTGTTAATCTTTCCAACAGGCCTAGGACCCAGGTTGACAGATGCTCCTCACATTTTGCACAGACACATAAACAAATCGGCAGCTGCATTTACAATTAATAAACTAAATCCTAGAAGACTAGATAACTCATCTCCAGGCAGGTTACCTTGTTTTATAATTTTTGGTAATTTTGTCAAGTAGCATGCATACACTCTAGTGCTTTTGAACATTTCAAAAGTAAATGGGTTGGATTTGATGGTCCTTGTGGTCTCTTCCAGCTCTATGATTCTATGATTTACCAGGGTGCTCTAGATTTTTACTTCCAGCTGCATTTCCAGGTCGTGTACTGGAACAGTGTCTGCCAATTTCCAAAGTATCTCCATCTGACAGAAGGGAGTATAGTGTGAGGGGCTGCAACAGCAAAGAAGGCTGCCCAGAAGCTCCAAAATGAACGCAGAAGATCTGCATTGTTTATTCTTCAGTTGCCTATCCATATCTAGAATAAATCTTATTCAAAGGCATAACCACGTTAGCCTGTATCGGTATACAAAAAAGGTCTTGTAACAACGTTGAGACTAACTGGTAGAGAAGGGAAGAAACTGGTAGGGTAAGCTTTCATAGAATCAGTCTAGTTCATCAGACAAAGAATAACCCACTAAGGAAAACATTATACATTGTTATACTGCGATTTCAACAAGAAGGTTGCAACAGAGACATCTGTTTAATTAGGGATCATAGAGAGAGCTGGACAGATAGATACTGCTTGAAATTCAAGGTTCAAGAACTTCCTTCTCTCTGCTGAGGAAGACTAGTCTGGGTCCCTTTCTCTAGCCTTTCTACAGCAGCAAACATTTTTTTATTCAGGCAGACCTTAAGCAAGTTGACCTTGTTTGCTGTGGAAACAGCTTTTAATCAGGCAGGTGTTGGATTTTTCTTTTACATGTTTCTGTTTTTAATTCATTTTATGTTTTAATTCTAGTTAAACTATTTAGTGCAAACTACCTTGAATCCCATTCACAACAGAAAGGTCGGATATGAATAAAATGAATGAATGTGCCTGTCTTACCATGGTAGGCTATGTCAAAAAAATGGAAATGTCTCTTTTTTTCAGCTATGGAAAAAAGGAGTGCTAGCATGGTATAGTGGTCTGAGTTTCAGACTAGGACTGTGGGAGACCAGGGTTTGAATCCTTGCCTGGTCATTGGGTGATCTTCAACAAGTTACATCCTCTTGAGTTCAGAGGAAGGCAACATCAAACCCTCTCTGAACAAAGTTTGCCAGGAAAATCCTGCAATAGGTTTGCCTTACAGTCACCATAAGTCAAAAACAATTTGAAGGCATACAACAACAGCACCAATTCTGTAATTAATTTTTAAAATTTTGAAAATAGAGATTTTCAGCAGCAGAAAAATCCTTTATTATCAATTGTGAATGGATATTCGGCCTAAAATAACAGCTTCATGAGAAATTGTACCATTATGAAATGGGATGATTCTTGTGTTTTCAAAGGAGTTTGGAAGATTTAACAGCAATCCTCCAGGTAAACATGAATGCATGGCAAGTGAAAATCTTTTATTTTAACGAAGCTATGGAAGGGAACTTCTCAATCAAGTGTGCATGTTCATGTAGCAAAAGCAGCTGCACCCAAGTACAAAAGAGAAAAACAGGCAGAACCAGGGATTGCTTTGGTTTACAGAGGAACAAACCCCCTGTCCCATCCTCCCCAAAACTTAGTCTCTGGAGAAGATGCCAAAACACAACCCAAAGAAAGCTGGGCACATTCAGAGGGACCAGAATGCTAAGAAAGTAGGACTAAATGGAGTGGCTGTAAAAAAAATGGTATAGAGAGAACCATCACATGATTTTCTCGTTCATATCACATGGTTAAAACCCCTCTCCCCAGGGACAGGAGTGAAAACTCTCCTTATAAACCAATAGAGATTTTAATATAACTGGGATTAGTCACTCCACCCACTAAAAATAATCTTAATGAGAAGCAGAAAAGGGAAGAATTACTGCTTCTTTTGACTCTTTTGTTAGCGTGAAGCATTTAAAATATAACCCCAATAGTGAAAATTCTAAAATAAATGCACTTCATTGTTCACATTACAGTTTAGAATGGGGCTGTGTCTCAAACAGAATGGCTGATGACAGCCCTTCAATGTAACTCACACTGAATCCAGCAGGTCTCACAGTTGTTTACAACTCTGCAGTGTTGTATAAAGCAATTACAGGTTGAGAGTGGGGCTGAATTTGAAAGCGTGGCTTGCAACAACCTTGCCATATTATCCATTTCTTTTACAGCCACAGTCCAGGTTGGGTTGAGAGAGAAGTAATACAGCAGCCCTGCAGTGCAGTTCACTGTTAATAACCCTACTGCTCAAAGAGATGATCTTATAGCTGCCCTGCAATGTATACCACTGCAGGTCAGAGGCAGGTCCAAGACTATTTGGATAACATTTCAAGTTGCAGCCAAGTTCAGTCTACTAAAATTGCCCCCTTAAACCTCCTTCTAGATCAGGTTACACATTCAGTTTTATGTTCCACTGATCTGTATACATACTGGTCTGACTTTCAAATGTTAAAAAAAGCTTTTAAAAATCTGCACATAACAAATTCCTGTCATTAAAACTTTTATTTTCTTCAGTCCTTTATATAGGAGCTCAAGTAGCACATCCATGCCAAAAACCACTGTCATTATTTACTGTGGAGTCCCACTTGTATAGATCTACTATAGGACTTGTATTATGTTTTCCTAGATTTTCAGTTTTCTCTAAATCTTTCATAATACATTGCAAGAAAAAAGAGCAGAGAAATACACGTATAAATGGACAAAACAAGACATTCACATTTTCATAAATGGAAAGAGGCAGCCCACACAACCATAGCAATAAAAGGTAATAGAGTTATTAATGCTCACTTCTGTTGATCTTTCATAGTTTCAATGATAGTTCGAAGCTCCTTGACTTGTGTCCTCAGCTCTTCCAATGCTGCCGCTTCACCTTGGTTAGAGTGATCAGTCTTTGGTTTTCCTTCAGAACTGAACAAAGATGGGGAATTTGACCTATGACCTGTTGTTCCTGCTGCAGTTGGATGAAGTGCAGATGAAGATGATAATGAAGATGGAAGATTACTTCCACTTGTTAAGCCTCCTGGCTTGGCAGGCAATGTAGCTTTGTTATCAGATACCTACAAGGAAAAAATGACACCAAAATCACACACAACCATTAGAATACTCATAATAAAAAGTTCACATTTCTCAGCTATGGTTTTTTTCCTCTGTTCATCAGCAACACTGAAGGAGTACCATTCAGATCCTTCATACAGTTGGCTGTGCAACAAACAGAACAAGTTTCTATGGCAAATCAAACCCAACTTTCAAAAGTGATTTTAACATGAAGCTGATGAAAGTCTACCAAGAATACCTACAAAAATACTCTGAACATATTTCATTCTGAATTGTTCTTACTGACAATAAAGAATGTCAGTAAAAGAATGGGAAATATGTTCTTCAAAAAAGAACTCCACCCCCCAAGACTACAGGGCATGTAAGAAAAAAACAAAAAATAGTAGGTAAGACTTTTGTAATTTGTAAGGAATCAAAATGAAGTGACAATACTTGGTTGTTGTTTTTTAATGCAAGTAAATGTAACTAAACAATTTCTCTCTAAGTTCTAAAGATAAGCTCTAAAACCATGATAATGAAATATTACTATTAGAGGGGAATAGACCACTACTCAGTGGTACAGAGCACACTATGTGAGCTGATAAGATAGTAATAATCAAATATCTGAAGGTCTGTCACATGGAAAAGGGAGCAAGTTTGCTTCTGAGAGAAGGCTCTCAAATTACAAGAAAGGGATCCCAACTAAAGTTTAGGAAGAACTTATTGATGGTAAAAGCCATCTGACAGTGCTACAGACCATTCTGGAAGGTACTGCATGCTCCTTCACTGGAAGATTTTAAACAGAGGTTGCATGGCCATCTGTCAGGGAATTCCTGTGTTGGAAGGAGTTTGGACTAGATGGCCTTTGGGACCCCTTTCAACCTATAATTGCTTATTCTGAGTTTCAGTCCCCACCATCTCCATTTTAATACCCATAGCTGATGTTAAAAACCTCTGCCTGGGAACTTGCAATGGACATTGAATCTGTAGAAAGAAAAGAATTATTTTCTTATTGTCTCAGTTACATGGCTATGAATAATTTAAGGTGAAAGGAAAGGACACTTCTAATGAAAACAAGGGAATTGAAACATCTACTTGTAAACTATGCCTCTAGTATATAATGTGCAACATTCTGTGCAAGACTACAATCCTATACTGAATGACCTATGAGAGAGAGATATATATATAGGACTGCATACTAAAATTCTCAAATAAGCAAGAATAAATGCCCCCCACAAATAAAGCAGCTTTGTGTCTTAGATATTTTAGAAGAGAGTTTCCTTTGCTATATAGAATTACATTTTTACAGAAGCAACACACTAGACATAAAACCTAAATTTGAAAAATGGAAAACTCAACTGAAACTCATGCTTAGACATCAAATTATCTGGACAAGTCACTATGTACTGGTTCAGACCTCTGACTATCCCTTCATTATTCTCACAGGATTTCATAAACTCATGTCATGCTGCAGGCCTTAAGCCTCAGGAAACCTTTACTCTCATTCGTTTCAGCTAATTTTCTAAGTCAGGAAAAGAAAGCAGTAGCGCTCCAGATGTTGCTGTAACTTTTGCCATCTCCTCTTTGCCTATGCTGACTAGGGTGCTCAGAATTGAAGGCTAGCAACATGGGGGCAACATACTCCCCACCCATTTTTAAACATTCCTTATGCAAAACATTTCTATTGACCCTTGGCCTACATGATAGTCTGTCATTTGTGTAATTTTAGATGCTGACATATTCCACTCTTTTTATTATGATGCAAGGTCATTGTCTTGAAGTAGCATCTCATATTACTCATTTTGGAGAAGGCTATTCCATTTTATATTATCAAACATTAGAAAACAGAATATCCCATAATAAATAAGTATAATTCTTATTTTGACTACTGTACATTTTTAAAAAATATTTGTAAGATAGTGAAGCACATAGGAGGCTTTTTGTATGTGCGTGTCTTGCACACACACAAAAGCATGAGTAAACAATATGTACATGGGCGGCAGCAGGATTGTGGAAATCAGGCAATCATGTGGTTCTACTCTGTTGTGGAGTACAGGAACTAGATGGTACAACTATTGCTTGATGCACATGCTACATTTAAAATCAAGTATCCCGCTGCCATGATGCTCAGGACTAGGAGTACTGGCCTTCACTATTGCTTTAAATGGACTATGTAACTTACTAGTGATATTGTAACAGTCTTGGCTTTCTTTAATGGCTCAGCTGCTTTGGGTGGAAGGGAAAGATGTTCTTCCTTCTCATCTTCAGGACTTGGCGAATCAAAAAAATCAGGACTTGAAAGTGAAGACTGTGGAAACACAAGAATCGTTTATTTCTACAAATATTTAAAAACAACAAATTTATTGATAATGTACACATTATCAAATTATGATATTCCCCCTCACTGCAAGCTTATATCAATAGTTGCTGAATATCACACATCATTTTGAAGCAGATATAGGCAAGACTTCACAGAACAGGTGCTCAGCTACAACCCCCTATCTCAGTGTTGCTTGTGATCTACTGCCTGCTAGGAAGCTGACAGGAATGCTTTTAAAAGTTGAGGGAGGAATGGGGAGAAGACAGAAGAACATTCTCACAGACTGCAGCAAATAAAGGCAAATGGTCTGGAATATTGTACTCCAGGCTACACTTGCAGGTGCAGAATGTATGAAGCCTTAGGTAGAAGATTTAGAGTTCATTCTTATGCATGTTTATGCAAGAAGTAGGTCCCAGTGAGTTCAGTGTGACTTGCTCTGAGGTGTTATATGACTGCAGCAAACTTTCATTATTTAAACTTTCCAAACTAAGATTGAAGAACTACAAATGCAATGCTTTTAAAAGTTACCTAAAACATTACTTACTCTGGAATATCCCAGAGTAGCGGTTCAATGTGCATGTGTGGCAGCCCTCCCAATTTTGGTATCTTCTAATTATATTGCACATTTTTATCAACCTCTGGACATGCTGGCTAGGTAAGAAAGAGAAAGTAATTCAGCACATCTAGACAGTGCCAGGTCAGGACAGCTGCTGTACAGTATGAAGGCTAGCTGTAGACTTACAGGCAGTATTCCAAGAAGGCCAAGTATCTTCAGTGCTGGATTAAATAGGGCTACTATTTTGTGAAAGTGCTGCTTACAGCTTTCAAAATAGCTCAGTCTGGCGTACTGTGGGCAGGTTCAAAGAACTAGACCCTGATGCTGGACAATAACACTGATATGAACTAGGAATTTCCTTAATAAGATGGAAGTGAAAATTCTTGTGTAGGTTATCTACAGAATGGGAAATATATTTCCTAAATAGGAAGTAATTCAGCAAAGTTTTTTGGGGTGCGGGAGGCCTTTTACGTTAGAGGAGATATACAGATCTGCATCAACTTGAAAACATTTACTTCTCTCCCAGAAAGTAATTGTAATAGATGCCAATCAGCTCAGATAGTCACAGACTTTCCTGTTCTGGAAGGATAATCATAATTATTAAATCAAGATCATCTTCAAACACAACATCAAAGTATTTTCACTAAGCCAATCTTTTTAGTTCTGCACATAACAAGGAAGCTTTCAATGACTTCTAAGGACCACAGAGGACACCAATGTAGAGACAGAGGAAACTGCTTTATACAAAGTCAGACTGCTCGTCTAATTAATGAGTATAGATTACACTGAATGGCAGCAGTCTTACTGGCAGCAGACCTCTTCCAGCTCTATCCAGAGATGCCAAGAACTGACCCTGATATTTCTGCACACAAAGCAAGGACCTATGAATCCTTCCCATGGATACATTAGCATCCCTGTGCTTGCCTGAAAGCAGCTCAGTTTTTTGTGTGGCCTGCATACAAACACACGAAAAACACTTTTATCTTCTACCACCGACTTGAAACTGTTCCCTTTCATGCCCCTTCTGTAAAGGCCCAATGACTTCTCTCTGGTGATTGAAAAAGCAAGCAATGCTTTACTTCTCATGTACAGTTTCTGATCCCAGGATTTGAAATCCCAACATCCTTAGCGGGAAAATTAAGCAATTTCCATTCACTTTCCATCCACTGATGGAAAGTTTCCATCTACTGATGGAAAGCTGATATGATCCTGATACAAGAAAAGGTGCTCGATCATAGCTCATTTGTTAATTCAGATGACTGAACTGATAATGAAAGGACATTTAAAAAAACATACAGTTCTTTGGGAGTACTTACAGATGTGAATGACTGTGAAGGAGGTCTTCTGCCGGTAGCTTTTGGTCTGGTAGTTGTTGGGTGGCTAAGTTTCTCAGCAACTGGTATTACGGAATCAAACCCTTCCAGATCTTAAAAATATTCAAGGAAGGGGAACGGGATTATAATTTCGATAAACCACTTAAAATGATGCATTGCTGTAGAATATTACATTATGGGATTTCCATGTCACCAAATGAAGAATAGTTTTATCCACAGTTATTTATTAAATGAGCACTTATTTTTGTGTGCTTATTTTATTAAAAAAACACTCAGCCCATTGCACAATGCATATAAAAAGGAATACAACAAATATATTCACAACTGGTTAAGTTAAAAGTATTTTATTTGCTGTAGCTGAGTCGTCCTTTATTGGCATGGGCTGGAATGAATGAGTTCCCTTCCAGCTTGATGATTTCTATATCTCACTGATTAAGATAACTATTTAAGATATTTTATTTAGATATTTTAAAAGTTATTAAAAGGTGTAAAATAAGAGTGAAGCAACCTTATGCACCTTTGCTTGATCTTCAGCCTTACACACCTTTGCTTTATTTGCTTTATTTCCAACTAGACTTTAAAAAGTAAGGGCCATGATCAGTCAGAAATGGTATATATGCAGCACTGCACTTAAAACTAGCAACTGATCTAACCGCATTTTCAGAAACAGTGATAAGAAAGGTACTTTGCCACAACTGAAAAAGTCAAGTTGAACATGACACCTAATAAAAAAAATCTTTAGCCTCTTGTGCATTATGAATTTTAAAAACACAGGAGACCAAAAGCATTATGGCATTTTCCAAAGTGATGCTGCTATCTCAAGTGTGTAGTACTTAAGAAATCTGCTTTCTTAACTGTTTCCCAAGCAAATGATACCTTTTGCTTTAATCTTTCCTGTAGGTCTAGCAGGGTGCAAGCTGTCCTTACCAGAGTGAAATGTTAGACATGCTGTCACTAAATATTTGGCACTGAAGAGTATGAGGTTGGAAGCTGATCCAAGCAAAGGTAAGGTGATGCAATAATTCAGTGAGGCATAGCCTCTTGCCTGACTTGTGCGGCATAGCAAACCAATGTAAATTTATTGTCTGAAGATCAAATGATTCATTCCAGAAGCATAAGTGAAAGAATTTTGTTTTAGTATCCTCCCACTCAATTTGCCAGCTAAACGGAAGGGGTCATGATGAGCTAAGGAGGCCTTTCTCATATTACAGAGTGACACCAGCTTGACTCAAATCTGTTGCCTTTCTCCCTCCCAGCTTCTACTGTGTTCCTCCCTCCCTCCTAATAGATTGAAGGGGAAGGGTAATGATTAGCTCATTATCAATTGGATCCAGAACTACACACATAATGGGACTTTCCTCCTGCTTGCTTTTCACAGGAAAAGCCTTTTCAACTGGAGAGAAATCCCTGAGATACTCTGTACAAACTGCAACTGATTATCCTACATGAACGTGTCCATTTCACCAATCTTCAGGAGAGGCTTTCTGGAGGGCTCAGGTTGCTGTGGGGATGAAAAGCGTTCTTGTGCATGTCCCTTGTGCATCAGATTTCCATTCACACAACTATGGGTCCACGCCATAACCTTTTAAAAAACTGTCTTACTATCTACCAAAAAACATTTACCAAATAATTCACTGTAGGAAGCAGACTGGAAAATACTCAGTGACAAGATAATTATTAAGCACCAGTTTATCTATGTATCACGGTATTTTTATCCATCATTCCTATTAATACTTTTTTAAAGAGTAAGTACATAATCTGCTTTGGAATGGAGCAATCAAATTACATCAACATGGACAAAACTAAGGACATGGAAGTCACACCTGTGAAAAGGTCACGAAGTTCACATCCTCTGTCCTTATATGCTGACAACATTTGAAGGTTAAGTTCTAATTGCACGTTTTCTCAGCATGGTTTTATAACCTCTTCTTAAATTGATGACCTAACCTATTCTGCATACCTCATTTTTAGAACAACCAAAAACAACAAACCCAAATTAAGTTTGATAATGACAAAGGTTTCCAATACTAGCACAAGAGAATTATATATTATGTCCTGTACAACATTTACTACTGTAACAGTGCTCAAAAGGGGTTTGTATATTTAAAAAAAAAAAGGTGGGGAACAAAATGCAAAAGAGATAGTCATAGTGATGGCTGGGGGATTCAAAGTGGACTAGAATTTGAACTTTACCTGTTCAAAAAGCCCTGTCTCATTTCAAGTGGAGTCTAGACTCCGTCTTAGTCTGTCTTAAATGTTAGTTGCCCTTTGGGCTTGCCACAAGTCAGCTCTCACTTTTCTGTTCCTTCCTTTTGTGAAGGCAGAGCTTGAGTGGGCTCTCCTAAGCTATGTAGGATATGTAGGATACTCCTCAAAGGCAGCTCTTTCCTGTAGGATGCTGCATTTGGAGGCCTGGGTTTCTTCAAACTAATAATGTAAACCCATCCAATTTTTAAAAGGTGCTGTTTATATCATCCTGTGGTTCCTTTCCTGTGCAATGCTACAGGCTAACTGTTCTAGCCTTCCCAGATCCCCATTAACAAACTCGGAATGGACTATATACACTTAGACCACGACACTTTAACAAACCTGGCATGGATCAAAGAATGGATGTACCACAAACTTTACATCCTCTTTTCCCCCAGATTAAAAACAAAAACAAAAAACAAAAAACAGAAACATAACTGCCAACTTAAAAGATCTGAACAACAACGAACATCTACAGCTATAAGATATAGTATAACTTACACAGGAAACAAAAAGCACATAAATCGAACATAAAAAGAAATATCTTGGCTGATGCAAGGTTTATACAGTTGGCCCTCCACATTCACTAGGACTACAGGTGCAGGACCCTTGCAAAAGTGGAAAAATCACAAATATTAAAATGTGTGTGTGTCTGTGGGAAGGAGGCCAAGGCACGGTGGGGAGAGTGGGCACCCAAGATCCCAGCCAGGTCAGGGAAAGGAGAGGGGTCAGCATGGTAGCCCTATATCTCCTCTCTCCTGCCCATATCCTTCCTTGGGTGTGGCAGGGACATCAGGAGAGGGCTTATGGTGCTGATAAACTTGCTAGGAGACATTCTTAGGTGGCCAGGCAACAGCTGTTGGTGGAGGAGGAGAACCAGAGGAGAGTTTTTAAAGGGATGTGTGACCTGATCAGAGCTGCCAAGAGGGAAGTTTACCCTGGAAAAGAAGAACCTCAGGAGGACAAGGGTTGGACAAGCTTGCCAATCTGTGAAAGTGAAACCTGCAAATGTGGAGGGCTGACTGTAAAATATGATCACTGAGATAGCTTGGAGCATGATAGTTTAAAATTTGCTGGGTAATGCTGAGTGCATCTTTGAAGCACATGGGCTTGCTGGAGTTGGACCAGCAGGACCATTGGATGGAAAAGCATTGTCACTTTGTGCAAAATCATCAAACACATCATGTCTTTCACGGGTGCTGTAAATGGGTTTGTTTTGATGAACATCTCTTGCTACTTTATGGGTGCTCCTTTATGCAGTGACTGTTGTACTCCTTAACACTATGTTTTGCTATGGTACGGGAAAGAAAAGAACAGGGAGCTTGTTCTGAGGTTGGAAGTCATTTAGCAGGCACTATGTCCTCCACTCTGAATAGCAAGTAAATATTACTTCTTTGGCTTCCCTGTGCTTATCAGCATACTGTTTCATTGTGAACTCTGTTTTGTCATTATGCTGCTGACTAGGAAATCAATACTGTACCTGTCTATCAGACATTACACTGGGGATCATGGGGTGTATAGCATTTGTCTCCTCTTCTGTCAGGAAACCATGTTTCCAGCAAAAGTCAGGTCTTCTGATTTCTGTGGTGTGCAAACTGGCATGGGAGACCATACATTACTCACTTGGATTCCTCACCATTTGAAATCTCTTTTGAACACTTGAAGCCACAAAACAAAGGTTTTTCAAAGGGAGCAATCAGGAGGGGCAGGATCTGCACATCACAAAAGAGGACTGTCTATTCTAGAGTCACTAGTACAGCCCCACCAGTTATTACCAATATCAAATTGGTCCACTGAAAAGCTGTTGGAGAACAGTTCTTCAGAGAAAATGATGACATCAAGTTTTCCACAATCAGACCTTGCTGCATCTATAGGTAGCAAAGAACTGTAGTGTATATTTAGATATCTTTCATGAGATGCCCCTATCTATCTATCTATCTATCTATCTATCTATCTATCTATCTATCTATCTATCTATCTATCCATCCATCCATCCATCCATCCATCCATCCATCCATCCATCCATCCATCTATCTATCTATCCATCCATCCACCCACCCACCCCCCTGCCCACCACAACCACTTCCTGCACAAAGAGGCCATGCTGCCTCTTCCTTTTTAAAGGCATTCTCTGTTTGAATATCTGTCTGTTCAATTGGTTTAAAGATTAAAAAAAATGAGTGTAGAGAAGGGAGACTACTACTCTGGAGGGCCTGGCCCATTTAGGTTCCAGCCAAACTAGGTTGAATGATTTACTGTGGTAAAACAAAGCCACTGATGATATAAAAAACACAGCTTCATTGATAGTCAGTAGATGGTGAATGGACACAGTAATGGAAACAAAATTAAGGGCAGTTCTCTTATCTTCCCCCAGATGAAATATATCTGGTCATTGGTTATATGGAATTGCCTCATGCTCCTAGGCTATTACTTCTCCCAATTGTGCAACCAGTTCTCTTCTCTGGAGGAATGAGATAAAGAAATACCTACACTAGTGGGGAATATAAATCCCCCCTCCCAGAGTTTGCGTTCTAGAAGCTATAGTGAAGCCTACAGAGTGGGATGGGGAGACTTTACTCCTTTCTCTAATCAAAGGTACTGGGAGAAAGTCATTTCTGTATTCTCAGGGAAAATGATGTTGTTATCTGTAGGAAGGCTGGCACAGCCTTGCACTACCTGCAAATATATTTAGGTTATGCGGTCTGCCTCTTGCATGGTCTACAAGGGGAGACCCAGGCACAAAAGAAAAAGACCTGCTAAATTAACATATACCCATTACAGGATCTTTGAATGAAGAGGAGCAGTAAGAATCAAATTTTACTTCCATCAGACACCTAAACCAAGCATCATGCCAACGGAAATCATCTAGTCCCACCACAGTGAACCTTTCTTCCACAAAACCCCTGCAGCACTTTGCAGTTCCTGAAAACCTGCAGTAGTAGGTTTTCCAGGCCTTTGGAGCAAGTTTTGAGAATGCACAGGGGGCTGCTAGTAGGTAAGAGTACTGCTTCCCTTGTAATTCTGTTGACAGAAACAGCTTTTTCAGTATACCCTTCTGGATTTTGGCCATAGACATTTTCTTCACTACGTCATGTGTGATTTGGAGGGACTAAAGGCAAACTGAAGAAGAAAAGAGCAATGCTGGATGGATAAAAAACATAGTATGATTTCTTGAATTCCCATGCTCAAACTTTCTATCATGCATTTATTTATTTATGGTATTTGTTTATTGTCTCTCAGTCCACCAGGTCTCCCTAGTAATGTACGAGTTAAATATTTAAAACACTAAATGCATAACTAAAACCCATTAAAAGACTAAAATTTCTATTAAACTTAGTTCTAAAACCACAGGTAAGTAAAAAAAAAACAGTGTAAAAGGCAGCTAAAATGAATTATAGCAGCCACACAAAGGCCAAGCAAAACAGTACAATCTTCACTGCCTGCCACAAATTCAGAAGGGATGCAGGCACCTTGACCTCCTTTGGGAAGGAGTTCCACAGAGATCCTATCATATGTACCCACCAAACTAGTATCTCGGGGTGGTGGGACACACAACAGGATCTGTTTTGATGATATCAAATTTCAGGCAGGATCATATGAGATGAACCCATCTTTCAGATGTCAGGCCCCAAGCCATTCAACACTTTATATGTCAAGACCAGCCTTGAATTGATTTTGGAAGCAAACTGGAAGCCAATGTACTTCATGTAAGCCTGATAAATATGGTCTCTAAAAAACATATTTGACAATAGTCTGGGCAACTTCATGTTCCAAGCATTTTTCAAGGGCAGTCCCACATACCGCACATTACAGTAGTTTAATTGGGATGTACTTAACACATAGAGGATCTGCCTTTACTAGGAAAGGACACAGCTGGCACATGAAAAAAAGCTGAGCAAAGCTATTCCTGGCCCTAGCAGCTACTTGGCCTTCCATGCAAAGCACTAGGTCCAAGTGAACCTCCAAGCTACAAACCTAATTTTTCAGAGACTGTGCAACCGTATCTAGAACAATTTGTAATCACAATCCCAGGCTAGCTTTCCTCCTGACCAACAGAACTTCCATTTGATCTGAAATGACTGCCAATTTATTCACTCACATTCAATGTTTCACAGCATTCAGGATTTCCACAATCCTCTTACTGGGACTACTATGGATTAGTAGTTAAGATGTGCACCATCATCCAGAAAATTGTAATTACAAAAGGTTTTTTAAACCAAATTTTGAAATTCCCAGGTGTTCACAATAATGAAAGTGTCTATGTTGGTACTGACAACTATAACTAGCCATACGTACTCATACGTACTCCTAACCAATTATTTGATTTGCGTATTATGGTTTATTTGAAAACATGAACCTGCACCTGGCCACAAACTGTTTTACTATTCAGCAACAATTTGAAACCATAATATGTTACTAGCTTACAAATCCTGGTTTTAACAATAGCTTCTATTTTCATCTGCATCCAACAGATATCCTTTAGCATATTTGATGGCAAAGCAAATATACTCAATTTTAAAATAAATTCTCAGTATTATTGCCTTTTTTTCTGAGTACCTAGAATTCATGATCATGAAAGCACAGTCTAGGCCATCTCTGCATGATGGGGCTTGCCACTTTGGGGACAGGATGGCAGTGGTTGTGTGGTTGTGATTCCACACAACGCTGTTGCCAGCCCGCTGCCATCCTGTCCTCAAGTGCTGCACTCATATGGTATTCACAAAACAGAAAAATTCTGTTTTGCACCTATGATTGCACGGCACTCCCATGCTTATCAGATGGGCAGGGAAGCATGATGGCGACACTTTCTTCCATAGCACAGCATGGGAAATGCCTGTCTATGCTGTAGAAGGAAGAAGTGGGGCCATCGTGCTGTCTTCCACAGGAAGCAGGTAAGGCACAGAAGGGAGTGTTCCTCTCATGTTCCCTTCCCTGCCGGAACAGGACAACATGTGAGGACATCATCGTGTAGAAATGCCCCTAGACTTATGTACTCATAACTGATTCATATTCATAATCCCTATATTTCAACAGGGTAAGGAATATGTAGGGACTGCAAAATTCCCACAATTCAGCTGCTGTGAACAATGGGTGTCTGTTCACTGTTAATTGAGACACAGCAGACTAATATTTCCACCCCAATTTACTGTGAGGGGGGATTGGGATGTAGATCCTGCTTCTGACTGTCACACCAGAGATTTCTCACAGGAGGAAGGTGGAAGTATCAGTCTGCTACATCCCAATTAAAAGAAGAACATAACCCTGTCACTTGTAGCAGCTCCTTCCCAGTAAGTCAGGATTGGGAAGGATTGGGCCAGAAGATGCTACTTACCTCTGCAACTAAAGTAGTTATATATCTAAGTAGCGCATATAGAATTCTGGACATATTTTCAACAAGTGCTTGTAAGGAAAGAGCAAAACAGTACCATCAAGCTATTTCCCATTATTCCCTAACTCAGTAGACATATTTCATTTTTGTTTTATTTTATTTGAGGTCGTTTCTACACCTTACCCTTTTCCGACATCATCCTGGCATCATCCCAATATTGCTTTTGCCGGGACGGGAGCATGTTCCCAACACTCGCTTCTGCACCTGGCCAGCTGCCTGTGGATGGGAGTGTTAGTGACATGTGTCTTCCTTCTGTGGTCCAGCCAGCCTCCTTCTTGTGCTGCACCGGGGAAGGAAGTGCCCACATCGCGCTTCTGCCCATTTCACATGGCCGCCAGTGATGCGAGTGTCATACAATCGCGGGCCGTTAACAGATTTTTTCCCCATTAATGGAGTAACCCACAACTGCAATGGGTGGGGATGCAATGGCAGCAGGATCGTGATGACGCTGTGCAAAAGCACGACTTGTGGACCACCAGCAATGCATCCCTATCACAGGACAGCCACATCATGTGGAAATGGCTTTACTCACTCATGATCTGTCAACCCAGTATCTCAACAAAATAAACTCTTTGCTGAAACGTTGAACTCTGCCTATTGCCAATTGTTTAATTGTTTAAAAATTCATGGCCTCAAAAGATTAGGTCATACATTTGATTAATTAACATCCTTTAACATTGATTTCAACCTTCAAGATGTTCCAATGCTAAATTAAAATGTTGCTGCCAAAGGTCACATTATTCCCACAGATGCCTTTAAAAAAAATTCATTTTAAAAAAGTATCTGTGCTCTGAATATAACCTACATGTCTAATTAACATTCGAGGCTGCCATTGTTCCATGGTTTTCTTGTTCTTGTCTGTTAATAGGATAACCTGCACAAAGCAGGGAATCCTTGCTTATGCATGGATAATTTCCCCTTCCACATAATACAAAGTCCTCAGCAGTATAGTACGCCTGTGAAATGCTATGTTGGTTCAAACTATATTTAGGTGCATATTAAAGACAGGCTTAAAGCGTCTTAAGAATGCTTTGGATATAATTTACCATATATACTTGTGTATAAATTGACCTCATGTATAAGTTGAGAGCAGATCTCAGGGCCAAAATTATGAATTTTGATATGACCCCTGGATAACTTGAGGGTCATTTCACAGAGAGGGGAAAGTGCCACTGCTGACACAGGGATCAGCTGCTCCAGCCACCATTTTCCCTCCTGGGCATTCAAAAGGCGTTTCACCACTCTACTCAGAGAAGGGATGTTCCTTTTTTTAAAAAAAATAAAAGTTAGGGTACAGTATTAACTGTTATCAAAAAAAGGAACCACCCCTTCTGTGAGTGGAGTGGTGAAAAGAGAGAGCTTAGTCCATCCAGAAAGAACCCAAAGGAAGCACTGCCCCCCTCTACTCTCTTGACCTCAGTGCCACTTCTAGACTTAATGATTTCCTGCGCAGGAAAACGGTGGTGGCACTTCTCCACAAAGAAGCACCAAGAGAATAGATGGAGTCAGTGCTTCTTTTAGGTCCTCCTGGGATGGACTAAACTCTTGCCTTTTGCCATTCTACTCAGAGAAGGGAATGTTTCTTTTTTTCATAAGAGTTAAGGCATGGTACTTACACTGACCTATGGATAAGTCAACCCAGGGTTTTTGGGTCAATTATTTTACTAATTTTCTTTAGACTTATACATGAATATATACAGTATGCTTGATGCTTTAAAAATGTATATCAAGCTTCAGGAGGACATCACATTTCATAATAAACACAAACATTGTATGCATAATTGATATGCATAAACCAATGAATGTTTTTCGCAGGCATTAACTTAATAATTATGCATTGACTCCATCCACCCAAACAACTTTATCTGTAACATCAAAAGGCCAAGAGAATGGTGCAGTACGTGCTGCTCTTTCTCAGGAAAAACAATGACAGGACAGACAGAAGGTGGAAAACAGCCTTACCATCATCGAGTGAAGAAGAATTACCCATGGTAAAGGGATGTAAATGGGGAAAGCTTGAAGAAATGTGAGTGGAAAGGAAAAGAAAGGCACCACTGGAAATGTAGAAAAAGAAGAGAAAAGGAAAAAAAAGTGTGAGGAGTAAAGGGAATATAGATTTCTGTAGACACACTTAACAATAAGACTAACAACCTTTCCCTAAGAAATAGGAGGATCTGTGAGCCACAGATAAAGCTAGGGAAATACCTTATGTGCTGGTACTTAAACAAATGTACAAACAACACACATTCAATCAAGCCTAGCCACCATTCACTGATTAAGTAATCCTACCCCATTAGATATAAATACCCTACGTCTTCATGCCAAGAAAATTACATCAAGCAAACACATCCTCTGGAGAGCCATGTTCACACACAAATGATGATGCTCCATTTCCAGTTGACATGATGTTAAACACAACATGTGCCTGTCCAACCTAATTCCAAACTAGGGTAATATAACACCCCCATCCCCACTACAATACAATGCACATATTTGATTCTGTTTTACAAAACAAGCTTCCAAATGGGTAGGATTTTCTGGACCAACCTTCACTCAATTTATGCTATAAGCAGAGCAACTGAAGGCCTATCCCTTCCTTGCTGCAGTCATCATTGTGTAAACAGCAGAGACAATTGTGTGAACGCTTGTCACCTCACATGCATTTCACTTTAATTCCATTTGCCCTTTGTCTGTCCTCAATCCATTTGTGTTCACAAATTTGAGTACTTCTCCATCCTCCATTACATTCACTGACACAACAGTTTAGTACCACTAACAATTAACTTAATTCTCTATTCCTTTTCTTCCTCTTCTAGCTATTTACAAAGCATCCTTAAATTAGTTGTGTTCTACCATGATAAGCAAGCTGCAGTGTGCTCTGACTTAATTCTGTTCATTTGTTAATGTGTGGCTGGGTGTTTCCTTAACGAATGTAAATATATAAAAACAAATAGACCGGGGCTTTGTCAAGCTCTATAATACAGAATTCATTTTGGTCTTTCAATTTCCAATTGTTAGGCGACTGGATTTGTCATGGCAAAGAGCATGCTGTTCTGATCTTCACTTATATTTAACAAAAATGTTGCAATATTTTGATTCAACTAGTTCACTCCAGCAGAACAAAAATACTTGTGAGTAACCACATTGTTGCATGTTAAGGTTTTCATGTTCTTCTCAGCTGTTATGTACAACGAAAGTAACCTCTGCTGCAAATGTAACAATTGATCCTTTTTTCCCTGTTTTAGTTATTTAGAAATTCACCCCTTTATCCACTGCTACTAGTAGGATCTCTCACTCTCTTCTCATTGTTAGAAGTTTATCCTTACAAGTAGTTCAATATGAAATCTCAGTTGTATAAGTAATTCTGTAAATAATAAATGGCTTACAAAAGCAGAGAATACTCTTCATCTTACTGGCAATTAATGCAAAGCAGAAAATACTAAGCGTTATTATCTATAAAAACACACTCAATATTTAAGCCCTGTACAAAATAAAATATGGCCATTTTAAAAATCATGTAATTTTGTAATTATTTATATTTTACTTTTTTAAAATGTGCACTATTTACTTATTATTCGTAATTCATTTGTTATATTTTCAGTGAAAGTTTTTGTGAAAAAAAAAGCATACTGCACTGAATGAACATCACTTTGCTAACCAATTTCTACTGAGAAGGAAAACATGTAAGGAACAGGTATAAAAAAGAAACCAAAGTCCAACATACTGGTAACCTCACTCTAAACATGTTTACTTGGAATTAAGTCTCACTGAATTCAGTAGGATTTATTTCCTAGTGAATATGATCAGGGATTCAACTTAATTATTAAAAACTTTGTTAACGTAACAGTTGCAAAATGAAATGCAAAACTGTCAAGACTGGAAAAAATGAAGATTAACTACTGCAGCTTAACATTTTACCAACATGTGCTCTGAAAAGAAACCACAACATAAAAATAACAGTGCATGCTACCAATGAAATGTAGTAATGCTTACAATTTAGGATACAAAGACTCTGCCTCTTACAAAAACACGTCTGCTGCAGCACAGTTGTTAGTCAACTGAGTGACTGAAGCAGATGACATTGGAATACGTCCATGTGAAAATGACGCTGGGTTTGCTTACAGATATGTGACCACAGTCAGAACACCTTACTTCTAGCAGAAGTCCACCGCCTCACCAACAGAGGATACCTTCCTTACGGACTGCGAATTTGCCAAAGAGGAAAATGTGATTGTACCTTTTGTTGTCTCCAAGTGAGTTACATAGTTAAATGTCAAGTGACTCAGAAAGTCTAATGAATTTCTTTTCAACTACAAGGATCTACAACTACTTTTCAAACAGCAGCAACTATTTCAGGTACTTAAAAACCCTAGCTATTAAAAACTCAAGTAACAGAATGATTTACACAACTGCACAAGAGATCACAAACATTTAAAGTATTTTCAACCCAATTATCTCTATTTTATATGAACGGTTGAAAACAATTTTCATTAAAGGTATCTACTAATTAGAGACGTCAGACATTATATGCTCTTATTAACACTGCAAAGTTAATAAGGGGTAGGTCAGGTATTTAAGGGGTAGGTCAGGTATAAAAAGCAGAACTTACCAATATCATTGCTTCTTTCCGCAGAGTCCTTTTCTAAGGTGCTGGACAATGTACAGCCCACTAGGTCAACTTTTGGGATATCACTCCTGCAGCCAGAAGCAAAAGAGATGTTCACTGGAATTCTTAATATGGTAAATTTTTGACTTGCACCTTGCAAACTGGAGGCAAGAAGCACTCCAAATGCAGAGTGTCTGAGTCACTCCTGACTGTCAGGCTGATGAGCCATCTCTTGTAAACCAACATGCTGCTCAGATTAACCTTATCTTGTTTCTCCTTTAACACCTGTCAAAAGGGCCTATTTTAGACATGCTAATGGCCTAAATAATTTCTCAAATTTAACTGCTCTTGAGCCGAACAAATTCAGAAAGGATACCTTCTGAAGAGCAATTTTAAAAATAATAATTTCCGACCTCAAAATCTTAATGATACAAAAGGCAGAATATATGGAGCGTCAAGCTTTATATAATGCAGTTTAAGCTCTTCCCAGTTCTGCTGCTGGCTGCAGCTTCTTCAACGTGATTGGTTTCCTCAGATTAGATTCTAATTACTGATGGTTTTTTTTACTGACAGATGGGTTTGTTTCCATTTGTAAGCTGGGATAAGCATGAAAAGGGGAATACATTTTTTTCAAAAGGAAAGGGAACAATAATAGAATACATGGTACATTATATGTCATGCACTCTAATTTTTTTCAACATACTTACTTCCAGAAATCATCCACCCATACGATTAAAAAAGACTGCTCTTTTTGTTTTTCCTGTGTACTTAGCCTTGTTTTTAACTCCAAAAATGCTAAGTGCCATAGTTCTCTAAAGCTTACTCAGTGTAAATAGATTATAGGTTGAACAGGCATGACACAGAGCTTTTGCACTCCTTCTCAGCTCAAGATTGAAAAGAGGGTCCTACAGCAGATACCGTATTTGCTGGCGTATAAGGCGCATCCATGTATAAGACACAGCCCATTTATACACTTTATACATATTATACATTATATATACATTATATCTTTATACATATAAGACACACTAGTGTATAAGACATACCCCATTTTCAAACAGTATTTTTTTGGGGGAAAAAGGAGTTTATATGCCAGCAAATACAGGACTATGCATCGTTCTTCTGGGGAGATGTGGAAGGTCCTCTGGTAATGGAAAAAAGAACAGCATTTGCCAGCCTGATACCTTCCACGTTTTGAACTCCAAATCCCAATAGCTCCAGCTTCCAATGTCAGAATTTCTGTAGGCTGTAGTTCAAAACATCTGGAGGGCACCAGGCTGAGGATGGCTGCATTGGAAGAAGTATGAGGTCTTGTGTTTTATGTCTTCTTATTCACTCTCTCTCTTTCAAAGCCAGTTTTCGACAGGCTGATCTACCTCTATCATTTAGTTCCTGTGTCTTCCTATAAAAATTATCAGTAGCAAAGCTGAGACAGCAGTTCTTTCACAGTGAGCTGAGAGGCAGGGGCAAGTTCAGTGCAATTCCACACTTCACAGAACTCGTTAGCACAAACAGTTTTGCCTCATCATTGTCACCACCGTCACCACCATCACCACCACTTCTTGAGACCTGAGTTCCTAACAGTTTCAGCCTCTGGCACCTATAATTGCTAGCAATTAAACAATAATCTCCTATCTTTACACTGTTGCTATAATTTATAATTATGTTGGCATCAAATATTTTTAAACACTTGACAGCAGAACTAGTGAAAATGACAGCGAGGATTTACTTATGGGTTGCATCAAACCAGGAACAGCAATCTTTTCCTAAAATATGTCGGCAGGCCTTAAATACGGTAAAATACCATGAAATGTAGCAAATGTTTGTCTAAGAATGGAACTGGGCCAAGATATTTTGCCTCATGTAGTACAGCACTACCCAGGACCAGCAAAGATATTTAGGACATGAGGGAAGGACTCTCACAAGCACTCCTGCCCACACTGGGAAATAACACCAAAACAAAACAGTTAAAATTTGCTGACCTTCCATGACCCCTTATGCCTTAGATGGCTACCTTATGCCATCTAACGGCAGGCTCAACTCTTCTGAGAATAAAAGTAGTACTGGATGAACCCCTGAACATTCAGTATTTCTCATATTTAATATTTCTCACTTTTAGTGTTTGAAGCCATCATATGCCTTTCTTATTTCTAGCACATTCTTACCCTTCCTTTTATTACTCTCTCATGCATTCCTAAACAATCAGGAGTTGCATATAGAGCATGATAATGAGATGTCTTATAGACAGTCACATTTTTACATATACAGTAATGATAAATTGCTCTGCCTCTGCTCAGATGTCAGAAGCAGAGGGGGAATGTATCCTTTTTTAGCAAAGCAATTTCACATACACTTCCTCTCACAGTGAAATGCAGCAAGACAGAGAGTCACCTAATCATAATCATAAAGTACTATAAAGGTTAATCTACAGTCTTTACAGTCAATAATGGAATACCACTCCTATGAAAGCACTTTACAAAACTGACCAATATCACTTTATAATACAGGTGTAAAAATGCAGTGGTGCCAACAGCTCACTAAAGGATTGCCTCCCAGACTTTTTTCTTCTCAAAACAGATTTTGAATTGGTAAAAAATAAATCAAGATATTTTATTTTTTGCTTATTCTATTTTAGGATTGCTATAATTGTTCATTATAGGCTACAATCCCACACTTATTTACCTGTGAGTAAGCCCACTGAAAACAATGGAACTTACCCCGGGTAGATTGGTCTGAGATTGCGCTGGTGAACATACAAGACTGTAGCATAAGTGCAATTTAAAATTTATCATACACCAATTTCTTTTTAAAGAACAGATCAATAAAATACCTTGTATGGGTCATAGGCACAATTGGTCTTTCTGGTCTTCTTGGAGGCAACGTACCAGGTCTGTTCAAGGAGTTTGTTTTTGGTGGTCGAGGTTTCTTCGGTGGTATAGCAGGAACAGAAGGCTTCTGTAAATCTAACAGTTTTTGCTCTTTGTCTGGTCTTTCTTCAAATCAATTTCCACCCAAAAGAATAAATACATTTTTAAGCAGAATAATCTGACCTACAAGAGCTGAAACTATTGGCAAAACCTAATAAAAGGACAGCCTTGCATCATCACTTAGGTCAACCACACAATTACTGTTTCACAATATTTATCTCTTTTTGCTACAAACCTAAACAGCAGCCTGACCTTCACTCTTAAATTAATGATTCCATAGTTGACTGTATGGAACAACGTGATTTAAAAATCATTTCAGTAACTTGTTTTCAGAAATGCTAGGAAAATTTCGTACAGGTCAAGGCTATTTTTACTATTTGAAATGCTTTGCGTTTAAAACACACAATTCTAGAACATTTATCAGAGAAGGGTCACTTTTGAGTTTCCCTTAACGTTTCTGTACCTCTTACAAGCACAGAAGGAGAATGAGCTAAGGAAGTCCATGGAACTCTTCTACAACTTCATTGCTAACTCTTAGAAGGGAAAAGACAAGCAGGTAAAAACATGACTGTCTCTGTCAGCCATGACATTTAATAAATCATAAGGTAGACCTCTCTTCTCCTATGCCTGGTCAAGAAGTAATTCAGGAGCCATGACATCATTTTCCTATTAACTTTTCTGTTCTGATTCTCTCAGCTTAAACATCAATGAGATATGCATAGGAAATGTATAACAGAACTTTAATTTTTTTCTAAATATGGTAATATGGATCCAAGTATACTTTTTCTTTTGGAAGTTCACTTCTTACCTTTCTCTTCTGTTCGATGAGGAAGACATTCTGGTCTCTCGGGAGGTACTTTTTTGATTTCATGCTTACGATCTGTAGTAGCTGCCAAAAATGGTAATGTGATTGTTTAGAAGGGAAATAAGAAAATTTGAGAAGATGCAGATGCAATTTATTTTTCAAATTGCTCCCCATTATAATGGACAAAGGTGGCTGAGGTATGTTCCTTCCTTCCTTCCTTCCTTCCTTCCTTCCTTCCTTCCTTCCTTCCTTCCTTCCTTTCTTTTTTTTACTGTTTGTATTGTTTACACAGAATGTTTCGCATTTGTGCACACAATATATTTAGGCACACACAAACATGGTGGCCCCCTATTGTTTCTACCCAGGTATACTTTGACTGAGGCAAGGCAGTTCACTGTGGACATGGTAATCAAACCAGGTATATGTATTTTCACATTTACTATTAAATGTAACTAAAGGAACAAAAAACCCTGTAGCAATTAAAGGATAACATATTTGTTGTGGCTTAAATTCTAGTAAACTGGGCATGGCTGAACTGAAGTGGAGTAGCTGTGCACAAGAGGTTAAAAGAGGTTTCAAGTAAAATCAATTCATTTTAATCCCTTTTCACCTTCTGTGAATCTTTCATGCTTAGATGGTGATGGTGAGAAGGTGAAAAGAAAGGAGAAACAAAAAAGAGCCAACAGTTGATTGGAAAGCTGGACTGGCTAGCTAAAAGAGAAGGCAGAGTAAGGTGACAAAGTGTGTAAGAAAAAAAGTTCCTCATTATCGTCCCTGATTGCCTTTTTTTCCTCCTTAATTATTCTTATATGAAAGAAATACAGTTAAGGGGAAAACACATATAGATGGGGAATACAGGGAGAGAAAGAAGTACCTAATTGTTTTTTTTTTTATTCATGCTGAAAAGCTAATTCTTAATGTTCCCAAGGTACTATGGGCTTCCCACAGATCAATGGAGAAATGCAAGATTCTAATACAGCTATGATAGGGCATAGTGTGCAATATGCACCAGGTCTTGTTCCAAGTAGACTATTTTAAAAATAGTTCTCCTAACATCATTCCAAAGCTAATATAATTCACTATTCCCATACTGAAGGCTGAAAGGAGCTGTGTCTCAGAATGAAGAGGAACAGGTTATGATACCTCTGTCATCTAAGTGTATACTTAGAATCACCCTGTAGGCTGGCCATGGCCAGGTTCTGTGTTGTTATTTGTGTCTTTAAGTCATTTTTGACTTATGGAGACTCTAAGGCAAATCTTTCACACTGGGTTTTCTGGGAGCTGAGTGTGTGTGACATGGCCAAGGTCACCTAGTGAGTTTCTATGACTGAGCAGGGAATCAAACCCTGATCTCCAGAGTTGTAGTCCAATGCTCAAACCACTACACCATGTCATCTCTTTTGTCTTGTGTGGTTTTCAAAAATCTTTCAGAATTGTCCGGTTGTATTATATCTATTTTGCAGGTTGCAAGTTAAGTGGAAGCTGTGATAATATATGACAACTCTTTAGTATTATTCTCCACTTATCATTTAAAAGTTAGGCTAAGAGAGCAGCACAACTTCACTCTTATCCCTCGTAGCAGGTTTGGGAGCTACACTGAAAAAGGCTGTAACTTATGCCACTCGTGTAATACAGCCCACTGATAACATTGCAAGTCAGCAATAGATCTGACTGTGGGCTTGGATTCCTAGTAAAAAAATCTTCCATGCTTCTTGGGATACATAAAAGTTCAAGTTATTAAAATTGACCCTTTTGAGAATGAATATTCTTTTTGCAAAGGCATTTGGGCACAAATTGCAGGAGACTAACTCCTACTTTGTCCACAAACATGTATTGGAGCTAAAACATTATTTACATACAGCAGAAGCACATTAACCCTGCCACTGGATTTGCAAAACTTCCTCCCCACCTTATTAGGACACAGGTTAACTCTTTGTGTTCAGATCTGCAGTGACTCAGCCTGAGTCCTTCAACAGAAGCCTCAAACTGTGCTCCTTTGGATTGCTACAATGAGATACTGCTTATTTGGCATTAATTAATTTATTATATGTGATGCTATGTGAATTTTTAAAAAAGACAAGGTACACATTCCTACAGTTTGGAAGAAGCCTTCATGTGGAATATAGAAGGTTCAAAATGTTTTTGTTTACTTATACGAGGCTTACCTGACCTGTTTGCTTCATTTTGGCTGTGCATGTTGTTAGTTTGCAATAAAAAGTTGCCTGAAACATGTTGAATTTTCTGTGGTGTAAGAAACTATCCCTGTCTTTTCCATGTTATTTCTGTCTCTGGTACCAAATTTTCTATTAAAGTAAAACCAGGAACACATCTACTTTGTTAATTGAGGCATGCTGTTATTCCAAATTCAGTACTCAACTGCAAGCAGGAACTTATTATTCTGAACTGGGCTGCATACCAACTTGAACATTAAATGTTCAAAAACAGCACCACCACATTTCATGAATAAAATGGAACAAAACTGGGTTTTCCTGCTACCGTTTTTTTTTCTGTCCCTCATGGTATTAGATAAAAGACAAACACAACTGAAATATTTTGTTGCAATACCTTACTAGCTTTCCCATTTCCAATCTTCTTTAAGCACCAGTAGCAAAGTTATAGTCTGAAATCATAGCGTTAGTCCAATATCCTTTCAGCATAATGGAAATATCTGCACGTGGACCTATGTTATACCGAGCCATTGATCCCTCCCCTGCTGACAATGACATCAGCAATGCGATCTGCCAGCAACCTCCAGGGGTCTCATTGCTGCTGTAATCATTTCGTGTCTGGTTTTGGGGATGTAGCCAGACGCTGCTCCAACCCTGCTTGCTTGCCAAGAAACATGGAATGACCATACAGGGAGGCTTCAGGGGCTTTTCAGTAAGTTGGGAGAAGTGTTAGGTGCTGCAGAGAGAAGAACATCAATCCCTGCAGCCTCCAGAAAAGGACATCTGCACATGCAAGGGAAACTGATACATGCATATGTCCCTAACATAATTTTGGACCCATATATTGGAACAAACACAATGAAGTACTACAAAATTCTAAGCTTGGTCAATATATGGGCATATAACTGCTTGGGAACATTATGCTGCTCCCTTGAGCTCCATGAGGAAGGAAAAACAGGATACAAATGTAGTAAATAAAGAAACAAACAAAGGTGAAAGAATACTGGGGTACTAAACACAGAGGGTCTGCCTGTGAGTAATCTATCATTCAGCTGCAGATTACAACTTTCTTCGACAAGTATGTAAAAACATATCTATGGCTAACTATCTTCATCATATAATACTTTGTCATTTATGGAAATAGGTATTTGTGGAATCTCAATAAAGCTAAATACTGCATTTCAGATCTTTCATTTAAATAGTGAGTGAAAACAACTCCTCTTACTGCTTCTTCTTAATTGCCACTAGATGGCAAAAGAAACTAGGTGGTATTTCTGCTACAGAATGATTTGGAGACATGTCTGGGAACTAATTAGTCAGTCATGAAATTAAAGCCAGTAAAAATGATAATGCATTAATAAATGTTTAAAAATGAATTTACAGTCAATTGATCTGTAACGGTTCATGAAGAAGTATAACAATCACCTCCGTGTTGTGTAATTTGTTAGAAGGGAACAAAATCATTTTTTAAAATTTAACCAGACTGGTATTTAGCTAGCTCTGCCTGTCTCAAGTTTCTCACTGTCATGAACAGTTTTGGAATACCAAGAGAAGAAAGTAGCTGTAATTTAACAATTTTTTAATGGTATGATAGCTACAGTGATACTGAGAGCTCCCATTAAGAGAGAGAAAAGTGGTTATACTGTCTGTAATGTGCATTTACTGATGTTTATTGCATGACAGCTGTGCATTACCTGATCCTTGCTTGAAGGCAGAAGCTGAGGGAGGTGGTGGTTTCTTGGGTCTCTTCAGTGAAAAAGGAAGTGAACACAAAGTTACTAACAAGAATTTGAATAAGATAGAAAATACATTTTATCATTACAACCCACTGAGAAAAGGAATTTAGCTCCTAAGTCCTTTGCCCCCTGCCACAAACCAGAAAATGAACACAACATATGGCTGACAAAGTGGATTACAATCCAGGAAAGAGCATGTCAAAATATATTGGTCAGTCTCATAGTTGTCACAAGACTCCTTTTAAAAAAAATCCTTCCCTGCTTTTTTAATTTTCATGTGACTTTTATCCCATTGTGGAAGTTATCATAAAGCACAGTTTTAAGGGTCTGCAGTGAAAACAAAGTACACATGCACCAGCAATCTACTATTTGTCATTGTTTTCTCTCTCAGACCCCACCCACTTGTAATCCAAGAGACATCTGCTCTGCATGGATTTTCAAACAAACATGGTTGCAGAACTTGCAGATTCTTTTATTTATTATGTTCAAGAGTCCAGTGAGATCCCAGGCAAAAACAAGTGGATACAACTGACAGGTGATAGAAGCTGCAAATGTCTTGGTCTATTAATACCAAATTTTAACAGCACACTATGCTCCAATAGATAGCATTACTATAAAAGATGGCAAAGTGATAGCAATTATCTTATTTATCAAATGTCTTTAAGGTTGACAAAAGATCCCAAAGTATTTAGGCCATACTAGGTAAGAACCAGCACGTTATGCACTAGTTGCAGATTCCAAACATTCTTCAGAGCAGCCCACATAGAGTGCATTACAGCAATCTTAGTGGAAGATGTTGAAAGCATGGATCATTGTGGTCAGATCTGTGTCCTCCAAAAAGTGGTGCAAATGACACATCAGCCAAAATTGGACAAAGGCACTCTTGTTTACAATAGCCACCTGACCAATGACCTGATGTGAGCATTCCCAGAATATGCGGACATTTTAGAATAGAGTGCATAGTCATTAGTATAGGTGTAAACAGGTTTATATTTTACGTATCTCATGGGAATGTATATGCCATCATTGGCTGAATTTCTCAAGAATACCTCCTATGACTGACTGAGAAAGAGGGAGAAAGAGATGTCATTCAATTATAGAAATCAGTATAAAAACTGATTAAATGTGATTATAAATAAAACAATAATACAAGAAAAAGGCAGCCTTTTCTTTATTTTTAGGGAAGGGGTTGTATCATATAGCCTTCTAGATGTTTTCCAGCGAGAACTGCCTGTACCTCTCACCATGGGATATGGTGACTAGGACTGTTTGCAGTCCAACAACACCTGGAGGACTACATGATTTCCATCTCTAATCTAGCCTAAACTATCCTAAACTACCTGAAGTGGGGGATCAGCAGAGTTGCCCACATTTGCCAGGGACTAGAACCATGTTTGTGTCTTTCTTGCTTTCTTGGAAATTTGCTGCACACTGGCAGCCAATGGTTCAGCGATCAACACCAGCCCCTGGACTACTGCTTTCAATTGCACTGTTCTGGGGGTATCTCCTGAAAGATGCATTTGCACTGAATGGGAGTGAAAGAAAAATTGCTTCTTCCTAAGATAATGCCAGTATCTGTGGCTGTTTATAAACAGCTTTAAACAAAGTAAGTTTTTTTTAAAAAAAATCCTGTTAAATGATTGATAACTGAAAGCTTTTTTCAGTTCAATTTTTCTGCTTGAAGAAAACTAATCCAATTGCACTGCAATCTCATTTTAGAACTTCTGTCTTCTCTTGTAAAGGAGGGCATTTCATTTTAGCACAGGATGCTGATATTTTGTATTTCCTGATAAAATTAAAAAGAGTTTGGAGGGTGGATAATTCTAGCCAAGATATAAAAGGCCATTAAAACCTTAGAAACATTTACACCATTTAGGGTCTTTTTATCATATGTGATGGACCTGTAAGGAAATTTAGCAAGGAAATTTTGGAAGGAGATACATGATGAAATTCAAAGAATTTATAATTTAAATTTTGAAATGAAGCCAGAGTTTTATCTGCTAAATATGCTAGGGCAACAAAGAGAAATAAGATGTCATCAGAAGATATTGTTATATCTGATAACTGCTGCAAGACTGATATATGCACAATATTGGAAAGAAAGGAAATATATTGATATAAAAGAACAGAAATTAAAAGTCATGGATATGGTAGAGACAGAAAAGTTTACATGTTCTTTGAAAAATAAACCTATCCAGAACTTTGAAAGGGAATGGAGAGAAGTTTTGAACTGGATAAAGATACAGCATAAGAAAAGAAGAAGGGACAAAGCAAGATTGTATGTAATGTAAGGCAACAATGTAACAAGGCAATGTAACAAAGCAGCAATGTGACAATGTAAGATGTAATAATGTTAAGATCATTTTTTAAGCAGAAACTATGTATGAATGGAATGAAAACAAGCAGATTCAACTGGAAAATAAGCTTGGAAGTGGGGAGGATTTTTTTTTATTTTCAATGATAAACGTCAATAAAATAGTATTAAAAAAAGAAACATTCACGCCATTTATTTTTCCTATATCAACTCATTACATGATACCATCAATCCTCAGAAATAAGGTCACTCTTGATAGTTAGTCCATTTTATCCATGTCCACCTTAATCTCAAAGTTCTCAACATAAAGTGCATTTTAGCCAAATAACCATTAGTGATGAGAAGAAAAATAAAAACAAGAATTTAACCAATTTGTAAAAGGCAAATCAAAACAGGAGTTCAGAGCAGCTGTGAAAATTTCTGTGAAAACTTGCTGCTGTATGACCTGTTGCTTTCTACCAATTGGATAAAATCCATTAAAAGATTCTGTTAGGAGAATTAACATTTGTACCCAGAGTGATGGATAGATACAGTGCCGTGCAGCAATACCACTCCTCCTGAATTGCCCACATTTATGCTACAATTTGGACCCAGAATAGATTTTATGGGCGTTGCAACCACTTGAGGTACACAAGGTACTCAACACTGTAAATGTACAAAATATTTTTTTATTATGGCACAAAAGTAAACAAAAATGAAATGAAACTTGTTGGGTGCTGAGGTGTAAAAACACCTTTGGCAGCAATGATACCTACAAGTCTTCTTGGCAAAGTCTCTATCAACTTTGTATATTTGGATACAGCAATTTTTGCCCAGTTTTGGCAAAATTTCTCCAGTTCTGCCAGGCTGAATGGGACTATCTATAGTTATTCAACCAACAAATGACAAAAAATTTAACAAGCTCCAAAGGATTATATTTTGGGTATTATTAAAGGTAGTATGTCAAAAGAAGAGAGAAAGGAACAGGTTTCTAGGTTTACATTTAAGTGTTAAGCACCTTAATAAAAAGTAAACTGGTCCTACCTCTTTTTCAACATCAGAAAGTATTAGTTTAACGAAGTTATCAGGAAATACTCCTCTTCTACCATTGAGCTCTCCTTCCCACCAGCCAGCATCAATGCACTCCTATGACACATTAAGAAATGAAATTAACATAATGAGCATATATTGCAAGACATGCATTTTGTATGGTAGACCTTTTTTGCAGAGTTAACTCTGACTATAAAGATGGATATATGCAGGACACACTTTGTTACGTAAACACATACGTTCACAAGGGAACTAAAATGTTTTATTTCAAAGTCAGCAGACTTCTCAGATTCATTTTCCAATAATAAACTGGAAACTGCAATCTAGATAAATTCAAATAGGTAAGGTGGTGATAATTGTGGCAATATGCAAATAGCACTTTGGGTGTGGGTGTCTGCTTGTTTAAATGTGACTATTACCCTTATTCTATTATGTAAATAAAGTTGTGGTGTTCATTTTATCCTTATTCTATTATGTAAATAGAATAAGGATAAAATGAACACCACAAATTTGTGGCATGCCAGAGCACAGAAATGACCATGCCTTTCCCCTAACTCTTCACTTCTGTTTTGTTTATTTTCTAATCAATCTATCCACACATATCGGCAACTCCTGTGAGTCAGGATGGGATAAACTGGTAAATGGAGACTTAGAGGTGTAGAACCCATGTGTACCTACTACCCTCCAAAGAAACCCATCTGTCACATGTGAATTCAGTTCTTCCTCTAACTTCTATCAAGATAAGCCAGGCAGACAAGAAGAAAGAGCTGTGTCACACAAAGATGCAGGTCACCACACTGGACGGCTTTAAAAGGAGATTACACAAAATCATGGAAAATAAAACTATAAATGATGAGTACTAGTCAGGATAGCAACACAATAGCTATATATCACTTCCAGTATTGGAAGCAACTTGCTTCTCAACATCAGTTGCTAAGGACATGAGTAGGAAGTTACTATAGCTCTCACATCCTGTTTGGGGGCCTTCAACAAACATCTGGTTAACCAGCAGGGGAACAGAAAGCTGAGTTAGATAGTAGGCACGTTGCCCGATTGAGTACTGTTATGTTGCTTTTTTTTACACCTCCCAAATCTCTTGCTTGTGGCTGCTGCCTCACTCTGTCAAATGATGGGGCTCTGGAATCTAGTACCATTTATCTTAAGCAATTATGGCTTTATCATTTTCTAAATGTTAATGCACATGCTCCACATCATTGTGATCCACTGATGGAAGCAGGAAACTGCACAATGGGATAATGTCACTGTATGAGATGACTGGGAAGAGGGGGGAAGTTTCATGCAGAAATGAAAAAGCCCCCAGGGTTGTTTTTTGTTTGTTTGTTTGCTTGTTTGTTTGCAATCAAGACCTGAGCACAGAAAAGCCTACAGCAAAGCAATGCCGCTTTAAGAAATTCTTAAAGTCAGTTTCTAGCATAGCAAACATAAATTTGCACTATATATGCAGTACTAGAGAAGTAGTCCTGTGCTGAAGTGGTTCTGAGTACTGGACTAGGACACTGGGAGACCAAGGTTCAGGTCTCTGCTTGGCCATGGAAATCTACTAGACGACCTTGGGTATATCACACACTCTTAGCCTCAAGAAAGCAAGGGCAAATCCATTTTGAACAAATTCTGCCAAGAAAACCCTGTGATAGGTTTGACATAGGGGTGCCTTAAGTTGGAAATGACTTGAAGGTACACAACAACAACACAGTATTACAAGACAGGCAATGCCAGGGGTCATGTATGAAAGCACCATGAGGAACACAGACATTAAAAACTTTGTTTTATGATTTAAGAAAATTCTATTTTGAGGGAGCCCCTCAAAAGTAACTTAATGTGTCCCACTTGTGTTCTTTATAAGTGCTAGGATACTATAATTGGTTCAGAATGTGACAGCCCAGGATGTTAACCGGGAAATCATGAAGGGAATATACAACTACTTTCCTGAAACTATTGCCCTGATCTCTTATATGTCTTCAGATACAATTCAAGACCTGGTGATGTCCTTAAAGCTCTCTATTGCTTGGGACAGGGGTATCCGAAAGTCCTCCTCCTCCTCTGTGAGATTGCCGACCTATTGTGATAATGTTAGGAAGCCCTCCTATGTGTCCAAAAGTGCACTTTCTGGTGGCTGCATCTTTCTAATCTGCAACATTCTGAGCCTGAACGCTATATGTCACTGTGACTATTTCATAACAGGAAGCAGCAGCTTTTGATCTCTTTCTTGTGAACATGAAAAGAAGTGAAAGAACTGGAGTAGGGGTGAGTTTAGGCAAGCCTAAGGCTCACAGCTGCTTAAGTGTTGAGCACAAAACTTCCTGTGCTGTGTTGAACTCAGCCTTTATGTTTCAGTGCAAAGCTAAAATCGCCATGATTGATTACTGAAGGCTTTTCCACATTGAATTGCTTTTTCAAATTATTGTTTTAAAAAGCACAATGAGAAGATTTTCAATTTCTTTCTTATTCATATTTGTTTTAAAGCATTACAATATAACATTTTAAATTGTTTAAAATTGTTTGTTAGGCTGTCTTCCTATAACAACAAACATATAAAGTCTTTGCTCGACACTCGCAGATTTGACTTTCACAAGTTTGATTATTCACGAGTTGTGTGCATGCTGCCCCTCATTCTCTTCCTCCAATTCAGTTGCCTTTTTCCCAGGCCAGCATGCCTTCTTCCTTTGCACCTGGGCAAAAAGCAAGAGAAGGAAGGTGTGTGTAGGCCTTCACCCCATTCCCTTCCCTTTTACCCAGGCATGGAGAATGTGTGCCAAGGCAAAAGGCAAGGGGGGAGGCACGTGTGTCTTCCCTGCTATTCCCTTGCCTTTTGCCTAGGGATGGAGAACATGCATTGGGGCAAGAGGTAAGGGAAAGGGAGAGGGAGCAATGTGTGCAAAGCTGAAGTCACCATGATTGACCACTGAAGGCATTTTCACACTGGAATGCACATGCCTTCCCCTCCATTCCTCTACCTTTTGCCTGAGCATGGAGAACATGTGGCAAGGCAAAAGTCAAGGGAATGTGAGGGGGTACACCATGTGTGGAGAAAGAAGGTGTGTGTGTGCCTTCCCCCCTCCATATTCCCTTGCCTTTTGATGGGAGCAAAGAATGCACTACGGGGCAAAAAGCTAATGGAATGGAAGGGAGAACAACGTGCATGGAAAAAGTAGGCATGTGCACGCCTCGCCCTCATTCACTTGCCTTTCGCCCAGAGAAGGAAGACATGTGCGCCAGGGCAAAAGGCAAAGGAATGAGAAGGGGAGCCCTAGAAGAGACTGCGATGAGGAGCACAGGGAGAGTTATTATTTGGGGTATTTCCACTTTCACGAGAGTTCTGTACCCCAAACCCTCATACAAGCGGAAGGGCCACTGAACAGAACTAAGACTGAAGAATGGAGCTAAGATCCAAAATTTTTGTTAAGACACTTAAACTGTAGGATTCTTTTTTTTCCAACTAATATATCTTGTTTACTGTCATGAAAGCTCAGAATTATTTTGGTGTGCAACCCTGCATTATTTAAATTAGGTTTTTAAAAAAGCTTTCATTCAGTTTGATCTTATCTTATACTTACTTACCCAGATTTCAATCTCTCAGAAAAAAAAAAGATTAAAGTACAGGGTTTCTGACTATGAACAGATACTTTAAAAGAGTAGTTCTTGTTCATGAAATCTCTTTACATTGATTAATTTGGAGAGAAAAACTGATACATAAACTGATTTTTAAAGCTTTTTCTGGGTGACCTGCATTTATAAATGACTTCCTGAAAATATCAAATTTATCAGTCATGAGTGAAATTATTTAGAAAGGTGATTTCTCCTTTTAGTGATTCAAAGTAACAGCAAAATCCATTTCCAGGTATATGAGCAGGTTATAATTGTCACTTGGACATGATGTAGACCTTTAAAATGTAACAGCTTCTCTGGAATAAGAGATTTGAAGAGAGCTATGAAAAATATTTGATTTTAGAAGCAATATTATACAGCCACTTTACTCCTTATGTTACAGAAGTAGCTATATTGTGCTCCTGCCATATTATAGCAGTTGTATTCTCTCCATTTTCCTTGGTGACTTGAGTATAACTGCTGTGTGAGCAAACTACCACTTTCTTGGTTTCTTCCTAGAAGACTCGGGCAATGGTGCTACCACAGCTCTTGCTATTGGATGAAAAGCTGGCAGCTTTTACCTTAAAACAAATGAAAAATAGAGAGTCACGTTTAAATGATTCTGCCCTAACAACACTGTTCTGGGGTTTCAGAACAGTGCCTCTGAAAATCACCAATAAAATGTTGAAATACTATCATCTGTGAATGGAGGGGGCAAATTAGGACAGCTCTTTCAGTGACACTTCTTTGTCTGTCTGCTTCTTTTCCAGCATCTCTCCAAATATAAACATATCTATTTATATCCCACCTTTCTCTCAACATTGAGACTCAAGGTGGATAACGACACATTTAGAAACAATACAGATTAAAACTATACAAAATTGTCAATACAAGTATAAATATAGAAGTTATTTAAAAAAAATTTATGAAGTTAAAAACACTAAAAGTAAAAACATTAACATTCATTAAAAGACTATGTACATAATTTTAAAACAGCACTACAAAGCACTAAAAGCCCTTCCCAGTTAGTTTCTAGAAGCCTAATGGCAGAGAAATACTTTAGCTTGCTAACAGAAGGACAGCAAGGATGAGGGAGGCTGGGAGCAGTCACTGAGGAGATCTTCTTTCTTGTATCCACCAAACGAGACTGAGAAGGTGGTGAGACAGCCTTTCTTGATGATCTTAGCACTCAAATGGGCTCATGAAGAGAGATACGGTTTTTCAAGTCGCCTAGACCCGCGCCATATACATACACCCTTACTGAGCTCAGTACTGGGATTATATATGTGTGTGTGTGTGTGTGTATATATATATATATATATATGGGATATCTATATATGTGGGATAGTTATTTATTTATTTTAGGGGGACATCCTCATATGTGATAAACATGTTGCCTAAGATAGCCTAACAGCTTGCTTGCTAGCTAGCTAGCTAGCTAGCTAAATAAATAAATAAATAAATAAATGTTACATCTCTATTGCTATCTCAAAGAGAGAGGACTCAAATGTACCCCAAAATAGTTAAATACTTCCATGTCATTCCAAAGGTTGACATTTAAAACATATCTTGCCCAGGAACATCAATTACTAGTAAAGTCTAGGGGGAAAAAACCAAAAAAATGTATAAATAACTCCAGAGAAATATGGTGAAACAACTGTAGTTCCAAACAGTTCTGGTGCTCTGATGTCATTCAGACACCTACAATCCTAAGGAAGCTTGGACTTGGGGCATTTTTATGTGTGCTAATTATACCAAGTCAAATACTTAATCCACTTAGTCCACTAATTTCTAGTCCACAGGTAGGGAGACAGGAGTCAAATTTTGCTTTTGATGGATTATAGAACTTCAAAATCAACCTAAAATTGCCCAAATTTCTGATCCCAAAATGACTGGAGGTTGCATCTAATTTCAGTTTCTGCGTGTGGACAAGAGAACAGACTCATGCTCCTGGAATCTTTCAGAATTGATGTTTACCATTTGAAGGTAATTCTTCCTCCCCTGTATTTTTAAATGGGAGTCCTGGGGCTTTAGAGGGCTGCAAAAAAATGGGTTAGAGCCTGTATCAAGCACGTGGGCCATACTCTTGTCAACTTCTGATCTGATTAGCAGCAGTTCTGGCACATGTCATTCCTACCATCCTCTTTCTGAATCTTTTAAACTGGTAAGAACTGCACCCAGGACCTTATATCTACAAACCACATATTCAACTACTAAGATATATCCCCTTTTCCAGTGCGGGTGAGTCAAACTTTCAGTCTGTGGGAGTTCTTTTCTCTTCTCAACTGTATATTTGGATGAGGTACTTCAGTACAAGAGATACATATTTTTGCTTGAAGAATGCATGCTTCTTTTGTAGAGATACCATAAAAATGTTTTGCTGGTACTAACTCGTCTTTAAAGTTTAATTTTGACAAACTGTAAGGACACTTATCTTCACTTTAGCTCATCCAAGCTGATCATTTAGGATAACATAATTAAACTTTGCCATTTACAGTGATGAACCTCTCCCAGCTAGAATCCTCAGTCTTCAAAATTCATTTTCTACACACTAATGAATTTAACATGAGGAAGTTCATTCTAAATGAATAAGTACTCAAAATAATGAAAGGCCACTCTGAATGACTGCAGTAAGACTGCAATAAGGTTAAACAAGGTTCTGCTGTCCATTGCAGAACCAATTTTCCCTTCCACTGTAACCCCCTAAACTATATCTCTCACAATTCAAGGGGACTTTTCAGGGGTTGTTGGGACCTACAAGGGAGGAGAAAGAGTGGTGGTGTCATGCCCCTCCTGTCATGCATTCTTTGGATACAACTTCATTTTATTTCAAGAAATAAGAGGATGGTGATAGGCTGTATTTGCACAGGCAACATGTATCTAAGCAGAAGAATCCTAGGGCTAATTAAAGACGCCATTTTGGAAATAACTTCATCATCCATGAATAACCTTACCAACTCCTGAGTTAATATTTTAAAAGCCAAGTCAAGAGGACTAAAATTAGAAAGGTTTGTGTTTAATTTTTCATCTAAATATGCGCCAGGGCTTTTGTGAATGCAAAACTATCTGGATAACATGCCAATCAACTATGCTGTTTGTTAGGATCAGAAACTTCAGTGACTATAAAATCATACACAAGATGAAAATATATTATAAGTTCACTGTTCAATGTATAATTTACCAGCAAAGTACGTGAATTATTACCATTATGATGATGATGTTGATTATCATTATTATTTCCAACATAATATCATCAGGAAATAATTAGTTACACCACAGATGGGAATAATAGAGTCCACAGGCTGCACACAGCCCCTGTAGTAACCCCACACACATCCCAATAGTTTCCATTTTGTATTCCAAAAATGGAAACCAAAGCCTCCAGGGGGTTAGATTCTTCTCTACAGCAGCTTTCCCACACTTTGTTTCGGTGAAACTGGGAGATCTTTTTAAAATGGAAGTGCGTGGCGAGAGAGGTGGTGCAACCAATGGTAGGCCCATATAGTAGTGAAAACTGCCTCCTGGACTTTGAATTTTCTCACCCCTGACCCCTACAAAATAGCACCGAAAGTTTATGTTGCTCCATCTGAAATGGTATTTTACAATTGTTATCTAGCTATGATCCACTTCCTTTTCTGTCACCATTCTGTTTACTCTGCTGACCCTGCAGTAAGGTACATGAGAACATGGCTAACCCTTCTTCTTTTCTGTACTTCAGAATGGTCTTTAATGGGATATATGCATACAACTATTCATGTCTACTGCTTTTTCACCAAAAGCGACCAAGGCTAACTATACTGCTGAGGAAAAGAGGAAAAAGCATTCCTGCCGCAAGAACTCAGTATCAGTTCTTGGTCTGGAATGTTGGGAAAACACAAAAAAGAAAGCAGCGTTGCATTTATGAGGTCACTAGGAAAAATAATAAGTGAAGCCAAGATATGAAACAGTTACTTGTGATATGTGTATTATTTCCATTACTTTTATGTTGCAGCCTGAATAAAAACATGTGAAGGACTACAGAAAATTAAGATGCTAGAGTGGAACATACTACTTCTGACAACAGGTTGAATGCAACCACTTATAAATCATCCTTCATATCTACTCTTGCAAACAGAAAACTAAAATTACCAAGGTGAGAGACCTTTTAGCCTTGCCCTCTGGCACTGGATCTTTCAGAGGTTTTAATGCATTAAAAACAAGACATATTAATTTTTTCAGTAATGAAGGCCAATATTATTATTTTTTAAGGTTTAAATATTAATTATCAAATATTCCATTTTGGCATAATGAATCATGTTTATGTATTATTCCATAAACCGTCACCAGAATCCTAGATTGGCTGTTTAGTTAAGAAGCCGTCACTAAGTAATGTCTCCTGGCCTGACTCTCCCAGTCACCTGGAGAGACAGTTGCCAGATTGGGTGAAGGAGATCTATTCAGCTGGTGACTGGAGTGCAAGGAGGATGATATTTTCTGGTGGGAGCAGGCAGCTGAATAAACCTCCTTACTCAGTCCAGTGGCTGGCTCTTAAGGTTGCTCTTAACAGCTGCTGCCTGTTAAGGGGAGCAGTGACTACACAGGATTAGTGAATACAGAGCAGTTATGGATCTGTAATTCTAGGTTACAAATCCATAACCGCAATATTGAATACTAACCACTATTGTATAAAGAGATTTTGGGGGTTCATAGGCCTTCCCCTGCCAAGAAACTGATAAATGCAACACTCAGTTGCCATTCACTTTGGTGCCTAATCTGTGGTAAGCAGCTAAAATTGCTTCTTGCTTTCTTTCTTTTAAATTAATGCAGGACTGAGGACATGCCTGGCTTTTCTGAAGGCTAACATGAAGCTATCTTGAAGGACTGATAGGACTGCAAACAAGGTGTATGGGTTGTCCTTGAATCAAATAAGTCAGACACATGGATGACTCCTGTACTTTAGTTCAAACGTATTTTATGTTCCAGTTTGATTCCAAAGCATTGTTAGCTTTTAGTGAAGCTACACGCAGTTTGGATTTTTTTATTAAGAAAGAAAAAAGAGTAAGTTTATCTGCCCTGTTAGATTCAGCTGCAGGATGAAAGATTTTAGAGGTGCCTTTGAGTTGCACGTAGTCTATTTAAAAAACTAAAATAACCTTTTAAATAATGCATCAATAACATGCTACTTTACTTAGAATGGAGGAAAGAAGGAAGGAGAAAAAAAAGGAATGTAGCAGCACGTTTAACAGTAACTGTCTTTTTGTTGTAGTACTAGTGTATATACCCAGCATTGCCCAGGATTTTATTTTCTCATAGGTAACACTTGTTAGAAAGATTTGAGATCCTGTGTCTTTAATTCCCCAAACTGTCTTGTCCAGTACCTGTAACTTTTCCCCATATTCTCCAATCCAATATGTATTCAGGGTTATTAACATGCAGAAGTTGGGTTCCTGAGGGAATACACTGCCCTCCTACTTGCTGCTATGCCTCATCTCCACAGCAACTAGCCAGGCCCAAGAGCTCTCTGAATGAGGATTCTAAATGCCCCTCCCTAAACTGCAAACCCCAAGATTCCATAGAATCTTCACAGGCAGCCAGTCATATGCGATCTTCGCCTCACAAACATGCAAAGAGTGACTTTTATATGATAGCTGAGCTTTCATGGATGTAAACCCACTTGTTCAGATGCAGTACAGGGTGATATTAAAGCCTCAAATCTTACAGCATATGTCTGTGGGAGCCAGACAGAATGTAATAGGATTCTTGCCCTAAATTTACAATAAGGGTAAGGTGATACAGATCTTTCATATTTCTACAGTGGTCAGTCAGTGTTGATGTGTAAAAGCAATATATCTGCTTACCAAAAGTCAGGTTCCCTGGGTTCAAAACTCTCTGAAAAAGATATGCGCTGCAGTGAGGACTCTTGTATTAATAAATGGAATGCCCCAAGAAGTCATTATTTTTCCTTCGGATCTCTACTAATGGACTGGTATTTGTAAATATAATTCAATTCAGCAGTTCCTCTTTCTTGTCTTCCTTTGTAACTTCCTTGTTCAACAACTATGACTTGTAAATCCCTTAAAGTATATCCAGGAGAGTTGAAATGTTCTGCAACTAGTTATTGGGTACCGCCATTTCTAATGTCAGATTTGTGTCCATTAATCCTCTTGTGCACAGACTGTCCTTTTGTCCAACACAGAGTGGCACTGCTGGCAAAGGATGGCATGTACCACATGGAAGAAAACAAGTATATTTTTGGGTAATGTTATTGGCCCTTGTAATACTGGTCCAAGAGTAGACATGGGGAAAACAGCCAGCATAGCATAGTAGTTTGAGCGCTGGACTGCGATCCTGGAGATCAGGGTTTAATTCCCTGCTTGGCTATGGAAGCCTATCAGGTGGCCTTGGGTGCATCACATACTCTCAGCCCCTGAAAACCTCATGACAAGTTCGCCTTAGGATTGCTATAAGCTGGAAACAACTTGAAGGCACACAGTAACAAGAATAAAGCTGTAGGAACAGAACTGGCATCTGGGCTTGTGGCAGGGTCTTGTCCATGCATTACCATCCACGTTATGTAACCTGTTGTTAAGTGAATAGTTTAAGATCTGGAGGCTTTCTGTAGGCCAATAAAGGCCTGCAAGAGACTAACCCAGCTACTTCTTTGAATGTTATTTTGCTTGTTCTTGATGGGTTATGAAAATCACTAACATTTTGCTCAAACAATTTCAGGTCAAATGAGTAACATGTTACAATTTCTCAGGAACATTCCATGCTCTGGAATCTTCACTTTTAAGGAGCTCATGTAGTGGAACATTACATTTTTTCCCTTCTACTAGAAGTAGTACAATTGTCTCAACTACCTCATCTTGCACAATAATGTAGATCAGATTACATTCATGCTTCAATTTGATCCCTTTGTGTGTGAAGGAGGAAAGGCAGTGAAATATACAGTGTACAATAAACCAATCAATTATGCGGTGGCAAAGCTGTGTGCCATTTAAGGCACAGAAGATACACTTTCAAAACTACAGCCAGTGAATGTGGTACTTTTGTAAGACATTTCCTGCTTTTGAAGAGTGAGCAGGTATACATCATGATCACACACAGCATTCATTCTGATTGGATTATCATCAGTTGTCAATAGCGTTTTTTCAGATCAAAATGCATGGTTATTTTTTAAATAGAAGAGGATTACAGTTACCTTACTGAGAAGAGTGACAATATCACCTTCTTTGATTGTCAGCTCATCTTCATTCTGAGCTTCATATGGGAATATAACTTTGCAATATTCCTTTGCTGAAAGGAAAAGAAAGCCGTATTATGATACTGTGAAATATGGTTCCTAATATTTATCTAGGCAACTTATTTTAGAAACGGTATGAAACATTTAAAAACCTCTGCATAATAACCGATAGAGAAAAATAAAGATTTCTGTAGAAACAGTCATTTTTGTAAAATGCTTTAGCTGGAACTGTGCCATTTAACTATTTTAATTGGAAAGGCTGTGCTCATTTCTCACTCACAGTAAGGGAGTGTGAAGGAATCCCCACAGGGAATAAGAAACCTTTCTGCTTTCACCATGGTACTAGGTCATTATTGCAAATGAAAGCAGACATTATCATTTTTAATTTAATAGTATTAAGTCCATAAACATATTACAATTTTAATAAACATTTCCATGATATTATTACAAAAACCTGCAGCTTTTATTCCTTCTTTAGATGTCTAGGGAGGATAATTCAACCAAGTGAAGGGACTTGGTGACATGGAGATATAGCTGATGAGTACAGTCTTCTCCTTCCCTGTACTGGCCGGGTGAATCCGGTAGTACAAGGAAGAAGCTTCTAAAATAGAAGGATAAATCGAGCATGATGCTAGGGGTAGCACTGACATTCTTTACTCCTCCCACCTACAATGCCTACTTCCCAGATGTTTAGGACATGCAAGAAACAACTCCCACTGCCAGAAGAACTGTGGTTCAGCACATATTTTGGTAGCTCCCAAGGGTCAAAAAACTGTTTTGCATTTTTTAAAACTCCAAGATGCCCTCTGGGATGTGGAGAGGAAATTTGACCATGTCTGGGCCCTCCAGTGGTCAAACAAAAGTTTTGCAAATTTTTTCTAATTCTTCCACTTCCCCATGCCCATTGTACAGAGGCGGGGGACTGGGCCAAATTTTCTGAAACAGGAAATAAACAGGAAGTGACTTCTATTTATTTCCTGTTAAAAGGTCCTCTCTTGGATCTAAAATGGCCCCAAAGCATGGGCCCTTAGAGCGATTTGAGGTAAAAACTTTGATTTTGGGGTGGTGCAGCCCTCCAAGTTTTCCTGAGGGGCTAATATGGCCCCTGACCCTTCCATAGTTGCCCACCCATTATATATGTTGAATTGGATGTTATCTCCCTGTTAATACATATCCGATTTCAGAAAAGAAGGATTTAAAACTGTCATCTTGCTCCCCTAAAACACTTATAACTCACCATTGTTTTAATCACAGTCAGGGCTAAATGTGATTTTTGTATACGTTAATGTGCTTTTGTTCAAAGGTTTTTGTCTGAGATACCATTTTGACACTGCATAAACCCCCATGTTTACCAACATTTCTATAAGAATCCTAGATACAGGCCTGCTTCAATGCTTCAAATTAATACAGTTGGTCCTCATTCATGGAGGTTGGTGGGGGAGGATCCCTGTGAGAGTAGAAAAATTGCAAATATCTCTAGGTAGCTTGAGCAGGCAGGTTTTACTCCACAGTAAACCCATCAGCTTGGATTGAAAACCCAGCCTATGTGCACACTCTCGGATCAAGATCCTTAAACCAACCCTCCGCCTCACTCTTATTCTGGAATAATCAAATCTGCAAAAGTTAAACCCACAAATGAGGAGGGCCATCTGTATTAATCATATTTATGCTTCATATCAAAAGGAACTGCTGCTGTTTGTGTGAACAATGACATATTTTCAACCATTGTTAAGAGATCACTCACAGCTAAAGTAAGACACTGAGACCCATTGGTTAAATGTAAGACTCCTCCTTGCATTACCAATTTTTTAAAAAATAAATTAGAGGTCCCTCATAATCTGAGTCTCTCACTTAACATCTGGCACAGACTCCATACCTTTTGGTCTTCTAATCTGCTTTTATAATTTCTCTTTGGTTTGTTTCATAGTGAGTCTTGGAAAATGCTTTTCTGCTACAATGACTTTTGGTACTGCAACTGCAAAAATATATGTCACTCTTCTGATGTCTGCCCAATTTTTAGGAGTGGCTACTAACAATTTCTCCAGATAAGAGTTTGAGAAACTGATGATAATTTAGAGATTAGCAAAAGAGACATAAGCAAATGTAATTATAGGGTTCATCCATTTTAAAACCCAATTTGTTCATATCGCTGGAAAAAAACACACTAATATTTTAATTTCCTTTGGGAGACACTACTGCCTGACAGCATGCTTTTTAACAAAGTAAACAGGCAGAGCAAGACAAGGGTGTGTGTATTTATTCTCTAAGACATATCTGAATTTTTAAAATGGAACCAAAAAAGGCCTAACAAATTGGACTTCTCAAAGAATTCAAAGTCTCATGATAAAGTATCATTCAGTAGTAGAAGTCAGGTCAGATAATAAAAGAATGATGCCAGTGTTAAGTCTGCAAAACAAAGTGGTTTTTTTCTTACATACTTAGCCCTTTGGTACATTTTCCTTGTTACTTCTGAAATTATAAAAATTTTGAGAAGACAGAGTAACCCACATTTTCCCAGACGCCCATGTACTCTGAGCACAAGCTCTCACCTCTCCCAAAAGAAACAGCAAGACGTACCCTTTGTTCTGTTTTCCACTTCTATTTTTGCTGGTTCCTGAATTGCTGTGGCTGTGGGTATTTTTCTTCCAACTGTCTGTAAACATGGAAATGATTCTCTCTTTAATTTTATCTCAGTAATTATTCAATAATACAAGTAATGAACAAAATACCACAATTCATATATTTACTTCTCTAAAAGGATAACATCAACAAAAACACTTACTTAAGTATTGAAATTATTCTTATTCCCACAAGAATTTAACTGGTTATTTCATTGTCCCTTGAAACCTTATAATCACCTAATTCTGCGCAAAGCAAATTTTCCTCTGCTTTCAGTCCTATGAAACTTGTGTATCCCAGAATAATCATTTCACAAGTCTATTTAAAGTTACTGATCCATTTCACAAGTCTATTTAAAGTTACGGATCATTAAGTAAACCCAGGTATCAAGACAAAACCAATTATATAAATTACCCTGTAATAACTGACTATTTAAAGTGGTTAATGTCATAACATTAAGCCTGGTGTAGAAAAAAAAAAAGCCCACCTTCAACACTGGTTAATGGGTGTTTCAGATATAGTAACAAGGACCAACATCTGGGCAGATTCAAAACACAGTAAGGCATATTCCTTGGGACTCAAAAAAACAACCTGAGTTAACAAATTGTGTCAAAAACTGGGATTTGTACTGGTTCTTCTATATCTACACCCAAACCCAGCTGAGCAAGAAACTATGCTCTTGAGCAGCTTCCCTTCTCGACAGTGCACCAGACGCTGAACTCTGAATGAAGATGAGCAACAGAGAAGCAAAACAGAAATATGGCCTCTACTATACTGAATCAGGGCAACTTAAACACAGCAGTTCTGCAGACAAAACAGACAAAATGTGGAGAGATCCACTTTACACACACAAATACAGGCATAGTCCTAGCTTTTAGCTGGGGAAGAACTGGTTTCAGAATTCATTAACAGAGAGTACATGATCTCAAATGCCATTAACAGACCCCAGTAAGACAATCCAAAATTTATGAGGTGTGGGACAAATCTAACTCACCAACTAATTTAATTAATTAGCTAAAATGGTTGCATACAAGAAGGCACGGTGTCAAGGGAGTCAGTTACCTTCTGTCAAGTTGTTTTGTACGGAAAGTGAAATAGCTGATTTATGCTAGAAGGTACAAAGAGGTGACTCTGTCAATTAGAAGCCTTTACTTCTAGATTGATGTCATGTGTCAAAGGGATGCCAGATGTTCTTTTTTTTAAAAAAAAAACTACATTATTTTTTATTTGAAGCACTTGTGGCCCTAGATTAAGAGCAACATAGAACATACTTTTCTTTATTCCTTTTCTACCATATTTACCATTTTGTTTCCAAAGTTTCATATAAAACAGAGCAAATATTACTTTAGCTTTCAGAACAACCATATCTTCCTCTAATGTTAGACAGAGAACCTATAAACATTAGGGTTCCAAAGAAATCCTTGTTATCCTCCGAAGCGGAATACCATGGAATTCCCACCTTGAGTCTTTCAATTTTAGTATCTCATTGCCCTCAAACTTCAAGAAAATCTCAAACACTGAGGTGAAAGGTAGCATTAGGGTATATTAGGGTATATTCCTATCCATGGTCTCTCAAGGTTCTTCTGTTCTCTGTTTCACTCAGAAAAGTCACACAATCATGTACAATCAAAAACAGTAAACAAAATCACACCATCATGTAAACTCGCAGGATGCTATGGCTAAACAAAGCAACTACTGAGCCCACCTCACCTGTGTTCAAATTAGGCTTTAAATATATAATCAATTAAACCAACACAGTAGTATGGTAATTTTAAAATTATATCAAGCACTGTTAAGATGAGGGGAGCACAAAGAAAGAGGTATTGTGCTACGATATGGTTCAAACAGGATTAGTGGAAAAAAATACATAAAAACAGTCTTAGCCTATGATGCCATTATGCAAACTATCTATTTTGCATCTACGGTTTCCAACCTCTCATTTGTATATACCTTAAACATTATGATTTGGAAGTTCCAAGACTAAAAAATATATACTCTTTTTGTCACATTCTTTTCCTGACAGGACAATTATATAGAAAGCTCAGGAAACATAATCATACCGTGCTTCCTGTTTATACAGTTTTCTGTCTCACCCAAATTAGAACCTTCACATTTCCACCCACCTCAGTGGGGGAGATACAATTCTGTTTCAGACAAGAGAAATGAGAAAACAAATCACACATGAATTTGCACATTTTTTTTCTTTTTTGGGTCTCCACTACCATCATCACATCTCAAGTCACTCAACTTAGATTGTTCTGATAAAAATACCAGTTGCATGTGATAGCATAGCATGATTGCAACCACCCAACTCCTCTGATGTTACCTGAGTTCTATGAGCAGTGTATGTTGTTCATGCATTGGTCTTTTGGTAGGACTTATTCATGAAAAATACTATGTTCAAACCGAGCAATTCATGTTCCATGAATGTTAAGACTCATTCATGGCAGCTGAATCTACTTTACATTTTCAGCATGTAGACTCTGTGAATGAGACGCCTACATGCTGCTACCCAATAACAGGTTGGGTACCTGGAACAGGTGCTTGCGATGGGCTTGCCAGCTAGCTCTACTCCTACTCTATCGGATACATCTGCTGAGTTCACTGGAACTGGCTGCAGCAATATAGTGTGGAGGAAATCAGGTTTGGTTATAATGTAACCTGCTTTACACTTTTTAAAAAAGCCTTAGCTAGATAAAAAAATAAAACCACTTCTGTCTTATGGTCCTGATCTATCGTAACTCTTTGCTCATGTATAAAATTATGCACTTTATTAATTCAAGTAACACACAGCAAAAATCCTAGAATTTGTTAACTCCTCGAATAAAAAATATAAGGTCTGTGTACTACAAGTAAAATAAGGTAACAAGGATGTCGATTTGTTTGAAGTAGACAGGAATTAAGAGGGAAAACTAGACCTTTATCTCCTTCCTCAAAGACACCAGACTGTAAGAGGGTAATATCAGAACTTTCAGTTCTCTTTTCTGTTGTTAAGGGTTAGGTTAGCTAGCTGTTAAACTCACAGATTTCTGTGGTTCCAGCCAAGATGATGCTGGAGATAAAAGACAAAAAAGCTGAACACTGCTGCTGGCCAAACTCTGCAGCAGAGAGCAATAGAAAGTTTGATACTGAAACCAATGAAAACTGCAAGAAGTGTAATGTCATAAACAAGAATCAGAATTAGCAGTACATAAGAGAATCAGGGCTGACTTAAACAGGTAAATGAATACAATTCAGATGTCAAACCACAGCATGGTTTGGCAACCAAACGCTTTTCAGAAGATTTCAATATTCCCTTCATCCCATCCCTATGAGATACCTCCTTCAGTTTCTGGGTTTTACTCATCACATTTTGCTCTAATGTATCAGCTGTGAAACTATATGGTTAATAACTTTAGACCATGATTTGTAAGCACATTTCAAAGTGTGGTTTAGTGCTGAGGCGTTAATTCTGGTTTGCTAATGTAGACATCACAGCAAACTGTAGTTAAGGAAAACCAATAAAAGAGAAAGGGATATTTTATCTGAGAAGGGAAAAATGATCACAGTGATGGCTGCGCATTTCATCTGATTTGATTTGATAGTTCTATCTGGATTTCATGATGGCAAGCAGATTGGAGACAGTCAGCATGGTGCAGTGGTTGCCAGTAGGACTGCAAGTGGAGACCAGGGCTTGAATCCCTCCTTGGCCATGGGAACCCACTGGCTGACCTCAGAAAAGTCTCATTCTCTCAGTTTCAGAGGAAGGCAATGGCAAACCCCTTTGAACAAACCTTGCCAAGAAAATCCTATGATAGGATCACGTTTGGGTCACCATAAGTAGGAAACAACTTGAAGGCACACAACAACAACCAGATTGGAAGTTTTGCCACAGTTCATTAATACCTCAGATCCTTGAACTTTGGTTAATCTGATGGAGGGCCTTTCTACACTACACTGTTATAGAGCTATTATTCCACTTCCAACATCCTGTGGAGGGGCATTTAGAATTCTCAGCCAGAAAGCTATGGACCTCAGTAAACTACAAACCCTAGAAGTTCACAGGATGTTGAAAGTGGAATAATAGCACTATAACAGTGTAGGGTGGAAAGGCACTAAGGTTTTTTTAAAAATAAGACAACTTTATAATCAGTGACTTCATGCCAGTTTGCATGAAGTTCAGATTTGTTGGGCTTGGATGACATGACAAGGTGTTTTTAATCAAAAAGGGAAGCAAAAGTATATGATCTACTTCTTACAGCTATGCCAAAAAAAGACAGAAGGGAGAGAGCGTGTAAACCTGAGACTTGCCTAGGTCTCTTCTTATAATACTGAACTGTAATTTAGCATGGTGCTTGAACACAGCAGTTAGACAAGCCTGGGTCCTACAAATATTGTAGCTAATGGGAAACACAGAATAACAGACTAGATGGGAAGGGAGCTGGCCTTACATCCCCATGCCTTTTTATCTAAATTGCTTTGAAAAGTCATTTTTCTTCTAATGAGATTTAGTTTCACTCAAAGAACTACATTGAGAGAATAAAGGATATACAGTCCTCCCTCCATATTCGTGGGTTTGACCTTCATGAATCTGTTTATTTGTGAGGTGCACGCATGCCTTCCCCCCTTCCTCCTCCTCCCATTCCCTTGCATTTTGCTGGGTCCAGAGAAGGAAGGCAAGTTCCCAGACAAACGGCAAGGAAATGGGGAGGAGGCACATATGCACCTTTCTTCTCCACTCTGGAGCTCCCCCTCCCATTCCTTTGCCTCTGGCCCTGTTGTTGAGAACTTGTGCTGAGACAAAAGGCAAGAGAATGGGGGAAGGCTTGTGCAAGCTTTTCTTTGCCCCTCTGAGCCCCTCTCCCATTCCCTTGCCTCTGGTCCCAGCATACAAAGGAATGGGAGGGGAGCCCTGGAAGGGAATGGGAGGGGGGGTTGCAGAGAGGAACTTTTCTTGTTTGTTCCACTTTTGTGAGGGTTTTGCACCCCAAACCCTTGCAAAAGCGGAGGGGCCACTGCTAAGCTGCTGCAGTAGAAGTTAGCTATCCCTGGCTGAACTCAGCTAGTCATGACATCCTAAGCTTTACCATACTTTACATTGCTCCTCCCCAGCCCACTACTTTGGGCAGCAGTCCTAACATGCACAAATACAGTAGAAAACAAATACAAAAGTATTACTATTTTTACATGGTACCCATAATCAGTAATTTAAGTCAGAAAGCATGCCCTTATGTAAACAATCTACAACTCTTATGCCATGGTACATCTCATATTCTTCCAGACAGGGATCAGAAATGTTTAGATTACAATGCACATACAGACTGACATAATATTTATTTATTTAAAAATCTTGTATCATCACCTAATGCACAAACAGCAAAGTTGAATCCAACAAGTTACAATTATAAAGGTAGGTATTCATCACATCAAATATTCCAGGAAATCAGAGCCTCTGAGTCTAATCACACTGTTAAAGCATACACACAAACAAAGAGGCATGAATCAAGGAGAACAGAACCTTCCCCGCTTTTTTCACTACAACGCCTATATTTCTCCAGCCAGTGTTCCACAAGAGGCTCCGTGCAGGCACAAAATCCGTGTGCGATTCAAAGAGACCATGAAAAAGTAACTTTTTCCAAGGTCTATCAAGATGCAATCAAACTTATTTCTAATCAATGTTCATAATCAAGTAAGTGAGTTCCAGGATCATCCTAGATCATGCAGTAGCTAAATCATACATAGATACTACAGATTTCAGAAAAATTAAGCAACATCTGAAAGACAAGAAATGTGAAGTGCTGCAGCTAAGCCCAAAGCAAATGTTTGAAAACTAGAATAGATTTGCTGCAGTGTTCTATATTGTTCACAGACTTGATTCTGATCTATACACCACTGCCTTCCTTCTTCCATGGATGAAAATAAATGTACAGAACCAAGTACATTTTATACGGATATTACTGGTCTATATGTCAAGTAACTGAAAATATTTTGAACAGTAATAGAAACTAGTATCCTTACTTTTGTCTTCTAAAATAGCTTTTAAAGAAGACAGCTGCTGATATACTTTTGTTTCTACCTGGGTTAAAAATATCCAATGTTGTTGGAGCTGTTGGAGCCCAGGGTTTCAAATTACACGTTGCAAAATATATACCAAGCACTAATTTGTGTTAAGAGAGGGAGGTCAAATTATGCAATAAGGTAATCAAAAGTAAAAGATATGACAGAAACATCTTATTCAGGAATCCTGAAATACTATATGCTAGTAACTCTGGGAATGGAGAAATAAAAAAGATATCACTTCATATGGCATGGACATAATTGTACCTTTATTTCTTTTTGATTCTGCAAGAGTGATTTAGGCTGCCATGTTAAATCCTACTTATGTAGGAGCAACCCCTATTGTACTGTATTTCAATATGTATTTCAATACAAGTACAGAAGAACACGGTGGAGTGATTGGCTACTTCAGAAGACTGTCATGAAATAGGTTAGTTTTACCCACCTGATGAGAATATTGTGAAAGTAATCCTGCTCTGTACAAAAGAAACCATAAGTACAGACATTTTGTGTGTGTGCTTGGCTGAGGATCCAATGGCGTAAAGCTACCATCTGTAAGCTTATGATTAACACTGCAAAGTCAGAATTTCCCCACAACAGTAGATGCTGCAGTTGAGATGTCAGGTTGCTAACAGGAATAAGAAATCAGGGATGGGACCTAGTGAGTCTTGAGGCTCCACTCCAACTCTATGATTCCACAGGTCTGGCCTCTGTGTTAGTGTGCATGTACTGTATAATCTTAGGGTTTAAATAACCTAAAGATACCAGATCCCCTCTGATCTTGCAAACTAAGCAGTGTCAGCCCTGTTTAGTACTTGGATGGGAGACAGCCAACAAATGCAGGTGCCACAAGTTATACTTCAGAGGAAGGAACTGGCAAAACCACCTTGTGAGTATTCCTTGCCTATGAAAATCCTAAAATTCATGGGATCATCACAAGTTGAAAGTGATTTTGAAGATACACACACTGTATAATATGCAATGGTTATGGAGGTTGTGGCAAGGGGCTAATAATTTACTCAATCTTCTACAACAGAAACAGAAACAGATGCGTTTAGAGTGTAATTTAAGAAATTCATAAATTGAGCCAGGAGTTATTTGGTTGATGATCAGGGCAGTCTACCCGCATATCTCTATATGTTCATTGACTGATTTCCCTCCATTGATCTTGTTGTTCATTCTCAGTTGTTTTCATCTGTTCCTTCATATCCTTCTCTCACTAAGCGCCTTTCCACACTACACTATTATAGTGCTATTACTCCACTCTCAACATCCTGTGGAATTCTGAGGTTTGTAATTTACTGAGATCAAAGAGCTCTGTGGCTGGGAAATCTAAACGCCCCTCCCTAAACTGCCAACCCCAGGATTCCATAAGATATTGAAAATGGAATAATAGCGCTATAACAGGGTAGTGTAGAAAGGACCAAAGTCTATTTACATTGCAATCTAGGCACTTCTACTCAAGAAATAAGTTCAGTGAGTTCAGTGAGGCTTACACCTATGTTTATAAAACTATTGACTGAATCTCTGGAATTTCTAGGATTATCAAACATAAATGCATTCTGAGATACAACACCTACAGTAAATAAAGCTGCATTCTGAAGGCCATCAAACATATATATACCTTACTTGAAAATAATGTTTTTATGGGCTTGCTGCTTTTGGCTAACTAGTCGTATACACTCAGCACAACATGGAGGATTAAATTCCTTGGTGGCATACAAGTATGCAACAGCATACAGAATTTTTAATCATACGAATGGCAGAAAATAGACATGACTAAGTGGCTATTGGAAGAGATCCGACATGAACAGCTTCATGCCAAACTGACCTTCAAAGTATAACTTCATTTAATGCAGAAAAGTCTGTCAAACACTGAGTATCAAATATGAAACTGTAAGGAAACTGCTGCTGAGAATTTGTGAAATCAGACTTCACACTGAAAAGTTATAGAATTGCCCAGAAATCAAAGACAGCTACTTGGTGTGGAAAACTTTTGAAAAGCTGTTTTAAAGCAGCATATCCTGAATGTTCATACAGAGACAATGCTTTAGTCCTCGCTACACGTGGCTAATGAACCACTGTGAAACCAGCACACAGAATTAAAACCCATTTTACTTGAGGAAAGATGACGTATTTCTGTTGCTTGATTTCACAGCTGAGATACACTTAAAAGCATGATGCTTACAGTGATATCAGCTGATATGGAAACTCTACCCCTTCATTGTGTTTGATCTCCAATGGCTCTGCCACTCACAGATAATCATCACTAATCAAACATTTAAAGGACTAACGGGCTCTTTGTAGGAAACAGATGAATCCTTAACAAAGTGTTTCATAATCACATGTTCTAACCATAGAATGATGAACCTATATGTGTGTCCTGGAATCATGAACTACAATCTTACACCTAAATTAAACCTTACAAAATATTAAGAAGGAGAAAAGGTTCAATGTAGGTGACTCTTATGTTAGAGAAGTTTTCTCCACTACAAAGCCAAGAACAGAGTGTTTTATTTTGGTTCCTTAAAACTTCCATGTCTAGTGTGAATCACATCAGAAGAAATTCCCATTATTTTTCTAACTTGTAACCATTATGGATCAACTTGTATTTTATAAGTCAAATGTTTCATAAAATCTGAAAAATACAACTCACTCTTTCTCTCTCTTCATTGCATAGTACAGGGAAAAATAATTTCATGTCATCCCAAAATTACTTATGAATTTTAGATTGCTTCAATTATTGCTTATGGTAATGGTAAGAAATCTAAAATACATCAACCTAGGCAGTTTTAATGGGGATGCTGAATGTGAATGACAAATGGATGCGGGAGTTTAGGAGATGAAAAATTCTAAACTTTATGCAGCATTTAGAAACCAAACAACTGAAGGCAGCTGCTTGGGGATCCTCCACTTTTTTCTCCCACACACTTTCCCTCTGTTTATACAGAGCCACCTCCTAGCCTCTTTAAACATGTTGCCAGACACACACGCCTCTCATGGAGTATTTAGAAGCCAAACAACTCAATGGGATCTGCTTAAGCAATGTTAGGTTAGAGAGAAAGAAGATCCACAGGCAACTGGCCATGATAAGTCAAGAGAGGTGGTGGATTGTAGTGGCTCCTGCCAGGGTCTTTAATATTGGTTTGAGTTTGCCTCCTCTGAGAATCTGGGAGATTTGTGGATTTGCTGAGGGATGCAGTAAGTAAAGTTTACGTAGACATCTTTTTTTGAAGGGGGGAGGGGAGACAAGTGGGAAGAGGGAGAGGAGGAGAAGAGAGTGAGGAACTGACTAGCTATTGCTGCAGCTTGTAAAATCAGCTTCATTTTATAGTACAGGTATTCGTGATTTTTTGACTTTCACAGGGGTCCTAAGCCACTAACTCTCGCAAATGTCGAGGGAGAACTGTACACAAATCTGAATTTTCCTTTTCTGAAACTAGATTTTGCTTTTATTTTGGAAACATTGTCTAAAAGGTTGGATAAAAATATAGTAAACAGATAAGAACATTTCAATGATGTTCTTTTGGATTTATTTTCCCATAAAAGACTAGGTTGATTATCTATTACTTGGTCTAGAATTTACCAGCTTTTATAACCTCCATCTAATCTGGACTGACAATCAATTTATTGAGCTCCTCCAGCTCATTACTGATTCCAAGCAATGTTTCAGAGATTACAGTCTCTCATTGGGATACAGTTTATCTGTCAGGAAAATAAGAACAGATAACAGAATGCCACCAGTATAATAGGAATACTGAATTTCAGCTCCTCTAAGAGGCTCTCTCATCAGTTTCATGTAGATGTCAAAAAACCACAGGGCACACGACACTTTCTGGAATCCCACAGAGTAGTTCTCACGGTGCAGAGCAGGTGTCCTCTAACACCAGCTTATTAAACCTGCCTGGCACATAGGAATAAAATTACTGCAATATAGAGTTTCCCATTCTCTTTCTTTCAGGTGGTCCAGAAGGACACCATGGCTGATGGTAATGAAAACTATTAAACTGATAAAAATGCCTTCTCTGCTGGAAAAGAACGTTTAGTCATATGGCCAATCCAGTTTCCAATCCACAGAGAAAAGTATCTTTATATAAAGATTCAGAAAACCAAATGCAGAGTAGAATTCACTACATTAAAAAAAATGTAATCAGAGACTAAACTTGATACTGGACTAAAGTGGCTCTAGAAGTAGTCACTCCAGGTGGAAAATTTAAGCATCCATTGGATAAAATAAATTACAGGGAGATTAAGAGGAAAAAGCAGTTGCTTAATTCTTATAGTAAGCTGTGCCTTATTATACCTTCCTGTGATTTACTTTTTAAATTAGAATTCAAGACTAGGAAACAAAGCATAAATACAATAAAATCTCAAATGTAAAGAACAACAAAAACAAAACTAACAATAATAAATAAGGCAAGGCACTATAGGAATATTCTCAAAGCCTAACTTCCAACAATTGCTATGTAAACCACCCAATATATCAATGTAGGATATTTATTTTTCTCTGGTAAGCATTCTGTGGTGACCCCTAGGACAATAATAATAATTTTTTTAATGTATTAATTGGTGAGTGGTGGTAATCAGCACATTAGTCTGCTACAGCAAAAACAACAAAAAAATTTGTGACACCTTATAGACTAACAGGCCTTTGGCCCAGTTTGTGGACGTCAGGCCACTTCACTAACTGTGCCTGAAGTGGTACCACAAGACTCTTTGTCGTTTTACATGCATTGACATGGCAATCCTCACTACTCTTATTTGAAAGCAAATTCTACTGATTTTGAAGTAGTTTAATTACACATAAAGAATTTAGAATAAGAACTGATGCCTACCTAAAGCTAATACTGTCAGCCACAGAGCTATGCATCTTCAGTACTGCTTTAAAAGTACGAAGTTTTTAAGCATACACGCTCTCCATTCATTCCTTTCCATCTGTTTACTTATCAAACTATTTTCCCTCTTGTCTGGTTATGCTTTAATCTCAAGATTGGGGTGGATATTTTTCTCCCACCAGTGCATTTTCCTCTTCCCCTCATTAATCCTTGCCCTGCAAAAATGTGTGTGTGTGTGTGTGTTTGCTTTTTCAGAAAAATAAAATAACATCTGTATAAAACTCTAACATAAATCAACAGTGGAGAAGGAAACAACCCACACATTTTTCCAGATCATGAGAAGTCAATTTCTTCCATAGGTTATGAAAAGGAATAAGAACTGACAGGAATGTGTCAGCTGCTCTGAAATGTACAATAGAAACAGCAGACATCTAAGACAGTGTGATCTTAATATTCCTCAGCAAGATGCCAATCTACAGAGGGGACAGCAAGGGAGCAGTTGATTTTGTGTATAGCGACAGGTAATTTCCCTGAACAGTCAAGATTGCATATAAGCCCAAGCCAGAGAAGTGCAGCTAGGAATTGCTTTCAGACAGTGACCAATTTTCATTTTGTTATATTCTTTTTATTTCAGTGCTATGCAAAAAAAATTCACAATACTTGGTACATTTCAGTCTGTAGCAAACTATCAAATTGGGAGATTTCACTTACGTTATTCATATTGCTACACTCACTCCACTCCACTGAGAATGAAATACCTAATGGATCTGAATACAGTTCTTTAGAAACTTCTGCACAGACCTCTTTGAAATGAATGAGTGACAAAAAAGGCATAGGCACAAACTCTCTTGCACACTGCTTCATTTCAGTACTAGATCCTTGTAAAGACAATATGTTTCTTAAAAAGACCAACATTACTTCAGATATTTTATCTTTGGGTGTCAGGCACTTTCAAGTCCCCTGTCGACTTCAGGTGACCTCATGAATTTCATAGGGTTTAAGTAAAAAATACTCAGAGGTGGTTTTACCAGTTATTTTCACTGCAATAAAGTCTATAGCACCTGGTAATTCACTGGCAGTCTGTAGAAACACTATTAGAAGCTTACTGTGGTTGTTGTACTATACATTCATTGGTAGCCTTCCATCCAAGTACTAACCATGGATGACCCTGCTTAGCTTCCAAAATCAAATGGGATCTGATGTCTTTAGGGTATTTAGGCCAGTCTTTAGCAAATTATTACAATCTTCCTTGATCCATATCTTCTTCACTTTCTTTTGTTTCCTTTCCAAACAAGAAATGGGAAAACACATACCACATAAAAGTTGAAAAATCTATTCAGTGAGCTATGTAGCTTCTTTTCTTGTTTCAAACTGAAGTCATAGACACACACACAACTGTAGAGTTACTCATTAAAAAAAATCTTAGAAGTACTGGAACTGTCTATAGTCGATAATATTCACCCAGCAATATAGCTACATGATCTGTCAACATTACTGCTGTGACAGATTTCAGAGATAAAGATAATCATGCCTTATTTTCACACACACACACACAAAACATTAAAACAAAAATAGCTATCCAGAAATGAAAAGAACAAGAATTTAAATACAGCTAAACAATACCAGAAGTGGACTTCCTTCCCCATTCTTTTTCCCCCCTCTTCCTTTTAAACACCAAATAAGGATATGAAAATTCTGCACTTCCTAGAGAGGTAGCATAACTAAACTGAACAATAAGAATTGCTCAATTTTTTAGAAAATTGTGCTAAATAATATCCTAATAAGGATATCATAAAACTTATATCTAAGTTCAGTGATCAATGTCAGGGGTGGAGCATGGAAAATTTTCCAGAGCAAGTTCTGCCTTTGCAAAGGAATCACGTATTTTAATATGTTACTTATTACTTCACAAAGACAGATGGAGCAGCTTTCCATTTTAAGACTTCAGTGAAAAGTCTCTCACTTTTAACACATCATTTTTATGCCATGATACAGTCAGCCAGAGGCCCTTGTTGCCAAACATCTGTGCTCTACATTATGCAAGTTACAACTTGGTTGCAGATATAAGCACACACATACACATACACACATAAAGCAGGGGGTTTTTTTGGAAAAAAAATAATGAAATACATACCTCTTCTCCCATTGTGAAGTAAAGCTGCCTTTCTAGAGTTTATAGCACACTGTTCAAGAGCAGTACTGGGAATCCTCCCACTTCCTTAAGTGCTGAGCTCACTAAGTCTGGGAGACCAAGCCTAAAACTGAGTCACACATTAAGGCCAATAGGAGCTATGAGGAAACAAAGCTTCCATTTGTTTATTTCACAGGAAACCTGGAACTTCTTGCAGTTTGGGCTACATCAGAGTAGTAGTTTTCCTCTTTCCCGGAGACAGATACTGGGCTTCTTCTGACCACACACACACAGAGAAGCAGAACAGGCAAAAGGAGCAGAGGAGGACATAATTTTTGCAAACAACCCAGAGAAAAAGATACTTTTAAACAAAACTATTCAGAAATAAACCCACATTAGAATTCTCATGTGAACAACAACAACAAAAATGTAATCACAGAACAAGAAGAACAAACATATCTCTTAAGATACTATTCTTCTTTGCACAGTGGAAAGTAGTGATTTTCTCTGCAGAGTGACTCAGAAGAGACAGGAGTTTTTATCACAAGTTTCAATTAAGCAAGCTGTATTGTACATTACATGATAGATATAGTTTCTGTAGTGTAAGTTATCAATTTATATTTAAAGCAACAAATTTAGATGTTACAAGGCCAAACTAGGCAATAATCTCTCATGCTACTAATAGTATCTTTTGTCTGTCCAGAGAAAGGCAATATTTAAATTTTAATAAACAAAAATTATGACAGCTGTGGACTGATTTCTCATGCAGACACACACAGGCACCTCTAGCATCAAAACTCAGAACCATGCAGTTGAACAGGTTCAGATCTGACTCACCCAATGAAAGATGCCACCCACATTGAGTCACAAAACCCATTTTCTGAAAAGATGAGTTTCAGTTCAAACCTCTGACGGAACATACTAAGTGGAAACACTAAAATATAACCTTCCAGTTTTCCATCAACTTAACCTTAAAAATAACTTGACAACTCATTTTCAGAATGCTAGCTGATTCACGGCATACCTGAATTCAGATGTACCCAAAAATTAATTATGAGTCCAGGGCATTATAGTAATCCGACTTGCCTGCCCAGTTTGCAAGCTTCGCTATGTATAATTCATATGAGTGGCAAATAAGCAATCCTTTCAAGGCTACTGAAATGGAATGCAGATTATGAACATATATAATGCCTATGAACTGAAGTAGCCATGGCTTGGTAGGTAGGGTTATTCCAGTGCCAAGGCTGGAGTCATGATTTTATTTCATTTCAAATCTTACAGAAAAATTAACTGTGTTAAACTTATTTAGGGAGAAGACACTAGAAATAAAAAAATACAAACATGTTTATATAAACAAACATTTCTACTCTTTTGACGCACTTTAAATGGTCAGTGGCAGATTTTGTCCCCAGTCATAACAACCCAACTCAGTCAAGTATGCAAATGAGTAATCATAGCTGACAGATGGGTGTATGATATGCCTTCAACTCATAATTAATTTCTGGGTAGGTCTGAATCACACCCTTGACAAAGAGCAAAACAACTTTCATTGAGTAGATCTCAAAATACAGGTCTGCAGCATTCCTGTAATATACACAGCTCTCCTGTCCTGAGAAACAGTAATACTAAATAAGAGTTAAATAGATAGAAAAGGAACTATATAATCAACTTCAACTATGTAACTAATTCAGTTACACAGCAAGTGTTGTAAATAAATTCTGCTTCGTACTTTGTAAGACATGAATAACTATCTCAGACCTAGGGGAAACAAAAGGCCCTTGATGCAATTTTGATTTTTTTTAATTGCAGAAAAAGTTCCTCTGTGTGCTCTAGAATCTACTTTTTGTCCTCCCACCATTTCAAGCCTCCCACCGGTAAGCTTTAGGCTTAAAAAAAAGTTAGTCCGTGGTACAAACTTGAAAAAAATGCAGCTTATGTGGTCAACTTTGAAAAAGTAACGCAATTATAGCTATCTAACAAGCTGAATACCATCTATCATCTATCTATCAATATCAACGTTAAGGATCCCCCCCCACCGAATGGTTCACCTTGGCCCTCATGTTACTGCTATGTTTGCAGTGACACAGAAAGCAGATTGCAGTTACTATTTCAACAGAGTGTTGAGTTGCTACAGTGTGCCCTTCTCTTATCAACACTATACATCCTTATTTGCTAACCAGTTCTACTAACTTGGGTAATATTAGATATGGTACATCTACCATTCATCTCTAAGGACCAACTATATCCCACAGAACCTTCTGGGAGCCTCAGAGAATGCCAAGACTGTCCCAAACAACACAAAATGAAAACATAGAACTCAGTGCAAGTCCACTTCTCTTTTGAAAAATGACAACTTATTTAAAAGTTGAATTGGAGATTTCTAGGAAGAACTATTTGAAAATGTTTTGCGGGGAGCAGAAAAGAGGAAATCCACTGACTCTGAAGTGGTCAAGGGCAACAAAATCACTTGTGGGGCTACACTTTGCCCACCCCAATTCTATTATATCTCCTCCTCCATCAAACTTTCCCTGGATTATAATTTCCCTGTCCCTGCCCCCTTTTAATCACACTACATGCACAATATCAACTTACCAAAGCAAGAATTTTCTGCTATCCTCAAAGAACTGTCTTGTGAACGGCCATTGTTGCTAAAATAATTATCGCTGTTTGTACTTTTCAGCATTTCAATTAATTCTGGCCTCACAATCCAACTCCCCTCTGCACAATTATGATATAAAATTCTAATACAAGGTAATACAATTTATCTGATGAAGTGGGCTATGGTTCACAAAGTTTATGTTGTAATGTATTTGTTAATCCAAACTACCACAGGACATTTTTTTTCTTAGAGACACAATCCTCAAGGGGAAAACAGTGGTCTCTGTTCTACTTTAGACAGTTAAAAAGTGACATACAACTTTGTAAAATGTATTCGTTATGGTTGTTCTGACAAGCATTCACTATTCCCTCATAAGAAATCTACTATTTATCCAATGTTTGTTTTAAAAGTTTTTTTTAATGCAGTGGTCTAAAAAATGAGCTTTTCCCAAATTGGCACAATGATTTCTTAGAAAAGGAAATTCTTAGAAAAGTTGTTTGCTTTGCAAGAATTTTCATCCTCTACCTTCCAAGGATTCTGTTTGCATAGATATGCTGTAAACAGAAAACAGAGCTCTTATTGAGAATTTCTATGGAGTTTTCAAGTCCAATTTTAAGCTACTACTTTTTTCTTATAATTCCTTCTCTATCAAAATTGAGTTTATCGATTTTTTTCTTGAGACGTGAGAGAAGAGACATATCTACTATAATGTGAATAGTGGTGTTTAAAAATCACATAAATTCTAGGCATCACCATATGCCTCTTAAGTGCATATGGAGTTTCAGGAGTGATGTTAACATAAAAATCAATTTCTTGAAAAAAAGAATTATGCAAGAACTAATGCACAGAATGGCCAAACATTGGGGGGAAAATTATTGAGACACATAAAGCAAAATCATATTGTTTTAGAAAGCTGAAAGCTTAGCAAAAGAAAACTTACAGTTTCTAGCTACTACAGTTTTGTGAGTCACAAACCAAAGCAAAACTACTACAGTTTTGTGAGTCACAAACCTTAAATGTAAACTTCTAAGAGAAAACACAGTTCTATTCTCCTTCCCACCCAAATTTTTGGGATGCCTAAAATAATTCCTTGAATCACTTTTATCTGCACTCAGAAGTTCTCAACAGAGTCCTTGGAACTGTAAGAGTCACTGGCCCCAAGCCTATCACTACTCAGAGGCCAGCCACTTTGAAATTAATTGGCTTAGTCAGTATTGTATGTCTCTCTCTGGTGGAATATAAACTTCCCTGGGGTCTTGGAGAATGCTAAAGTTTATCACTTTAGAAGAATATTGACCTAGACAAAACAAGATCTGACTAATTTTTGGACACTGTGCAATCTTTTCATTGCAGGGAAAATGCCAGAGCACGTGGCAGGTGACTACCTTTAGGCATTCTTGAATTATCCATTTCTCCTCAAGCCAATAAAATCTGCTCTTTCATCTAATTTTGAAACATGGGTGACACTGGTAGCTTCAGAGGATGTCAATTTGGCACCGTAAACCACATTTTTCTATTTAGTTGGGACATCAGAATCATTCTGTTTGAAGAAGGTGCTGTTTTTACCGTGGCCCTGCTTATTTTCACCTGATAGAATGCAGAAGGTAATTACTTACAAGGCTGTCTTAGACCCATGATGGTGTTGGAAGGAATGGTAGCTGCTATTAGTTCTGTATGAAGGTACTGAATTAGGTCATCCAGAGGTCTGAAACTGAATGTTGTGATCACACTAACTGAGTAGCACTTTCCCTTATAACAGGTATTGAAAATCTCTGATGCTCTAGATGTTTGGAACATCAACTTCTGGATGCCTCAATCAACACAATGGCAAAGGGTCATGGGAGCTGTATTCCAAAATGCCTAGTGAGCCAAAGGTTCCACATAAGATGAAGCTTATACTGGTAGGTAAGGATGCCATATATCAAGCTTACTCTACCAGATGCTTTTCATACGTGTCATGAAGAGCCACTATGGTATAAGTGGTCTGAGTGTTTGACTAGGACATTGGGAGATCAGGGTTCAGATCCCCACTCTGCCCTGGAAACCTATTGGGTGACCTTGGACAAGTCACACTCTCTCAACCTCAGAGGATGGCAAGAGGAAACCCCTTCAGAACAAATTCTGCCAATAAAACCATGTGACAGGTTTGCTTTAGGGTCACTGTAAGTTAGAAGCCACACAACAGCAACAACGAACATAGGGTCACAATGCAACACACTTAGAAGTTGCTAATGGGAAAAGGCTGATGTGGAAATCTGAGCTTCTTTAAAGGCTATTGTTGAGGCTATTATTTCTGCATCTTAATTATTACTTAATAAGTTTCTACCCAGCCCTACCTGCAGAAAACCTATTCAGTGCATCATTTTAAGAGCCCATGAGTTTGACACTACTAGGCAGAAGTCTGCTTCTTGAGGAGCCAGTAGAAATTGCTGCCAAAAGTCTTGTACTCAATATGAAAACATTCTTCCTTTGTGGTTATGACTGATCTGTTCCTCCATAATTTTCAGACCCCAGTACTCTGTGTGAGGATGCCCTTGCAGATGACTCAGTGTTTAAACTGATGCAAAATGAAGATGGGTATCTTTTACAGCAGTGGATATATTATATAGGCTGCTTTGTGTCAACAGCCTTTGCTACTTCTCTTCATTCAAGTCCAATTGAATATGCCAGTCAATATTAAAGATTATATAGAAAGGAATTATATGTAAACTTTTCCAATATCAGATCAAGCATTAATGGCAAGCCCCTCTCTGTTCAACAGGAGCAGGGCCTTTGCCTTGGTTGGCCCTAGAGCAGTGGTTCTCAACCTGTGGGTCCCCAGATGTTCATGGACTTCAGCTCCCAGAAGCCCTGAGCATTGACCATAGTGGCTGGGGCTTCTGGGAGCTGAAGTCCACAAACATCTGGGGACCCACAGGTTGAGAACCACTGCCCTAGAGTATGGATGGTGGAAGGAAGGAATTCTTCATTTCTGCTGAAGTTTTGCAAGATTCCTTCCTTTCTGTTGGCATTACAGTAATTATTTGGATGTTTTGTTCAGTTAGTTGGTTAACTTTCATTTTAAACCATCCTGTTTTGTTTCTGTATTTCCAGTTTTATCTTTTTCTTACCTACTAGGAGCTTTCAAAAGCAGAGATTATTATACAGAGATAATTATATTTAAATAAATAAAGTCTAAAGTGAGAAAATTGTTCCAATCATCTGCTAAGGAATTGAATCAGCCCCCTGAAAATATTTTCCCATGTAATTCAGACTTTTCATTCCTGTAAAAATAATTAATATCACTGATCTACAATTCATTTTTCATCTTGGCACATGTTTAGAAAAAGATGGTTTGGGAGTTGCTTATATAGCAGTTAAATGCATAAACAAAGTAAAATACCTCTACATATTGGACAGTGAACACATTAGTACAAAACCAGTTATGTGCAAGGTTTCAATTTGTCCTCTTTTCCTTCAAAGGCAGTCATAATACTTAGGGTTTAAGATACCTTGTTTCTTAGAGGACTGAAACTTCTACTCTCATCCTAGATTCACCTATAATTCATTCTGTTGGCAAAGTATGGGCCACAGGCTGCATATGCCTTCCGAAGAAAGCCCTCTGATTTTACCCCCAGTTCAAAAAAAAAAAATCTTCCTAATGGCAAACTACAGTATAGAAGTGATTTGTTATTTAAGTAATTTCTTTCAGCTTGACTAAGGCCAAAGGGAGGGGAAAAAGAGGGGGTATTTTAGAAGACTGGCCAAACACATTCTTAGAAATGTATGATTTGGCATTTGGGGAACGTGATAATCCCTCCCCCTATTTTTTTCAGCATAGGGACATCCATGGGGATGGGAGGGAGTGCAATTAATAGACTCTAGATCCTCAAAAGTTATACACCCCTGGGTCCTACAGTATGCATATCTTTACACCATTTCAGTTTAAATTAGGAAAATTATATTTTATAAGAGGGACTTGTACCACTAACTCTTTTTAAAATACATACCTAACATACATATACACATAGAATATTTTTTCTAACCAGGCATTAAATCTGATACCTTGTGAAATCCCTAAACTAACAACTTTTGAACTAAATGCAGAAGTGGAAATGTTCATTAAATTGTAACCATTAAATTGTTACAGAACAGAGGTATGTGATGAATTAAAAGCAACACCAACAATTGAAACAAGCGATGAAAAGAGACAAAAAGCAATCAATGAACATTTAATTACATGCATCTAGATTATATGTATATATTGTTTTAAAGAAATCAGAAGACAGAATGAGTACTTTATCCCTTTCTTTCTGATATCACGAGTTATAGCCATCATTGAATAGGACTCTATTCACAAAAATCTCCCACTGGAGACAAGAGAGAAGGCAATTTCTGTGGATATCCTTACTCCTCTGGCCTCATCCTCCTCCCCATAAAATATAGGAGCAACAATGGGAGAAATATGGGAAACTGGCAAAGAATCTGTTTCCACCTCATTTATTCAATGGGAACATCCCCCGTTCCTTCCACGAATGCATTTGTGTGGGTTGGGCTTGGCTTGGCTTGGCTTAGCAACTACTACCCAAATATGGAACATGCATTTTCTCTCTTTCTCTCTCTCTCTAATGTAACACAGTATCTTTGTACATATGCTCTAGTCAGGCAGCTGAAAAAAAAAACATATATGCATATCTGTAAAACCTTTCGAACAGCTTTTTTAGCACACCCACAGAGTAACTTTTTAAAAATTCACCAGACATAAAACTTGCATAAGCATGCTTTTAATCTCATCCCACACAATAACTGGATTAAGCACTCTCTTCCCACAAACTATCAACAGAAGGTTATGACTATCAGCCTGCATAATTTCATACTTTTTTTTTTCAAGAAAAAGAATGCTTTAAGTAGAATATTTATTTTTAAACTGAAAACCGGCACTATATAGGAGGAGTTAAAACATAATCGACCTGAATAGTTGCTCAGACTGAACTGATGTAATTGACAATACACATTATTGTGGTCCTGGTGCAAAATCTTTATGTGCAAGACCTTAGTGGCTACAATAATGACTCTTTTTTAGAGACTAATAATATTAAAGTGGAAGATTGGCGATGCCACAGTATTGCATAGGTGGCCAACTGTCTACCCAGAAAAAGCACCTCCTACAGATTTCCCATAGCAATTGGGTAAAGACTAGAGATGATTGGAAGTCCTGATCATATTATTTGTGCTGTAGGTGGAGCTCAAGATCAGAGAGGATGTACTTAAGAATTTAGGAGCAAACTCCCCTCAGGCCACACCTACTTTGCTGCTAAATTACTTGGCACATTGTGTCTTAGTTCCAGGCAACTAAGATGACCGTATAAAGCAGGGGTGGCAATCCCTTCACATATTGTTGAATTGCAGCTCCAAGAACCCATCTCTACTGGCTATGCTGACTAAGGGTGGGGTGAGTTGCAATCCACCAACATCTGAGGTTGGTGGGCACATGATTCCCACCCCTTCAGACTCTGTGACACATAACCCAGAGAAGTAAATGACACATAAGAGTGCAAACTGCTTCCTAATAAATCAAGACTTCCTAATAAATCATAATAAATAAGTGGAGAATGGAGCACGGATCAGTTTGAAGCTACAGGAGAAAGTTTTACTTGCAGCCAAGAAAACAACACCCTACATCAAACTTACAGTAATATCTTCATCAAAGCTATATTGTAACTTACTTCTCCGTTTGTAAAGCTTCCCACTATTACAACTCTTTTGTTTTCTAAATAACAGAGGACAAGACATTTTCCTCTATGATTTCCATCATGCTTGGTTAGATTAATCACTGTGCCCTACAACAAGCACATACACCCCTCACATCTTTTCTGCCACAATAGCTATACCTGATGCTTGTCAACTTCTCAGATAAGTTTATTTTGCACAATAGGATAGCACAGGTTTCATAAAATCTCATTTGACAAATAATTATTGAGGATGGAGATCACAGTAGGAACACTGAGCAGAAAGATATGCTATATAGTAGGTTCTCCATATTCATCAGGAATATGTTCCCAGATTTAATGTGGATGGCAAAAAAAACCACAAATACAGTCCTCCCTCCACATTTGCAGCTTTGACTTTCACAAATTTGATTGTTCACAAGGCACGTGTTTGCCTCCCCCACATTTTCCTCCTCCCATTCCTTTGCATTCCTCATGTTTTTTTCCTTCTGGGTGAGCACCCCCCCCCGCCACTACTGGAGGCATGTCTTCTCTGCCACGCAGCAGCACATTCTGTTGTGTAACAGCTGTTGATTGCTCAGGTGCTCTCTGTGTTCCTCCTCCTCCTTTCTCAAGATGATGTCTGGAAGTAGCTAGCATTCTGCTTTTCTCTGTTTGAGAGGAAAGTACCACTAAGTCCTTTACTTTGTCTTCCCCTCCCTTGCAATGCCAGTGCCAGAGGCAAAAAAATGGGAGTGGGGATCCCTGGAGGGGAATGGGAGGAGATCACAGGTGGGGAGTTATTCACCGTACAGGGGCAACTGTAATACCAAATGCTGTATTTTGACCCCCAGGCTGTGTAAGCTGGTGCGGGAGGAACGCAGCTCCACTGTCTGGCTCCTCTTTCCTCCTTTCCTAGCAGGGATTGGCAAACAGCCCCCTCCCTGGGAGCCAAATACGGAAGGAGGCCTGGCTGTACCTCTCCTTCCTGACCTGAGATAGGTGTGTGTGGCTTCCCATGTCCCTCTCAGCTGAAAAAGAAGTGTCCATCTCTTCCCTTGGCTGAGAGAGGCATGGGAAGCCCAGCTGTGCCTTATCATGTGCCTCCCTCCACCTGGCTGCACAGAACAAAGACCACAGCTTGCAGCAAGACCATGGCCCTGGAGGGTGAGTAAATGAAACCAAGGATACGAGTCACATGGGACCTACTCTACTTCTTAATATATGTCATCATTTAAAACAACACAGGTACAAAGAACACATGCTTTGGAAGGAAGGACTGCACATATCTACAGATCAGAGGCACCCACCACAGGTAATGCCAAAACATGTAAAGAAACAGCTTGGTGAAATGACTTCTATAAAATCTGCCTGTGAAGATGGTACAACTGCTTACTGTTACAAGTCCAAAGGTAATATTAGCATAATCTTCATGCAGACAATGAAGGACTCATTTCTCAACCATAGTTTGCAAGGCCAAAACAAATTAGCATTTATACAGGAATGAATCACATGAATCACCAATATAATGTATTTTTCTTTTAAGCAATTGTGATAATCAATTGCATCTTTTAACTAGTGTTTGTTTTCTTAACCTTAGCATAGCAGAGGATGAAATACAACAGTGAAACATAAGAGACAAACCAAGAAGATCCAAACATATGTGATGAATAAGGTTACACACTGTACCTTCTCAACTGGTAGAAAATCATTATCTACTTCTATCGACCTTGGACGTAACTTTATAGGTTTGTCCTTGAAAATGTCACCAAAGCCAATGCCCTTAATTTTCTTAGGTTGGATTGTTGCTGCTCCATTGGCCCCTTCTGATTTTGTACTGCTGGAATCACCACCATCACTTTCAGAGCCCGTAGCATCTCTTAAACCTGCCGCAAAGAAAGGAGAAACTTGAGACTTACAATTTGGCAATGAAGAAAGCAAAGCAAAACAGCACCTCATGCATCAGATCAGTTTTCTTGTACAGGAGGACGGAATTTTTTCCTAGCATACTGGCTGCATAACAATCATCATCTGCTGTACTGCCTCTGAAATTAAAACCACAGCATGGCACATGAATGGCATTTCCAATAGCAGAAATGACCTAATTTTATATTTTAATTCCTGGTGCAAAAAGACAAGTATGGCTAAAGGGAAACTACTGCAGCGTCAGAACACTTGATATAATTAATCAAATGTGGGGATGAAGGACATTAGTTCTCCAAATGTTGTTGGGCTACATCTCCCAGCACGCCTTACTACAGGTCATGCTATGTACAGCATATGAGTGGCGGGATCCATCTGGAGCACCCTGTGCACCCCATCCTTAACCCAGTTTTCCCATAGGCTAGCAATATTGATTCAGTTTCATCTTTTCTCATAGTTAACTGTACTGATGGAATGTGTGATCTAGTTAGTGAGTGTGTTTTGCTCCTTCCGCCCAAAGTCAAGTAGTCCCATGATACAAAATTAAAAAATAGGAGATATACAATGAAAAATATTCTCACTGCAGTAAATTTATTCTGTATTTTTATATATAAGAAAATGCTCATCCATTTACCTGTTGCAAGGCAGAATTAAATGAGAACTGGAATTACTTATTTACCTGCCCAATAACTGCAAGTGTGTGGACTTTCTTTTTCCTACTATTGAAATGTCATGACCAAGGACAAACCAAGAGTAGACAGACTTCTACTTGGAAACAGCTGAGAGGTCTGCTTTAACACTGGCTAAGCTGCAGTCCACTGTTTAGATTACTGCATTTTAAAATTATACTTTTGATGCAAGTTATGTTGCACCTCACCTTTTATCCTGCTGGCACCTCTATATTGCAATTGTAAACATTTATTTCAATGAAAATTAAAAGAGTAACACTCAGTCTTTACATCATTGGTCTCCAAAAAAACATTCGATATAAAACTAACAAAATACAAAGCAACACAGTTAGACCAAACAGTTGGAACCAGGTTAAAGCCACAAACAATTCCACAAATAAATTGCATTGATAACTGTGAGAATAGTATGACTTCCATCTAGTTCCTAAAGAACAGCAGGGCAGACACAAACTGAATATGCATGAGGAATGCTCTCCATAATTGTGGCAACACAATAAAAAAGCTATGTCTTCCATGGCACATGTTTAACTTCCAAAGATGGGACATCTACACCAGTATCTCAGCTGACAATATGGACAGGTTTATATAGAAGGAAAGCCTATTACAGCTTTTAAATGGGGGGGGCCAATACATGAGTAGAAATTATGTTTTTCATACCAAGACTACCAGGATTACTTTTTTTCATACTGCTATAAAAATTCCAAAGGGATTATTGAAAAATGAAGAAATTATTATTGAACAATGCAATGAGAATTTGTGTAGTTACACAAAAACATGTATACACGCACAAATATACATAGTAATATATGTATATGTATGTAAGAAAATTAATAAAGTGTTGAGACTGCTTCCCAACTAATCTCATTAAAATGGTATTTGAAGTTAATTTATACCATATATCGGACATTTTTATATGTATGACTCATATCAAAACAGTTATGCAATCAAAATTATATATAATTTAAGGGAGAAATAAAAAGCTAAATAGTAGTTAATCAAATATGCAATCAAATGTACTGTGCAACATTATCTCTGCCAACGTATTTAATTACATTCCTCTCTAGCTGAGGCAATCCTGTTACAAAGGTACGTATCTACACCTCTGAGTACAAATAAAATAAATCAAGACAGACAGCCTGATTGGCTTTACTTGCCTTAGTGAAAAAAGCTAATTCCATTTATATTAACTTAGAAGATAACTTGTTTTTCCTGAAAAGCACTGAACATCTTCACAGAAAATGGGTATTACTGTGGCTGCATACAAAACATTCCTCTGAGCAAACAAATTCAACAAGCATCAAGATCAATTTTTCTACCTCCCTTCAAAAGCTTCTAAAATAATAGCACAGATGGCAGAAATGGCTACATGAAAGACAAGCGGATGAACTGTTCACAAGAGTCATGACACAGCTTGTCACAAGCGTGAAAGGGTTACCTTGCACATAGAATATTCAACCCAGCAGCTAGGTCACTGCAAGCCTCTATCCTGATTTTCCTAGCACTAAGATGCTTTGCACACATTAAATGGAACCAATATTCCCCACCCTTCTGCTGAACTATGAGAAAAAGGAGGTGTATTTTGCTATAGCTGTTCGGCTTTCACTTTAGGGAATGTCTAGAAGGAGAAAAGCCCCTGCTTCGCAGCCACACTTCATTTTTCTTTGGGGGCGGGGTGGGCACAGTGCAGCCCCCAGAGCATTTTGTGGCTCTTAGGGAATAAATACAATTGCCTCCAAAATGATCTCTGGGGGTGTGAAGGGTATTCCTACTATGTCTGGATGCCACTGGACCTGCAGAAGTCAGACAAAATTTTTGCAATCCCCTCCCCTAAAATGTGCTCCAAAATGCTCTCTAAGGAAGTAGGGGCATTTTGAAAAGGTTCTGGCCCAAAACCATGGTGAAAATGCCCACCTTTGAGAGTGTTTGGGGTCATCTGGGTCCCCCCCCCAGGAGCTGGTACAGTGGGGAGGAGATGTGGCTCTCTAAGCTCTCCTGAAGGGCCATCCTTCCACAGTTCTCATCCTAGGGAAATAACAAGGACGATGCATCTAGGAAAGACATATGGTCTCAAGAGGAGATTTCTTACTGAAACCAAAAAAAGCCTCATAGTAGATGACTACAATTTTTTTTCTCTGGTTTCCTTTGGAATTTCTGCTTTAATTCTTAGGGAAAGGAACACACACACACACTGAAATTGTCCATCATCAATTCTTAAGGACATGGTGAAAAAATTTGTTTTTCAGAAATACAGAGGGCAAAGCATTAAGCATGATTTAAGTCATGTGAAAGATGTTGCCTGCTAGGAGTAGGAGTACAGTATAAATTTATTGATTAGTCAATTGATGATATCATCTTATCATATTTTATCCAATCATATCCTATTTTAGCTTAGCTTAGTTTACTTCACTGTATTTTACTTATTTTATTGTATTTTATAACATTTGATGTAATTTCTTTTGATATGGTCAATTGACTAATCAATAAATTTATACTATACTGCACTGTATTGCTACCCTTTCCTGTGCTAAGAACCACCACTGACCGCTCCCCCAAAAAACTAACTGTGTATTGTACCCAGATTAAAATCTCACTGAAGTTGCTCTAGCAAGTGGAAAGACTGTTGTCAATTCATATAAGGGGGCAGACTTTGCTTGAGTCCTTTGGAGCTTTTCCTTGTAGAGCAAAGTATACTATTCTTTGCAGATTAACAACTCTGCAATATTATTATCATGCTTTCAGATAAGGCAATTCCTCTCATTCAAACATGGAATTTTCAAAGTGGTCCAAATGTCTTAGTCTTAAAGTTGTAATATTCCAGTGTTTTTCCAGGACTGCTTCTTTCTTCTTACCACAAACAAATCTGGTAAGGAGAAAAATACTTAAAATACTTGTGCAGGACCTTTTGACAGAGAGCACAAGGACCTGCCTGTCTCAGACTTGTTTAAACAGACAGTAGAAATCTTAGGAAAGGTTTAAAAAAAAAAGGAGAGAGAGAGAGAGGAGAGAAGGAGAGAAGCCTAGAGAGAGGAAACTGTGGAGAGGTTGCTTCCTTGTCAAGACAGCTAAAAAGCAAGAAATTCTGACTGTTCCTGAGCTAGAAATTAACATTCCAGTAAGAGAGAAAGTAAATACTAGCTGAAAACGAAAGGCTGCCCTGTCACTATTTCAAACTACACAAAACTAGGTTGCAGCAGAGACCAGATAGTAAGTATAGTTATAAAAACATTACTTTCTGAAGAATAATGGAAGTGTGTTTTTGGATAGTCCAAGCCTTTATGATCTGACTGATTCACAGTAAACCAATCTAAGTACTTGTGTGTTCTGTTACAGAGTAAGGCAGAATGGGAAAACAAATTTATTGATCCTGGATAAATTTCTTACCTTCAGTGATTTGATTTACTTAATTTGTCTAGAAGAAACATGGTTTGCAGATATAAATGCTGCATACATGTAAGTTTTTAGTAATATTTGATGTCCCAGATTATAAAGCATATGCACATTTGGTACACTGGAATTAGACATTTGGCTTTTGTAATTTCTACAGACACAGTTGGATATTAAAGTTTTAAAACTGAGAGATAATTCAAACTGTAATAGTAAATACTTATTTTAAAAAGCCTAATTATATTTTTTCAAAGTTATTACCACCACTACCATGCCTTTAATTAATCCTCATGCCAAACAAATGGAAAGATTTAAAACAAAATACGATATAGTGCAGAACAGTTTTCCAAGGTCATAGATTCTGATAAGTGGAGGTTTTAAAACGTTAATAGGTAAGACATGACGAGTAAATTTATTCCTTTACATGAGGATATTGTAAACCTCTAAGACAGATGCTGTTTTATCTGACAGCTACCTAAGGTCAGGCCTGGCTAGTATGTGGATGGGGAACTGCCAAGGAATATCAAGTGTTATAGGCTATATTTCAAAGGAAGGCAATGGCAAACCACCTATGAGTACTCCTTGCCAAAGAAAGTCCTATGGAATTAGTGGACTTGCCATATGATGACAGGCAATTTGCAGCCATGTACTCACACATGTCAGATATAGACAGGAATGAGCTATTAGCAAATGGAGGGAGCACTGATGAGGATCACAGCCATGTTTTTCCACACATGTATCCACTGTTCTGGCAAAGTATTTCAAACAGACCTTATAATAAATATTGTAAGCAATGAACATTCACCCTTCTTCTTAATTCTCTAATTTCTTACTGAGTCTATCTGGAGCACACATTTTAAACTTTATCAGATTACAGTTACTTTGCAAATTCTGCACTAGGAGGAGATCAACACTTCAAACCTCATGCCCTAGCAATAACTTAGATCAGTGGTTCTCAACCTGGGGTGTGCATACTCCCAGGGATACGCAGCAGGACATTTAAGAGTATGCAAAAAAAAATTGGATGACAGTAACAAATATGAACCTGCCACCTGCACCACCTCATTTACTCCTATCTTTCTGAGAAAGAAGCTGCCATTCAGACTTCCAGTACCCAATCAGTGTCCCTGGGAGTTGCTGGGGGCAACCTGGTGGCAACACTTTGCAACAGCTCAAGAAGAGGAAGTCAGGTTCACTTTACTCATGTGCAAGGCAATATGCTGTAGCCACCACAGGCAGAGAGTCTGGGAGTGCACAACAAAGATACAACTGTTGCATCTGAATAATCCTGAGGCTCACAAGCAAACAGGATTGGAATTAAGCCCTCAGCACAGATAGGGACTTTGGGGGTTGGGGGGGGTGGCAGATGCAGGGAGAAAATAGGTGAGGATCTATGAAATGGCAGGAAGCCTCACGCCATTTCACAGATCGTGGCAGGGCAGGCACCAAGAGCTGGGGGGAGGGTGGTGCAGGTGGAAGAAAAAGAGGTGAGCATCTGTGAAATGGTGGGAAGTGTACAATTTATGGAAATAGGCTGCCAAGGGGTATGCAAGTGAGAAAAGGTTGGGAACCACTGACTTAGACCTGGAAGTAGTTCAGAATTCTGCAAGACAAAGAGAGTCTTATAAACAATACTGATAGGCTGCATCAATGTTTAATTTTACCATGGATTTTATAATTCCTTCCACTGCATTTAAGTGACTTGTAATTGTAAAATATAATATAATATAATATAATATAATATAATATAATATAATATAATATAATATAATATAATATAATACAATACAATATATAAAGCAGGGAAAAGTTTGAAGAGAGAAAAAAACAGCATTAATACAGAATATTTTCATACTTGGAAAAAAAACCCTGCCAGTGATCTTTGTTCTGTTATGTTACAATTATATTATTTTAATCCCTTATTTAGAGTTTTTACTATGTTTCTACACAGTTTTAATGTCATGAAGGTGGACAGATATCAAACACCATTTATCAAACACCATTTCTATGAATACCATAAACCTAGACTTTGTAAGTGATAGAAATTACAGCTGCCTAGCAAATTCTATGTAACTTAGACTAATAGCCAGGAACGAAAAACAGCAGTCAAGCTACAAATAGGCTTTGTCTAAGGATTTCCCTTCTAAGAGGAGGAAAATAAAGTTGGGAAAAGAAGCAGCAAATTTTACCTTTTCCTTCTTTTCTGTTTCTAGAAGAACATACAGAGCTGCAGAAAGCAGATGATCAATCCATCTGGCCCAGGAATAAATGAATGGCAATTCTCCAGGTTCTCTAGTAGGAGAATTCCCCATTGCTTAATATCTTGGCCTTTTAGGGATTTACAGTTGAACCTTCTGCATGAAAATGTTATTTTATTTATATTCTGCCTTTCTCCTGGCATATTATATAAGGCTCTACCAAAAATTAAAATGAAGTTTAATTAAAAACCTTACTAATACAAAAATTTTAAAAAACAGATCATATTAAAAGCAAAAAGTTTAAAATGGATGAAAATCAAACAATTTCCTCTATCACTGATCTGTCACCCTTTCTCTAGAGACAAATTTCCAGGACCAATGAAATATAGAGGAACAAAGAAAAGACCAAAATACTTACTGATTTTTTTTGTTGGTGGATTAAAACATTCTATCTACCTTTGTTTCCTTAATCTTGCACAAACAGTGTTGCAACTGTTAACCCCAGCCAAAGTAGGCCCATTAGCTCAATTGCAGAATGGTAACTTTACATTTATATAAACTGCAATTACTCAATGGGTCTACTCTAGTTAGGATAGCAGCTGTAGAATTATTGGGAAAAGAAGCCATTTCTCCTAGGTGAGCTAAGACAACCATGGAAGAACAATCCCAGAACGAGCTCATACAATCTATCGCCAAGGAGAAGGTAACTTATGTTAAGTTGCATGCACATAACATGAGTTGTTTTGTATGAATTAATGGAGCCAAGCATTAGAGCAAAATACAAATGTAAAATATGTAAAATAATTAAAAGTTTGTGTGGAGGAAAATTTCTTATGTCAGACCTTCTCTACAAGCAAAACTCATTTACCGTCCTGAGCAAGATTCTGCTTAGGTGAAATGTATATGCAACCCAACGGCAGAGTGGGCAGAATCCCAAAATAAGCTTAAAATCTGGAATCTTGTGGGGGAGAATTTCCTGATGTATCTCTTTTAAATTCAACCTGAACTCTTCCATTCTATTTTCTGTTACATTCTCTACAAATCTACACATATAATTTGCACCTAATTTGAAAATATATTTGAAATATATAATCAGTGTTCCTGGTTTGCTTATAGTGATGAGAGATGAAGAGGGTCATGTGCTTTCATTAGTACTCTCACTTTAGAAGTCACGTTTTGTACATGAATTGGATATAAAAAATCTCATTTAATGAGAGTTTCTTTTCCTCTTTATTGTAAGAAAACACTGTTGCATTTGTAATACTATGTTTATGTCTTCTGCCTTGCTTCTTTTAAATTTTCTTTGAGCTTACAGCGTATATTTGCTTACTTCACTGCAGGCATGAACATAATGAAAGAGAAAAAAATTCTCACAATTTGCTCCTGAATAAACCTTCTCCATTCTGCAGATGCAGAATTTGATGTAGTTTGAGGCTGGCTTTTCAGTCAGCTGTACTTTCCTAATCCTAACAGTATCTGTTACCTTGAGAATTTTTAATCAACTATCCTTTCCATATGTGTTTATTGGTGTTTCAATACATTTACATTGTACAGTGCTTCTGAAAACAGAGAGGTGCAAAAGATATGCCTGATTAAGGTGGGCAAGTAAATGAGAAATGCACAGGAAATCAATACTCTTCTTGTGTTTTGTACATCAAACAGCAACACCTCTTCCAACTATCAATGTTATTTAATGTAAATTTCACAGTGAAAATCAGACCAGTGGATAAATACCACTTCAGAAAAATCCACACAGGCTAGAGGCAGTGGTGACAAACATACTTGAATGGACTACCAGTGGCAAGTAATAATATGCCTATAATTTTTCCAAGGTCCCATGTCTTGGGTCCCATGCTGGGAGAAAGGCAGGATGCAAATTAAACTAATGAATTTTAGAAATGTCCTGGTAAATCTCAAAACAGTTACAAAGGAAACATGTTACAGCCTAAATCCAACTGCCAATACCTATTCTAGTAGCAATGGGAATTGCACATTAAGTATTGACTTACCATTCAGCAGTGAGTACATACAATGAGTTTACATTAGTTGGCACTACCAGCTATTCTAGCTGGATTCAGGCATTTCTGTGCATCTTCTAATGTTTCTGGCTATTTCTAAACTACCACAATTTACTAGGAATTTGAGCATATAAAACAGTGCTATAATTGCTAAGAGTAGAACACTGAGACTTTTAAAAAGAGAAACAATAATAAATAAATAGAAAGGAGAGGTCTACATCCACTATTCGCTTCAACTCTATTTCTAGCACCCAGACATTAACAGATTACTCCTGAGGGGATGTGCTGCTTGATATAAAAAAAGACCAAAACAAAAAACCTTAACTACCTTGGTTTACAACTAGTTCACTAAACATCTCTTACTGAGAAGTATGAAATGGCCTTACACCAGAACAAACAACTGGTCTACCTAGTCTTGTGTCTACTTAAGTGATAGGCAAAGTGTAGTTCAGAGACTGTATGCGGAATCCCAAAGGCTGGTTTTGCAGCCCTAAACTTCTCCAAAGGTCCTTGGATCAACCTTTGTTGGTGGACTGCCTCTATCGGAAGCCCTTCACGGCTAGACTTTTTGGTAGCCCCTATGGCCCCCAGAAGGTCCAAGGGACAGAAAAGTAGCCCTCAAATCCACTGCAGTTGCCCACAGCTGGTTTATTCCACTGGCACGCTGTCTACCACAACTAGCAGCAGGTGTACAAGATTTCAAGCATTGTAATATAAGATCCTTTAAAACAGAAACAAGGAATTGAACCTTAGCTTTTCTGCATGCAAAGCACACATTCTGTTCTGATTTATAGCCCCTTCAAAGATGTGAGTCGAGAACAACAACCTGCTAAAAGTAAGCAGTGAAATTAAATATCCAGTGGAGCTCCATACATCTTTGGGCATTACCCAACACTACACATACATGTAGAAGCATACACATGCCAAAAGAAAATAGCATACATTCTCAGTACATATGTGCTGTGGAACTGGATGCAAGCTGGACTAATTTCAGCTCACAGACAAATATGCAGAGTAGCCAAGACTCAGTGCAATGGGTGGATGGTACTTCAATAGCAAATGATATTTCACAGAACCAAGGAGCAGCCTCAGCTTAGCATTTCCTCTTTTTCTTTTAATTAACTCACTGTTATAGCGTCTGTAGTTGTCAATCTTTGTTGGTGCCACCTTATACAGAATTGCCCCTTCAAAGGCAGACTTTCCTGACAGCAAAATGAAAGAAAGGGAAAGCAAAACGAAAAAGGGGAAGAGGAGAATCGAATAACAATAAAAAAAGGAGAATAGTTTTTAATTTTTGCTCTGCATTGAAAGCTTCATTAGCAAAGGAACAAGATCTGCAAAAGTTTCAATCTAGGCATTTCAAACAGAAGAGTAAACATTTTACTAAGGTGTTAGAATTCAAAGACATAGTTGCATTAGTCTGATTAGTAGCAAAGGGATCTTGTATCACTGAGAGAAAGAAGTTGTCAGCATGAGCTTTTGTAGAGTTTCATCAGATGCATGGAGTAAAGTGCCTAAAAACAGACCTCTATAGCTATGAATGAGCAGGTTGTGTGTGTGAACAGCAACAGAAAAGCAAAGCTTGTAGGTATGGTGATGTGGTGACAAGTTCAGTTTTAACCATTGTTGGCAGAGGGGAGCAAAGAAAGGAAGAAAGATGCTGCCTAAAGCAAGGTGAATAGATAACTGTATGAATGGTGGAAGGAGTTATTGGAATGTAGTGTGATGCTGCCTGGGAACCAGAAAGGAGATGTGATAAACTGGGCAAAAGAGCCCTCATGAGCCTGAGGTGTATCTAGTGTTATAACATGTACCAGGAAACCAGTGTTTCAGTTCAACCCCCTGCAGATGGACTGGAGTTTGTGGGAAAATTCTAATTCTGCTGTTTCTCTTTCCAATTTTCTTTGTAGGAGTTTTTTTTTTCACGGACTGCTATTCTGAGGTCTGATGGAATGCCTAGAAAGACTGAAGTGTTCTGCAACTTGTTTTCCTGTATTCCCACTCCTGATATCTGATTTATGACTATTTATTCTTTGGAGCAGAGCCTGTTAGCCCAGTGTAAAGTGCTGAAGGGCACTGTTTACAGAATATGTAACATATCACAGTATCTACTCAGGAAGTGTTAATCACAGGACCAAGTCCCATCACCCACAGTATTAGAGGTACTTCCACTCACTCATCCTCTAATGTGATAATGCCTTAAATGCCTTTCACTATTCACCTCATCACCATACCTACACGTTCTGCACTTCTATCGCTATTCACACATACCACCTGTTCATTCATAGCTATAAAGGTCTGTTCCTAGGCACTTTACTCCATCCATCTGATGAAGCAGACTTAAGTCTATGAAACCTTATGTTAATAACTTCTTTCTCTCAGTCTCAAAGGTGCTACAACATCCCACTGCATATTTTACCAAGGTTTATACCATAAAATGAACAGCGTAGCACATCATCGCTAATTATCTATAATAGACAGTTAAGGGCAACATTAGAACTACAGACGTATAACTAAAAAGGCAAATATAGATGTAAGTCTACAAATTTTTTCTCAATATTTGATACTCAACACATCTGTCTTTCAAAAGAGTGGCCTGTATTGACAGAAGCAAAATCCCTCCTGCTCACTCCATCCAAATCAACTTTGGAGCACTAGTCTGGGCAAACCACTAGAGCAGAATTTGAGAGGGTATAACAGGAGGAAGGGTATAAAATAAGGGAAGAAAACATTCTGTTGTACAGATGGATGTCCAATTACACACCATTAGATTCTTCTGCTCCCCATTCCAAGCCTAAGTATTATTTCTCTTCAACTGTTATTCTATTATAAAAGTTGAACTCTTACTTCTCTTTATATATTGTTTCTATTCTGTAAGCCACCTTGACTCCCACTCTTAGGGGAAAAGTGGTAAAAAATAAATTGACTGAACGCTTTTTAACCAAATTACTTTCAATCATTTGCAAATCTAATGCTTGTTTCATTTATTCATAAACTTTGAAAATGCAACAGTGTGTCACGCAAAAAAATAGCTTGTTGACAAGTTCAAATGTGGTCTGAAGTTGATACGTTTTAAATTTATGTTCTCTTCAGTGAATAACTTGTTTATTTTAAACAGGAAATAACACTGTACTTGAGAAAGTAAGATATAACATTTCCAGGACTTTCATTTAGAAAATTTGCTGTGGGCCCCTAGGGCACACAGCCCACTATTCCACTGTGCCCTGTTTGCACTATTTCTAGAATCCTTAGTCTATTCGCTATGCTGGATGTTAAGGGGTACCCAGAAGCACAGTGTGAGTGGTACAAGTGGGCTGTGGGATACTTTGGCCAAGTGAATTCTTCAGATATACATGGTTCTTCTGCAGCTATACAACCTTGCCATGTATTTGTACATATACTTGAAACGACCACATATGCATGCATGACAATTTTTCAGGCTAAATACTGACCAGAGCTAGTGTTGTGTAATGGCTAAGGGACTATGCTATTATTCAGAAAACCACAATTCAAATCTCATTCTTATTAGGAAGTTGTAAGCAAACAGCTACTTTCCTGCTTCATTCCCGCCTCTTGCCTCATAGGGCATTTGTAAGGACTGCAGCTAAATAATGAGTAAAGTGCTATATAAATGTCAGCTATTTTGATAAAGTTTCTCAAAGATAACAATTCTATATGGGAGAAGGAGAGTAGATAGCAAGCATGGAAAAAAGACTATTTGGCCTACATACCTTGCAGCTGATGATTTTTATGCCCTGAGTACATTCTGTTATACAAGCAGGCACGGAGACAGAATGATAAATTCTTAACAGAAAAGAAAGAAAGTAGCATAATTTATCTGCATGCCAGTGTGCTAAAGATAACATTAATATTGCCAGGTGAGGCTAGAATCAGATGTTTGTCACATCTGTAGTGCCTGCTTTCCCATCTGCAATGGCTATTACAATTTACTCATGTCCTGATGTCACAGATCAAGCCATGAGAGATTAGGATTGTAAACTAAGATTATAAAGCACAACGTCAGGATGTCAGTGCATAGGTAAGCTGCATTAGTCATTATGATGGAGAAGGGAAGAAGACAAATGACTGTTAGTTTTCAGGAGTTGTGCATACATATTGTACCATTTTGCTGTAATCAATCCTCTAGGGAGATAAAAACCTTGTATTTTTAGATGCTAAAATAAGACTTGCTGATGTTTCTCTTGTAACAGCATTAAAAAGATAATCAATATTATAAACCGCAGTGCAATTATATAATATACACATTTGTTTAAAAATAAAACCTAGGAATAAACAAGAACTGATCTTTAAATGAAACAAAGGATATTACTTTTGTTCAAATGAATAAGGGCTACAGCTCTCTCTCCCGTCCTCATTTTCTCAAAGGAAGAAAGGAAAGCAGGGAGGAAAAGGAAAAAGAAAAAGAGAAAAGAAGGAAATAGGAGGTCTATTACTTTTCTGAATGAAAATAAAACATTAACCCTTATGATCAGAATGAAAGCATATCACCTTGGAAGCAACACACTGCTATATATATCTTCACCTCATTCAGCATTACCATGCATAATAGAAGAAATGGCTTTTAAGTATGCAAATCCTTAAAGAACTTGGACAAATTCAAGTGAAATATAAATGATATCTCTATTCATAATATTAACACTATTAAATATAGTACACGGTATGTATGAATCACACATTCTTTTCCTAAAGAAAGAGTTTGAAGATAGTAGCAGTAAGCATAAAACTGTCCCAACATAGCTGGTATTTGCAGCAGTACTGAAGCCAAAAGATAAGCAGAGGGACCACGAACAACAGGCTCTGAGACTTTTGCTCTTCTTTACCAAAAATCATTGTGAAGGAAATTTTCTGTACATCCCTGTGGATATTTCTGCCAATGTCCAAAACAATTAATTTTGAACTCACAAAGTGATTTTGCATTAGTACTTACCATTCTCCAGAAATGGAGTGTCTTCACTGTGCGAACAAGAAATCTCTATGTAAGAAAACTTTGATTTTTGATCTATGCTGTAGTAAGAGTCAAAGAAAGTTTAAAACACCAAAGTATAGCTGGTGCATGTTTAAAAGCTCCCCATGGCTTACTGTGATGTCCAAGCAGTAATCCCAGTTGCAGATTTGGTTTAGATGTCGTAATAAATCAAGTTCCAGTGAACCACAGAATCCTTGCTTATCAGAATGTCCAAACCAGTCTGTTATGACTGATTTCACCACTCTAATTCAATTGTCTGTATTAGCCTTTAGAACTCTCAAGGGTCAGACATAATCCCAAATCACAGTTAAGGGAAACAGAGCAATCTGAGCAGAGGACAAGAGCAGGAGGAAGAAGCATTCAATTTTGCAGCCCAGACCCAATTGCTAAACCACAGTGACCATTACATCTATGCCATATGGAACTGTTCAGTCTATAAGAGCCAAGTAGCTTTTCCACATTAACATATAATTCAGTACATATCATGGGGTGGGGGAGGAAATACAATCATAGGTAAAAATTCCAGCAAAACCAATTATTAGTAGAGACAGAGAACACTTGCATTCTTACTTGGTTTTATTAATTGCTCCTCTTGGACAGTTCTAGCTTCATCAGAATCTGAAAGTTCTTTTATGAAGTTGGAAGGAAACATGCCAGTCTTCCCATTTAGAACTCCTTCCCACCATCCCTCTTCCACCTGTTTCAAGACAAGAACAATGACATTCTCATGCTTAAAGTTAAATGTGACAACTGTTTAAAATAATTCTGCTGTTGTTGTTATCTTTATTTATACCTTGCTTTTCTCCAGGTTAGGACTCAATGCAGCTTAAAACAATTAAAAAGACATAGTTAAAACAGTACTGTTTACGTGTGTTTGTGTGTGTATGTGTGTATGGTTTTGGATGGATAAGCACTGCAAATTTTTTTTTTTTTCTAAAACTGCCAGCCAGGTTTTGGAGTAAATGGAACATCTCTGTGATGGTTCTGCTTCTATCCATTAAACTGCCAGTTAATTTAGGACACACTGTTATTAGTATGTAGATGGCATGCAGTTTCATTGTAATGTTCTCAAACTCAGAAGCAGAGGTTCTCTCCTTAATCAGTGGCTCAATGTTGTTTTAGACTCTATAAGAGCTAAGAGAATGAAATACAATCCAAAAAAAAGAGGCATGTATCTTTGGCTCTTTGGAACACAGCATCTGTGAGTTTTGGACGGTGTCACACAAGCACTAATTTGTCAGTGTCACATTCTCCCACACACAAACTTCCATTTTTTAATTATATGAATGATCTTATTGGACTTCGATATATTCAGCTAAACACACTGATCGTGAAAGGACAACACAGAAATTATATCTTTTGGAAAGCACCAAATGAATATAGCATAATCGCAGTGGAAAATAAATGCTATGTAAAATGATTAAGTTCCTCCTATGCCAATCTATTCCATATGGAATGGCAGCATCATAGTAGGAAATGACAGCCCCTAAATATCAAATGCCCTTGGGTTACAATGTGACAGGAAGGAAATGACTCATTCTCTGTATCATCTAAGGATATCCTTGACATTTTAATAATTTCCATCCATCAGACATTACCCATCTATACAAAAGTGACAGAAGGGGATAGTTTCAATACGTGAAAGCTCAATCTCTAACATGGCTCTAACAATCTCTTTCTAGAAAAAGAAAATGTAACAACTATGATGACAACAAAAGAAAATGATATAAAACTGCAGAACTCTTTCATTTTCAAAATATACAAATATATTACATCATGCTGATATATAGGAATTTGTTAACTGACATTGAAAACTCATTTCCATTTGGGAATAACTCATCTATTATTGTCTATATTATTATCTTTACCACTTAATTAATTTCAGAAGCTACCAACTGCGAAACAGATGTTTCATTAGAACAAATCAAACACACACACATAGACAGAGATATCCAGAAGCCTATAAACAAATTTTAAATTAATGCAATTATTTTTGCAATTAAAAGAAATAAAAGGCAGGGTTATAGTTCCCAGAAGTATCATCACTTTTGGGGATTTGTACGTTCCAGTAAAACTCTGGGGAGAAGAGCTGAGAGAGAGAAGAGAGAACAGATTTTATTATAGCAAGCTGAGTATCTCAAACTGCAATTATGCCTTTCTCAAAGCTGGGCAAAGGCACTTCTGGCCATAGCAGCCAGCCGGTTTCCCAGGAACAGCAGTGGGTCCAAGGGCACCCCAGCTGTGAACCTGACCCTTCAGAGGGAGTGCAACACCCTCCAGAACAGCATCCAGCCCCAATTTGGCTAGACTTCTGTTTCAAGAAACAATTTTAAAACATTATAAGGTTGCTATAATAGAGATTTTTTTTCTCCTCAGATGAGGGATGCAATAATATATAAAATTATCAACAAGTATAAATGAATGGTGCTTACTATGGCAATGTCTATTTACAAAGAACTATGTTTTCCAAATAATGAATATGTAATGGTATTTTATCACAAATGTAACTAATGAGAAATACGCTCACTCTTTTCCGGCTTACCTGCAATGTTTATTTACTTTTAAAATTACAAAATATGGCCTCACTAAATGGTGGAACAGTAACATTGTATGCGTTTTGCTGGACAGGCAGGCAGCACAGATCTTACCAACTTCGCAGGTTCCTTTGGTGAGGATATGGGAGTCCGATTTCTCTGTAGGTGCTCCCAGGCTATGGAACACCCTTCCATGGGAGGCCTGGTTGGGTCTTTCTCTGGGTCTCTTTCAACCGCAGATAAAGACCTTATGGTTTATGCAAGCCTTGGAAATGTGAATTAACAGCAGTAGGTATGAAGGGTTGTGCTATATTTCATTTTTTAATTTTTCTGTTAGTATGCTATTTTAAATATGTTTTAACAATTTTAATAACACTGGCATTCAGTTCTTTTTAAACTTTTTGTAGAATAGGATTTTTAACATAATGTTTTTCTACATTTTTGTAAGCCACCTTGGATAACATCTCAGGAGAAAGGCAGGATATAAATCCATGACATAAATAAATAATAAATACAACCACATAGATAGTGTGAACATTTTAATTACTTTTGAAATAAGGGGAAGGTAAGGAGTTACTTTTTTTGAAGTGGCAACCACAGTAGTATCTAACAGGCATGACTACTTTACTTCCATTAACTGTACCTACTTCTTATAGTACTATTCTAAGCTTTGTTAAAAATGCATAGGAATATGCTGTGGTTTACCCGTGATCAAAATGAGAATCTATGTAATCCACTAAAATCAGCCTAATTCCAACTGCAAATCTCAACCAAACTAGAACCACTGAAAAATGATATTTACATTCAGTGTTGATTTATCATCTAGTCATTGATTCAATGAATCTACTCCAGTTGGGACTAGGACTTGAATTTAAACCATTATGTACAATTGTCATTCATCTTAGGAGAAAGAAAAACACCAGACATGTTTCCTAGACAAGTACAATAATTCCAAGACATTCATCTCTTCTTCAAAGTAATAAGAAATTACTGAAACTTTCAAAGTCTAGACATGCCAGCTTCATTACCACATAAAAGCTTCTTATTTCTTTCCTTAAAACCTAAGTCACCCTGACAAATATTATTTACACTCCAGTCCGCTTTAAAAATAAAAACAGACTCATTATGCCATTTCCCTATTCATATTGTTGAACAAACACAATGTAGGCAGCATATCAACTCAATTGTTCATCTATACATTAGAAATCATTCTACTTTAATTTTTATGTGTTCAACTTCTGTGCCTAAACAGAAGGTGTAACTGGAATAAGAATAATGCTTCATATTTATACAGAATCACAGAGTTGGAAGGGAACCTCATGGGCCACTGCGGCCAATCCACAACTTAATCTGGGACCTCCACTTAAAGCATCCCCAGTAGATAGCTGTCTAGCCTCTTTTTGAAGATGTCCATAAAAGGCAACCTCACCACCTCTCTAGGCAATTTGTTCCATTGCCAAATGTCTCTTACTGTTAAGAAGTTCCTTCTGATGTTTAATCCAAATCTATTCTCCTATAAATTAAAACCTTTAGATTTGTTCTTACCCTCTCAGGCAGCAGAGACAAGCCTCCCCCTTCTCTGTGTGACAATATTGGAAGTATTTAAAGAGTGCGATCATGTCACCAGTCGTGTCTTCACCAAGCTGAACATGCCCAACTCCTTCAACCTTTCCACATATGTCTGTGTGTGTGTGCGTGCGTGTGTGTGTGCGTGCGTGCATGTGTGTGTATTTGAGGTAGAATGGTTTACAAACCTGCAAATGAGTACCATGGGAGTATATTTGTTCTCCCAACTTTGCATTACATCCAGCTTGGCAGACTCTGGGTTAATGTCAGTTAACAACACAGCAAAATAACACAAATCCTTTGAAAAGCCTTTGATGATCACTTGAATGACAGCACTGTCAATGGACTGGCCTGCATTTTTTGGATAAAGAACTACGAACTATGAACAGGCATAAAAAAAAAAATTGGTCAGTGTAACCATACACCCTCCTGATCATGCACAACACTTGATTTTAACTTTGCCATCTTCCTGATACAATAGAATCCCAAAAATCATAAAACAAGAGGAAACCAAATGACTTAACGCTTCAAGGTTTCCACCTTGAACAAAAGTAAAAATCTTTAACTGTAGTACAGTTGGCAGGTTTTACCTATAAAGCACCTAGAAGTTTTTCCAGATGTAACAGTATAAAGACTCTTGAGAAATTCAACGTTCTCAATGTCTAGGAAAGGGGTCGTTAGCTTTGTACAGGCCAGGGATACCTGGATCTCAAGAGAAGCTACTTTTCTGTTGCTAATGGTGCTGAAATTTTATTACTTGTCTTTTTATTGTGTTTTGTCCCTAGTCCTCACACAGCCAAGAAGGGGAGCAGCCTCTGCCTACACTGAAATCTCTCAATAACATCTTAACTGGCAAGAGACAAAATCTGAGACAAAAAGCAGGCTGTGACTCTAACCCTGTCACCTTTCTTCTCTTGTATGATTTTTAACACCTTTGCCTGAAGAAGCAGCCAGCGAAGCCTTGTAAGCTTGCATGATGTAAATTATGCTTTGGATTTTCTTGTATTTTGCTGAATGGCCAACATGACTACCCCTGAATAAATAATCTTCCTGACAATCATTCTATTGCTATGCCAGTTTGCTTTCTCCCATAGATCATAATAAAAATACTATATCTTGTCTCTGACAGTTCATTAATTCCACTGATTCAAAATCTGATTACCCAAACTCTTTAATCTTTCTGAGTATACAGATCCCATCACTCCACTTTAAATGCCACACTGGCTTCCTGCCCAGTCTTAAACTTAGCATAAACTCTTTTTTCTACATCCATATAGCTCCATCTTATCCCTTCAACCATGGATGCACCCATGACTTTTGTTCCTCTAGGTCCTGCATTCTGAAGCCTATCAAATATCTCTCATCAGACTTACTTGCTGTTCCTTACACCTGCAACTCCCTCCCAAGGAACTCATGTGACACCACATCTTTTTCCTTCTCTCAAAGTTTTTCCATGAAGCTTTTGGTTTTCTTCCTTAAGTCTTCACCCTCTACTAAAAACCAAGCCTAAATATGAAATACAGGTGAATGCATATTCTTCCACCATCAGCCTACCTGCCCTCTTCCATCAAAGCCTCTCACATTTTAAATAATAAGCTCTTTATTAAGGGATTTATTTATTTATTTTTTATTTGTTTGTGACTGTCTGGAGCATCATGTATCTTGGAAGTGCTATTTAAAACCTAATGACAAATGAATACAGATAAGATATATATGCATAAATTTTTATATTTAAAAAACTGTAATCAAAAATGCTGAAAGAGATAAAGAGTATAATGCACCCAAAACTGTACACAAAGCTGACTTAGAAGATCCAAACTGGGCTAAATCCTTGTGCCATATGGTTTCAAATAGTGTTATTCACTGAAGCCAATAAATGCTTACAAATTAAAATGCATTATTAATTAAAGCGCCCTGTCGCCAGATACACAGGCCCAATAAAATCCCTCACTAGATTAGAAATCTCAGAGTTAATGCACAGAAGCACAGAGGATGGTTCAGCACCTGATTACTGGGAAAAAAAGGTTGCATTCATAAAAATGTAAGAAAACATGAAGATTCCTGTAAGCACGAAAAAGGTTTCTTACTTTCTTGTATCCTAGCAATTTTATGAGGCATGCTGTTCTAGTTCTGTTGGATACATTGTAAATGCTTTATCGCTTTTTAAATACAATCACATTATTTTCTTATTTGACCATACACTCTAGAAATATTTTGGCTTTTCACTCACAATATATTTTGTCATACAGTAATGCACACACACACACACACAAACACAGGAGGGAAAAGCAATTACAGTGAGTCCTCCACATTTGCTAGGGTTAGGGGAGCAGGACCATCACAAAAGTGGAAGAAACACAAATATCAAAATGTACGTGTATGTCTATGGAGGAGGGATGAGGCACTGTGAGGAGAACAGGAATCCAAGTTTCAAACCAGATCAGGAAATGGACAGGGAAAGGGGGTGGGTTGGCACAGTGGCCCTATACTTCCTCTCTTATCCATGTCCTTCTTTCAGTGTGGGGGAGATATTGGGAAAGGGTTTGTGGTGCTGAGAAATCAGGCTGCAAGCTGTCCTTGGCTAGCCAGGTAGCAATTGACAGAAGAGGAGGAAGACCAGAGTTGGGGTTTTTAAAGGGCTACATGGCCTGATCAGAGCCAAGAGGGAAAGTCACCTGGAAAAGCTGCACTTGATTTGGGGGGGAACAAGAGTTGAAGAAACTTGCATGTACTCAAAACTGTGAAAATCAAACTTGTAAATGTGGAGGAATATTTCTACGTCTCTGTCAATAGACATCTGAATAATAAATCTGAAGACTTTGCCAGAGCTACTCAGTCTGGACCTCAGTGTCTTTCAAATATCCCTTAAAAGAGAACATGCTTAGGGCTAGACTCAATTTCTTTATGCAAATGTACCACATACTGTATTTGGGGAAAATCCTGATGAACCATTTTCTCTCCTCTTCCCTATATACGCATTGGCACACAAACACTGTGCTATTTGGGTGAATGGGAGATTTGTGCATACGTCCCATATTTATAGCCACCCCTCCCTCTCCACTCAGCTAAAACTCACACAAACAACAAGATTTGGCTACCAGTACTGAAGAACACTAAAATCAAGACTCAAAAATATGCCAGTGAACACCACTCAGACTCTAGAGGTCCCTCTACAAGAAACAATACAATGGCTGGATAATGTAACTAACACACTGTTATGCATATCCCCTGACTAACAATACAACCCTGGGGGATATCCCATTTAACAACAGGCCATCACACAGGCCAACTGTAACATATACAAATTGTTCCCTCCCACCCAGGGACTACACAAGTATATATACTCTGTCTCACTTCCATACCACCAGATCTTCTGAAGATGCCAGCCACAGACGCAGGTGAAATGTCAGGAGAAAATAACTAACAGAACATAAAGCCCAGAAAACCCACAACAACCTATAAAAACTCACACAAGCTCTGGATATGTGAAGATAAAGAAAGATTATGGGACAGGTGCACCAATATCTCATTCATTCCTTCAATGGCTGCATATCTACCTGCACATTTACACAGAACTGTTTGGAACCATGAGTGGGCCTCTACCTGTCACAAACTGCTGAATTTCAACATCGAGCAGAAAAAGTCCATTGCAATAAGCAGAAAATTCCTATTTTAAAGGTGTTTTTCCCTTCCTATTTTCAGCAGTTTGGGACTGAATTTTTGTAGTGTGATTTGCTCCCAAATCTGGATGGCAGTTTGGGGAGAGTCTGTGAGCACAAAAATGGCACTGAGAGCCTTGTTACCCATCTTTGCTCCTAACTGAAGCCACAATAAGTTGGATAGTGTTCAGTCTAAACAGAGAATGACAGTGGATCCCACAGAATGGTACTTACCTCTCCCACAACTTCAATGATGTCTCCAACTTTTAACTCCAATTCATCTTCATTCTGGGGCATGTAGCTGAATGCCACCTGACATCTTCTTCGTCTGTTTCGTTCACCTGAATTTTAAAAAATTAACTGTAACATTTGTACTTGAGTTACAAATTAGAAATTTCAAACGATCATGAAATGTATCATAAGTGTCTGCAGTACTTCAGCAAATGTCCTTAAACTAAAACCTCTGGAAAAAGAAACATTTATGTGAAATATTTATATGAAACATTTATATCACACTTTTCCAGTCTCACTGAATACTAACCAGTATATAAACAAGACTGGAGACAAACAGCCTGAGATATCCCTCCTTTGTGTAACAGTGGACTATAAATTTAATAAATAAAATAAATAGGAGGGAAAAACAAAGATTTATTCTGTATACTTCTTTTTTCCCATTTCATACTTTAAGCCATGATTTTAATCCTTCCATTCTCCTGTCAACTGTTAACTGACATTTATATATTACATGGGATATGAACACCTTAGATGATTATACAGTGGCCCTTGACTTTCATAAGGGTTTGAGGCTCAGATCCCTCACAAAAATAAAAAATCCAGAATTAACGCCCACCTGCCCAAATGAGTGCCCCCTCCCATTCCTTCCCAGAGTGCCCCTTCCCTTTGCCTTGCCTTTTGCCTCGATGTGTTTGCCTTCCTTCCACGCACCCAGGTAAAAGGCAGGCAAATAGGAGAGAGCAGCCCTGAACACAGAAAAGGTGCTTGTGTGCCTCCCCCATTCTCCCCGCACCATTCCCCTGTCTTTTGCACAGGTGCACTATGCCTTCCTTCTCCGCACCAGGCCAAAAGGCAAGCAAATGGGAGGAGGAGAATGGGGGAAGGTTTGCAAGCACCTTCCTTTTCTGCATGTAGGGTTCTTCCTTCCCACTCACTTGCCTTTTGCTTGGGCACAGAGAAGGAAGGCACGGTGAGCCTGAGCAAAACACAAGGGAACTGGGGCAAGAGAATGTGGGCAGGGAAGTGGTTGCCTCACAAATAATCAAAGTAGTAAAGATCAAACCCACAAATGTAGAAAGGGGACTACATTCTAATGGTTAGCCTAAGATTTTACCTGCTGTTAACAAGGGTGGAGGAATTTTCATGTTATTACACAAGCTTATTTAAATCAGAAAGTGCTGATATAATCTTCTTTTTTCAACAGCCATTTCTATTAACTAAAATTGTAAAAGGTTTTGCCCCTAAAGGATATGTTGAGCTACTTTTCACACTATTTGCAATAAAAGGAGTACCCATTCGCATCACCTTTACCATAATGTCTTCCGAAAACAGCAAGAAAAGCCTCAAATTTCAGAAAATATTCTCAATTAGCAGCATTTGTAATCAGAACATCAGAAAAATAGGCATGAATATGGTGTTCATATGACTATCCTGTTTTAGTGTAAGTTGCAGTATTTCCATTTAAAATATTGCAGAAGATATAGAATTAATTAACATAATCAGTAAACACATAAATACATTACAGAGGCATCCTTACATTTTGGAGGCACCACAATATCTACCATTTTTTAAATAGATGTAAAGTTCATCATTCTCAAAAAAAAAATGGAGTTGCTGATTTAACATAGCTGCAACAAGATTCATACTAACTCAATTCTGAGTACACAAAATACATAAGACAGAGGAATAACTAGCTAGCTACACTACTGGAAATAATAATTATTGCCTTAGGCTTGTAAATATTAGGCTCTCTGTCCCACATGATAGTTACTCAACTTTCTACTGGAAGGAAATATATTCTTACGGAACAATGCCACTTTCAGGATCTATCTTAGTCTGTATGACAAACCAAGCTTCTCCTCAGTGGGAAGCTTGTAGGTCACACACATGTGAGCTCTAATTGCCATCTAGTCCATGACAGTCCAGAAAGAGCTCTCAGAATAAAGCTGCAGTAGCACAGGTCAACTCAGCATGGCTATTTACCACAACTAACCATCCTGAAGAAAAAACTCACCAGGAAGATACCTCAATTGCACTGCTCATGTTAAAAGATTTATCATTATTTCTCTATCCTACAGAGGAGCAATTGCTATAATCAAAAAGTAACCCTGCCATATGAAAGGGGCATTTTATATACTACTTTGTAATTTGGTGGTTAATCCAACCCTTTTTACTGTGCCAGCAAAAGACAAGCAATTACACTAAAGTGATAACTCTGGGAGTGAAAGGCCTAAATCCAATTGTTAAGTCAGTAAATCCACCAAATCAATGAAAGGTTAGTATCTCAACATTTATGTAAGTTCCATTGATTTGGTGGGTTTTCTTAAGTCAGAATGACTATTGGATTTGGACCAAAATAATTTAGGACAAAATCTTTAGACTAATGCTGCTGACCAGGTACAAAAATAAGTATTTGTCTTTCTTATTCAGTTTTGTAGTAAACATTTAAGGGTGTTGCCAACAGCATCTATGGCCTAAATAGCCTATAGGCACCAGATTCTGTCTGATCTTGGAAACTAAGAAGAGTCAGTTCTGGTTTGTACTTGGAAGGGAGACTTCCAGAGAATACTAGATATTATGGTCTATATTTCCGAGGAAGGAACTGTCACCACCTCTGAGTATTTGTTAAGAAAATCTTATGAAATTAATGAGGTCACCATGACAGGTGACTTGAAGTCACACACGCACACCCAACAGTATCTTTTCCTTGGTATTCCAAAATGCTAACAATTAGAAACTGAAAGAAATCTGTTACCCTTTGGTAATGTCAACTGGCCTTTCCAAGGGCAATCAGGCAACAATGGTTGGCAAACCATTAAAGGTCTCATAGCACTCTAGATTAAGGGTTTTTGCCCTTAAAGAAGACCTAGCAGTATTCATAACAATTGTCCCTGTCAACTGAATTGGCTAGCCTGAGCTTACTCTTGTATTAAAGGGCAGGAGGAAGATGTAGTTGCTAGTTGGGTCTTTATTTAAAATAAAGTGTAGGTTGACTAGAGGTTCCCTGATTTTGGACTCACAACTTTGAGAAGGTGGTACATGGTTAATAATGCTTGGCTGTGATTCATTGTTTGACATCTGGAGGAGGTCCAACATAGGAAGGCCTTTGGGGTGGGTACTGCCTTTTCACTTGCGTCTTATTGTGCAACTGGTGTATATCAATAACTAATATGGGGGCTGTAATTTTTGCCACCATGGTGTAGTGGTTTAAGTATTATACTAGAACTCTGAAGATCAGGGGTCAAATCCCTGTGTGGCTATGGAAACCCACTGGGTGACCTTGGGCAAGTCACAGCCTTCAGAAGATGGCAAGCCCCCTCTGAACACATCTTGCCAACAAAACCCATGACAGGTTCTGCTTCTGGTTGCTGTAAGTCAGAAATGACTTGAAGACACACAACAATAACAACAGTTTTTTAGGCTGGTAGCTGAGAGAAATGAGGGGGAGGATATCACAAGGTTTACAGTGTGGTAAGTGGAAGGCAGATTTTCCCTCCCACTTCTCACAGAAAATCTACATGAATGTTGGTTGTGCCGCTTCTCATGGCCAAAACTGCCATTCTGTGCTGTTTCTCAGTCTCATAACTAGTGAGTAGGCATTAGACAGGGACTCCATAAGACAGATAGGTAGGGATGGCCTCACTGCAAAATCTGAAATGAAGTCTCCTTAAGAAGACCAGGTTATTTGAACACAGAAATGGTGGTGGGGATGGGTACGTCACATATTGTCCATCCCTGATAGGGGAAAAACAATGTGAATGTCAAAGTCAGATTTCCATGCCTATCCACAGTCAGGGTGTTAATTTATTTAGAGTACTTATACTGCACACTTCAACCACAAAGGTTTCTCAGAGTGGCTTACAATTTCTTAGTCTGACAATTCCCTGCCTTCAGGCTTACAGTATAAATAAGACATAACACAGAAGGAAAAGGAGATTGGTGGAGTAGGAATTACATTCAGAAGTTCCTGGCTAATCTCTTTCCCCTTCAAAGGCCTAAGTAATGGCAGTTGCAACATGAAAGGAGGAGCCCTCATGAGCTGTCAGGCCCAGCCACAATGAAGCGGTGCCTGACTGCTTTTCTGCTCCTCATAGGCCATAGCAGTGGCAGCTGGAATATGGAGGGAGGGTTCTCCTCAGTCACTGAGGCCCAAGCACATGAGATCTAGATTACGTTGTATTTATAATGTAGTTATTATTTTGTAATTAACTTGTGGATAAGATGCATGGCACTCTTGCTACTATTTCCTGATGCAGGAAGTTGCTTGGTTCATCATCTTTCCATCAATTGCACTGGCTTTCTACCATCACTGAAGCAATGAAGTCCAGAAGAAGCAATGAGGAGAATTCCTATTCAAGTGCAAAGCCAGGTCGTACTAGGGAAAAAACAAAAAACAAAAACAGCTTTTTGGACTACAGAGCTTCAAATCCCCCAGTCACTACTGCTAGTGACCATGCTGACTGAACAATTCTGGGAAATGTAGTCCAAAAAGTGATTCTAAACTGTGGGTTGTTCACATTGCTATATCTTTTCATTCTGTCCTAATGCAGAAGAAAAACAGAGCTACTTGTGCCTACTGGAAACAAGTCATAACAGTTTCTGTCAATAAACATAAAAATGCCTCAGTGTTGCATTAAAGCAGTGGAGTAAGGCTCAGTTGTCCTTTGGGACCATTCTTGCTATTTCATTCTATGAATAAAACAACTATCACCTTTGCCTCCTGATTTAAAGTCCTGCAATGCCAATTTGATTTCTGACTGTCAAGCATAACTTTTTCTTCCCTTGTATGCAATCATTTCAGCTAGAAGTTTTCCAGTTATGTATTTATCTTCCAATTACATTGTCATGTTTTCTTCACGCTACACTGCAAATTAATCTGGTATACAGGTGTAAGTTCAGTCTGGTCTGGAGATGTTTCGGGATAAGCAGAAAAAAAATATTAAAAAATCCATAAATGCAAAAAAGTGTATTTAACTGCCAGTTTCCTTTACATGCTTTTAGCAGAAAGGATCAATAATCCTTAATTATTGGGTGCCAGTGTTAAGAATGACTTACTCTGCTATTCAAAAATCTTAGCTATAATGGTTTTCAAAGAAAAGCTATGAGCTTCACCTGAAAGGAAAAGACTGTAATGCTGGTTTGGAGGTCTCTTAAAATTATTATTGTGAACAGAAATGAAGCATATTAACCATAACTTAAAAAAAAATATCAAACACATATGAATAACCACCAGATGGTATATTCTGAACACATACAAAGTACCATTATGTAATTCATCCAATTTTTTTTTTTAAAAAAATCCTCTTTCAAGAAATCTTGAGAACAACAACAATAAAAAAAAACAATTGTGGCCTAATTCCAACTCCTAGCTCCACTGAATCAATGGCAGAAAGATAAGCCAACACTTACATAAATCACATTTTTTTCAATGTGCATTCTCTATTTGAGACTAGTAATTCAATATAGGCATGTATACATTTAATATTGTGGAGTTTTGATTCAAATTTAAAGCTATAAAAAAACAACAACATGAAGCCAGCCCTCAATATCAGTGTCTGATTTTTTTTTTTTAAGTGCTGTAAGGGCAGATGTAGAAAAATGAATAGAAGTGTTCAAGTCATTAACTAACCTATGGGTGGGGAAGCTACATGCAGTGGCCACATAAAGCTTCCCAGGCCATGAAGCCCCCCTGGTGAGCCCCCAAGGCTTCCTTTAAAAAATGAAAACTTGGTTTATATCTTCCACCACACCCAGAGTCCCCCTAAAGACAGCCAAAATGGCAGCCAGAGGTGATGTGATGTCACTTTTGATGCACTAAAAATATAGTGGAATAGTTTCTGGAAGGGCACAGGACAAAAGTTGGCCTCCGCCCTCTTGGCCTTTGCCCACCCCTGCACTAACCACTTGGAATTTGGAAGGCAGCAGTGAGTACAGAAAGGTGGACAGATAATATACTTCAGAACTGTAGTGACTCCAAAGAAGATAAATGAATCCCTTTGTAATAAAGTCTATCTAAATAATCTATGAGCTCAATCATGATCCAATTGCGATTTTACATTTTATCTCTGTGTCAAATAACTACTTCTGCTTAATGTTTTACACTGTAATGAAGATGTCATTAATTATTGTGGCAGAGACTGGTAGATCCACACAAAAGTCTAGTATAAATCATCTGTCTCTAACTAATCAACGGCAGTTCTTGGATAACCGATGCAAAAGATACAGTGTTTTTGCACAAGAAGGTATAGAGGAGATTTGGGGAAGGTTTGGTCTTCCAGACATGTTGGATGTCCAAAACTGCAGGCCAGCAGGGCCAATAGTAAGAGATTATGGGCGATACAATCTAAAACATCTGGAAGGGCCAAAAGTTCCCCCACCCCACTGGCTTTAGGGATACAACAGTTATGAAGTTGAGACAGCAATATCATAATCCTAGCAGGAAACCCTTTTTCACAGAGATGCAACTAAATCTAGTGCCACCTCGTGAATAAACCAGGGATTCTCAGACATTTTGGCACCAAAGGCACTTTAAGAATTTAGAGAAAGACACATACATACATTACTCTTCTCTCATTGCCAAAACCCATCAGTGTTGCTCCCACCCCAAAAAAAGAAACAGCACACACACCACTTCTGCTTTTACATGAAGACTAGGTAAGAGTGCGATCCAGCAGACTTAAAATCAAAGCTTTAATTGGTATTCATGGGATACACTGTAAAAAAGACGGATCTGGGACTTGCTGGCATTGTCATGATGGAAAAGTATGGAAAGGCACAAGTCCTGATGATTCTTTTCGTTCAGACCTGGTACAATACAGCTAGAAAAACTAAAAATGACTCCGAGGTTCTATTGCTAAGATTCCAAAGCAGGAAACAATGTGGGAAAGGAGGAGAGGACTAATGTACTGTGCCACAATTCCTGCTGTTAAAGGGCAGGGAAAAGGAAGAGGACTTTCCCCGGTTAAAAATGGTAAGATCAAGAAGCTAGAAAGATGCAGAAGGGGCAAAATGGGCATCCTGAGATACTTTTTAGATATTAGGCAAGCACCCAGGCAGTACCAGATACAGTTCAGCTAGTATTTAAAGAAAAGATTCACTACAAACCACCATAAGCATTCTAAGCAACCCCAAACCATGAATAATATTTGGATTCCTAGTTCCCACTGGTTAAAAAATTATTGTCCATGAGCATTAACATTGAGAAATGATAGAACTTGTATGGATTTTTATTTTGTAATGTCTAAATGCTTTCATGTAATATCGAAAACTGTTGAGATACACCATTAATAAAGCTTGCAATCCTACTGATCCTATAAAGATCATAACAATGGCCTATGAAGAAAGATGCAGAAGGCAGTTTCTATATAATCCTACAAGCCCTATCATGTATAATAAAATTTTTGTATTTCTGTTTCTTGAACATTACCTCTATATGCCATACTGAAAACAGCTTTTAAAACTGGGGTGGAGAGGGGGTTTCAAAAGCAGGTTTTGGGTGAGTGTGCTCTTCAATAATTCTGTGGACATGCATGCTCAATCCCATCCAGTATTATAAGATTTTAAAATACCCATAAATGCTCCTGTAGAGATAAAGACTGGAGGCAAGGGTGGTTCGTTGTGTAACTAAATAGTATTTGTAGGCCACGTAAGCATTGAGTTAATGACTCTCACTTCTGTTAGCACATTTCCCACATGAATTCTAACTAAATACCAAGCATATCAGCGAGTCTTAAATATTTAAATAAAATACCCTTTTGGTACTGCGTGGGTGGGTAGAGAGAATTACATTTTTTCACTTCTCTAAGCCGTTTACAAAAGGTTCGGTTAAACATCTTATTAAAAAATTAAGCTAGTATCACTTAATAAAAGACCTTTCTGAGAAAAAAAACTTAAGTAACTAAGTAATTAAAAGTCTTTTATATCTATATACAACAAATTCCAATACTTTTTCTGAGACCAATACTGTTGCACAGGTAAACACCCTTTATTTGTGTTGTGTTGCCATACATCAACACAGCTTTTTAATATCTGATCTCACTGCTAATTTTCTACCTCAAATGGAGTTCACATAGAATTCAAAACTGAGTTTAATAGCATCAGATTAATATCTAAATGCAAAACTGATTTTCCTCTTTCTTCTTCTCCTCCAGTTATATTTGCAGAGGACAGGGGAAGGTTCAGAGACAATGGTGAATTATTCTCTATTTCACTTGAGGCCGTCCACACAATTATTTTCTCATTTGTTTCATAGTAACATCAGGATAGTAATTTTTGATGAGACTAAAGACCTATTTAGGCCAATATTCTGTTCCTACAGTGTCCAACAAAATACCTGTGAGAACCCCACATGCTGGTGTATGCGAGAAGACTCTCCTCCTAGTGCTTCCCAGCAACTGGTATTGACAGGTAAACTGGAAGTTAACATGCTGTCAACATGCTAGAAGCCACTACAAACCTATTCTCCTGTGCATAATCAAGTTTATGTTAAAGAAATCCTTTCTTCTATCTGTCCTGGATTATCCAACCATTTAGCTTTAATAGATACGTCCAATATTATGAGGCAGGGAGAAAAAAATATTTTCTTATCCACTTTCTCCACACTTTGCATACTTCTGTACTTTTCCTATCTTGACCCCCTTTTTTTCCCCTGAGACAAAAAGCACAAAGCCTTATACCTACGCATAAGGATCTTCCTCCAGCCCCTTGTTCAACTTAGTTACCCTTTTCTGCATCTTTTCCAGCTGTTCCCTGAGGGCAAGTGATCAGAACTGAGGACTGTTCCAAGGATCTCTGCACAACTGCAGGGCCGCCAAGTAAAACAAAGACTTCTCCTTTAATGGTTGTGTAAAAAGGTAATTTCAGTAGGTGCTGCTTTCATGACAAGCGATACTCACTGAAATTTCCTCTTCTATACAACTATTAAAGAGACAGCAGCCCTGTTGCCTATTTCACCTGGCAACCCTGCATAACTGATATGATTAAAGGTGGCATAATGGTAGTTTTACCTTTAATTCTTTTCCTAGGGATTCCTTGTGGTACATGGGCATTTGTCACAAGAAGAGATTGTCTTGAGTACATGGTCTGGACCTCCGTACTCATCCTAGCAGGGTCATTGTTTTCAATTAAACCATCAAACATATTCAGCTCAATCATAAAATAAACTCAGACCTACTAACTTATATAAGAATTATGGCACCACTGAGTTCCTGAGCACATAAGGCCCTGTTTTTCAGCATATCGTAAGAGGTGTGAGAGAGTGCTATTAGTATGGCTGTTTATGGTTTCCACTCTAAAAGTTTATAGATTGAGGAGATGAACTTTCTTCTATGGAGTAGGAATTCTTTAGTTTAGACCTCTACTATATGAGGGTTTTCTTTTTTTTGTGACCACATTTTTGTCTCATACTAGCAGAATGCATGCACTTGTCTATATAAGCTGTGTTGAGCAAAGGCAACCCCTTGGGTGGGGAACCTCACCCATCACTGGCTGTCAGGAAGATCAGCTTCTATGAACCACATGTGAACTGTTTTCTGCTGTGAATCACCTGCTGCTTTCATGCTTGATGTGGCTGTAGTGCAGGAATGGGCAAATATGGCTGGCCAGGAGGCCACACTGGCTCCCTGGAGATCTTGGAGGGCTGGGCCTTCCCTGCTGCACCCCAATTTAAAAAATGACTTTTTGCCCCCAAATGCTTCTGAAACTTTTGCAGGATGTTGGGGGGATATTTTGCCATGTTTTAAGGACCTTCTGAGCCATTTTAGGTCCAGGAGAGTCGTTTTCCAAAAAAAAAAACAACCCACCAAGAAGTGAATGTTCCTGTTTTTAAAAAAGGCCTTCCTTGAGCCTAAAAATGGCCTATGGAGGCCAAAAATGTGGCAAAAGTGCTCCCCATGCCTCCTAGAGATTATTTCGAAGCATTTGGGGATACTTTTTGACCCTGGGGGAACTTTGGGGCAACAAAAATTGTTCTGGAGAGCCATCTACAGTTCACAAGTCACATTTTGGCCACCACTGCTCTAGTCCCAGCTTAGAACACCACCACTAGGGAATTGGTCTTTTTCACCCAGCTGCACACTGGATCACTATTTTCAATCAAGCATCCACCATACTTAGGTCAATTCATATGAGCTCATATCTACCAACTTATCCATGCAGTTAGGGATTTTTGCTCCATTGTTTTCTTCAGTAGAAGAACTTTGCTATGTGCTCTCAAAGTAACTGACTACATAAGTATTTACCAATAGCAAATAAAGTATCAATTCATTATGTGTCCTTGTCTTATTTGATATTTTGATTGTTTAGAACTAGGCAAGGATAGTGATGTTCACATTCACATCATTGGTGTGATCAGTGAATGGAAATATTATCATAATTTTCCCAAAGTCACTTTTGTTATATTTCCCTCAAATATTTAATCATCTAATTTATAAGAATAACTTATTTGGATTTTTCTAGACTTCATGATAATATATATAAAAAATTGGCATCGTACTCCTTTGCAGTTACCTCTCAGAAAGTCCACATCAGGCATAAAATGATGGTGCTATACACAAAGTATTTAGCAGTAAATAGGCAAGTTACCCATAACATATAATTTAACTGCCACAAACTCTTTACGTATGCTGCTAATGTTAATCCAGTAGTACGACACAACTGTTGGCTCTATAAACCCTTGTAGAAGCAAATTAATAACTTTTGTAACAGAACTTCTGTTCCTAGCATGTTACAGCAATGCTACACAAAGTACCCCTGTGATTTGTGTGATACCAGAGTTCATTAAGAAAGGAACTTTGGAATGTTTCATTGCATAAGACTACTGCAATGACTTAAACTTCACACTCCCCTTGGTAGTTTCTTGGAAACTTCAATTTCTGCAAACTAAAATAGACCCTCAATGGCTTTAAAAAAAATTCACCACTTTTAAGCACAACACAAATTTCTGAAGCCCTTCAAGCCTTGCCTGGCTCGGAGTGTAGACTTGTTGTTGTGTGTCTCCAAGTCATTTCTGACTCGCAGTGACTTTAAGGTGTACCTACTATGGTGTTTTCTTGGCAAGATTTATCCAGAGGAAATTTGCCACTGTCTTCTTCTACAGCTGAGTGTGACTTGCCCAAGGTAGCTTAGTAGCTTTTCATGGCAACAGGAGAGTGGGGGATCTGAATCCTGCTCTCCTGGACTCCTAGTCTAGTACTCAAATCACTACACAGCATTGGTTCTCAACTAATGTAGGTTACTGACAACCTTTTCTTATCTGCCTGCTGAAATCATCCCTGATCCCCTACTCTTTCTATTGAGATTCGGAGAGTGGAATTTGGTGGGAGGATTTTTTTGACTATGGCATCTTGTCTCTGGAATGTTGCTCACTAAGGAAATTTACCCAATGCCACTACTGAGGATCTTTCCGCCCTACACTGTTATTATTCCACTTTCAACACCCTATGGAACCTTAGGGTTTGCAGTTTAGGAAGGGGCATTTAGAATTCGCAGCCAGAGAGCTCTTTGGCCTCAGTAAACTACAAACCGCAGAATTCCACAGGATGTTGAAAGTGGAATAATAGCACTAGAACAGTGTAGTGCAGAAACGGCCTTAGTCTTTTCAGTACCCAGTGAAGACCAATTCTCTCCTCAGACTCTTTTACAATCTCAACAGAATCTGATTTCATTCTATGTGTGCACATCGGTGATCTCAACTGTTTGAATCATGATGGGGGTACTATTACTATAACACACTGTTTTAATTATTATTTTTTTCTTGGCAGTTAGCTGCCAAGATTACCGAAGAGTAGCATGTTTTATAATGTTTAAAAAGGTTTTGAAAGGAAAGGAAAGGAAAGGAAAGACAAACTAGAACAATTCTGAACCAGTTTTGAGTGAGACTGAAGTTGTATTCCCACACACATTTGTGTGGTACTAAATCCTGCTGAACTCAAAGGTTTATTTCTGATGTCACATATCTAAGTTTGCACTATGCTTTGGGGATAAACAGGAATAAGATACTGCTGACAGACCTACAGTTGTCACCATGTCCACAGCTGCCACAGAGCCAAAGTTCAAATTTGATAACTTCAAATTCGAGCACCACACTTGCTGAAAACACATGTTTCTAAATACGGCTGAAAATTATTTTCCCATATCAGGAAATAAATCATCCAGGACTAGATAAATGAGCAACACAAAATGGATACAAAAGCATTCAGGATCCAAATGTGAATAATGGGAACTGATATTTCCATTTATTTTTTTCAAGGATATGGATGTCTAGGGTGTAATCTTTATGACAAATCAACTCATAGTTCAGATTGGAGAAGGAATTCTTTTTTTCCACAGAAAGCAGCTTCAAGACAATTGGGATTTTTTTTCTTCCTTGCAATAATGAGGAAACTGCACAGCTTTCCCATGAAAGCTATGCAGCCTGTTCAGAAACTACACAGCTTCTCCTGAGAACTGTGCAGTCCCCCTAAAAACTACACAGCTTTCAACAGGGAAAAAAATTGTACAAATTCAAACTGGCAAGACCTGCAGCTTCAATTAGCCTGAATTTCTTTTCCTTAAGTGTATATTAAAGTCTTCTTAAGTGTGAACTCTCAAAAGTCATTCAAACTCTCTCCCCTTCCAGGTCTCCTTCTAGTTTTCCATCACTTTTTCCACCATCCAATGTGGCAAAATGTCAAACCTTCTACCACATATGTTTGTATAGGGATGTAGTGAACAATTCAGTTTTGTGGAATTTTTCTCAAGTACATAGAAAAAAACAATATAAGCAGGATTTTTTTTCCCCTCAGAAAGCTGTACAACTTGCTCTATGTAGTAAAAAGACAGTGAACATAAGTTTTTACTGCAAAGCTGCATAGTTTCTCAAACCCCAGGACAGTTCTCATGAGGTGCACAGTTTATGTTGTGCCAGGAACGTAACATGCTACTTTTCCTTCTTGCATAAGTTTCTTGAAGAGTATTCTTTTTAGCTATTCTCTCCTTATAACATCACCTGTAGACAAACAACAACAAAAGAAGGGAAATTCAAAACAGAAGTGGGCAAAGGATGGCTCATGGGCTTCATGGAGTCCTTCACAGAGCCGTTTCAGGACCCCTCCAACCTCCCAGTGCTCTGGGGAGGTATAACTTATCATTTAAATTTAAAAATCATCCAGTTGTTTTATTTTTTGAAAAATAAAGTGGAAGTGATGGAGTGGGCTACCAAGCTCAGACAGAAGATAACAATGGCTCCCAGATGCTCAGAAGTTGCTATCCCCGCAACATAGAGTAAATCAATAAGGATCTCTGCATTTTAACAAATATAAATTCCATCATAAAACAGAACAGCCAGTATCTAGAGATCAATATTACTTCCACACAATCCAAGGAACTTTGATGTTATTCTTATCCAACAGCCTACTTGATCTCACAGCAAAATACTAGCTCTAGAATATATTTCAAGCCTGCTTGCCATTGAAATGAAAAGACGAAATAGGAATCTCACTGAGTATTTACAAATCCCTAAGATGTTCCTAATCTAATTTGCTCTATTCTTGCCTTTTCTACCCAGAAAGTAAAAGGTATCAGCATCATGTAATGTTTGGATAAGATGGTAATAGTGATGGCACATATAAAAAGTATAGTGAATTTTGAGGTTCAACAATGCGGATAGTTGAAAAGATCTTCCTCTGAATGAATCACAAAATTCACTTGCTCATTTGCTGTTTCATTGCACAGTTATTTAGCATAAACATACCTATTTATGTGGAGAGAATTAATTACTCTCTTCTCAGTCTTGTCACAGATTCTACCTATATACCTCACAAGACCACTGCACCCATCTGTGCACCTTGTGGTCTCTGTGCTTATCATGTAAAGAAAAAAACATTATTCTGTTACAGGTTCTACCACAAGGGGGCAGCTACTGTAAAGGAAGGGAACCACCATAACTCATATTTCAAAATTAAGCTCTGCTTTGTAGTTTTGATCGATGCCACCTTCCAAAAGTTAAGACAACAAGCAAAAATGTTGAAGACCAAGAAAAACACAGTGGTTCAATCAAGATTTTTAAAGTGATTGCAAATGCTATTATTGAAGGGGAAATCAATAATTGCTTTACAGATTAGAACGAGGCTGGAAATTGGGCAGCCATCCAACATGTTGTTGAATTGCAATGCCTATCAGCCCTGGCCAGCAAAAGCAATGATAACGAATACTAGGAACTGCAGTTCAACATACTCCAGATAACCATACAACTCCTACTCATGGGTTAGAGCTACAGCATAATCTGGCTGGAGGAAAGGTCTTTTGGTTGAAATCCAATTAAGACTTGCTTATGTTTATTAGATTTTTAAAAAAATCTGTACCTTCTCTATTTAGTGGGCTTTTTTAAAATGCTTTCAAAAACATATCTGTGTCCAAGAATATCCTGGATTTTTAAAATGCCTGCCAGAAATTAGCCAAATAACATGTAGCCCAAAACACAAACAATCCATTTCTTCTAAGAACAAGCAGAAACGTAGCAGATCATTTCATATTTCTCTGGAACTTGATCATAATGATTTTCAGCTCACGCCTCACTTCTGTGCCTTCATTTTATACTTTCCCTATTGTATTCTCCTATATGAGCCACTCTTTTTTTCTTTTTTCTTTTAATTTTTGTTCCAAATACTGGACATAATTTTCATCTTCAAGGAAAAAGTCACAGGCTTGCCAATAAGCCTTGTAACATTTGTGTCTTTATTCCCTCAGCTGCTATTCATTCTCTAATGAGCCCCTCCTAGTCCAGCTCTCTTGCCATTCTGGTCTTCACAGCTGCTCCCGGAATGGATGGAAGGCTTGGCTTTTCATCGGTTAGCTTCCTGACACAGGCATTCCAAATTTAATCTCACTTCCCAAGCCGCATGTGCACTATTGGCTTCTTTCTCTGACCACAAATCTGGTAGGGAAAAGTTGATATGACCTTCTCCATAGCATTGGTTCCTCATTGCAACTAATTACAGCAATGGAAGGTAATTTGCTAGTCTACAAAGATAAGATTTTTGAACCTTGTGTCCAGCTCTTTTTCTCACTCTCAATAATTTTATACTATATGACATTTCTACTGTCTAAAAATAATTCTCTCAGAAATTAGTTGTCCCTAAACAATAGCAAAGCAGCTTACTTCAGGTAAAAAAGAGGTAGAGTAAAGAAAATGGAACTCCCTGGGCTTTTAAACAACTTCTGTCACTGTCCATCCTAGGAACAGATGTGTGGTAATGTAAAGAAGCACAGCCCTGTCAGAAAGTAACATCCCTTAAGAGAATAAGACTTGAACATGTTGTTGTGTGCCTTCAAGTCACTTCTGATTTATGGCAACCTTAAGGCGAACCTACCATGGGGTTTTCTGGGGTTGAGACCATGTGACACACCCAAGATCACCTAGTGGGTTTACCTGGCCTAGTGGGTTTACCTGGCCAGGGAACTGAACCCTGGTCTCCAGGATTGTAGTCCAGTGGCCAAATCACTACACCATACTGAATAAACACAACCCACCTATAAAGATAGCTGAGTAATTAGCAGGATACCCGTTTGGGTCTTAACAGCTGTCTATGGAGTATGGGCAAGACGAGTTCTATAGTCCCTCTAACTATTGTGCATGTTATTCTGTGGATTTTATAACCCATGAAAAGCTACATCCAAGAGATAGACTCCACCACCTCTGAGTATTCATTTCCTAAGAAAACCCTATGAAATCCATGGGGTCACCCTAAGTCGACAGGTGATTTGAAGGTATATATGTTGCTGTTGTGTGCTTCAAGTAGTTTCTGACTTATGGCGACTCTGAGGCAAACCCTATCACAAGGTTCTTCTAATGTGTGTGATGCACCCAGGGTCAGACAGTGGGTTTCCATAGCTGAGTGGAGAATGAAATCCTGGTCTCCAAGAGTTGCACTCCAAAGGCCAAACCACTACACCATGCTGGCTCTCTATACACCCATCTGGAACTATTTACTCTAGTTGGCTGTAGCAAACGAGAAAGTTGGAAGCAGTGCCACATAAATGGTCCAGCTGAGTTGGGTTCCAACTCTTACTAAATGGTTTCCATTTCAACCAGTCATTATAAAAATATTAGGTAACTTTAAGAATTAAATTTATTTTCCTCCTCTTTCAGTATTCCTTCTTTCTTTCATGTCTTGTATTTTAGACTGTAAACCTGTGGCCTGGGACCATCTGGTTTAAAAACAAATGTCATGTGAACTACTTTAGAAGAGTTTTTTCTCCAGTTAAAAGTGTGGGATAACAATGATGCATATATCCATTTGCAGGAGCCCACAGAACACTGTATCAGAGAAATGAGGGGCACAGCATGTTGGGAAAGAGTAAAGGGAGAAATACAATTGGCAGAGCTGGCCCCACATATTTTGCTATCTGAAACAAAGGACAAGATCCCACCCTCTCTTGCAACATATGCTATTAAATTGCTGGTTGAATCATACTTTAATACTGATGATGGAATAGCATTCTGTATGACTCATGAGGGCAACAGGTCAGGTTGGAGGATCAAGATAGGCCACAAGACACATACACCAGTCTGCCCTTCAACAAAGAAGAATGGCCAGGCAATTCCTGCTGCTGACACCTTCCTCCAAATCCATGGCTTGAGACAGATGCTTCACTCAACCTTATGGCAGAGCCTGCCCTGTTATTTTGCTACACTCTGGGCAACAGAAGAGAACAGAGAAGGAAGTGGACAGACAAAAATATCCAAGGGGACAGTAAATTTGGACAGTTCTCAAAGCAAAAGAAATAACAGAATGAAAAGAACAATTTAGAAGTTGCTGTGCAGCTAGCCACAACTAACTAGCACAACAGCAAGGAAGGAACTGATGTTTTGGGCTTGTTCATTCATGGTTTGTTCGCTAATTTTTTTTGCAAATTGTTTTTAATATTTAAGGTAAAATATTGTTCACATTCATTTGGATGCAGCAGTGATGGCCAACTCGATTCTTTTTGCCCATATGGGAATGAGACTCCCCTCCCCCCTTCAAATGTCTCATCCAGGAATGGAGAAAATGCTTTTAAGTCACAGTGCCAGTTGTGAATTGTCCCATAAGCTGCACCTAATCTATTACACCTATTACTTCTCACATAGATCAAATTTTTTTTCTCTTATACCCTAAAAACAGAGGGGCTCAATTGGCATAGTTTCTCCAGGAAACCTTCTTTTAAAAAGGCTTCTTAGATGACTGGCACTGAGCACGGAGGCAGGAATGGACTGAGTGTTGTTGTTTTTAATTGGAGTCAACCTATCAGAGCCCATGGTTATATTGCAAGAGGACAGGTAACCAACAACATGAAGGAGGGAGAAGGAACAAGGCAGAGAGAGAGAGAAAAATCACACTTTTTGCAAGGCTTAGCACTTGGTATATCTAGTTTCCCTGTTTTCACCAGCTTTCCTTTTTTCAGTGGATTGCTACTTTTTGGCATACTTTGACATTTAAAAATCTCTTACATAAAATGGAATTGCCAAGGAGATTAAAAATTAAATGGTTAGTACAAGAACAGGCATACTGGAAAGCTATTAAAAATTACTAGGATTTAAAGTTGCTGCTGTTGTAACAGAATGTGCTTCCTTTTCATTCTTGTGCCCCTGATCCCAGAGGCCCAGCTGTCAGATACCATATGGAGCCTTCCATTACTTCTGCAAGTACAACACGAAAAGTATTGCCAAGTCTTTGAGAACACCAAAAGGGCACTACAAAAATGTCACAGTCAAATATATCAGTTTCTGAATTTCAGGACCTATATTCGGAACACCTTCATCAAATATCTGATTGTATTGGAGCTTTGTCGTTAACTGACTAACATTTTGTTGTCTCTTCTTCAATATGGCTTTCCTACCTAGAAAGTTAATTTCATATAACACGGCCTAGTGAAGTTCTAATTTGTTCTTTCTAATCAGTCAAATATTACCTCTTTCAAGACTGTCAGGAATTTTCTCTTGATATCTCATTAATTTCAACAGCAATCTGCACAAAATAATTTTCTGAAAAGAGCTAGCAGGACTAGAAGATCTGAAAATAGTCCATAATGGCCCTTTATTTTTTTAAAAAAAAAATACATTGTAACTTCATTTTCTGCATTTAAAACAGAAGAAGTGGCAAATTAGGGTAGGCACTATAGCAAACATTTCCTCCCCTTAATGTTGTTCACATTTGAAGTTGCTTCATATCATCCATTTTTGTTAAACAACAGAGTTCAAGCAGACAACTATGATGGTGTAAATAATTTAGTATTTTTACTACAATGCCTCTGTCCATTCTTTTTTTTCCCAGTCCAATGTGAGTTTTGTGGATTTTGATTTAAAGGCAGACAGCTTTCCATGAACTATGAAGAATGCATTCAAAAATCAGTCTATAATATAGACTAAGCTGACCAGTAACTGCTACTTCAGCTAATTCTATTAAACAAGGGGGAGGCAAGTTCTGTGGAGTGTGGGGAGGGGGGGAGGATTCCCAGATTTTTAACAAAAAAGTTTGTTTTTGTCAAAACAAGGCACAGATGGTTGCCTCATTTCAAGGACAGCCAGTCTCCCTGAGGGCTTTGGAAAGTGTACTTTTTTGTTTTTAATGATGTTTTATTAGTGGTGCTGGGCTTCATAGAACTCCAGGGTCCATAAAGGCAAGTGAAAGCAACACAAAGTCCATGCATGGTCTGTATGTGGCCCATCCCGCGACAGACAGACAAGAGTATTTATATATAGCCTTTCAGCCCACAAGGGTTCCTGAGGCAACACACAACAGATAAACCCATTTAAAGCAGTACAGAGAGAAAAAAAAACTTTTAATAGTTTTATTACACATTAAAATATACTTCAGAAACTTTTTTAAAAAAAACCTATAAAAGAGCTTAAATAAAAAATTACAACAAGCAACTAAAACAGAGAGTTTCAAACATCAAAGGCCATGTGGAACAACTTTATTTTAGCTGCTGACCAGAAGCTCAAGACAGAAGGTGCCAGTCTAACTTACCTTGGCAGGGAATTCCATAACTGGGGTGCTCAACAGAGAAAGCCCTGTTACACAGACACACCAATCTAACTCCCCAATGTTTCAGGACACCCAATAGGGTCTCCACTGAGAAGAAATTTCAGACTGGCTTATATGGCAGTCTTTTGGATATCCTGGCCCCAAGCCTTTTAGGACTTTGTAGGTCAAAACCTTTAATGAAGCTTAAAACCAAATTGGAAGCCAACGCAGTTCTTGTGAGGCTAGTGTTATATAGTCTCTAAAATGCACCTCAGTATCAACCTAGCTGTCACATTTTATACTAGGAAAGGATGTAGCTGGTGATTCAGCCAAAACTGGGCAGAGGCAATCCTGACCACCACAACCACTTGGACTTCCAGAAGCATCATTCAATCCAAAATCACCCCAAGCTACAAACCTCATCTTTCAGCAGGACTGCAACCCCATCCAAAACAGTCTGAGATCCCAAACCAATGCTGGTTTTCCTACTGACCAATGGGACTTCTGTCTTGATCCTCAATTTAACTGACTGATTGATCCTCACCCACATTCAATCCTTCCGCATGGCATCAGGACTTTCACAACCTCCTTGATGTCAGTGGAAAAAGAAATATAGAGTTTGGTATCATCACTATAATGACATTCCGTTCTAAAATTATGCATGACTTCCCCCAAAGGCTGAGTAAGAAGTCCACAAGTCCATAAGTGTCACTTTGTATTTATATATACATTTTGCATATATATAGATACAGGAATTAACTAAGATGATAGAAGATGCAATCCAATATTTAGGGGGCCATATATTCACTACTCCAGTCTAGAAGCACAAAACACAGATATTATATATGCTGCCACCTCTGCTACTGCCCTACTCCATTTTTTAATACGGGTTTATAAACCTTGCCTTGCATTTGCAGTCTCTTTGCAAGCCTCATAAAGCTAAGTTGAGCACACACAATTTTTGGTATCTGTGAGGAGTTCTGGAACCAATGCATACCAGATATTATTAAAGTTGGAGCATACAATTGGTAAACAGCAACCCAACAAGCAGCTGAGGCCCTTGCACAAAATGCTGGACTACATACTTCACAGTTTGATTTCTGAAATTTTTTTTTTACATTAAGGAAAACAGCACAAGCAGGATCCAAGACACCATGACCAATCATGAATACGAACTCTTGATTTGTAAATTTAATATGCATTGTTGAAAAAAACCAAGATTTCACATGACCTGAGTCAGCTAACCCTTGATATTAAACATACTGCAAAACTAAAAGCACTAGATCATGTGATGTCAGTGTTCTTCCAAGTTCATCTTGATCAGCATTCATAGGTTTCATAGGTTGCATATCTTCAGAGAATTGTTCCTCATTTTCTTCTAATGTGGTAAAAGTACAAGTCTTGAGAAATTCTTTCCTTCCCTACTCTACTGCACAGACTGCATTATACAAACTATGTGGGACTCTTGAAATACTGTATAGTGCAGTGGGCCTGTAGTATCCATGAGCTCAGGATGCTCAAATTTAACCCACCATAGATCCAAATGTACAAAATACTGTACAAGCTATAGTGAAGTCATGTGCTATCGGAGCACACTAGTTGCCCACTTCTGCCTTCAAGGTGGCAGGTTCCTTCACAAAGCAGAAGTGAGCAGCTGGTGCCATTTTTAATAGGGGTTTACTGTATAAGTCTCACCTCATTAGTTTTCACAATCTCTCTGCAAGCCTTGCAAGGTGAGGCTTATTGCATGAGCCTTACTTTATAAGCCTGTATTAAAAATGGCACAGGGTAGCAAGAGAAGTGGTGGGAAGCTTCAGGTACACTGAATTCTTTGGGTACTCTTGCCTCTGAGGAGCACAGCTGGTGTGCACCTCAGAAGCAAGGGAGCCTGAAGAATGTAGTGTGTCTGGTAGCTGGAGCTTGCTGCCACCTCTGCTATTGCCCTACTCCATTTTTTAATACGGGCTTATAAACCTTGCCTTGCATTTGCAGTCTCTTTGCAAGCCTCATAAAGCTAAGTTGAGCACACACAATTTTTGGTATCTGTGAGGAATTCTGGAACCAATGCATACCACTATCCCGCTGTATAACAACACAAACAACACTAACTGCAAAATAAAAATAAGTTTAAAGTTGCCTGAACAACATTTTTCATGTTTAATTGACAATGGTTGGTGTTACTGAAGATGAAGTAAGATTGAGAGCCTTTCTCTACTATATTGTTACAGTGCTATTATTCCACTTTCAACGGGGTTTGCAGTTTAGGGAGGGGCATTTAGAATTCTCAGCCAGAGAACTCTTTGGCTTCAGTAAACTACAAACCCCAGAATTCCACAGGATGTTGAAAATGAAATAATAGCACTAAGTTTAGGAAGGAAAGGCCCTTACTGTTTAGAAGAAATGAATAATTTATTTTGATCACAGATCTTTAAATGGAGACTACAACATAGAGTTGTAATCAAAGTCAAACAGACCAAACACTACGAAACAATACAGAACACTACAAAGGGCCCAAACAGGACAAAATTGGACTAAGTTAAGGTCTTTTGAGTAGTTGCTTTTATCCTAATTGCATAACTTAATTCCTTTTTTTTTTTTTTGGCCACAGATTTGGTTATCAAAGGAACACTGTCTTTCAGAAGAAGAGAAATGTTCTGCAAAGGGCTGCAATCTCCTTTCAGCAATGAAGAAATAAGCTTGACTTTCAGCTTCCTGTAAAACTGTCTGTCAAGAATACACATAAAAGAGTTTAAATTTCCCTGAACTACAGTCAAAGTCTTTCATAAAATAGAACACCAGTAAATTTCCTTTCCATCACTCAAAAGGCAAGTACATTCAACCTGGCCTGCACAAAAAGCATTCTTGAAACTGGGGAGAGTCAACTGAGCAAGATGGTTTATATCTTGTTTAGGAATAATAAAAACACTGTTAATTACAATGCTGCCTTCAATACAAACTATTCTTATTTTGGAAGCCTGCTTAAAACTTGAATAAGAAACCATGCTAGACAATTAAAGGGGTTTGATTCAACTTTAACTGCCATGGTAACATCCTATGGAATTCCAAGAGTTTGTAATTTAGTGCGGCACTAGCGCTTTCTGGTTAAGAATTCTCAATACCCATCCTTAAAATGCAAATCCTAGGATTCTATAGGAGCTCACCATAAAACTATGTCACATGAAACGACCCCAGAAGGGACTCTCAGAGATCTCCAAGTAGGTCTTGGAAAGAATCTTCCTGAAATCATGGACAGCAATCAAATCTAGCAATGTTTGACTTGAAAAAAATCTAGGCCATTTGAACCCTACATTGGTATAGCGCTATTATTCCACTTTCAACATCCTATGGAATCCTGGGGTTTGCGGTTTAGGGAGGGAACTCAAAGGCCCCTCTCTAAACAGCAAACCCCAGGATTCCATAGGATGTTGCAAGTGGAATAATAGCGCTATACCAATCTAGTGCGGAAATGGCACTAGCAATCAAAGTTGACAACTCTGGAGTAGACAGAATTACCAGTATAAACCAGCCTCCTATAAGTCAAAATTTACTGGATAGCTTTTCTTTTGTGGTGCCATAAGGTTATTTTATCTATCGGCCATTTATTTGGCTCTAAAACACCCTTTGGACTACAGAATAGGAAGGGGGGGGGAATCTCCAAAAGATTAGGATTTAGCTTCTATGTTTGTTTTCTAACTATCCATTTGAACTGGGTGTAAATAATCCATTGATGCAGGTGTGGGTGACTGTGGTAGGTCCAGAGGCAAATTTTCCATCCTGTGACTTTCTAGGGGCTGCACGGGCGGCCAAAAATGCCAGAATACAGGAATAAAAGTAGCCAGAAAGTAAATTTCTGTTTTTGAAAATCTGCACTTTGGAGTGTTAAAGGGGGGAAGGCATATCATTTAAAAAGTGAATTAGCTGTCTTGGAGGCTAACAGAAGAAGTAACTGGGAAGTCTGGAGGGGCTGAGTGCCATAAACACAATCCTGGGAAGGACACTTTGACCACTCCAGTACTGATACACCAGCAACTATAATGTGGAGCCCAAACCTCAATGCTATTTGCCAAACCACACAAATGACAGAGGCTGAAACAGACCCAAACTGTCAAGGAACATATTTGGGTGCCCCAGAGAGGAATCTCAAAAAACTACTTTGAAAAACTTCCATCTGGGGAGAACAGCTAAGACCAAATTTGAGCTTCAAAGAGAAATGAAGTGTGCATTTTGGAGGAAAGGTTGTGCTGGATTTAAATATTTGTAGAATTACTGAAACAACTTAACTTTTATAGTGTAAACATAAAAATCTCATCAAGTCCAAGAAGTTGTTTAGGGCTCAATATATACCAATATTCTGCTGAGCCATCCAAGATAATTCATGGAAATAATCAATGAGTTATTGAAATGAGTAAACCTGCTCCAGTATGTTATTATTCTAAGTCCATTTGGATTTTTATACAGATGTGAGGAGAAATCAAAATCTTACTTTACTCATAACTAGTGTAGATACCCAGCGTTGCCTAGGATTTTATTTTCTCATAGATAATACTTCTTAGAAAGATTCGAGATCCTGTGTCTCTAATTCCCCAAACTGCCTTGTCCAGTACTTGTAACTTTTCCTTATATTCCCCAATCCAATCTGTATTCAGAGTTAGTAACATACAGAGATTGGGTTCCCAAGGGAAATACACTGGCCTCCTCTTTGCTGCTAGGCCTCATCTCCACAGCAACCAGCCTGAGGCCCAGGAGCTCTCTGGCTGAGAATTCTAAGGCCCCTCCCTAAACTGCAAACCCCAGGATTCCACAGAATCTTCACAGGCAGCCAATCATATGAGGTCTTCACCTCCCTGACACAGACAAACAAACTAACTTTGACTTTTATATATTCGTAGATTAATACACAGCTTTTCAGAGTAACAACAGAGGCAAAGGCTTTCATGAGGTGTTCGAGCCCTAATCAAGATTACACAAGCAATGCATAGGGTTGCAGTGTAATTTTGTCCCAATCCCCTTTAGGGACAAGAAATTCTATCAATAACAGATGAACCACTAAATTATTGAAAGAAAAATTACACAAGAAAGCAGGAAGAATTTAGCCTCGGCAACACCCACATTAACTGGAATAATGGAGGTAATACATCCCTCTGGACTACATTTGATTTGTGTTGTGGGCTTAAAATATACTTTTGCTTTGAATACGAAAAAGGAGCCATTTATCTACTGAGAGTGTTCTATGCTTTACCCACAATTTCTCTCACTAAATAGATCCTTTATTATTTTTTAATAGTACCAGGCTAGAACTGAAGGGACATGGGTTGAGCTATTCACTCTTACATGAAACTTACTGTGTAACCTCAGGCCAGCCAACACCTCCCAAAGTTATCTTATAGCACTACAGAGGCTAGCACAGGAAGAACGAAGAGCCATGTTTGCCTTCCCAAGTTCATTAAAAGAAGGACAAAATAAAAAATACAACAAAGAAACAAGGTACACAGATACTATTCAGAAACCGATAATTTTTTAGAAGAAGTCTACATGTGAAATCAGTTGTAGGAAAACCATGCATAAGTTCATATACAGTTACCTCTTCGCCCCTCTCAAAACACATCTTTTCAATGATACCTAGGTTCCCTCTGCTGTAACTAAGGACTAAGCATGTACAAGTGAAACAACATATTGATTCTCAGTTTATTCTTCCCTTAGAAACATAGAATCATAGAGTTGGAAGACACCACAGGGGCCATCGAGTCCAACCCCTTGCCATGCAGGAACACATATCAAAGCATTCCCAACAGATGGCCATCCACCCTCTGCTTAAAAACCTCCAAAGAAGGAGACTCCAACACACTCCAAGGCAGCAGCGCTGACGATCAGGAAGTTCTTCCTGAGGTTCAGGTGGAATCTCTTTTCCTGCAGCTTGAATCCATTGCTCCTTGTCCTAGTCTCTGGAGCAGCAGAAAACAAGCCCGCTCCCTCCTTGACATGACATCCCTTCAAATACTTAAACATGTCCCCTCTCAACCTTCTCTTCTGCAGGCTAAACTTACCCAGCTCCCTAAGCTGCTCCTCATAGGGCATGACTTCCAGACCCTTCACCATTTTGGTCACTCTCTTCTGGACCCACTCCAGCTTGTCAATATTGTTCTTGAACTGAGGTGCCCAGAACTGGACACAGTATTCCAAGTGAGGTCTAACCAATGCAGAATAGAGTTCTGATCTAGACACCATACTCCTATTGATGCAACCAAGAATCGCGTTGGCTTTCTTGGCTGCTGCATCACACTGCTGACTCATGTTCAGCTTGTGATCTACCAAGACTCCTAGATCCCTTTCACACCTACTGTTATCCAGCCATGTGTCCCCCATCCTATATTTGTGCATTCCATTTTTAATTCCTTACATTTCTCTCTGTTGAAATTCATTTTGTTAGCTTTGTCCCAGCTCTCCAATCTGTCAAGGTCATTTTGAATTCCTTTCCTCTGTGTAAGCTTTTAAGCTCCTTGTGGCAAGGACCTCTTGCACTCTATAAAACACCATGCTCTCATCGTATACATTAAATACACATTTTTATTCCATTGCAATTCTTCTATAGCCAGTGTTTGAATAATGTTGGGTTACTATTGGAGATTTCTTAATTTGAAAAAAATGCCTTAATTTCTTGTTTTACAATGCAGGGATGTAAAATATGGTTTACAACCTAACCTTGCTTCTTTATTTGTGTTTTTTTTAAAAAAAGCTGCAGAGACCATCTAAGCTCTCTTGCTGCCTGCAAAAAAATAAAAATAAAAAAAAAGGCAAAACACCCTTCCCCCTACCCCAGTGGTTCTCAACCTGTGGGTCCCCAGATGTTTGTGGACTTCAGCTCCCAGAAGCCCCAGCCACTATGGTCAATGCTCAGGGCTTCTGGGAGCTGAAGTCCAAAAACATCTGGGGACCCACAGGTTGAGAACCACTGCCCTACCCCATATTGTGTTGTGGTAGTTATTACACCCCCACACTCCCCTTCCATTAGAGATGGTGGTCACTATAATGGTGTTTGTGCCTTCTCTAATGGAAAAACAGAAGAACGTCCCACTCCACTCCAACACAGGCAGAGAACAACAATATAGTGACAGCATTGGCATCTCCTGCCCTCCCACAGAAGGAGGACAATACAGAAGACTGAATCCCTTGTACAGAATGGTGTGTGAGCCTGTGTGTGCCTGCAAGTTGCCTGTTGACTTATGACAACCCCATGAATTTCATACGGTTCTCTTAGGCAAAAAATACTCAAAAGTGATTTTGCCAGTTCCTTCCTCAAAATTATAACCTACAGCACATGGTATTCGTCGGTGGTCTTCCAAAAGCTTTTTTTTAACTTCCGAGAACAGACAGGATCTGGTGCCTTTAGGGTATTTAGGCCCCAATGTACAGAACAGAGCAGTACCTACATACCTGTTCCACAAGCCACTTGCATTTCCTAATCCCTCTTTCCACAGGCCTGGCTCTGATCATACCTCTGCTTTCTGGAATTGTGGGGGGTCATATCTGGGTGGAGTGATAAATGGCAGAGTTGCTGTTGCTGATATCCTGCCACCTGAAACGATCACCTGACACAGCTTCATTGCAGAACTAGCCCTGCTCAGCATAATTAGAAGACCTAGGAAAGCCTTTGGGACACTTCTTTTAACAGCTCCATGAAACATATCACTACCTAAAAGCAGAAGCAATTGCTTAAGGAACCAAATGCTTTAAGCTCTCTACCCTCACTATGTTAGTGTATTTACCATTTGTAAAACTTGACAGGGATGGGAATCATGTGGTCTCCAGATGCTTCTAAACTGCTGGTCCAGCAACCTTAGCCACAATAAGTCAATGGCGAGGAATATCAGGAGGTGTATTGCAAAGACAGTTGAAGAAACACATGACTCCCACTCCTGACACAACATGCCCCACATAAGGCAGGAATTCAGTTTTTCATAGAAGGGAATCAGTATGATACCTTATATAGGAACACCACTCATTCTCATTAAAAAAAAGTTAAAAAAACAACAACGAACCAGTGCTTCCCTAGTTTTTAAAGAATAAACCTAAGGTATACTTAAAAGTCAGCCGTTGGTGTTCACTTTGGTAGTATAAGATTCACTTTCAGTATGGAGAAGTCATTTATTTCAACAGCAGCCCAAACCACTTCAACGACTTTTATTTTTCAAGGGTAACAATGCCATTTCCTGCAGGAGGCACCTTACCTACTTAATTCAGAAATGAAGTGAAGTTGCAAAGTAATTTTAGTCTTCTGTATCCACATTTTTCTATTGTCAATCCTCTTACAATAAAGTTATCTAGGAAGAAAATACAGCATTTTTTTCCTAGTAGAAGCTGTGAAAAATCAACCTTAATTCAGAATTACAGAAAAACCTTGAAATGGTGACCTCATGTTTTGTAAGTTTACAGAAATGGAAATTTGGGTTGTGGTTTTTTAAAAATCTTTTTGTTAAAACAACAGTGAGTCTTTTTTTTCTTTTTAAATGTTGAGAGCTAAAATAATTTTGAATGCTTTTTTATTAGATGCACCATATAAAGAAGAAACTAGAAAATGACAAAGAAAAAAGAATTAAGGTTGCAAAAAGAAAGATGAATAAAAGAACAAAGTTTTGCTGATCTGGAGTGTGTAGACAGGATACCTACAATTTATTATTGCACAAGAAATGAGGAATGCAATACAAAACATGCTTTTTAATTAGATGGGTATGATGTACATGACAGCAGAAACAAAATAAACTGATAGACTGTGGTAATGAGAAAGGCATGATGAATTCAAGAGAAGAGTCAGAAAAACAAGTGTGAGTCGGATGAGATCAGAAAGAAGATAATTTTATTTACACTACAATGACATAATTTACTGAAGATGTTACCTGCAGAATGAAAGGAAAATGAATCGCTCACACACGTGCCAATCTCCTTAAACTGTTGCATCTAAAACTGCAGGAATTTATTCCTTGGAGTCAGATCTATGCTTTCATTATATTGCATAAAAGACATAGGGAAATTAAGCATACCCTATTTTGGATACCGTCCAAAGGGAAAGACTGCTCTTGCAAACAAACAACTTCTTACAAACTGTCTGCAATTTGGTAGAACTAATCTCCTCCTTAAGAGGTACTAAAATTGAATTTTTGTCTTTTCCATGAGTCAGATAGATGCAGAATGTCAAACTGACTAGGTCTGTTCTAATCTCAGCAGAAGCAGACTATTTTTTGATGCAGTGAATTGGGTCTGGACCAGAATTTGGTAGGTACATATAGCATAATAGCATATATTTTTGAATTTATTATTTTTTTTACTGGTTTCATGCTCGCTGGAGAGAATTGGCAGCAAGCCAAAACACAATCACAAGTCTATCAAAATCAATCACGTGTGTTTTTTTTTCAATCAGAATATATTTTCTTTAGCTGGTTCAGGTTTTCTGGCCTCAGCAGGGGTTTACTATATTAGAAAAGTACATGCTTATTTCACAATACTGCAATGGGAGAGGAGAGAAGAAGGAGGCGGGAGACTGGTGTTAAAAATTAATAGTCAACATCATATTCACTGCAATTCACTAGTGAGGTAAAGAATTAAATACATTTCATATGCAGACATGTGCACACTGTACCCTTTATAGTTAAATGATAAAAATATAAAAAGCATCGCCTAATAATAAGGTATCATACAACACCAGTGAAGCACTTGTTGAGCCTCTCTGAGTGCCTGAAACAATTCACCACCTGTAGATTTAACACAGGATAGATGTAATTGTGTGGGAAACTGTCATCTGTAGCATTTAGACATATGACAGGAAATTCTTTTTTAAACTGTCCATCCATTCTTGCTCAGAAATCTGAGTAGGCTGTGGTATATGAAAATTCTTCTCACCCTTGGCCATATACGAAAGAGTAGCGGCTTCCTATGTATCATCATATACATATAATAAGCACGCATGCACTAAGCAAGCCTTTGCAAACAGTGTATCCGTGTGACTCAAACACAAAGGGCCTATTAGATATAGAAAATGCCTCTCTCATCCATGCAGCCGTTTTTCAAGCATACCTCAATTCAGCTGCAGATGCTATGAAAAAAATTACAGTGTGCCTGCCATATATGTGAGGGTTCCACTCCAGGAACCCCCACATAAAACAATAAACGTGAAACACTGTGTTTTGTTATAGTCAATGTGTGCACACAGTCACAGCCACTGACTATAAAAGGACACGACACTTCACGCAGCCTTGCATTTGTACATACAAAGGTCACACAAAAGGAGGGCCCACTGTACCATTTTTTTTCTCTACCGTAGAATCATCTCAAACAGTAGGACCATGACACAACAGGTCCTTTTAAGATAAATAAATAGAACATGAATCCCACTATGCTGTGACCATAAAAAGCCATTGTGAGATAGAGAGAAGGAACCATGGGGTGGATCTAAACATGCATTTATTTTACAGATGCATTTAACGTTGTCGAGGTTGCCACAAATCTACCCAAACAGCCAGTATTTATTAAGACAATCCTAGTAAGGAATGAAGCAAAAAAAAAAAAAAAGGGGCAAGATGTCCCCAGTCCCCACCAAACAAATGAAATTATATGCTGAGATAGGAAGACTGTAGGACTTCAGTGATTAAATATTTGAACTGGCTTCATGAATCTGTGCTTTCCCATCCGAGTGCTTCTTCTACCCTCAATGCAGGAGACATGTACATCTATCAAAAAGTGTAACTATATTTCTGGAAACACTACAAATATATTTTCCCTATATAAGTACTTAATTAGAGCTTAGAATACAATACCTTTTCTAGAGGTTCTAATAATTGTCTCAGACAACAGTAAAGGACTTCCATTGGAAACTTCATGTATAGACTTTTCTGGTGCTTTGCTGGCAAGACTTTCTTTCTTCACATCTTTTTTTATTTCCTGTATAAGAAATAAAAAACAGAGTAGGAGGAAAACTATTTAGAAGTCTCATTCATGAATATGTAAATATGAACAGTATATAAATTATGATAGATTTAAGAGAGGATGATCAAATAAAGAAAAAAACTTTTGAAACCAAGGGTAAGTCAGGAACCACTCAAAGGTCACTTACCATTGCTGAAAAGTTTATCTTCCACACTCAGCTGAATGCACAGTTGTAACATTCACATGGCACTTAATGTAACACTGTATCCTTTTGTTAATATGCTATAATGCCCAGTCCCACAAAGATGTAAAATTACAATGATATTCTCCCACAATGGGAATACCGTAAAGTTTCCTCAGAAACTATACGCAATGGGACTTTGGAAAATATATCAGGATCTTTGACTTTATTAATTCATCCTAAAAACTATGCAACAATTAAAATGAAGAGTGGTTATCTGCTTCTTTTTCCCTGGAAGTGCCAGGGCACAGTAATGGCAGTTCCCATGTAGATATTTCACCTGTGAGTACTACAATATGGGTAGCTGTCAAGGAGCTGGAGAGGATAAGTTGCTCCCGTTAGGAAAGAGATCCTTGCTGCCCCACCAACCCCAGACAGAAATCCACCCCAAGCTGTTCAAAGGCTGCCCAGACTTAACCATCTCAACTTTGTCTTTTCAAAACCAGGAGGGAGAGGAATAAAACAGAATGTCTACCAACCCAAAGTACTAGAACTGCTTGTACCTGCACAGAAGTTTCATCTTTCTTCAGCACTACTAGCAACTCATAGAATTTGAAAGGAGAAGACATTTACCAGTGCTTATGCTGCTGGTGAGAGAGCCAGTGTTGTGCAGGGGTTTGAGTGGTGGACTGCAACTCAGGAGAGCAGGGTTTGAATTCCTACTCAGTCATGGAAATCTCTGCCTCAGGGGAAGGCAAAGGCAACTCCCCTCTGAACAAATCTTGTCAGGAAAACCATGTGATAAGTTTGTCTTAGGGTCACCATAAGTTGGAAACAACTTGAAGGCACACAACAACATGCTGCTGGTGACTGTGTTAAGCTCCTAGAGATTCCATCTTTGTTCCTGTAGTCTTCTACAAAACCAAATCCTTTCCACACATATCCCCCTTCTTCTCCTCCCTCCCTGTTCTCTCTGTGAGGGAAAGAGAAAGACCATAGAAATGAATGCTTCACTTCACTCTACAGGCAATCTGTTGCTTAGAGGACTGTGCAGTTGACTTTGAGGCAATCCAAAGGATGCATGGGATGTCCTAGTGTACTTCATTCCAGCATTAATCTCACAGGAGGACTTGTCATCCAGTTCCCCTTTTGGAGTATGTATTTCCAACCTCCTATGTTGTTTTATGGGAGGTGGGGCATGTTTGCTGATGTATATGATAATTTCACAGCTGTGGGCAGTTCCTCCTACCTGTTCCCTTCTCTCTTTTACAGTTTTGATTTCCAGTCATTGTCCAGGTCTTACTTCCTCTGTTGTGGAACAAATGGCTTTGTTAAGGACACACCTCCTTTTCTTGTATTCCCTCAGAGTTTCCCACCCTAATTCTTCATTTCACTTCTACCCACTGGCATAGAGTAGTTGGATTATGCTTAACTACACAGAAGCTACACGCACACTGGCGATCTGCCTTTAAGGCCCTGCTATGCTGACATAGCACCTTGTTGCATAACTTTATTTCCCCCGACCTTTCCCTTGTTTTAGCCTTATTGTTAACTATATCATATCTGTTTGCCCTGCACTTTTTAGTTTTAACTTGACTGGCAGAGCCATATTGGCACAGCACCCTGCCATTCTTCTCCAAGGGGCTCTCCCGGAGCATTGTTAACTGCTCCCATTTCCAGGCTCTGAATCAGAACCTCTGTTTTGTATCAGATGCCTGTGGTTCATATACACTGGCTGACCTATTTTTAATTTTGTGTTTCCATGCCCTTTCATCATCCACCATGTTTCCTCACTGGTAGGAAAACCAAAGCTAGTACTCCAAATATCACTTAGGTACATAGGGTACAGAACAGCCTGGATCTGTTAGGAAAAATTTCTGTCCCTTGACAAGTACAAATATGGATTCAGGCATATAGGAGCATAAAAGGCTCTCTCATTTGCATGCCACAAGTGACAAAGAATCATGGCTTATGAGAAGAGAAAATCACATTCTGGATGTGAAATGGAGGATGAAAAACAACACCTGTCTGGAGTTGCCCATAGGCAACAGGAGCTGTAAGGAGTCTTGATGGGGGAAAATGGAATTAAGCAGAAGGAAAAAGGGTCTAAAAGGACTGAAAAGCAGAAAAAAGATAAACACTAATATTCAGTTGGTTGGCAATGACATAATCTAACTATCTGTAAAGAGAGCATTAGTGCATGAAGCACAACAGGTCTGGACTTCTTTTGATATCTTCTAACAGTTCTGGACTAGGAAGTGTGAATCTGACCAGTCAACAGTTGTATATCACAAATTTCTTGTATCATTCATATATATATATATATGTGCGTGTGTGTGTGTGTGTGTTTGTAAATACTGTCTATAAGAAAATTGCTTTGCATTATTTTGTGCTGATCACATGCTTCTGCACAACCAGCAGGTTTTTACTCTTTTGCAATATATTTTAAAGCAAAGAAGAAAATTAAGAAATGAAGAGTGCTAAATTCTGCAATATATTTTGTGTAAGAAAACTGTAGAAAGAGCAAACAGAACTCCACTAAACTTCCCTATTTGTTTCTCTTTACTCAGAAATACAATTCAGTTTTTTGTCTGTTGAAGTCTTCTGGCACCTCCTTAGATGTATCTTTCTAAAAAACTGCTCAAACATTCCAAGTGGGTTTTAACACAATGCACAAAAGATAGAAATGGTAACAAGAGCTTAATTCACAGTGGAACTCTCTTACGCTATTCTTTTTAGAAATACGAAGCCAATCATTCTGTTTGGAGGACAATCTTACTGTCATTAATGGGACATGGTGCCCAGTGAATCTCAGTACAATCAAGCTATAAATGACATTCTATGTTTGCTAAAGTAATTATATGAAGAAAATGAAAGAGCAGACTATAGTACAGCTTAAGGTTTATTCTTAGAGTTTCTTCAAGTAGAATAGTTGCAAAAACTGAATGCACAAAGTGATTAGATTTCATCTCCTCCCCCACCCCAGCATGGCCAATACCCAGGGATTCTGGAAATATCAGTCCAACATCTGGAGACCTAAGATTCTTTTGGTATATATAGCATTCAACATACAATTATCATAATTACAAAAAAAACTGTAAGTTATACATGATGAAGCATTCAGATACATCATTCAATGAAACAACAGCAAGCAGAATTCCTCATGTCAATATTGATACTGTTCAACTTTTAAGTCTTCAAAACAAACAAGGAATATCTTTGCTTAGCATAGCATGATTCAGTTTATCTACAAATTTGCTACCAATGGCCCACTTTTTATTACACTGGAAAGAGCCAGAACAATTGAACTGTGGAAAATATATCTCATATCTATTTATCTGTCTGACAGAAGCTGTCCTGGGATAGCAAATGCCATGTGAATACAAGTTTCTTAATTCTTCCATCCTATTGTTGGGCCAGCTCTTCTTCCTTGACGTATCATATCTTCTAATTGATTTATAATCCCTCTATTTGCAAGTTCTTCTTGCCCTTGGGAATATATTGGCTATAAGAATGTTGTTGTTGTTGTTGTTTCCTCATACATGATCTCTATTTATATGCTCAAAACACTATCAATCACAGTTGGGGATTGTGTGGCTCTCCAGATATTTTTAGAACTGCATGTCCCAGCAACACTGGCCACCATAGACAACAGTGAGAAATCCCGGGAACCACAATAAAACAACATTTGGAAGACCAGATGATTCCTATCTATACTATAAATGAAAGTTTGAGACGTAAAATGCCATGAAAAATCTGAAACTCTAGCACTAGTTGGTTCTGATCAGCTTATATTCTGTGACATGAAAGTAAAGGCTCTTGTGTCCAATAAGAGTACTGTGTGACTCTATTTGGTTTCAAAAAAACTTACTTTCTTCCAACATTGAAAACTCTATGACTGATTCTCATCTAAAGAAATCTACACTAGACTCAACAGTTGGGATACATTTCTTACAGTTTTGTATACAGAACTTAGAAAGATTAGAGGGAGCTCCAGAAACAGATATCTAACCTGTGTAATTCTGGTTATCTTTGGCATGGATTCTTGTCCAACAAAAAACAGTATACACGTATGAGCACATAGCAATTCTGTGGAGAAAGCAATGGCCTCTGTCCAAAAATATTTAATTTTTGCCTGGAAAGATTCTTCTCTTGAGAGAAAACCCAGTACTCTACATACTAGCATTCATAGTACAGAATCTAAGAATCACCCTACTACCTCTTTCAAAGCTTCTGCAAAATTGAAGTGAAACTTCAAAATTCAGCAAGCTTTAAGTAAATATACATACAGACTCAAAAACGGAGGACTGTAATCTTTAAGTTTCTTGAATACTGAGTTCATATTATATATTTATCTGTACTTCTGACAGCCTCTGAAAATAGTAGTTAGCTTACACAGTGGGACAGGAAAAACAATGGAATATCAGCAATTTTGTCAACTCATCAAATTTAGCAATCAAGTATTGTTTTCAAAACTTATTTTTAGCACAAGAAAGAAAAATGTCTGTTTTTAGCTACCATGATGAGAGACAGAACTTCCTCTCTATTAAAATTTTTTTGTCTTCTTCAAACTGAAAAGCTCAGCTTTAAATCTGATGATTAAATAAATCTGTTATAAGAAAAAGAAATCCAATGGTGAAAATATATTTCCACTGTTGTTCCACTGTAATAAAACACTGAATAGAACTATCAGTCTATAGTCTTTTCTTTTCTGCTGTGTTCCAGTTGTCATTTATCTGTAATATAAATTCTTGACAGCAGTTCATATTGGCATCTTTAGGACAAAAGCTCAAATAAAGGATTGGTACTTAGAAGCAGAGAGCCAGCATGGTAATAAATTGAGTGTTACATTATGACTCTGAGGACTGTGGTTTCAATCTCTACTTCGCCTTGGAAATCCACTGGGTGACTTTGTGCAAGTCACAATCTCTCAGCCTTAGAGGAAGGCAAAGGCAAACTCCTTTGAATGAATCTTGCCAAGAAAGCCACATGATAGGTTCTCCTTAGGGTTGTGACGGGTTCACCTTAGGGGTACAAAGGCACACAACAGACTTAGAAACAAGTTCACAATTGAATGGAAGCAATGAAACTTTGTAGATAGATCTTCCATGATGTGGCCTATACTGGGGGTTGGGATTCTATTATGCTTGGTGCAAAGTCAAGACTAGAACATGGGTAACACATCAACCACAACACATTATGCGATTGTCAGCCCCGGCAAAGAGTTAATAAACTGTGAAATGACAGGGCAGATTCTGTCAGAAACTTTTCAGCTACTGGATTACTTAAAAAAAAAAAAAATTAAAGGTTTTCTTTTTTTTAAAAAAAAAAGCTTGGTATAATTGATAAACCTTCAGGTTTTCCACAGACACACAATAACTCATCTATCTTTCTATGATACTAGAAAACACAGTGGGGTACATTCACCTAAGAATAAGGTGTTGCTCAGTTACTGCATGCCTCAACCACATTCTGGACCTCCCAAGGCTAATTTTCAATATACTGAGGCTATACCATGAACAGATGGCTGTGTCTATACTGTGGTGGCAATGAATAGGCCATCTTAATTTTATGAGTATGGTTTCCAAATACACTGTCAATCACATAAATCTAACCAAAAGAAACTGTTGCACACAGATCAGCTGATAACAGCCCTTTGTAGCATTTCCACACTTAACACATCAATCATTATCACAGGTTTCTCAGATACTGTTGGGCTCAAAAAAATTTACTAACACTGATGGTGTATTTAACCATCTGCTTCAATATGGACTATTTGCAGTCAGTAAGAACTGTTTTACTTAGTTTAAATAAAGATGGCTATACACACATTTGCTTGGGAACTGAAAGGTTTGAGGCAATGGGCTTGCAGTAGCAAAAGTATTTAAGAAAAACATGAGGAAATGTCAAATAATAATGCAAACAAAAACTCAAGACTTTCACCCCCAGTTTCCATCATATCTTGAAACATACAGAGTTATTAATATTACTAATACTAAGACATGTTAACATCAAAGGACCTTGAGCTAACTAGAGTGGTGGTTGGACAGTTTTAGGCTAGTGGGATCTTTTTTTAAAAAAACAAGAACCTAAAAAAATCACCAACTGGAATCTGGCATAACAACATATACTTTTTTCTTTATTTTATTATTATTTATGTATCTATTCTGCCTTTCCTCTAAAGTGTTCATGGGGCTACACATGACCCACAGCATCCTTATTTTATCCTCACAACCCCCCTGTGAAATAGGACTGAGAGACTCTCTGCCTCAAGATCACTCAGTGAGTTTCATGTCTTATTGGGGACTTAAACTTGGATCTCCCACCTCCCACTCCCAACGCTATGACCTCTGTGCTCCAAAGGCTCACTTAGAATGAAAAATTAAAGGCTTCTGAGCTTTGACTCCCAGTAGCAAACAGAGTTCACACCCCCTCAACACAAAAATCTACTTCTCCTCAACTTTTTCCTCCATTTCATCTGTGTAAACTCCTAGGTAATATAGTCAATATTTTGTGGGCCATTTTTTTGGAAATTTGCTTATGATTCAAATAAAGCAAAAAAGGTGGGGAGTTGTGTATCAGTCCTAAACTTGCACAACATTTTTTAGGATGTCAACCCAAATGTAACTGTCAAGTGTAGTCAAAATTCAATCAGAGAGAATGAGAGAGAGAGAGAGAGAGAGAGACAGAGAGAGAGAGAGAGAAATAGGATCATAGAGCAAATCTGAAGTATTCGTTTAGGAAGTGCTTGAGGGATTAGGTTCAAAACCCCACTATGGTTTTCCTTTTTGTCTCATTAAAAAAACACCAAGTTAGTGACCTAGTGATCAAGCACATGGATCTGTACGGCATAAGGGATGAACAGATCCTTCCAATTATAGCACAGATATGGGAAGTGAGGGTGAGACTTTCCAATGCTGCCATTGTTAAGCAACTGGGAGTAAAAAGTCTTTAATAATCTAAACCACCCAGACATACTCCAACAGATTCCTGATCAACCTTCTGCTCATCTTAGAGACAGGATCAGTCAAGCACTTCAATTATTCTAACCATAAAAAGACATCAAATAGTATGAAGAAATAGTTCCAATTTTATAAAATTCTACCACTAGTAATGCTTATTTGGCTGGGTCATGTGATACTCTTTGTCACATAGTCCTCTCTTGAAAAAAAGAAACATATAAATAAATCCCACTGTCCATCTATCTTTCAATCAGAATAAGCCCAAAAGAGAAGTGACGCTTCTCCCAAATTCCAGCCCAATGGAAAACTAACAGCTTGGTTGTTAAGTACTTGGACACAAGTACACAATACATGACTGGAGTCATACAGATATACATTTCTGGCAAACTAAGCCTGAATAGCAGCAAAGCCACCATCTCTCCTCTCCCTTCCACAAAAATCCTTCAAAATTAAAGAAGAGTGTTGAAAGATCTTATTCTAAACACAACAATGTTTTTCAGTGTTCTGGTCTTCTTTAAATAACTACAATGAAAATAAAATACTGAGATTTCCAGTGAGACTCAACATGACTCTTTCTCATCCTTGTTTCTGTTTCAGAAGAAGTGATATTCCTATCTTTAAAAAAAATGATGACTTTACTCATCTGCATAGACTTTCTGTGGTCCGATAGAGATGGAATGCATTTAAATCACACAACTTCCATCACAAATGACCATCTGAAAATTGTGACATAGATTTTATTACCAAAATCTCACTTGTGTAGTAAAGCATCTTGAAATACTAAGAAATCACAGGAAGCACATGATATAAATATGCTGAGTAGAAGATAATGGGATAGTTAATGATGTGCTACTTTGCTTTTGTCTGAGTAAATGAAGAAGTCTGGTTATTTTATTATCATTCTTGCTTAACCAAAAGAGGTGAAAGCTTTAAACTGTTTGGGTAACAGGCAAGCAAGCCAGAAATATGCAATTCTCTGGAACAAATCCATAACTGTCATTAACATGAATAATTTACAGATTTATTGCAAGCTCTAGAAGATTTGACACTGCATTCTGCTTTCAATGAAACTGTAAGCTTATGACATGGCAGCCAACAACAGATGAGGAGACATTTATAAACAAAATAGATAATATTTTGCTATGAATCTGGTAACACCTCAAGTGTTCTACAACTCAGTATATACCAGCAGAACTAAGCATGGGCCTAAAATTTATGTCATGCTAGCACTTGAGTGCTTGCACAAACGAAGGTTTTTCCTCCTCCTTGGCAACTTTCAGTGCTGTCTTAAAACTGACTCCAGAGGGTCAGTTCTCAGACACAGAAAACTTTTAACAGACAAGCGAAAGGCCTAACACAGAGCAGGCTAAAGAAGAAAGCAAGCATCTGTAAATATATTAGGGGAAGGAAAACCAAGAAAGACATAGCATTTGAGATGGAAAAATAACCAGATGACAATATTGTTCATAGGTGACATAAATGAAGAACCTGAGATCTTTTTAAAATGCTGGGCACTAAATAGAAAAAGTATATCCTATGTTAATAAAGACTGTATATATAAAATTGAGTGTGCTCCATTTCAGAATGAGGCATCTCTTATTCATTCATATGAATGTGAGCATCTGTGGGTGGGCTATGAATGGGAATCCAGATTTAACAGTGTGGGTGCTCTCATGGGACTCGATTCACTACTCAGTATAGATGATGATGTAACAGTGGGTTTCTAACATGTTCTGGAAGAATAACCTTGACCACTTATTCTAGTTGCTAGTTTGCTGCCATATTCAGAGCTTGGTATCTTGACCAGTTTATTGTCAATTTTACACTCAGTTTTTACGTAAGCTGAATTATGACAAAGTGGAATAGCCTGGTTTGGGACTCTTTGGCCAGAATCCAAAGGAGTGGTTCTGTTCCTGGCTCTCCCTCTCTGCTGCTGTACCACATTCCATCCCAAATGCTGCTCCAGAATCCTCCAGATGAGGAATCTGCTGGTACACATCTGGGCGATCTGCAGTACATACACAGGGGCTTTTGAAATATTTTAAAGAGCTTCCCTTAATCAGGAACAATGCGGTGCTAAAGAACTAATCTGATTAATTGTTTTCAGAGCATGAAAATTATTTTTTGCTTTTAGAGCTTTCACCTATAGTACTTGCAACTGCTATCATACAACAGAACTCTGCTTTAAAATAAGGGCGTCTATTCTAGGTTCATTCCAAGTCTCAGCATCTCAAAGGAAGCACAATTCTTTATTTGGAAGCTATTTTTATAAACCACTTTAGCTGGTGCCCTTTCAGAAAATTACTTCTTCTTTTTTATCAGCCACTTAGCTTTCCAATTCAGAAAATGCCAACTCTCGAAGTCATGAAAGACAACACAGAAATGAAACTAACCAGCAAATGCGCAGATTTTTTTTAAGGGGGAAGCTGTTCTCAGTTGCTTGAATGGAGAAATCCAGGTTCAGCAATACTCTACAACAGTGTTTCTTAATTTGTTTTTGTCCCTGACTCCTTTGAGAATGTGATGAAACCTCTGGACTCCTCTCTCCAGAAAAATACATTTAAATATAATTGCAAAGTTCACTGGGTATAATGAACATCTGTGCTCAGAATGGGACACTGGATATGAACATTATTTATTTATATGAAGAATTTTTAACACTGGTCTTCAATCAAAAATTATTCAAAGTACCATCCAAGAAGCTTTCACTTTCAAGACTCATCTCTCAGTGAGGAAGCATTTTGTTGCCTAATTCAGTTGCTGGCACTTCCACTTCTATGAGTCTGACATAAGAGGACTACAACAGAGCTTTGTCTGGACTTTAAACCAGGAGTTGGAATCATACAACCTATGGGCCACTTATGGTGCCTCTGAATTGTTTTGTGGGACAGAGCCTCCTTTTATGCCTCTCCCCCCCCAAAAAAAATCATGCTTCTGGATGCTTCCATAGTGAGTGATTCTCTTCTAAAGAAAGACACACTTGCAAGCATTTGTTTAGCATACCTCCCTCAAACTCTACATCTCTAGTCACACCATCAGTTTCAGGAATTATGGGAACTGTAATCTAGTATCTGGGGCTCTATGGTCTGAAACATTTAAGGACCAATATGGATAACAGTCTAATTCTATATATGAAAGCTTAATGTATGGACAGAGACCTACCTTTTGTTGTTGTGTGCCTTCACTTCTGATTTATGGTGACCCTAAGGTAACCCTATCATGGGTTTTTCTTGGCATGATTTGTTCAGAGGGGGTTTGCAATTGCCTCTTCTGAGGTGTAGAGAGTGTGACTTGCCATAGGTTACCCAGTGAGGTTTCATGGCTGATTGGTGGTCTCCTGAAGTCTTAGTCCAACACTCAAGCCGCTTTATTGCACTGCTCCTTCCCCTAGTGCAATAGATATGATTCGAGAGTACATTCCACGATATGTTAAAAGTCACAATTAAGCAGTGTTAAGCGATCCTGGCTACAGACTCTACAAGAAAATACAAAAAGTATCTTGGTGGCTCACGCAAAATTGTACCTAGCTCAGCATTCTTTGCAAGAAGCAGCAGATGTTAAGCTACCCAAGGATGCTGCCTAGCAGATTTCTAACAGACAGAAATTTTATCTGAAAGTACCCATGACAAGTTCTGAGTCTGAGTGTGGCATCAGAGAATACACTTAAAAAGTTCCATTCACCACCCATGAGATAAATTTGTGCTGCCCCAGTAACAACAGGGACGGAGAAAGAGGAAATTGGTGAAAAGTTTCCATTGGTTAATTTATGCTGCTTGTATGGAGAAAAAACACACACCAAAAAACCAGCCAGTAACTTGTTGTGAAATTTGTTTCCTCTTTGAACGAGACGTTGTCATTGTGTGCCTTCAAGTAATTTCTGACTTTTGGTGTCCATAAGGTGAACCTATAGTGGGATTTTCTTGGTAAAATTTGTTCAGAGAGGGCTATCCTTGCCTTCTTCTGAGGCTGAGAGAGTGTTACTTGCCCAAGATCACTTAGTAGGTTTCTACAGCCGAGTAGAGATTTGAACCCGGGTCTCTCAGTGTCCTAGTCCAGCACTCAAACCACTGTATCATGCTGGCTCCCAAATGAGACATACATAATGTTTTATCTATAAAATTTTAATGAATGTCATTAAGACTCCTTATTCAGCTGAATAGCAAAATGCTTCCCACTTCCCAGATCATAAGAACAGAACACTTTCCGGCAGTACCAGTCAAATGTGCACAAATTGGCATTTTTATTGCCACCCCAACATCTGATGCTGGTGTTGGAAGAAGGAGTTTTGGAAATTTCTAAATTTTTTGGTATTTGAGATTCCCCCAGCTTGAGCACTAACCAATTATAGCTAGCCCTTTAATTCTGAAAGCCTGTGAGAAGTAGAATTTTTTTTAAAAAAGTTGATAGAGTAAAAATAATGTTATGAATTTTTTCCCATTCATTGTTCCTGCTACATAGTCCTTACTGATGGGAGGAGATACAACCCCACTGTTCATCCCACTAAAACTAAAGTTTTCATAATACAATGTACAGAGGGCTAAGATCAAAAGAACTGCATATTTTGTTCTGCCTGTCTTTGCCAGCTGAACAACAGGATGAGCATAAAACAAGGAAAATAGAATGGGTGCTAAGCTCTTTGACTTGAGATTATTTATATTGCACGTCTACTTCACTTGAGCTACAGTACCGTACAGGATTTCTTGGTTGTGATTGCCCAGTCAATAAAGCTAGTGAGAGGAGAGAATGTATAAGACGACCATGCAGGCCCCTCATCATGAGCTTCTGTTTACTTCTGAAGATGCTTGGTTAGAATATTCTCTGCAGCAGGATGTGGGGAAACACACAAAGCTCACTTCCTGCTTCCTAATACCTTTTCTTTCTCACAGAGCTACTAGGCACAACTTGCATAGTGCGATCCTTCTACAGTGTCTACCTTTTGTTTGATTACCTCCCGTCACTTAGAAAGTGAGCTGCATTTGGTGAAAATGCCATTACCTTGAGTGGCATTTGATAAAACGGCAGGGAATATATTCAAATAAATAAACAATGCATTGAAAAGAAATTAAAGTTCTACAAAAATTGCTGGGAATTACTCTGAATTAACATTACAGCCATGCTGGCAAGGGAATAAGAGAGTAGCAGACCAACACATTCAGAGATCACTACCTAGGGAAAGACTGTGCTATAGACTGGACTAAAATATTGATATTAGTTGAATACTACCAGTGTGTTAAAAGCTGTTTCCAGATCAGCTATGTGAGTTAGAGATTGTGGCAAGAATTTAAAAAGCAATTGTAGCTTACCCAACAGTTTGTGCTCAGTGACAGGACATTAGGGTTGTTTGTTTAAAAAAATTAATTGTTCTTGTTTTAGTTTGTGTGTCTGTTTTGAGTAGGAGACACCATACTATCTTACCCCACAATTACTGTAACATCATAAAAGTTGCAAAAGTTTTTTACCATTCAGCATGTGAGAAATGTTGTTTAAGGAAGTCTAAAGCAAACTTGTATACATGGGAGTTTGAGCAGCTCTTTGAATCCTGGCAACTATAATGATGTGCCTTCCAGACAGCATCTGAAGTAGATTAAAACCATAATAAATGGAAAATAACATAAATCCTTACAGATTTTCTGGACGCATATGGGCAACCTATAAAATAACAGATATCTACTATGAGACGTGCAACACAGCAGGGAAAGACGAGCGAAACTTCTCTCTGTGCTGCAGCTTCTAATCACAAGATTTTTGAATAAAGACATTTAGTACTCTTTGATTCTCAATATAAAATATAGGAAGGACACCATATACAGATAAAGCATTTTTGCATTCCTTCTTTTGTCATTAATTTTCATAAACAAAGAAAAGTCCTCCACGGCAGGCCAAATGTTACTTCTTCTTAAAGGTTAACATTCTCCAATTCCCAAAACAGTTTCTGCAAAAATTCATAGAATGAAGTATATGGTTCTAAAATGGAAAAGGATTTGAGAAATCAGAGATTTCAAACACAGTGTACTGTATTTACTCTCTCTGTTGCTATATTCATTCAGGAGTGTAAACATCTATACTGCTGCTAAGACTGCAAGGAAGAAAAGTGAACTGTACCTACGTAATTACATGGAAACTGTGAAATCCTATTATATGGCAAATGTAACAAGATCAGGGTCAGCTACTGGGTGTTTCAAAGCCTCTTTTCAGATTTGTTTTTCAAGGGATGTGCTCATAAAAATCTATTTTTAGACATACAAAATGACTATGTATATGTTTATGTGGTGCTCTCTAACAAGTCCAAGCAATTTTTTGAAAACACGCAAGCAAAACACAACCGTTCTTCCAAACAGTCCTAAATTGTATTCCAATCTGATTAGCAATGAATGCAGCATCACTATTCAAATCACTCCCTAAATGAGAAGACATATACACAAATAGACTGGAAAACTAGATAAAAGAACTAACATTACTAGGCCTACAGCTGACAGTTTAATGCCAGAAATGTTTGTGCCAATACTCCCCATATGCATTTAACATTTCCAAAAGAGATGTTATGAACTAGTTTACTAGACCACTCAGGAGCAATACCTCAAGCCAGAACTCAGTCAAAGCTGCACACATCTATTACTAAGCTTTACAAAGACTCTAAGATTTGTCAACTACAGTGCAGGTAATCTTCTCTTAAAATCCCAAACTTCTGGATTATAAATCTTATGCATCAATTGAGTTCTTCCACAGTACTCAGCATGGTATGGGTAGAATTCCCAACTGCCCTCCCTTCTCCCAAAGACCAGCCACATACTTGCTTTGCTTTAACAAGAAGACTGCCTGATATGCCCGCAGACTACAACCTAGTATCACTTGCCTAATGTCCAGTGGCCTGCAGATATTCTGGAGTACTTGTATCTGGCTTGTGCAGAAATTCTAGATTATATACCCAATTCAATAATTCTTTATTTTATACAGTCCTCTTACAATACTGAGCAAGAGAAATGTGGAATAAAGCTTTCATAATTAATTCTAATTAGAAGCAGCTTATTTGTGAATACCTTGTGAAAGCTTTCCACATCTGTGCATGGAACTAAACACGTTTGTTTGTTTCTTTGTTTTAATCACTGACAGTCCTCTGGATTTCAGCTATAAGATATAAATAGATTTTCTGCATTCTATTTTATTTTGAAACCATTCAGTGTCTAAAGATAGTGATCAATACCAGGACAAAATGGTAAAGATACAAGAGAAGTTCAGTTCAGGTTTTTAAAAATGACGGAAACATTTTTTTAAAAGTTGTTTTGCTTTACCTTATTCTACCATTAAATGGCATATTACGCACAACAAAATGAAGAACAAATATGCTTCCAACCTATCCTGAGATTAATGCCTCATTAGAACAGTTTGGGAGGAAGAAGAAAAGGGCTGCAGGGTGGAAGTCTGCAGCACTTTTTTAAAAAAAACACCTTAAATTCTCATTAAGGTCAAGGATGAGTAGTGCATTATGATCCATTGCATCGGAGTCAGTATACTGTAGTGAGAAAAGACCCAGATTTAACCTCTGCCATTATAAAGACTCTGTTTGGCCAGTTAGTCTCTCTCTCTCTCTGCACAAATAGTCTTACATGGTTGCTGTGAAAATAAAAAAGGAGTGAGGAGGAACCATGTAATGTGCCCTGCATAACTAATTAAGAGATTCATGGAATAGATGTTTGATCATCTGAATGTATTATTGTCACTGATTTTCTATTATTTCATGCAAGCATCTGCAAATTAGATGAATTACCATAACCTTAATAATCTCAATAGTTTGAATGTGTGAACTGACTATATTGAACTGACTACATTGTCTTCATTTTGAGGAAATAATGAAAAGACCTGTTACAATAAACAAGAGATATATCAGCCCAAAACGCAACATCCTGCAAGAACAGGATCACAATTACAAAAATAATGTTGACTCGTTTCCCTTTCTACTTGACGTTTAGTCATATAAGAAACCCACTCTGTACTCTATTTTATTTTAAAAACTCTGTTGACAATACAAAATAATTACCATTTCTACTATTGTTTCATTTAAAAGTTCAACTAGGCATAATGAGTGTTTAAAAACCTGACACTGCTTAACTTATAAATGTTGTTATCTGCAATGTGCCTTTTATGGTAAGGCAGGATGAAGAGCTTTTTTTATAAAATCACTTTCTGTAAAACATCAGGTTAAAACTATCTTGGATAAAAGAGGACAACTGTATAATAGCTTTTTTCCAAATTATATAATGGAGAATGCCAAGACCAATTAGGGTGAAATGGCTTCCTGACATGAAAGTCCAGCTTGAGACATTTCAATCTAATTCTCTTTCAAGATTTAAAAAACATACTCTTGAAAGAACACCTTAAGCAAGAACAAAACACAACAATATAGGTGGCCAATACAACCTATATGATGCAGCCAAAAAAAATAAAGAAAGAAGAAGAAGAACTTATACTGGGTCTTGTATATTTCCTATGGAAATTTCTCATCTGTGTATCATTTGGCAGAAAGGAACTGATGGAAAAAGCCTTGACTTCATTTTAGCTTTCTTTTCTGATTCCCTTCCTCCTTCTCTTCACCTGATGAGTCCCCAATCTCTTTCAGCAAGAATGATCACAGACATTTTTGCCTATTTGTGCAATGGATCATAATGGACTACTTGTCCATGACAAAGTTGCCTGTCAACTTCTGGTGACCCTATGGAGTTCACAGGATTTTCTTAGGCAAGGAATACTCAGATGTGGTTTTGCCAGTTCCTTCCTCTGAAATATAGCCTATACCACCTGGTATTCATTGGCAATCTTCCATCCAAGTACTAGCCAGACCTGACCCTGCTTAACTCCAAGATCAGATGGGATCTGGTGCCTTCACAGTATTGAGGCCATTTTTACTTTCTGTTAATAAACAGTGAGAATAAAGCTATGAACTGACTAATTTGTCTGGCTGAAACTCCTGCCTTTTATCAGAAAAAAACAGTTAGAAAACATTGAAACCAACAACCCATTTAGAGGACTTAGTCAATACTGGCAGCAGAATCGAGATAATGAGAAAATATTCAGTGCTGTGACTTACGATCCAAGGAAAATATAAAGGGACCAAAACAAGGATTCTATTGCTTTCTCACTTCTCCTGTGGTCTTAGGAATATTTTTACGTCAGTACATTTATCCTCTTACAGAAAATACAAAACAGGCCTTGATAAATATGCATATGCATTGAGGAAAGCTAGATAACATGGCGGCTAGACCTCTGTAGGATACTGTTGCTCTGCCCTGTTTCCCACTCTCTTGTCGCAATCTATAATGGAGAGTATCTGGTGAAGATGAACTGTTAGAGATTCAGGACAGACTAATAAGGAAGAATTGTATATGCAGTACCTAATTAAACTGGTGAATTTCTACCTCAAAATGTGCTGATGGCCCCCAATTTGGACCAGGCTTCTTTTCATTGCCAGAAGTACAAAAAAAGCCCTACTGGAAACACCTAATTAACCCAGTGAATTTATACCAGATGAGATTAGCAGCTGTTGCCCAAGTCGTGGTTGGTGTCTCAAAATCATGACTTCTATTCGTACAATGACCCTCCTGAGAAAGTGAAATTCTTCATATAATAGTCCGCAGCATGAAGAGTTTCAATACCACAGGATCCTGGTCTTAGACAGCTTTAAAAGATGAATTAGACAAATTCATGGAGAATTAGACTGTGAATAGATACTAGTAATTACGGCTGCATGTGACCTCCACAATAAGAGGCATCTGAGTAGCTCTGAATACTACCTACTGAGATAGGGCTATTGCTCGGAGGTCCTGCTTATGGGTTTCTCATGGACGCCAGGTTGGCCACTATGGAAAACAGTATACTAGACTAGGCAAGGTTTTAGCATCCTCCAGCAAAATTCTATCACATTAACCCCAGAGTGGAGTAACTGTCAAGGATCTGCTCCAAGGTTTATGTGTCTTCTGATGATATACTGAAAATCAATAAAATTAATAAAATAAGGAGAACTGCTAGTCAAGGAAGTTCCAATGTACACAAAAGCATAATATTAAAAGCAATACACTGTAATTTAGTAAACATCTAGTGAAATTCTAAGGAACAATTAATTAAATTAATAGGGTATAAAGAATAATTAGGTACTTCCACACAGCTGCTCATCACTACTACCTTGTTATTATTTTGACAGATCTGATGTCTTGCCATTATTTGCATTTGCAGTGCACAACCTCAAGCACACTTATTTCAAATTTTAATTAATTTTCCACAATACCAAAAGTCACTGATGCCTGTCTACATTCTTCCCAAAGCTGACAATTTAAAATTCATTACACAGGGAATTCCATTGGCTTAGCAACTGTCTTTAATAAGAGACGCAATTTTTAAAAAAGGATTTTTGTACAGTAGGCCCTCCACATTCATGAAGGATAGGGACACAGATCCCTCGTGAATGTCAAATAATCGTGAATAGGGCACCCTCCCTACAGGCTTCTGCCTGGCCAGTGCACCCACCCAGGTGGGGTCAGGGAGGCAGAAAACAGGCAATGGCCTTCCCTGCACCTTCCTGCCACCCACACGAGGAGAGCCTGCATCGGCAGCAGGAACAGCACAGGGAATTGGTGATTGCCTTCCCTGGACCTTCCTGTTGCCGGCGTGGGGTGCGCCCACAACTGCGGTGGCGGCTGGGGCAGTGAGAGGAGCACGGGGAACTGGTGATTGCCCTCCCCAGACCTTCCGGCACGCCCGCACCCGCGGCGGCGGCGATGGGAGGAGCACGAGGAACTAGTGATCACCTTCCTTGGACCTTCTTGCCGCCCGCACAAGGCGCACTTGCACCAAGGGCAGGGAGAAAGGGAGGAGCAAGCGGGGTGGGAATGGGGTGGGAGGGGGAGAATGGGCAAGTGGGCACCCCACAAATAATCAAATTAGCAAAAGTGAAACTCACAAACGTGGAGGGAGAACTATATAATCAAACATTTCCTGCTATGCCAAGTTTTGTAATATGCTGACAAGTTTTGGCATCATTGTCTCACCCTTTATATCTTTTCTTTGGAATTTCCAGTAGCCTTACAAATCAAGCTCTTCGTTGAGAGATAACAATATATTATTAGGGGGGAGTCATTCTTTTGGTTTCTTATGTGTACATGCAATCCTGGACTGCAACAGTGGATAAAACAAACTAGTTCTGCACATCCAGAGAAGAGCTTCTAGGCTCTCTAATTAGCAGTTCTCTTAGTAAAGTGCAGTTTCTAAACTGTGCAGAAATTTTTAAAAGCAATTTGATATACAGATGCCTTCTGAAAAAGTAACCCAAAGTCCCACTGGGAACAGAAAGTTCTCCCATAATTCTACAAGAATGCAGAATTAAACCTTATATTTGGAGATATACAAGATCTTCAGTTTTCAGGGAAAGCAAGAGTAAGAGTAAAAGGGAGCAAGTAAATGAAAGTATGACATGCTAGGGACTGGGTAGGGACATGCAGGATAGGAAAATCAACTGAAATAGGTAAACAATACAATCACAATAAAGTTTAAGAAGAAGCAGATGTGAGCATTGTTTCAAAGATGTGACTAAATGGACACAAATGGCCATCAGAAACAACTTCTGATCCTAAACAAACTTGCTGCTTGCAACATACCATCACTTTACTGCAGTGCATCTAAAAGTCCCCTATACTCCAGATTAATCCAGATCATTTAAAAAAAAATCTTATTGGCAGGCAAACAGGCAGGTCACATGGAAGTTACTCAGAATGTATTCACTCTCTTTTTCTCTCACTCTCTTTTTCGTTGGAAAAACCTTTTGCTGTTAATTTTAAAATCAAAGTCTGAAGTCAAAGTCTAAATAAACTCAACTCAAAGATCCTTCAAGGAAATACTTTAGCACAATATGCTCAGGAAAGCCAGAAAATGTGGTGTTTTGTATGTTATGTCTTACAGAAACCTTCATATGCAAGTAGACAGAAGCAGAAAATGCATGTATTTTCAAGTTGACTTATGGTAATCCCATGCATTTCATAGGTTTTCTTACTCAAGGTATATTCAGAAAGGGTTTCCCAATTCCCTCCTATGAAATGTTGCCTACAGCAAATACCTGGTAAAATGTAACACTTCCCCAACACCTCACCATACAAGAACAAATAGCACCTAGGTACTAAAAATAAATAATAACTCAAACTCATATTTTACCACCCACACCTATGCAAACTAAAGACATGCAGCCAAATGTTCCTTGGTATGTGTAAATGACTGGATTAGCAGATTATATATACCATGTCATTTGGACTAAAATATGCATTGTTACATTAATTATATGAAGCTAATTATGGATTCTGGGGTAGGAGGGAGGGAGGGAGGTAAAAAAGGAAGGAAAGATATTATTAAAGAATAATTGATTTAGTCTTTGCTAGCTAATCTAAACATGAATGAGAAAAACCACTGCACATATGTGTAGCTTAGACCCTTCAGAAGCACTCCATAAACATGTTACAATTATACACTATACTGAAACCCTCGCTGCAGAAACCTAAAGATTAATATTGTCACAACGTAACAGTCATAAAAGGTAGAGGCACAATGTTACCTACAGTAAATCAAGTTTAAAATAATTTTCCCCACATGAAGAAGAGCGCTAGCAACATATCATTAACATCATTATCACAATTAATACTAATGATTAATATACTTATGCTAGACATGTTAGTAACACTTCAACAGTCTGCAGTCAACTTAATTGGATTTTAAATGTTGGTCAGAATCATTTGTACTTCCTGATGAAAGGCAACATTAATGTCTTTCACTCTCTTAGACTAAGGCCATTTATGCACAACGTTCCTATAGCACAACAACAGCGGGTTGTTTCCAGTTCAGGAGCCACACTACTACACAACATCTTCACTATCCAGCTGCTATCCTGCCCCAAATGTTGCCAAACCACCGTATTCTATTTCCAGAAAAAAAAGTCTGTTGAGAGATTCCTTTAGCACTTCAATCCTGTCAGCCAGCTCAGTGCAATACCGTTACAGTGCTTGACAGCGCTTCCTGTCCTCCCAGATACAACACCGAGCGGGCTGTGCGCATGCCCAGCTCATCGCTCCTTCAGCAACTCCCATGGCGTGGTAACTTTTTGTCACCTCTCCATGTTTATTTTAAATTTCTCCTTTGAATTAGAACTTTTAATTTTTTTAAATACATTTTTAACCATTATAGGGGAAAAGTGTAATAGTGTACTGCCATGTCACATTGCTGTGTTACAACATTGCTGTGTTAGTACAGCTTCCAAAACAAACAAACAAACAAAAGCTCAATCAGAGGCGGAGGGTCAGGGTGAAGGCGGGGCATGGGAGTGTCCAAGGATGCTGTAACATGGAAGGAACACCAGTGGCAATACCACTACCCATCCACCCACTGAAGGTGGAAAGGTGAAAAAAGAGTGTTCCTAACTCAACAGCACTCCGCGGATGGTGATGCTGGGATTGTAACTCTACAGCACGCTAATGGTGTCCAGTGTAGAAATGGCACTAGTTTATCTCAATTAAGAAAATATTTTGCACTTTTTTCCACAAGCTGCAGCCAGCATTATATGTCTGGCCTATGTTGCACACAATGCATACATCCTAGAGAAACTACTGCACGAGTTAAATAAAAGGATGAGGCAAGAAAACGTCATTAAATTAAGATGCAAGAAAACCAAGGACCACAACCAAAACTGCATGACATTTTAGAATGATGCGGCTTCACAACAACCAAGAGCCTAAAGGCCAAATAGCAATTTTCACAGCACATTTTTTGAAAATCCTCCCCTGCCACTTGTATACAGCAATCTGCTACAATATCTATGATACAGTCAAGCAACCATTAGGAACAGCATCTAGTTTGATGCCCATTAAATCTGAAGAATCCTAATGAGTACAAGTATGGACAAAACATTTCCAGCTTTTTGTTGTATAGCACTCGCTAGTCAATTGGATTCTTGTAAACAATGCTAAAACGAATAGACTTTGTGGTCTGTCTCAGCAAACTACTTTTGCAGTGGTGAATACATACTAAGTGCCACTTAATACCAATTTCATTATGCCACATTTCTCCACTTTGGTGCCTTAGTATAAATCTTAATGGGAACATCGCATGTTTACTGAAAATTATGAAAGCTCCAGTCTAATACTAACGCCAGAGAAAGAAGATCGGACATAGTGGCAAAGTGTTAGAGAATAATAGATACTTTCAGTATCTATTCCTGCTCTGTAAATAAAAAAAAAAATGCTGATGTATGGGGGTTCTAGAGGTGATAGATTAAGAAAATCACATAGAACCTTGATCTACTGTCTGCACAGAGAATCCTGGAGTTTACTGATGGAGCTTATTTGAATTTAAACTCTATATGTGTGTGTATATGCCTTCAAGTTGCCTGTTCACATATGGCAACCTTATGATTTTCATATAATTTTCTCAGCCAACAAATATTCAAGAGTTGGTTTGCTGAATTTAAGTACTGGGGAGGAAATCAATGAGCAAGTAACATAGCAATTTTCTGTAAAAAATTACCTCCCAATCTCTGATTTTATATTCACAGTTGGATTTTATATTTTCAAAAACAGAAGGGTATTTTTTCCTGCCTTTCTTGCTCTCAGTGTTTTAGGGGTTACTTCATATGAATCCTAAACTAACCAGGGCCTGCCAAAACCTCATTTTACTGTCTACACATTCTTCTACTGTAAGACATCATGCAGACACCCTGATTTCAACGTCAGTTCAATCCCTCCTTGTTTTTTGAAACATCTTGACTGAAGAAGGGATCTACAAATCTTAAAAGCTTTCACATATTGTGGTGTTCTTTTAGCTGCACTAATTACTATTTTGCACCTTAGCCTCAGAAATAGTACTTTCCCCAATAAAAGTATAGTTTGTTTAAAATCATGTCGTTGCACAAGCTTGTGCAAGTGTGGTAGCCCCAGATTTTTGTTTGTTCTTTAAAAATGCCCCATGTCATTCTGTTCTAGAGGTTTCCGCTGCCCTAAATGCTCAGGAGTAGATTTCTGGGGATACAGGAAGTTTGTGAAACAATACCTGTTACAATGGTACAATAGCTGTACAGTCTTAGTGAGAACACCCACATGAATCTAAACTCATGCATGAAAAGTAGGCTTTCAATACATGAAAGGTTTCCTACGAAGAGTTAAAATGCACATAGATTTTTTAAAATGGTTATTATGTTTCTGTTGTAACTCGAAAAACAATTCTGTATGTGTGGAGGCTGAGGAATACTCCCAGTCAAAAGTGGGCTGGAGGAATATACTTCAGAATATGTGCAGACTGACGATCCTTATCAAACTCTGAGTAGAACATTTTAATAAGAAGAAACTGTGACAATCATTCTTGCTTGCCCCTGATGAACTCAGTTTTGGTTCTCTGGGCACTTGATACACTTCAGGGAGCATTGTTTTTCTCTTGCTCTAAGTACTGTACTGATATTTATAAAGACATTTAAAACAAAAGCTAGATTTTTAGGTTAATCACTTGAATTCTGGGCTCAGCTCCAGTAAAAAGCTTACATACAACTGTAGCTAATACTTCATGGTAGTCACCAACCACCAAGATGAGCTGCTGTTCAGAAGTGTTTGTGAAACAAGTATATTGTACTCAGGATACATGGCAGGGGCAGAGATTATAATAAAGCTTGAGTGTTTTCTTTGTGATTCAGAAAAGAACTGTACTGTTGGAAAATCCCACATGAATTTGTAGGAGACATCACCCTTGTCAGTATTGCCACCATTGCTATGTTCACATCTTAGGTTTTTCCCACACAATAAACTACTTTCGGGTGCTTGGATTATACACTAGAGTGAAATAAATTCAGTTCGAATTCTCAAACTCAGCTCTTTTTTAAGTTAAACTGAATCTATTCGGTAGTATTGCTGATGTAATGACATTTCATAACAGAATGTATTTTTCATGCTGCAGTAAGTGGCTGTTGAAATACATACTTGTATTTTACTGTTTTACTGTGTTACACATTGTTGGTAGGGCAGTGTTCTAAAAAATTACTGGATTAGTTTCAGATTTGCCAAATATTTATAGATAATAAAGCAAGATTAAGAGTAACTAAAGCTGAATCTAAACCTGTAGATGCAAAGAGGCAGATTTCATCAAACACACACCTTAAATCACTTACAGAAAAATAAGAACCAGATGATGAAGGAAAGCAAATTAATAAATATTGTTGGTGTTGGTAGAAAACATGATTTTTTTCACAGCAAGCAAAATGAAATTAAAAATAAGTAATAAAAATGAAAGTTGTGCAGTAGCAAGATATATTATAGCTTATAATAAAAGGAAGGGAAAAAGATGGTCTTATCCAGTAAAATTAAATACAATTAAAATTACATTTTTGCCAAGTAGTAATTATAATGTATATATTAATCTTGATAAGAACAGAAACAAATGGGACACTTTCATAGGAAAATACACACGTGCTGATAAGAAAAGCAACATAAAAGCATGTGTTCATGCTGCAACTTCAAGAATGTGCCAAATGAAACCTTGTCAGTTGTGATAACACCCGGTCAAAAATCCAATTTATCCTTTTATAATGTTCAGCTACTCTTAATGTTTGTATATAACATTAAGGCCTAAATCTACTTCATAGGCCCTTTCTGCACCTTACCTTCTTCCGGCGCTGGGTTGCGGGGATTGCAAGAGCAGCCTCTGGCGAGAGGGTCTCGCATCCAGGGTCCTTCAGCTCCGCACGAGCTGCCTGCTCATGTGAGAGCCCCGCCTCTTCCTTCCACAGTGCAGCTGGGACTTTCCCAGGCTGCGCTGGGCAGGAAGCGCGACTGCCGTGGCTCCGGAGGCTCCGCATGCCAGGTAAGTGCATGTGGGGCCCGGGAGCAATGAGCAATTGCGCACCATTTTCGGCTTCTAGCGGAAAATGAAAAGGTGCTCAATCGGCGCTTGCCGGCCCCTGAAGCATCGTGCGATTGTGAGTGCGTCATGCAGACTGCTCCTCACAATCGTGCGATGCTCCAGGCGCCCTTTTGCATGGAAAATGCTGTGCGAAAAGGGCCATAGTCATCACTAGAGCAGACCCATTCAATCTACAGTTGAATGGAAAGTAAACACTAAGTTCCACTCATTTGCGGTCTACTCTAACTGGCACTAGCAATTATTGGGCCTTTTATTGTATGTGTATGTACACATCTGCATACAAGGGATGGAAAGAATATCCAAAACTTAATTTGTTAGAAAATTGGTTTCTCCAGTATCAGAATCTGGCTGAGGACAATCCCAGACAGTATTTTCTGTGCAGAAAACAACTTTCCTACATGTAAAATGGCATTTTATACACAGAAAACCAGCTTCCCATACAGAACACAGCATGTACAAAAAAGTGCTTTTTTTTTTAACAGAATGTCCTCAACTGAGAATCATCTCTGAAAACTGTATAGTTTTCAAGTACTCTCTCAAAGTGAAAAGAAAAATACTAACATTATTTGTTTCTGCTGCAAGAATGAAGTTGACAACGATATATATCCCAAGTGCATATCTACATCTACATAGAGAGATTGTACCAAAAGCACAGCAAAAATGTACATCTGATACTGAAGAACAAATGTTAAAACATCGTATAATGGGGAAACTTTGTCCAGATATTTTAACTACTACTGTCACTATTCCCCATCACTATCCTCTACCATAGGCTACGTTTTCAGTGGTTGATGAGAATCTGTTTTTTTGGTATTCATTTAAATGTTCTATAGACAAACAGTATTTTGCTTAAATATCCTAAAACAAAGAGTTTCCATCTGATCTTGGAAGCTAAACAGGGTTAGCTCTGGTTAGTACATGGGTGGAAGACTGCCAATGTATACCAGGTGCTGTAGGCTATATTTCAGAGGAAGGAACTGGCGAAACTATTTGTGAGTATTCCTTGCCAAGAAACCCTACGCAATTTGTGGGATCACCATAAGTTTCCCATCCAGGTAGTAACTAGGGCAACACGGCCAACATTCCCAAATAATAGGAATAATACATAGGGCTTATCTACCATTAGATTTGTATTAGATGTCCTTTGCAGTCTATGACTTGCTGCATAGCTTGTAAATTGGGGTCATTTGCTCGTAAGCACTTTTAGATCACACTTTCTGCTCATGACACATTTGAATTTGGTTTACATGCAGTTATCCTGTCCTTTCCTGACTTTGATCTCAACTCCTGGCTTTGCCCTTTTTTCTGGCTTCTGCCTCACCTCAAACTGCTATTTATCACCCACTGGGACTATCATGTTTTAGGTGTACACATCTAAAAGCGACCATCACAAATACATAAACAGATCCAGAAAAAAATATAAATTAACAGATAGACCTAAACTGTAATCCAAACCTACAGCAGCGCAAAGAATTCAACATGTGAATCCAAAAGGCTTCTCTTTGAGCTAACACTTTCTGTAAAGACTTGGGTTGGAAAGAATGGGATTCAATTAATTCCAATGCAAAAACTCCCGATGATTCAAGAGTATGGTCCTGCCACGTGTCTGCCGTACCTACAGCAGTAGGCTGCTTGCCTTTGAGTCTTGCCTGACAAAAGATAGCAGTAGTCCTCTCTTAATTTGAAACATTGGAGAGTTTCATACACAATATAACAAAGCTGAAACTTGTCAACAGAACTGTCACTTGAGAGTTAAACTGCAAGATAGGAACAGTGGACCCTCCACTTCTGTGGAGCTCAGGGGAGCAAGATCACTGTGAAAGTGGGAAAATGGCCAATATAAATAAAAATAGTGAACTTTTTTTTTAACCTGAGAAAACACTTCTCTTGGAATCTCTACATACTCCAGCACGACTCTATGGTCAACACTGCAAATCAAATTTTTTTAATGAAATCCACGAATCATTGAATCTGCAAAAGAGAACTCAGTGAATCTGGAGAGCTGATCATACTGTGTAATTTTGGATTACTATTTTTCACTCTCAAGAAATGATGCTTAGTCCTGATTGTTGTGCATGGGTAAAGAAGAAGCAAGCCCTCCACCCCAATCGTTTATTTTCAAAATCCTCCTTGACCCTGATTTTTAAAAAAGAAAGTATTCCACTGGTATCAGAGTATTTTTTAAGGACACACATAGAAGAGGTCAGGGCAACAAATAAGGCAGGGATGGTTTAAATCTCACTTACCCATGCACAGTAATCTCAGCACAGATCAGTAAATAAGAAAGGAAGATAGAGAAAGAAGTCCTAAGCTGAGTACTATCTCATATGTTAGCCCAGGGACCATCCTCATCCAAAATGAGGCCTAAAAAGGCCCAGGAAGTAACACAGCAAAAATCTAACCTAGAAGGACATTAAAATTTTTCCATTTTTTAAAGGACTCTGAGGGGGCCACACAAATGGTCTTGGGGGCTGCACATAGGCCCAAGACACACTCCCCCCTCTATTATCTAGTTTACCCTTTAGTCCAATCTCTTGGAAGAAACTTGCCCGGAACAAAACTGTGCCCACCTATAGATGTAGGCTGTTGGAAATAATGTTATGGTAGCAAACCTGCAATATAGGCTGTCTTGTACCACACTAGGTAGAATACTGTTGCATCACTTGGATGTGTGCAACCAGATCTATGGGCAGCTAATACAAAACATCGTCCACCACTGAATCTAAGTTTTACTCATGTGTTCAATTAATGGTTACTGTAGTAATAACTATTTCAGGTGGAAAAAAACTGACATAAACATTTGAAGAGGAATATTTTCAAACAAGACATTACAACAACAGCACATTCATTTTCTCTACCTTTCACCTCTTTTTTTCATTTCCTCAGTTAAACAGCAAGCTTTCTTCAACATCTGCTGCTATACATTGGCAGACACATACATACTTCCTTCCACATTTTCAACAGTGACAACAAAGAAGCCGAAATGCTATTTCTGCAACAAGCAAAAGCATACTGAAAACTTCTGAAAAACAATACATTTCCAGCTACAAAGCCACTGTTTCAAACAAAAGTAAATGTTATAAATGTGCTACACTTTTCTTACTTTCAGGTATGAGAAGAAAATTAAAATGAGCTTTGCCATATAACTCACTATGCAAATATTTTATATCTTAAAGGAATTATCTTCTCTTCTTTGAAAATACTGGATTTAAGCCTAGGAACACACAAGTAAACATACATCTAATATTATTCAGACTTCCTTATACATTATTGAAGAAAGTGATGCTGGGCAAGGGTGGTTCCCTACAATTTACAGCAAACCAAAGGAACTTTACAGGAAAATACATGGCTACCAACATCATATGGAGCTGCCCTGAATGTACATTTTTATGAGGATGGAAGGACCAGAGGGGCATAACGACGCTACTGGAGTCTGCAAAAAAAAACCTTTTACTGTAGAGGGGTCCTGTTACATTAAGAAAGTAAGCGTGCAACTGTTTATCCAATGAATTACATCTAGAAAGCACTTTTGGACTGAGGAGTACATACTTCTGACATTATTGTCACAGAGAATTATCTGAGGAGACCTGGGGTTGTAAATATTTAAATACAACCAAGACTAAGAGTGAAAGCTGGTGATTGGGTAAGAGAGCACAAATGAATTCCTTTAATTGAAGCATGAATTTTTTTCCATACAGTTTCAGGCAAATACATTACTAAGATGTTGGCCCCTGAGGCGAAAAGAATGGCTTCACATCAATGGAAAAACTAAGAAGCATACCATAGACTAAAATGGCCCTGTTTATTCTCTCTCTCTCTCTCTCTCTCTCTCACACACACACACACACACACCAGAGCTTTATCGGTACACTTTTATGTAACTGATGAGAAAAGCCGAAATCTTTTGATCAATTTGGCAGCTAAATTATTCTAATCATTCCACAGAGAGATCTAAAACTCTGCAACCATTATAATTTTTATGTCGATCACTCTGGCTCTTTCAATCAAATTGTCCCCCCTCCCCAACCTTTAAATTACTATGACCTTGTTTCTATGGAAACCTATTTGAGAAAAAGGGTCTTATAAAAGTTAATCATCATTAATATCAGAAACAGTAGTGACTGTAAAATGAAATATATTTCTGGTTGTTGAAGGAAAATCCCCACTAAACAGAGTGTTAAAACAAGTGATTTCTGTCAGACCTTCTGTGTTTCAAGTTATGCCTTTTCCCGTAAAATAGGGTTTAGGAAAATGAAAGATAGAGACAAGCAACTGTTAAGAAGCTGGTAGACTGTGTTTTCCCTATAAAGCTACAATACAAAAGAGCATGGAAATGGCAGCTGATGTTAATATATATTTTGGATTATTGATTCATCTGAGAAAGGATGTTCTTATAAATAAAGAAAATAATGCCAAAGTTTTAACTACTAAAATATGCACAAAGGAATACTTCAGAAACATTCAGGATATGTTATTCCAGAAACACCAACACAAATGGAGAAGACTGAAATTGCTACAGAAGACACAGGCATCATTTACAGAGTAAAAGAAAGGTACCAGCTGGGCTTTCAATGACCAATCATGATCTCTAACAAGAGGCTCTTCATTCTCTCATGGGTGATTAGTACAGTGTTAAAATCCAGCTGCTAATTTAAAGAGCAGAGTGCAATGACAAGATGGCAGAAAGCCCACAATCCAGTTGGATCATGAAAATGCTTCCAACATTCACGGTTGTAGCATTTTCGTCCATCCGGTTCTTTCTTCGCAAATAAAAAGACGTTTTCATGAGCACAACCAGTTTCCAAATAACTGCTATGTAGCTCTTGTGCTCAGCAGATACAGTGAAGAGTTCACCATTGTTCTTTTTAAAAATTCATTGGCAATTAAAATGGAACTATTAGAGATAGCTACTATAAAATAAAATCTTTTAGCTTTTGTTTAGCTAAGCTTAAAACACCTGCATTTTACATCAATTTATCCTCCAAGTGTGTTCAAAACTTAGTATCAAATGGAGTTTGAATATTTTGTGCATACTTTCATGTAATAAACACAATGAAACACCAAATGCTTGGCAATATTTAAATATTCAATAGCTGAAAATACAAATATAGCCTCACTTTGAATGTGTTGAAAGCACATGGGATGCATTCAGTATAAATGGCATGAGCCCCTAGTCTAAAGCATATTAGCGTTTTCTCCCCCATCTATCTCTTATAAATTTACATTGGTTATCAAAGAAGTCAGGAAACCAGCAGTGGTTAAAGTCAAGTTGAATCACTCCCCCCAGACTTTAGGCAATGGAACATTTCGCACAATACACCATTCATCAGGTTTGATACTGATATTCCAAACTACTATCCACTTTGTAAAGTGCTTACATGACAAAAAAATAACAGATATTATTTCCATGTACTATATGGGCTAACAACAGCATTGTTACTGTACATTCTTTTAGAGAGCAGACAAATAAAACTTGGAAAATAGAATGAATATTGTCTAACTACTGGCATGAGGATATCTCTTCTCAGTAATTATCCACTCTTAAGGTAATTACCACCTTTTCTGGATCTCTGACAGGCTGATAACATGAGTTCTTCAATGTTTACATAAAATCTTTGACAGGCAGTAATGCTAAACCTCTTTCAACTCTGTGACCATGTTACCATGAGTTCTCCAGTTTGGAAGTGACAGGAAATTCTGATCTGATGCTAAGTCAAATATGGAATGCTGAACCCAGCTGGTGATTCAAAGAGGGAAGGAACATGAGGGTGCCTCAGTGGATCTTGTCGGTGGCTTCACAAACCATAGCTTATTAATCCAAACATGCCCAACTCCTGACTATCTAGATCTTCTCAAATGTCTTTTGTGACCATTCTACAATCTCTGCCCATTATTTTGGGTTGAATTCTACAGGAATAGCTGATAGAATCTGAACATGACTTTAGCTTCTATAACTGTACTCCTTCCAATAAACAGTGAAGCCAAAAAAGGAATCCACAACAGGACATGATGATGGAGCAGCCAGAGAGCAGCCAGAGCAGCCAGATGGAGCAGCCAGAGAGAGAGAAAAAAAAGCCCAGAAACTTATGAAGCTCAGTTCGCCTTCCAAGAAGGCACCAGACAGATAGTTAAGCAAAATGACAGCCCTTCCCAACCTGTGCGGATGTTTTGGACCTCTCCCACAAATCCTTTCCATTGTCCATATTAGCTGGAGCTCATACAAACTTCAAGGCAAAATATTGGAGGAGGTACCAGCCTGGAGAAGGCTGGATTACACTGTCCAAATGTTTTTCAACAATAGTCTGCACAGTGTAACTCACTGTTATAATCTATTCATGCTTGTCCCAACCTTACAGACTAATTTTCAGAAAGATTTCCACAGCATAAATGCAAATGCTACTATTCTATGTAACCACTTCATAACGTATCATAGCAAAATATAATCATTATGTAACAGAATCCCTGTTCTCAAACAGAGGAACTTGCCATATTTCTGAGCATAACCAAAGATGGATTCTCTTCCTCTGGAAAAGGAGAAGCCTTCTCTGCAGCTCAGGGTATGTCAGTGCTTGCTTTCTCCAACCTTCTCCCCAAGAAGCAGCCACCAGCCAGCTCCTCTGTGGAGCAGATCCCTGGCTTTATCTATGTTGCAGATAATGCTGAACCTTCAAGGAGAGGGAATGACAGAAATACAAAATAAAGAAAGCAACAAAGGAATGCATTTGGGCAGCATTCCAACAAAACAAAAAGATACTATAAAAGCAAAAAGCCCCCAAGGAAATCTGTATTTTGCCTCAGCAGAGAAAACCCCAAAACAGATTGGATCAAATGGCATCTGCCCTTCCATTCCAACATACTGACTTCCCAGGAGAATTCCAAACTTCAATTATGAATCTAAATATCACTTCATTATTTTAAGTAATGGAATCATTACCTGGCAAAGCTAACAGCAGATTTAAAATAGGGGAAAAAACCAATGGAATAAAAAAAATGTTAAACACATTACTGAAATGAACTGAAGAATCCTTAAACATATTTAACAGTGAAGATAAAGAAGTCATTCCATTATATGTGTTAGCGGCCTATTAACTGACAGACCAAGTTATTCTCAATACTGCTGCATTCTTATCCATCAATCCCATTCTGATGGCACATGAAATTTACTTTCATTGAGCTTAGTATCAAAATTGCTTTCCATACAATTACTGGTAAAAGATATCTGCTTTTTATACAATCTTCTAAATTATTTTACTTCATAAATTAACAAACATATTCAGTCCTATTTCTACTACAATTAAAAACAGAAATTGGAATCCAAAGTTCAAATATGGAGCTTTGTTCGTTGGGGTTTCTGAAGATTCCTTTTGGTCTTTTGTAAAGCTGTTCCACAACTATTCCACAACTGTTTGTGACACAAGGCAAAAACCAGCAAAACAAACAGAAAATTGGGCAAGTTACAATGTGCGCTGAATAACAGCCAAAATTTTACTCCTTGATTCCTGTGGAGAGAATATATTACAAGCAGGAAGAAACTGAAATCTGTTGGAATGAGTCAGAAACATTCAGCTTCTCAGAATCCAAACTCACTTAACAAAACTCACCATAGCACATTGCTATATATACCTGCTCAGAAATATGCCCCGTTATTTTCTTTCTTTTTTTTAATTTTAAAATTAAATTCTACAAGCAATATCAGTATGACTTTATGAAGTAACCGATTTAAAAATCCATTAACTAATGCATAGTGTCTTCCAAATATAGTCAGTATCAACATTAAATCAGCTGTAGATTAAAATATTACATTTATATTAGTACATCATGTTCCAATAGATGTTCCAAAATAATATTATTCAAATTTAATATTACTAATAACATTATTTATATCCCCATATCCCTTAATTTGTGAAGGCGGTACAATTATTGTATCATATCATATCATGTCACATCATATCATTATATCATAACTTTAATAACCAAAAATTATGCCTCTATACTAGATATATGTCGCACTGTTTTAAGGATCTTCTTATTGTAAATACCCATAAGTCAGTTATGACAACCCTATGAATAGAAGACCTCTAGGATATCCTATTATAAACAGTCCTGCTTAGGTCTTGCAAATGCAGGGCTGTGATTTCCTTGATTGAGTCAGTCCATCCTTACTATGGTATTCATCTTTTCCCACTATCTTCAACCTGGCCTGGAATTATTGTCTCTTCTTTTAAAGAAAAAAAAAATGTCATCTCATGTTACGTCCAAAGTACAACACCCTCAGTCTAGTCATTTTTGTTTTCCAATGATAGTTCGGGCTTGATTTACTCTCAGACCCACTTTTGTGCCTCTTTTGGCCATCTATAGTATCTGCAGATCTTCACATAGAAGTAGATTCTCTTCCCACCGTCCTTCTTCATTGTCCAGCTATCACAACCATACATAAAGAGTACAAATACTAGACATGGATGATCCTGACTTTGGCATTTAATGACATATTTTGGTACTTGGAGATCTTATCTAGTTCCTCCATAGCTGTCCTATCAAATACTAGATACTTTCTGATTTCTTGACTATGGTCTCCATTTTGCTTTAAGACTGTGCCAAGATAGAGAAAGGTTGTAACTATTTCAGTGTCTTCTTCATCCACATTATAGTAAGGTAAAACATCTATGTTCAATATTTTTGTTTTCTTGGTGTTTTCACCTTCATCAATAGTTGTTCTAAGCCTCTGCAATCTTCTGCTAGTAATATTCTTATGCTGCTGATGTTCTTTCCTCCAATTTTCACACTTCCTCCCTTATATTCTCTAGTGCCTCTTTCTTTTCTGAACCCAGCTTGGACATTGGACATTCGGTAAAAGTCTTTACCAAAGAAACTTATTCTTAAGTAATTATTCTCTAAGTTCAGCTGCAGAAAAAGGAAGATAATATATACAATGTCACGTCTTAATATGTTAGATGCTTAGTTTCATTTTAATTTAAGATTATTCTTAGTTTACTCGGCAGTAGGCTCTAAACTAGCCTTCGGCAACTGCACCTGGAGAAAGGGCCAATTTATATTGTTCTTGGCTGCACCAATGTGTTTGGGGTAGACTGGAAGAGACATTGCCTCATTTCTGGCTGCCATTTTTGCCAATTTGAGGGCAATGTTCTTTTTTTTAAAAAATTCAGGTCTTGGGGCCGAGGGCTGGGAGTCTAACTGCGGCCTCTCCAGCTAGCCTGGGGCCGTTTTGGCTGGTTACAAGGTGAAAAAAGTAGTCCAAAATTGCCAGGGAATTATAAAATAAATATTATAGGTTCAGTGGTGTTCTGGGGTGGGGGAGTTTTGGAGCTGCGGAAGAAAAGCTAAGCATGGTGTCATGAGGCCCACAGGCCACACTTTCCCCACTTCTGCTCTATATATGCCACCTTGTTTCAATATCCTCTTTTTAGAGCAGGGGTGGGCAACTGTAGAAGAGTAGGGGGCATTTCCACTATGTTGTTAGGCCATCTTAGGCTATTTTAAGCCTAGGAGAGACCTTTTTTAACAACAACAAGTGAGAAAAATCCTTTCATGTTCCAAAAAAAGGGGAGGCTCTCTTGAGCCTAAATTGGCCCTGGGTGGGCTCATAATATGGTGGGAATACTCTCTACCTCTCCTGCAGTGCATTATGGGGCAAAAAAGGGTTTTAAAAGATCAGTCATTTTGGATATGTGTTTGTCACACACCTCCAGTCATGGATGGATGCAGCTAGTTCTACAGGACATCACCCTTTAGTCAATGCACGTACTGCAAACACACATCCAAATGACTGAATGTATAAAACATAATGATCAACAGAGATATACAATCTTTCCTCCACATTTTCAGGTTTGACCTTTGTGAATCTGATTATTCACAAGATGCACATGTGCCTTCCCCTCGCCCACTCTCTTCCTCCCATTCTTTTGCATTTTGCCGGACATGGAGAAGGAAGGCAAGTGTGTCCAGACAAAAGGCAAGGGAACTGAGAGCAAGGCACGCATGCGAGCTGTCCTTCTTCCCCCTAGAACTCCCCCTCCCATTCCCTTGCATCTGGCCCTGGAGCACAAAAGACAAGGGAATGGGAAGGGGGTTGCACTAGGGAGTTATTTGTGTTTTTTCCATTTTCACGAGGGTTCTGTGCCCCGAACCCTTGTGAAAATGGAGGGGCCACTGTATCTTGATCCACTTTTGAACCTGTATGAGTAATTTTGCACTACAGGGAGCACTCCTTATTTGTAGTTTCCAGATATAGAGATTAGAGTGAACGTGACCATGTCCTATACCTGAAATGGCTACAACAGGCATGTCAACAGCCAGAAGTAGATGCTTGTACATTTAGTATTATGGGACATGAGCGTTCACACTTTTTTTTTTTACACAGAGGTTCCTGGATCAGAACCCCCACAAATATGTAGGGTCCACTCTTGTTGCTGCTCCCCTGTATATGCCAGTCAGTGCCAGTGCAAAAAAAATGTATTTGTGGAGGATATCAAGACACTTTAAAAAATTAATAAGAGAACACAATTTAAGGAACACGAGAATGGGTGCTCCTTTGGTCAGTCATTTTGAGGGACTTCAACACTCTGCATCAGATCTCAGGTTTTGGGTGCTGGAAAACATAGCTAGTAATGATGATAATGTTCTGATAAGAAAGGAAGTGGAATGGATTTTAAAGTCAAAATATTTGGTAGCTGGAGGTCTCAATGAAGATCTGTATCTCCTTTCATTAATGTAAGTCTGCTCCGCTCCACACATGAAAAAGAAAAAGCATGGTAACTTTTCAGCCAGATTCACCAAACGTTCTTGAAATTGGTTACACCACATTGTCTAGCCCCTCTATTTATTTATTTTTTTACTGTCTTTCAAAATGTATAAATAAGGGGGGGGAACCCCTGAAGCTAGCTTCTTTTATTGCTTTTCAGTCCACTTAATGGAGATAATGTGTCTGCAACTCCGGAAATTTCTGCTGTTGATTTAAATTAATGGTATGTATGCAACTGACACTATAGTAACATATTCCATTATGATAATATCCTCTTGTAAAAGATTTTAAGTTAATATATGTATTTGTGTTTATTTGTAATGCTGCCTCTGAAGAAGGCCAACCAGCTTATGTACAGACTGAAACGTACTGGGCATGTTTAAAGAATAAATTCTGCCTATCAATCAACATGTGAAGCCCAGTTTCCTTTTTTCTGCTGAATCACAATGTGTGCTTTTCTGTGGAATAAGAGAATTCTCTCAGAATTCTAAATGCCCCTCCTTAAACTATAGATCGCAAGATTCCATCAGACGTTGTCACAGTGGCTAAAGTAGACTCATAGTTGTGAAAAAAAGAGGACCCAAATAATTGTCGACTGGTCAGCCTGACATCAATACCAGGAAAGATCGCCCTTCCGGTTGCATGGCGCGCACGAGTGGCAGCTTGGAGAGAAGCTGCGCAATGGTGCGGGCCCGAGCTGCCACCCGCTGGATTCCAGCCACTTTTTTTCTACCACCTGAAGCAGCTAGACACCCCTCTGGTAAAAGGAGTGTGGAAGAGGTCCGAAGAGGACCCTGAAACTGGTGGCTGGCTCTACCCGGCTGGGGGAACAGAAAGCACCAGGGGGTCGAAGGACCACAATGGAACCAGTGGGATCGTCGCGAGAGCGGCACAAGCACTGCCGTCGACTTTTAAACAAGAAACTACTTAAAAAGAAAGTAAGAAAACATGTAATCTGACCTGGTCTTTGATTTCGACAATATCACATCCGAAATTGACTTGCAACAGTGCACAGGAATGGAGGAATGGAAGAACCCAGAGGAGATGTGAGTGTGTTATGGCTAAGAGTTCATCTTAAAGGGGCAGCTGATTTTTAAAGAGACTGTTAAGTGGCTTTTCTACTGAGGGTTGAAATCTTTAATGGTTAAATGATTTCTGACTTGCAGTTTGAGACAGAGATTTACAGTTTGATAACGTTAAATAATTAAATGGACGGAACTGGATTAAGGATTAAAATTGGATTTTACAAGATCTAATAAACTCCATTTGGACATTGAAATTTCTTTATTTCCACATTTTACTATTCTGGTTGACCTGAGAGGATTGGTATTTTGGCTTTTCGACCTTGGATTTCTGATCTTAGAAGGCTACTTTGGGAGGCAACAGTTATTGAGCAGTGTTTTTTTTCCTAGCTCCTGCTGTTTGAGACTTGTTTCCTATCTTTTTTTGAGTCTGGATTGTTGAGACTGGTGAGCCTGTGCTGGAAGGTCATTCAAGCAAAACACCCTCACTCCCATGGACTTTAAGCGGCTATTGAGAATACAGAGGAATCTTCAAACAGCAAAGTTTCTGATGGGAGGGGGGAATGTGAGGTGGATTAAGGCACAGGGCTCTGAATTAGACAAAGTGGTTTTGTACTTTGACCATGTTAGAATGAACTTAAACAATTAAGTTTACGTATTTGATTGATATATGGTCACTAATATAAGCATTTTGATATTGTTAAAGGGTTGGTGGGGATTGAATAGGACATAAGTATAGAAATGGGAAACAAGACATTTTTAACAGAATAGAACCCAGGTCAAGAAGATGAGGGACTGCTGCTGTAATAACAGCTCAGGCTGCCAGATATACAGTAACTGTACTTTAGAAATTTTAAGAGTTTATGTTGTAAATGACGTAGGACTTAAAAAGTATAAGAGAAGAGATCAGAAGATCTAAAAGAGGCAACAAAAGAAATCAGAACTGATTGAAATCAGACAATTAGTGGAAAGCAGAATGGTCAACTGAAATGGGTGATAGCTGGGAACTGTCAAGTGAAAATGACTGTATTATGATTGTGGAAATGACAGTGGGATAACAGCAACATAACATGGAATGGGAAAGGGAAATGCATGATCAAACAATTGAGATAAACATTGTATTGTGATACATAAATGTAATAAGTGGAATGAATTTCGAGAAATGATCAGAGTGGAAGATCAGAAATATTTCATGTAAAACTACAGGTCAGAGAATGGTCTTTTTTTTATTTGTGAAACTTAATAAAATTACATTAAAAAAAATACCAGGAAAGATCCTAGAGCAGATCATTAAACAGTCAGTTTATAATTACTTAGAAAGCAATGCCCTAATCACTAAAAGTCAACACGGATTTCTCAGAAATAAGTCATCCCAGACTAATCTTACTTCTTTTTACGATAGAGTTACAAGCTTGATAGATGAAGGGAATGCTGTGGATGTAGCATATCTTGATTTCAGTAAGGTCTTTGACAAACTTCCTCGTGACATTTTTGCAAAGAAGCTAGTAAAATGTGGGCTGGACAGGGCTACTGTTAGGTGGATTTGTAATTGGTTTACCGACCAAATTCAAAGGGTGCTCACCAATGGCTGCTTTTCATGCTGGAGAGAAGTGACTAGTGGGGTGCCACAGGGTTCTGTCCTGGGCCTGGTGCTATTCAACATCTTCATCAATGATTTGGATGAAGGAGTAGAGGACATGCTGATCAAATTTGCAGATGACACCAAATTGGGTGGGGTTGCTAATACGCCAGAGGACAGGATCAAAATTCAAGATGACCTTGACAGATTGGAGAGCTGGGCCAAAGCTAACAAAAGGAATTTCAACAGAGAGAAATGTACGGTCCTGCACTTAGGCAGAAAAAATGGAATGCACAAATATAGAATGGGGGACACGTGGCTGGATAACAGTATGTGTGAAAGGGATCTAGGAGTCTTGGTAGATCACAAGCTGAACATGAGTCAGCAGTGTGATGTGGCAGCCAAGAAAGCCAACGCAATTCTTGGTTGCATCAACAGGAATATCGTGTCTAAATCAAGGGAGGTAATGGTACCACTCTACTCTGCTTTGGTTAGATCTCATTTGGAATACTGTGTCCAGTTCTGGGCACCTCAATTCAAGAAGGATATCGACAAGCTGGAGTGTGTCCAGAGGAGGGTGACCAAAATGGTGAACGGTCTGGAAGCCATGCCCTATGAGGAGCGGCTTAGAGAGATGGGTATGTTTAGTCTGCAGAAGAGAAGGTTAAGAGGGGACATGATAGCCATGTTTAAATATTTGAAGGGATGTCATGTCAAGGAGGGAGCGGGCTTGTTTTCTGCTGCTCCAGAGACTAGGACAAGGAGCAATGGATTCAAGCTGCAGGAAAAGAGATTCCACCTGAACCTCAGGAAGAGCTTCCTGACAGTCAGAGCTGTCCAGCAGTGGAATATGCTGCCTCGGACTATGGTGGAGTCTCCCTCTTTGGAGGCTTTTAAGCAGAGGCTGGATGGCCATCTATTGGGAGTGCTTTGATGTGTGTTCCTGCATGGCAGGGGGTTGGATTCAACGGCCCCTATGGTCTCTTCCAACTCTATGATTGTATGATTCTAATGTGAATTCGCCCCACTGCACAGATTCCAAATTCCAAAAGAAAAAAATACTACTACAAGCTGAGAATACTTCATAGGCCCTTCAAACTGTCAATAAATCCAAGAAGCTGCCCAGTTACTACAGTCAGTCTTAAATGCAATGGTTAATTGATGTTTACTCACTAAAAGTTTACTTCTTACGCTATATACCCTATTAAATTGTTGTGAAATCTCGGTGACTGCAATTCCTTTCCAGACTTCCTGACCATTAGAGATCAAATCAAGTTTTGTTCTTGGTTTACAAGTCACCTATACGTGCATAAGTCACCTACATAGGCCAGGCAGACGGCACCAATTCACAAGATGTGCTTTTGGTTTGTAGTGGGACTGAAAAAGTGGGTCTTTCAATAGTAACAAGTTTGCCTATCGCCTTGTCAAAATCAAGCAAAACAGAATACCCAAGCCACTAACAAGCTCCGTAACTCAGTGTGATAGCACTGGGTGTGCAATTTGTTAACAGTATATATAACTAAACTATTAAATTCCATGTGCTATTTGTAAATCTCTTCCCAGTAATTTTGACACACCTATCCTTTTAGCCAAAAGGAATGGATGGTTATCTTAATCTCTTGGCTAATGGGAATGTTTAGCCAGTATTCAAAAGACAAGGAAGATACAGTTGTTCAACTCTGCTCATCTGGTCTGTTGGCAAGGAACATGACCAATCATATGTTCCCTTACACAGACAGTATAAGTAAAATTCAGTTGTTTATTTTGAGATTTGCATTCTGATTTTATACATAAAAAGTCACTGCCAAGAAACTGTCCCAATTAATGCAATGATTCACAACACATGAACCATCTGCAATTACACCTGCAAAATTTTGCCAGTATTTTGCACTAACCACAGGAAACAGCTGAGATCCTGCAACTCTCCCACTCTGTGGATCAAAAGAAGCACCTGGCGATACTATCACACTATGCTGTAAGTTAACTGGAAGGCAGCATCCAGAAAGAAGTAAGACCAGTGATGTAGGCTCCTTCAAAGACATTTACGAGAAATTCACAATCATTGCAGAAACACAGTTGACTTTGCGAGCTGACATCTTGAAGCATAGTTTTGCTACCGCAGTTTCCTGCTTTTATATTTCTCTCCATTCCCTATCAACATATCTTATCATTTCAGCTAATGCACATTCATACAGATTGATATGTTCTTTGGCTTTATAGCACACAAAAAACAAAACACCACAAAATATGAAGAGAAGTTCTTGGAACAATAATGTCTTCAGTTCCTTCAATAAATCTGTTTCCTCCACACAAGCCAGCTACAGGGAAACTTGCAGCAGTTTGCAACAAGTTACCATCTTCCCATGTTTGTTTCTCTACCTATTTTTTCTCTACAATACTTTCTTTCTTGATATCATTTATATACTGCCTTTCTCCTGGAATGGGACCAAAACTGGCTTACAAAGATACTATGGAAATGCAAACCAGACAGCTCCAATCAGAAATCTTACCATCTCATATTTTAGTTCATTTATTAAATTTTGACAATTCAGGATGCGAACATAAATTAAAGAAACTACCATTTTCTTAGCATTATTTTACAAAGTGGTTATCCATGGAGGCACAAGACTATTTCATTAATATGATTTAGTAATTAAATTTGCCATGACTCCAATGCAGTGACATTTTTTCCCATACAAGTTATGATTCCTCTAAACTATTCTGATAACAATCAAGTTCAAAAATCTTACTGACTAGGGAACAAAATATGCAGTCATTTGCTGATCATTATACTCACAGCCACTACAGAACCTTCTTGTCATATCAAACAAATGGATACTTTACAGACTTAGTCCATACTTTTAGCTGTCGAGTAGCCATGCAATTAGCCACGCAATGATGCAAGTACTTGCATCAGTGCAAATAGCTATGCATCAAAGGCCCTTTCATGCTACTCTATTATAGCATATAGGTTCTTATGGAATCTTGGATTTGCAGTTTAGGGAGGGGTATTTAGAATTCTCAGTCAGACAGCTGTAGGGGCTCAACAAACTACAAACCCCAGGATTCCACAGGATGTTGCCACAGTAGTTAAAAGTAGGTTCACAGTGGTACGACTGTGTAGTGCAAAGGGACCTCAGGTTACTCCTTTGCTGAACTGCTATCAAATACTAACCCACAGTTTTAAACCTGCTATGTCAGCTAAACCTTTAGATTTTCTTATTAACAGAGAATAAGATGTAATTTTAAAAAAAATCCAATATGATCTGTGTGCTTGTCCCCCTGCTGTATGAACAGGTCCAACATTAAAATCAGCAGATAGTCATGATACAATGACTAAGTCTTCTTTATATCCTTTACTATATTTATATCCTTTACTATATTTACTTTATATCCTTTACTATATCCTTTACTATACCAAAGTCATTCAGGCAATGATATCCTGTGTTAGTTTACATTTCTAAACCATCTTCATGGATAGATCCCATGGGCAGAGTGTGCTGTAACAGTCAATGCAATGACTTGTTATGAGTATGGTCAGGTTTCTCTTTTAGACAATGGAGCAGCTGATATAGCACCTGAAGGTAGGCCACAGTTGTTAGCTGAGAATCCACGAACAAAACAGAGTTGAGAATAACCTCCAAACCATGAACTTTCAGCGAGAACATAATTCCAACCCACAAAGGCGTTCATTTTCAAACTAGTCCGCTGTCCTCATTTTCATAGTCCCTATTAAACATTTTAGAGCCAGGTGCAAATATCAAAATGGAAGTTACACAGAGATGAATTTAACATCAATACTTTCAAGAGAAAGAGCAGCAGTCTGCAAGTTTGTAGTTTGCAACTGGAAGAAAAGAAACAGTAGGTGGAGAAAAGATACTTCGCCGCTTTGTTGCAGATAATATTTCTTTTCTACCTAAGATCAACCCTCCTCTACAGTTCTAAAGAGTGAAACAATCAGCAAGGAATAGATAGTTTTCCTCCTCTGATGCTAAGAATGTCCTCACACCTCCCTCTTAACATGTACTCTGGCCCTCTGAGGTTTTCTTTTTTGATACTAGTCTTATGCTACCTTCAAGAATAATCTAGATACATGTATCATCTAGATGGCAAACCTGGATCTAAACAAGAGCATACAAGTCTGTGACACAAGACAGTTAACAGTTTTCACTTTGTACTCACTCTTACAAAGTTGTCAGGGAACAAACCTCTTCTGCCTTTGAGCTGTCCTTCCCACCAGCCTCCATCTTCTTTCCTGATATTGGTGATTATGTCACCTACACTGATTGTCAGCTCATCATCATGCTGAGCCTTGTAGTCAAACTCCACTATCGCCTCCACTAGAAGGGGAAAACACAAACATACGTTATGGAATTAGGAAAGCAGTTTTATAAAGCTTAGCAAAGATCTTCTGTAGTTGTAGAGATTTAAGATGAACAGAAACATAATAGGAAAAAGTGCAAAGCAATTCCACCAGAAGCAACAGACAGCCTGAAAAATAAAGAAGCCAAAAGCAAATGTAAGATTTTTTTAAGAAATGCTCTCATTACTAAAACAATTTGTGTCCAATCAGCTATCCTTATTATCATATTAGGCAAAACATACAATTAAATACAAATAAAAACTATCAAGTTTTAAAAAGTCCTGAAGTATAGCCAGCAGCAATAATTTTCAAATCAAATAGCTGTAAGTTTATTAGATCTTAAAAATCATCTTAGATTTCCATCTTCATCAGCAGTTGTTGTAGAATAAATAAACTTCATTTTATCACATTTAACCTATTAATGAAGAATCAGTTAGATATTCACCCAGAGGAAATACTCCACTCTAAATAAAGCTTTCAAATACAAAAATGTCCTGTCTACAGCTTAAAAGATCTGAAGAAGCAGAGTCAGACCCGAAGGTTCAGGAACAGCATCACAGCAACATTTCCAATATCCTCCATAGCAAGTACAGAAGGTAATACAATGTAATTTTGAAACACATCAAAATAAATATTAAATTAAAAGATAAGCCCTGTTCAATTCAACAGAACTTACTTAAGAGCAAACAGGCACAGATGACATTTTATTTCTCAGTATAACACAAATTCCTCTCATGCTAGGCAAACATATTTGAAAATATGAGGATATAATGCAACAAATATGAAGCTCTAATGCTTCAGTGTTTTTGATAATTCTGTCAACCCGACTCAATTTTTGTGAAACCTGCAAATATTATGAACATGTCCTCAAGTTCTTCAGTCAAGCCATTCAAACAAAATGCTGTTTACAGGAGAAGCAGTCATTTGTCACTTTTGGCCAGGACCTCTTGACAATGGACTTATTGTTGTTGTGTCCCTTCAAGTCATTTCTGACTTATGACAACCCTAAGGTGACCCTATCACAGAGTGTTTGGAGGGCTGAGAGCATGTGATGCCCCAAGGTCATCCAGTGGGTTTCCACAACCAAGTGGGAATCAAATCCTGGTCCCCAGCACTGTAGTCCAAGCGTCAAACCACTACACCACATTTTTTGATTAACCATCAAAACAGAGAAAGTCTAGAGTGTACTGTATTTGCTGGTGTATAAGATTCACTTTTTTCCCTAAAAAATAGTGTTTGTAAATGGGGTGTGTCTTATACGGCAGTGTGTCTTATACACTAGCAAACAGTATTTGCCAGTGTATAAATAGGGTGCATCTTATATACAAGTACGTCTTATACGCTGACAAATACAGTAATAATCTGTTTAGCAATTTGCTTTAGAAAAAAAGAAAGAAACAAATCCTATCAATTTCTCCTTCCTCATCCTGTTTATATACCACTAGTAGAGTTCCAGCATTTAAATAGCAGCATATATTTCAATCCTAGTTAGAATCTCTTCTCCTATGTTAGCTTAGAATATCCTACAACCATACTTTTCCTTATACTGAACTGCTCCCCCTCTCCGGTCAGTATTTTCATTCTTTTCTTCTTTCTGTAGTCCTCATTCCATTAGTAGCTTGTCTACAACAGTAAGGAAAAGCCAAGCTTAACACAGATTTTGTATTTTATCACCTGCAGCTGGCATTTTGTTTGATTCTCAATCTGATTATAAGCAGTTCACTATGTGTTAAGAACTAATGAACTCTTAAGATGTAGGACAGCATTTGCAGTGTTACTTGCATGCTGTTCAGCATGGCATTTCCCCCATAGGTGTAATTCTTAGATGCTGTTGCTACTGATACAAGCATCTTGGTAAAGAACCATCCCAGTAGTGCTATTCTGTTGAAGCAATCTGCCTGCCAGAATCCAGAACAGCTGCATTTAGAAATCCCAGACTCTTTTAGACCAGAATCATCCCCAGGAAACATTCCTTCAGCATATTTACAACTCAAGAGGCTGAAGGAGCAAGTAAAGAAATACCAACAAGCACCAGTTTTCAACGCATATATCTATTTGTGCCATAAGCCAGGATTGGAGTTGTCAGGGAAACAAGCAGCTGAGACAGCAGGGAAACACAGTTAGTAAGATGATAAAATGAAATATCCACGTGAGTATGCCTACCGTCCTACAGCAGCTGACACTCCCTTAATGTGTCAGGAGGAGAGGCAGGAACCAAGCCCAAATATACTATACTCTTCCCTGTTCACACACAGGCTTTTTCTGCATGGTGTAGTCACTGTGTAGCTGTGACGGCTTGAGGAGGCGTGTGTCCGCACTACGTTGTCGCTATTAAGTTGATATTAAGTTGCTGGTGCGCCTTTGCATGTTGCTAAAGTGTCATATTTGAGCAACGGAAAAAATGTATTTTCAATCCCTGAGACTGCTTCTACTGTGTTTCTACAACTACATCCAGAACCGTTGAAGTGCATTCTCACAGGAATGGGCATGTTCAGGGCAGGCCTGGCCTGGCACACTATCACTCCCCGTGTCAATTTGTCCTTGCCCACCAGAACAGAGGTCGCCACCATTTTCCTCCATTGTGAAGAAGTCAGCAGGTAAGGTTTTGGTAAGGTTTTTATATTTTATATTTTTTTTATTTCTTTTTCCCATTGCACTTAAAACCTTCCTAATAATTCATTGGGGAACTGCACAGTATCACCACCTAACTATTTTTAAGGGTGAATGGTGGGCTGCTCAAACGGTTTTGAAGCCTGCCTCAAGTGAAGGCTTCAAAGCCTTATGAGAACTTGCAGTCGCTCAACCTCCCTCTCCACAACCACTCCCTTGCCCCACGGGCCAAGCCACCACCAACAAATCTCCCTAGAAACAGGCTGTAGATATATGTGACTGCCTCTAGGGGATTGAAAGAAGGCGCCAGACAAACTTCTGGCCAATGAGGTCCTGCGCAGCTTCATCGCTTCCTGCACACATCACCAGGTGCGATGTGTGCCATTTTGTATCTATAGGCACACCACGCGGAGCAGGTCTTGCAGCGCCAGGCTTGTCCAGTGTTTTTACACGTTCTGCTGCTCTGCGTTGGGGTTCTAATGAAGCAAGACAGTTCCGAGAGGAGTCAGGGAAGCGGTAGGGCCTGGTGAGCGGCAGAGATTCAGGACCTTTTGGACATTTGCAGGGAGGAGCGAATTCAACAGGAACTCAGGACAAGCCAGCGTAACTTTGATATTTTTGAGGGTGTTTCGCGGAAGATGAGAAACAGGGGCCACCAACGCTCTGCTAAAGAATGTAGATACAAGAGCAAAGCAATGTGTCTTGAGTACCAGCGATGCGTCACCGCAAACTCGATGCTGGTAGAGAGAGGGTCACCTGTTCCTACTACAAGGAGCTGGATAGGATCCTTCAGGGGGATGCGGGCATGGTCCCAACACGAGTTTCCAGAAGCCTCCGCCTTGCCCCTGAAAGATATGATGAAGACGCCTGGTGAGGACATGTGAACGTAGCAACGGAAATGCCTGTCCCTGTTGCCTCGCAGTCTCTGGCTGCGAGTCCCAGCAGCTCCAAAGGTATGAGCATGTACCATCATAACCTGAGTGGTGTGTTGTTTTGCAATATAAGGTTGTAGGGGAATGAATGCGATGCAAATCCTCTAAAGTATTAATGAACGTCTTTGCCGCTTTTTTGGGAAATGCACTCAATAACCTTGGTGGGAATGATAAGTTACTTACATGTGAACTCCTCCTCTCCAGCCACTATAGCGGTTAAGCCTTCCTTCTTCTGAGAGGCGTTGCCAGCATGTACTTGGGAGGGGTGCAGGTGGACAGTGCATCCCAGAGAATGCTGTCAAGAGCAGGATACCTCCAGCATCTACCCCAGCAGTGGCCAATGCCTGGTCTTCCTGTAGGTCCTGGAATGCCTTTCCAAGCTCCTGTCAGCATCATCCTGTTAGGCTGCGATGTTTAGGCCCCTCAGGTATGGTTTACACAGAAACCCTAAGTACTTTCTATTTTTTCTTCACAGCTTCCTCAGCAGTGACTCGCATGATGACAGACGCTCTGGACATGCTTGACGAAAGCTCCCTGGAACTTTTTGATGGCAGTAGCCAGAGATCAGGTAGGTGTGCACTGCGTGCTATGGTTCCCTCATGTGTTAAGTCTGAGTGCACTCCTGTTCAAGTACTGCAAAAATTACTGGACAGTCGTAATGGCCTTTTTTGCTTTCCTTTCCAGGGAACGAGGATTCAGGGGAGGGAGGCCAAGCAGGGGAGACTGTAGAAGAGCCTAGCACAAGCCCCTGCTCATCTGAAGTTGGTAAATATGCCGAACAGAAGCTGATGTGTTGTTTTCAGACAGAGTACATGGCTTTGCTGCTGGCACACTGGCCAGAACGCTGCACAGTTGTTTTTACACCTTTTGTCCTGACTCTGCTTTCAGAAAGATCCAAAAGTGGAAGGAGCTCCCCAACCCACATGGTCGTCACAGCACTTTCTCCAATGTCCAGGCTGAGGCGTGCCAGGGCACGAGACAGATCTGGAAGGAGATCTAAGGCAAGTGTCATCGCTGTGGCAATGATAGAGCACTTCAAGGAGCAGCAGGAGCTGAATAGGGCGGCGTTCTTAGGGGAGATGCAGAATGGCAACAGCGCATTGAGCACCTTGGTTGAACTGTACAAGAGGGACCTTGAGTCCAGTGCAGAGGAGAGAAAGGAAGTCTTGATCCTTTTGTGTGTTGGCAGCAGGGTCATGACTTCCATACCTGAAAATATGGAGAGGTCAAATCCCAACCTTAGCAATGCTCCCACCCACAATAATATTTCAAGCGGTGGGAAGACCAGATACCACTGAGGGTTCAGAGACACAGCTTCCCCAGGGAGATTCACAGCCAGGACATATAGGTAGCAAGCCAGAGAGGGCAAAGAAAGCTCTTATCCACTACAGCCCCTAAGGAATGTGGGTATGCATTCAAAGGATCAACAGAAGCAAAGTTATACCTCTGTTGTTTTTTGTGGGGGAGGGAGCAGTTGGGATGAGTCCCAATTGTTGATTTTGCAAACTTGGATTGCAATTTTAAAAGTTCTCATAGCATGGCACCAAGGTAGGGATGGCAACTGGGCAGAAATGCTGACAGTACAGCTAAATGGCAAAAGAACCTTCCATCAGTATGTTCCTTTCTCCTAGCCTTCAGGAATGTTATGTGCCATGTAAACTGACAGCTATGGCAATTTCTGCATTACACTGCTATAGTGCTATGATCCCACTTGCTGCGTCCTATGAAATCCTGGGGTTTGCAGTGTGGAGAAGGGCCTTTGAGGCCCTTCCCCAAACAGCAAACCTCAAGATTCCATAGGATGCTGGAAGTGGGTTCCTAGCACTAAAGCAGTCTAGTGCAGAAACTGCCTATGTGTGAAGAGGTGTGTTGTTACTGTGCTCCTTAAATACTGGTTTTACTGTTTATACTATTCCTACTGTGGGCAAAGAAAACTTTCTGGTGGTTTATGATATGCGTGAAGGGTTGTAATGTTCCTGTTCTCCTTTTATAATGTTTGTTAATAAAAGGTTTTGTTAGTATATTCGCTAACCTCTTTCCCCCAACCTTTAATTCCCATCACAGAGGTGGTTTTGTGGGGCAAACTTGTCGGCCAGACAAGACTGCATGAGGAAAGTGGAAACATCGCAACATTCACAGTACAAACACCATTATTTATTCATTTTAACAGAGCAATGTCCACAGCAGAGTGAAGCCCCTATAATACAGCCTGGAACAGAAATCCTCCAAACATGCAAATTTCAAAAATTGAAAGGTAAAGGGTGGCCTCTGAAAACCAAAGAGACAACATGCTTGCTATGGCAGCCCTCACTCTTTCACCCTCCCTGACCCTCCTCCCAGCAGCGAATGGCCAACTGTCCTGCTGAATCTGAGGAATGTTGACAGTTGGGCGGGCACAGGTCTGGATGAAAGATGTGGCCCTTTGATTCACAGATGTTGTGCAGAACCACACAGGCGGTTTTGCTCCGAAACAGTCAGGGAGGCAGAGAGGCCACCCCATCTTGCCTTCAGTCTCCCAAAGGCACGTTCCATGACGTTTCTGCAGCAGTTGAGTGCCCTGTTGAATGCCTGCTTCCCTTCATCCAGATGACCTGTGTATGGCTTCATGAGCCAATGTGAAAGGGGGTACACGGCATTCACCAGGATGAGTGGGCCAACTTGCACCCCTGCTATAGTGATTGTGGGATTCCCTGGAACAAAGCGGCCAGCCTCCATCACCGGCCACAGTGCTGAGTGCCTAAATACATGGGCATCATAGGTTCTGTCCGTATACTCCAACTCCAAATCAATGAACTTCCCACAATGATCCACCATCCCTTGCATCAGTATGGAGAAGGAATCCTTCTGATTGATGAACTCCTCCCCTTGTCCCTTGGGTGGCCGAACTTGGATGTGCGTTCCACCCACTGTGCCAACGCACTGGGGGACCCCCTCTCCTGGAAACCATCCATTATCTATGGATGGGGCTGGGAAAATATTAACACATAAAGTTAACATTCCAGAGCAGGCAAATTTCAAAATGCAGATTTCAACTAATGTTTGATCCCGTCACCTTGTCCTCCACTGAATGCCCATGCAGCCGTAGGGCTCTGGGCGGGCAGATGCAGATCCCACTTCACCCCTCAGGAACTGACTGGGAGGGCAGTAACAAGGACTGGAAATCCCATGGTGCTGTGCTCTCTTGCCACAGGCAGGCAGACAGCCTCACATTCCTTTAGCCCCCCGCCACTGCCTTCCCCCACCATGAATTTCTTCTGTGGGCCAGAGATGGGCCCATCATGGTCTGGGCAGGTAGCCTGCATGGCCATAGAGTCAAACTAAAGATCCCAGTTCCCCATCGGGAGATGACTTGGAGGGGACAAATGAGGAAATGAAATCCCATGGTGCTGTGCACTCTTGCCATGGCATGGGCAGGGAGCCACCCACTCCCCTGCATGCTGCCTCCCTCCAAGCATACGTCCAGCATGCCCCAGAGCACTTCTTTGGCATCTGGAGGGAAACAGGGGCGGCTCACCCTGCGACAGTCACCCAAGCACACCGTCGATGCCAGGAGAGCATGCTCAATGGCAAGGCAAAGTTCGATCATGATCTCTGCCACCGTGGAGATGCCCAAACCGAAGGCATTTGCAGTCTTCCGGTATATGAGTCGGGCTGTGAACTACCATACAGCTATGGTGACACGCTCCTCCACAGGAATGGGATCCCGCATAAAGGTGGGTGTACGCTGAAGGTGTGGGCGCAGGTGCTCGGCAATTTCAAATAGAGTGGCACAAGGCATATGGAAGTGGTAGAGCCACTGGTCATCATCCCATGTTGACAAGACCTCCGTGGTCCACCAGGTCCTAAGCATTTGTTTGTGCACCCACCATCTGCGGAGCCGGGGGACCCTTACAAAGCTGCCGTTGTGCAGGGTGGTGAAATTGTTGGCATCCAGGTCAGCTGCCAGAGAAGAAGCAAGAAGGCGGTTCACCCATTGTGCGTGGTGGCAGGTATCCAAAAGGCTGCGTCTAACTGCCCGCTCCCTCCGCCATTGCCTTTGTAGGAACGCTGCAGCCAACGAGAGGATATCCATATATGTATGGAGCACTTGCAGCACTGTGGCAAGCGACCTCTCATGTTCCATTTCTCTGGTAAAGAGTGAAACGCAGACAACTGGGACATGTGCTGTGAAATGCCACGTGGCTGGAAGTCACATGACATCATGTCTGCGTAGTGACGTTCTTCCAAAGATTAAAAAAAAATTTTTTTAAAAAAAGGATCAAATGAAATGGGCTGGGGCGGGCCACTGCGGAATGCCGCATTGGAGAAATGATGCAGAAACACAGCCATAAACTCCACTTCTACGACGTCATGAGGCGTTTCTGTCATCTCGTGCCACAGGCGCGAAAAGTTCAGTCCCCACAAACAGTTTTCCTTCCACATTCAAGTACCACCCCTTAACCTAAATTCAAGGATAGTGGACATCTGCTTACATCATAGGATTTTCTCCTCCTCAACCTCTGTGCCACCTGAAAATCTAGTTTCTCAGCATTGTTGAAGGGTACATATGAGCTGCTGGAAGGTCGAACCACCCACTCCTCTGACAGAAGGAGTTCTTTTAGCCCATTCATTCTCTTTGTGAGAAGAGTATTTTTACTGAATATTAAAACCACTACCAGAATCAGCAGCAGCTTTCACTATATACTATAGTCTTGTTTATGATTCTTTAATCTTGTTTATGATTCTTTAATCTTTAAATATAAGTCTGGTAATAACCCAGAGAATCTGAGATGTAAGAATAATTTGCTACATATTTCATTTAATTTGCTGAAATTGTTTCCAGTATCCTTCAGAAGTAGCACTTCTCTGAATTTTGTGATGCCACTGTCCAATCAAGAAGAAAAGTGCACATAACAATACATAATGAGTTACCATAACACAAAATTGCCTCATATTTGGGAGCAAAACAAAAAAAACAAACAGGCAAAATTGTGCACAAAAATGCACATACTATAAAAATTAACAGAAAAATGTATAAAAATGCAAACTTTGAAAAAAAAAATCCCTAACAAATGCACAACAAGATGATCAGGGAAATGAGAAACTCAAAAAACAAAACAAAAAAACAAAAACAAAGTTGACACATTTGTTCATCTGCATGCCAACTGGGCTGATCATTTTTTTAAAAAAAGAAGACACCGAAATGACACAGAAAGCATGTCTGAGTGTGTGTATGTGCGACCTGTTGAATTATGGTAATCCCACGAATTTCATAGGCTTTTCTCAGCCAAGAAAGATTTAGAGGTGGTTTTGCCAGTTCCTCCCTCTGCAATATAGCCTACAGCAGTTGCACTGGTGGTCTTCCAACCAAGTACTAACCAAGTACTAACCTGGTTAGCTTCCAAGATCAGATAGGATCTAGTGCCTTTAGAATATTTAGGCCCTTAGACAGAAAGAAAATTAACTGCATCTCACTCATTACAGCTAAAACTTCATCCGAAAGCAGTTTTTATAGCAACCCACACATGGGGATAATTCAGGATAATTTCTGGTTTATCCAAAGAGCTACCTGCACCATATATTTCCAATAAGATCTCACAAAGAAAAAAAAGTTGTATTTTCCCAGTGCTGCTATTTCTTGTGCACTGCCAAGTAGAAATATCATAATATGTCTGTTAATGTGGATAACTGCTCCTTGAAAACAGAATACTTAAACTCAACAAGAGCCACTATACAATTTATTTTAACTTGTACAAGCACATTTCCACAGATATTCAAATAATTGGAAGGTTTAGCTACTTGGAAAAATGGAATTTAAATTTCAGTGCAAACATACAATCTCTACAAAACATAATGTTATCAGAGTAACTGAGAAGAAAAGGAACTTTACTGTTTAACCAGCAATAAGAATCCCACAGGGAAACAGTTAGCCCCATGAGAAAAATGACTACAACAGGGGTAAGAAATCACATAAAAGCTTAATTACAAATCACCAAAGGTTTATGGAAATTACAGATAAGGAGAATTAAATTCATATGGCTCTACATGCCAATCCACTCTTATTTACAAGTATTTAGGGTACTGTCTCATCAACTTCATCAACCTGTCAGTTAAGGAGGAGGAGATCAACACATAGTAGATCAACAAAGAGAGAGTGGGTGTGATATAGTGGTTTGAGTGCTGGAGACCAGCATTCAAATCCCCTTCACCTTGGGCAAATCATATTCTCAGCCTCAGCAAAGGCAGACCCACAAAATGTGCATTTTATACTTGGTAGCTGGACCGAAACAGAAGTAGAAATTCTAATCTATGCTTTGCTTTTTAGCAGATCTTCCAATAAATTCAGTGTTTGATTTGTAAAGGTGTTGATTTGTGTGCAGTACAGTAATGATACTGGGTAAAGCATTCGCCCTTCTCCTTCATATGTATGACAGCCCTTCCAGCTCTGTGAAAACAACCCACCAAGGATTATGAGGCATTGCTGAATGGAATGAGTTGTAACATATGAGACCGGAGAGGGTCTCTTACAAGTGATGATTGGAGATTCCCCAGCCCTGGAGTGGAAAGAGTGGTACATAAATTGCAGACTAAGAGCAAAAACATATCTAACAGTAGGAGAGAACATTTTCCTATTCTAATATGGACTCTGTTGTGATAAATTCTCTTTATGTATTAAAGAAGGAGAAAGAAATCACTGGAGAGATCAGAAGAACTAAATGAATTAAGGTTCCAAACACCTGTGTTTGGAACCTGTGCAGCTCATTTGTCAAGGATGGCTTAAATCTAGCTCTATAAGCTCAAACCATGTGAACCCTGAAGGGGAATTTGGGGTTTGTTCCTCAACAACTCTGTACTTCTAAAAATACTTTGAAGATTGCTAATGTCATTGCATAATCTTTTACATTTACATTTTATAAGCGCCTACATGGTGCAGTGGTTTGAGCATTGAACTATGACTCTGAGAAACCAGGTTTCAAATCCCTGCTGAGCCATGGAAACCCACTGAATAACCTTGGGCATATCACACTCTATCAGCCTAGGTGCAACACAGTGAGAAATCTCCTCTGAATAAATCTTGCCAAGAAAACAAACAGAGTCACTTTAAGTCAGAGTCAACATGAAGGCACATAATAGCAACACTTTATAAAGTTAAATCCAAAAATATTTACAATATTATTAATGGTGCATACCATTACACTATTATATTGGTGTGTTCTGTTCCTGTATTGTGTGAAAAGCACTTCCTTCTTGGCAGAAAACAGTTCTTGCATTTGCTCTTGGTTCAATATTAACTGTCCAGGGATAGCTGTACCCACTAGTGAAAATAGCTAGTAAGAAGATACATGCTGCTGAACATCACAAAAAGCAGTGTAGTTTCACCTTAGTAAGAATCCAGTTAATATGTAGCAAGTCAATGTACTTACTATATATTAACTAGATTCTTATTAAGATGAAACTACACTGTGCCTTTTGTGATGTTCAGCAACATGTACCTTCTTTACTAGAACCCCCACTGTGCAACACTTAAACTAGATGTATTTGTAGCAGTACATATAAACAAGAACATTTTGACAAAATGTTAAGTCTTGCCATGCACCCAATACAACTCTATAAACAAATAAGCCCTACTGAGTTAAATGAGAAATTAGGTTTGGGTCCAGTTTGCTGTCTTATAATGCTAACATCAAAAACAAATCTCTCAGTAACTTTAAAAACCCATAGTATTTTTTAAAGGTATCCCTTTCGCCTAATAAATCCTTTACTAAAATAGAAGTACAGCTGGTCTTCCACATTCACTAGAGTTATGGACACAACACCCAGGCAAAACTGAAAAAATGGCAAATATCAAAATATGTATCTGTGTCTGTGGGAAGGGGGCTGAGGCGTGCTGGGGAAAATGTGTACCCAAGGTCCAAAGCAGGTCAGGGAAAGGAGAGGGAAAAGGGGTGGATCAGCACAGTGGTACTGTATTTTCTTTCTTTCACCCACCTGCTTCCTTGGTGTGGGGGGCATTGGGAGCAGGTTTGTTGTACTAAGAAACTGGGCTGTGATCCGTCTTTAGCTGGCCAAGCAGTGGCTGCTCGTGGTGGTGGTAGTGGAGGAAGAGAAAGAGGAGGAGGAGGACAAGAGGTGGGTTTTTAAAGGCCTGATCAGGGTCACTGAGAGAGAAGGTTCTCCTGGAAAGAGGCGGCTGATGGGAGGGTGGGCAGGGGTTGGAAAAACCTGCAAATAATCAAATCTGTGAAAGTCAAAGCCACGAGCGTGGAGGGCTGGCTGTAATTCTGATTTGAAATACATTCATTTATCTGCCAGCATAACCAGTTGTTCAGGACGTTATAAAATTGTGAACTGAAAGGGCAACAAAAAAAATTCCAGGAAACGTCATTAATATTTATAGGGTTGGAATGGATCCCGGGAAGTTACTCTTGCTTCAGTCCCTTTGATTCACTCGTTGCCAATGGCAAAACTGCATTGTCTATCATGATTCCATTCCCCTGACCAGGTGTTCTCTCCCACAGACAGCCAGGTTTGAGTGTGTCTGAAGATGGGCAGCTGAGAAAGAATAGGGGTTTGTTGGTGAACTCTGCTGCTCATCCCTTCCTAGTCCTTCCTGAGTTAGCCAAAGTGTTCTCTGGCTGGTTACTGGAGTCCCCTTGGCTTGTGGTACTAGATGACTTCAACATCTATTCTGAGATTACAGGTTGGGAGTAGCTCAGGATTTCAGGGCTGTAATGACAGCAATGGGTTAACCTCCATTCATGTTGGAGTCTAGCAGCAAAAAGAAATAAGCTTAGTCTTCTTTGTAAAACATATTAAGGTAGTTTTACTTACAAGTTACTTGTGCATAGTCAAATACATGGTTCAGGGGAGGAGAGGGAGAGAGACACAAAAGACTGTAGGTTACAGTGGTGCAGGGGAAGAGTGGGTGTGGTAAAACAAACAAGAAGCTACCATAATGCAAACTAGCAATTAGTGAGTGTAGGCAGGCAAATGTTGCCAGCTCTAACAATTATGACTAATAAAGTTCTATACAGCTTGGGTTCAGGCTATCTGACAGAGCGTACCCGCTGGGCCTTGGCATCCTCAAGACAAGCCTACCCTCAGACACATCACCTTCACAGATATGGTGAATGCAAGGTAACACCTCCTCGATGCTGCTCCTAGGCTCTGAAATTTCCTTAAAAGAAGGAAAGAATAGCCTCCTCCTTGCTGTCCTTCCATCAAGAGGTAAACACCTTTTTATTCTAGCAGGCTTTGGAGAAGTGAAGGTTTTTAAGGAAAGGGCTTATCAGAGGTGCTCTATTGTTTTTATTGCGCTGCTCTTAAACTGCTTTTGGCATTTTTAATTATGCGTTTTAATTTGTCTTTATATGTTGTAATCTGTGCTGAATATCCGTTTTGGAAAAATTGTGTTATTTATAATAATATAAAGTTTATTATAATCCTCCTCCTCACACCTATTTCAATAGGACTAACACATTATTAGCTTCTTCTGGAACCAATTCATTGTCATAAGTGAGAGAACAGTAATATTTCAATTTCTGTAGTCCTTAGAAACTGTCAGATTCCTTGCTCAAATGATCTAATTCAACTAAAGAAATGAGACTGGAACAGACTCAGGAGAATTAGATGCACTGTGTAGGAAATCCCTCCACAATCACTGCCTGCTGAGATTATACATCTAAAATATACCACATATACTTTCTGGAGATCAGTATAGGAGTATCTGGGAATGTCTTACTTCTTGTTTAGAAGCATGTTAGCACAGTGGGCCCTCAGTATTCACTAGGGTTTGGTTCTAAGACCCACTGTGCATTACAAAAATTGTGGACACTCAAATCCCATTACATATCATGATGTAGTAAAATGGTGGTCCTTATAAAAACTAGCAAAATCAAAATTTGCTTTTTGAATTTTTTGGAGGAAGGGGATATTCTCAATCAGCGGTTGGTTGAATCCATGGATACAAAACCCATGGGTTTGGAGGGTTGACTGTGCTGTATAATACTTTCATTATGCCATAAGCAGTGAATACAAAGCTTAACATATTACAATGTAATGCATACTTTAAACTTTGATAATCGAAATACAGCTTTATTCACCAGAACAACAACTCTTGCCATCATTAGGACAAGAAAAGAATGCCAGTCTTCTTGACTTCTTGGTCAGTGATTTTTTTTTTAATTAAATGAGGGAAACACAGGGGAATAGTTAGCCATATGAAAGGTTCCCCCCCCCAAAAAAGACTACAACAACAGGTAGAAATCAAATAAAGTTTAATTACAAATCACCAAGGCTTACAAAAATTACAGATAAAGAGAATTAAATCCATATGGCTCTACATGTCAAATCATCCCTACTTAAAGATATTTAGGTTACCATCTAGTCAACTTCATTTACCTACCAATTAAGGAAGAGGAGATCAATAAACAATAGTCAACAAAGAGAAAGCCAGCATGGTGTAGTGGTTTGAGTGCTGGACCATGACTCTGGAAGAACAGGGTTCAAATCCCTTTACCATGGGCAAGTCATATTATCTCAGCCTCAGAGGAAGGCAAAGGCAGACCCATCCTGAAGAAATCTTGCCAAAAAGACAACATTATAGATCCACCTTTGGGTTGTAATAAGTTGGAAATGACTTGAAGAAAAACAACAAGATCAACAAAAGAGTAGCAACTGACACATAGTAAGATACATAATAACAAAACTGAAGTTTGCCAATCCAAATATCACCACCAAATATTTTACTATTGAAGGAAAGTAATATAGTCATCAGTTAGTCACATGTAGTAGACAGACACTTTATTTCAGTCATTGACCAATAAAAATAATGAGTACAGTCGTTACCACCGTGTACTGGCCTGACCTTTGGTGAACCAAAGATATCATTTTGATATCATAATTCAGCCCTACTCTGCCACCAGCCAAGTGTTTGTGAGGCCCGCTGAACAAGCGCGAAGCTAGGCATGGCTACTACTCGCTGCTCCCTCCAAACCAAGCCAGATATTCCCAGATCTGCTTTAGGGGACCTCCCGAAACAAACACCTGCATTACCACAAAGAGATCCTCTGCCCTGAGAGGGCACCCTGGCAAGCTAGGTACTTAACTGCCAAGCTAGCCACATCTGCATACCAGCCATACTATTGTCAATTCGGAACATAATTCAATCATGCAAATTCTGACCTTTCGGAGGCTTTGTCTCCAACCCAAAACTTATTGTTTTCACCCGAGACCAGACTAGCCTGCGGTCGTTCTTTCCCCAATAACCCCCCCCCCAGTTCTGAGAGCTCTTTGGAAGTCTTGCCGGATCGCTTGGATTTCTACTCTGCCTTGCTGCCACTCGGTTCAGCAGATTCCCCTCGGCCACCATGCCGGGTTTCCTCCTCTACAATCAGCTTCCCAGGACTGCAGGACAGGTGACGTATCACCCATTCCCCTTGAAACTCTATTTTCCTTTGCTAGTTAGGAGTGTGTTTGTGCTTTTTCTTTAATAACTGTTTAATAAATCTTAATTGTTGTTTGAACCATTTGCCTCCTCACTGACCTGACACTGCAGACATAGGGTAAAAGATCCTGCTGCGTTACCCTGCGTTAACGAGAGGTTAACCAAGAGAGTGCTCCAGCTAATTTTCCCCATCTTGCTAGGTTTGTCTGGTTATTTGGGCGCCCCTCTCGGGACCCCCAATTCACAGGGTTACACAGTCATAAAAGCAAGTAACTAAGTTAATTTCTGTTATGTAATATCAACTACTATTAACCATTTGAAGACGTAGTACTAGTAATAATGCAGTAATGTAGGCATACACAAGTAGTAACAAGGAAAGTAAGGTATTTTTTTCTCCCCACTGTGGAAGAAAGAGACTATTTCTTTGCAGAATTCTTCCTGCACTTGGAATTACTGAAGTATTCCAGGACGAAGAGTCTCTAGAAAAATAATTCTGGATCCAGCTTGCTCAGAAAGTGTGCTTATTATCTCATTCACAGAGAAGGAAGAGCAGGCCACCAGTCACACTCACAGCTGACTGTTCCCCAAGTTATACAGCAAACTGGCCTGTTTCACACCAAATGTTGTGGGTCAGTCAGCTTGTGGTTGTTGCTACTATGGCACTACTTTTCTTCCTCTCTAGCAGGGCCAAGGAGCATGCTCCCCAAGTAAGCATCTTATATTAAGAGGTTGGAAATTCCCATAATATCTGAGAATTCATGAAAGCCCTAAGATCTGATGAGAGGCCACATCTCTTGAGGTGGCCTGATATAAGGATACCTCAAGTGTTCCTGGTCAGTCTTGCATTGAGTAGCAAGTAGCAGCTTTGTGCTGGAATTGTACGTGGTCAGATCTATTTCAGGTACTTCATGAAATAATTTAAATGCAATTACAGACCCACAAAAGTCCGGCCACTCAATTATTCTTCCTATCTGGAGTTCCTGACTGTTATGAACCCCAGTTTTTGACTGGGAAATGAACAATTGAGAATATTGTTACTGCAGTTCCTGAGCCGCACTTGGGGTGACATTAGATATCACTTTGGTATCAATAATTCGGCCTTCCTTACCCATTCCTTCCCACGTGCTTGCGAGGCCCCCGGACAAGCACACAAACAGGCTCGGTCGCTAATCGCTGGAATATTCAAAACAAATACAGGCTGGCAAGAAATAGCCAAGGCCGCTTCAGGAGACCTCACTGCAAGTATCCTCATCAGCTATGCACACCACTTACAAAGAACTCCCTGCCCCGAGCAGGCAGCTTGATCAGAAGGATCCTCATCTGTCAAGCACTCTGCATTTGCATACTGTCTGCTCTATCGTCAATTCGGACCTAACTCAATCATGCTAAATTCTGACCTTTCGGAGGCTTTGTCTCCAGCCCAAAACTCATTGTTTTCCCCAAGTACAGACTAGCCTGTGGCTACATTTTCCCCTATAAAAACTCCTGACTTTGTGAGCTTCCTTGGATCACTCCTGACTTCCATCCAGCCTTGCTGCCACTTTGCTTGGCAAGCCTTCCCCTCAGTCTCTAATTCCTTGTAACTTTTCCCCATATTCCACAATCCAATCTGTATTTAGAGTTATTAACATAAAGAGGCTGGGTTCCGGAGGGAATACCCTGCCCTCCTCCTTGCTGCTAGGCCTTGTCTCCATAGTAACCAGCCTATTCAGGACCGGCCCAAGAGTTCTCTGGCTGAGAATTCTAAAGGCTCCTCCCTAAACTGCAAACCCCAGTATTCCATAGAATCTTCACAGACAGCCAATCATATGAGGTCTTCGCTTCACGCAGCCAATCATATGAGGTCTTCACCTGCCTGACACAGACAAACAAACAAACTTTGATTTTTATATATGCATTGCTTGTGTAATTTTGATTAGGGCTGAAACACCTCATGGAAGCCTTTGCTCTATATTGTTAGTCAAAAAAACTGTGTATTAATCTACTAATATATAAATACTTCATTTTACTTTCATTAAAATGCATCACAAGATATCAGGGTGGCATGCAAGTAAAATCACTATAAACCAGTCAAAACAATTTAAAACAACAACAACAAAATTAAATAGACCAGTGATTTTCAAACTTTTTACCCTGTGACTCTCTTTACATCTGCATGGGGATATTGTGCTGCACCGCTCCACATCTCACTTCCCTCCATGTCTCCTATGTCTCTCTCATTTTTATCCTACGTCTCTCTCACTCCCTCTCTCTCAGGCCATTTCCGCACTACACTCTTATAGCGCGATTATTCCACTTTCAACATCCTATGGAATCCTGGGGTTTGCAGTTTTGGGAGGGGCCAGTCGGCCCTTCATGCTGCATCCAGCCTCCATCTTAAAGTTGAGTTCTTATGCTCTCTCTCTCTCTCTTCACTCCCCCACATGTGAGAAACTGCCCCATGGTCACTAAGGAGCATGCTCCTGCCCCATTAATGACAGAATTTTTGGAGAAGCTGAGTGGCAAAAGCATAAAAAGGGGGAATCTGATTACTATGGGCCTTTCTGCACTCCACTGTTGATAGTGCCATTATTCCACTTTCAACATCCTATGGAATCCTGGGGTTTGCAGTTTAGCCAGAGAGCTTTTGGCCTCAGTAAACTCCAAACCCCAGAATTCCACAGGATGTTGAAAGTAGAATAATAGCACTACGACACTGCAGTGTGGAAAAACCTTAGGTCTCAATTGGAGGAAAGCACAACCACGGAAGGTGCTTTGTGCCACTCTTTTACAAAGAGCAGTCAAACCTCAATGGTGCACAAATGCAAACACACAGACTTGCTCTTCTTTTCCACATTTGTTGTACTTGCAGACTGACTTTTCTTGCCCCCCCCGATCAAATACTGCAACATCTCCCTTAGGGTTCTGCCCCACAGTTTGTGAACCGCTGAAATAGGTTATACAGTGGGTCCTTCAAATCTGCAGGGCTTCAGTTCTAGGGCCCTCTGTGGATGCCAAAAAATGCAAATGATCATGCTCCATATCATTAATAGCAGCAATGTGAGCATGGATGCTTCACTGCACTCACATTCACATCACCACCATTTTATATATAGGTTGTGATGATCCACGGTCAATGGAAATTGCATATCCAAAGTTCACAGGTCTAGAGAGACTGCTGTATTTCAGAGTCAGCATCACTGGGTGTTGGACTAGGCCTCTGGAGACCAGAGTTCCAACTCCTGCTGAGCCATGGAATCCCACTGAGTGACCTTGGGCAACTCACATCCTCTCAGCCTCAGAAAGAGGCAAAGACAACCCTCCTCTGAACAAATTTTGCCAAGTAAACCCCGTGATCAGCTTGCCTTAGGGTTATCATGAGTCAGAAGTTAATTAGGGAAACACAGCAATGACAACAAATATTTCAGAGAAGGGAACTGGCAAAACTACCTCTGAGCACTCCTTCCTTAAGAAAATCCTATGAAATTATGGGGTTGCCATAAGTCAACAGGCAACCTGAACACATAGGGACATACATTGCTAAAGGCTACACTCTAGAGTAGGTTCTCTTCCCTACTTGGCATTGCTTTAAATAAATTCTTTTAAAGAATGATAATTATGGAAAATACTGAGTTAAGGGAACTAAATGTCCTCACTTTCTACAATGGTTTAACGTGTTTCCTGGAATTTGCCTGAAAAGGCAGTAATTAACAACAGAAATTATGTTTTGAAACATCACGTATTTCATTCCTTATGCTGGCCTTCTCAGTGATTAGAAAAAAATCTGCATCCATTTATTGCCTTTGTTTAAAAGGCTATAAAATCTTTTATAACACTGCTATTGGTGAATTAGCACTATGCAACATACCAGATCTTTAAAATTAAAAGTGTTATGTCATTTTCATTCATAATTAGAACATCTTAATTCTGCTCTAGAAATCACTACGCATGGTCCAAAGCACAGTACACTCTTAACAGACTGTTCTATTAGAGGCATTTTATTTTATCCCACACTGCTATGCAAACAAAATTACTGAGGCTGCAGTCCTACAGATATGTTGCGACTAAATCCTACTGTGCTCATGGGGACTTACTACTCAGTAGACACTATAGTAAGAAAATAATCCATATCATATTTTACCTGTTTAAAGTAACAGTGACACGTGTAAGAAAAATGCTTTGTGAATTGTTTCCACGTTATTTTTAAAAATGTAACTGCAGCTGCATGACAGCAGGTGCACAGGAAAAACAGGATCAAGGCTCATATCAGGAGAATTGAACATACTGGGGCCAGGGAAGGTAAAAGTATGTGTATGCAACATGAGAGATATGTTGAAAAATTCATAGCTTCAAAACACAAATTTGAATTTAAAATAGCTGTTATATTTTAAGAAGGGAGAGTGCCTCAGACCTTTGCCAGATGCTTGTACCTTTATCATACTTCTTGTAATACATTCCTACCCTAAGATCCTATTTTAAAGAGACGCCAAAGAACTGCAAGATTATATAACACATGAAAAGCAAGGGGGAGGTTCAACCTCCAGTGCTCTGCTGTCAAAAATCCTGTAGTACTATGCAAACCATATGGGATAAAGAATTATTACAGCTTTACAAGGTTGAAGTTTCTTATCTGAACAGCGACAAGTACCTTTACACATTTTCTTTCTGAAATACAGCCATTACACCTGGGGGGAGGAAGGTCAGAAACCTTGAAACACTATCATTGCTATCTTAACATAGTCATCTCCAAAGACTAACACACTCTCCTAACTGTACAACTAAACTCAAACCACAGTGGATACATCTCACATTATCAGCATGCAGCAATTACAAGAGAAGAAAGGGAAAGAATAGCCCATCACACTCCTTTGCTAAATCACCATTATGACAATGATCAAAAAGCAGATCACTTGATACTTTGGTTGATTCAAGAGCTCTTCAATGGCTGCCCATACACAAGAACAAATGTCTACCATCAATTCACTTTCTACATAAGCACGCATACATACCATCTCTTGTAATATGTCTGTTGTCACAGATAGCAAAGGTCTTATTAACAAAAAAGGCCATTAATGGGATTTTATTTTTATTTTTTTATATTTTTTTTATTAACACAACAATAAACTACAGACATCTCAACAAAGTTACATTATTTACATTATCATCGTCATTAAAATTGCCACACAAGCAAAAAAGAAAAGATTTATCCTTGTCTCATTATCTCTTTCACTTCCTGCTTTCTTTAACTCAGTTCTTTAAATTACTCTAACGTCTTCTCCTCAACATTTATTTTCACCGTTAACTGTCCTTTAAATGTAACTTTAGCCTTCTTGTCTCTTCCGGTTTATACCTTAATATAGTCCTTACATTACTCATTACAGATGTTTTCCCAATTTTCTTCAATATATTTCTTAATTTCCACCATTTCAATCTTTTTATCTCCTCTTTTTTCTCCTTTCATCACTCTCGATAAGCTATCTAAAGTTACATATTGAACTTTAGTAAGCCACTCTTCTGTTTCCGGAACTCTATTCGTTTTCCAATGTTTAGCATACATTACTCTAGCTGCTGTTGTCATATACAATATACTATTCTTATATTTATTTTGTTCATTTGTTAATTGATGTAACATATTCAACAGAAATATCTCTGGTGTCAACGGTATTTCTGCATTCAATATTTCTGTAATTGCCTTATGTATCTTTTTCTAGTAAACCTTTGCTTCCTCACCACATATGGTAAAAAGATCCACTTCCTCCCTCACATTTCCAACATTTTTTCTCTTTCAATTTATATATCTTACTCAGTTTCTCTGGATCTAAATACCAGTGATATAACATTTTCATATAATTCTCCTTCAGGTTTTGTGCCAACGTAAATTTCTGTGTATCCTCCCAACTTTTCATCCAATATTCTAGTTTAATTTCACGACCTATATTACGAGACCATAGAATCATTGAATCTTTTATGATTTCAGATTCCAATTCTCTGGCTAACATAAAATTGTACATCTGTGATGTTATATGATCTTTCCTCTCAAATATTATCTTTTTGAATTCATTTATTGAGATTGTGGTTTCAAATCCCTCCAGTTTTTGGTCCATTTTGTATCTTTCCTTCATTAATGGGATTTTAAAATGACATATCCAGAAGCATCCAGATGTAAATAGAGATAGAAGGTTACCAGGCTATTCATTTTAATCAAATATTATTTGAAAGCAAAGCAAACCAGAGAAATACAAGCAATCATACATAGTTAGAAGAACTTTAATGTACAGACATACTTACATAATCTCCTGGAAACCTTCTACCAATATCAACTATTTGCCTTCTAACTCTTATTCCTATTCATGAAAACTGAGCCCTACCCATAAATACTGCTGGATTTTTATCTCAGCAAAAATTTGGAACAGGACCAGGGAGATTGGCTTCATAGAGTGGTTGGCAGAGAAAGGACCATTGACAATTACAGTTAGAGGAGAAAAAGCAGATGTAAGAGAAATAAGAGCACACTTTTTATCAGGAGAATTTAACCTACTATTGGCTAGGGGAGACAGTATCTGTTTTTGTAGATCATTGGGGAATGGAAAATAAACTTCAATATACAAATTGCAAAACAGAAGGTATGCTCCATTGATTCTACCTCACTGGTGTTACATATGCAGACTCCTGAAAACAGAAAAGATCAGTATACTGGCCACTTAACAGTGGTGAAGGTAAAAGGTTAAAATGAGCTAAAGTAAAGGCTAAACAATGTTTAGATATATGGTGATTTCTTAAGCAAATAGCCTAAGAAAAACAAAATAAAATATACCTAAATAAAATTTCTTAGAATCATCTTTATCAGGACTACAAGTGAATGAAGATTTTTAAAATTGATTTAGACTGTCTCAGAGGTTAGTAGACTCTTCATCTTTGATGCCTTTTAAACAGAGTTTGGATGGGAATATTTCAGGAGTGCCTTAGTTGTGTACTCCTGCATGGCAGAGAGTTGGGCTATATGGCCCTTGTGATTCTGTCAAACTCTTAAGATTCTGTGATTTGTGTGATTTTTCAGACTGATGAACAGGCTCAGTATTAAAACATGCGAATTACAAAGACTCTGCATACAGATGCTCTTTTAGGGTAAAGGAAACGGAGATATTGTTTCAAATAGCACATATGGTTAGACTAAAAGGGCATCCTTAATATTTTTTTCTTCATTAGGAAATACTGAAAATGAAATACTAGTAAATACCAATTACACTCTGTAAGCTTAGATGCATTTCTGGTAACTAGCTGGATTTTCTTCTATCCCAGTGTCCTCTCCAACATGCCTCTATCATGCTGTATAACTGGGTCAATCTATTTAGGATTTCCCTGAAAAATCCCAATCCAAGAACTGAGGAAATATGTGAAATAGAAGGTTCAGCACCTCCACAGCCTACATAGAAATCAACACTAATTATACAAGTCAAAGGGTGAGGCAGAAAAGTATTTCACCCTTAGAACATTTCCAAAGTCATAATATGTTATCCATTTCCATTTCAAATTCATGTTGAGCCTTTCAGATGTGGCCCACAAGTGTCTGAGGTCAAGGTGTGAGAATGGAAAGCAGATTAGAAAAGCCTCCTTCTGAAACAAAAGGAAGAAGGTAACACAGAGCTTATCTTTCATAGTCATCTCAGGTACAATGCAGCCATACTAAAATGAAACAATCTTAACTTTTAGGAATTCAAAGAGAACTTGTTACCATTAAAAGCACACAGAATTGGGACCTGTTCTATTGTCATCTGCACAAAACTGCATTGGGATACCTATCTGACAGTGATCAGTTTTTGTCTCAATCAAAAGAGATGCATGCATGATCAGAAGAAACCCAGAATTTCAGTGCTGAATATATGAGACAGAAAATGTTGACTATACACAAAAAGGATTGGGTAGTTAACTGAAGGGAAAGGACTTCTCCCTATCTCAACATCTTTAGACTATCCAGCCAAACCCATTACTTGCCATAAAATACAGTGGTGGCCACCAACTTCAATTGCTTCAAACACCAGTTAGACATATCCTTGAAGAATAAGACTATACACATCTACCAGTTATGGAATCATACACAGTTTCTAGCATTAGTTTTAGAAGTATATTAGTAATGAGAGTTAATATTGGGAAATACACACAACACATATGCTCTCCAATATCAGAGCAGCATATCTCTCATACTGGAGAACATAAGTGAACAGCTACTGAGGCTGTCATATTCTGAGTGTGAGCTTGCACAAGGCATCTGGCTGGCCACTATGGAAGTGTGCAAGACTAGACAAGGCTTGGGTCTGATACAACACTCATTTTACATCTGGATTTGAATTTGACATGAAAGATCTCTTAGAACCTCACAGATTGACCAGTACTGTTACATGTTTCACTTTAGATGAGACAGAGAATGTTTTAGACCTCAGGAAGAAAGAAATTAAGTGAAATTTGACACGAACATTTCGCAACAATTCATAGATGCTTTGACTCAAATGATGACAATGCCCCCATACTCTCTTTGGAATGATCACAATATTTTTATTGGCAAAACATAGCATGACTTCTCTAGAGTTAAAGAGGAATTCACACAACTTGAACCTAAATTAAATGCCATTAATTTTGAATGTATCGACTTAATATTTTAAAAAAATTGAAATCTGAAATGTTGCTATAAACAGGGTCATCTTTATTCCATAGAGACTGGGCTATAACTTTTGAAACCTAGCAAGAAAATTATACTACAGTCATTACAGGACTTTCAGGAGGGTAACATCACAAGCAAAACCTCTGCAGAATTGCATGTAGCTCCAAATTTGTGTACTGAACACCACAAAATAACTATCAAAATAGTTGTTTTGCTTCCTGCTAAAAATCTTGATTTGATTCCAGAAGGAATATTTCCATTTCCTTCTTTCTGCACAGAAATATTTTTATATAAAATACACTAACAAGATATACTTGGATTAAATATCTGATAATCTGCATTTTCTTTACACATGAAATATAGCTTCTTGTATCTGAACTTCTTCTGTATTATGTCTCTAGAATCTTCTATGCTTAGCTGGAACTAGGAATGGCATTCTATGAAATTTAAATATATGCTACAGCCTGCACAAATTGGTACATCATTTAGCTTATATCTAATCTTATGAAATAGCAATTTGCTTTCAGTACCTATGAGGAATAAATGGACAAAGAAGTCATGGTACCAAGAAACAGGTTGACTAAGAAGCCAATAATAAATAGTGGCAATGAATGACCTTTAAACTATTATGCAGACCAATATGAGATATCACTTTAATCAATGAGAATGCGGTATAGGAAAAAAAACTAATTTACAACCTCAATTTTGTTTTTACGTCCGCTTTTAATTTCTGACATGACCCTTCCCCGTTATGTATCTGGAAAAAAATAATTAACTAAAACAGAAAGAAGGAAGTGATAGCTGTGGAAATCTACTGATAATACAAACCAAGAAAGGTTTACTTTGAGAATCATGGAAAAGGTAGGTTTTTCAAAGTAGCCATGTTAGTCTCTTGCATCATAAAAAGGAGGAAGGAAGGGGGAGTAGGGGAAAAAAGGAAAAGGAAATGTGGCAGCACCTTTAAGACTAACTGGTTTTTCTTTCTGCGTGAGCTTTATGGATATAAACCCACTTCTTCAGATGCGGTGGTATTAAGGCCCCTGGTATGAAGTATATTTATACAGTTGTGGGAGTGGAATAGAATGTCATAGGATCCAGAAGGATACAAATCATTGCCCTAAATTTTCAGAGGGCTACAGTAAAGTGATACAGGTTTTTCAAATCTTTACAGTGATTAGTTAGCACTGATGTGTGAAACCAATAAAGCTGCTTACCAAAAGTCAGTTTCCCTGGATGCCAAACTCTGAGAAGACTCCTTTTGTTATATGTGCAGCAGCGAGGACTCTTGTATTAATATATGTAGAGTGTTCAATTCAGCAGCTTCTCTTTCTAGTCTTCCCTTACAATTTCCTTGTTCAAAGGCAAGGGTGGCTCACATGTTTGGGTGCACAGTGGTCCTCAAACCCCAACCCTATGTCTCAAACCAGCAGTACTACATTATATGTATATTAAACAAATGGAAAAGGATTACTGATACTGCTTCATCCTGATTCTTTGCACTCGAACATTTTGGCTCCACAAAACAACTAAGCACCATTACTGCATGTACAAATTGCCTGCACATGTATTAAAGGGCTCAACTCTCTTGGGCAGACCTCTGCCCAAGAACCTGGAAGGCTACTGTCAATAAGACTTCCTGATGCTGTCTTAGATGACCAGAGATTCTGATCTTTTATGAGGTGTTTCCTTTGTTTTTCTGTGGTATGTCTTAAAACACCTCAACTGAGAGTCTGCTAATACTTCTCTTTCTCTCACTCCCTCTCTTTCACACATTCTCTCTCCCACACCCACACACACACAAAGAGAACTTATTTCCACTCTATTGATACCACCATGACACAACACACTCTTACACATATACCAAGTTGCTCAGATGAGGGTCCCATGCTGTGTTCCTTATGTCTTTCTCTTCTCATGTCAAGAAAACTTAGCGCACACAAGGGTAACTATGACGAAAGGGCACTTCACACAAAAAGGGAGACATTTTCAGAAAATAGCCTGGACAAAGAACACACAGGAAGAGGAAATTGCTAATACTTGTTTATTCAGAACCCAGGCACTCTGCCTAGGTTTCCAGACCAAAAAACCCACTAGGATATTGACCTCCAACTGTGGATGCACAAAAGAATAAAACCAAAGTTAAGCAAAGTAAAAGGGAGCCTAAATTTCAAGTATGATTGCTGTAAATCTATTCCTGGAACTGGGCGTTGACCATAGTATGTTAACTAAATACTCCTTAAAATAAAAGCCATCATGATGGATCAGCCTGATTGTATGTCTAGCCCAAAATCCTTTTTGCCAGAACTGAAACCTTAGATGCTTCTGGACAGCCCAAAAGCAGCACACCAAAACAGTAAGTGCTGTTCTCCGTGTCTGAATTTGAAAATGAATTCACTGCTACAAGCACCAACAATTGCAATTAATAATAATAATAATAATAATAATAATAATAATAATAATAATAATAATATTTATTTCTATCCCGCCTCTCCACATGGATCGAGGCGGCAAACAACATTAAACACATTAAATACGTTAAAAGACATTAAAAACATCCTCCCCACCCACCAACCCACCTAAACCAACCCCTTAAAACACACAACAATTAACAGTCCATCAATTAACTATTAACAAAACAGCGAGACAATTGATGGGAGGGGATGGAAATGCTAGTCTTGGAAGGCCTGTTAAAAGAGATCAGAGATCAGAATTAAGCTCTAGTGGCTCAAGCAACAAGCCAACTAATAATAACTTGTTATTTAAGCCATTAGTGCTGGGCCAGACCATAGGACTTACAAAGAATGTCATGAAGGTTGTCACTGTTGACTTTAGGGGAGCACTACTGAATAAATGCACCTTTTTTGCCTCCCAACTTCCAATTAAGAAGTATGGTCTGCAAAGATGCATGGTAGAGCACAGGTTCTACATGCAAGAGCCTAAATTCAATCTGTAGTATCTTCAGTTATTATGGTAAGTATCTACAAAGCCCACTCTTCCCTGTACCCATCTTATCTTAAATGTATTAATTTGGAGGAGGGGGGAGTGTGAAATAAAAAGCAGAATGGTGGAGGGGAGTGTGTGAGAGAGAGAATGAAATGAGGAAATGGGTCAACAACAATAACTTCAAATAACTATCTATGGCTGGTATCGGGAGTATGCACTGCAGTTGCTGACCATGATTCACTACTGCTACACTTCTCAGGTCTCAAGACTTCAAGTGCCATACAGAAACCGTGTAGCCTTTCTCACTATTCTGTAGCAGTGCCTCTATGTTACTCCTGCTGCCTTTCTGCAAGGTTAACTTTCTTGCGCCAGCAGGGCTCCCACACCTTTGAAAGCTCCTTGACCATCAATTAAGTAAGATGTGAGGCCATACCAAGAACAGAGACAAAGTAAGAGGTCAAGACTCTTAGTTATCTCCTATGCTGCTTTCAAAGGTACACAGATGAAAGCTGACAATCTTAACATCTGCCCTGCCTCTCCAGTATATTGAACCTACAATGATATTCAGTAAACTGCTTACTTGTTTGCAGTTAGTACTTCTTAATACTATTTTGCAGCCTGTTTTCTTCCTTGCTTCAGGATGGAACTCTGAATGGGAGAGAGCCTAGAGGAGTTATCTACTATAGGGACCTGCAATTTCACCTGTCGGCTACTTGAGATCCAGCAAAGTTAAGCTGTCTAGCCCCAGGTTGCCGATGCTGTGATTGATCATGCAGTCAGAGAACAGAAGGAGACACGTACAGAAAGGACTGCTGAAGAGCTTCAAGAAGCCCAGGAAATCCAGCATACATGCTGACTATGCATGAGAGAGAAAGACTAGATCTATACAGCTAGGTATGTGGGCTGATGGTTCAAATATACCTGATAAAGTTTCCTTCTGCCTTCTGTTATGAGTCAAAAGTTAGAAAGATGCTCTGGGAGTGAGCAGTTCTTGCACTGCCTGCTTTCCATAAATGTTTCGCATCCAGCATGAACAGACTGCTAACCAGCTTGCAAAAAACAAATTTGGCTTTAAATCCAACAATTTCTACCGCAAGCTTCAGACTGCTCTATAAAGAAGTCCACTAGGATATTATGCAAGAGTATAGTTAGGAATTAGCCTAAATACCCTAAAGAAACTAGATCTTGTCTGATCTTAGAGGCTAAGCAGGGTCACATCTGATTTAGTACTTGAATGGGAGACCAACAACAACACCAGACACTGTAGGATATATTTCAAAGAAAGGAACTGGCAAAACCATCTTCAAGTATTCCTTGCTTAAGAAAACCCTATGAAATTCATGAGGTCACTGCAACTTGGAGGTGCACGCACACACATGTGCACACACACACACAGAGTTGTGACTTTCCTTACCACATGCCCTGTTTCTTTTCCAGATAAAGGATCCTTCTCCTCCAATTGATATTGCCTCCCCAGAAGGGCTTGAATTCTTGTGTCAGTATATTTGTGAGTTTATCATGCAGACCTGCTCCCAGCTAAATTGCACAGATGTTGTACTAGGCTGCTTGCCCTTGCCCTATTGCCATTCATGTTCCCTGTCTGAAGTCAAGGATAAGGAAATTTCAACTACTGTGTGCAGGAGCACTGCAGCATCTTGATTTTTTTTGAGGCTCCTAGCATCTGAACCATTGTGGCTGCTTGTGAATGTTACCAACTGGTCAAAGAAAGGCATACCAGAGGAGTTCATATAGGAAGTGTGGAAGGAAGAACATGAGCAAGTAACATTTCAGAAACCCAAGAACTAATCTGAAGTATTTCTTTTACACTTTTTTTTTCAAACTATAACCCACAATAAACTGCAGACATGCCACCATTTTGAGGAGAACAGTTTGTTCCATTATCTGAAATGTATTTGAATGGACTACAGTGAACCAAATGACCTTTAAGCAATGTGCGTCAGGGTTATAAGCATTATTGTACATAGCCAAAGATTTTTATAATATATGAAATAATTAATGAAATAATGAAACATAAAAAATACATTATTAAAAATATTACACAAGACTTTAATACCATTGTACATATCCCTGTAAAACCAATGAACACAAAAGCATAAAATTAATATTTCTACTACAATATAAGTGAAACAAACATGTAGTTTCTTAGTTGCCATGCAAATTTGGCTACGTAATATGTGAAAAATAGTTGAGTACAGTAAGTAATCAAATATTTTTAAAACTGTGTTTACATCTCAGACATTATGTCTATCAAGCTAAAACCAAACACATCCTGTTCACAAAAGCCATTATGATGCTAGCACATAATATAAACATCTCTTTTCAAAAGATCTTTTGTGTTTAGTTTCAGCTAAATATGAACAGCCAGAGTTTTCTAACATCAGTACTGCTTACTGATCAACTGGCTTTATTTGGGGCACTTGACTAAAATTCCAGTTTGCAACTGAAACCAGTTCTGCCACAGCAGCAATTGCCTCGGAGCAAATTCTTACATCGTTTTTCACTATTACTTACTCTCCATTCATGTGGTAGGAATGTCACAGACAATGGGCAGATAAATCTTATAATTCCAATGGCTAGACTAGATAACCTTTCAAAAGCTATGACTATCTGGCTAATCCACACAGTAAACCCAAGAAAGCCCACTGAGAATGGGACGCATGAAGCAAAACAAATTGTTTGGTACTAGAGAACCAAGTCTACGCTTACAGACTTTTTAACTGTAACTGTTCAAAAGCTATCTCAATCATGCAAGTGGGTACTCCATTTAGTAGCCTCAAACAACTTTAAATCTCAACTTTCAGTGGGTTTTCACCAGAAGCATTCTTTTTAAAATGACTTTCTTACAAAGCCACAAAGCTATTTCGTTATATTCCCCCATTCTCTCACTCCAAACTATATTATTAGTAATCACATGGATCATACAGAGTAGCATTACTAAAATTGACCTAAGTGGACTACTAAGTAATACAGGTAAGAATTTATGGTACTGTCTACAAAAGGAAACAGGAATTACAATAGGTATTTCATAACATTCTTGTGCAAGATATTCTTAGCACTCTTTCCCCCATATCTGGAATTCCTATTTCCAAACCACAAACAGAGACATGTCGTCTTGGAAGACTCCTGGTCGGTGAAAAGCATAAAATGAAAAGGGATCCTATAATATTCACAATAATATGGTTGTTCAAAAGGAATTGGCATGACACTCAGAGATATATGCCATGCATATAGCCAGGCCTTTTTTTTTTTTTTGGTTAACATTCCCAGTGTGGTCAAATATGAGATCAGGCAAGAAGTTCTTCTCATATTAAGTCAGTTAGAAACTACTGCTGTGTTTGCTGTTGTTTTGGTAATTCCTGGATTAAATGATTTGTTCCATCACAAGTATCTATCTGCTGAGCAGTGACATTTTGCACAGTAGTCCTACTCCTCTCCCACTGTGCTCGGGATTATGCACATTGATGTATGGGGGGCTGAACTAACTGCTGCAAGGCAACATGGCTACCATTTCATTCCTCCCTACTCTGAAAGTTCAAGGAAACCAAGTAGGTATTAAAGAAAACATACACAGAAATGTAACCACAAGATGGTAGTTTAATTTGCCCCAAAGCCCTGAGGGTAAATTATTTTCTCCACTGAGCAATTCCCTAATGGACAAAAATCAGCATTGTCGAGTTATCCAAGTGTTAAATGCTCTTATCCAGTAGCAAAGAATAACAACACACCAGACTGCACCCCAGACACAAACCAGAAATGAGGGTTTATGCAATCACAGGAAATTAGTTCTATAATGTAAAGTTACTTTTAAAAGGGAAGACTTATGTAATACTCAAGACATGTTGTGTGCGTGACAAAAAGTACAATTTACTGGAATGAGTTTTCTCAGCATTGAACGTGTTGTTCAATGCTGAGTAGATCTAGCTAAGACAGCACTGAAACATTTAAATACATTGTATTTTATTGTTCCTGTTTCAACATCATATTGTCTATTACATTTCTGCATTAAAGAACATGAAGCAAATTGGTGTAAACACTCACACTTCCCTCTTGTGTGTTTATACGTGCTTATGCCCTTGAGTTGCCTGTCAATTTATGGTGACCTCATCAAATTTCTTAGTCAAGGAATAGTCGGAGGTGGTTTTTCCAGTACCTTCCTCTGAAATATAGCCTACCATACCTAGTATTCACTGGTGGTCTCCCATCCAAGTACTAATAAGGGCTGACCTGCTTAGTTTCCAAGATCACTCACGATCTGGTGAATTTAAGATATTTAAGCTCCTATATTCTCCGCAGTACCATCTATCAGCTTCACTTTTCTTCTCTATGTACTTTCCAATAAACATCAGTCAGGATGCCATTTGTCAGTGGTGATCCAGATTTTTACAGAAGAATTATTTAAATCTCTGAAGCACTGAGGTAGAGTCTGCCCTAGTTATAGTTAGAAAACAAGTGCTTCTACTGTAAGTAAGACTAAGTGTAGATCCAACCTATTATACTGAATAATTTATTTCGCAATCCCATAAAAATTAACATGACATAATATGAATCCAAATATCTGTAAATAGTCAATGGCTAATCATCATTTGGTTTAGTGCAGTGGTTCTCAACCTGTGGGTCCCCAGATGTTTGTGGACTTCAGCTCCCAGAAGCCCCAGCCACTATGGTCAATGCTCAGGGCTTCTGGGAGCTGAAGTCCATGAACATCTGGGGACCCACAGGTTGAGAACCACTGGTTTAGTGGAAGGATAGGGAATGCATGACCCTGCAGATGTTGGACTGCAACTGCCATCAACTTTAACCCTGGTTGAGGGCTGATGAAAGCTGAAATCCAACAGCATATGTTTCAAATCCAACAAGTTTCCCACCCTGGATAACCAGGTTAAAACCAACCCAATTAGAGCGAGGTCATAGTTTAGTGGCAGCCCACCTGCTTGTCTACATTTTATCCATGGTAGACTCTCACATTCAAACTATATGTTATATTATTCACATTTTTTCAACATATTACTGAAACTTTGTCTCATTTTTAAATGTATTAATGCAATTCTATTTGGGGATGGGGAAGTATACAGGTCTCTGGTCTGGAATATACTTCAAACAAATTGAGCGTCTTCTGCTTGAAATCACCTACTCCTTGGCTGCAAATCCAAGGAGGAACAGCTAGCAAGTTCTGTAAAGAGGCATGCTACAGAATCTTCTATTATAAACAAAACAGAATTGTGTCATACAGTGTGGTTGGGATATTAGCTATACATGCATCTATATACAGTTGGCCCTCCATATTTGCTAGGCTTAGAGGTGGAGTACCCTTGCAAAAGTAGGAAAATCACTAGTATCAAAATGTGTGTACCTATGGGAAGGGGACTGAGGCATGGTGAGGAGAATGAGCACCCAGAATCCAAGCTGGGTCAGAGAAAGGAGAGGGGAGAAGGGGCAGGTCAGCATGATGGCCCTGTACTTCCTCTCTCGCTTATTTCCTTCCTTGGATGGATGGGGGCATCAGGAGAGGACTAGTGGTGCTCAGAAATCAGGCTGAGATCTAGCTGGCGCTGCTGCTGCTGGAGGAAGAGGAGGAGGAGGAGGAGGAGGAGGAGGAGGATGACCAAGGCGGGTTTTTCCAAGGGCTGCACAGCCTGATTGGGGCTCCCAAGAGAGAAGGTTATCCCAGAAAAGAAGTGCCAAAAGTGGGGGGGGGCAGAGCAGGAGTTGAAGAAACTCACAAATAATCAAATGTGCAAAGTCAAACCAGCAAGCATGGGTGGGCAACTGTAAACCACGCAAATACTTCTCAATGACAGCAGATGAGTATCTCAGAGATAACGCTCAAGACTGGGGACAGACTGCATAAGCAACCTGAACATCTTAGACCCAACTGCCATGAAAGATAACTAGTGAAGACACCATTAGCCTCCATTTGTATATGTATTTTAACAAGCGAATGCAGTTTCTTTTTAGTATTATTATTAGTGCTCTAATTTGAGTGGCGTGGGAAACTTTCAAAAATCTCCTCTTCTAGTGACAGCAAAATCAGAACTAAGCAACATCAGTAAATGACCTCCTTCTCCAAAGAATTAAATATAGCAATGACCTGCACTGACATAGGTCGGTACATCGGAATCCTAAAAGCAGTATCAACGTGCTGAATGGACAACTTTATAGCAGTAAGTTAAGCTCAATACTGAAAAACTGATGACAATCTTGTGACCCTTCAGGAACTACCACTGCAAAACTCTTTTTGAGTATTTGGCCAGCAAAAAAGCTTTTTCAGCTATTAGCAAGGAATCACTACACATACTCATAAGTCTTCTCTGACTCTGCATTTGTTGAAAAAAGGTTGCAGTAACATAAAAACAAGCAACATTTTATACCTTCCTTCCTGCTGCTATCTTAAAAATACATTCTATATGATGCGTGTTTTCAAACAGAATATTATGTGACTATTTGGCCTGCACTGTAGGATGGCTGTGTCAAAAGAACTGACCACCCCCTTTCTCGAAAGCATGAATGTTTTTAACACAGAGAGCACATTGTATTTATGAGGAACACATGGTGAAAGAGTGAATATAATCCCTTCTTTACGCAGGAACAGGGTGCTTGCCTTTCAGATTGCTAGTGCCTGGTACCACTGCCTCTTCTGCCTCTCTATAGCAGGCACACATCCACACGCGCTGATATAAATGGATGATTCATTCCCTAATTCTTGCTGACATACCATACAAGGTATTTCTAGCAAACCTGTTAGGCTTTCTGCTGCTAAACATCTGAAAATGTTAGCAGAAAATCAGCTTCAACCTGTGCTCAATGTTCTCTTTTAGATGCTCACTTCTGGAGGAGGGGGACACACCTAACATCAGGTGTGCCAGCTGGAAGTCTGGGGAAAAACTGAAACAAAAAGAAAGGCAAGAGGACATTCCAAGGCACTTAAGCTGAAAGGACCCATCCTAAACTTAAAAGAAGCAGCAATCCTGCAGCGCTGCTGCGGCAAAGAACATCTGGTAACCCTAGACTGCCCTTTTCTTGACCGATGGCTGCCGGATGGATGAGGCTCACCAGCCAAAGCTTTTTTTCCGAAAAGCCTGCCACACCTCCAAGTCTGAGCTGCCCCTAGAGTCCGACACTGAGAGCTGCACAGGTAAGCTGACAAGGGGCTACTACTCCTATTACTTAACTACTAGAGTAGGGGCTCGGCTCGTTCTTTGCCTATTAGGCGCCTCCAAGAGAGCGGGGTGGGGAGTGGAGAGGCTGTTACGAAGCTGCCGACCAGGCATTTCGTCTGCTGCGGGGGGGTGGGGGGAATGGGAGGCCGGGGTTGTGTGCCTGTGGGGAAGAGGAAGAGCGTAGCACTCTCCTCCCCTCCCCTCCCCCCGAAAAATATGTCAAAGGCACAATACGCCCCCTCCGATTTCCTGTCGTGATTTCTGCATCGGCCTTCTCGCTCGCTGGCGCTCACCCACCGCACAGAGATGCGTCGACAGGAAAAAGTGGGAGCCTCGCCCGGGTGCCGGGGCGGGGGAGAGCTGGCTGGCTGGCTGGCTGGCTCACGCTCCCTTCCTGCCCCTCTTTATCTCCCCTCACCTCAGCCACCCTCGCCGCCGCCACGTCTCTCCCCCGCGGCAGCCACGCCGCGTCGCGCCACGGCCACAGTTGGCACCGAGGGGACTGGGAAAGGCTCCCTCCCGGCAGCGCGCGGCGAGCTGTTTGGGTTGGTTGGCTTATTTATTTATTTATTTATTTATTTATTTTTGGCCTCCCATCCTTCATTCAAACCTTTCCAGGAGAGCCTGCCCACCTCCACATGCGCGGCGACGGCAGAGTCAACACAGCCAGGAGGGAGGGAGGGAGGATTCGGAAAGATCTCGGACGAGCTCAGCCCCGATGCTGCCCTGTGCCACACGCGCACCCCGCCGCCACACCACGAAAGGGGACAGAAGGGAGAAACCGAGAGGGACACACCCTTCGGGTCCACCGGCCGAGCCCGCGGCGGCCGCCTTGGCGCCTCCTGAGACTGGATAATGACAATAAATACAGGCGATACCCAGAGTAACACCACCAATGAGAGGGCTCCTCCACAGTTGGCTGCAAAAACGCGGCGGCCCCTCCGGGCTCGGAGGCTCGGCGCCGGGGCGCTTCGGCCTGCTCCCGACGCCCCCGGGACTCCGGCAAGGTTGGTCTCCCTCGCAGGAGCCACGCAGCAAGTCTCAGGGAGCCAAAAGCGAGGGGGAGGGGGAGACAGAGGCGACGGGGCCGCGCAAGACCCCGCGCGAACTCCAGGAAGCCCGGCCGCGGCGCCCACACTCACCCATTTATGTCGAGTCGAGGCTCCGCCAGACAGGCTGAAAGTTTGAAGGGGCTGCAGGTTTAGGCAGAGGAGAGGAACAGGGCAGCGGCGGCCGCAGCGCGCAGAGGAGGGAAGCTCCTTTCCCCTCCGGGCGAAGTGATAGTAGCTTCTGCCGCTGCTGCTTCTCGGTTTCCTCCCACTTTTAGTCAGTGCCCATTGCAACAGCGGCGAGGCTGCATTTTATTTCCTGCCGTGAAGCCCTTCCTTGCGCAGGGGAGGGACGAAGCAGCCTTTTCTTCTCACAAATGGACGCGGAGGGGAAACAGACCCCCCGCACGCAAACACCGATGTACACCTGACACGGGCGAAGGCCAGGGACGGGCAGGCGGGAGAACGGAGGGAGAGAACGGATTCCACCTGGAGCCGCCCGAGAAAGGGGAAGGAGTGGGTCGCGTCGTCTCCGTGAGCGCGCGCGCGTGTCTGTGTGTGGACGGGAGGCGGCGCGCGCGCCTTAGGGCGGGAACGCCAGCAAAAAGGGGCGGCGGGAGCGGCGCGCTGCAAAGGAATGGGCCGGCTCTTGCCGGGGATGGGTGTCGCCCCCTCCTCGGGACCCTTCGCGCGCCGAGGTGGCAGCAGCGCCGACACAGCCGCTACCACAGCGCGGGTTGGCTCGGCTCGGCTCGGGGGACCGGGACGCTGCCTCCCCGCCGAGGGCTCCGGCGGAAATGTCGCGAGAATGCGCCACGGTGGCCTTGCGGGGCCACCCCCGGAGGGCTGTCCGCGGAAAGGGTTGCCGAGCGGGGGGCTAATTTGGAGATGAGGGGGGAGGGTCGCGCCGTGTGGACTTCTTTGGGCCTACTCGGAACTCAGGCGTAGATTACATGCTTCCTTTTTATATATATATATATATATATATACTGTTGCATTGTAACAACAGCGGTAACATGGAGGGACTTGTTACAACGCGTGGCAGCCCCCACTTCAGACAGACTCTCTGTTTACAGTAAACCAAACAACGTACCACGAAATCCCCGAAAGACCGATACCTTTTGTTGGCCAACCAAAAATGCAGAAAATACTTCGCGCAAGCTGTCGAAGCCCCATCAAAAACAAAAGACTTTTTTAAAAAAAAACAAAAAAACACCATACAGGATTGAGGAAGAAACCAGAGGACCTTCGAAAAGCTTGCCTTTTCCTTGGCCAAGGCAGGTCTCGCTAGTTTGGGGGTTTCGTATTCTTTTGTATTTTGCCGCAGGGCCAACGCGGCTACCCAGAATACGTTTCCCGGATTTGAAGAAACCACAGCGTTTTGCCCCCCGCCAGTGGGGAAACGGCATGTCAAGGGAAAAAGGAGACGGAGGATAAGGCTAAGGTCTGAGGCTGGCTCGAGCCGTCTCGGTGCCACAGCCGCCGGGCGGGTTTTGGCGGCGCCGCCGCCTTCCCCACAGCGCCGACCACGTTTCCTCGCCATACCCACAAAACCTTGGGGTCTCTCCCCGGCGTCTTCTCCCAGCCGTGCCACACGTTGGGCTCGGGCTGCTCGGGCAGGGGCAAGGAGCTCCGCGGGCGGGAAAGGTAGCCGCGGGCCATGGTTCCTCAAAAGCCACAGGAAACGGCTTAAAAACGAGTGCCGCGTCCCTTGGCGTTTGTGGACCGGATCCCACCTCGCGAGACAGGTGAAATGGCAGCCCGCTAACACTGGCCGTTTCGGCACTAGTCTGTTTTAGTGCTATTCTCCCACTTTCAACATCCTTTGAGGCCCCTCCCTAAACGGCAAACCCCAGGATTCCATAGGATGTTGAAAGTGGAGTAATAGCACTGAAACAGGCTTAGTGCAGAAATGGCCTCTGTTTACGGGGTCACTGGAAAAACAACAAGGTATAAGAGTGGGAGAAAAGGAAGCAGTGTGCTGCAAAAGCAAGAGCGCTTCCTCTTGTTCTCAAGGGCACCGTTGGAAAGGGAGGAGGGGATTAAATGAACACAGTCAAATGACAGGGTAAGGGGCTTAGGACTGAACCCCAGCTCAGAGTTAGCGCATGTATTCTAGGCTATCTTTGGCACTTCAGGATCCGACAGGTCATTCAACCAGCAGCGGAGGGGCTAAAACTATTCCTCAGGCCTCAGAGGAGAGTTTGGAAAGTAATTTTGAAGCATGCTGAACCGAAGAGCAATGTCCAAGCCCTCCTTTACTGAACAATAGCACCATAAAAGAAGGAAGCGGGGGCAAAGGAACGTAGCAGCGCTTTTGAGACTAACTGGGTTTTATTTTAGCATGAACTTTGGTGGTTATAAAATCACTTGTTCAGATGCAGTACAGAGTGATGATATCCACACCTCAGGACATAAAGCATAATTACACATTTGTGGGGACAGGAGGGGGATGGAATGTAATAGGATCCAGAAGGATACAAACCATAACTTAATGGCAAGATGATTCTCTGGCTCCCTAAGCATCATCCCACCACTGTTCATTTACAGATGGCTTCAATATTATTATTTTTCCTTAAAAGTAACATCTCACACTCTAACCAGGGCAACAGCTGCTTGCAGTCAATAGTAATAGTGGGTTAAAAGAACAAAGAATTACTTGCTCTACACCAGCTATTTTTTAAAGAACATGTGCTGAACTTTTCTAAACAGTGCCCTGTGCTTAGATTAGTTCTGTCCTTATAGGAACAAGAGCAATCCAAGATTCTGGATCTGTGATCCAAACAAGACTGTAATCATTTATGAAATATCTGAAGAGGCAAAGGAAAAAGGTTGGATATAGAAGCAGCAGGTATTTTTTTGTCAGACCAGTTGTTGCTGTGATTAAGTGTGCTGGCAGTTGAGGGGCTCCTTTGAGGCCAAAGGTTTACAACCTATAAACAGACTTCTGTTGTTACTGCAGAGCCTGTTGTGACACAGAATGGGATCCATGAACTGCAGGAGCCTAAGCAGAGGAAATTGGTATGTTTATGGTTTTTAAAGTGGACGTGCCCTCTAGAGGACAGAAGGATACACGACACCAGGAACCAAGGGGAGTGCACAAAATCTCCTGAAGATGTCTACCTGTGATGTTATACATGGCACAGAAGATGCTGACTTCTGTCTGTGGACATTTAGATAATGCTACTGCAAAAAGGCTGGTGGGGCTGAACCAGGGTCCAGGATAAGAAACCCTGTTTAATCAGACAAGTGAATCCATCCAATATAACATCCCATTTTCAGTAATGGCAAATCACATTAAGGCAACAATCCTCTCTTCAAAACTCCTGTATCAACTGCGCTGAACATCTCTGTGTGCATACCTGCACATGTGCTCCTTGGAGTTAGGGATTAATTTGAACAGAACGTTAATGCTAATTCAATATCTAATTAACTCTACTTTGCATCTGTTCATGAAATACTAGCTTCAAGTAAACTATTAAGAGCATTTAAAAATACAGAATTAGATTTCGTGGTATGTACCAATCTGTATCAGAGGCTGGAATCACACAGTTCTCCAAATGAAGGACTGTAAGTTGCAGCAGCCTTAGCCAGCAAATATATGGAGAGCCACATGATTCCCACCCCTGGACTGGCTTTGCATTATGGGGGGAAAAATAGCAAATTGTGTGTGAGAAGGTACAACAGTACACTTTTGTGAAGCTTACATGACCCAAAGAACCATCAAAAGCTTTTTACAGAATGGAGGAAAAATTAAAGATTTATGGTTAACATAGCTATTAGTTCCTACATCTTTAGTGTAGAAGCTTGCACAGCAAATGCAGTTAGAACTGTATGAGTACATACAGAGTTATATAACAGTTACGTGAAAGAGGTTATTTTGGCAGATGCTGCTTTCTTGAGCAGTGAGGAAAACAATAATTTCCTTTGTGTAGATCCTGTTCACATTTTGCTAGATAAGGCCCGATGGATCCTTCTTTCCACTGCAACATTTAAAAAAAAACAGGTAGAAACAACTTACAGTCAGCCCATTCCATTCTAAGGATATTTCCATCAGACCTGTAAGGATAGGTATGCTCCAGTTTGTTTCAAAAATGATTTAAATATCCTGAATGGCTCGAGTCCAGATGACTAACAGGGAGAATTTCCATTAGTTTTCTCCAGAGGTTCAAGTGTCATTGACTATATTTTATAAATTTTTGAAAACATTGAGGCTTAACTTTAGAGTACCAAAGTGTTCTGTAAGTGACTATCTGCCCTTGGAATGTTCTCTGGCTTTACCAGTTTTGCTAAAGCTGGAATAGTCACCTGCTAGATAAACTTTTTCCACAGACACAATAAAGATCAAATGGTCCTCTGAATCAGAGAAGTCCTTTAACAGTTCATCCAGTCACACCACGTTACAAATTATGTCAACCAAATTAAAGTAGATACCAGACCTAAGGATGGTATACTGGCTTGACCATAGAATTATACTGGAGGACCCAAAGACTCCTAGAGAACACCTCTCTAGGGATTTTTCAGTCCTCCAACATTGTTCTATGGTCAACTTCTCAGTCTTTTGGTCTTTTAGCACAACTCTATAGTCAAATGTTGGTGGAAGTTGATGATAGAATCATGCTGGAAAATTTAGAGATTCCTAAAGAGAACATATGAATCAAATCTGCGAATCATCAAATCTGCTAAAGGAGAATCAGTGAATGTAGAGGGCTGACTGTCAGTCACTGTACTATAATACATCTGTCACGTTCAATGTACAAGCCAAGGACATCTTACAAATGAGCCTCCAGCTGGGGTGTAGGACAGGGATGTTTTCTTGACACCATTTTATTCAATTTATATTTAGCAGGCCTTTACCAGACCCTGGTGCTTTTACCATTTCATCCATCAAAGACTGACTCAACAAATGTTTTTCTCCTTCTTTATGCTGATGGATGCAGTACTGATTTCCCAGACTCATCTGGCTCTCAGGAGACTATTGAGGGTTTCAATGAGTACTGTACCAAAAATCCCTTAACAATTAACTACTCAGAAGCAAAAGTTGTGGTTTTTGCTAAGAGGAAGACCAGGTTCTCATGGTCTATGGGGAATAATAGAATTTAACACGTTGGAGAGTCCAGGAAAAATATATTAAATCCATAGCAGAACAAAATGTGGGAGCATTAACCAGCTTCTTTTTCAATAGGGGTAGGAAATTTCTTCCAGAAACTTTCTGGGTTTTTAACACTACTTTTTTGGACCTCAATTTTGTTTCCTCTCTTTAAGAGCTCCCTTAAAAGAAGCCAATCTCTTTTTCCAAGGCTAATATTCAGTGTCTCCAGGTACGTTGCTGGATCTGCTCTTTATTTGGAGTCTGTCTTAATTCTCTAAGATATCTGGCAGGGACTTACTCATTTTTGACTTTGTTGCCGCCTTATGTTTAATTCCAGCTCCTTGGTGTTCAAGACAATGTCATTCTCCTTCAAATCACCCTGGATGAAGGCAGTGGCAGTGTTTCATGTCTTTCCTCCTAACATATTAACTGGTAGATTTAATGAAACTCAATTGAATAAGAGATGCTTCCCCTGTGATAATCATGAAATTGAAAACATATTGCATGTACTTTTCCACTGTAGTTTTAAATAGGGGGACAGGGAAGATCTACCATACCCTATTGTGCAATGTTTCCCTGGGCGCTTCTCCGAGTCTCTTGTGGTTATCCTGTTCCTGGGCTTTGACAAATTGCTAACTCAGGAAGTGGTTAAATTTTAAAACCTGGCTGTTTTAACCAGACTATCCTTGTCTATGGAATATTACTATATTTAATACATTTTGTTAACGAGTTAACTTGTTACAACTCTATATTTTTAATGTGAACACTCTAATTTGCTGTTTTAAAATGTATTTAACATGCTGTTTTAATGGTCTGTTGACTGCAATAAAGTAATGTTGTTGTTAGATAAGATACTTTGTTAGATAAGGTACTTTGTACTGAAATGTATACCTCAATGTGTTTTGACCACAGAGGTCACATGGCAAAAGTCATCAGATAAATCAGCTGAAACAAAGTATTATATTCCAGAGAAGAGTAAAACAGATGGGATTATGGTCTACTGAAGCAGCATTTCTGCTCACTAATTCTAATTGCAGTAGCCTAGCTGCTTGTATTGGCATCTGAATTCTTGCAATAAAAAAGGAAACAGGAGAGATTGGTGAGTTACTAAGCCTTTTCTTTTCTGCTCAGTAACAGTAACGTTTCATTACTTACTACCAATGTTTAATTGTTTCTTCTATTTTTAAAAAATTTAAGATGTAACAAGTGTCACATTTTCCCTCATGCTATTGTCCCATAATACTGTTAACTATGCTTTGCAATGCAATAATTGCAAATTATTCCTCTGATCCCCCTGGAGTTGTTCCAAGACATTTTGCTATTCAAGGTAAAGAAAGATGCCCCCTACTGTCATTTAAGGTAAATAGTACCCAAGTTCAAGCAAGTAGTTCTGGCACACAAGGCAGAAAATCCTGCACTACATCTCTATCTTTTGCAGCAAATATACAATAAAAACAAAGCAAGTAACATTGTAATTATTTGCTGCGAGACTACTGCCCTGCTTTCCTAAATAGTATGGGCAACTTTGAATTCTTCATCTCATTTTTATAAAAATGAGCATGTAAAGGAGCAGGGACATAAAATTATACCTGCAGTGCACAAAACTGTTGAAATACAACATACAGTGCAATGAAAGCATTTGTGGGTGTTAATGCTTACTTTCTCTAAGTACTCGGTACAGCATTTTGAGAATCCAGAAATAGTCTCCCCCCCCCCAGAAGTATAAAGGGGAAACTGTAGACTATTAGAATTATGTCAAAGTTAACATCTGGTGTCTGTCATCTCCAAAGTGAATCTGTAGGATTTTTTAAGATTAGAATTGAGAATTGTGTGGTCCTCCAAATGTTGTTAGACTGCAAGTTCCAGCATCCTTAGCCAGGATACTCAGTAGTGAGCTGTTGTCCAACATCTGCAGGTCCACATGATTCCCACCTTGGGTAGGATAGAAAAAAAGGCATACTTTCATCAAATATCAATTAAATATAGGTTTTTGAGAGTTATTTTCTCTCTAAATTTTACATTATTAATTCTCCTTTCCTCTTGTCCTTCCCTCCTAGCTCTTGATTGTGTGCCGTCAAGCATGAGTCTGAATGCTCTATAAACAATGTAGTTCATTTTAAGAATTATGCAAAATAAAAAGGAAAAATAATGTCTTTTTTTTTCTGTGAAGATACTGTAGTTTGATACCATTCTCTCTGCTGTGAATGTTACACATTTTGTGACGAATCCTTACATACTGTTAACTAGCAGCATAGCCTGTGTGCACTTTTACTCCGACATCTGTCCTACCATGTTCAAAGCAAGTTTCTCCCAAGTTAAGTATACACAGGACAGCAGGCTAACGCACCTAATCCTGCTTGTTCATCTCTCAGATCTGAAGAGCACTGCAGCCACTGCCTCAAAGGCAGAAGCAGGCAACTTGTGCCAAAAAGAGAGAGACTGAGGGTCTGAAACACTTCACTGAACACTTCAGCTACTGCCTTGAAGGCAGCAAAAAGTTTTGGGTTTTGGTGGTTTTCAGATTTTGGGATAAGGGAGATTCAACTTGTATTTACTTACATAGGTAGATTCACAGTATCACTATAATAGACAAGTGGTTTTTAAAAAATAATTTTTGAAGTCAGGTTGTTGCTCTGGAACTAGTGCTAAGTTGTCATCTGTGTGCTCACACATATTGATATCCACCAACAAAGAATGTAAATTAAGAACTTTCTAGTTCTTGAGATTTTGGCATAGTCCCATTCCCCCTTTCCTTATGTGCATGTCTCAGGTGCCTTATCTTCAGTTCCTAACCAACCAACCAATAGAGCAGAAAACAGGTGAAGGGGGCTGAAGGGGGATTTGAACCCTGGTCTCTCAGAGTCCTAGTCGAACATTCAAATCACTACACCACACTGGTTCTCAAGAATCTATTACTGTGCTGATAAATATAAGGTTTTAGCAATAGTAGGACAACTGGAATGGGCCTACTGGCAAGGTTGGGAATCACCAGTGAGGACTGTTCTAGTGTGTATTTTGGTTGGAACACCTTTAAGCATTAAGTGTGACTAAATTTTGTAGTCATTAGCATGAACAGATGGAGCCCACCCATCTAGAGAGATATCAGGTGAGGGTAAGGGATATTTCAATCAATGATGAAATGGGTTAAGCCACTGTTGGAATCTCCTTCTGATGAACTCCGTTGCTTTTGCAAGGGCAGCTGAAATAGATGCTGCTCTTGTATAGACACTGAGGATCCAAGTCACCACTGAAGAGAATGTAGAGTCCCAGAGATAAAATAGCTGTGGTTGGTATTGACAAAAGCTGTAAGTACAGAAGTTGCTATCTCCACCATCTGTACAATTGGTATAGTGGTACATAAATGAACAGGAGGACAAGGTAGTAGAGGCTATGGAGCTGGACCAGGAAAGATTGTGTAAACAGAAGCCAGCAGAGAAGTTTGGTATAGTGAAATCACAGAAATCACCTGTGGGGGTTAAGTCAATGGATCCTGCAAAAAGGATTGCAAAAATCCTATCTTAGAGACCAGTTCCTGATGACAGATGTGCAGCTGGAAGAACAAGCTCTAGACGAAGCAGGCAAATATAACAATGAGGTGAGCATAATGTGAAGGACTTCTAACGGAGATGTAGCACTTGCAGTATGACAAAAAATGATCCTGGTACTTGCTTAGTTTTGGAGAAAAATGTGGGTCAAAGGCATAATTGTAAGGTCAAGGAAAGTTCCAACACAGAGATCATGAACTATGCTTTAGATATCCAAAACAAAACGAAGACAGTATTCTCTATCTCCTTCAATTGAAAAGAGGAAAATCACTAATGATATCAATAATGTTTATACTGCAACCAGCATTCACCACGTTATCAGGACTAGGATGTGATTCTTTACAGTATTGAAAAGTTCCATCACCAGAAGATCTTGAAAAGGAAAGTAAGTGCTACCATTGTGGCCAATGAAACAGAACTTAAAATGAGCTGTTGAAACTTATACATAAGGAAAATGTGGTACAACCTCCACCAAAATGTCTTGATGCAGAAGCTCCATGCAGAAGTGGAGCCATATGTAAGCTGCACAGAGACCACAACAAAGAATAATTCTGTATTTATCAAAACATTACTCATATATATATATATATACACCTTATGACCTGCCTTTTTCCATAATGCCACAAGGTGGCATATAGTAAAAGAATAAAACAAAATACAATTAAAACCATACATTTTATTCCTACTCAAGAGACTAAAGGAACTATACACGGTTCTTATCCACTGTTCCAATGTGCTTCTGATAATCAGAACGATATCTTCAGAAGGCAAGCAGATATAACCTCAATAAGACACCAACCTTGAACACTTTTCCAATTGAAAACAAACAGCAGTAGGCAATCTTAATTCAATTGGAATAAAAATACCTGATTTACATTAAAATGGCTCAGATTTGGCAATGGTAGACTTGACATACACTACACAATGTATCTTGATCTTTATGTCTACACTAGTAGTGAGTGCGATAAACTAACAATGATTTTACAAAATGCCTTTAGAAAAAAGGAGTGTCATTCAGAAGTAGGAGGCACTACCTTTGGTTTATGCACTGACTTACCTGAGTGTTATCATCCTACAAAAAGTTGCTTTCTTGGGGAGATCTATAATAGCACACACCGTTTCCCCCTAAAATCCTCTTAATAGTTGCAAATGGATAGAGTAGGTACAATAGTGATTTAGAACCAGGATTTAAAAAAAAAATCAAATCAGACAGTTGTTTGTTTTCAGTGCAGTTACAAGATTGCTCCTATGCAATACAGTTTGTTACATTCATCTTAACAGCTTATTTTTGGATGGCTCTGAAGGATCCATAGGTTTCCTAGCATATTTACATAGCTCTATATTGCCGATTGTAAGTGACCAAAATGTAAGCAAAAATCTTGAAAAGATGAAAACTTCTTGATAAACCAAGCTTCAAAATTGGAGAATACTTTCTTGGAGAAATAACAGTATACTCCTGTTAGCACACACCTTAGGCACATTTTCTCTTTTTATTATATAAGCAATAATCTTTAAACATATAAATTTCCATGTATAACAACTCAAGTTCTAGTAACAAAACCATGCTTAGAGAAAAAATGGTATTAAATAAATAAAGATTCCCTTCAGTTGTTTTATTCTGAACTTGCCTGCAAGAGGAACTAAAGGAACAATCCTACAATGTTCAGTTGAATGCTATATCTGAAAAGCCATTATTAAAACAGTAAAAAAGTTCTGCAACAACATACTACTGAAAAATAAAATTATCTTTATCAAGAAAAAGGTAAAGTATTAGTTCTGCTTTTTCCATTTCAATTGCTGACAGAACAGTCAAATTCAAAGAGATGCTCCCCTTCAGTAATCACCAAATTAGATATCTATTTCCACACTCCAGCTCAAATTTCAAGACCCTATTAAGAGAAGAAAACAGATGTTATTTCTATAAAATAAGTCATTTATTGGTTATCAAGAGTTACTAGCCAGTTCAATCTATATTTTTATTAATCTGGGGTTTTACTAGAATGCTTCTTTTAAAGGACCAATTTTCATAGAGACATAGGGAGACTTGTAAGCTGGATTCTTTGGTACTGAGAGAGCTGTGAGACTTCCCACACCACGTACCTGTGTGAATCCTGGCCTAGGAATCAGTTAAATAATTTCAACATATTGCAGAAAACAGCACTTGCCATAACCTCCAGTCAGAAGCAGCACTCTCAAGAAATACAATCAACCAACTGTGGTCGTGGACAGAATAGCTCCCAAGAAGTACATTATTAGATTCCAGTGTACAGTTCTGGTTGTCTGCAAGATTAGCTTAAGATCAGGCAATACGGGACACCAAATCTATGGTTTGAATGCACACTAAGAGGTCATCAAAAACAATGTTCATCTGTGATCTCTACTTCATAGCAAACATGCATACGAAGCACACTGGGAACTCTATACTGGACCAAGTACAGTTTCAAACACGAGACGCTCAAATTCAAACACTCATGCTGTAATAAAAATGACAATTGCCTTGCTGCATCAGGCTAAGGTTTTTTTAGTCCAGCAGTGTATTCCCAAACTACTATGAAGCAGACTGGCCTAAGATTACTGTATCTCAGATTAACACGCTGTTTTACTGTGAAACTAAAAAGCTACTCTTAACTTTTTTCAGAACAGAAGTGAAATATCCCTCACCCACCCAATATGTTTTTGAGTGTAAATCACAGAATGCCACACCATTGGCCAATTCTGGCTAGGCCTTCTGTGAGCAGAAGCCCACAGCATCTTGAGGGCCAAATGTCCCCCCGCCGCCACTGACCTAGGTACAATTGTAACAGATGAATACGTAAGTTATAGAAGAAAAATACAGTCCAAAATCTAGTAATTAATTGCTGCAATAAGGAAAATAATCTTACATTCTGTCTTGGACATTCAGCAAGATTGCGATGACTATTCAAATTCTGATCAAAACCAAAAAATGGTTTACCTGGTTTTTTCTCAAAAATTCTCCTCTCATTCTATTAGTGGTAAATCCCCTTGCTCCAGCATAGCGTAACCGCTGATATTTAGCCTGTATATATAAACCCTTCTGTACTAGGTTTGATTTGAAGTGAGGCCGACCATCAATGAAGCTGGGCTGTGGAGAGGACAAAATGGTCAAAGGAACAGCCTTCCAGAATTCTGACCCAAAGTACTTTCAATATGAGAGAGTCAAAAAGTGTCAACTGGGGATATTATCCTACATACAAATTTTTAATATATTGACTTTTTTTCTCTATTAAGGCTCAATACATCTCTACCTTAGATTTTTCTCAAATATTATGAAAAAAGCATGTATCTGTCCAAAACTTTGGTCACATCTCTTAATTCAATGAGAATACCACTGAATTCCTGATTATCCTGATTATTCAATAAACAATGCAACAGCATACATAAAGGAAACAACATGGACATTTTATTTGAGCAAAAAAACAATACACACTATTTTTTAAAAATAGCAATGTATTTCTTTTTTAAAGAGCAAAGTGAGTCTTTCTCTTACAATACTAATATCATCACTATATTTTAAAGTCTGCAGAAATAATGCTAACAGGATATCAGTAAAACTAAACTTAGTTTTCTTTAATCCACACCATTTTTTCAGAAAAAAGATGCTAACACTTTTGCCACAGTTAATTAGTATCAAACATGATGTGGGAACCATGTGCAAAGTAGTTGTTTTTTTAAATGGTTATTATGGTATATACAACAGATGAACATCAAAACAATATCAACAAATGTATGAAAGAGAACTTTATCACAAGGGAAAAGACATATCCTAAATTCAAAAAACAAAGTCCTCTAAAACCTTTCCCCTTTTGCATTCAAATTATAAAATATAAAAATAAAAGATCAGAATTGCAAAGGGGTTATCAATACTGCAAAAAGGATATATCAGAATATTTACTGGGCCAAATAAACATATTGGAAATTCTGCAGTATTTACAGAAGGGCTAAAAAGATCACTCCAACTCTATTCTTCTTCTGGACCTTGCAGTCACGGATGACATAACATACCCTGGTTCCTGTAACTTTTCCAGCATTCTCCAGTTCCCATGGCTAACACATTATACCAGGACTTACTAAAGGGCCAGGATCTTATATGACTGAACTGATCAAATATTGTTTGGCATGTTGTGAATCTCAGTACGTTCAACAGGGTTTTCATTTACAAATTGCACAGTCAAGTGACTGGACAGAAACTTTTCTTATTCTTTCAGCTGAACCACAGACTGGATTTGTCCAGTATTCTAATTATCAATAATATTGTACATTTCCCTTTTCATAAAAGTGCGAGTTGACACTGTCAGGTTGCTTCTGCTTCTGATGATTAAGGGAAGCAAGAGGAGGTGGACAGTGGAACAGGATTTTTCCTCATTTATTTCAAACTGAGAAAGTAAAAATAAATCCTTTTCTCCTCTCCCTCTTTCGTGGGATTTTGATGAAAAAAGTTTCCAAAAACCAGTATACCTCTCTAGCAAGTCCTTCAAACAGACATTGTGGACATATTTCATGAGATGTGCAGGAAAACAGCTTATTTGAACAATGCCTGTATTGACAGATGGTGAATCAGTATTAATTAACAATTTCCTATGTCTCATAAGACAAATTAATAGAATGTTAAATAGTGTACAAGTAAAAATTTGCAAGTGAGACAATGCTTTAATTATTAAAATAGTTTTCTCAAGAAAAAATGAACAAGTTGTCCCAAATTCAGTAACCTATTTTCTTTCTACTCAGAGTGGAATTTCACTGGAATCACATGCAGTTTAAGGGTCCCAAAAGAAAGATGCATGTAAACTTGGTATGAAATGTAATTGCTTTTGGAATGGCCTGTTCATCATATCAGACTTTCCTCTTTCACTGCTGAAAAGAATGTTTCAAATACAGTCAGGTTTACCACCCATAATCCTAAACTAGGGGTGGTGGTGATGAAAGGCTCTCCAGATATTGCTGGAGCAAATGGTAAGGCGTGATGAGAGTTGAAGTCCAAAAACATCTGGAGGACCACAAATGCCTACCCTTGTTCTAGGTAACATACCTTCTTATTAACTTTGATTTTAATTCTTAAATGCTGAATTTGGTTCAAGAATAAACAATGCAAAACTGGGATTACAGAGATGGGGAGACAGAGGAGAGAGGAAAGAATGGAGAAAATAATTTTTGCTACATTATGATTGAGCAAAACTGAAGTCATACCTTGAATTGTCTTTGAAATCTTTCAGGATTTTCAGTATTGCCTTCAAATTGATTATGTGTATTGTCATGATGTGATTTTGCAGTATAATAATGACTCTAGATTAAAAGAAAATTATACTAGCTTATTACCAATTACAGATCTTAATGCTTACAACTTTGAAAATTACAGTACAGTACGTTGTGGGGGATACATTCCTGGATTTACAATGGATAACAAAAAATGCAGATTAACAGCCAATACTGTATTTTGATCCCTAGCTTGGGTGAAGTGGTGAGAGAGGGAGGCAGTGACACCACCCTGCTCCCCGCTTCCATCCTGCCTGCTGTCCTTCTTGGTGGGGCATGATGAGCAGGGCCCTCCTTGGGTACCAAATCTAGTGGGAGGCTTGGGTACATGGAGCCAAGGAAGGAGTGTCCATCTCCCTTCTCAGCTGAGAGAGGTACAGGGCTCCATGCAGGGAAGGGGTTGCTTTGGGGAGCTCAGCGTGGGTAGCCTGGTCCTTCCCTGCCCTTGCCTTTGTCTGCAGAACATCTAGTGCAGCAACTCTGTGGGAGCTGGCAGCCGGCAGCCTGGTGTGAGGAAAAAGGCAATGAAAAGGTGAGGGAGGATCATGGCCACCAATGGCTACCCTGACCCTGGAGTCCTGGGCATTTGCTATGTGTCTCTTCTCCCTGCAGCAACCCCCAGTGCTTGAGGGGAACAAGCTGCACCCCAACATGTGAGTTTCCTTCAGGTACTCTCCCTCTGTGGAGAATCAAGTGTGCGGGGGGGAGGGTATTTTTTTTTTAATCACAGGTAAGTGAAACTGTGGATATTGATCCAGCAGCTAAGGGGGACCTACTGTATTATAACAAATGAATGCCAACTTTAGTGCTTGCAGCGGCCCAAATAATTCATTTAAATACTCCAAACGCATTTGTTTGAGAGTAGCTTGCTAAAACAGAGGACAACTTTTCATTCATGGGAATCATAGAAAACACATAGTCACTGTAGCATTTGTAAAAGGAGCAACTGTTTATGAGCTAAGGTTATGGCTGTACTCTTAGACGAGGTACAGGTACATTAAACTGATAATATCCAGCATAGACAAAGGAATCTTATGGCACTCCAGATGTTGTTGGATTTCAGCTCCCAGCATTCTTCACAACTGGCTATATTGGTTAGGACTATTGGAAGTTGTAGTAGAAAGAGTGCTTTGGGGCTAGGTAATTTTACTGCTGAATTTGTTATTCACACTGATTAATAAAACTGCCCCAAACTGCTACGCATTAAACCAAATATTTTCATTTTTAGCATGAAAGAAGTGCAGTCCTGAAGTAGTTCAGCAAGTTGCTCACCTCTTGCTTTAGAAAAATCTGCCTCTAAGATGCTACTGTAAATGGCATTAAAAATTAATGCTGATCACTTTTGTTTCAAGATATTAAATGTATTGTGTAATCTTAAAAAGCACCCTATGAAGAAGTGAGGATTGTTGAAACGACTGTGTTAATTCCACTCTCTTTACTTGCGTATCATTTGGCTTAACACCCAGCATGAATAACCATAACCACATTGGTCTGTTTTTCCACCTCCTTGCTATATGTGGTGCTAGAAACAATGCAATATCCACGACTTGTGGTAACATGCTATTAGTGGCATTAATAGTCTACTGCACAGTGGAAACAGGATACGTAGAGCTCTCCTTTGTCATGCTAATGTTTCTTATCATCATACACAGCTGTGTGAAGGTGTAATTATGCAATAAATGTAGGGCACTCCTTTTCCATTTCACAACCTTATCTGCTGGTATGATTTTCTCCTTTTTCCATTTTCTGTACCTACTTAATGTGTTCTGGCAAATTTACATTTTGTTCAACTTTCTCAGAAGCACAGAAAAACATAGATTAATGAGTAGTTTAATGCCCAATTGTCTTTCATCAGGTGTCTACTGATGAGAAGTTTACAAATATTTATTAGTTTAGTCATTTATTTACAAGCTTATCAAGACAATCAACTCATGATAATTTATAGGTAGATACCAGAAAAGGGGAGTGTCCAGAGTCAACAGTGATGACTGTCATCGATGACTTTGGTTTTTGTTATGGCTGTAAGTTCCAAGCAAGAAACATCTATAGTATTTTGCTTTTATATGGAAACCAGACTGGAAGGGTTGAAGGTAGAGGGAAAAAGAAATTAGTGTTCCAAGCACAAGTGAAAAAATATTATCTGCCTGCTGGCAGAAAGCAAATGTACCTACTCTAAACAATAGCTGGATAAGCCTGAAATAACAAATTTCTCAGAGGCCAGATCTATTCAGTTTGGTAGGTCCTACTAAAGGCCCTGGTTGCTACAATAATTGTACTAGTTGTCAGATTTAATATGATTGGACAGTATATACTTTGGTTCTCCTACTCCATGTACAGACATGGAAGACTGCAAAGGAGAAAGTACGGTTAAAGCAAGAGAGTGGGAAAGTTAAGAGGGAATATATACTTTTGAAGTCTCCCTGGATAGAAATTAGGAAGAGGCATAGCGATTTTTTGTTGAGGAGAACTGTGTTCTTAATTATGTAGAATATATTAGCATGCGAGTTAAGGGTAGTATTCAGTTTCTGAAAGGAAAAATGCAGACAATTGGAGAATGGGAAGAACTCCCATTCTGTCCTGGAAACTCTTCTTTTTCTTGTTGAGATAAGGCTGTGCTTGCTCAATGGAAAGAGAAGGGCATACTGTCTGTGTTTGGACCACCTGACTAGTATAAATTACACAGGGCTACCAAGATCAGACTGGAAAGTGTACAATCTCAAGAATACAAACCAACAGACAGACAGAGACAACTGTACAAAAAAAGAGAACATTATTAGATTTTGTCTCTCTTAAGACATAAATAAACAATGGGCAGCATTCTCAAAATTTCTACCATTAATAAGAGCCAGAAGTGTTACAAAGACACCTAGAATTTGGAGATAAAACAGAATCAAACTCCAATGTATTTCATTCAGTGTCAAATGCTGTTTGCAAGAATGAAGGAATTTCATTTAAACTTACCATGTGGGGTTTCTTAATAAACTTCCTGAAAGGTACACTTAGGAATCTTGAAGATTGATGGAATCCATGTGTTTGAGGGTTTCGTGCCTTTGGAAAGTTACACCTCTGTTCATCCCTAAGTGGACAGAATATTTAAAGCTATGAAATCTAAAAAGAGTTAAATTTTAAAATCATAGAGTTCGGCACCAGAGAGCCATTTTTTTTTAAAAAAAGAACTCACTAGCCAGTCAGCATATTCACCAACAAAACTAAACGTGTGAATAAAAAATTATGCTACTGAAAACAGAGGCTGTGAAAATAAAACCAAAGTTATTATTTCAGTAATGTTTCCATGGAGGTTTAATAATCTTACTGTAAAGACTGCTAAAAGCAGTTCAGTAAGATAAGCTGTTGAGAATGCCTCTCCTCTGTTGTATAAACTAATGATCCCTAATTACACATTAAGGCTAGATTTGAGAGAACAAAATATTTTTCATAAAGTTTAACTTCGTAATAGCTAAAGTCTTCAAACAGGTAAATATTTTAGAATAAGGAGTCTCATGGAAAGCCAGGTATTTCAACAAAAAATGTCATACGCCAGGTACTCTTGCTTGTGCCACACTTCAGATGTTGGTGTGATATGATACGACATGTGTTAGTGGAGAAAGGAATGCATGAAAAGTACTAGAGTGAAATCTTCTCAATGTACTGTTTCCATCAAGGTTTAGATCAATTTTTCTGAGTTATACATAAAGTTTTAAAATTGCCTGAAAGAAGAACAGCTGGCTGTATCTGGCATAAAAGACATGGACTAGTCACAAATGTCTGAATACTACTTCCACACTGCACAATTACAATAGCTGAAATTGATCCCACTAAATATAACCAGGCTGTCCTTGACACCATGACACTCTAGTCAATTAGTAAATTAAACTTTATTTCAGTAAGGAGTTATCTAGCCTGCAAATTAGATGACAAATTCATTACAGAGAGCTGAAGATGACTCATCCTCCAGCAGACAGCCAAAGTTTGCCAGGCCATTCATCACCCAGAAAAGCTTTGCCAGACAGCACTTTGCAAACAGAATGGCTGAAGACAAGATATATTACTTTGCTGCTGTTGCTGCTAAAACTATTATACTGTGCCATTTTTATAGCCTAGATGCAAAAAACCCAACTTCACCAATCAAAAATGCACACTAAACTACTTATTTAAGCAAGATTCTAAAATCATGGTTGTTAATAAACTAGAGAATTTACAAGAGAAGAGCACAGATAGAAAGTCTGCATGAGAAGACCTCGAACACAGTAACAATGAGATGAGGGCAAGAGTTGTTCACAGAAATTAAAGACATCATACTAACAAGACAGCAATGAATGTCTGCTTAGCCTACCACCAATACCATCTCTACACTGTCCAAACCATCACACACGCATTCTCAAGCTTTTCCTTAAATACATAGAGGCCGGAAATCTTCTAAGAACTAATATGTATTTTAAAAACTAAAGCATCTTAAAATATTGAACACACAAGAATTGTCATTTGCATCTGTGAGATTCAATCTAAGCTATATTCAGCAAGCCATTTTCAAGTGAAGCTGTGATCTGGCAGCCACGGTCTTTTGTTTCTTCTCATTTTCCATAATGCATGGGAATATGTGCCAAGAAAGTAGGAGAAAACTCCCCGGAAATTATTGGAAGACTCAGGGAGCGAGAATCTTGAACCTGAATCTAAAGCCTTAATTTGTGCCTTGTTAAGATGGGAGGAGGGCTCTTGGGAATCTCCTGTAGCCTCCATCTGAGCTTCCTGTACCACCCTTTATCTGGGGCAGGCATCCTCTGTCAGCAGAGTTTATCTGTTCCATGTTGTACATATGTTTTCTTTCGCCCTAGTAAAGTTGATTAGTATTTTCAACATGTGATGGTCCATTACTGTACACGAGGAATCAATTTCAGAGCAGAAACAACAGCCAAGACCCATATGCCATCTCACAATTCTATCAGGCCATTAACACAGAACAGTTCTCGTGGGTTACCACTTTGTTTCTGAGCCAAATTCTAGATGCTGGCTTCAATTTTGTTAAGTCTTGCATGCTTAAGTCCAACATTTCTGAAAAATCACATCTCCCTGTACTTTCACTCTACTTCTTTGGGTCCCACCAGATCTGAGATACAGCAGAGAGCATAAGATCAGGAAATGTTCATTTGATTCCCTTCAGTCTGCTTTTAGGTGAGCAGTGACAACAGTTTTATTTAAGCAGGATTTGATGCAATCTTGTTATTATTGTTGTTCTGTTTATGTTTTAAACTGCTGTTGGATTTCATTTTTATCTCACTTTTACTGTACTTATTTTATAAATCACCTTGAATGCTTTTGAAAAAAAATGACTATCACATGACACGGCTTAATAAATAATATACTTATCTGACGTAACATCTACAGAACTCAAGGCTCCAATTTGCTAGAAGAATAACAGAGCAGACTAACTGGTGTAATCAACTGGCATCTGTCCATGACTACATTCACAGTAAAAAGCAAAAAGCTAATGACTGGGATTTTGTTTTATATTCTCCTGTTTCTGGAGATTATTGTATGCAAGCAAATATCAGTATATCAAATACAGTCAGACGTACCCATATATAATCAGGAATGCAATAAGATTATCAATGTGTAGAATCAATCAGTTACTTCCTCTCTTTTTTACAGAGTACTGTAAAACAGTTTGAATCACTGTTGTGACAAATTCATGAAGTGGGTATTAAGACAGACGATGAAATTCAGTGTCCCATTCCTGTTGCTACAATAACATGCAAATCATCCTTCTTTTAACTTTCATATGGTAGAGATCGCCAAAAACAATGACAAAAAACAGATGTTCTTTAGAAGAGGTCTGAATGGGAAAACATGGGTTAATGGAAGAGTGACTAGTTCTGAAGAGATGGGGTCCAGAAAACACTTCTTGGCAAAGTGAATATGGAATTAGAGATGGAGAAGGCATCTTGTAGCTTTGTCAGAAAGCCAAATCTGAGTAAACATGATGAGGGCTACGCCCTCTGACTCTAGCTTTAAGCATACCAACAGAAGGCAAGAGACATTTCTAATGAGCTGTACCTCTGGAAAGCAATGGTCAGCTGTATACTCCTGATTTCAAACTACAGCTGAAAGGATGGAATGAGCCAACACATATTTTCCTGAACCATTAGTCTGGGTGGGTCACTACTTAGATATCGCGTTACAGCATAGTTGGGGGTGTAGTATCCAGACTAATTTAGCATTTGCTGCAACTAGTAATTGAGAAGGGAGGGGGAAATGAATATAGTACATTGAGGCAGTGAATGAAGATAATTGCTTAAAAAAAAACTATTGTGGTGGCTCTCAACCTTTTTTCAGTCATGCATTCCTTGACCATCCATTTCCATAAAACGTACCACGCACGGTAGCAAATTGTAATTAATTTAGCTGCTGTTATTTCAAATTTATGTTGTAACTGTAAATAAATAACCCAACAATGGGATTAAAAAGCAAGCAGTAGTCATTATTATTCTTAAGAGGGTAAAAGGGAAGGTGAAAAAAAATAAATCTAGCAGCACTTTCAAAATTAACAGATTAATATTTCAGCTTTTGTGTATATCAATCCACTACTTCAGAGGCACTGATGATGATTATGATTACAATTATTATTTGTAATAAACTGGAAAACAGAAAAACTGGAAGGTGAAAAAATAAATCTAGTAAGAGATCAAATAAGAGAAGGTGGGGAAAGGCAGTGACAGGACAGTTGTCTGAGCTGCACTACTACGCAGTCTGAAAGCCACTGAGAGGCAGGCAGGGAAACTGGAAGGAATGGGGTGGAAAGCAGAGGGAGAGGGAGAGCAGGGGATGTGATGGAGGAGATGGAGGTTGGCTCAGGTTGGAGGAGACGGAGGCTGGCAGAAAGAAAGGAAGGAGCCAAGCTGAGATTAGAAGCCCTGGGTTCGTCCTTCCTCCTCCAAGGTGCACTGTGGAGCACAAAGAAAGTGTGAGAGAGGGACGCATGCACTGCAACATCACTTTCTCACTTCTTATCACAAAGGCTATCCACCTTTTTGTAAAACAACAAAAAAATTCTACCTCTATCGTATGTTTTTTTTTTTTAAAGGCTTTGAGAAGGCACATAGAACCTCTTCTCTTTTCTCCTTCTTACTTTGGGAAAGGAGGAAGGGAATGGAAACTGGAAGGAAGGGAAAACAAGAAAAAGGGAGAGTGGGGGAGAGGAAAGAAAGTCCAGGCAAAAGAAGCCCAGTGGATTCTCCCCTCCTCCTTCTTGCTGTGCATGCACACAAGTGTCTGTGACTTGTATCTTGTTGTTGACATATGTGCCTCAATCTATTTTGCATACCCCTAAATGTTCTGCATACCCTTGGGGATACATGTACTCCAGGTGGGGAACCACTGCTCTAGAAACATCACAGAAAACAAAGATATTTTGAAGTGTTCTGAAGACACTTCATTAAAAACTATGAAGAGGAAAAACAAAAGGTGCTTCAACTTGAAATGCATTAAAGGTACATATACCATAAAGGAAAGATAAGGACTATGAAGATTTAAAAATACAGCCATCGATTTTGAAATCAACTGCTGTTTCTTTTGGCACCTACTGTAGTGGTACACCATCAATATAAAATGAATTTTCATCTTCATTCTTCAACCTCTCTTTTCTTCTCCGCTCTATGTCATGTCTTAAATCATTTGGATCTTCCAGAACTCTCACAACACTCTAAAAATTAATAAATAATAACTTAATTACTGAATTGTGCTTTCTACCTCTTTTTTTTCTTCATATATTACCTTATTAACAGGAACAATATGAGAAGCAACCAAACAAACCAAAGAGTTTCAAATTTTAGAGAAACCAAGTAATACCATGAATTAAAACATGAAAGCAAGTGTGATGTATAGAATGAAATGCTGGATTTTTGCCTGGTGAGACCCAGGTCCAAATCTCCACTTTCCCTGAAACCCACTTGGTGACCTTGGACTAGTCACTCTCAATCTAACCTACTTCACAGGGTTGTTGCAAGAATAAGGGAATAAGTATATCATGTACATTGCTTTAAGCTCTTCTCAGGGATTTAAATGTCAGGATATAAATGTAATATAAAACATTAAAATAAATTGGCCCTTACAGAGTAGGGTGATCAGCTCAAACCATTTCTAGAATGTTTACCAAAAATAATACATTATGTTACTAAAAAGAAATCCATTAAGAAATACATGCACATACCTGTCCAGGCTCACATGAAATGGCTCGTTTATTTTGAAGTTCTGCTAAAGACATATCGATTCTCCTGATGTAATGAGTACGTGATGCAGCGTCAATAAGGGCCAAATGGAAAGAAGAATTAACTTGAATAGACACTCAATTATACTAAAAAAAATTGCATAATGCATCTTTCAAGTCATTGAGAACTCCTATGAGTTTTAGGTTTTTTAAAAATGTATTGCACTCAGATAATTTCAAATATAAACAGAAAACAATACAGGCTATGAGAGAAATAGAGTGTTAAAAAACCCCTCAGATGCTAAGAAACTGATGTTGGTGGGAAGGACATGCTCATAAATAATGTTTAACTCTTCCACCTGTCTTTCAAGGTCGGGAACCCACTGGCTCAAACTGAGCAACCAGGAAAAAGATCCAGGAACCAAGATGCATGCTAGTCTCCACACCTAGCAACTCAGTATAAATGTCATGTTCAACCTAGGGACTTTGAGAAGGAAAAACGGCATGCCAGACAGGCACATCCTGTTCCTTCACTACGCATGGAAGCGTCATTTTGGTCTGTTCTCCTTTCAGTTCCATTTAGTCAAACATTTTCTTTGTGAATATACTCCAATATAGTTAGGTTATAGGATGTTGGAAAAGATCAGCCTAGCAACATGTGCAGGTGAGGCAAGGTAGTCAAAATCAAAGCTTCACAGTGAGGAAGGCATAAGGAAAGGTTTCCCATTCTCTCCCAAGGCTGGTTCTGTACATTCCCCCTTGGGCTGGATTGTTTTATGATTAACTTGGGACTGTGTCCCACTGAACATGATGAGATTTAACTCTGGTTAGGTAATTACTGAACAATGGCATATATTTAGATTTAGGTAAACCTGCTGTACCCACTAAATGCCGATGGAATTAGGTGAACATTAAAACTGAAATAATTAAAAATGAAAAATTCATCAAGATGGCTTATTGATTGGTTCTTTAGCCAATTTTGAGAGATTGCTATGGGTCTTATATAAATTTATTTTACCTGTGAATTTCTGGATCTGAATGTCTTTTAACTTCATTTTCCACAGGCTTAACTTGTATTTTTGAAAAGCGTTCATGTAAAGTTACACCAGAAGATTTGAAATAATTTGCTGTAAAGAGGATAAATGGGGAAAATTAGCTAATCCTTATTACTGTAATTTCACAGTTAAAAGTGCTAGTAGAAACAGCACACCGAAGAATATTTCTGAAGTTATTTATCTTAATTTTCTTAATCTGTATAGTCATGACTCTCAAGTACTAGATAAACAACACATACTGCTGTCCTTTCTAAGGACAAAGAAACAGCCTTCTCTATCCTCCTAGTGACTTCCTGAGGCGACAAAAATAAGCCTCTCTTAAGATATGAACTATCTTATTTAGGCATCACTGTCCAAAAAGATTAAAAGTTACTTAAAAAAAAAAGGATCTGAAATTTAAACTAGGCAATGAGGTGGAACATCAGGCATGTATAATTTAACTGTTGGCAATGGAGAATCTCCTACAACCTCAAGTCCGTGGAGAGTAGCTAGTTAAATATAACTTCACTTGTGTTCAGTCCTCTTTTAACTACAACCAGACCTCAGCTATGGGATATAACTCAGAAAAGAGATTGCCTCCATTACCGTCCAGCCATCTAGGTTCATATTCAAAAAGCAGTAACATGGCTTGCCCTTCCATCTTCACAAGATTGCCAGAGCTCAGATATCCAATTACTCCCTTTCCTGGATTCCTGGTTGCAAAACACAAGACTCCCCTCTCTGTATCTGCAAAGTAACTCAACCAACATTAATCATTACTCCTTCTCACACATTTCTGCAAAATCTGCCTGACACTTCGTATCTCCTAGTTACCTGGACTAGCAACATTCAGAGACAAAGACACAGACTACACCACATATAATCTTTATTTCCAACACACTGTAAACACCTTTAACTTGGTGGATAATTGTGATGATTTCCTGAGCAAATTCTTTTGATGGGTTTTGTTCTACCTTCTGTGTCACAGATTTTATATGTTCAAATACTGGATGGAAATTTCCAGTTTTTCTACCCACAGCCACTAGGTCACGCGATGTCTGCCTCTCCATGATATGGCTAGAAGAACCCCTGGAATAAATTGGACAAGTTTAGAAAATATGCCCTTTATATTAAAAAAAAAATCAACATACTGAAGTAGTATATTTAAAAGATTAATTCAAAGAAAAGTGAAGCTAAGTAATTCATTACTTTAGAAAATAATTTTATTATTTTAATTATATCACAATTAAGAAATTAAATAACTGTATCTAGAACATGTCTATAGCTATTAGGATATTCATTACTTCTCCCACTTTCTGAGAGACAGTATTACTTTCAAGTGACCTTGCACCATCAGGCAACATGCACATCATTGTACCCAAGGTTTTAGCTGCTTCACCTTGCACTGCAGCTGTTCTAAAGGATTCCTATAACATTCAGAAGGAGCTTTTGAGAGACAAGGGAGAAATAAAGGGGAGAAAAGGGGAATGAGAAGTCCTAATGTGCAAGTGGAACACTACATACAATTCTGGTCAGTTAAATCCATACCACTGTACTGTGGTTATTAAAGTGATAATGATACCTTTAGTTAATTCACAAATGAAGACAGTTAAAGGTAGAGAAAATACCTGTACTTATTCATTGTTTTCTTTGTATCCACTTTGACTGTAAGTTTTTCTTTCCTAGCATGGACATCTGAAACTTTCACATCTGTACTTTTATGATGGGTGTCATGCTGGTGACTACTGGAAAAATCTGTTTTTTCCCTAAAATCCACATCTTTCTTCATTTTTTCCTTCTCTTTTCGCTCAAAGGGCAATAGATCAGCACCGCTTTTGTATGATTTAGTACATGAACTGCAGCCTTTCCCTGAAGTGTATTTCACTGATACTTCAGTATGAGGCTCTTCTGAATGGTCTACTCTCTCACTGCTATAGTGATCTGAATATCTCCTATTCCAAGCTTCTTTAGGATGGTTATGTTTCTTGTCTTCCAACTTCACATATTTCTCTGCTCTTTCATCAGAAATATACTTTCCTCCATCTGGACTTCTATGACGTTTATGATTATAGTCATATGCAATCTTGGTTTGACAACTGTCATTATATTCCTTTTCAACAGGGTGATGGATTTGTAGACCAAGGTTTCTTTGTTCTCCCTTCTCAAGGCTAGACGTTGAAGAATAATCTTGTGTCCACTTGGAATTTCTTGGTATCTCTCTATCATCATATCTCTCCACTTCTTCAGATCTTTTATACGTATGCCCATATTCTCTGTATTCACGATCTTCAGGATACCTGTGTTGACATAAAGTAGTTTATACTTGCAGTAAGGAAGAAAATGAGAACTTACGTATGCAGAATGCAGGTAATCACAGGCTTTACGTAGAATGTGTCACCCCATGATCCCTCAAGCCACAAAAAAGAGAGAGGGAAATTATGATTCTTGTATATGCTAGCCACCAACAGGATTAATATAAAAGGTACAATACTCCTCTACCACCAGTAGCCCATAATTAAACTATCTTTTATTCTGTTACAAAAAAATGCTTTTCAGGGTAGAAATCTTCAATTAAAAGGGCAATTGCCTTTCACATGATGCTTTACACCTTTTAAAAGAACCATTAAAATTCGGCAATTTCTCTACCTCTTCTGGAAAGAGCTCCTTGGCATAAATTCATTAGAAAATCTTCGAGGTGACTGAGTGTACTTGTCTTCTTGTAACTGATGATGCCTCAAGTCACTGTCATTCCACTTCCTGCCAAATTTACATGAAGTCCCCAACGGTCTATGAAAAGTTTTCATTCCTTTTGTGTTTCCAACAGCTCGGGTGTTTTCATGCATCTCTCTAGCACGCATTTTGGATGGATTAAAAGACTCATCATATTCTTTGCGGGACATTTCTGGGTATCTGGAAATAAACTGGCATCTTCTGCTATTTTTATCCCTTTCTGGAGAATGCGTTCTACAAGGTTTGTAACTATATATATCTTGTGAAGGAGTTCTCTTCAGAGTTGGTGAATACGACCTACGTTCATAAAGTCGGTGGTGATTTGTTTCATATGGTTCATATCTAGAATTGGCCTGTCCATGTTTTCCATCTTCCTTTCTCCAAGACAGAGACTTACTGGGGTCTTTCCAGAAAATCTTGTACTCAGAGTTATAGTTAACGTGATTGTGCCTCTGTCTGCTGTGTTCCAGACTCCTGGTGGCAGGTGATGAAGATCTGCATATAAACACACATACATTAAATTCTAAGTAGTGCAATACAACTTCTATTGGCAAGTTTGAGCCAGTGTGACAAAATGTGCCAAAAAAAGTATTTCTGAAATACCTTTTTAAAGACCATTCAGTCGTAACTTGAAGTTTCCTTGGGTTTTGTTTTTAAGTTACTTAGAATACATGTACTGCTACAGCAGCAGGCGTCACACCTGAACACTTCTACAAAGATACACATAGATATTCCCTATCTTATAGACAGATGCTTATGCAAAACTCATTCCAATCCATTACATTAAAAATGCAGTAAAAGTCCTGAATGTCTGAACACCATTCCAGCAGATCTTAAGCACATTTACAGCTGACACCTGCTCAGTGGAGAAACTGAAGAACTCCACCCTTATATCACTACAGTTCAAAGGATATTTCAGACTGAAGCATATTTATTTCCAAGTGTGATTAGGGCTGCAGCCTCACTCAGAAACCAAAAAATTCTCTTCCCACAGCATTGTTCAATGTTTCCTGTTAGCAAGTTAAGTGAAACCTGGAAGATCAACAGAAAATGTGGGCATTTACCTTCGTTTCCATCTTGGTGATCTTGATCGTGATCTAACCATCTTCTCATATAGTTATAAACTAACTTCTTGAAGCTGTCAATAAAATACAGAAGGTGAGTATTTAGTAGTCACTATGATATGTTAACAAATAGATGTAACAGTATCAAAATATGTTTAATATTCAAACAATCAAAGTATGTGTATTTCCCTATAAAAGTATTTGGAGTTTAAATCATTAACTAGTCTTTAGATTTTTTTTAATAGAACATGCCTAAAAGATGAAACGTTAGCTAAAACTGAAATACAATTGTAGACTTCATTTCAACATGGCAGTGCTAATATTTTAGTTTGTACATTATTTATTAAATAACAAAACACACACACAACAGTGGGGAGGTCACACCATATCTATGTGAGTGAACTCGCTCCAGCTGATTAGGAGAGGAAAAGGCAGAGATGTTGCAGTCCAAGAGTGTAACCTTCTAGGCATAGCCAACAGATCATCTTGTACCTGATGGCCTCTGATGGTTGCTGAGATTCTCTTACAGAACACTAGAATACAAAGCTGCTATTTTCCACAGTTGGCACTGCCCAATTTGGTACCTTTCAGATGCACTGGACTATGAGTCTCACCATCATTAGCCAGAATGCCTATTCTGATCATTCCTATTTTTGAGTACTTATAATTATTCCATCTGAACTGAACCAAACAATACCTTTCTATATCTAGAGGAAATACAATGCTAGGGGGTGGGTTTGGTTAGAATGAACCAACTGTTGGGAATTTCTTGTGCTGCTGTTCTCAACTGTTCCCATCTCCTAACTATTGGGAATTCCTTATGCTGTTCCTAAATCCTGGATGTAATAAAGAATCTCATGAAAATACAGAGTAGATTGATAAACTAAAATTCAAGCAGACATTACGTTAGTATATTCTGGATTTTATACTTCTTAGCTAGCATACCTTGAAGCACCGTATATTTTTCGTAACAAGTACCTTTTGTTCAAAACAGAATTAAGATAATTGGATATTCCAGGCAGATATTAGATGGGTCTCAGCGATTTTTCAGAAACATAGGTACATGTACTCTATGGATGGGTTCCCTTCTTCTGCTGTACATAGAAAGGATATTGTCTGCTGTACATAGAAAGGATATTGGAGATGTCTCCAAGAGGAACCATAAGGAAATAAAAAAAAAATCCAATATGGCCTAAATATGTTCACTGACCCATTAATTCAATCTACAATTTCATTTAGAAGAAAAATAATTTAACACAAAATGTTTTCATAAATCAGGATTAAGTAAATTGCATGACTGGTGTAATAATGCCCTACTATTTGCAAGAGATTTGAATATAATGTGTATATAATATAATAATATAATATAATATTTTGGATCGTGTCCCTTTTAAAAAGTCTCTGCTTCAAGAAGGAAGAAATACATTTATTCTATATAAATGGCACTTGACTAATGCGATTATCATATAAAGACCCGTCTCTTTTCTCTCTCTGTTGGCAATGCTACAAAATTAAAGGTTTTTTTTCCAGTATCTATGATGATTCTGTAGTAAGGTATCTAAATTCTGAGATACAGAAATAAATAATATCACTTACTAACATCTCACAAAGACTCCAGAATCAGTCCTTCTTTGTTTCTTTCAGGAAAATAAAGCAATGGTGGCTTACAAATCTTTATTTGACTATTTATTAATAGCTGTCAGGTAGGTCAATGACCAGTTTGAAAGGATTTAAGGAGGATATCTAGATATCTATTTTTATAACAAGCAACACCCTCTTATAAAAAGATATGGCAATTAGCTATGAAATTCCAAATGACTAAAGGGAAAAAAGAAAAATGCAAATTTTTAAATCATATGTAACTGCTTTACTGAATATATGGTATGGGAAGAGATAATGTTGGACTTCCATTCAAGTACCTGTATTTGATGGAGTGAGGAAATACCTCTAATAACCTTAATCTGTATATTATGATTATGTGTGACAAAATTATAATACCTGAATAACCATCCTCTGTAAATCATTTACATGTTGTCCGGGTATACTTTGTAGGTCCTTTGCACAGCACCATAACTAAAAATAGGACCTTGTTTGCTTTGTCTTCTTAGCACTGATAAAATGTATCACCTTCTTTTATCACCAATTCTTTTCCCAGAGTGGTATCCATCATGTGAAAACCAATGTGGTTCTTACATAAACTGGTCTGAGCGCAAGACCAGGGACCCATTCACGCTACAGAAATAGAATGACATAAAATATAGAATTATTACACTTGAACTGCCATGGTAACATGGTAACATTCTCTGGAATTCTGGATTTGCAGTTCAGAGAAGTCTTTAGAATTCTCAGATACAAGACCTCTATGGCCTCAACAAACTAAAAGCTTCAAGATTCCACAGGATGCAATTGTGGTAATTAAAGTGGAATCACAGTGCTGTAATCTGGAATTGTGAATGGGCCCTAGAGCTCCAGGAGACCAAAGTTCAAATCTCTAGTCAACCATGGAAACCCACTGAGTGACCCTGGGCAATTCACAATCGCTCAGCCTAAGAGGAAGGCAGCAGTAGACCTTCTCTAAATATATCTGCATGACAGGGTCACCATAAGTTAGAGCCAACTTAAAGGCATATAACAACAACAAATCCACCTAATGTTTTACACGTTGTAAGTTTTACTTTTTTCCTTATAAAAGCAACAGCAAATGATGCAAATATGTCCTAATATTGAAGAAATGTCTTAACACTTCCATGTCCCAAATGACTATCTGTGTCCCAAATGACTAGAACAAGCCAAGAAAATCATCATAAAAATCACAGCTCTACCAAACTAAAAGCTGGTTATGTGTAGCTGAAGTTGCAGCCAAGAAAAAATCCTTCCCATCCAAATGCAACACAGTCACATTGGTAGCGTGGGAAAGACTGACATCATGCACATGATCTGGCTTTGGGATAAATAGAACTAACATAATTTCCAGTGTAGACACTCCTTTCAACCTGATGGAAAGAAACTGATCATAAGCTTTAGCTCAGGATCTTTAATCTTCATCACAAAGTCAAATCATTTAACATCTTGACAAGGATGTTTAGCTAGGGCAGGAGAGGAAAAAAGCTTCACTATGGGAATTGCTCAATTTGTTTTGCAACTCTGAAAACACAGAGGCAATGCCTGAAACGTCTTCCACAAATCCCTAAATGTATTTATAAAAGACAATCCAGATCTTTTTATTCTTGCTTCTATTAATAAAATTACAGTTCAAGAAGCAAGGACATACCTCTACAATTTATGCTTCTTTATATGAAGACAGATAATTAAAAAAAATATTGCAAAGGATTACTTTCATTCACTGTGATTTCAACATTTGTGGGTGTGAGCTCAATGCCAAGTCTAGGATGTCAAATCTAGAATGCCAAGTCTAGGACTAGCCTTAGGCAAGTGGGTGGAATATGTGGTATGCCTTCCCTTTTTAAAGCTGTTCTGTAAAGTTGATGTAAGTGAATTAAATCCACTGTTAGTAACTCAGGGGGAATACAAAAACTACAATACCATTTGGATAAGAAGCAAGATGAGGGTCCGTTCTCTATGGACACTGGAAGGATTAACACTATTGCTCTGCACAATACATGAGGATGCCTCTAAAGACAAACTTCACATGCTTCAAGATATGATCACCAGAGGCTGATCGAGGCCAGAAAATATATACATGGCATACCACATCTACTCCAAATGCACTGCCAGTATTGGTTGTAGGTTCAGTACAAAATGCTGGTGCAAACCTTTAAGGCTCTAAAGGTTTGAGACTGAGTTGCCTTAAGGGCCACGTCTATCCATAGAACTTTGCCCATACACTAAGATATAAACCCAAGGTCCTGCTTCTGTGCCTGCTGATTAAATCCACAAGGCTGAAACCTAGGCCATTTTGATGGTGGCTTCACAGTTGTGGAATCTTCTTCCAGTTGCATTTGTTTGAGCACTTAAATCCTGGTGCCCAAGAAAGCCCTGTATTTTTACTGTTGTATTCCCTTCTGTGAAGGACGTTATTTTAATCAGTGGGTTTCATGCCATTATTTAGGAGACGTACACTTCCATTTGCTTTCAAATTCTGCATAAAGTTGAAGTGAAACTATTGTCTGAGTTGCTTATTGTGTGAAAAGCAACTCTAAAGTAACTAGAATAAATACATATACCTGCAAATCTATGGACATTTGCTTAGAGAAATATCAAGGATTTAATAACAAGCAAATATAAATAAACTCAGACTATAAGATTTAATGAAGAAACAGATTGAGAAAACCTAATGAAACAAGAAGGTTTATCACAGTGGTTCTCAACCTGTGGGTCCCCAGATGTTTGTGGACTTCAGCTCCCAGAAGCCCCAGCCACTATGGTCAATGCTCAGGGCTTCTTGGAGCTGAAGTCCACAAACATCTGGGGACCCAAAGGTTGAGAACCACTGGTTTATCAGGTCAATGAGCCACGATTAAACAATCTGTCTACCTATAATTAGAATAAGATCACACTAAGTACAGCTATACCTCAAGCCATGTGTGTTACTACATAAACACTGCTGTACTTTAGTTATACATTTTTCTTATGTGAAAACGCCTTTACAGATATGGAAGAATACCACCTTTTTTGCTTTGCCTTCAAGGCCATTCACTGACTTTGGTCTATTTTCAGCAGAGGATACATTCCAAAAGAGAATCACTTTTCTGTCTTATTATGTGTTTCTGAAACATCTGTGAAACTAAAACCTCGGATGTCATTTAAAAAATATTTAGAAGTTCTGAGTACAAAGAACTGCTCTCCAAAGTGAGGAAGGCTACAGGAATAGACTTTGTTTGCACATGAGTAGTTACAATTTCTTTGTAAGCACATATTTCTAGGTGAACTGAAAGCAAAATAAAAATTAAAAAAAAAGAAGCAAAAATTGTGCTTCTGTCCATAGCTTTAGAGAATTATCACTGGACTGAGCAACCTGGATGAATTCCTTTCACTGCTAAATTTCATGCTACACTGGGAGTAAAATGTGTGCTTTCTCCTGAACTAAGGACTCCCTATCCATTATGTAGTGAACAAGTACAACTATGCTTCTTGGATGTTTCAAGGAGTGTGATTCTACCTGCAAACAAGATGCAAAGGAAGCACATATACTCCTTCAAGGGATTAGCCTCTCCTTTTTGCTACTGCCATCACCCCTACTGAAACAAACTTAGCGGAAGCAGAGATTTAGACAGTGGGTGAGAGCCTGCATCTGCCCCATTAGTTGCCTACCCTTGTTGTAACAGATCAGTTAGGGGTGCATGAATTTCTTCCTTGTACTGCAGTTCCTAAGAAAGAGCAAAAAGTCAGACTGTTATGTTGACATATTCTACAGAAAAACAACAGCACTGAAAAAAACCCCAACACCTTCTCATGGGCTTAGGTTCTTTTGAAAGCTTTTTGACTGAAGTTATGATGTTGGCAGCAGCATACATTCTTAGGCCTCTCTGCACGTTATAACTGCATTTAACTGCATAATTGTGTATGTGTGTGCATGTGCCTTCAAGTCAACTGTTGAGTTATGGTGGCCCCATCAATTTCCTAGGGTTTTCATAATTAGCATAACACAAAAGTCACACTGTCACACACACAATCAGCATAGCACACACCAGTCCCTGTATAAACCTTGGAAATATATATTGTTTTCAAAACGGCTTTAATTTCTACCAAATGATTATATTAGCCATAATATAATTGTAAAATCTAGCAGCTGCAAATATCTCTTAAGTATAACGATGGAATTAAGTATGAGGCTTCTATATTGAAGTTACAATCAAAATAAAGCCCTGAAGACACACATTCAATCTGCAAGACACTCAGTGCTTTTGGTTTGATGATACTCTTTTCATTGACCACCTCCCACCATGAGAAATTTATTTCTGAGCAAGTTGAATGGAATGCACAGGAGGTAAACACTCAAATGGCATGCTGGGGAAAAAGAAAACAAGACCTGAACGCTGCAAAGGTAGCTAGCATGACTGATTAGCTATAGCAGATCTGACAGAATTTAGTGGTGAGTAGTCCCAAGATACCTTGAGTCTATATGATGAGTCTCTTAGATATTCTGCCAGAGTTGGTTATGTTTTCTCCATAATGCCAGAAAAATCAGAACACTAAGTTACAGAAGTTGCCAGGACAACCAACATACAACTACCATTCAGGGAATCAAACTAGTTCTAAGTGATCCCTGAGTCACTGTGAAAGTTAGTGCCATATCTCATCTGCCTATTACAAAAGACATTAACAGGACCTGCTGTTACAGTTAGTACCATGAACGTCTGAAACAATACTTGTGCTTTCTACATTTTCTTCTGTTACACTTACTCCTTTTCTTTTCTAGTCTTTATTGAAGCATACAAGATATTGATACCAGTCTTACAATGAGTTTGTACTGAGCTGACTAAAATATTAAAAAACAGACCACAAAGGCAATTTCTCGTATGACTAAAACCAGCAGCGCTCTTCAATGCAGTGTAAACCTTCATGGTGTTGCATTATACTTCTCTGTTTATGTATCAGCCTTGCAAAAACTCTAAAATTTACTATCCCTTCTGTCAGCAAAATTTTCATTAGTTGCTTGAAGAACATTCATGGCTTCAAAAAATGAAAAATGAAAATGGGGGGGGATCAACTCCTCCATTTTAGGAAGAGGCCTGGCAAAACAGTGGCCAGACAAAATATTACATATCCCGAACAATTCTGTTTGGATCCCAAAGACATGCTAATTTTGTTTATTTTCCTTTTCCAATTTTACAGCAAGATCAATGAGTGCCTGAAACAAGTTATTCATCCAATAATTTATTTAGTAAGCTTAAGCTATCCCTTATGAAACTTGCCCTAACAACAAACAGAGTACAATTTTACCAGAAGATTACTAAAATTTGCATTAGATGGCTTTAAATGATTTTTTTCCACATCCCTGCCCTAAGGAAATGGAAATGAGGATGTCAGTCTGAACAGACTACTACGCTGGGGAATATATTTAATTTGAAAAACAATCTGTTAAAACTTATGATTTGATGACTATACTGTATTTCACTTCTCAGAAACAGAAAAAATCTTGATGAAAAGTACACAGCGCTGTACATTTACTATGCACTTGTCAAACAACCAGGAATAATATTTTTAGGGGTAGCAACAATGACCAACCAAATGGTCAAACAACACCTTTTCACAGTTGAAGGGCTGATTTGGGAAGCATTTTCCAGTGGCCAATGCCTATGTATATTCTGTGTGCACATGCACATACGCATGTCTTCAAATCAATCTCAACGTAAGATGACCTCATAAATTTCACAGGCAAGAAACACTCAAAGGTGCCATCGTCTTCCTCTTAATATAGCCTACAGCATCTAGTAATCCTCCATCCAAGTACTAACCAGGCTTAACCCTGATTAGTTCCCAAGATCTGATGGGTTCTGATGCCTTCAAGATATCTAAGTAGGCCTGATGCCTAACAGCTGTGAAAAACAAGAGATATTTTGACAACAGGATGAGATGTTTGAGATTACGTTCCCAGATCTAAACCCAATTGCTATTCACAGCTGCAACAAATCCATTAAATCAACTGAATTTACACATATTTAGATTGACCATTCAGCAACTGATTTAGTGGGTATATATTCTGTGGGACTGGTAGTCGAATTTATTCAAAAAGGATTCCAATTCCTCAGTATGTTTTAGCATTTCTTTATGTACAGCCCACCTTTCTACAAAATGCTGAGCCCTACGATGGGCCCCTCTGCACTTCTCCCCCAAGTGATAACTGTAATTGATTTAAAATTGGTGATTCAAATCTATGATGTCTCTGTATAACTGAAAACCACTGATTTACATCCTCTTACTTAGCAATAAGGAGAATACGAATGAAGAGAAGGCATGAAGAAACATGCAACCATAGAATTGGAAGGGGACCCACTGGCCACCAAGTCCAACCCTCTGCTCAATGCAAGAACACCAGCTAGAGCATCCCCATCTAGCAACTGTCCAACCTCTTTTTTAAGACACCCAGAGAAAAAAAACTCACCACCTCTCTTAAGTAATTAGTTCCACTGTCAAACTACAAGACAAGCAGGTGTGTAATCACCTGAAGGGAACCAAAAATGAACGTGTAGCAATATATCTGGAGTAAGAGGGATGTATTATGTTACTTATTTAATCTTGTGGAAGACTGCTGAGAAGTCTAAAGTAAACTAACTTCCCAAAGCTTTCCAACCCAGTGGACAAGCTGACAAACCTGTCATTGTGCTGAGTGATATCAAACTGCAAAATCAAGCACAATCAATCCTTTTGTCTGCATTCTATCAAAATAAATGTTTAACAAGTCTGCTGAAAATTACATCCACAGGTATCTAGTGTAAGGTATTTTAAAACAAGACAGACCAAGCTTAAGAACACTTCCATTGGATAATGTTCATTTAGTTTAGTATTCAGCCTCCTTAGTCGACCAGATACTTCTAGGTAGCCCAGTCTCATTGCTGCTTCCCAGCAATTGCTTGCAGAAGAAGTAAAAAGCTGCTTGCAGAAGAAGTAAAAGCAGCTCTTTTGAGTATCAGTTGCTAAGGAGCAAAAATGGAAATGGCTGTTGCCTTTATGGTTGCTTGCAAGCTTCTCAGAGGCATTTGGTTAGCCACCATTCTTAGCCTGTTGCTTTAGCCTTCCACTGTAATATCCAAAGGGGTATTCTGTCCCACAGGAAAAAGATCACTCAGTTCCAGATACAAGTCCTATGCAGAGTAGGTACACATATCTGAGTTTGCAGTCAACCACCCCCAAAAGCAGGTGGATACTCAAACCGTCTGTTCTCGTTGTCATATTCACAGTCAATTTCCACTCCCCTGGACATTTCAGATCACTGAACAAATTACTTATCTCTTAATTAGATATGGTACAGCTTCCCAGTTGCTATGATAAATTTTTCATTAGAGCATGGTGATCAGTTAGGTTTAAACCCATCTTTAATACTCAAAGTCAAGGTAAAGAACAACAGTCCTTACATGTATATGTATATACAAGGATTGCTGTGGTTATTTATTTGGTGCCAAGATGGAGCAATTATTCAGGAAACTCACATGGAACTAATTTTAGAACTTTTCTTGCATGCTGCAACATTTTAATTTATTCACACAATTTGGACATCTGAACTACTTTTTCAACAACCTCCTCATATTTTTTTTTTGATGTTATATCAAGAGATTCCATTAGTACAGACTAATCAAGATCTTTGTCCAAAATACTACACAATCTCGTTCTGTACCAGAACCTTAGCGTTTCAGAGTGAGACAGCAAATTCTGAGCGTTAAGAAGTGGCAGCATATTACTATTTAATCTGTTATTTCATTCTTACTAGCAAGGAAGAGAAAGGGTCTTGCAGGATTTTGTGCCTCAGGTGAAAATTTAACTTGTCTGGTTTTAAGCACCGTGAAATTTGGCTGAGAAGGTCGCTGCTCGGGCAGCAACATTTTCGTGAGGAGGCCTAGTTTTGTGCTACCAAAACCATGTAGATAAAGAAGCCTTTTTTCCATACGTAGGCAGCGAAAGAAAAACAGTGAGGGAGGACCCATTCCGATGGTAACCCCCCCACCCCCCCAAGTCGTCCTGACCGACTGCAGAGGATACTCAGACTGTATCATGGCCTCAGGTGGAAGTTTGTGCGTGACAGAAGAGTATTTTTTACACTCAAAATCCATTTCAGGGACAAGTTATGGCATGGGACAGGGCGGTGGTGCTGACCCAGAGAGACATCTTCTTGAAAATCCAGACGAGGACGGGGGGAGCAGCGCTTCTCTTTGATCTAAGACCCCCACTCACCCCTTCCCGCGCCTCACGGGGAGCCGCGCCTCACCCTCCCACCCTGCGCCAGTTCCTCCTCCTCCTCCTCCTCCGCCTCAGCACTGCAGGCCCGGGGAAGGGGGCGGGCCCCGCGGGCGCCTACCTTGCCCCTCTCCTCTGCCGCCGCCGCCGCCGCCGCCCCCCCACCTTCCCCAGTCTTCTTCCTCCTCTTCCTCCTCCCGCACTTCCAGGAACTGCAGCGCCTGAGGACCGCTTTCCGGGGGCCGCCGCCGCCGCCGCCTCAGAGCTTCTCCCCGGGCCCGAAGTTCGGTGAAGGGCGAGGAGGGAAGCCAGGCAGGCAGCCAGCCAGCAAGCACTCGAAGGAAGACGAGCCCTCCTTCCCCGACACCCTCGGCCGGGCCTGCAGGAGGGCTGGGCTAAGTGCCCCGGAAGTAAAGGGGCGGGAAAAGCGCGAATGCCGCCGCCGCCGCCGCCGCGACGACCCTCCTGAGGGCGAAGGGAAGCGTCGCTCCCCGCCATGGTGGTCTGGGGGGAGGCGTCCCCCTCTTTCTCGTTTCAAGTGACCTTTCCTTTGTTTTTGTCCCTGCTCTTTGTTACTGACGTAGACGCAGAGCTGTTGCTAAGACCGGACTGAAGAGGCGGCTGTAGCTGTACAGCCTTCGCAGGTATTGCGGTTCCCTCTCCCTCTGAATGGCGCACGTGAGCTAAAATATTGCAGTCTTCCTATGCCCAGAAGGTCTCTTTCTCCCCCTGGCCGAAGGCCTCGGCCTCATATTAGTTTTGCTCCTGAGCTGATCCATTACTTAAGCAACTCTTTCCCTTTGCTCAGGAGGCCAAAAATAAATAAATAAAATAAAATAAAAATCCTAATCTTTTCTATGCTTTAATCTGGAGGCAAAAAACTTACCACTTGTCATCTTATTCCTTTCAGGAGGTAATAGTTTTATAACTCTGTGGGTGTGCTCGCGCCCCTTCGCTTATGGCGACTCCATGAACTTCCTAGGGTTTTCTTAGCAAGGAATACTCAAGAGGTGGTTTGGCCAGATCCTTTCTCTAAAATACAGCCTACAACCCTTGTATTGGCAGTCTCCCATTCAAGTACTAACCAGGGCTGGCCCTGCGTAGCTTCCAAGATCAGACAAGTTCTGCTTTCTTTAGGACTCATAGAGAGATGAAACTCAGGAGGTGAGGGGAGGAGATGGGATAGTTACCTTGAAGACCAATTTATTATTTATTTCAGCTTTTATAGACATCAATTCACTTCTTCAGATGGGCTGGAGCACAATATGAAAGCTGCAGATAGTTAAACAAAAGTTGCATAAATGTGGGAGTGCAATAGGAGTGTAATAGGATACAGAAAGATATGAATTGTGGTCCTGGCTTTAAATCTTCAAAGAGTTGTTTAAGATGACACAGCTTTTCCAAATGGCTGATGTGTTAGTGTTTAGATGAGGACTCAATAAATCTGCTTACCAAAAGCAGACATGGGGGTGCAAAACAAAGGTATTCTTCAGTGATTCAGCACACTGCAGTCTGTAACTAGAAATGCGTGCAGATGAATTGGAAGCTGTAGATCTACAACTCAAAAGGTGTTCAGTTCCCTAGAAAGTAGAGCCTTCTCTAAGAAAGATACAGGAGATTCCAGAATGATTTTGAAGATATGTGAATTAATACAACATTAGATGAAGGAGTGTAACACTAGAGCAAGATTATATACCCTCAGAATAAGTAGCATGTACATATCGTTTTAGAGGGTTTAAAGCATTTTCTGTACATCTGCACAGATCTTAAATCAGTACCGCATAAGGTAGATCAATAGGATTATTCTCAGAAATGTACAATAGGCAGCTGAGCTAATGGTGAACCTGCCTGAGACAGCCAGTGAGCTGCAGTTTGAACAGAAATTTCACATGCAGGCATCCCACATACCAGGTCTCACCAACTTTTTGTTCATGGCCCTTCAAAATCAGTGGGTTTCTTTAGATGCACTGTACATTTTTATCTCCTTGTCAAAGGGCACCACCTATCTAAAAGCAACATGGAAATTATGTGAAACTAGGAAAGCAAAAGTACAAATCATGGGTTCTTTGTCACCATTCATATAGCCTCCAATTGCTGCAGATCACTGCTATTGGTTCCTGGATTCTCAGCTGGTATTGAAGGATCTCAGTTTCTCTCCTCCGGTCTTCTGTCCTGCTGCTTGCAACATTTTCCAAACTGACTTTAAAGTACTTTGCACTCAATTAGATCAGCAGGGAGCAACCTGCACTCCTCCTCTGGGAGAAAGGAGAGGGCAGAGGCTTGCCTTTCTCAATTGAGTCAGGAGAAGAGCAAAGAAGATGCTGTGCTGCTTCAGCAGTGTGTGACACCAGTAGCATCTTTAGGTAAGCAAAAGTAATGAAGAGCAATGACTTGAAGGATCCCATTTGAATTACAGCACCCCTTTAATTGTGCACCAGACTCTTTCTTAATCTTAAACAGACATGCAGATTCCCCTTTAATGGATTCTAGATTCCCTTGCTATCTAATTTCTCTAACATAGGATCAATATTACAGGGAAGCATTCCTGATTTTAAAATATTATTCCCCACTTCAGTTCTAATTTGTTTTTGAGATTTACATAAACCTTCTATTTTATCAGTTTTGCTAGCTTTCCTCTCTCCAATCTCTTCCTTCTCATTTTTCTCTCTCTCTGTGTTTGTGCATGCACACATGCCAGGACTGCTCTGTGTCAAGCAAAGACACTAACTTGTAGAGATCCAGCACTGGGAGGGATTTACTGGCTATTTATTTTGAGAGTCTTCTACTGAGTCATATTTTCCATTCACAATGCAGTCAATAAAATGTTAGGGCTGGAAGGTACCACAAAGGCCATTCTAGTCCAACCCTCTGCCTTGCAGGGACACACTACTAAAGCACAAAGACTTCCAAAGAGGGAGAGTCCACAACCCTCCAAGGCAGTCTCTTCTGCTGTTGAATAGCTTTTATAGTAAAAAAAAAAGTTATTTCTAATGTTTAAGTTGAATCCCTGAAGCAGCAGAAAACAGGCTTGCTGCATCTTCTATATGACATCCCTTTAGACACATATCGTACACATATGTACTCCATGAATTTTTTTTTAATTACAAGCATGTATTCCAACTATATTTTTCTTCACACCCACTGACCTTCATATTTAGGCTAACAACAACTCTGTGAAGTAGGCTAGGCTGAGAGGCTCTGATCGGCTGAACTGGACCATGATTGTTGGGAAGCTGGGATTTGTCCTGATGATCAGCACAGAGTTCAAGCAGTGATCATGGCTTTGAGAAAAAGTTGACATTTTAAACTTCATCTGTTAAAACATTATTACATGGTATTTTATTGATGGTTAATCATGCTGTGTACACACATACATATGCACCAAGTATTATATTTATTGGTTTGGATCCATCTCGCTTTTTTTTCAGCATGTGAATTCCAAGGTTTATCTGCTTAAGCAGTTGTGTGTATTCTTAGTAATAATTTTGCCTTTTTTTTCCTGGCTGCACGTGTTTGACCACACTGATTTTGCTTAGCTACACGTATCCCGATTTTCATTTGTGAAGTGTTGGAGGCTATGTATTCAGCATATGGCATTAACCGCTTTTTTATGTATTATCACTGAATTAGATACTAGAGGGTCAATTTTCAAGACTCCACATATGCCACAGAATTTACAGTCTGTTTCCTACGTAACAGTGTAATATTGTTTTTGATGATGGCTAATTTGTACAGTTAACAGCCATGGCTTACTGTAATTATCACTATAAGATCCTGGAACATTTTCTTCAGACCAGCAACTACACCTGCCTGAACCAAACCTCACTAAACAATCAGGTGGATTTTCTTCTTCAAAGGAAGAGTATATATGAACCTTAAATCTTAAGGAGACAAGTTCCTTTATCATTCTGATGTACTGTAATTTATATAAGAGTTACCCAATTAAATAAAGTCTGAGTCAAATAACTAAATTGTGATGGAATACATATGAATGTGTTTCATTGGAATAAAACACTTCTGAAGGAAAAGCATTTTTTTGCTGTTTTAAAAAAATGCTTCACAGTAGGACAGTTAGATGACAAATCACTTTTCTGTATGTGAGAAATGGAGGAATCTCCCTTTGAAATAAGCGTCTAACACCTCATCTGCTTAAAAAAACCCCCATAGAACAATTTGGTTTATGCTACCCAATGGATTACAGTCAGTTTTCAGTGATATCTAATCAGTGTTCGCAGCCTCAGTGAGTGCAGTTCTGCACTTCAGTGTCTCTCGAATATTCAGAAAGTTATACCTAATGTGGTCATTACCTTAGGGCAAAACTCCTACTACTTGCAGAAATCTATGTTCATCTTTGTACAAGTGTCAACCTGATATTTTGATTCCAGTTGCACAAGCTGTTGCACAATTTGTTATAACTTCATTGTACTAGCTACTACTTATGAAACTTGTAGATTTGCAGCTGTCACAGATGATGGCTGCTGACTATTTTTATATCAGCATTACTAGAAATCTTAACCAGATTGTCCCCAATCATATTTATATTTCACTGCTTGTGATCTCAGCATCCATTTACATTGTACTTGATCATTTCACCACTTTACTACTTGATTGCCCCATAGTTCAGTTCTGCAGACTAGGAAAGGTAGACTTGTAGTGCTGATGCCTATCTATACAATAATAATTTCACTGAAAAATAGCTGAGTTATAATGGAAATGAAAACACACTGTGAAGATGGGATATCCAAAGACACATGAAAACAGAAAGGAAGGAAATACAATATTTGAGTGCCTCAGTGTCCTACCATTTCACAATAGGACTACGACAACATACTGTGTTTTAGGATCAATTAAAATGTATTTGTACCACTGAATTCTTCATCGTTTAGGTTGTTTTAGTATGCAGGAAATATCAATTCATTCTGTATGAAACCTTGAACTCTCAGTAGTTTAAATAAAGTATTTCACGTTAAACCTCTCCCTCTCTGCCATTTTCCTTAGGGAAAATTTTATAACAACGAATGAAAACACTGTATCTGCATCAAGTGTTATGTGTGCATCATTATATGCTGTAACAAAATACACTGTTGAACTTTAAAAAAGCAATCACAATCACTAATATCATAGCTACAAGTGATCAGTTTGATTTTTTTTATTGTTTAGGAGGGAAATTGCAGAATTAACTTGAAAGACACTATACCATGCTACAACATACTGCACAGTCACCAAGGGACTCATTGTTGCTGAAATACATCAACATAAATATTGTAAGCACTTGTGTATATATCACCACATTGTTTCATTAACTATTTTAATCTTTCAACGGGTCATTTTTGAGTCACATGAACAAAGAGCTACATGACATTTTTAACACACCCCTACATACAGAAGTTTCCAGTTTCATTAACATCAACAGAATTGTCTTTATTGTAAGAATGGGACAAAATTGTCCTCTGGGCAGCACAGGATATAGCACAGAAAAGATCAGCAAAAGCTGAAAATCTTTGTGCACAATCCAGGTGTAATTAACACTTTTAAGGACCATTGAGTAATCCAAGAAATCTTAAATGTTTAGCTTCCCCAGTGAAATCAACAGAAGTTAAAACGCTTAATTGGGCTGAACCATGCCCTTTGCACATTCTCAGTAAGAGATTTCTTCACACACATTTGTAGAGTAAAAGAGGCTAAAAGGCTACTGCGCTGCATGAGTACAGCTTTCACCGCTCATTGTTATGCCTTGAAATACCTTGTTGCCCATGTCTATATACTGTTTGCTGTTGATTATACAATGCAGTGTTATAGGATATTTGCAAATCCCATGAATGAAAACCACCAGATATTGATAACAGATGTATCCTGAACATTAACATATCAGTATAGACCTCATAATGCATTTGTCTATACAATAATATAATACATGTGATTAAAGGTATTGGTCTTTTTCTTGAATAGTTAAAATTAAATAGGCTTTGAAGATGCATGTAATAAGATATTACTAATTCTTTTTAGCATTCTAGTAGTGGTAGCCACAGTTCTGTGCCAAGTAAATTATTGACAGCAATATAATGCAAATAAAATGCTTTGTGCCATATTTTAATGAAGGATACCCCACTGTCCACAAGAAACCCTCTTTCATGGATTCCAGGAATTGCATATTTTTTCAAGCTTTCAGGTTGTAATAAATTACAACATAATGCCTATAATAAACGGCATTTAAAACAATATTTTCCCAAGGTAAAAAAAAAAAACACCAGAAAAGACAGGCACATGGCAAACACAGGAACAACTATTTCATTCTAATGTCCCTTTACAAAAAAATCCCGATGATTCAATGACAAAATTTTAAAAAATGGGTTTAAAACAAATGAATGGACTCAGAGCCCATTAAGATATATATATATATATTTAGCAGCTCAATTTCTAAACAAACAAAATGTCCCACAATGTTCCCTGAAATCACATTAAACTGAATATTCCATTGTTTACCAAAATTACTACTTGCTCAACAGTGCACGTGGGAAGACAGTAAATTCAGTGCAGACTAGCATGATTTCCAGTGTGGACTGCAGCAGCTTCTTAAAATAACAAGCTCTTACTTTACTGAGAGCAGCAGTGATCATGTTTGATATTCTCTGATGTTCTCTGTCAATCAGAAAAATAAATGGAGTGAGCCTATGAAAAACAAATAGTTCATTTTTAAGTTTCTGTTATATATATACCACATCAGTTTTGTTATTCTCAATTGCTGAAGGAATAAAAGCTTAACCGAGAAAACTGAGCATGCATGAACTCAGGAAACATGATGGGAGAAATCCAATTCTTACAGCACCAGTTTGATTCTGCAACCTAGACTTTTTATTTTGAAATGTTTACAGACTGCCTATATTTTATGTTTTGAAAGACAGACACCTTTAGAGGCTCTAAGAAGAAATATAAGCTAACCAAAGCTAGTAGATCTTAACGGAAAACTCCCCTCTGTCATAGAACTAATAAGACCTGTCAGTCCAAGTGGAACAGGTTGAAAAACTTCATAGTAAGAAATAAAAGGATCCATGAAATAAGCTTAGATTTTAAGGGCAACTGAATCTTAGTGTATTTTAGGTTTTACTTTTTTCTTAAAATCTTAGGATTTTTAAGGGGCATAAAGAGAATGATTACTAGATAATACAAATATTAATAAAAATACTTAATATTTTCAGAGGACTTCATATTCTTCTTGATTGTATAGCCGTATGTTATACAGTTAATTTCACCTTTCTCCTCCACAGAATTTGCATATGAGAAATGCTATGTACACACATGTAAACTAATCTGTCAAGGCAGGTAACTTTACTCAAAGTGGTTTCATCTTATTGAGAACAATTATCAATTGCACCCAGATTCCCAGGGAAACCAAGTTGTTATAAATCTCTGCTAAGTGCTATTTACATCATCTATGTCCATATGTTCAGATGAATACATAAAAGGACCACTGTGTGCATACAGAAGGGCATGCCAAAGTGAGGGAAATAACTAGCCAGTGCAGCCATGCTCTGATACTGCATTCCCTATAAAACAGTACTTCTGAGGACAGTTATGGTGCTATAGAAAGTGTACCTCCCTTTGTATTTGTCCTTCTGGATGCCTTAGAAATACTTCTGAAGAGGGGCCTGTTTTCCTTGTTTTTATTTCATTTGTGGGGCATGCTTTTGTGACGGAAAGTAAAAACATTCCTTGAACAGCTACCAAAGTATTAACAAAGCAATTATACTACTGTACCTTATTGCTGAATACAGTGTGTATTTCAACAAAAGCTATTGAGAGTTGTCTCCTGTCCCGGACTATTAAATCCATCAATCAAATTTTTATTACAATCATCTATACTGATACTTTCACTTGATAATTTTGGGTATGTGGCCTGGCCAGTAAAATCTAGTAGTTCTTCGAGAGCCTTTCCATTATTTGAGCCATTTTGGTCCAAAGAAACACCAGGCATCATCTCATTCAGTGGTGAAAACTCAGGGATAGATATAAGTTCTTCTTTTGAAGCAGGACTATAGAAAGGGGAAAAAAACAGAAGAGAATGAGTTATCACTATACATTTTAATAGCACATAGGCTGAATGACATCCATGACATTGGGCAAATGTGTCAAGATGTGCAAGTTTTTTACTACTGTACTTACCACTTTATTTCTGCAATCCAAATGATGTGTCTCTTATCCCAGTATATCTTCTGCAAATTACCATAACATTCTTTAGCTGAATGCAGCAGTTTTCCCTGTCCTGGTACATTTGAATTTCAAATCTATATGTATACCTACTGTTATGGCTCGTTTCATTTTCTTCTGTGGCCTTCTGTGCACACTGACATGGGATGTGACTGCCAGTACTTCATTATTTACTTAAAACCCAGTTCTTCAGAGGAGGGGCTTAGTAGTCTTTCTGTAGTGTGGGGACTGTGTGGCTAGTGCTGCTGACTGTACCCATTCCCTGACAAGAAGTGGAGCAACTGTTGCAAATGGAAAGACAAGAGTTGGGGGAGCCATCAGAAGTAAGTAGTAAATGTGTGCTACACTTCCTGCACTTGATTTCAAAGTAATTCCAGGCAATGCTTTTCCAGCCTGCCTCTTGACCCTGCTTCATTTTTCCTTCCTGACCAGTATATTTCTAGGGAAATCTTTCTTTCCTGTCACAGAAAGAATTTTGAATGTCTTAAAGAAAATCTCTCCAGAACATTAGCACTACTTCTATGAGCTTCTATAGAGGCACTGCTGTGTCAGTTTGGTGCACATGCCTCATTTTGTCTCCAGGTGTATTTCCATTTTGTAGATTTCATGTGCTCTCCTTTTCTTTCTCTAGAGCCTCCTTAGAATTTTTGCAGGTACAGATCTCCCCTCTTTCAGAGGGAGAAGCAGAAGAGATGACCACAGAAGGACTGTAACACTTCCAGGAACACATCTGAGGAAGGGGGCAAGGGGATTGGATACACACATCACTAATGTCACAACCCACATCATAAGACCCAACAGATAATCCAAAATTCTTCTGCTTTTTGGAAGAAGTAAGGAGACTGGATAGGGAAGTACCAAGACATTAAATGGTCCAGCCATAAACCAGCACAAATTGCCAGTTTTGATGAGTCCAATGAAAATATCCTCAATATAGGATTAATCTCAGTTCACTCATTTTATAGTAAGTAGACAGCAGGGAGTGAAAGATTGATACCTAATGTGAATCTTGGGTGGGTGTGGATCTCTCTTTCAGCCTGTCTAAAATGATTTTTCACAGTAGATATCAACCTCTCATTCTCAGGTTTGCTGAGGGAGCAATCCATTACTCATAGGATATACCAAAGTCACCACCTCAAGGGTGGGCCTCAATATTAAACCAGCTCCGGATTTTTGATCTACATTCTCATGCTTCAGCCAAAGCAAGTGCCTACCTACAGCTGAGAAGGCGGTTGCACTGTAACTTACAGCAGCTACATACTGCAACTGTCAGGAACTGAATTCACATACACAAATATAACAGTGCAAATACACTATTTATTAGGAGCGTGATACATAGTACAGGACTTCAGTGAGCGAACTGGAGACAATTAGCAAAATTCAAAACATTAAAAGCAAACAGTTTCTCATCCCGCCCGCAAGAGACTTTGGAGTTCTGGTTTAGCCTGGCAGCGCTTATCACTACATTCCTAACTTTGTTTATCTAACGGTCTCTGGTTCTCATACCTTGTTACAAGCAAGCTGCTACTTAACTCCTACTACATGTCCTATAACTGAAATATAGAGTGCTACCCGACAGCAACACTCTATCCAGTCTAATATTTAATGTGTGAATCCTTATATCCTAAGAATCCAAGATTTCCTGAACTCAAAATGTTCCTGCTCTAGCAAAAAATTGAAGTTGTTATTGAAGCTCTTACTGCTAATGCTTACATCTCTCGTGCCTTTTTACAGGCTGCCTCTATCCTTCGTTCATCCATGTCCCATTCTGTATCCTTCCTATGGAGAACCAAATTTGAGGTGAGAGCTGAAACTGGAGATCGACTAAGGGAACAGGGTCAAGACTGTCTCATACATGGGGTCAAGATTGTCTCATACATAGACAATTTCCTGCCACATTTGGTACTATTTACCAGATTTTCCCATTCAAAATCAAGTAAATTTTTGAACATATATGGAACAGGTATCTGAATGTCTTGTGTTGGCACTTGTTGTGTTACTGTTGCCAACTTGGCAGTTTTTTGCTGGCGTTTAAGACTAGCATTTCCACTTATATTTAAACTTATTTGTGACTACTACTCTTTAAATAAACTTCCAAAATGTTCCACATCAAACAATCTTCTTTTATTACCTTCCCTTTCTGTTTCTTCTTCAAGATGTACTGCACTTTCACTAATTCTTCCCCATCCTCTCCAGAATAAGACTCTAATTCTGATAAGTACGTATTATTTTCAGTTAAATTGGCTCCCTATAACCACATGGTTAGTCTTTTCCTTGCAGTTTAGCAATTTAATTGAAGAAGCAATGGCAATACCTTTTTCCCTTCCTCCTTCTTCTTAGCAGTCTGCATATGTAAAGATGTATTTGACTGAATATTATTAATTTCATTAGTATTAGAAATAGAATCAAAATTAGAATTCATTCCTAAAATATTTACATTTGTATGAACCAATGAGCTTACTGAATAAAACTGCCCCAATGAATTCATTAGATTGCTTAAATTAATCAAATTATTTTAACTGGATAAATTCATCATAGTCAATAAATTCTGACTGTTCAAAAACACCTGAATTCCTGCCAGTACTTCAGTCCTCACTAACTCCATGTTTTTATTGTTCTGGCATTGTTAAATTGATTAACTTGCATTGTTTGGCTTGGCTCCTCATGGATGCTTCTGTTCTGTTCTGTTTTTCTGTGCTTGTGCTGAGCTGCCCACTAATAAACATGCAAGGTAATTCATAAACTGATTCTGTGCTTATATTTAAAGGTCTTCTCACCTGCACAGTTAACATACTCTGATTTGCTGCCAAACCCTGAACATCAATCACTGTATATGACAGCACACTTGATACCTTGGCAGCCCCTGATTCAGTGCACATTTTCCTTGATTCCACCCTTTCCGTCTGGCTGGAATCTGACTTTTCGAAATGGTGACCAGAAGACATGTTTGAGCCTTCAAGATCCACAGACCCCTTGCCACTCTGAGAAGACTTACTTGGTATGTTCTTTAAATTTAACTTCTGTTTGCCTTTTTCCTTTCTAATCTTTCCTCTGTGTTTTTGTGCTTTTTCTTTCGTCTTTTCTGGAGCTGCGTCCACTGTGAAGATTGCTTTTCTGAATTGCTCGCATGAGAGCTAATTATCTTCTTCAATGGCAACTCTGTTCTGGACTCAGAGGCCTCCTGCTCACTTGTCATTACGTTTTTAACATTTTAAACATTTGCCAAATTGCGCTGCTCACCCTTTGAAACCTGCAGACTTGAAGTCATGGGGAAGTGTAATACTGGCAAGTCTTTGGTTTGCCTGCATTTCTTTTCCACAGGTAAATTATTGTCTTACACACTATCTGTGTCAGGTTTTTTGTTGTTGTTGTTTAATATATCAGTAGCCATTTATACTCTAATACCTATCTAAATTATTACTAATTAATTTAAATTTTAAATATTTTAAAGAAAGATGGGAAGAGAAAAATTCATGACTGGTTGGCAAGGCAGGATTTAAAAAACTCGGAGGAGAGTGTATGCAGGAGGTAACGGACACAACGGGACAGAACTTTGACCAAGTCCTCCATTCATCCAGTTGGCACAAGGAGCTAGCCCACATGTAGTGGATGGTTGTTTCGGCTGACTTAAGAATGGATAACATGAAATATAATACATATTTTCAGTTTTACAGAAAAAAATGCAATTCTGTGCACATTTATCTCACAGTAAGAGCTATGTTACACAGTGGGATTTCCTTCTGAGTAGCTGTGTATAACTTTATCTTTTAATAGCAGATGTATTTACTTTTTTATACACCAAATACTGTTTCAGAGGTGCTTGTAGGAAGTAACAATGCAGGAAAAGCACCAGGTGAAAAACAGAATATCTGTCATTAAATGAGAAATGAAACTTCAAACTCCAGGTCTAGCATGTAATGAGTTACTTTAGGTATGAAAAAGAGTTTGTGGAAATCCACTGAGAGTTATATATAAGAATGCAGTATATGTAAGAATGTAGGGCCTGGTACGCACAATCAGTTGTATGGATTCTCATCAGTTTTCTGTATAATGGTGCATACCTCACATCCATAGATTGAACTTCATCTGTTGAATCATCCATGCTGTGAGATTTCCCATCCGCTGCATCTAGTTGAATAAGGCTCATAAGTGGCTTAAGTCCATTAGTAAATACATCATGAGGGAAAGAATCAGGCACAGCACTTCCTAGGCCTTTATCATCCTTACAGTTTGCCAGTCCATTCATTTCTAGAAAAGAATTTCATTAGTTAACATGATTAAAAACAAAAACAGAAGAAACAGTATGTCTCTGAAGCCACAGATCAACATAATCCATCACCGTTAGTCCTAAATGGGACTAATGCCTAGGAAACACTATGTAATGTTATGTCTAACTGGGAGGCAGTTCAAAACAGAACTATTTAAGAAAAGTAAATATACAAATTGGAAGTTTACCTCTGTGCCATCACAGAGCCTGAGCAGATATATTACATTTATCATGTAAAGTCGAAAGTGCAGATCTCTCTCTCTCTCTCTCTGGATGTGAATGCAACAGCCAGGACCATCTTTTCCTTACTCTTATTCTCTCTTTTTCTCTCTCTTTTCTTATTTTCCCCTTCCAGTATGGTGACTAACTGAAAATTAACCCTTAGCCATAGGAGAGACTATTGCGGGAGAAAGACAGACAACCATTTATTGTGTACAAATTCTGTTGCCCTCCAGCTTGAGCAGTTTGTGTGTGTGTGCATGTATGTACACGCATAAGCGGGAGACTCAAAAGACTGGAGGAGGATTTAGAATTATTATGCCTCTATTGCTATACACCTAGGTCTCAACTAGGAGATACAGAATTTATTTCAAAACTAACATATTCACCTGGCATTGCCCAGGATTTTATTTTCCTCTTAAGAACTCACCAAACTGTCCTCTCCAGTACCTGTAACTTTTCCCCATATTTCCCAATGCAATCTGTATTCAGAATTATTTACATACACAGTTTGGGTTCTGAGGGAATACACTGTTCTCCTCCTTGCTGCTAGGCCTCGTCTCCATAGCAACCAGCCTATCCCAGTACCTGTAACTTATACCCATGTTCCCCAATCCAAGCTGTATTCGTAGTTGTTAATGTACAGAGGTTGGTTTCCTGCAGAAATACACTGTCCTCCTCCTTGCTGCTAGGCATCATCTCCACAGCAACCAGCCTATTCCAGTACCTGTAACTTTTCCCCATAGTCCCCAGTCCAATCTGTGTTCTCTGGCAATGTTGATGTATTGGCTTTTGATTTTTTTTTGCTTTCTGTTGAATTTATGCAATGGCTTTATGTTTTTCTGAAGCATTTTTTTTGTTTTGAATTTCAACTTTTAAGATTCCTCACAGATGGAACCTATACAATCTACTGTATAAGGTGAGAAGGCCTTGTAACTATGTTGTGTGTGTCACTTTAATTTTTCTCACATATGCCTCCCAAATGTTTTCTGGCATCCTTATTGATGGTAGGCCTCATCTCCATAGCAACCAGCCTGAGGCCCAAGGGCTCTTGGCTGAGAATTCTAAAGGCCCCTCCCTAAACTGCCGACTCTAGGATTCCATAGCTTCTTCAGGGCCAGCCAATCATACGAGGTCTTCAACTGCCTGACGCAGACAAACAGACAAACTCGCAGACAAACTTTGACTTTTATATAGTAGACAAACAAAGACAGTTCCCTTGCACAGAGTCAGAATATTACTCTTATCTAGCTCAGTGTAGCCTGTGCTTACTTGCAGTGGCTCTCAAGAATATCAAGAAAGGGGTCTTTCCTAGGGACCTTCAGCATGTAAAAATATATCATCTGTTACTCAACTATAGGACCCTGGAAGCAAGTCAGACCTCCTTCTACCCACAGTGCAGAGATCTGGAAAAAGGGCTAGGTTGAACATTTATTTAACAATGTTTATGTCATGCCTTCCTAGATACATAACAGCTCAAGGCAGCTTACAATGTTCAAAAATAAAGAAAAACCCACCTATATGACAGACAGTAAAAATAAAAATAGAACAACAGAAGAGATTGGCCATGCCCAAACCAAAGACAATTTACTGGTGGCAGGAGTATGGTCTATGAGGGCATGCAGCCCCCAAGCCCCATTTCTGTGGACCCTCAGCAATCCAAACTCTTTTGGATAATGGCTGTCAAGTTGACTTCAACTTATTGCAACCCTATGGATAGAAGCCTCCAAGCCACCCTATCCTCACCTGCCCTGCTCTTGCAGATTCAGGGATGTGTCTTCCTTGAGTCTATCCATCTGGATTGCGATCTTCCTCTTTTTCTACCACCTTGCCAAGCCTGAATGTCTTTTCTGGTGAGTCATGCGTTCTCATGATATGACCAAAGTACAAAACCTCAGTTTAGTCATCTTGGCTTTGGGGTGTGTGTGTGTTTAGGCGTGATTTGCTCTAGGACCCATTCATTTGTCTTTTCATTTGTCTACAGCAGTGGTTCTCAACCTGTGGGTCCCCAGATGTTTCTGGACTTCAGCTCCCAGAAGCCCCAGCCACTATGGTTAATGCTCAGGGCTTCTGGGAGCTGAAGTCCAACAACATCTGGGGGCTCACAGGTTGAGAACCACTGGTCTACAGTATCTGCAGAACTCTTATCCAGCACCAAATTTCAAGCGAGTTAATTTTCTTCCTACTGGCTTTCTTCACTGTCCAGCTTTTACAACCATACACAGAAAGTGGAAATACAATGGCATGGACAATCCTAAGTTTAGTATTCAATTATATATCTTGACACTTCAGGATCTTGTCTAGTTCCTTCATAGCTGCCCTTCTAGGTCCTAGTCATCTTCTGATTTCTTGACTGCAGTAGCCACTCTGACTAATGACTGAGCCAAGGTATGGAAAATTTTTTTTTTTTTAACTCTTCCTACCTTGGAATGAATCTGGTCAAAATCTGACCAAAACAACTCAAAACCAGATCCAAATGCAGCAATTTACTTCCTCCACCTAACAAAAAAGTTAACTAACCAAAACAGTTTATAACAAGCCAGTATTTTTTTTTACCTGCTTGATTAATGACAAGTGGCTTTGGCTGTCTGTCCACATTTAAAGTTGTTGGCACATCTGGTTTTATGTCCTCCTGCATGATGAAACAGGTAAAAATTCATTAGAGACAAATGTTTGTAAAAAAATGATAGAACAAAACATAACGCAATCTTATCAGCTATTTCTTTCTTGAAATGTTGTATACACACAGCAATGGCTATAATAAAACAATCTCTCTTTAAGCGCACTCTTCTATATGTATAGGCTAAGCAAACTTTCAGCCCTGAAGGCCATATCTTGTGTTGGTCAAATGCTGCACATGTGCATAATCACAAATGCATGCAAGGAAACACAAACACAGGGAAAGAGAGTAATTCCTACACTACACAATTACATCCCCTTGATACCACTTTAACTGCTATTACTCCATCCAATGAAATCCTAGGATTTGTAGTTTAGGGAAGTAATCAGAATTCTCTGCTGCAGAGCTCTAGTGCACTCTCCTGAAATAAAGCACTAGAATTAGAGCTTCAGGAAAGTGCATTAAAGTAATCTGGAAGAGAATTCTAAGTACATCATACAGTCCCATGACTCAGTGGTAAGAAACCATGACAGTTATAATGGTATCAGATGGCTGTGTAAGGTACAGTAGTCCCTCCACTTTTGTAAGGCTTTGGGGTGTAGAACCCTCACAAAAGTAGAAAAACTGGGAATACTCCTGTTCCATGCTCCCCCTTCCATTTCTCTTCCAGGGATTCTCCGTTCCCATTCCCTTGCCTTTTGCCCTGGCATATGTACCTTCCTTCTCTATGCCTGGGCAAAAGCCAAGGGAATGGTGGTGGGGAGGCACATGCGCCCTTTCTTCTCATGTTGCTCCCCACTCCCATTTCCTTCCCCTTTGCCTCATCATGTGCTCTCTGTGCCCAGACAAAAGGCAAGGGAGTGGGGGAAAGAAATTCCCATGCCTTCCTCTCTTCACATGGTGCTCCTCCCTCCCATTCCTTTGTCTTTTGTCTGGGCGCAGAGAAGGAAGGCAGGCTCAACAGGGCAAAAGACAAGGGAGTGGGAGGAAGAGAACGGGAGGGAGGCACACACCTCACAAATAATCAAATTTGCAAAAGTGAAACCTATGAATGTGGAGGGAGGACTGTAGATACAGTCAGAGTCTGAGCAACATAAAACTTCTTCAGGTGCATGACATCTTTCCTGTAGTTCCCTACAGCAACACCATCTCACTCTGCCTCAAATTGCCATGAACTTTTTGACCATTAGAAAAGATCCTGAAAGCAAAACAACTGCATAGTAGGAAAGTAGCAAACAGCAGGAAGCAACAAAGATTCAGATGCATGTTATATGCAGATATCCACGCGAACTCCACTCATCTATTTGTCTTACAGGAAAGCAGCTACAAAGGCTACAGTTAATGGCAGTTAACTGAAAGGTAAGGGACTGGCCCTGGAAGGCAAAAAGAACTGATTTTCATCTCTTCTTTGGGTAGGAATGGACTATTGTGGCCCTCCAGACATTGCTGGACTACAGTGCTCATAGTCCCAAGTTAGCATAGCCCACGGTGAGCACTGCATGAGAGAAATACAATTGTGGCATTACTAACTATGATGTCATTTAGATTTATACAGTTTGTACATTTCCTCTCAAGGAATTAAATTCTTTTCCTTACCTTGATTTCTGGTATTTCATTTTTTCTTGTTCTTTTCATTATTTCATCTATTCTCTGAAGCACCGGAGGGGAAAAAAATCTGTTTACTGCCCTCTTCTTTACAAATTGAAAAATGTAATTGAAATTTCAGCAATATATAGCAAAGAAAGAATCTCTTTGCCTTCTAAAAGTTTTACTGATCTTATACAGTTTTACAGAATTGCACTTAAAATCAATAATCTTTGGAAGGCCATTTAAGTTAAGGTCACATGGCCACTACACCAGTTACCACACTATCACTATCATCGTCTTTCTATGTGGTTCCCATTTTGCCTGCAGTTTAACAAACCTGAAATGTAGTGACTGGTGAGAGGAAATCAAAATTTAAAGAAATTACACATGTGGTAACTGGATTTAACCTTGCGTACAATTGCTAATATTAATTTCATCTAACTTTGGGTTTGTTACACGCTATCCCAGATCATTACAGTTCCACTAACCATGTTGCTACACAAGAATGTTCACAACTGGTAGACAAAGCCCAAGTATAAAGTTTATCCTACAACTTTCTATTTTAGAAACTTGTGTGTAAACATGAATGTGGTAACAGGGTTTGTAATTAAATGCTACCTTTCCCACTGGAAGTTCTATTAGGTCATCTAGCTCTTTTCTTATCTAGGGTGGTTAATTTAGAAATGTGTCTTCCTATATTCCTGGGAACAAATAAAAGTAACCAGGTCTCCATGATGGTTTGAACAAACATGCTACCTTCTTTCGCTCCAGTCTTTCTTGCTCTATCTGTTGCATAATCTGTTCTCTTTCCAGACGCAGATGTTCAGCTGCCTCCCGGGCCTTTGCTTCTGCTGCTTCTTTCTGATTAAATACACATATACAAAACTTAGTTATTAAAGTACAGAAAAGTTACCAGTCTCCAGAAGATTTGAGTACACTCCTTTTCCTTGAAATGTACTTCTGAAGCTTGATTTAAACTTTCTGTTAGCAATTCACCTTAACTTTATTTTATTTATTTATATTTACATGGCTGTGAACTCCATCTGGCTGTGAGAATATTAAACTCATAACCTCCATGGGGTTTGGCAAACTGCACAGGGAAATATATGCACTAGTGCCTCCAATTCCCAGACAGGGATGATAACAAAAGAACACAGGAATCTGCCACATATAAAGCAGATTAGTTCAATGGCAGCATATCCTCAGGATTTTTACAGCCCCATCTGGAGGTACTAGGGATGGAATCTGGGATGCTCGGCATCAAAGCATTTTCTCTGCTACTGAACTACAGCAGTACTTCCCTTTGAGACAACAGACCAATACCGTAATACAGAATTTAAACAATTCTCTGAACAACACAGAGCTTCTACACCACTGTAATTTTAATTTTAATTAACAAACCTGGTTAGCAAGCTGAATTCCAGTTCAGGACATATGGGTGACATTTTAGTATGCATGCCAAGGACAGTAAGATAGGGATCAGAAGATAATACTTTCTAGATAATACAGAACAAGTTTAATAAAGCTGTATTTTGCACAGATGGAAAGTCCACATTTCAGTCCTCAGCATCTCCACTGAAATTATCAGACAGCAGGGATCAGAAAGATTTGTGTTTGAGATTCTTAACAGGCAAACCTAGTTTAGATGAACCTGTGCTGTGACTTGATATAAGGCAGATTCATATACTGATGTAAGAAATGGTAAATCTAAAGATGAATTAGATAATGTGGTGGTATTCCTGTATTTGCTGCTTAGTATAAAAGCATGTAGTGTTTAGACTAGGTTCCATCTTAAGAAAGAACACATTGGAAGTTCTAATAGAGTGTATAGTTTTATACTTCCAAAAGCCCATACCTGTGTTTCAATCATAGCTCGTAACTCTTTTTCTTGCTTTTCCCTTAGTATACGTTCTTCTTCAGCTCTTCTTCTAGCTTCCTCTTCAATTTTTTTCCTGGCCTCTTCCTCCTCACGCTTTCTTTCTTCTTCTCTTTTACGGGCCTCTTCCTCCAGCTGAACCCGTTCTTCTTCTGCCTTTCTATTCATCTCTTCTCTCTCTAGCCTTCAAAAGCCATAGCAGTTATTAAAAGACTAACAGAAAGATCACACCTTGTATTACACTTAAAGTGGCATAGAAACATGCCATGTTTTCAGGTCATTTAAAATTATCTTTCTTTGAAAAAGAAGGCTATTCCGCCAAATTATGGAAAACTAGGACAGGGAGGTCATAGTCAAGTTTAGATAATTACAGGCATCAATCACAGTTGATCCCCACCTGTCTGAAGGCAACTGTAATTAAAGACTCAATTGATGGCAGCAATGACCCAGCGTGCCTAAGAGTACATTGCTATTAGTGGGCGAATGGGTCAGTACCTTTCACGCTCTTCTCTCTCTTGCCTTTCTTTTTCCTCCTGTTCTTTCTGGAGACGAGCCTGACGTCTTTTCTCTGCTAGAATTCTTGTGGCTTCCTCAGCATCTGTTGTCCCAGCTGCAAATTTCCCTAATGGTATGTTGTTGAGATTATGAGGGGGGAAAGCAAATGACTGAATATTTCTAAGCAGGCAGATTATCAGGCAGTGATATCAAACTGAATCAAACACTAAATGTGAAATAGTTCTTTGCTGCATTTCTTTAAAAAATTTATGTAATGCTTCTTAGCATTTCCCTTGCAAGTTGTATGATATGATATTGTATTACTGGATGGTGGTGCTGTAGCATAAAAGCAAAAGACCATGATGAGAAACTGGTAACAGCCTGGCATCCAAATTTATTTTTGTTATGGGCCTTGCCAGGCAAACCATCCAAGTTTGTTATCATTCATACTATACCAGTGCCAGCCCTGGCTGAAGATTCTATGAAGAGTTACTGAGGGAAATACTTGGGTGTGATGGGAGGCAGAGAAAGGGGTAGAATTAGCAGAACACATCCCTTTGCCACAGGGATTAAATTGACAGAACTAGTAATTTGAATTAATAGTGTTACTGTGTACAGCCTTAAGGAGTTTAGAAGACAAAACCAAACCAAAACCAAAACCAAAAACACACCTTCATTGCTTTCCATTTTTCCAGAAGAAAGTACAGATTTTTCAGCACTAGGTTGGCTCACAGCCTCCTCAGCAAGTGATGGCTGGGCCTTCTGGCTAGTATTCTCCCTTTGATTATCTTTATGTTTTTCTGCCTTTTTTTTTGGTGTTTCTTGGTTGAGATTTGAAGTGGTGCGGTGTTTCACAGGAGAAGCTGGATATTGTTTAGTAGTTTTTGGTGACTGAGGATAAGTCTTTGTGACTGACCTTAAAAAAAGAAAATCAACAATTCATTACTGTACTAACCAGGAGGGTTCAGGAAGTACAAGTCAGTAGTTAAGTGATCAGTTTATCCTCCAGCCTCTAACATCAAATAAAGAATGAAATCATAATCTACAAACAAGACACAAAGTGAAGATTAAATACGCAGATTGTTCTCACACATAAATAGGACTGTGAACAGGAAGGAACAGATCATGTGCCCATGAGCCAATTAGTCTGTTTAAAGAAATCAGAGAAAGTTGAATAAACTGGAATTAATAGCAATTCATTTAGGACTGGCTCAAAAAAAAATTACATTGTCATGAATCAGTTTGAATTAATCTTGACTGGTACATTCCCTTGACATGAAAATATCTGAGGCTTTTCTTTACAGTGGAGTAGCAGAGAGAGAATGGGTTTTAAACGTGACCCACACAAGCATATCAATAAGGAGGCATTAGACAAATTTAAATGTTACAGAATTATAATTGTTGTCTTCAGGTGAAGACTGTGTTGAATACATTTAAAAAATCTTTGAATGGTAAGATAGCTTTGAACACAGCAACCACTGAAAGCCATCATCAGCTGTTTCAATGACAATGCAAACCAGGTGCTTTAATTTTGCCCTGTAAAATGATTCCAGAGATCCTGTAGCCATCTATTGCAAAATATCTGTACCACTTCCTGACTTGGCTCTATTTTCAGACAAATAGAAACAGCCTTCTCCTTGTCCCTTTTGTCCTCTAGTCAACACTTCTTGGTATCAGATTCATTCTTTATTTTCAGCAACGTTTCTTTCTGGGAAAACACACCTTAATTTTAAACTACAGTCAGCTCCCCACATTCACTAGGATTAGAGGCACAAGACCCCCACAAATGTAGAAAAATCGCAAATATCAAAATGTGTGTGTGCATCCATGAGAAGAGGGCTGAGGCATGGTGGGGAGAGTGGGCACCCAGGGTCCAAACCACGTCAAGGAAAGCAGAGAGAAAGTGGGTAGGTCAGCATGGGACCCTATACTTCCTCTCTCTTGCCCATCTCTTTTCTTGGGTGTGGGGGAGGCATTGTGAGAGGGTTTATGGTGCTGAGAAATCAGGCTGTGATCCATCCTTAGCTAGTGGAGGAGGAGGAGAGGAAAATATTTAAGGGGCTAAATGACCTGATTGGAGCCACTGAGAGGGAAGGTTCCCCCAGAAAATAAGCACGGGGGGGCAGGGTTTGGTGAAAGTTGCAAATAATCCAATCTATGAAAGTCAAACCCACCAACTGTATTTTAGAATATCCTTTATAAGACAAGTAGAAGTAGCAAATTGATAAAATTTGCAGCTGTTTTTGTGTATGTTGAAAACCAGTTTAAAAATATTCTGTAATTTTTTTTAAAAAAAGACAAGAGAGAATGACAGCAAATATGTGAATCCATCATCTTTTCTGCAATAATTAAATTGTCCTGTGAGCCCAATGAATGTTTGCGAAGTATCCTTACTTTGGAGTTGCAGGTGAAGCTGATCGTTTAGACATGGCTGCAGGGGAATCAGATCTTCTAAGAGGAGATCCCAGACCAGATGACGTGCCAGGTGTTGAGGGACGTTTCTCTTTCTTCTTCTTCTCATTCTTAAAATAGAAGAGACAGTCTTTTGGTATCTTAAAAATGATGTTTCAGTCACAAACACACATTTACTATAGAGATTCCCAAACCAGTAGGTGCAACTGTAGAAACAAATTGTTTAAATAAAATAATTTGTAAAACTGGGGTTGTGAAAATGTTGCCCATTGGCTACATGCAGCCTTAGGGACATTTTATATACCTCTGCTCCCCCATTTAAAAAAATTGCTCCCAAATGCCCTTTGGGTGCAATGCTGCCACGCTTCTGGCCTGCTCTCAATTATTTTAGGCCAATGAGACACCTTTTCTTTCCAACAGGAAATAAATTGGTAGTTGACTGATGAAATCATCCTCATGCCTTCTGGAGACACTGAGTGGCATTTGGGGACAAAACAAATTTATGGGGTGTGGCAGGGGTGTGTGGCTCTCCACGATCCCCAGAAGGGCCAACGCAACCCTCAACAGTTGCCCATTGCTGCTGTAAAAATTCCTATCATTGCTGTTATACTTCCCTTACCATTCTCATACATATTGTGGTGAGTATAATTTTGCAAGATATTAAGGGAATAATTAAAATACTTCAGTGCTAACGTAGTACAGTCAAGTGTATTCATTTGGAACTTAGTTATGATATGATTATTATCTTTCAATTACAAGCAAGATCAGATTCAGAGAACTATATAACAAGTTCTTAAGGTTTTGCTGCTAGTGAAACTGCTTTTGAAATTACAATCCTCCCTCCACATTCGCTGGTTTGACCTTTGTGAATTTGATTATTCACGAGGCATGTGCACGCTTTCTCCCCATTCCCTTGTGTTTTGCTGGGAGTGGAGAAGGAATGCAAGCGCCTGGACAAAACTCAAGGAAATTGGTGGGAGGCACACAAGCAACCTTCCTTTTCCCCTCCAGAGCTCCCCCTCTCATTCTGGCCCTGGCACTGAGGACTTGTGCTGAGGCAAGATGCAAGTGAATAGGGGGTGGGAAAGGCTCATGTCTGGCCCCGACACACAAAAGGCAAGGGAATGGGATAAGAGGAGGGAATTATTTGCATTTCCCCCCACTTTTGCAAGTGTTCTGAAGCCCAAACCTTTGTGAAAGTGGAGGAGTCACTGTAGTGGAAGTTTATAAAAACATTTTATAGTGGGATGCCACAGAGTCAGGGGGAAACCAAAGAAATAAGTCAAACATTCCACTGGGCTAGTCAATGTACTCTGAATTATCAAAAATAAACGAACACAGACACAAACAAACATCCTTATTTCTCCCTTTTAGCTGGAATCTAGCTGCTAGATGGTTGTTCCCAGTACCCATGTAGTAGTGCAAGCCTCAGCATTTCCTTAGATCCAGGCCTGTAGCTACAGGAAAACAAAAAACTTTAAATCCATGAGCACAGAGAGGAACTGATGCTCCTGATGCTTATTTTGGTGCTTCAAGAACAGTAACGTCTATTTATTCTGCTGCAATCAGTGCAACATATTCTCACTTATTGCTCATTTAGTCATTGCGTCTTCACTCAGCTCCCTTTCCTCCTAGGGTTTTCACAGAAACATACCTCATGCAGGGGTGGCCCCTGCCATTAGGCAAAGCAAGGAAGTCGCATCAGGAGGAAAACTGGGGATGTCATGAAAGGGCAGCAATATGTTTAGTTTGTTATTCTTGCATTTAGATTGTTCTTCCTGTACTTTTACTACCAGGGAGTGGAAAGATGTTTGTGGGATTTTCAGCCCACAAACATCTTACTTGGCCTTCACTATTATGTATCTAATAGTACTAGGGCTTCCTAGGTGAGCTGCTATTCTGTTTGGGGCAGGAAAATGTCTTAACATACAACTACATCTTCTAGATGTGGGTTAGTTACCAGGCAGAGAGAGGAAAAATCATGTTGACTTACAGCTACCTGGTACCTTATTTTCTATATTAAGCTTAATTTTTGAGCATTTTTTTTTTAAAAAAATCATTTAATAATGTCACAAATTTTATAAGTGAAATGAACTTGTAAACTGTAAAACAGCAGAATGGGAGGAGGACTGGTGAAGTAATCTGTGGGTGGTGAAGGTCACAGCCTCCTTCTAGCACAGCTGGAGTTATGGTGTCAAGGCCGGTGTGCTGGAGATGCCAGCCAGGAGGCTGTAAGTTCATATCTTTATGAGAAAGGCCGCCTGGGAAACACTTAATTGTTAACACCTCTGCATGTCTCCATTATGTTACGTATGGGAGTGGTCTAGTGCTGCTTCCCCACCACCACAGAGATATCAGTGTGTTCAGTTGCTTCATTACTTGCTTGTAATATATATTATGCTTCTCTTTGGTAAACAGCTGACAAGTTTGGACACACTGTGTCTGAGTGATTTATTTTTCCTGCCTTCAATAGTCAGCAAGGACCAAGCACAACAGTGTAGCGTGACACTCTGAACGTACTCAGGAGGGTCCTTCTATGTGCTACACCCACTATTATGATCATATATTGAATTATCAACATAATGTGCTCAACATTTTACATAAAGATAAAATATTTTAGTCTTACTTCCTTCTAATACTTTTAAGTATACAAAAGCAGTGCCACTTTGGTCCTGTTTAAAAAATTTAATTATTTACAGGATTTTAGATAACCTCATAGGGCGTCTTATCCTCTCAAAGCAGTTTCCAAAACATCTGTTGTATGTGTACATGCCTTTCAGCTGCCTGTCTTTATGGCAACCCCATGAATTTCATAGAGCTTTCTTAGGCAGGGAAAACTCAGAGGTAAGTTTTGTTGGTTCTCTCTTCTGAAATATAGCCTACAGCACTTGATAGTCCTTGACAGCCTCCTATCCAAGTACTAACCAGTGCTGATCCTGCTTAGTTTTCGAGATCAGATGGTATCTGATGCCTTTAAAGTATTTAGGCCCTAGAAACATCTCTTACTACAATTTTAAAAATCACAGTTAACAATTCAAATTACACATCAAAAATTCCAAATCTTGATAAATAGTGACTACAGTTTACAAGTCTTTTTAGGTTCCTCACAAAGAACAAACAATAATCTAAAACAGTGGTTCTCAACCTGTGGGTCCCCAGATGTTTGTGAACTTCAGCTCCGAGAAGCCCCAGCCACTATGGTCAATGCTCAGGGCTTCTGGGAGCTGAAGTCCACAAACATCTGGGGACCCACAGGTTGAGAACCACTGATCTAAAACAAATCACAGTACAAGCCAGCCAGCACCTCTCTCTGTTAAACACAATTTGAAGTACAGATCTGGATCCTGAATGCCACACTGCTGTATTGTGGCCATCAGTGCAGATGACTAGAAGTGACATTACCTCATCCCCCATTTTCTTCCCCTAGATATTTTAAATAATTTAAGCAGGTTTTTTTAAATAAAAAAAGGAGGCGTGTGCTAGGGCCTGTCAGACTTCTCAAGGGCCACAATGAACTCCACAAAGGACTTCATGTGGCTTGTGGGCTACACCATTTCTTACTTCGGTTTCCCCTCAACAAAGACTCATGAAGTCCAATTTTGTATTAACTGAAATTTCAAATCATTGTCAGAGGCAACACATGGATGTAACTAGTAGATGCATAACTGAAGCAAAGTTTGTCTTCCCTGAATAACATTGTAGCTAGCACATTGGCCCCCACCCATAAAAAATATACTCCTACCCACTGCTGTCACTTGCAGTTCCATGGACAGTCCCAAGTTCAAGATAATGTGAGGTTTCTCCCCCACAACACCTTTGTCTTGCTAGGACAAAGCTTCAACTTGATCACCCTCATTCATTTGAAAACTGCCTTCAGATGGTGTCTTAGCTGTATCTACCTGACTCCATCAGAATTGTAGCCACCCTGAGTCTCAGTTTTGGAGACAAGGCAGGGTTTAAATAAAGGTGATGATGATATATCCATGTCAGTGTAAATAAGAACTACCATCTACAAAATATAAGGCAAATTAATCACAGTGAATCTTTGGGGGTACTGGAAAACTTGATCTGAAACATTAAAAGTGTCTCTAGATTACATCAGGATAGATTACAACTTCTTATGCATTTGCCTGGAAGTACAATATACAAGTAACAACGATAACAGCAGCAGCAGCAGCAGCAACAACAACATCTTACTCTGTCATTTTTTGTTTTGTATTTGCTTAGCTTAAACACATAAATTCCTTAGTGTCCCCTAGTAACTGTTTCTGTATACTGGGATTAGTACATGACTATACATGGAACAGCACTTTTCCTTTACACATAGAACTATTAAACATAAAAAAAACCCTCCACACCCACAGCAAGAAGGACATAAGACTGACTGTGTCTTAAAAATGTACCCCACTAGTATTAACAAACTTATCTTTTTCACACAGGACCTAAGAGACATGATACAAAACTTTGCACAACGGTATCTACCCCTTTATGCTGAGAAAAGAAAATTCAAATTGAACAATTCAGTTTTTAAAGCAAAGTCATTGGCAGTGATGTAATGACTCAGTTTTTTTTCCTTTCATTAAAGTCCATAGAAGAAAATATATATCAGAGCACTTTAAAATAAACCACAGTTAAAACAATGACAGAACCTGGGGGAGTAATGCAACTCATAAGGCAATATATAAATTTATACTTAGAAACTTAGTTTCAACAATTCTACACTTCTTGGAAACAAACATTATGAAGGAAACACAACTTTCCTAAATACTGTGGCTTCACCTCAAACCAAGCATACCCAATATAAGCTTCACTGCTTTAAAAAAAAAAAGGTGAACAGAATAATGGAAGCAACAGGGTTGAGGGGGTGGAGAGAAGGAAGAGAGCATGAGGTGGGTGTCTTATTTTTAAAATACTTATAATCTTATAAGTATTTTAAAAACAGAGCTTCTATCTTGCTCCAGTGAACTTTCAAACCTACCTGTGAAACTTCAGCTGCACTTGCTCCCTTCACTGCATCTGATGTGGAAGCAGAAGTTGCTTTCTTTCTCTCCATACTTCGAGTGGGGGAAGGTTTGTAAGGAGATTTAAGAGGGCTAGCTGGTGCTACACGAGGACAGATACGGAATACTAAAGAGTTATAGTACAATAGCAAGAGCAATAGGGAACACAGACAAAAGAAGTGAGGAAAGAGAGGAAAATAGCACAGTCTTGTTAAAAACACCCCAACACAAACATTGTTCAAATACATTAGTGAATAATGTTTTCTCTCTTTTTATGTAACCATAATTTTGTCCTAATATCTTCACTAAATTTCTAAGAGTATTATTTTTGTCAGGATTTAAAGATCAATCATAGCAGATTTAAAAAATCTTGTTCTGAAAAGTATCATTATTGCATATTAATTTTTCATCAGAAGATTCAGAAATATGTCTAAAGTCATATCCTAAGCAATAATAAGAGACATCATTAGAAATGATACATGATACCTATATTACTAGTTGCATAAACAGTCTCAAAGTAGTCACTGAATATTATTTGTCTTGTTTAGTTCTTCAAAGATCTGCACAATGTGTTAATAAAACTACTTTTTAATGTATGTTTTCTGCACAATGTATGTTTTCTGCACAAATACTTTCAGATTCCTGGAAAATATGAGCTAAATATGAGCTAAAATATGAGCTAAAAACTTTACTGCGAATCACTGTTTTAGAAAACGTTATTTTTGTTTCGCTGACCTGTAACGTTACATTGTTCAACACCTATATTAAATGAAACAGGCAATCATCTAACCAGAATTTCTGGATAAAAGACATTAGGTGTTTCTATGTTTGAGGGATCACTGCTAGAGTGGAATAAAACTGATCTTTACTATAAAAGAAGTATCTCATTTTTTTTTTCTGGTGTACCTAACACATTCCTTAATTTATGAGGTTTACCTGGATCATTGTATTGCTCAGAAAGCATTAATGTACTTCTGCTTCTGGCTAAAGAAGCTTGTGTGGGAGTCAATAGTCGAGAAATAATAAAGTTTTCCATTGGACTAAGGTGCATGCGATGAGCTGAAGGATGGAAGCAAATGAAGAACATTAAGAAGCTGGCCGCTTCTAAAACTTGCAAATAAATATAAAGAATGGACAAAACAAAATAAATAAAAGAAAAATGAAACATTAACAACAACTAGAATTATTTTCAAGTTATATATTCTGGGATTTAATTTTTCTGCCAAGGAGAGGTTCATTTTTTGTCACTTACAGTCTAACTAGAGAAACAGACACTGAAGTACTAGCTTCATTTGTTATTAGCTAGAAAATGGCACTATAAGTTTTCCACTAATATTTAACTGATAGTATTCATGACTTGGTATACTTATGTGCTACCAACAGTATGGAAGTAAGAATGGTAATCTTGCACTGACTGCTGGCCCTACCCTAGGTCAATGGTCATCCAGATGTTTTTGAACTTCAATTTCAAGTAGCCCCAGCCAGCATGGCCAGAGATCAGGAATTCTAGGAGGTGCAAGTCTGAAACAACTGGAGGACCAAAACTTGAGAACTACTGCTCTTGCCAAGAGCTCAAGAAATACATTAACCTTTCAGCATACAATGAGTTTCTGAGTACAACAGCTGTGACACCAGGGCAAACATGCATTCTTGCCTTAGTGAGCAATAAGGATAGGTTTTGTGGCAGTGACTTCCTGGGAAACAGCAGAACTAGGAGGCTCTGCAGCTATTATCAGGAATGGGACTTCACCTTTGGTATCACAAAGTCATCACTTGTACCACTTCAGTGAAAACAGATCTGCAGCATTAGGTAGGAAGCTATGATCCAAGGCATCCTTCAACAAGTTAATTTATTAATTTATTAGAATTATTAAGTTTATTAAAATATTTATAACCCGCTCTATATCAGGAGATCTCAGTGGATGATGACAAATAGAAATCAGTGGAATATATTCATGCACCAAAGAAGCATTAAAATGCATTCACAACTCTGAGCTCAAATTCCATTAAGTTGCCAGGAGAAGGGGGGAACGTCCAGTTAAAAGCAACAAGTAAATACAGAACCACTCTCTTGAAAAGTCTTTTACTTTAATTAAATACCATATTTGCTGGCGTATAAGATGCACTCATTTATAAGACGCACCCCATTTATACACTGGCAAATAAGACCATATAAGACGCACTCCATTTTCAAACAGTATTTTTTGGGGGAAAAGTGAGTCTTATACACTAGCAAATACAGTATTTGTCATCATCCAATGCTGAGAGCTACTGCTGTCACAGCCTGGATTCATCTGATTTCTACATGTACTATATCTCTATACTCCCAACAGCTAAAGCTCTTTCAGTGGTTCATAAAATATAGGCAAAAACATAACATATAAAAAGAGCCCAATAATTATGTCTTCAAAAGAGACAATTATGGGCATCAAAGTACAGTGAGGAAAAAAAAACACACATACAAGACAGGACCATGCCAGGAGCTTGCTATTTTGCTTCCACAGCTTCCTTTTGACTAGAACAGGCTAAAACTTTTAAAACATACCTTGCTCCTGCTTCAAAACACTTTCTGTACAGTTTCAATCCAGCAGAATAAGCATGAAGAGATCTTTGCATAGCATTACGCACATACAGCCTGCTGCTATGAACAGGGGCCTACAGAATTGGGGCCTGCAGAACACCAAGTTTGCAAGGCATTGTTGCACTTTGCTTTGTATACTGGACTGGGATTTGGAAAATCCAGGTTTGGGTCCCATTACATTATGAAACTTAATAGGTGACCTTTAGCTAGTTACGCTCTCTATTTCCCTCTTTTTCTGACCTACCTCACAGGCTTTTTGTGAGATTAAAGTATGGTGGGGACAGAAGAGACGTGTACACCACATTTACTCACTGGAAGAAAGACGTGATATACACTTAACTAATAAACAAACAGCAAAATAAGACAACAGATCAGGATCTCTCTAAATTAGCCCTATCATCACATACAGGGAGATATCATAAGAACATGGTAACAGCTGTTTAAAGCTACTTTCCTTCCAAATTCTTTGAAGCCTCACTCTATAGAACCTTATTAACTGTAATAGTGCAGTCTTTCTATAATTTTATAGTATGTAAACTGGTTTGTGATTTTTCTTAAAAAAATTAAAGCAGCATATAGAGTATTTAAGTAAATAAATAAAATCACATAGATACATGCAATCACATCCACAAATCTGGTGAGGATTCAGGGAATGTGCAAGTCATTCCAATCTTGGCTGATGGTGATGGTCGTGGAGGATTCTGTCATTCCTCCTAATATTTTACCCAATTCTTCTAATGTCACCCGTCTGACCTGCCTCACAGTGTGAAAGCTGAGCTTTGAGAAGGAAACAATCAAGCATTCAGTTCTGCTGCTTAGCATATCTGGTAATGTAAAATGCCCTATTTAGGAAAACAATATGTAGCAGCATTAATGACTGCTGCAAATATTATATCCTGTTAGATTACTTTGGTGTCTCATCCTTAGAGAAAGGGGGGGTTAATTAATTACTCCATCTGAAATCTGCTCTGTATGTGTGTGCATGTCTGTGTAAAAACGGTGCCTGAGAAGGCATGCTGCCAAACAGTGGGGATTAAATATATAGAAGCTCCTGTAATATACTGATTAGGGTGATGGAATGTGACCTGGGATATCCAGGTTCAGGGCACTATTAATGAACACTCAGTGGCTAACTGTGGCTCAGTCACTCTCACTCAGGCTGACCTACCACATAGGAATATTGTATTCCAGCATGAACTCACTGTGTTCAAGAACACAGTCCTAAACATGTAAATGGCTGGAGGGAATACGGATGGTGTGAAGAGAACTGGACAAAGAGCACTCCACTACAAGAGTCCTCCAACTACAATAAGGCATGATCATAAGCAACATCATAAGCATTCTTCCCCTGGCAGGTGCTGATAACAATTGTTGAGGTGTGGCTTCCCATGTATGGGGATCTATCTAAGTCTGCTCTGTTTCTTCAGGAACAAAAGATAGATGACATTTTGTTGTCTGAGGCAGAAAAGCAAATTGCAACACCCTCACTGCCCGGTAAGCCAAGCTGCACAATTATCTAAACCTAGCCCAGGTGTGCCAGCCTGCAAGCTGGTGTGGCAAAAAGGACATGCCCACCCCAGCATCCACTTCTGACCTGGCCAGCTAGAACCAGCAGGGCCTGGAGTGCAACCATGGATTCACCACCTTGAGCCTCCTCAGAGGCTCCTTCAAAGGGCTCTGTCCAGTTCTTTGCAGAGTCCCACCAAGATATAAGATGTATTCCTGAGCACCTCTGAAATGGAGCATGTGAATACTGCACTGTTATTTTGGAAGACGAGCTTGCTTTAATACTGCTAATAAAAAAATAAAACAGTAGTATTTGCCCTGATTTTCACTAGAGAACGTTTAATCAAGAAAGGGAGAGGAAAGGGGGCAGGAGGTGGAGAAAGGGAGAGGGAGAAAAAATTCAATTTTAAGACACAAAAGGAGAGATTATTTCTGGTGTGACAACAAACAGCACATTCACTTGCCTCTGTCAGGGGAATGTGTTATTGTTGCTGTGGAGGAGGAGAGGCGCTTATTGATAGGCGACTCCATTTGCTTTGGAAGATTCACTGTAGAGGCTGAAAGTTTGTCACATGCTGCAGAGAGATGCATTGAAGACATTTATAGTCATTTCACAGGGCTGAATGCTCTGAGAGCTAACCTTTAACTTTCTTACCATGGGCCTTGTGATCGGATCAGAGCAAAAAATAAAGCATATCTGACAAACCCAGAGGTCAGAGCTCCCCACCTGTTCCTTAATGCTCCAATTCAAGACACAGGATTTCTTCTTACAAGCTTTAACATTTCAGTTTTACAATATAAGGGATAAAGTTATTTTACAGTGAAAACCAAGAAGAGGGAAAGAAAGAGTACTAAGCCAAGTAAAAAGGAATAAAGACTAAGGCTAATTTTACAGGCCAGTGGGATGAGACAAACTTTTCCAGAATTTCATCTTTCAGAATTTCATCATGGAGATGCTGGAAGATGCTTCACAATTTGCAAATAATTCAGGGATCTGCAATGTTTTTCACTGTAAATAACATTCTATTTGCTTTTAGTGAACACTTCGAAAGCTCAAAACAAGTAGAAGGATAACTATCCTGCCCTTTTCTGAGTCTGATAGTAGCACACTCAGTTACAGTATGTGTGTTGCACATACTGCACACTTCTGAAGCTCACTGCAAGAGGAAGCACCAGTGCTCCCCCTTCAAAAGTATTGAACTTAGAAGAAGAAGTGGAGAAGGAGGGATGATGACCTTGCACTGAGCCTCAGAAGTAACTCAAGAGCTTAGAAAACTCTACATATTGTTAAACATTATGAAAAATGTGTGGCCCTCCAGATGTTGCCAGACTGCATTTCCCATCATCCCTTATCAATGGTAATGCTGGCTAGGACTTATGAGAGGTGGAGTCCAACAACATCATGAAGAACACATGTTTTCTACCCAGCCCTACAAGCTTAACTCAGGAATGATGACAAATTTTGTTTGAGTGCCAAGGCTGACTCAAATATTTGGATTCTTGCTAAGATTTTATATTCAGTATCTAGCAATAAATGACGCTAATCTATAGTGCCCATCAGTGGTACTGCAAAAATCTTTTAGGTGCTTGGCAAAATAAGGACTTATTGCGCACCATTTTGGAAATAATGGATGAAATCCAGTTGCTAGCCTCACTCAGAGTAGATGTACTGAATCAAGTGCAGAATGGATAGAAACCCCAGTGATATAGTGGGTCTGCTGTAGTCTATGACTAACAATTGCATTTAGGCTGTAAAATTAAAATACAGTGTAGCACAATTAGCTTCAAATACTTCTTACATAAATACCAGATCAAAGCATGAATGAAATTATATGATCATTTACATGAAATAAACATATTCTGTTGGCTACATATTATCTGGTATGAATGTTTTGATGTAAACAACCAATTAGACCACTAGGGCCAGAGTGGTTGGCATGTTTTAATACAGCATCTTCCCCAACCTGCTTCCTGAATACAGGGTTTTTATTCCCAGAACAAATATAGCCATGTCAGGAAGATCACCACATTTCTGGTCATCTCAGGGCAAGCACTGGGCTTTAGTCATCAAACGACAGCTCATTTACTTGGTCCAACAGGACATAATATAAACTGCTAGAGAGATCCATTCAACACCGTTTTATCTATGATTCTTGGTTATGCTGGAATGTGAATGAATTTGGGGAAGAATACACTCTTCTTCACATATTATTCATACGTCAAGGGAAGAGCAGAAGCAGAGTCATGCCACTGATCTCACCCCACACTTTGCTCCCACTCTTTCATGGGAAGAGATGTTTTAGCAGGGAGAGGCTATGCACATAGACTGTGTGTAGGCTTCCATGAGAGTTGGAATCAAGTACAACCAGTATTCTACCTTTTGTGGAGATCTACCCATATATTCTTCCATGGACCAAAACCATATTCAGTATGTGGATAATGGGATGGGGCAGGTTTAATACTGCCTACAGCCCTCTATCCATTTTGTTATATTAAGAGGAGCTACTGAAAGTAAGTGTTAGCAGCTGGTATATAGATACTGAGTTATAATTCAGTATAAAACCAAGAACACGTAAGCAACAGCAAGTCATCTAAATATAAATGTAGGGCTGGAAAACTGTAGAAAGGCAGCAGCAAGTTGTGCATCTCTCAAAGATAATATTATGCTATAAATAGCCATTATCAATTTAGATTGGTGACTCTGAGTATCCAAGTGCATTGCCAAACTACAAATTCAGTTTTTTAGAGTTTCTAGACTTTATTGAGTTACAAAATGAAAGACTAGATTCCAACAGCAGTCTAACTCACACCAACAGAAGCTTTTAAAATAATTCCTTGCGCTCCATAAGACTCTTGCTCCAAAGTAATTCTGCAGTTTAATGATGTCATTAATTTAAAGTAAGGGCTCTCCTAGTGATTAATTCTTTCTGCCTTTAGGTAACAAGTGCATGATTTCTGAAGAAAAAAGTCACAGGTTATTTCTATGTGCTTATATTGTATAACTGAAATGTTTTAAACCTTGTCCCCCCCCACAAAGATTTATTTTTACCTGCTGTTATTCAAAAAGACACACAATATACACAACACATCTGAGTGTCCCACACTTGGACAAAAGACAATGAACTTAACAATAGCCAGTGGGAAAGGTGTTCGGAATATCACTATGATGTTGGAATGCCAAGCATGCATTGGTTCATTATGGCAAAACCAAAAAAACAGAGGATAGACACTGTGCAGTACATGGGTACAATTCACCAAGCCCTCCTGCCACCTATTTTATTTTATTTGCTGCATTCACTTTAAGTTGGGCTTGCTCAATGTGGTGCCCTCTTGATATTTCTGGACTACAGCTCCAACTAACCCCAGCCAGCATGGGCAACATTCAGAAATTACATGACCTGTAGTCCAAAACACCTGGACGGCATCAGGTTGGGAAAGACCACTCCAAGTGGAAAAGGGGCAGCCACAGTGCTTGAGGGAATTGGGCCCTTAACATCCAATGTGAACACTACCAAGGGTCAAACTGAAATGACAGAGAATACAGCAGTTATTGGGAAAGATAACACTGGTGGATGCATTAAAGTGACAGATGACACTATGGCACTGTACGTCTCTCAAATACCATTGGAGGAATCAGCCGCAGCAGTTGAGGCCAGAGGGTCTGGAAGAAGGGTGTTGGCAGCTAAACCTAGAGGGGGTGGGGTATTTTCTGATTCACCTACACAACAGGGAAAAAAATCAGAGCAAAGAGAGGTGACAGATTACATCAAGAGTGCTAAAAACCCAAACAATGCAAAGACTTTTAATAGTCTATTCCTGGAAGTGTTAACAGCTTGTCCTCTTCAGGATGGATATGGATTTCTCTGTACCATGCTGGAAAAAAACCTGTGCTAAACACTTCAGCTTTCATATAGAGAGTAAGCACTGAAAAAGCTCTCTTGTCATTAAAAAAACAACAACAACTAAAAATCTTTTTTAACTAAACAAAATCTATCGGAAGAAGCTGGTGAATTTGATGATTTCTGAAAAAAATAAATGTTAATATATGGTTTGTGGTAAAGTAACTTGCTTTGAAATCAAACCAAAGAGAGAGCAGCTAGAAAAAAAGCTGGAAGAATTCATTTTCATCTGTAAATACTGCACAATCATGGAGAAGTCCCCTGAGCTTTTAAGGAGTGCCTGAGATAAAAATAGGCTATTTCTGCAAAGTCATACAGAACTGATAGCCATGATAATGAGAGGGCTTATTTCAATGGTATTTTATTTGTTTACTTATTTCTAACATACTATCTGTGCAGACAAACTCTGATGCTGGCCCACTTTCAAGAAAATTATGAGGGTGTGAAATTTAACAAAAACATTCTTCTTTTATCATGCACCTCAAGGATCTCAATCTCTTTCTCTCTCTCTCTCTCACACACACACTTTACAGCTCACCACAAAATCAGATTTTGCAGCTTTCATTTTAATCTGACCATCTGCAATTCAGAATCTGCAATGCAGTCAGCCAGTTTCACTTACCATCTCTGTCTCCTGAGCCTGCAGCCAGTGCTCCTCCCCATGACCATCTCTTCTGTTTCTGCTCTAGTTGCTGACTTCGCTCCATGGACTTCCGCATCATAGCTTCTAATCGTTCCTAAACAATTGTGGAGGGAGGAATAAAAACATGCCTCACATCCTTAAAGAATCCCGTTACAAAAAAAACTCCCAAAGAAATAAAATTGTATTTTTATTCTGGTTGCACCCACATGCAGGTTACCAGCATCACGAAAAGGAATGAGCAAAGGAGCAATCACCACATCCACTCACCTCCAAAAATATGTATTCTTTGTCTGCAGTCACTACTGAGGTCACTACAGAGGCTGAAGTTAGTAACACAAGTTACATCACCTCCAAGCATCTGCTCCTGCTGGCAAGACTGCTGCTGTGCCTCTGTCTGGGCTTAATTTGTTTAAGAATAATGCATGAGAAGCATTAACTCTGTCATCTCAGCACAGCTACGTTTTTCTTCTTCAGTGGTGAAGCTCAGTTGCTGCAATGAATCCTTCTGACTGCACTGAAATTACTCTTTTATATATGCAGCCACCATGAAAAAAAACAAACCCTGACTACTGATACTGTAAAAAAACACCAACAACCTGTATTTATCTGCACTTGCTGTTTTCTTTATTGTAAAACCTATCTCTGACGGAAGGGGAATAAAAAGCTCCACCTCTTCTTCCTCCCACATCACTTCTTCTATGGCCTCCACATCATCTCCTTCTAAAACTAGATTCCAATGCAGAATTTCCTTCTACCTTCCTTCAGGTCAGCTTACCAAATATATTTCTTAGTCAAACACTAGATCACCGAGCTATGGTATATGATATGGAACCCCCAGAACAGATAATATTTTTTCATTCAAATCTTATTTATCTTTGTTCAACTAGGGTACTTTAATTGGACCAGGGATGCCCACAGTCTGCTGCTGCTGCTATTGTTGCTTGTCTTCAAATTGTTTATGAATTATGGCAATTGCAAGGTGAACTTACCACGGGGTTTTCTTGGCAAGATTTGTTGACAGGGCTTTGCTTTCCCTAAGGTCATTTCTGCACTAGATTGTTATAAGGCTATTATTCCACTTTCAACATTCTATGGAATCCTGGGATTTGCAGTTTAGGGAGGGGCCTCAAAGGCCCCTCCCTAAACTGCAAACCTCAGGATTCCACAGCCTGTTGAAAATGGAATAATAGCACTATAACAGTCTAGTGTGGAAAGGACCTGAGAAAGAATGACTCACCTAAGGTCATCCAGTGGGTTTCCATGGCTTAGAGGGAATTCAAACTCTGGTCTCCAGGGTCCTAATCCAACACCCACATCACTACACCACTCTGGCTGCCTCATATTTTCTTATCCATTTATTTCATTTGTGTGCCATGCTATAATCAGAGCTCTCAGGGCAACATACATAAACACAAACATATTAATACAAATAATACCATTTAAAAAAAATGAAGCAAGAAATACCTCACAGGATTGCTGTGGGGACAAGAGAGAATCATTTCATGCTATCTTGACATTCTCAGCATAAAAATGCAGCAAATTCTCTCAATAAGGGTGACAGAATCAATAATTTCCACATTTAAAAAAATGCAACTCTGAAAAAGAACTGATTCAAACATCAAACATCTTTATGGGACTCATAACACCCAGGAACACAAGGTGGGGGAATCACCTCTTTGAAAGCACTGCAGTATATATGACCACTAATGCTACCCGGGCTGGGCCACAGAGTCCTGTAGCTCAAAGGAACCCAAAAGGCAATACTTCATGCAGGCACATACATGTATTGTAAGCTGGGTGAGGGTTGCTGAGTTAAATTCTTGGCATGCCCTGTCCCTCATCTTTCATTTATTCCACAGAAAGCTTCTGGTCCTTCATAATTGTACTGAAAAGCTGTGGGGTTGCTGGTGCACATTAAGATTCATATCACAAAGTTCTCCACTCAGAAAAAAAATAGAACATAAGGTGGTAGTCTGCCTTCTATGAAAGAAACTCTGTATCTATAAGAAAAGCTGGCTTTCCTTAGAAAAAGTGATTAAAAGCAATTCTTCTAGTACACTTGGCTTCCTCAACCTATGCTCTTCTAATGTGTTGCACTACAGCTTCTACCATCCTAGGACAGCCAACCAATAATCTTTATCCACAAGCCTAGGTGTCAAAAGGGAAGGCGAACCCTACAAAAGACAAGAATCCTCATTCCTTCTAAGCTGTATAGCAGGGATGATTAAATTCTCCTTCACAGCATCCCTGTGGTTCAAGTCCTAGGCCCTTTCCACACGGGGGAAAAACACGGGGTAACACGGGGTAGGATGACCTCACCCGGAGGTCATCCACTCCATGGAGTGCGCTAGGGTGGTTAGAAATGTGGAGGTTCCACACCTCAAACCGCCCTCACATGGCGGTGGCGCCACATGTTTGATAAAGACCACATTTCACGTGGTCTTTATGAAACACATGCGTGCTAGCCCGTTGCAGTGCCCCATGTGGAATTGCAGGGTGCGCAAGTGCATCCCTGCAGAGCTGCCCGGGGGCGGGCTTCCAGCTGGCGCACTTCTCCGATTGGTGGAGAGCCGCCGGAAGCCGCCAGCCGCCAGCCGCCATTTTGGGCGCCGCCGGGCGCCGCCACCGTGTAGAGCGGCAAACGTGCGCTGCTCCCTGTGGTGACGGATCGAGGTAAGCTCCGTTCCCGTGTGCGCTGCCCCGTTTCCCTGCGTTTCATGCCCCCCTGTGTGGAAAGGGTCTTAGTGTACCAAAAAATGATGCTAAAGTCACATCTGTTTATAAAATATTCTTGACATCTGCAGCCAAAACTGAATCTGGTTATTACACAGAACTCTACAATGACAACTTATGATTTATTTTCTGCTTGGGCTAGTGTCTCTTTTCCTCATTTTTTGACTTTCTTCAATCAGCTACACACCAGATCCTATAGAAAGCTTCTCTCATGTACCTACCTCTCATGTACCTCATCTACCTTTTCTGAGCTTGCTGTTTCAGAACACAACCTACTTACTTTTCAACCCTGTTCCCAAAATTCAGTACCCCATAAATGGTCCTAGAATGTTTCTGAACATTCTGTGACTGGAAGGAATTGTGACCCACAGGTTGCAATTAGCCATTTCGAGTGCCCACGGCAGTCCTCCCTCCACAGATGGTCCCAGAGCCCCTTTGCTGCATTCCATGTTTTCCAATCATCTTTTTTCCAGCTGTAAAATTCTTCTTTCAACTGAAAATTGACTCCAATAATGCTGTTTCATGGTAGCTTACCATGAAACAGAAAGCAGGGGGAAAAATGCTGTCTCAGTGACTGACGTCACTCCCAAGTCCTGCCACATGTGCTGCTATGGCCCACCAGAAGACTGGAAGAGAATAAAAAATAGCTCTCTTGTCCCTGGATCAAGTTCATCTCTCCTGCACAACATCGCACAACATCACACAGCACCACAGAAAATAAATTGATGGCGTGAAGCTTTCAGATATGATGCAGTTAAAAAGTAGCTACCACCACACATCTACTACTATAGCACAACAGTTGTTATTTTTCTGTTATTTTATGTTATGTGTCAGACTGCACGTTAATAGGTCAAGATGGCTGCTACAGGTTTTCTCAGCAAAAGCTAAGTGAAGGCTAAACAATACTGTTTTGAACTGGAGGATTCTTAAAGTCTGAAAGGTGATATTTCCATCAGTTTTAGGGAGGAATCATATGCAAGGTGTGAGTGCAAGGGGGATGAGAAGAATAAACAAACAAGAGCTGTTCTAAAACAGAAGGAAAGTACATGAAAGCTGAAGGCTGGAAGGATCTTTTGGTGTTAACATATCTCCCTCTAGTGACATGATGTAGTTAACAGCAATGGTTCCTGGTACAAGTACATGTTTCTTGTCCCTAAACAATCCCCTTCAATATTAGGAAATAAACCATAACTTAAGAAACACCAAATCACTTCCTCTCCTTTAAAGGAAATCAGAACATGAATAGTCACCTAAAAATTCCAACAACTCAGGGACATGGAGAGTGTACAACAATATATTTAGGAAAGTCACCTATTCCAACTCCCCAAAACCTAACTTCCTATTATGGGTCATCATATTGTACAGCATGCTAAAAAATGTGTCGCCTACCTCTTCTTCTCTGAGCTTTTGTCTTCTCTTTTCCTCAACAGCTGCTCTTTTTTGTTCTTCTCTCTGCCTCTGCTCCTCCAGCTTCCTCCATCGTTCTTCTATTTGCTTTTCATACTGAAGCTTTGCTCTCCTTTCTTTTTCTAGGATTTGCTGTTCCCTGGCAGCTTATATAAATTAAAAAAACAACAACAACACTTTTAACATCTAATATGCTAATAGTGACCTCAAACATCATCCCTGATTGTAGTCAAAATGGCACTACCCACACATAAGAGGAAGATGTTCACAGGCTCAGGAGGGACAACCCATGGTCTAAAAAGTACATAAAAAATTTCAGGAGAAACACACTAAGTTGTGGAGTGGGGAGGAGAAGAGAGCACAATTTTATGCCTGTTGTGAACCAGTAGAAGGGGGCAGACTGGTTGGAAGAGGAAATTATTAAGATGACTCAGTGGACTAAACATGACCAGTGGCCACAGAATCCTATTTGTGGAGATGAAAATATATAAAATCAGGCTGAGGGGGAACAGAATAGTTTCTGTGATATGTTTTGAAACAGTCATAAATATCGAAACAGAATGAAGCAATCTACAAAAGGAGGTCTTGACCCACTTTTACTAACCTTTTTTAAAAAAGTAATTCACAGACCCATGTGCAATGCATATGCATGCTACACACAGAGAGACACCAATGACTAATAGTTTAAGCTGTCAAATGATTGAATCCTTTTGTTTACTGTAAAATTACCTAAAAAAATAGAAAACCCTGGATACAGCTGCATCTGCAGAGCACGAGTAACCCTTTATTTAGATGTTGCTAAATTGAGAAGTATACCCTACGTGGGCTGAAAAACACAGCACAGAGGCCCAAGAGGCTGTTTTGGCCAGTGACTATGACATTGGATCCATCTAAAGTTAGCTTCACAATCACTATCAACAGCTTTGGAACAGAGGGAACAGACAAAGCAAAGTACCAAACCACTTCCAAAGAAAGGCGTTTCCCAGAGAATTCTGGCCTTTTCTTGGAGCAGATGTGTGGATACTTGGCATTGTTGAGAGCAGTGAATAGTTCCAGAGTAGGATAGCCCCATGTTGTTCTTACTAGGTGAGAAGCATAGTTAGACACAGACATGTTGTAGAAGAGGAGAGGAAAGGAGATTCCACCTGAACCTCAGCAAGAACTTTCTGATGGTCAGAACTGACCGGCAGTGGAATTTGCTGCCTCCGAGTGTGGTGGAGTCTCCTTCTTTTAGAGGTTTTTAAGCAGAGGCTGGATGGCCATCTGTTGGGAATGCTTTGATGTATGTTCCTGCATAGCAGGAGTTTAGACTGAATGGCCGCTGTGGTCTCTTCCAACTCTATGATTCTAGGAAAGGAACACTTCTACATCCAAGGAGCAAAAAGCAACTTACCAAGATATTTTTCTCTTTCTTCTCTTCTTTCTCTAGCGAGTCTTTGCCTTTCATCAGTTTTCAGAAATCCATCGACAGCTGACATCAAAAGAAGGGGCAGGATAAACTGTATCAAAGCTATATTGTTTTAAAAACTCGTTTTATAGTTCATTTTTAAAATATTAACCACAAGACAGGAGACTCAGAACTCTTGGATCTAAACAAAGTCTGAGAACGCCAAACACAGTCCGAGATCCGAAAACGTAGTCAAAGCCAGAAAAAGGTCAAAACCGATCGAGAAATCACCAAAGCCAAGTCCGAAATCCGTGAGGGGTAGTCAAAAGCCAAATCCGAAGTCGAAAACACCAAAAAGCAGAATCGAAAAGCAAGCCAACAAGCAGAACCTTCTGTACGCTGAGGCGGACAAGAAAGAACTGAGGAGAGACCGTTAGTCGGTGGGAGGAGCATGCGCAGTACCGGCGTGGGGGAGGGGTTCCCGCCAAAGCTAACGAGCTCTAGAATCTTCCGAACGCTACCGCGCAGGCGTGAAAGCTCCTAATGTATGAGGCACAGAGACCACGAAGAAGAACTACAATACCCAGCCAAGAAGATAAAGAAACACAGCAACAAGACAAGATTAATACCCAGGATCCATCTACTACAAGACAAACCAAAAACACAAAATGACAGAACACTGCTAGTTGTCACCTGTAGTCCCCATCTGAGACCATTTAAACACATTATCAACAAGCTATAACCAATTCTCAGGAGTAACAAGGCCCTCTCTGAAGATCAGGAAGACAGGCCTTTACTGGCCTATAGACAGCCTCTAAATCTTAAACAACTAATTACTTACAACAGGATATATAACACAGATGGTATCATAGGGACAAAACCTTGCCACAAACTTAGATGACAACTCTCTCCCACGCTTTCTTTGGGAGCAATATTACAGGGGCCAATAACATCGCTTACAACGTAAGAGGTGCTCTTCCTCCAACATGATATATACTATCCTATGCCACAAAGCCCCTCTATGCTCTACATTGGACAAACAGGACAGTTTCTATGTAAGAGGATTAACGGACACAAATCTGACATTAGAAGTCACAATACCCAAAAACCAGTTGCAGAACATCTCAACCAGATCATTGTCCTTTAGCAAGGAAATTACAAAAGAAGGTTACAAAGAGAAACAGCTTAACTGAATTATATTCACAAATTCTAACCCATTAGCAGAGGTATGAATAAAGACAATGATTTCATGGCACACTATATCTAACAGTAAGTTTCAGTGAGATGGCACTTTTGCACTATAGTATTATAACTCTAGGGGGGGGGGAATTAAATTAAGAGAGGACAAAACCTGCCCTTCAAACAATAGGACCTCAGGTAACCATGCCTGGTTTTTTTTAAAAAAAAAAGCTGTATGGAAGATCCCTAGTACAGATCTAAAAAGTCATGGCAGATATCTCCCAAAAAGAATGAAACAAGTGGAGACAGAGGGAACAGCAACCAGTAAAACCCAAGCAGCTGTATCATGAGAAATCTCACGTCTTTAAACCAATCTTGAAGAGCACACTGCGTGACTGCAAAACATCACTTGTATCTTTTGTTTGTCTGCTCATTTTAAAGGATGTACAACAACCTCTGCTGCCTCCTTCCAACATATTTCCCTTGTCCAGAAGTGCCCTACATTGAGCATTTTAATTATTATCTGTATAGCTTACCCAAAGGATAGCGAACTGAGTTCTGCATCCAGTTATGCTACAATACAGTCCTATTGTTTTATTTTTATGCAATATACACGGCCAGTCTGTGTAGGAGGCTCACTGTCTTATGTTGTTTTCCTTCCAGATCCAGCTAGAACTGGCTATGAAATGTTAGTAACTACGTATATTATGCCTGCACTGTTCTGTTTCTCTCAAGAAACTGCACTGTTATATATTAAATAATAATATGAAGGCGTCTTGTTTCCTCATCTTCTTTGATTCTTTGGTTTAAGGGCAGATCAGTTACAACCTTTCTCACACTCAGTCCTCCTCCATACCCAAAGAAAATAGTAAGTGAACACTAACCACCTGGAGGAAAAATAGTATGTTAACAACTGTGCAACACAGTCCAATGTTATCAACTAATTGCTCATGGGCATGGGTGAGGCTAGCATCAAGCCAGAGTGCCAATTCTGCTCCAAACTTTGTTTTTTTATTATATATTTTAATAAAACTTACATCAATTAATATATATCCATTTTATATACAGATTTCCATTCTTGTTATATTTGATTACGGTTGCTAGATTGTGTTTTACACAACATTGGAAAGGTGAAATCATTCCATCCATGGAGGAATGGAAAGTCAAGATTATTGATATGATGGAAATAGATAAACTTTCATGTCTGTTAAAAGATAAGATGATTCAGCAAACTGAACGAGAATGGAAACCAATATCAGACTGGATAAAAAGAAAAGATGTATAAAGGGATAAGATAGATAAAGGGATAAAAGGCAATGATATAGACCAAAAACAATGTAAGAAATTAAAATATTTGGTATATAGCTAAACTAAATTACTTTCAGCAATGATAGATAATAAGTAAATAGATTAGAAAAGAATACTGCTGGAAAATGGATAATGAAAATATTAGGAACAAGGTGTAACGCTGGGGAAACGCATTTTAAATAGAATGATGGGGGGGAGTAAACAAACTTCGTTTTTTTAACTACTGTCCGCATTACTCTGTGTGGCCGTGCACACACGCATATGTATGCTCTTTGAAATGTTTCACCCATTCAGGCACATGTTCACAGTAGGAAGAGAAAACACTGCTAACTAATTTAAAGTATACACATACTCACACTACCATTACCACTATGGAGGAAGACTCTTTGAGTTAGTTAATGTATGGCTATTAAAGGAGCAATGCATGCATCTGGACTAAAACAGTAAATAAATGGCCTGGCCAATTAAGCAGATCCATACATCTGGAGTAAAACAGATATCTGCATATTTAAATACTGGATTTATACTCCAAACCATAAAAAGGTATACAGCAGTGGTGGGACTCATACGGCCCTTCAAATACAACCCTCAATACTCTTCAGTATTAGTATGCTAATTAGGGTTGCTGGAAGTTATAATCCAACAACATCTGGAGAGCTATCCAATCCTTTCTTACATCTCTTCTTGCATCTCTTCCTCACACATGCAGAAATTGATAGACCTGGTTGTGGCAACGGTGGCAACTCCCCGTCTGCAAACCCTTTTTGAATAACTGAAAATATTTATCCAGTTTCTCAAAAGCTTATGCATCCACCAATGATTATTTCCAGAAGCAAATACTTAATATTATTTTTAGATTACATTTCATTAAGGAGATGCTCCATGAATGTTCCAGCAGTAAAAATGATTCTAAATAAGAACTACACAACATCATACATGTGTCCTTCCACTACAACAAGAAATTTTTAAAAGTGGGGGAAGAAAAATGGAAATAAGAGTATAGTGCACTATAAAGGAAGAAGGAGTGCATATAGTCTTTGCTACTGCCTTGGATAAGTAATAAAATAAGTGTATTCAAATTATAAGCAGACAAATTTAAGTCAAAATGCATTCTAGAAGAATTTGTGGAAAATGAATGATTTTATGGTTGGCTAGCATATTCATAATACCTTCTGCAGCTGCACTTCGTTTACAACAGCCTGTGGGAGATACCTACTTGGTACCACTGGGATCTTTCATTAGTACAAATAGGAAGGAAGGAAGTCGTATTATTCCATTATCAACAGAGAAGAAGATAAGCCAAAAAAATTTGAGGAAATCAACAAGGGAGCACATGGTATGTTGCTGTTCAGAAAAACAAACAGAAAAAATAGAGGAATACACCTGATAAGGTTCTCACATACTGTTAAATTCACAAACTCTTTTTAAAAGTAGTAATAGAAAAATAACACAAACTAACTTGTTTGTTATAACACATCTTTCCTGTATACTCAGCTACTTAGACTACGAACATGTACAGGTGTGAAAAGACTACATTATGGGAATCACATGGTTCTTCAGAACGTGGAATGCAACTTCTGAAATTACTTCACTATGGGGTATGCTGGCTAAGACTGCTGGGAGCTGCAGTTCAGCAACATCCGGTGAACCGTGTGATTCCTACTACTGGCATATGTCAGTTTTTTGAAACATGAGTAATAAAGCCTTTTTAAACAGAAGCTAGTGACTAACTGACAGCTAGTGAAATATGCAATTCATTTATTTTCTTCCTAGGGCAACTTGGGATACTAAGTTTGTAATCCAAACTAAGCTACAATAGATTTTAAAGCAACGTAAGTTTATTTAAGTAGATAACAGAGAAATTTCTCCCTGTATACTTCCAGAAAAAAAATGGTATTTTCAAACTGAAAATGCATTATAGAATAGGAAAGACAAACGGTAGCATCCCAGTCTTTGGTCTGCCATTAATATCTATGAAATTGTCAGGGATACAGATACAGTCTTCTCAGTGCTGGCTCCTGTCTTGTGAGAATGCTTTCCATGAGATCTAGAGATTGCTCCATATATATACATAAACTAGGATAGTTTCTAAAAGCTGAAGCAAACTGTGTCCCTTTCTAGGTACAGAGCAGGGATTCAAACCCTGGTCTCCAGAGTTGTTGTACAGTGCTCAAACCACTACATGATGCTGGCTCTCCAACTTCAAATATATCATGGCACCTTTACTTTCATGAGAGTTCAGGGCACAGGGCACAGAACCCCCGTGAAAGTGGAAAAATAACTGCCCCCTGCTCTCCCTCACATTCCCTTCCGGGGCTCCCCCTTCCCATTCCTATCCAAAAGGGAAGGGAGAGGGAGAAGCCTCACACAAACCTTCCTTTCCCTGTCCAGGGCTTCCTTCCTTTTCCCATGCAAAATGGAAACCTCATGCAAGTTCTCTGCACTGGGACAAAATGCATGGAAATGGGAGGAGGAGAATGGGGGATAGTTACATCTGTTCGCGAAGGTCAAATCTGTGAATGTGGAGAGAGGGCTGTACATCCAAAAATGTAGCAATGATATATCTACAAAACTTAACAGTGATGGGATCCTGTTATGTTTCTAAACCATACAGTACATTGTGTTTTCTTGGCAGACAATCTTCTTTGAAGCAACCAGTAAGAGGCTTACTGTTATGTGCAGATGTTTCCTTTCATGCATTATGTTCAACATTTGTGTGGCCACATCTATTTGGACTGCTGTCTGTACTGTCTCTTGATTTTACTGCTGACTTTTCTGTTTGTGATATTATACTTTCTTCTCACTTCAAAGAGCGCGTGTTCTCCAGTGCTGTCGCATTTCAGTCAAAAAGGGATTCCTTCTTACATACATACTACCAAAAGTATCTGTGTGTGCCCTTTTCACATTTGTCATTCTTTATACATACTTATGATAGTCATGAAGCTCAAAATGCCCTAAGTCATCTTTCCTTTGATATTTCAGTAATTTGATTTTGCTAAGGTATCTTGGGGATTTTCAGCATTTCCAGTATTTTCAGACTAACGTTTGACCTGTTTATATAGATATAAAAATAGCTGCAAGTACATTTTGAGAGTTTTAAACAAACCAGGATTATTTGGACTAATATGCAAACACACCAAATGTGGACAATACTTGAATGTTAAAGAAAATCCACTTACTGGAATATTTTGTTTCCACATAACTCTACCCATTGTTAAAGACAAGCAGTTCCACTTTTAGTACAATGACAACAATGCATTAAACAAAACAAAAAAGTTATACTTCCAAACACAATCTGAATTCATAGTATGACAGTGAATCCAATATTTTTAAAATGACTAGAAAATTTATCCAGTGTTTACTGTGTTGAAAATGACAATCTGAATGAAACAAAAGTATAAGAGATAGCCTTTAACAATCCTTAGAAGTTGTTTTACATGAAACCATATGATTTGCTTCTGCTATCATGGAGAGTTGCAGTTATGCAAAGCACTGAGACTATTCCTGTCACTAGCACTGAAAATTTTGTTATTTATCTTTCTAGTCTTTCCACTTTTCAACCAGATTAGATATAAAATTGATGACCAAAGCCAGTAATTTTTTTTGAAAAAAACCCAAAAAACCTTCAGTTGATTAGTCCTGAACTTGAACAAAGCTATTCAAGATGTCTAAATATCAGCGCTGGTAAAACTGATTCATACATGTTCATTTGAAAGCAAATGCTGCAGAAATCCATGGTGTCTATCTGGGAAACACCCCAAAAAACAATACACTGGTTCCAAATCTTATTATGATTTATGTTTCGGCCCTATCAGGTAACTTCATGACTCTGTGATCACTCACGTAGATTTGTACAGCATAATAGACAAGCAGTTTAAATATATATCAGTACAGATGAAGCATGTAAATAGTGAAACAAAGACATTCCCCTTGTCTGTAATCATCTGTATTATTCCATAATTAATGTAATATATTTCTACTCAGAAAGCACCAGTACAGGACATTGGCCAACTCCACACTACACTGTTATAGGGCTATTATTCTACTTTCAACATCCTATGGAATACTGGAGTTTGCAGTTTAGGGAGGGGCATTCAGAATTCTCAGCCAGAGAGCTCTTTGGCCTCGGTAAACTACAAACCCCAGAATTCCACAAGATGTTGTAAGTGGAATAATAGCAGCCTAACAATGGAGGGCGGAAATGGCTTTAATCATGTCATCAACATAATTTGGAATAATTCACTTCCTCATTTTACAGTGTTAGCAATGCTCTTCTGCACTTTGTACAGACTGAACAGGCCAATATCTAATAAAAAGAATAAATGGACCTAAATCTAGTAACAGAAATGACAGTATTCAAAAACAACGGGGAAACGTTTTAAATTCCCAAACTACTCTGTCACTGATGCCTAAGTGGAAAATCCATTGGTAAATTGTATTGAGAGATGGATAAGGTGTATTTATTTATTGGATTTTTATCTCACAATTCTTATAAAATGTTCCAGGAAGTTCTAGTCTATCACCAGAAGTTTGAACTGGGATATCAAGGGATATCAAGTGCCAAGATGTCTTACCCAGTGCCTGGATGCTTGTGTTATCAGCGACAAGCAAATGGCTTGTCACCACAGGTGCTCTCTCTGTTCAATTTCCCTCTGCGTGTATATGACCGCCATTCTGAGGGGTGGGGCTGCTTATAGTACTGCAGCCCACAGAAGTTCACCCGGTTGTGGTACGCAAGAAGGCCTTCTTGTTTGTGGAATTCAATATATAGAACAACCTCCCTGCCGAGATTGGGCAGGCTCCCAGTGTTGGGTGTTTTTAACAACTGCAGACATATCTGGCTGATTAATCACATTGTCAGTTGCTACTGGTGACAACTTTTAATGGCTTATTTTATTATGTGACTGTTCTGTTATTATTTTTAGCAATGGATTTTGGTCTTCTTCTTTTGGTTTTTATGGTAAACTGCTAAGATCTTTCAAATGAGTAGCAGTATAAAAATGGTCTTATATAAATTGATCATCTATATGTGAGATTCTGGATAGCGCTTCACACATGTGAAGCGGGGGTACAGTCCACAAAAGCTTATCTTATAATACAGTCTTATAAAACAGTCTCAAAGAATCACACAGTTCTTTGTTTGTGGTGCAACAGGGTAACACATCTAACCCCTCCGGAAACTCTCGTTCCTTAATATTTATCTCAAGATGTTTCAACCAAATTGATTTCTTCTCACATATTAGGTGAATGGTGAATTTCAGATGTTGGCAAGACAAGGGAATCTCGTAAATTGCCTTCCATTTTATTATTTTTTAATTATTATTATTTAATTATTTATTTATTTTAAAATGGGTACTTTTATTTGGCCTTGTTCTCTCCTGTGGCACATTCATCTCTCACAGCCTGACAAACGAGGATGAGCTCAAGGAAACAACTCAAATGAATGAAAATAAAAAAAAAAATCAATTTTATCTATAGGTCAAAATGATTACTAAAACTTAATTGATGGCTTACTCCAACACCAGACCAAATGAATATCAGCAGTAACAATAAGAGTAGAACAAGTATCATAAAGAAGGATGGCAGAAGTTTTTTAAGTCAAGGCCAACCTGTGATGCTCCAGGAAGGGCTGCACATCTGAAAATGGAATGTACAGCAATACATGATAAGATGGGCCAAAAATTTGGGCCACAATGTACAACTAGAAGAATGGGGAAAAATGTGGTCTAAAGATATAAAATGTATGTTGTCTGCTAATCTAAAGGAAAATATGTATAAGATGATGTATAGATAGTATTTAACTCCAAACAAGCTGTTGAAAATGTTTAGAAATGTTTCAAATCATTGCTGGAGGTGTCAAAACAAGGAAGGCTTCCTGGATTAGTAAAAAAGGCAAAAAGCTATTGGTCTAAGATTTATATGTTAATACAAAAAATTTAAAGGGAAATGTTATAATTTCTCTAGAAATGTTTTTGTTGGGTGCTATGGATAAAGATTTGGAACACAGATATAGACTCCTTCATTACATGACAACAGCTGCTAGAATACAGTTTGCACAAACCTGGAAAAGGACTAAAGATTTGCCATTGCCTTCCTCTGATGCCAAGAGAGTGGGACTTCCTCAAAGTCACCCAGTGGGTTTCCACAGCTGAGCAGTAATTTGAACTCTGATCTCCTGGAGTCCTAATTCACATTTAACTACGACATCACACTGGCTCTCAGATTTTTAATACAGTTAATAAAGTTTTCAAAATAGTAGCCATATTAGTCTCTTGCAACAGAGGGGGGGGATAAAGAAACATGACAGTTCCTTTAAAACTAACTGGTTTTTACTTTAGCATGAGCTTTTGTGGATGTAAACCTACTTCTCTGGATGTAATACTATGGTATTAATATGATATTGATGTTGAACTGAAAATTGGCTATGATAGTGACTATTCCACTCACCACAGTGCATTTAGTTTCTTTTCTCATTGGTGATAATCCATCTATCAGCTTGCTGCCAGACTTCAATTGCAAAACACAATGTCATTTTTTTTTTAAAGTTAACATTCTGGGAAGCATGACAGGGCAATGCATGATGACTGCACATCACATTCTGTCTACGTCTGTTTTAAAGCATGACTTCTGTTGCCTATGTAACGAGATGTATCAGGAAGAAAAAAACATCCAAAAACATTAAGACTAAAACGTTCCTCACTACAGAACTTGCTACGGGCCCACACACTCCCCAGCTTTGATATGATTTAATTGGTGAATTATTATTTAATTGGCAAAATACATTAATTGGCATTGATATAAAATGGAACTTGAGGTGACTGGAAGGTCAAATTGAGCAGAGGAAAATTACTGACTGAATATGTGTGAATGCAAAGTAAGTCAGCAGATCCCTTCTAGGTGTAGCCAAAGTCATTGTCAGGCAGATTACCAAGCAACTCCAAACATAATAGGCTTAAACTGAAGCTGGAACATCTCTGATAGCACACAATGTCCAAGGGAAGTTCCCACCAAAACACTGATTGTTTCAACCCTGTTCCCTCACACTTCAATGTTTCCCTGTGTTGTTCCTGTAACTGTCCACAATTACAGATCCATTACAACAGCCATTAACTCTTTGTCACCTAACACTAAGACCATTAACTTTGCACGGACCCCATTGTCCATGTAGCAACCTCCATTGTTTGCTCAGCTAGACAGCCATTCACATCCATGCTCTCAAGGTAAATTTCGGGTATAATACCCTCCATTTTGAGCAGTTCACTTGTTGAACATCATGCTGTCACTCTGATTTCCTGAATGAGTACTGTTCTTAGGCGTTAGTCTAAGCCACATCACTGCTTTCTTTGCTGCTCTCCAGATCGGCAATTACTGCCTATTGCCTGGAAATTTCTCTATCCACAACTTTTTTCCATTTATCCCTTGGCTACTTCTTGTGCAAGTGTCTGGATCTGTTGTGTGTGTGACTGAACTTTCAATAAAATACATTTTAGCTTATTTTGGAATCTCTGACTGATTCTTTCCTTCAAAACCCCGTAAACATCAGTGGAAAGACCTTGTTAGGTTACCCCGCTCTTGCAGGCCTCCTAAATGAGTTAATTAATTCCCCATTGTCACGTGGAGGTACTGGCATTGTGGGTTGACCCAAGTCACACAGGTTTTGGTGTAACAAACTTCTGCTTTTTTCAGAAATATTTCCAGAAATGCTGGAAATTTGGCAAAACCTCAATGAACAGGTACTATGAAATATTTTTTCTTTTAGGATGTGTGAAATGCTAAGATTAGGTTCTACTTACTTAAAGTGTGAGAACATTAGGAGTGTTAATGTAAGATCTAGAGTAACAGACAGTAACACCTTACTTGACAGCGTATAAGACACACTGGCTTATAAGACTCCCCATTTTCAGACAGTATTTTTTGGGGAAAAAGTGAGTCTTATATGCCAGCAAACAGGGTAATTCCTGTGTGCTCTGTATATATATAGAAGACTCAAAATGTTTTCTAAATTGCAATAAAACTTGATTCAATAATGTAATGTACTACAACCGATTAATATTAGCAGTAAATAACTCTTTCTGTCCAAATAATATTTTGTTTAACAAAAGATTGAAGTTTATATTTTCCAATCTTTATTTTTTCCTGTTTCTACATGGACTTATACTTAAACATATCTGTTTAGCTAGCAGATGGTGAAGCAATCTGCAAGTCAGTATGGGATAGATTTTGCTTGTACAGACCGAGTCTGAACCTTTATGTGTTTCCTTAGGAATAAGATCTATTAAATTGAGTCCATCCTCCGAATACATACAACACACGACAAGTAGTTTTAATATAAAGCTGTACTGAGTTATAGATGATACATTTCTTTTTGTCTCAGGTTTCACTTCAATTTCTTGTAATTCGAACAATCTTTAATGAAATTAATTCTACAGTACTGTATAGATACATCATACAAAAATATTTATATAAATTCATTTTTGAGTGTACAACAGTTGATTTCTAATCACTGAATCATTATCTCTTCAAACTGGAGTTGCTAGAATTCTGATTTAGTAGGATCAGAGTGACCCCATGTGGCCATAAGAGAGACCTGCAACAGATAATTGGAACTGGCCCGGACATTCAAGCAAGGCAACTGTAGTTTAGGCATCTCCTATTTTAGCAGGAAAAAGAAACTAGAACTAGGAATATATCTTATACATTACAAATGTTTATACAAGTGTAATCTAAAAGGACTAAGCCAAGTCTTTAATTGTAAAGGCATATAAACAAATCAGGAAGAAACAAATTATTCTTAACAGCCAACAATGTAATTGTTTTTTAACGGCATCACAAGCTACAATAATAACAAAAGCCTATAATAATAAAAGAGAATGCATGTCTGCGGTCTGGGACAGCCGAAACATGTAGACCTGTTGTACTAAAGAGTTCAAAATTTGACAGATATTTTTGGTTGTTTTCCAAGTTGCAGCACCATGGTCCTTTCCGCAGGACGACACTCTCACACAGCATCCTGTCACAATAGGAATCTGTTCCTGGCGTTTCTCTCTGCACCTAACCAGCTGCGTGCGGAAGGGAGTGTGAGGGACACGGCCCTTCCTTCCACACTGCAGCCAGCCTTCTTCTCATGCTGCAGTAGAAAAGGAAGTGTGCGATCATGCTTCCAGCTGGCTTTGACGAAAGGCTCGTGAGACTGGAGGTCATTGACAAAGAGTTTTTCTGTCAACTGATATATCCTGAGATTGCACCGTCTGGTGGTGCAAGAAGGGCGGGACTATGACAACGTCACGCAGAAGCATCATCACAGTTCCACTCCTCTCACATCCCCATGAAGGGGGGATGCCGTCCTGTGAAAGGGTCCCAAGTTTCAAGCAGAAATTTCAAACAGGCAATTTGTCAAAATCAGAAAAGGGCAGGACTACCGTAACACATTAGGAAATATTGTTTGAAAAATGTAGGAAACAGGGGAGGACTCACTGAGGCAATGTTGCTAAGTTTGCTGAGGTAGGAAAGCAGGGGCGGGGGACAGAAAAAGGCTTTCTGAAGTACTGCTAATACAATTCCTCAGATTAAAAGGGGGCAGGGGACAAAACAGAAGACTCAAGCGATTCCTTTCAGCTTACTGTATTACAAACTGGCCCAAACAATATCTAGTATACCATACAAACTATATAAAAAAAAACTAAATAGTACAAACCAAGTTTGAACTTGTGCTGTTTTTTATTTTACTGTATTTTATTTTAATGAACTCCACACATCTTTAAGCACAGCAACCGTTTCTGAAATGCATACAGAAAAATGTGACAAAAAAAAGCAGGGAAGGACTGCAATTTTAGGACAGTTTTCACATATCACAAGAACATGCATTTGTGAATATGGTTTGGAATATGTAGCATTTTTTTAATAATAAGGTGGGAGCCATACTTCATCTTGAACCAAACTGTCAATCTGTAGAACCGAATGTATCTCATTTTTAGAGAGACATGTTATAATGATCAATTATCCACCAATGTGCTCAACAGTCAACATAAAAATTATGGTTTTTTGTCTGGTGAGTCATTCTTCTCTCTCCCTTCTCTTAGTGTTTCAGGGACATTTGGACAGTCAGATATTATATACAGTCTCAGTTCATTTTCTTCCAAGCCTCTTTACATGTGTTTTACGTATTTTCAAAAGACAGCCCAAAATCAGAACTTTAGACTCTCGAGATCTGGCCTCTAACTCTAACCTGCCTTTGGGGGATATTCTGAACAAAGTGCAGAAGGCTTAGCAGAGGGAGGTGTCACCATACAATAGTTATATTTAGCTACCCAAGCCAGACTCACTGCTGGCACTACATGTGTCATCTCCAAATGAGCTGCTTCTGGTTCCTCTACACCGGACTAGGGTATTGCTATTAAACAGACTATACAGAGGTGGTTCCCACTCAGTCACAAACCTCAATGGGTGATCTTTAGGTGGCAGCTTTCTCTCTCTAAACTTGTTATTAGATGCTGCCATAAAATGGGAGCAGGGGAGAAAAATATGTATCACCTTGAGCTTTTAGGAGTAAAGGCGGGCTGTAAAGATAACACATAAAATCTTAATTTACAAACAGTGAAGAAGGTCCACTTAAGCTCTAGCAATGACAGAACCAAGCAAGATACTGGACGCTCTCGCTTCCATTTAAGAATGGTTAAACTGGGACCCTTTTCGCACCTTACCTTTTCGCGGTGCTGGCGTACACGGCTTGCTTGGGCAACCTCCAGCGAGAGGCTCTTGTGTCCCAGTTCCTCCAGCTCTGCAGCTGCCGCCCGCTCACACAAGAGCCCCACCTCTTCCTTTTGCAGTGCAGCCTGGGACCTTCCCAGGTTGCACTGGACAGGAAGTGTGACCAGCCTGGCTCCCGAGGCTCTGCATGCAAGGTAAGTGTGCACAGCGCCCCGGAGCGATGTGCGACCGTGCACCATTTTTGGCTTAGAGCCAAAAATGAAAAAGTGTGTGAGTGGTCCCTGCCAGGCCCTGGAGTGTCGCGCAAATGTGAGTGTGTCGTGTGGACCGCTCCTCACATGTGCATGATGCTCCAGGGGCCCTTTCGCATCGAAAATGCCATGTGAAAAGGGCCTGGGTGTCATGTCCACGGTGAGCAGGCAGCAAATCACAAATGGCACGGCTCCTATTTATGAGGCGAGAGTCAAAGAATGGCCAAACAGAAAGGAAGGCTAGAGCAAACAAATCCGAAGGGGCAAATGCAAACCGTAGTCCAACCAGCCAGAGTTCCAAGATGATCAGTTCTAAGAGCACAGAACAGGGTTTCAGGGTCAGAGAGACCAGCTGCTGACCCTGGGAGGAAAGGCCAGCTGGAGCCCTTTTATATCTATGGATGCTGTCACCACAGGTGCTCCCTCATTAGGGTTCGCTTGCTACTCAAACGAGCTGAGTGATGCAAGCCTTCCCTTTCACGGTGTCTCTGCTGCAAGGTAAGTGTGTCAGCTATGTCTTCCTCTATTTGCTCCCCTCGCTTAGGCCCTTGTTGTTGTTGTTGCTGCGTATTATCTCCCTCTGGGGACACTTCAGCCTCTGGGGAACCCTCTGCCTTGGAGTCAAAATCCTTCTCTTCACTACCACGGTCTCCAAGGCAGGGCATGACACTGGGAGCCAGTGTGGTGAAGTGGTTTGAGTGTTGGATTACGACTCTGGAGACCAGAGTTCAAATCCCCACTCAGCCATGAAAACATATTGGGTGACACTGGGCAAATCACACTCATCTGATCTTGGAAGCTAAGCAGCATCCTCCCTGGTTAGAACTTGGATGGGAGACTGCCAAGGAATATCAGGTACTGTAGCCTATATGTCAGAGGAAGGAACTGGCAAAACCACCTCTGACCATTCCTTGCCCAAAAAAACCATATGAAATTTATGCGGTTGCCATAGGTCAGCAGGCACACATACAAACCCACTGATAACAAGCCTTGTTCATTTCAATCGTTCTATTCTATGTAAACCTAGAAAGCCAGTGTGGTGTAGCAGTTTGGGTGTACCAGGGTTCCAACCTCTGCTTACCCTTGGAAACCCACTGGATGACTTTAGTCAAGTCACAATCTCTCAGCCTCAAAAGGTAAAAGCAACCCCTCTCTGAACAAACCTTGCCAAGGAAACCTGGGACAGGCAGCGTAAATCAGAAGTGGCTTGAAGACAGACACACAGCAACAATGGTAAATTTAGTCCTTCTTAACTTACTATACTATTTACTCATAAGATGGCAGTTCATTTAAAAATGCTGTGCAACACAGATAAAGAAAGACGATCTATTCATCAGTACCAATAAATGTTTATTAAATGGCTCCCAATTACCTGTATCTGTCTGTTGTTTTTAATCCTCCATCTCTACCCATCATTCCACTCTCCCAAAACTCTCTTACCACATGAGTAAGTGGCTAAGTTAGGGTAGCAAATGTGGTCCACCAGCTCTGGCTTGACAGAGACCCAAACAAAATATTTTCTGATGGGCTTCTGCTAACACTAAGGAACCACCTCCGGCAAGTTTGGCACTTGCAACGACATTCACGCCGTTCCTGACAGCTGCCATCCTGATTTCTCCCAGTGCGTTAGGAACTTCAGCACAGCGCTACTCTGCACATCCTATGGGGAATGAAGGCTCCCAGGTCAACTGACTTGTGATAGAGAGGGCCCAGAGCAGGTGTCAGTGGTGATGGAACATCCTCTTGGGGCCCCAGTAGCTGCCCCAGGACCAAACACAGGTGTGTGAAACCCAAACACAGAAATCCCAAAAATGTGATAACTATGATGTTGTAAATATTTGATGCTGGTGTTAAGAATTTATATCTCTCTGGTTCCAAAGCAATTATAGTATTTTTATGGGTCTGAAGTATCGCAGTTTTTACAATTGTAAGGCCTTATTGCCTAGCAACAGACAGAAGTGTTCTGTTTGAGACACCTTCTAAATAAACTGTTGCATCCATATGCTCTGTGTAACAATCCCTGTAAAAAGGCACTGGGGGATTTTCCAGAAGATATGGCTGATGCACTCAATTACCAAAGCCTTGATCATTTTATGAGATACAGAGTTGACCAAGACAGTGGACAAGATGAATACTAAGAATCCTTTCCCCCTTCTAAGAGCCTAACTACGTCCAAGTATACCTTGGAGGTCAGAGCAAATGAAATGAAATGGGAACTGGAATGCAAGTACAGTCACTCTAAATCTGACTGAACATGGCATGAATCAGAATTAATTAATTAGTGAGACTATCTGAGGAAGCAAAAGAGGAGTTCTTTTCCACATACATTGCATTTTCACAGTATCATCCAAAAGGACTATTACAAGTCATGAAAGAATTATTACATCTGCACCAAAAGAATGTCTGTCCACCACTGGTGGCTTGGTATGATGAATTTGCAAGGTAAGATCATGCTTATTCAGCATGACTTGTCAATCATTAATACAGTTCTATTAAAAGAGTACAGTGATGGCCACAGTGTGCTGTGGGACATGGGTGAAATATATTTTGAGGGGAACTTCCCAACTTAGCTTCCATTATTGGTGATGTCAATGTTCTTTTCGCCACTAACTACAATTCTTTTTGTTAAAAAGAAATCAACTCAGTATTTTTGCTCTCAGGCTCTGCTTCCTTCTTCTTCTTTGCAGCATGAATACTGCAAATATTTCTTGATGTACATAATGCTGCAAACACAATGACCCAGCTAAGACTAAAACTAGTGCTGTCAAAAATTATTATGACTTCACCAGATCCTGCCAGAAACTATACAGCTTTCTCTCTCACACTACCTTCTGTCTTGCCAGATAAAGGTATCTGGGGATTTCAAACCTTGCCATATTTTTGTAGCCTATTGGCTAGATTAAAAGTAATTTTACTGTACATTGATAGGAGTTTTGGAAGACAAAAATTAATATAGTTTTACCAGACTCTGCTAGAAATTGTGCAGCATTCACCCACACCAAGCATCGTGGCATGAACTTCCCTAAAGACTGGAGTTTGGGTTCCCATGGATGTAAAAGAGACAGGCTGGCTCAGGTCCTTAACACCAAGATCAGCTAAAAATGGGAGGGGGGTTCTTTCTCTGAGAAGTTAGCAGAAATGACTTTAGTTCCCCATCTAGTATCTTGTGAACTCTGCAGTAAATTGACAAAGGGGAAGCAGACAGTGGCTTCGTCTCCCCAGTGGAAACATGATGGTGGAATTAAGGTTTGGTTTCCCCAAATTTCATGGATTTGTAGTTGTACAGGGGTGTGTGAGACTTTGCCATCTCTGGTTTGAGCACTGGACTATGGTTTTGGAGACAAGAGTTCAAATCTCTGCTCAACTATGGAAACCCACCTGGTGACCTTAAGCAAGTCACACTATCTCAGCCTTGTTGGATAAAAAATGCAATGTCATTTGCTCCATTGGAAAATACCTTTGATGAACATGTGAAACACCTGGGGAATGACTAAGCAAGTGATGACACACTTCCTAGGGGACATGCAGTAAGGGCTGAGTCATGATACTGCAAACATGGCCAGGTGTTGCATCATGTTAATGGCCCAGACTGATGACCTGAAGCAGGTGTGCATAAAAGAGAAGCATGAATGCTTGCGCTCTCTCTCTGCTTGCTTGAATCTATGTCTGCCAGTATCTCTGCCTGTGTATCTGCTACTGATCTGCGTATCCTGTGTATAGTTGTATGTATTGCAACTGAGAAGATTAAAGCCTCCAGGTATTTTGGATGACATACTCTGTGTCTGTGAATAACTAACCTGTGGGTAGAGTGGTCAGAGCAATAATGTATCTTTTGTTGTAGTTGTACTCTGCTGCACAGGCTTTTGCTGTTTTTTGAAACTCTACTATATAAGATTGCCTCTGAGGCAATGTGTCCAGAGAGCATCAGCTTCGGAGATAATTTTGTCTTGGTGCTTTAAATCATCTCCCGACAAGGCTCAGAGAAGGAAAAAGGCAAACCTCCTCTGAAGAGATCTTGCCAAGAAAACTCCATGATAGGTTCTCTTTAGGATTAGCCCATAAGTTGGAAATGATTTGAATGCAAATAGCAATTACTTTGTAACAACAGGATAGAGGAATGTAAGTATCTGTTCATTTTTTTTTATTATTGTATTATATCTTCCTTCTGTCCAGTGCTCTTAAGGTTATGTAGTTAGGTCTCCTCCTACTTTATCATCATGACATCCCCATAAAGTAACACATCACTAAAGCTGATCCCTGAAAGGGAATTTGTGACAATCGGGGCAGAAATGCCTCACCTGACTTGTAATTACACAAGAATACCCTTGAAGAACAAAGAAAACATAAAATATTCAAAGCAGAGCTGACCCAACAAATGTGATCTAGGATTTAAGTTTGCTTCCTAGAACAGATAGTCTCATAAACCATCCATCAAAAAATCTGGGTGTGTGGCTGGCAGCTCCTTGTTCTATTTGCAAAAAATATCTATCTACAAGTATTCTCCAGGGGGAAAGGGACAGAAGGGTGGACTTTTTAAGAAGAAATAAATCAACTGTTCTGTCAATACACTCAGATCTAGTCTACACGTTCAGCAGAATCTTAGAGATAGAACTGAATCTTCGACACTGAATGCTAGGTGACGGATATCATTTTGGAAAGCTTATCAACCTAAAAACCCACAGGCAAGTAAAGCCTAATACATATTAGGAAAAATGTTCTAAGCCAGCCCATTTCATGTTACATTTTATTTTCTACTGGAAAATGCTCTTGCAAATGGTATCCCTCACTAGCAGTTTAAAGTAGAGCTATCCATTCTACCATCTCAGGACTCTGACGTTCCATTCCAGACCCAATGGCAGTGACTGAGCAGAGGGCAGCGAGATCACTTTGGCACTGACACATGCAGGCATCCTTATCTTGGAATGAACAGACCACAATTTTATTGGTTACAGCTGCAGAGCTCAGATCCAGGTACCAGGCAAACCACCTGTCAGCTGATGATCTTGGTCTCCCAGCCCACTGCTCAGAATCATCTCTTGTGGCAGAAGTAGAATTTCATGAGTGCAGAAGCCACTGTGTGGATTCCACCTCACTCGGGGAGGAGGCAGAGCTACCCACCAACAAGTGGGGCACACCTCCTGCTGCCTACCCCTCAAGGTCCCTTAAAAGAACCTCTGCCTAGGCATTACAGATCTGCAGGCCCCTTCTCATCTCTGAAGTGGATGTACCCCATGCAAAACCACCAAATAACACATGGTGCTATTCCCAGAAAAAAGCTTCCAAGTTGATAACTGAGGGGCACTTTTTTTTACAGTGTTTCCATTCCTATTTGGATGTTTATTTCCAGAAGGTAGAACTATGAAGGTTATAGCTTTATACCATGGAATTATATCACCACTCCTTCTACAGCGGTACAACATGTGTAGAAAGAGTCATCCCTGATTATGCCATTTCCCTCTTAAATCAGGCTCTGCCAGCCTGACAAACACAGTCTACTTAGTGTGGCAAAAGGGGGTCCAGATATGGTAGTGGCTTCCAAGGGTCAGATGTGGCCTGCAGGTTGTCTGTTGGACAATGCTTTTCCTCAAATGAATTGTGAATGTCTGAATGATGCCTCAGAACTTTTTACATCCCCTCAGATTCCTGGGGCTCAAAAAGATGGGGATGAGAATTAGGAGAGATTGTATGAGGGAGAAGGAGAAAAAAACTAGGAAGGAAGGAGCAAGGAAAGAGAAAAGACACTGTGGAGACAAAGTAAGGGGTTTAAAAGGCTTATCTTAAAAGGTAAACAGGTTTATACCTTAAAAAGTAAACAGGTTTATACCTTAAAAGGTATAAAGCTTATTCAACTAAATGAATATAGAGACAGAGAAGCAGTCCTAGGGTGAGGTGAGTAGGCAGGACAGCAAATGTGTATTCAACTGTAGCTGGGTAATTTCTGTAGAAAGAAACAAAATGTTTCTTAACCTACCACTATCTGCAATGCCTCCTGTGTAAATTCTTGGGGAGAAAATTGTCTTAATGTTCTTACATCTTACACACTTTTTTAACTAGCCAAAATAGTACTGAAATGGTTTACAGTCTATGTAGAACAGAGACAAACTGACAGTAGTATTACTCAGCTCTCAGCATACATTTTAATGTAATTTTGCCCTCATCAATGTTGACCAGCTGATGAAGCCAGATTCCTTTTCTACAAGGAGGAGGAATGCACAATGCCTTAGGTCACTCCCATGACAGTCCTGCTCAGAATCTGTTTCCTTTGAAGTGAAAGGTTCTGCTGGAGTCCATGAGAGTTTTCTTTCATTGCAAACAAGAGATGCAGAGGTAGGAAAGATGCATTTAAGCTCTAACGGTCGCAAGGTCAATATCCTGTCCAGTTCAAACATCTTCCCATTGTTGATAGCTATTTTTTTCTTTAAAAAATAATCACAAAAGTAGCTAGGTATTTCTCTAAAAATAACCACAAAAGGGAAAATAATGTAACAGATACTGTCTCTGCTTCAGCCTCTCCTTACAGTAGGGATCCAAGGCTGGTGTGGTCTTGACAGGAAGCACACAACAGCAGGATGTGGAGGTTACGACTAGTACCTTAACTGGCTGAGAGATTCTGGGATTTGTAGTCCAAAAAAAGGACCTGTTCAAGGTCTGCTGAGCAGACTACAATGGCAGAACTGTCCACATATTCTTATTGTGACTTTGAGTGCTGGAGATTTGTAAAAAAGGAGGGGAAAAGAAATGAAACTCAGGAGAGGATAAACGGATAATCCAATCTAATACAGAAGCCACACAGTACTTGAGACTGTGGAGCTTGTGCTTCCACTACTGTCTAGAGAGAGCAGAGAACAAGGTGCAGGGAACAAAGGAAGCATTAGGAAAATAATGTGAACAATGATACTGATCACTCAAAAAATAAAAAACAAGACAGCAAACATAAAATAGTGTATCCATATCATGTTATGCAGGTCAGAAAAAATCTGGTAGTCCATCTTCCTTTCCAAAAGTTGCAATTGTATTGTGCATATATTATGAATGGGGAAGACATGATGATCATGTCATGGCAATGGGTCTTGCAACACCCAACTAATGTTCAATTGTTCAGTTTATAACTAAGGTTAGTTTGCCTTCCTTGCTCTTCTCTATAGGATGCATTGAAACTGACTGTTAATACTACAACTATGTGGGAAAATTAAGAAAAATGTCAGTGAGCTAGTGTAAGAGGGAGCAACTAGCATTTTCTTCTGTGAAAATAGTCAAAACCCTGCTAGGCTAACAACTACGCTTCTGGGGAGTGAGGGAATCAAATCAACAGAAATTTAGTTCAAAGTATTCTGCACCAAAGTGAAAATGGTAGGACAAGGAGGCCAAATGCTTGGAGCAAAGCCTTGGGAGAAACATCATTCTACCCATACTGAAAGTTCACTGAACAGAACTAATTAGAAGGGCTTATTACAGTTAGCTGAATTATGGAATAGTATTAACGAAATCATTTCAGGTCCTGACTTTGAACCAATTAGCATACCAGCTGAGCATCTAGTACTGAACTGCCCAACGGAAAGTTAAAAGAATAAATATAGTAAAGTTTCACATTTCTTTGGTGGAACACGTAAATTTACTGTTCCTTCCCCTCTTCCCCCTCCCAGCCCCACAATCAATATAATAAAGCAAAAAGTCACTGAAGGTACCTCTAAGGTTACTAATGTAGCCCGTTTGCATGTGCTAAGCCCTGTAGGAGGAATGAGCACGGCTGTGCCAACACCTCTCCATATCCTGTTTGCTTCCTGAGAAGAGAAGCAAAAGGCTGCTCTTTCCAAGAAACCAAAATGCTACTACTACAGTGGGAGAAAGAGGTAAAACATGCCTAGCAGTAATAACTCACACTCATGATTGTTTCACCTCTGGACTAGCTCCATCTAGGATTTAGCATACCCCTTTCACTCTTCTTAGACATGGTGTTGTATTGGTTTGGCTACTGGAGTAAGATTCTGAAAGACTAAGGTCTGAATATCTGCTTGGCCACTGAAACCTACTGGGTGACCCCGGGTTAGTCATACCTTCTCTGCTTCAGAGACGGGCTATGACAAACATGCTCTCAACATATCTTGCCAAGAAAATCCTTTGATAGGTTTACCTTAGGGTCATCATAAATCAGAAATTATGTAAAGGCACATAAGAAGACAGTAAGAGCTATTCAATCCACAGAGGTTGAATATGTGCAACAAACCCACAGTTTGTTGCACATCCAGACTAGGAGAAGGCCTTTTCCAATTGTAAGAGTTGCAGGAAAGTGAGAAATTGTTCAGGTGAGTAATTTTATGTCACAGTCGTCAGGAAATGGAGAATCTGTGGCAGAATCTTCCTTCTGTACAACACTCCAGTGCAAAGAGATTATTTGAGGAATAAGCCTGACAGCTATGCCTTGCCATCCATTTACCATCTAGTTACCAAAGCTTTGTTAACACACTCTGTTCCTGTCAACAGTTCACAGTTCCTCCTGCCCCTATCCCTTAAGTCCTGCCTTATTTTATTTGCCTACTTCCTCCCCTCAACACTATTTATGAAACAATGCTTTCTTCCTTTCTCGATTCTGCTTTTTAGGCCCCCAAATTCTTAATCCTACTTCCATCACTAATTCTGACAGCTTATTCAACTTTTCCCCTACCGCTAACAGGCATCCCTTCCAGTATATGACTTTCAGTCTGCTTGTCTTACTTTGAGAGAATTTTCCCTGCACAACTAACTTTCTCCTACTAATCTATGCAACAACAGCTCTTCTGTTCCTTGAAATGATAATAAAACTTTTAGTTAAACTGACAATTTGATTCTCTTGTCGCTGTGTGAACTTACAAACAACAAGCAAACAGCTACCTCCAGAATCACTCAGTGGGCATGTGTGAAGAGATTACCCTGCTTCAACCAGCTGCCCTGGCAAATAGAAAAAGCATATATCTCTACATTTTGCCACCAAAATGGAAATGGTAAGAAAAGTACAGGCTACTGAAAGGAAATCAAAATCACCCCAGGATGCACACTGGAAGAAGTTTTCAAGTAGTCTCTAGACAATTAAACACATTTTTGTTTACTTATTCAAGGTTTACCTGACTCGGCTGTTTTCTTTCATTCATGTGGGCATAATGTTAGTTTCTGAATAAAATTTTTTGCTGAAATATGTTTAATTGCTCTTCTTTATTGTGGTGTATGAACCTATCTCTTTTTCCCACGTTATTTCTACGTCTCTTACCAAAGCTTTTGTTTTAAAGATGTAAAGCCTAGGAATTGAGGTACACCTGTATATTTCTTATGGCAGAAATCAAAGCGGTGCTATGCGGGCCCATCCAAACCCAATAAGCAAACAGTCATAAATCTTATCTGCAGCATCTTTCAAAGATAGGGTATTTCCTGCTCTATTGCAGTTTGCTTCCATATCAGCTGCATACATTTTCTAACAGAATAAAGGTTACTGGGATAAGAGTGATTTGTGTTATATAAACACTAGAATATCTGACAATTTAGCCTATTAGTTGTAGTTTCATAAAATCTTAACTGAGTTTGTACTCCTGTTATTTTGACAGGTTGTTTAGCAATCTTTAAATCACATTCTTCATAGTACTTCACAGCAAATATATGACCAGAGCAAAAAGACAAGTTATTCAAATTTTTGAAACAACTGAAGCTTAAAAACCTGCAAAAGTGTATCAGCTCATTCTTGTCAATCTTCAGAAGTTTCACTCTCAGACTAGGCACTGATTTGTGAGTACAGAAGCAGAATTTTGGTCTACAGCATCTTCCATTTAAAGGATCTCAGTGGGACTGAAGAAAACTTCTACCTGTAGATTTTGGAGAACTGTAGGCTTGTCAGAGCAGTTAGTAGTATGCTAACTTGGCCAATAACCTAATTTCTTAACATGCTACTTTATATATTCTGACTACCATTATTTCCAAGGCCAGAAGACCTTCCTTGCACTAGACTGTTCTCTTGATCTGTTTTCAGTATAACTCCATCAGCAACAAAGTGGTGTAAATACTTTTGATCCTACTGCATCTGACACATCCATTGGTAGATCGGTTGCCAGGAGCATGATGCCTGAAACAAAGGGACACACCAGTACATATGAAAACACCAAAGAGCTGATTTACTCTAAAAACACAATCCTATACATTGCTTCATAGACCCAAGTCCAAGTGGCTTATACCCAGGTAAGTGGATACAAGACTGCAACATAGCTATCCAGTTTGGAGAAGTTAATGTCTCCTGAAACAATCCAATAAAGCTAGAACCTCTCAAAGTACTTGTTTACTGTCTTCCATTTAAAAAAAAAATGAAGTTGTGATGCAGAATAACAACTATGATGTACAAAGGGGCAGGCTTCATCAGATACATGAAGGGAAATCCCAGGAAGGCCAACGTATGTATAGAAACATCTTCTCAGAAAAATATATAGACATCTTTTAAACCAGATGCTAAATTCCACCCCACCCCACCCCACCCACCCTAGTCCTTGCTGGAAGCTGCACTATACTGCCACTTGCTTCCAAAATGATAGGGGCACACGTACTTTCCAGTCTGTCAGTCTGCACTGATGGCCCATACAGTAAATGAATTACTGATAGAATACTAACAAAGAAAAGGACATCCATTCATATAAAGGAGCTTCTGAGTAAGTACATGGTACACATATGCGTGCTAATGATGTGTATTCACACTGTATTGTTTTTAATATGATGTACATTGCCTTCTTAATTCTCCCACCGTCTAGCATGCATATTCAAATGCATCCTACTTCAAAGAAATGCAGTGTGCAGAGATAAATGCAACATCTGGAAAACCACAGGGGGTGCTTCATACATCCTCTTCATATATATTTGTGGTAGCATACCACCTTTATTTTATTTTTTTTATAAAAACACAACTAAACACCCAAGTCACATAATTCAGATATTTTATTGCTTTTCAAAGAAGTTACACATTTTTGGAATACTGAAATTTGAATGCAGGGGTTCAATAAACACATATTCTTCATCAGAATGACAAAGACAGTTTTTCTGCTTAAATAGACTAGGTTTTTTTTCCTATTCAAGTAGCAAAGTAAAAAATCTTAGATGTCTACATTAGATAGGGTTTCTCAATCACGGTTCCCTGAACCCAAGGGCAGGGCTTTCCAAATAGTGTGCCTTAATATGTCAGTATGTCATCTGAAGTGTGTAGGCGTGCCACCTACAATCTTGGAAATGTATGTTATAATTTATAATCATATATTTTTAAAAACATATGAAAGGTTTTCATGAGATATGTTATGTCTCCATATATTTTGTTATTAACATCTATGTATGTGTCTGTATCTCTTATAAGGGGTTAGTTTAACCCCCAGTTTGCTAGTAAAACTGAATTACTGTATTATGAAATGATGTATGTCTAAAAAAGTGTGTCACCAACATGAAAAGTCTGGAAAGCTCTGCCCTACGGTTTCATGACAGGAGGTCAGGGGCAACACAAGAGATTATGATAAAGAGGAAAAAAATTTTTTTTGAGCTGTTGATATAATTTTTACACAGGGTTTTCCTGAAGATTATTTCAATGGTTCTTTAGGATAAAAAGGTTGACAAAGGTTGGTCTACATATTTGTGTCTCATATTTCACAGAATGTTTATTACATTTTAAATTAAAACTTTAACTATTCTGCAGGTTTTAAAGGTGTCATGCTGAATATCAGGGTCAATATCATAATCACCAGCTATTTAGCATGAGTCACCCACAAATGCAACTGATGCAGCCAGCAATACTCAAGTTTACTGAGCTTGTGGTAATATTGCACAGAAATTTATTCAAATTAAGGAGATGTGGTTGATGGGATAGGCAAGGAATTCTTCGTCATCATCAACAGACTCTCCCAAACTTCAGAGCTTTTTTAAAGAATTCCTGGAAACATTTGCATCACTTTTTCCCCTTTCTTCCTTTCAATATTTTACTATTTTTATATATGCTAATAATCACTAACTTGACATTTAATATTTTGTATCATTGCTTTATTCATACATTAGATTTTCATAATGCCTCTTCTTTTTTGTGATTTTCTTTCTTTAGGATATTGTTCTGACCCTTTTTTGTAAAATATTGTATTTAAATATGTAATTTGTATATTATTTCTGAGGAAGATTTTTATTACTGTTATTGTTTATAAAAATAAATTTTAAAAAGTTTCATTACTAAGCATAGTGTACATAGATGATAAGGGAAGACTCAAATTAATAAACTGAAAACTGTTTTCTTAGGTTCATCTTCCAAGCAGCCGAGGTAAGTCATATTTACTACCTAAAAGCCTTCTGAAAATATTTTAATCCAGCAGTATCAAAATATTTTACAAAATACAAAACAACTCAAACCTCCAAACAAAACAGTGGCACATGAAAGGATACAAACTATCATGTTAGCAATGAACATGATAGCTGGCATGGATCCTAGAAAATCTGGGTATGACCCAAGCTTTCGAAACATGTTTGCATCTCCATTCCCAAATGCCTTTTAAAACGTTCACTGCAACTTCAACAGGAAAAAAAAGGGGGGGGGATACAGTAAAGGAAGATGATATATTTATACAAGTACCATCCTCGATAGATCCAATGAAGTGTTCATGAGTCAAACATGAGCCAACAGCCTATATTTTTGGTCACCACTAACATGATGACACGAAAGTCAAGTCATTGCTTCTTCATGCATATTGTTACACATTCAGAACCTTTGATATCTAGAAAAGAAAACATATAAAGGGTCTACTAGATGCAACACTGGAAATCTCTCAATATTTTTTTTTCTTAAAGCCAGGAAGTAAACATGAGGTTAGGGCAATTTGAATCAGATTCAACAGCTTGTTTACTTCCATTTATGTTAACTTTCTTATTTGAAAAATGCTCTCTCCAGATCAAGTATTACTCACTCATGAACCAGAAAGCAAACAGGCATCCAGATTGTGAAATGCTACAGCCACGTGTTTCATGACCTTCTGAAGATTATTTTCACATTAGCTGGCAGCTTTTTAATTCTTCTTTAATTTTTTTTCTTTGAGCCTATTCTGCACATAATTTTTTAAAGTTATATAATGGATGTTCCACACATCTGTATCACAATAGCTTGATTTTTTTTTCCTTTAGGGCCAACATGAGTACTTTTCTGTGTATAGTAGCCCCTCGACTTTCACAGAGGTTTGGGGTGCAAAACCCTTGAAAAAAGCGGAAAAAACATGAATAACTCCCCCTCCCACCCAAGTGAGTGCTCTCCTCCCATTCACTTGTGTTTCGTTTTGGCATGCTGCTTTCCTTCCAGGCACCCAGGCAATAGACAAGGAACTGGGAGGGGCAGCCATGTGCCCAGAGGAGGAGTGTGCGCAGACCTTCCCTGCCCATTCACTTGCGCTTCACCCACACATGCCGCCTTCCGGGCACCCAGGCGATAGGTAAGCAATGGGACAGCCGCATGGACCTTTCCCCTCCATTCACTTGAATTTCACCCATGCGTGCTGTCTTCCAGGTACCTGGGCAATAAGCAAGCGAGTGGGAGGGAGTAGCCATGCAGCAGGAGAAGGCATGTGCATATGCCTTCCCCCATATTCACTTGCCTTTCTCTGGGGGATGTTCCACTCCAAGTGCCCGGTTGATAGGCAAGCAAATGGGAGGGGGCCGCCATACACTTGGAGAAGATGTGTACCTTCCCTCCCAGTCCCTTGTGTTTTGCGCACCTTCCAGGCACTGGGTGACAGGCAAGTGAACAGGAGGGGGCAGCTGCACACCCCCAGGTCTGTAGAAGGTCTATATTCGGGGAAAAGACACAGGAATGGGAGAAGGACAAACGGGGGGGGGGACAAGCGGGCGCCTCATGAACAACCAAGTTTGCAAAGGTCAAACCTATGGATGTGGAGGGAAGACCTTATTTCAGACACTTTCAGAGTTTGCTACATAATCTTTTCAGATATTCAATACAAAATTATTGGTGGTATTAAATTTATTCACTGGAAATGAAGGCAATGCTTGAAGAACTTTTGATATAAAGACACTATTACTCTGTAAGGCAGTGGTTCTCAACCTGTGGGTCCCCAGATGTTTGTGGACTTCAGCTCCCAGAAGCCCCAGCCACTATGGTCAATGCTCAGGGTTTCTGGGAGCTGAAGTCCAAAAACATCTGGGGACCCACAGGTTGAGAACCACTGCTGTAAGGGAACAAATTACATAAAAGGTACCAAAGAAGGATGTTTTATGTGCTGAGTTCATGATTGTGCATTTCAAGAGAAAAATATTGAAGATGTCCCTAAATACTTTGATTTTAATATTATTAAAGCATAGTATGTCTTTGTATTAAGAAGTTATATCCTGTACCTTGATTTATGCAAAATATACTATGAATTGATACAGTAGCACTACAGTATGAGAGCATAAAGAAATTTAATGAAAATGTACCTTTTAGACCAACTTGCTACTTCTCCTATAATGGCTTTTGCCTAGGATGTATTGCCCAGGGAAGACAGTCATTATAATCCAGCTCAGGTGGAGGGCACCAGGTTGTAGAAGATCACACTATCCATAAGTCATACAAAGTTGCATCTGTTGTTCAAAAAGCAGCCTCTCCTCTTCCTTGGTAACTATTACAGAACACACTGTAAGTTTTAAGCATTGGCTGTGATGTGTAAGCTAATACAGGGCTACTCAAGGCAGACTGCTGATGATCCATGGAGTCTTGGCTGCTAATTTGCAGTGAGTTTCCATGAAAGAAAGAAACGACTATAGTCAATGTGGACAAATATGGTGCCAGCCACTGGCATACTGGGAAAACCCCCTGATTGCCACTCATATCAGATAGCTTAAGAAGAATTGAGATAATAGACCTGATCGTTAAAAAGGAGTCAGGGTTAAATAAAATAACTACTAGATGAAGGTTACCCAAAAGCAGAATTCTAGAAACAGAAAATTTCTATCTACAAATTTACAATTCTTTTTTTTTTCCATACTACAAATCCTTTTCACAATCACATTTGTGAAGAGGGCCAGTCTTCTTTTGAGACTCATAGCTAGGAGAAGATCTATAATGGCTAAATCCCTAGACTTCAATATTTCTGCTCTCCAGTGCTTCCAATGCCTCAATGGAAGATCTTCACCAGCAATTAGAAGGGCTGAACCTATGTTTCTCCTTAAATAAAAATGAATTACATTAAGAAGATCTTTTAATATGCATAATAAACTACCAAAATGATGTACTAAAAAGAACCATACATTAGAGAATTCACAGTAAATATCAGGAATTACAAAATCACACTGATATTATATTTTTATTTGCACACCACTTTATTAGTTTGCACTGATTTGGTAATATTTTTCTGAGATACACACACACACACACCCACCTATAAAAATAAATAATAAATTGATGATCCAAGGGAGAGAAGGAAAATGAGAATTATTAACTGTACTCAGTACTACCAGAAGCTTGTTACTACCCTAAATGAGAGTGATCAACAGCCTACAACCAGAAAGATATCTTAGATCACTTGGCATTTCTGACCTGGAAAAACTGAAACATCCTACATCTCATCAGATTAAAAAAAAACTATGCAAATAATGTGGTATGTTCTTCTTTAAAAAGCCAAACAAAGCTCCGGATTAAAAGCACTGCTGCTTAATTACTCTGAATAATGCTGCACTACAGAACATGACACTGTACTACTTTCAAAACAACATACTTTCAGAATCAGAATCTGCTGGTGCAGCATTTGCCAGGCAGTGCTGAATCGACGTCTCTTACACTGTACGAGCACAAAAAGATAAGGACTAACCCTGAGAAGTTCAGAGACTAATGCAAGGATAAACATACATGGTCAGTGCTGTTTTTGAATCTCGCTTCCAAAATTAAATCCTCCCATTTCAATCACCTTGCAAATACTTGTCAAATAAACAACTGTGTCCTCTGTGAATGTATCTAATCCCCTTTTGAAGTGATCCATGTGTTTGGCCATCATATCTTGCAGTAGTGAATTCCACAGGTTATGTGCTATGTGAAGAAATGCTTCATTTTATCTGTCCTGAATCTCCCACCTTTCCACTTCATTAACAACACCAATTTCATTATAATAGATGGAGGAAAACCTATTCTTATCCCGCTTTTTCAGATCAGACATACCTATAAGCATCTCTATCATACTCCTCCTTGCTCAATTTTAATAAACTAAAAAGGTTCAAACCTTTTAAGTTTTCCTCACAAAAAAAGTGCTCCAGCTCCCTGTTCATTGTGGTTGTCTTTTTTATGAATCTTTTCCATCGTACAGTGTGCAAAATTTGCTGGTCTGAGCTATATGAAAGTATTCCACGTGTGACTGCCTCACAGATTTCTACAAAAGCACTGTTATATTTACAGTTTCATTTTTTATTCCTTTCTTGATGCTCCCATTGTAATATCACTTTTTTCATATGAGTGATAATCAGGTTGACATATTTATCAAGTTATCTGCCATGCACCCAAGATCTCTTTCTCACTTAGTTTTTATCAGGCCAATTTGCATCAGTGTTTTTGTGAAGCGGGGAGAGTAGGAGTTGTTTTAATGTGCCTCACTTTACTCTTGCTTTACAATGAACTGTATTTGCCATTTCAATGCCTGATTCCCCAAGTTTACAAAGATCTTTCTGGATGTTTTCACAAACCCTTTTTCTTTTAGCCAACCTCAGTAATTTGGTTTCAGCGGCAAATCACCCCAACTTATGGTCATTTATGAGCAGGGCTGTTTCATGAAAAATATTTTACTTTTAAAAGTGAGTTTTAGAAGAGCTCTCCTGCTAGCACTCTTACTCTCTTCCATACCCAGGTATAGCAAATAAGCCTCAGGTTCCTGCTAATCATCTCAGCAAACAGGGACTGTAAAGAGGCAAACTACAAAATACCTGTCCCTGAACCATCAGGATTCAGACAGGTTCTCAAGATTTTGCACAGGGCTTGAATCAGCTCTCTGAACCTTTTTGAGCCATTTTATTTTGCAAAACATCACTTCGGGCTGCACCTGTCCTCCTAAGTCTGTGCCTTAAGGGATGTCCACAGTGACAAACTCCATGACTTCGGTGGATTGGAGCCCCAATGAAGTCAATGAAAAACTGCAATGCAGCTAGTCTCTGTTAACAAAAAAACTGTTGGAGGGGACTAATTAGAGCATTTCTGCTTGCTAATTGCTAGCACTGATTGTTCTATGAAGGACTGCTCTCTTGTGACATGAGGGTAGAAGGCCATTTTTACTTAAAAAATTAAATATGCAAATTTGAAAAACATTTAGTTAACTTTTCCTAAACCTAGATTCAGAACTGCACTAGATTATAGAAGAATCTAATGAAATAGTGTACAGAAAATTCAGCTAACAATACAGTACAAGAGATGTAACAAACTCAAATATTCTTCCAGAACCTCCTCAAGGTTACAACATGTTTTTAAGAAAAATAAAGCCCCACCAAACAGAGGGCACTGCTGCTTCTGTGATTACCGTACTTGAAAAAATACAAGAATTTTGAGAGGAAAGAGAATGGAAAGGAGACATCAAGGACAAGTGTCCTTGCCTCCACCACATTCCAAGGATCTCTAGGCAATCAGATTATGGGGGGGGGGGGTTGGTTTACAACTGGGTGACTAAATACGAATATTGTTACATGGTAGTCAGTTTCAAAGTGTTCAAGAGTCCTAGTTCATGATAACAACATTCAATAAGAAATTCTTGCTACATTCCAAATGAGTGTTCAATTGAGCACAACTTGGACTGGTATTTCACAAATGGCTTAAAAAAATATTGCTAGGGCTGTAAAAGTAGCCATTCCCTGAGCCAACTGCAATCAGTATTGTGGCTAGGCAGTAAATCTTTACAAAGGTTAGTAATTTCTTACTCAAGGACAAGAACAAATGACACAAATAGATAGGCAACTGGTAAAAGGGGGGGGGGGAAGCATAGGCTATTATCTTCTAGAGGTTTACATGCAAGGCTTACATACAAGTATTTCCACATCTTCCTCCAAAACTGACAAGGAAAAAATTATTATAATTACCAATGTATCTAATATAGGGGGAAGCCCCTGCACTTGCCTAGTGGGCTGCAGCATTTGGTAGTAAGACAGGGCCGCTCAAAATAAGGTAGTTCCATCTTAGGGAATTATGCCTGTATATAAAAATGCACCTGTCTGTTAAGTTAAAAAGAAAATAAATGTTAGTATATATGAAGCCAAGACAATGTGTTTTAGACCTGTGTTCACTGACATTCAAAACATACAGTACGTAATATTGAGGGTGTCAATGTGTGTTACTTTTTTTAGAATGGTAAAAACAGTAAGAATGTGATTGACTGATTCCCAAAAAGTTTACAGGGTTCCTGACAAAGAAGATGGTAGTATGGCAGGGTTATCAAACGCAAAAGTAGTGGAGGCTATTCCCATGCTCACCCCACTTGCCTGCACTCCACATTGGGCATGCCTGAACTGATGTCACTTCCAGCTGCCACTTTGGCTGATTTTTGGATTGTTTTCTTTTTTCCTTTTTCTTTTTTTTGGGGGTGGTGGTGGTGGTGATGGTTGGGAAGCTTGGGGGAAGCACATTTTTGCACTTATAAGTGATCTGGGGGGCTTTTGGCCATTGTTCAGGAAAAAGATCACCCAAAATTGGCCTTTAAAAAAAAAACAACAGGTCTAGGAACTTCTGGCAGTTTCAAGGGCTACAATTAGGGGTTCTAAGGGTTACCCATAGCCTGTGGGCCACATTTTACCCATCTCTCATAAAGGGTATGGCCAGCCATAAAACAATGGGAGGCACATCAGCCTCCAGCTGGGAACAGGGGAGGGAAGAGTAGAATGGGAAAAAAGAAGGGTGATAACAGAGAAAGATGGTGGATACACAGCACCATCCCCAGCACAAGTAACTGCAGCAACATCCCCACAGATCTGAGGTGTGGTTCTCTGCCAAACAAGTTTAGGGGGAAAAAAGCACAAGATGAACTGGAGACCCTTTAAATCCAATGCTCACTGGGAGAGGGGACTTCTCCCTTCCAGCCATTGTTTGGATTAGAATGGAGAAACAGACCCTTTTTTTGCTGGGGACTGAGGAAGTGAGATACTTGGCTGCCGCAACAGCTTGGTGAGTGCTTCAGGACAGTGCTGAAGCACAGGGGTACCAATTGGCAACACGCTGGGGAACTCAGCCTTACTATAGCCCAGGAGGAAGGCTTCATGGCTGAGCAGATGCATGTTGGAAAAATTAAAAATTTCCCTTCATGCAGAAGGTTTCTAGAAGAAAAGGAAATATGATCCTATGAATTCCTATTTCTTTTTCCACTCTCAAAAAACTTCACCACCTTGCTCAGTATACACCAATACATTGCTCAGATTTCTGGTTGTCACTGAGATGATACTGCCCTTTACTCTTGTTTAGCCCATTTAAGGACTAGTTGTTTCTGGTTGTCACTGAGGTAACACTGCTCTTTACTCTTGTTTAGTCTATTTAAGAAGGGTGGGAAGTACTACAAGCTTCCTATTCCAGGATGGCTGAAAACCCCAAACAGGTTGGTGACCTATATTTTACATGTTACAACATTTATTGCTTATAATGGCAAATTTGGAAAGGGACATCCCTTCCAAACATGAATAATGAAACAGGAACAATCATTGTGACCTTGTTGTAGGTATTTCTGCCTACCCAAAAGACTGCACAGATACACAGGAAAATAAAGCAAATCCATTTGAAAATTAAAGAAGAGACTCCATAGCATAACCTGGGGTCCTCCTAGACTAGCTCCAAATTTTCCCGATCAGCACCAGAAAGAAATTCTACCCAAATTGCAGGAAACCACACAACAAGCTCCACAGCTCAGTACTCTTGCACTACCAGAGCGGTGGAATTTATCAACTGTCCCCCACATCAGTGCTTAAGCTATTTGATGTGGCAGACTGGCAGTCCCTACCCCACAGTGTGCCAAGTACCAGTACCATATATGTGCCTATTGACTACAACTGTTTCTCTTTCTCAGAAACTCACCAGGGATCAGCAGCTGATGGTTCAGGAATTGGCACCAGTCTACAAACCATCATTCTGAGTTGCACAAACCCACAATATTTTGCAGATCCTCATCTCTTTTCCCTTCCCTTTTCCCTTCTGATACCAGCTCTGGTGATCCTATGCCTAATCAGTTGAAAGCCAAATGGGGCTAACCATAGTCAAAGCAGTGATGCCTGTATACGTAACAGGCAGATACACTGACTTGTAAATTAAAAGAAATAGAACAAACAAACAAAAAAGACAGACAAGGACTTTGTGTCCAGTGGCCTCCATGAACATGTTATTCTACAGTATTAAATGGTATCTTGAAGCAGTGACTGTAATTCAGCATCAGCTGAAAGAGAAAAGGAAGTAGTTAAGAAGGTTTCTCTCTCCAACAGAGAGCCAAAGATGGTGGTGTATACTTCATGAATGTCTAACTTTAAAAGGCCAGTTCCCTCATAAAATACAATACAGAGAGAAAACAGGGTGGGGAGAGATAAAGGGCACCTCTCCTTTTCACATTTGCCAGAAACTTTTTTCCTCTAATGTAAAAGCATACAAACCTGAGCATTTCAAAGTGAGAATAAAATTTCAGGAAAATAAAGAAAAAAGAGACATGAGTTTTTATTTCCACCACTTCTGAGATCCAAAGTAAGCCCCGTCATGTTTCTCTTTTAGACTGGTAGAGGCCCTACAGAGAACCACTACTGTTTAAGGATTGGACATTTATTTATCAAGGTCGTATCATGCCTTTCTTCCACATAAGTCAAGACATTCTATACAACTAACAGCTTTATCCTTGCAACTAGCTTGTAAGGCAGGTCAGGCTGAGAGTGTGAAATTGGCCCAAGTAGCTCAGTTTGCTTCATGGATCAGTGGGGACCACAAAGAGACAGGTTCAGACTGGCGGCTTCAATGTCAGTGAGATGGAAAATCCTCTCTGGGTTTTAGTCCGAATTTTAAAGGAGCTATCCAAAGTGCTACACTTATTTTAATTTGGACCAAGGGTTGAAAACTGTAGGAGACTAGGGGACTGCACTTACCACAAAGGAGACTTTAGATGGTACCACCTTCTGAATCTCTTGCAAAATTACCATTTTTGCCTTCAAATGCTATCTAAGGGGAATGGGAGAATTTTCACCACCGTTTTAGGCCTTCTTGGACCATTTTAGGACCAAGAGAGAGCTTCTTAAATAACAGGAAATGACCAAAAGGAACTTCTTCTTGATTTAAAAAAGGCATCTTCTGGGCCTAAAATGGCCCAGCTTCCCCTAACCATAGAGGAAAGGGCATCAAACCCATCAAAGGCCATCAAACACTAGAGGGCATTTTAGTGCTTTTTTTTTTTAATCATTAGTGACTCCAAACATGATGGAAAGTGCTGATGATGGAAATATTGAGATTCATCACCCCACTGACCTAGAAGACACCACCCTCCACTGGTGGTGATTTGAATATGAGCCTCTCAAGTCCCAGCGCAGTGTATCATTCTGGATCTGTGCGGGAACACTTGACAGCCTTCAATATTTAACTACAGGATTCCCACGGATTAATATTGCATATTTCCTCTATGACACAACTCAAAGCAATATACACAATGTTTCCTAGAACAGCAGCCTTCCATCAACATAAGGACTACAATATTTCATCCTACAACATGGACAGAATTTGCTACAGGAAGTTAACAGTATTTTCTTCTCCCCCATGTATTTGTCACTGTGTTACAAGCTTCAAAAATTGCACATTGACATAGGAGGGAAGGAAACCCTGAATTAATTCTATAAAGTGGTATGAAAACTGGTTTGGGAAAAACAAGCCAAAACAAGCCTGAATGTTTCACTTGACTTCTGTGGTTTTACTAGCTGAATTTTACATCACTGTCAGCAAAAAAAACATTTACTAGACAACATGAGATCATACAAAGTACGCTGTTTCTAAGTTCACAATAGTTATTCACAAATACCACATTCACTGTAAGTTTGAGAATTCTTCTCTAATCATCTTGGCTACCGAAACTCTGACTATAAGAGGGAGGGAAGTACAAGTAAGAATTTTATGGGCAAAGTCTTCCTCTAAGGTGAGCCTTACCACTTTAACAGGAACACCTGGATATAGCCAGTCAAGAATTTCTAGTTGCAAAATAGCAATCGCCAGGATTTTTAACTAGCATAATACAGATATAGTGGCATACTTCAATTCCCTACATGCAGAATCTTTTTGTCAAAGATAGACATTAGTGTTGCTATTAAATTTGTCAATAGCACAATTGCAAAATTGATTAGATTTGAAATTAAAGAAGAAAACCTATAGCTTAATGGAATATTGATAGTTTTAAAACAATATCTATTTAATTTATATCCCACATTTCTGCCAGAAACAGCACTGAAAATCTGCACACACTCAGACAACAGTGCATTCACTCTAAATAAAGGGTAGTCACATTACGCAAATGCTTCAATCTCATGTGGTTTTTGGAACTTCCTGGTCTAGACAGCCATCTGCTCTTAATGAACTCAATTTTTTTTCTTAATTTTTAAAAGTTAACAGGCTTAACTTATATAGGGTGGGTTAAACTCTCCAATGTTAATAACTACCTAACTGCTTTGATATTTAGTAACTTATAATGAGTTAGTGGGTTTTTGGAAGTATTTCAAAGAAAGTTGAGGAACAGGTAGCATCTCCTGGATGAAATCAAGACCATAAATTAATTCTGCTGGAGCTGTATTGTTGTGCTTTGCATTTTCATTATACTTGATTGAATAGTTTTTAATTAGAGTACATTTACCCACATAATATATGAATGTTGTTGTTGTTGTTGTATACCTTTAAGTCTTTTCCAACTTACGGTGACTCTAAGGTGAACATATCACAGGGTTTTCTTGGCAAGATTTCTTCAGAGGGGGTTTTGCCTTTGCCTTCCTCTGAGGTAGACAGAGTGTGACTTGCCAAAGGTCACCTGGTATGGATTTGAACTCTGGTCTCCAGAATTCTAGTCCAACACTCAAACCACTATACCATGCTGGCTCATTTAAGAACATGTCCTACAAGATACACAGCATCACGGAGCCTGACTAAATGTGATGGTTAAATCAGTCATCTTTGCCTGTAAAGAGAACATTTTTTATTTCAAAAGCTGATGATGATGTAGGTGTGGGTGTATGCATGTATGTATCTGGGCTTGCACTGCGGCACGGAATGGATAAACCTTGGTTCCTCATTGCAATCCCAACCAAGACCCCTGTATCTTTGGGGGAGGGGGCAGGCCCAGACTGTAGCAAAGGCAGAACATTAAGGCCTCTACACTCATTACAGGGCTCTGACTGGACCATTCACCCTGGCAATTTATGAAAGAAAAGTCTTGTACTCCAGGACAAACCACGTGGCACTAATCTCACATGTAGGCTGGACCACTGAGTTGCTATCTACATGCCTAGTGGCTTCCAGAGCAGAGTTAGCAATTTTGCCCTCCTCGAAAAGCATAGTGAAGTACCTGCTACCTTTAGAGCAAGACTAAAAGAACAAGGGGTGGGATTACTACCGGAGGTCAACTGCTTTTGGCCATTTCTATCTAAGAATGAAGCTTCTATCAGAGCAATTCAAATTCAATGTCTGCATACTAGGTTACTTGGCTAGAGGCACTCCTTCCACATCAAGCTACAATTACATCTTCATTAAAAGTACTGAATTCACCTCACTTAACTCCCTACTTTCTCTTTGAAGAGAGGCTTTGTGGCAGAATGTCTACACAAGCTTGAATTTTCCTTCAGAGTTCATCAGTTAAATTTCTGGCAGTCTTATCCACTTGCTTTGATGATCAACTTTGCCTCCAACAAATGTCAAAATGATGTCAGCTTGTAATTGGAAATTTGGTCTGTGAAAAACCAAGTAGGTGATATAAGCAAGCAGGTCTGACCATCACATTCTATAGGTACAGCAGACCAGAATGTTTCTGGAGCATAAGCTTTCCAGATCAGATCTCCATTCATCACATACATGGTCAAGCTAAGGGACAGGTACATAACACTCCTCCTCCCTTTCACAAGTACAGAAAGAAGAAAAAATGTTGCTTCTTTAAACATAGAGAGCCCAAAATTTAGTATAACGCAAGAGGCAAGCTGTTACAGATTATATAACTGACACCTATTAGGTATGCTTGTTTTACTATGTATTGTTCTATTTCTGATGTTGTTATGATCTGGTCTGGACATCAGTTACCATGGAAAAGCAGCACATGAAGCTGCCAATGATGACAATAATGACATGGCCACAGCACCTTGCCAAGAAGATGAGTTCATCTCTTTTCTCCATCCTTCTCTCAGCCACAGTTCCTTCTACAGATGGGTCTCAGAAGAATTATTTCATGTACATCTATTTGAACACCTGAATACTGACAAGTTGGGGGCTTTGAGATAATATGGGCTTCCTTTGTAAGTGAGAGCCAGTGTGGTGTAGTATTTTGAGCATTGGACTGCAACCCTGGAGATGAGGGTCTGATTCCTCGCTAAGAAGCAAATTACTATTTTATTCATATTGTGAATAACTTGGCTTCATCCAGAATACTGAAGCCATCTTTTCACAAGGCATCTCTATAAGTATATCTGGCTACAGAGGCTTCCATTTCTAGGTTTCTGGGAAACACATTCCCCTCAGTCACCCACACCCAAACAGCAGCTTGTTAGCAGAATAAATTTCTCTGTCAGTTTGGCGTGGAAGGGCAAGAGTCACCAGATCTAAAAGGAGCAAGGAAACCAAGTCAGTCGACCTCACCTTTTCTCTAATAAGAAATGGCTCAGGAGAGAATAAAAGAACTGGCAAGGAGGAGGCAGAACAAACCCCATTTGATCTTGCCTATAATGTCAACTAATACAGAGCTGGACTAGACAATGTTAGCTTTTAAGAATGTTGTTCAACTGCATCTCCCATCAGTACAGCCAATGATGAAAGATGCTGGGAGTTGCTGTCCAACATAGTCTGCAGGACCAAAAATAGCGCAGCCTGCTTTAGAGGAACCTCTTTGGTGAAGTTCACAAGCCAGGCTGAGCTACTTGCTCTGTGCATTGAAGAGTGCATACCTCATTTCTGTATTACTGACTACAATACATCTTCAGATTCAAAGAAAGCAGGAACCAACCTACACAGTCAAGAAGAAAAACATGCAGAAACTGCTTGCCACCATATTAATATCTCTGCCCACAGAAAGCAGGCATGCCAGGTTTAATAACACGCTAATAACATGCAGGGAATGTTAATATATGTAACCCATCACTACCTTCTGTTATGGTACACTATGATATAAAGCAGAACACATTATAGGTAAAAAGTTACCATGGCCAAGCTCCACGCAGCACCACAGAACAACTCAGCAATAAGTTTGTTTTTCCTTAGACACATTTCCTTAATTCTGCGGTGCACTGCTTTTGAAAGCTAAGATATTTCAAACTGAGCACTCAACATCAGAGCGGCACTTGTTGCTGTACAAAATCAGAGTGGCACTTGAAAACCAGGAGGTGGGTATTTTGGAAGATCTGGGGACAGAATTCACAAGAGACTATAGAAATGACATGCCAGACTAGTATCTAGTTAGTTTATCCTGCTCTACCAGGTATTCAGGAGGTGGTCATAGCCCATTCTGGCCTTCTTCATACATCCTAATAAAACTTCTGCGCCCTTCTACCTTTTTGCTCCTCAAATCAGCTTTCTTCTTAAACTACAAGGGCGGTATCATCTCACAGTCAGAATCTGGCACTGTGACATGTCAGTAAGGAGAGACTGGAGTGAAGAAAATGCTTTTTGAACAACATTGTACAAAGCTGCTCAAATTTTACTTGGAGAAAGAGAAATCAAGTTGCTCAGATATATTGGTTGCAGAAATATGTCTTTAAAAGAAGAGATTGGTAATTAGAATTCTAAGGAAACTCTTCCATGCTTAGGTAAATTTATCTGACAGCTGTAGCAAAGTACAATGAGCTCTGAGGACACTGCACCTGCAGTGTTTGAAGACAAGATAACAGGGTAAAAACTGGCTTACACTATCTGTACTGCACCAATCATAGCAGGCCATATGGGCAACTCAGACACATTATTTCATTTAGGATGCTGACCTTGGCAGAGCTGAATAGCTACAAAAAAGATACACTCTTCTTTCACTGTCTAACCAGCAGAACGATTGACTTCTTCTAGACCCAAGTGCTGATAAAACATTTCTGAACATTGTTTTGAGAGTATTTTATAATTAAACATCAAGACTACCAGGGAAGATTGGCAGATAGGGAAATACATCTCCCTTTAATCTTTCTATCTAAAGTCCCCTTTTGCAAAATGAAGGGCTAGAATGTGCCATTCCAAACATTTATTATAGAGCAGCAAATAATGGAAGTAAAATTCAAATATTCCAGATAATAACCATACAACTAGATGCAAATAGCATCTAGTAGTCTGACACAGGTCTTATCAGACTACCTCACTGGTATCACCTGGGAGATTATTTGGAATAACCCATTACCTTCTAATGGGTTATTATTTGGAATATTGGGTTATTATTTGGAATATTTGGAATAACCCATTACCTTCTGCTTCTGCTCCAGTATATACAATTGCATCACTCATTACATCTCCTTTTGAAAACTACATCCTCCCTTATCCTGGTACATAAAAGCCCCCTTTAATACAGAATTATATCACAGGCAGGTCACTGTGTTAACAGCAGTGATAGATGGTTGATGTCACACAGGCCACTTCAAGTTTACCACCGGTCACACAGGGACATTGGGGGGGGATTTGCCCCGGGGGCAATGTTTCTGGGGCATCCTGGCGCGTAGCCATGCCCCCATACACAGTGGCCACACCCCTCATGCTGTAGCCCCATTCCCTCCCGCCCCCTCTCCACACACTCCAAGTTCCTCTGCTGTTTACCTCTTTGTTTTAAAAATAGTTTAAAAAGTACTGGTGTCAGTAATGAGAATTAAATGATAAGTAAAAGTTGTCTGTAAAATTTCCAGGTCAAAAAGGAAAACAAATCCTCTTGCAAACTAGTCAGTGCATATATTTCTTGAGTTTGTTTCACTAGTTACCGAAGCACGTTCTTGAACAAATACTGCTGTTTTACAAGTACATATAGTAACACTGGGAATCAGGAAGATTTGAGACACAGAGGAGCATTTCTACTCTAATTTATGTTAGGCAGCAACTTCTATTATGAAAGGCAAAGGATGACAGCTGCCTAGTAGGAACTGATTACTGGTCGTCAGGAATTATCTGGCTCTTCAGTAAAACTGCACACATGAGAAATCAATATTATCCTGTAAGAGAACAAAAAGAATTGAGACAAAGCCTGGCAACCACTTGTTGCCAGCTATTAAAAACTCTGCAAAATGTCAGATTGCTCCATGTTTCACACGTCTTTTCACTTAAATAAAACATGTTCTCCTACAGAGACAAAAAAAAAAATCTCACTGAATGAGATTTTTTTTCAGTTTTACTTCACCATGTCTCTTAGTGTGGATACCCTACACAGTTATATCAGTTTTATAACTCCTAACTGCCATGGCTCCATCAAGTGTGATAGTGAGATTTGTCCTTTGATGAGACACTTGGAATCCTCTGCTACACAAAGGGGTGATCCATGGGCCAGTGCCAATCTGCAAGTCTTCGCCTGCTAATCTGTGGTGAGTTTCCAGAAAAGAAACAAACAGTTGCAGTCAAAGAGTAGAAATGTGGTACAAGTCCCTGACACAATAGAAAGAAAAAAATTTTCATCCCTCACATTAGATAACATGAAAAGTGCTATTCCAAGGCACCCTCCTGAACTACTTCACTATTGGTTATCATTATCTTTCAGTCCTCTCTGTTTCATGTTAAATACACCCAACTCCCCCATTCATTCCTCATACAATTTTGGTCCCAGGGCCCTTTGCCATCTTTGTCATCCTCTTTGGGATGTGTCCCAGCTTTCCAATATCCATCTTTTACTGTGGTGCTCAGAACGAGACATAATACAGTGAAATCTGAATAGTGATATTAGTATTTTCCTTGAAGTTATAGGTTAATTGCCATTTGTGAATGTTCTATTATTTTCAGTGATGAGTGTAGACTCTTTAATAATATTTTTATTAAAGTTTATAATTGAAAATAAAAAAAAACCCTCCCCACTGCCAATCTTATTTTCCAGTTGAAACTGCATGTTTTCATTCCATTCATACATAGTTTCTGCTTAAAAAATGATCTTAACCTTGTTACATTGCTGCTTTGTTACATTGCCTTGTTACATTGTTACCTTACATTACATACAATCTTGCTTTGTTCCTTTTCCTTTTCTTATGCTATATCTTTATCCAATTCAAAACTTCTCTCCATTCCCTTTCAAAGTTCTGGATAGGTTTCTTTTTCAAAGAAAATGTTAACTTTTTTATCTCTACCATATCCAGGACTTTTAATTTCCATTCTTTTATATCAACATATTTCCTTTCTTTCCAGTATTGTGCATAAATCAGTCTTGCAGCAGTTATCAGATATAACAAAATCTTCTGACGACATCTTATTTCTCAAAAACATGGAACGCTTCATGGATTTGCATGTCATCCTTGTGCAGAGGCCACGCTAATCTTCTCTGTATCATTCCAATTTTATTGTATGTGCTGCCGAAGCGAGCACAATGAGTGTAGATTCTGATGTTTTCCCTTACCACATACAGTTTTACAAATCCCTATCACACCTTTACTCCTAATTACCCTTTTTTTTCCTAAACAGAGCCCATAACATCATGATATGTTCTAACAGGTAAGGTGCTGCACCAGTTACTTAACCATTTCTGTTATCCTTTTCTACACTCTCCCCAGTTCTACAAGATTCCTTTTCTAAGATGCAGAATTTGATCCCCTTCCCCAGTAGAGAATTTGCTTTTCATAGCTTTTGCATACTGAGTCATTATTTTCACTTAACTGTACACCATAACTCAAGAACTGTTTCTTGGCTAATAACTTGGTAGCTGGGCCTGCACTGGTGTTAATGTGTATCTTTTACACCAGTGCGCATTACAGTCAGCCCTCCACATTTGCAGGTTTGACCTTCATGGATTTAATTATTTACAAGTTTTTCCAACCCCTACTACCCTACCTCAGGCACTTCTTTTCTGGAGGAATCCTCTCTCTTGGCAGCTCTCATTAGGCTATGCAGGCCTTTAAAAACCCGCTCTCTTATTACCTGGGCTCCCAAACTTGTGATCAATGGTATAATCCAAACTGGCAAATTTAGAATCAACACTCCACTTAAGCACTTCTAAGTGTTGGACTTTCAAGACATTTTATAATATGGGAGAATGCACAGGCAACTTATTGTTCTTTTAGAGTATTTTATTAAAACTCAAACACAAATACACACTTAGGGAGGAACATAGACTTCTTATCATTTAGATGCATGATGGTTAACTTTATAGTGCATGTAAAATATCAAATACAGTACATTATATTAGGAACTTAATAGGCATCAGTTCAAGGCAGCTGTATGGTCCTTACATTTGTAAACAATTACCATTTCATATGTCACCATGACCTAATTATCTGCTTTACCTCTAGCAGGCCTCCCTGGAAAAACAATACTTCTTCATAGCCACTGCAATCCATTGCAGCATCTACTATATATTCCTCAAACAGCAGAGACAGCACAAAACTGTCAAAAACAGCTAAATCTGCCCATGCTAGAAGCTGTGTAAGCAGCCTGACTCTCACATCTTGAGAGGCAACTTATATACTGTCTTCAGTATCTGTCTGTCCAATCAGAGACAGATCCAACTAATCCCCATTAATGTCCACAAAGATTCTTCCATCCAATCAGAAGTGAGATTTTATTGGCCCTCCCCAGGAGGACACTGACCAGTCATCGGTCATCGCTATGGCAGCTGTCTGCCAACAAATTATTGCATCAGTCTGATTGCAGGTGATTGCATCCACCTATTTAACACTATCACATCCATGCAGTAAGCCTTTTCAGTTTATTCTCTATACTTCGGTCATTGTTTACTATTTTCTCCCTCAGCCATTTTTCCTTGTTTGGGGTTAGATGGCCACATGTTCAGAAGCAGTTGGTAAGCACATATTTCATACAGAGGCACAAGAACTTTACACACACCCAAAAAATTCTTGAGTCCTTAAAAATTAACACATTAAAGCCATCAAAAATTGGTGAACCTAAAGAGTATGATCCCCTTCACAAAAAGCTTAGGAATTATGTTTCCTATGATGTGACAGCGTACACCCTACATACAGGTATACTGCAGTTAACAAAGCCTCTGACAAATAAGCTCCCAACCCTCTTCTTGTCTTCTATCTGAAAGGGGTTTTTTGGGGGAGTTGTTTTTTGTTTTGGCAGCATTGGTATAGGGAAGATAGTGAAGGAGGGTTGGACAAAGACAGACCCTCAATGTTGCATTGCAGCAGTGTGTTTGCAGTAAACAACACAACTTGACCAGGGAAAGAATGGGATTCTACTCTAGATGACCCTGTTGCAGCTATGTGTGATTACCTACAACAGGCAGCACAAACAGCTGCCTCCAGAATCACTTACAGAGCATATGTGATGAGCAAAACAGAAAGAAAAGGTGAAAGCAGATTAGCCTGTCTTACCAAGTACCCTGACATGGTAAAAGAGCATACATCTCTAAGTTTCATCAGCAAAATGGAAATCATAAGAAAAGTGGGGACTACTGAAAGAAAAAAATCATCCCTAGATGGATTTTGGAAGATGCTTTCAAGTGGTCTCTAAAAGATTTTAAAAAATTGTTTACTTTAATTTTGCTTACTTAATTTACTTTGTTTTGTTTACTTAAGCAAGAGTACTGGTTGTTTCATTTCATACATACATATTGTTAGTTAGAAAAGGTCTGTTGAAACACAATGTATTGCTCTTTTCTTCTATGGAAGCTCTCTCTGTTCTCTCCATGTTACTTCTACCTCCAGTACCAAAGTTTCTGTTAAAGAAAAGAAGTCCAGGAACACACCTACTTTGTTAATTGAAGTATACCTGTATATACAACTCTAAAAGCTTTTCTTGCCAACAGAAAAAAAAGGAAAGTAAATGTCACACAGAAAGTCCTTCGAACTCTTCATAGCATTTTTACTATTCTATACTGGGAGATGGTTATTCCTAAAACTACACTCCTTCATCACTTCCTGCACAGTTTGGCCTATTTTAATCTTGAACCCTAGCTAGGGAGAAAGATGCTGGGGGAGGAGGTGGTCACGGGGAATGCTATATAGAAAGGGATGTTGCCACCACCTATTCCATCTGCTATCCATTCTCAGTATTAGGCTATCTGTCCATGTCTGTTTTATGTTCTGCTGTTGACAGAATCTGAATTAAAAAAAAAAAGAGGTGAGTAACTACCAGAACTTGAGGGCCAGAATGGCTCTCCACAGGAACATCAAAGACTGTGTTCCACACCATTTTTACCCCACGCCAAAACTGTACAGGGCAAGTGAGTCTTAAGAAGGTGGAAAAGGTTCTAAAATGTCCCCAAATAAATAGAGAAGTAGCGAATAAAAGCCATGGCAAATTTGGAATGAAAATTCAGGAGGAATCATCAAATCTGGAGGCATAGGGAAATCTTTGAAGCTGCATGAAGTTTACGGATCACACTCAGCCCAATTCAAAAAGCCACTGATAGGGATCACTTCAAATCACCAGCAGATCATTCTGTCCCTCCACAAGAAAACTGCTACGTGAAGAGGAAAAGAAGAAGGGAAATGAGAGATATCTGAAAGGATGCTAGGAATAATAAGAGAGAAGGGGAAAGCACTGAGCAAGGCTTGTCTACCATCAATATATGGTCTCTGAGAACTTACCTTACCAATGAGTATGAGACAGGGTAGATGTGTTGAAAGAATCAAAATCAGCAATAGCTAGAAGGGCCCCTACTCCAGATCAGAATTATTACAGCTATCTGAACATAATGTTTGCTACATACCTTTCCCCAAAATATGCTTTCATACTGAAGAGACCTTCTGAAAAGCAGCAAACGTTTAAGCACAGTAAGAATGGACTAGTTGCTTTCTAACATGAATATGACCAAGGCTGGTGGCATTACTGGGCATCTGCCAATGCCCTGTCCCTCAACAACATTACCAGTTAAGAAGAAAGGTACTTGGACAAACAAGAGGAAAGAAGCATTACCACAAAGTTATGTAGAGCACAATCCAAAGTATGTTTACTCAAATATTTGTCAAACTAAGCCGAACAAGACTTAATCAAGACACTTCTTGGCGGCTGCCCCGAGATTGGCTCCCTCTTCACAAAAGCAAGCCTTTTGCATGGAAACTGGTAGAGTGTTCAAACAGGGTTTAACTGCTTGGTTTATTATTTATTTATTTATAGTATTTATACTCTGCTCTTTACCCACAAAGGCTCTCAGAGTGGCTTACAAATAGTTAATTTGATAGTTCCCTGACCTCAGGCTTACAGTCAAAGTAAGACACAACACACAAGAAAAAGAGAATTGCAGTTGGGGGGCTGAGGGATTAAGTCCAAGAAATATTTCTGGTTCTTCTTTCCCTCTGAAGTCAGGGCAGCAGCAGATAGAGCGGAGGGAGGGTCTTTCATCTCTTGATGACTTTTTGTGTTTTGTTTTTTCATCAATTGGATTTAATGTTATATTTTAATCAGGATCTTAGTATGTTACCATAGTTATTCACCCTAAGCACTTTTTTGATAGAAAGGCAAAGTCATTCTGCTGATAGCATTATTAACAAAATACTATCCAGTTTCTTTTTTTTGGGAGTATGTTGCCATACTGCAACTGAGTTTGAGGGTCAAATAAAGTTAACACTGGAGCTTGAGGGTCAAGTTGTCATTTGGTTAATAAAATCAAAAAGCTAGAGTAACTCCTGAAAAAATGGGGTATAAGCTTAATAAATGTAATATTTCCCAGTAATTCCACATGTGAGATTGCGAATTTAGTAAAAACTGGGTTGATTTTTTTCCCCTTTAGACTCAACTTGATGAACAGTAAATGAACATTGCAAAACAGACACATAAAAAATTTCAGCAAACATATAAACATGTTTACATATAAGACTTGGTCTATGTACTCAAAGGAGGTTTTAGGTTTGTGGTTCTTAAGACAACACTCTTTCCTGCAGTCTTCTATTTCAAATCTCTTTGCAAGGTGAAGGAAACTTTATTACATGCCATGGGTGCCAGCCACTGAAAAGGAAAATTCAAAAATCCATAGGACGCATCAGGTGAACACATACGGAAATTTTTAAGGAGTTTATCTAAAGTTTTATGTTGCTGTTTTTACTTTATTTTTCTTAAACAATAGGGAGTTATGTTGTGACCAGCAGTCCTGGTTTATTTTATTTTAAATTTATTGATCTGTAATCTGACTCTGTGTTGATCCTTATCCTACTACTAATTTGTATTCTTGACTTCACTCCATCCTTATATTTGATATGCAACAGACCTCAATCCTATTGTAAAGAACCATACCACCAAGTTCTACAATGCTCTAGGCCCATCTGCAGTTGTTAATACTTGGCAAAATATTGAATTTATTGAGAGATATCTTGCTTTCCACTCACTTCTCTAGGGTACAATTTCTGAAATCATCTATAATGATTGTGCAGTTTCATTAAGGTTCACAAATACTCTAGTAAAATGAATGTTCTAGAGAAGTCAAATCTTTCTTCTAATATGTTATGTAGTAGAAAAGCATAGTGTAGAAATTTAAGTATTTAAGTGTAATCTTTGACACCTTCAGGACAAACAGCTTGCAACCTCTACTACAGGAACAGGCTCATATTGCATGTCAAAGTTAAATTCAGACCTAAATCATTCAGTTTAACCTGCAATGCCACCTTAAAGAGAAATTCCAACCACACATAGGCAGTGCTAGTGACTTCAACTGAGCGACTACTGACAAGGTAAGCAGGCTGAGCAAGAACATGAATACCCAAATAATCTCTCTCCTTCTCTAACAAGAAAATCCAGTATTCTTTCTGATGTGTTCAAATGACCAGTCTGGCTCTGTTAAAATCACGTATTTATCGGCCCTGATCAGGTTCAAAGAGCAAAATTTCATTGGCAATAAATGCTTTCGGATACTGTATTTTAGTTTAACTACTGAGCTTTAACTTTAATTTTGGAATATGTAATGTACTCTATTACTGTATCTGTTTTTTACTCTAGTATTCCTCACTGCATTTTTAGATTACAGCTAAGAGATTCTCCCCTACAGCACCAACTGTCTTTTGATTTCTTGTAGATTCTTTCCTGTGAACCATTTTCAACAGCTGTTTTCTTCCCTGTGAAGTTGTAACCTGCAAGGTAATATTGTCCTCAATTACCCACATGTTGCTTTGGAAATAAAATATCATTGGCTGTTAATAGGTTTCTATTAAACATAAGATTTTTCAATATAATGGCACCTCCACTTTGGTTACGGTTTGAGGAACAGAACTCTCATGAAAGTGGAAAAACCACAAATAACTCCTTCCACTCCCCCTCCCATTTCCTTCTGGGGATCCCCTGTTCCCATGCAAAATGGAAGTGAATGAGGGAAGACTTCCTTCTCCCCCCAGAGCTACCCCATTCCTGTTCCCATTTCTATGCAAAACAAGGGAATGGGGGTTGGAAGAAGCTTCATGCAACCTTCTTTTCCCTCTCTGGATCTCCCCCTCTCATTCCTATGCATTTTGACCCAGCATGGAGAACCTGTGTGAGCCTTCCACCCCTCATTCCCTTCTGTTTTGCATGGGAATGGGAAGTAGGGAGCTCTGGAAGGGGAAAGGAAGGCTTGTGCAAGGCTTTCCTCATCCCTCGTTCCCTTCCATTATGCCTTGGCGCAAGTTCTACATGCTGGGACAAAATGCATAGGAATGAGAGGGGGAACTCTGGAGGGGAAAGGGAAGACTCCATTCTGTTTTATCTCAGGATGATTTCTCTACGCAGGAGCAAAATGCATGGGAATAGGAGGAAAAGAAAAGGGGGAGGCAGGTGCACACACTTGCAAATAATCAAATTTGCAAAGGTCAAACTCATGAATGAGGAGAAAGGACTGTACTGAAATCTGGCATCTGAAATACAATTGAGCAGTGCAACACTGAAATCCGGCATCTGAAATATAACTGAGCAGTGCAACACACATTTACTGTTCATCTCTCAAACACCATGATCCTGTATTATGAATAGTCAGCGTATGACTCCCACATCCTCATCTGTAAATCCTATTAACTATATAGATTTACACATACTAAGGCTTTACTCCCATGCACAGATATCTGTGAATAAGCCACACCAAGCAGTGAAACTTACATCCAACCAGGTGCACACAGGGCTGCATTGTTCGGATTAGGCATTGTAAAAGACTTAAAAGTATTTAGCAGATCCAAAAGTGTTTAGTAAAGAGAGTATGCTAATTAAAGACAAACCAATCAATGGCTACTAAACCAGATTCAGAGCAATGTGCATTTCCCAGTTGCTGGGAAATAACAGTGGGAGAGGGCATCTACCCCTACATTGTTTTTTTGTTCATTTCCCCCAGGCATCTAGTTGAACACTGTGGGAACATGAGGGTAGATCAACAGGCCCTTGGCCTGACCTAGAGCCAATCTGTACTGCAGCAATTAGAGTGTTGGACTTGGATTTGGGAAATACAGGTTTAACTTCCTACTGAGCCATGGGGCTCACTGTGCCATCTTGGGCCAATTGTTTTCCCTCTTTCAGCTTGACCTAGCTCATAGAGTTATTATGGGGATAATTAGGAAGGAAGGGGAAGTGCCATGCACATAGCTGAGATTTCATTAGAGGAAACACAGGATATAAATTTTACAAATAATTATTTTTTAAAAAAGAATAGGTTGTAATACAACTAAGAGAGCATATTTTCTAATACTCTGCTTCCATTTTTATACTTTTCATAAAATATGTGACATGGGACTTCATGAGTAAATGATAACTAGAAATTGGGAATAAGTTTTCTGTTCCTAAAATGAGTCACACACTAAATATGCCTGTCATATTCCAAAGTTCATCATAAGCCTTCAAAAGAAAATGCAAGTGGACGTGTACTAGTATCAAACATAAGGAAGCCACAAAACAAAAGAAGAACAATAACTTTTAATAGCCCTAGAAAATACTTTTATTAAATACCAAAAAACTAGGAAGTTCTTTGCCACATACACAAGAATACCGTTTTCCTATCAAGGCAAATCCATCTTTTTAGCATAATTTTTAGATCCCTGCATGCTTCATTGCAAGTTTGCATCAACAGAGAGTGAAGAGAGAATGTGTATGTATTTTGTTTTAGACTGCTGTACATGATTTTTTAACATGACTTCAGAAAACAACAATCTGTAGTTGAAATAGTATGTCTAATGGCCCACAGTTAAAACAAATAAGGAATTGGGCAAACTGAGTGCTGGTTTATTCCTTCTTCCAAATGAATAAAAGGAGAAGTGGTGACCCTAGCACTTTGCACAATTTCCATCTGTTTGTGCATATAAAACTAAATGAAGGCTTATTACTGCACAAGAACCATTAACCTAACATGTGAGCCATTAACTGTGGCTATTCTGTGCATCTAGGAGGGTAATGCAAAGTAGCCTGGAAAATTAGTACATGACATAAAACCTAGTAACATTTTCTAATTTGAGGCTGAAATTTAATAACATAGATACTTACTTGATAGCAATGAGGTTTTTGTTGCCTTTCACTAACTACTACATTTCAGCATGGGCATGATACTCTATTTGCTATTTTAAGCCCTCTGAAATTACCTCATCTGGAATACTTTGTATAGTTCTGGGAACCACTATTCAAGGATACTGACATGCCAGAACGTGGTCAGAGAAGGATGACCAAGATGATAAAAGCTCTGGAAACTAAGTCCTACCAGGAACAGCTTAGGAAGCTGGATATGTTTCACTTGGAGAACTGAGGATGGAGAGGTAACCTAATCATCATATTTAAGTATTTGAAGGGGTTTAGTGTGGAAAATGGAGCAAGCTTGTTTTCTCTTCCTCCAGTGAATAGGACTTGAGCCAACAGATTCTATTTCCAGGAAAAGAGATTCCACCTAAGCATCAGGAAGATTTTCTTGATAGTAAGAGGTGTTCAATGGTGGAATGGTTTGCCCGAGGAAGGGGGTGGACTTTCTTTCATTGGAGGTCTTTAGACAGAGGATGGATGACCATCTTTCAGGCATGTTTAGCTGTATATTCCTTCACAGCAGGGGACTGGATTAGTTAGCTTAAGGTTCCTTTCAGCATTTTCATTCTACGATTAAGTGCATGCAATGAACTAGAAGAAACGGTGTGCACAGTTACTGTTCTACAGTTTGCATTAGCCATCCAGAATGAATCAAAGTAATATACTACCCACAAAACTTGTATCACAACCAACAACTAAAGTACCACCAAATTACTACAACTGGTCCTCCACATTCACCAAAGGTAGGGTCACAGGACCTCTGCAAAAATGAAAAACTGCAAGTATCAAAATGGGTATGAATCTGTGGGAAGGGGGGGCTGAGGCACTGTGGGGAAGAGTGGGCACCCAGGGTCCAAATCAAGTCAGAGAAAGGAGAGGGAAAGAAGGGTGGGTTGGCATGGCATACTTCTTCTCTCAACCATCTCCTTACATGGGTATGTGGGGGGCACTGTGAGATGGTTTGTGGTGCTGAGAAATTGGGCTGTGATTCATCCTTAGCTGGTCAGGTAGTGGTTGGTGGAGAAGGCGGAGGATCAGAGGTAGGTTTTCATAGGGTTGTATGGAGATGGAAGATTCTCCTGGAAAAGAAGCACTTGCGGTGCGTGAGAGCAGGGGTTGGAAAAACTTGCAAATAATCAAATCTGTGAAAGTTAAATGTGCAAATATGGAGGGATGATTGTACAATCTAACTCCTTTGATCATCATCTACATGTCCCATGAAAAAAAAATCAAGAACTGGAAGAAAACATTATCTTGCATTGCTCCTCCCAAATTACTTATTACAGGATGGAACAGACTTACTACCAGCTTTTACAAAAGCATGAGTTAAAACAGTGCTTCTTAAGCTATCTGATGTGGGGCACCAGCAGGGTTTTTCACCCAATGTACCAGGGATTGGCACCATTTGTGTTCATTGGCTACAACTCTTTCTTGGAAAATCACTACAGCCCTGCAGTCAATGGACCATGACTTTAAGTACATTGAGCTAGACTAAATGCATGCTGAACCTTGGAAATGGCAGGAAGAAGTAGCTGTCCTAGATTTTCGTTTCACTGCCTGTGCAAGACAAACACAAGCGCTGTTGGAAATTAGGTTGTGCCTTAGGTGACAGCACTACCTCAAGTATCTGGCAACCAATTCTTTGATTGTGTAATTATCTTTTGTACATGGGATCTGCCATGCAACACCAATCCAACAGGTTTAAGCTATAAAAAAAAAACATGTAAAGACATCACCCGAAAACCTTACTCTGGAATTAAAATAGTCATCACTTCTACTACATATTTAGTTACGGCACTTTACCCTGGCAGAAGACAATAGTTTTACACACACCACACCAGTGAATATCAAACAAAACCTTGTTTACAAATACAGGAAAGAGCAGCCCATTAAAGCATTAAAAACCTTTCTTCTGGAAACGCAAAAAGTGCTTCCTTTATAGCACTTGCTGCCAACCATGTGCTTCTCTAACAGCAGAAATCAGCAATGGTTTTGATTAATGCCTAGAGGACAAAACTCCACCAACTATATATTGGTATTTCGCTTACTTTGCACCCTCTCTCTTTCGACGTTTTGGCTTAAATTCCCTAAATGCTAGCAATAATGCTCGCTTACCTAAATAAATAAATCAAAAACCTGTACCTTTCCCTCCCCTAACCGTCACCACCGCTGTCCCCGACTGAGGCCTTACATCACCCTCGTAACACAACACATACACCTTCGCCATTCCCCCGCCAACCCAAGGTTTCTCTCTGCTTTCGACTTGCCACGAACCCACCTGCCAGACAGCAGGGCGGGCGAACCCACCCACCCACCCTGCCGTGCAAGTAAACCACGCCACCACACACAGCGACGGCACCCTCTGGGGAGACCTCCTGCAGCCGAGCAGCCCCACCACGCCGCAGCATGCACGGCCAGAAGCGTCGGCTCCGGAGGGGAAGAGACCCTCACCACCACCCACCCCACAGCCCTTGCGCCCTGGCCTTCACGCCTTAAGGGGAGGTACGGCGGGGAGGAAACCGGGGACAAGGGGCTTCCCCGCCAAGCAGGAACTTCCCCATCTGCCACACCCACCACTGGGGCCGCCACACCGGCCGGCCCCCCGCGCCTACCTGACGCCCGTGGGTACAAGGGAGAGGTCCGCGTCGGCCCCGGCTCCGCCATCTTCCTCCTCCAGCGCGCAGGCTGCGGTCTGCTTCGCTCTCTCGGCTGCTACAGCCTCGCTTAGAGCACCGTGGCGGCGGCGGCGGCGGCGGGTCCTCCTCCTCCTGCTAATAATAATAAAAATGATAATACTAAAGCTGCTGCCGCCGCCGCCGCCGCCGCCGCACAGGCGCACTGCCTCCTTCGGCGCGACACCTGACGCTGCGTGGAGGGCGCAGGCAGGCGGGAAACGCGCGGCAAACGCCAGAAGGCTTCGAGAGGGGCTCGGCGGGGGAGGCTGGCGTAGCCAGAGTTTACTGTTGGCAGGGGGAGGAGGTGGCGGGAGAAATGCGGGCGGGCGGGCGGCGGCCGGGCGCGCGAGGCGTGAAGGAGAGAAGAGCGGCCGCGCAGCGAAGCCGCCGGCGTGGGGGCTCCTCGCAGGCGCGCTGCCGACGCGCGACAACCCGCTCGCGGGCCCCTCCCTCTGCTCCGGGCGGGCACGCGGGAGCGCCTGTGCTTTCCCCGGGCGCCTTGCCGGGGAGCCCGCGCCAAAAAGGGGAACAAACGAATAAATAAAGTGCCGCTCTCTCGCTGCGGCTTCTCCTCCGAAAAGCCCTTCAGCCTGGGAGATGGATTTAGAGCTGCTGCTGCTGCTGCTGCTGCTAACGCCTTTGAAAGAAAGAAAAAATAAATACAAACAACGCCGCCCGCCGAGTGAGGAAGGCGCGACTTCCTCGGCAGGCTTCTCGGCTGAGGTTTTCGGCGGCCGCCACCGAGTGAGGAGGAATTTGGATCGAGCCCCGCTGCTCCGAGAGATGGAAAAGCGGTGCGTCCCCCGCGGGCGAGGAGACGTGTCGGGACAGGGCCCTTCTCCCCCACCCCGACAACCAGGTGTAAACGTGTCCCGGCCTCTGGGTAACAGTTTCATACGGGGAGCTGCAGTGTTTTACCTTGCATGAGAAGAAATTACTTTTATACAGACCGTCCTTTTGTCCTGTTTCCCCCGTACCCTTTGACAGGGACAGCCCCCGTAAATCTCTGGCCTCCCGCTTCTTCAGTTGCATTTAAAATGTCCCGGTTTCTCTTTGCTCCCGCCTGCCCCCCTTGTCCTCAGCTCACTTCAGTTGCTGCAAACCGAGTTCAAAGTGCAAAAGTAGTAGTTTGCACTCAGCTGGGGGACATGAGAGGAGGAAGCCGAGTTTTGTCCTTCCCAACAGGTGCAGGTGAAAGCAAAGTGCAGCAGCCTCTCCCAGCTTGTGTATTCTTCCTCATTAACAACCTCTGCCATCTTGACCACTTGATGTTGTTCAGGTCTTGGATTCCTCCCGTGAAATGTTGGAAGTGTGTATATATGCCTTCAAGTCACCCGTTGACTTATGGCAACCCCATGAATTTCATAGGGGTTTCTTAGGCAAGGAATACTCAGAAGAGGTTTTGCCAGTTGCTTCCTCTGAAACAGACAGCACTTCGTACTCTTTAGAGGCGCTGTCCCTTTTTCTTCACAGTCATTCAGTGGTTCAAGCTGTCCTTTGCCATTCTAACACCTCAGAAGTACTTTGTGCTTTTTCTACTGCATGAAAAATAGAAACCCACGTCTGATGCCTTTGTTGTGTGATGTCAAGTGGTTTCTGACTTATGGCAACACTGTCATGGGGTTTTCTTGGTAAGGTTTGTTCAGAGGGGGTTTGCCTTTGCCTGAACATGAAGCTGAGAGAGTATGATGCTCAAGGTTTCCATGGCCAAGCAAGGATTTGAACCCTGGTCTCCAGAATCATTCAGTGCTAAAACCATGACACCATGCTGGCTCTCTGACCTTTAATTACTAGTACCAAAATGAAGAAATGTTATTATCAAATTTAAGATAAGAAAACACTGCAGAAAAAAAGCTGTTTTCAATTAGTGGTCAGGCGGAGGAAACTGCCCGCTACCTGAGTAGGGAAAACACTCATGTTTGCAGCTTTGTATCTGATATCAGTACTGCAAAGTGACAAGATACCAGAATTTCCAGTGACAAGGTGAACCCAATTCCCTTCTAGTTTCATGACACTATTTATACCCCATTAATTTCCTTCTCTATTCATCTTTTCAAGCCCAAAATAAAGATAAGAACCTAAGTTATTTGCACACTGAAGTAAGCTTTTTACCACAACAAATTATGCATCACTTCCAGTAATGGAACTGTCTAATTAGGTGCCTGAACTTTACATCCAATCCAAAGCCTTGTTTTTCTACTGATGCTAAGTGGATGGGGATGTTCCCCTGCTTTATCTTGCCTGCAAAGAAAGAAACAGGAGAATAGAAATGCTGAAAGAAAGTTAGGTTACTTTACCCTTTCTCATCCTAATTGCATTATATGCATCAGAAGATCAAATAGCATTTTTTTTCATTTATCATTGATTTCCTATCACCTGCACATACTCCCAAGGACATCTCCATGGCATATACTATGTCAATAGTAATCACTGCAGAGATCAGTGCAAAAAGAGAAGAAGCAAACAATTTCCATACCCTTTCCCGTATTTAAATACTTCCCTTTCACAACAAGCACTGCCCCAACCACTTAACTCTTCTGTATATCATTTTTATGACAACTACGTACAATTCTTTTGTGAATTCCTCAAATTATAAAGATTGCTTTTGTACTGGATCACTGGCATGTTGTTTTTCTAAAACTTGGAATATTTCCTGCATTCAGAAGACGCAACTTATTCCTACAATGTCATCTACTGCTGCCAAGAAATAAAAGAACAGCAATTCTTTTTAAAAAATCAAATCAAATGTATATACCATAACCCCCTCGCATGCAGCTGTCTGTACACAATGTGGTAGGCCTAGTCCTCCTAGGGGGCTCTTGCCCTTGCACATTTCATGAGAGTCAGACAAACATGAAAAAGTGTACGTTCATTTATTCACTTACAATGTTAGTCAGTGGGGGAGGTACATAGATTTGGATTAATGAACTAAGGTTCAGACCCAATATGCCTTGAACTCTTTACACTGGTATCAGCATTGTAAATTGGCAGAATGTTGTCATTTGGCTTAAGTAAAAAAAGAAAACAGTACTTCAAACAAAAGTGTGTTATATTTCGAATATAACTACATTTATACTTCATGTTTTCATGTTCTCAGACAGAAGTGGTTAGTGGATTTGTTCATGGTGACCATATATGGCTGTCATGTGCCCCAAGAACTTGTTGTTGTTGTGTGCCTTCAAGTTGTTTCCAACTTATGGTGACCTTAAGGATGAACCTATCATGGAGTTTTCTGCTGCTGAGACTGTGTGACATACCCAAGGACACTCAGTGGGTTTCCATGGCGGAACAAACAATCGAACCCTGGTCAAATCACTCAAACCACCACACTGGCTCTCACAGTGCACTTGCTAGTAAAGACCATATATGGCTGTCATGTCTCCAAGAATGTCCCCAAGTCTAATACACAGATTAAATAGTGGCTATAGTGTTGCTTGTGCCATTCCTTTCCACTGGTGTCAAGGGAAAGAGAAATTAGATTTAAAATGTAAAAATAAAAGCTACCTCAAACCAATTTGACCCATCATCTTTTTTACTAAGTACAATGGAATTTAATTTCAGGTGTAATTCACCTTGCAGAGCAAATGTATATTAGTCAAAGAATGACAAAATGATGGGAGGTACAAATACGAAAATACCAACCTTTCACATTCCAGCACTGGAAAATTTGCCTTGTTCAGCACAGCTCACCTCTGCAAACCTATTTACATATGCTAATTTTTAAATAAAAAATAGTTTAACTGTATAGGCAGCTCTTCCAGAGGATGAACATAGTAAAACAGCTAAAAATAAGCAATACACGTGCTAAACAGAACTGAGTCAAAGATCCTATAGAATCCATTCATCATACTTGAATTTAACATTGACTGATTCATGCAAATTAGACTATTTCATGTTTTAATTAGTTTCTTCATGAAAATGAGTTCCCCTGCACATGTTATAATATAAAATTTAATCAAGATGATGACTGACTAACTGAAATAGTGTCCAAGTTGCCATTTCTCCCTCCACTAGCTGTGATAGGTAGCCTTTCTGGCTGAAGGGAAGGGTATAAAATGAAACAAGATGTTTAATACATGGGCTACTAGTACTGCATGGGGAATCTCCACAACTCCTCCAAGACTGACTTGGCTGACAACTAGAGCATTTTTCATTAGACAGAAGAACCTGCCCCAAAGAGTGGCAGAAGGATTATATTTCCCAGACCCTCCTGTCTTACAATTCTATTTCAAATGAATTCATCAACTATCATCATACAATTGTATTAATCTTTTCAAACTGATATGTAATTTTCCACATCCAATAAATACAGGATCAGTTAATTCACCTTCTCAATAGAATATATTAATTTATATAATAATTATAGGCAGAGGCAAACAATCCAAAGCAGTTATAATAAAGGGCCCAGAGTGTCAGCCAGGAGTTCTCCATTCAAACAGAATCCCAACATAATTGCAAAAAAAGCAGATAAGATCCAACTATAATCCATTCACTTAGCATTATTTTATTTCTTTATAAATAAATATTACACAAGGTGTTTGAATGGGGAAGGATCTAGAGAATAATGTGCAGTTAAAAACATAAAAATGGTCGCAAGGTAAGAGAAAGAGGGCAATTTTTTTTAAAAAAATCGGGCAGTTGTTTAAATTGCTCTTTTTATTCAAGGGAGTTAACAAACCATCAGTTTTGCAACTGTATTTCACAGCAATGAAAACTGTATGAGCATACTTCACCTATTAGATTGTTCATGAAAAGAGATCATTTATATTTGAAAATGCTTTCCAACATTTCTACTTTTAACAGCTCCATGTAGAAACAGGTTACTGCTGTGAGGAATCTGGATCCAACTAATACACCACATACACTAAAAAGCTGTTATCTGCTTTAAGACAACACTATGTCAGCTGAGTTTCATGTCTTTTTAATTATGTCACCATAAACAACTTAATTTTAGGTACATAGTTTGCAACTTTACATGACCAGAATACTGCATTGTTACATGGCACCAGATTTTCTTTTGAAAAGGAGACAATTTAACATCTTGCATTCATGCCCTTAAAAATAAAAGTATTTTCAAAAGTTAATGCATGCATAGTTTACAACTTGTTTAACGAGAAAGATTCATTTATAGCTGTTAAGGAAATCAACCTAAAAGATATTAGAGACAATATCTGCACTGTTTGTATCTAACAGATACAGCTTAGATTCAGTGGAAAACTTAGAGGAAAGATGCAGATACAAATTTCTAGCAAGCCATAAAAGTTCACTAGCAGCCTCAGACCACTCATATTCTCTCATTTCAAACCATTAGTTTCATGTTCCTGCAAATATATATATAAAAAGAGATACTTCACTTGCTTCTGTGTACCAAGATCCTATGAGAAGAGGTCAGATAATCATGTTTAAGATGCACAAACATAAAGAGTCTGCCCTCCGACTAGTAGTCATTCTTTTGAACTATAGACAAAGTGGGAGCTTGGATAAGAAAATGAGGGAACAGTTACAAAGCTTTTTTTTCAAAAGGTCTAAGGTTCAAGCCCTGACGCATCAACAACTTAAAAAGTCTCATATACTTCTAGTTCTGTTGTTTACAATTTGGTTTGTTGCTGTTAAATATATACACATTTACATATCAGACAATTACTTATATCCTTTCTCTTAACATTCATAGAAATCTTACCAGCCGCAAAATAGCTGATCTTACCACCATCTCTCATGTCTACTACATACTTCCAACAAAACACTGTGCTGTAATGCTATCAGATAGCATATTTGTTTATTCAAGGATATTTCTGCACAATTACCAAGCATAAGTTCCAAGCAACTTTTTATCCCTGTCACATCCTAAGAACAAGAAACCACATGCCAAATGCAACAGAGAAAGGCAGGCTTTGTGAATTCAAAACCTTCCCTCTTTCATTTAAAAAGGATAAACTCATAATTAATATCAAACAGTTTACATAATTTGATGATAAGCAATATGATAATTTCAGTACCTGTCAGCAAATTCTCAATTTCAGAACTCAATATATGGAGGTTATTTCCACAGTGCCTCACGTCAGCAACTGTAAACAAATGTGGCTGAATGCGTTTCTGTTCCTGAAATTCTCATTTTCTTAGTTAAGATACTTTTAATTGAAGTATGCACATTTTCATACAAAATCTGCTGCAATCAATATGTCAGTTAATAATAAATCATCCTTAGTTAAAATAGTGAATGCAAGATAATAACACTAAAGAGACATGAACCCAGTCTAGAACTTGTAAATACTTATAGGATTTTGTTAGTATTCAGCTGACTTTTTAGGTGTACCGCTCCCATTCAAACTCAAAAACGTTTTACTAGTTTCTTTAACCGATTTCTAAGAGAAATCTTCAGATCTTGTACTTAGTATTTACTTTATCCTGCTGTAACTTATAATGGAGGAGCTGAAAACCTTATTGGGAGGACTAGAGCCGAGCCCCAACATTACTGGGCTCCAGCTTCATCTGTCTCTTGTCCTCCTGGACTGGGAAATATGTGGGGCAGATGTAATAGTGAATGAACCTTGTAGCTTGGAGGAACACTCCAAGTGCACTACTCAGTTAGAAGCCAGTTTCATCCACTACATAATCAAGGGCAGGGGAGTGAGTGAAACATTAGGAATCTCTGTTCTAGAGGCTCCCCATTCCCTGTCACAATGGATGGAATTAAAAATTTTTTAAAACTGCAGTGTTCAAGCATCTTTAACATCTTCACTAAAGATTTTGGCAATGTTAAAATATTCTAAGTGGGTTAGATGCAAGATTTCCCCTCTGTAAATTACAGGAATCATGATCCTCATGGAAGAGACTTGAGATCCAACAGAGACTCCCCTGCCTCCTTCAGTTTTCATTGTCATCATCCAATCCCATGTTGAGGTTTTTCAGGGGACACATAGAAGGAGCAATCAGTGATATTCTCCTCCCCCAACCCCCTGCAAGAATTGTGTACCCAAACAATATATATAAATATAAATGTATATGTTAATGTATACATTAGCTTCAAGAGAACAGTATCTTTCTAGTTAATCAATAGCTTATATTTAGTGCTACCCAGTGTTTAACTTCAGTATTATTACTACCCAGTACAGAACAGCTGTTCAAACATACATAATTTATTAGAATTTATTTTTCTCCAATATGGCAAACCATCTGTGAAAGAGAGGAAATTTATTATCAAAAGCAGTACAAAAATAAAAGGCAACTAAAACTTTAAAAAGGAAATTCAGCTAGTATGGATTTTAAAGAAGACTTCTGTCCTTTCTATTATGAAAATCTTACAAGCTGACTTCAAAGAATACTAGGGAAAAGACACAGCACTAGCAGAGTAGACACTAAACCTGAACTAGTATTTAATCAAAATCCATGATAATTATAGGACAATATTTTTTTTATTTCAAAAAACAGGTTTAGTGAAGTTTAGTGGTGAAAACAGATGAAGCAAATGTGGGAGTTTATATTAACTGTATTTACACACAGATGTAAAAGTCTGTGGTAAGGAGATAAAAATTGTTGTAATATTCCATTTAATTACTGTGAGTCCAACATTATCTGTTTTTTACAGAAATATAAATACTTAAAGAGTGAGTGGAGATTGGTTTTTAGTTACTATAAATGTTGTGCACTTTCAGGCTTCTTAAAGATAGGGATTTAGGAAAAAAATAAATCTTGAGGCGCAAAGTTGGAATGTATACCTCTGTTCCATTTAGATCTGTAAATAAAAGAAACAGCATGTGAAAATGTTATGAAATAACAGTACTGCAATTGCAATCTTACAGGTATATTCAAACAATAAATACATAAAATATGACCCACTATAAACTTGGTTATGTCTCTGAACTTTCTTCTCAACTTGATCATACATTACAGTAGGCCACATGAAGTCACCTGCCCCCCATCCCCTGACGTGAAGTCCTTAGAGCCAGAACTTAACAACCTGTCTTTCCTACAAGGAAAGGCCCAGTAAGGCTTGAGAAGAGACACAAACTCAAGATTTCCTCCCAAGCTACGCAGCTGCCCAGCACTGGAAGATGATTCCTGCTCTAGAGATAAGTAGAAGCATGTGATCAGCTTCTGTAAGCAAGGTTCCACCCCTTCTTGTTCTAGAGAAGAAGCAAGGCTGCATCAGCTTTTCTCTAAGCCTGCATGGGTGGATTGCCAGCCAGCACACACAAAGGCCAATAAATCCAGTACACGTTGATCACTACTTATTAGAAAGGAATGGTGAAGTGTGTCAATACTGACCTTAATTAAAAAAACAAAAACAAAAATCTACCCTGCACCTGCAACCATTATTGTCATTCCATGCAGAAATGTTTTTAAAAGATCCAAATTGAGCTGCTTAAGGAAAAGGAACTCAGTAGAAAACTCTAGATTGGGTAAGTGTGTGGAGGGAAAGGTGGCCCAGGACAGACAAAAACAATGAACTGGGGCACAGCTATTATTCACAGGATCTCCTGCTATCCCATTGTAAAATAAAAGCTTTTTCAGCCCGTGCCATGGTAGCTTCTGTTTCCCTCAGCCTCCTTAGCAGAATTCACCTACTGTCACTTTCCCAGACCCCACTCTTGCTCCCAGCGAGTGTCTTCAGGAGCAGAATATGTTCCTAGATGGGACTCATTCAAGCTGGGGAAGGGGCCAAATAGTTTGCACCAGTATCTTCAGTGATTTACACTCAAGGTTTAGTTAAAATATGGGTGTCACAGGATGGGAAATAATGACTTAAATTTTTGCAAGAGGAAATATATCTCTTGGTTATGTATAGCTTACTTCAGGGGTTGAAAAACACCTCCTGCTTGCAGTATCATTGATTCTACTGAACTTTACAATTCACCACAATCCACCAATTGGAGCCTACTACAAATCAAACAGATTTAAGATTAACGGAAACGTGAACTCAGCAATTTGTAGAGTATGACAGCTGACTGAACTCAAAGTTCATTCCACACAAAAACCTCACCCTTGGTTACTCCCAAGCTTTTTTAAATTTCAGCATTATTATTTAGGTAGGGGTGCAAGGTTTCTTTTATTGCCAGCATACTTAAAAATGGGAGCCAGAAATCACTGATGATCTCTTATTACTCACAAAAAACCAACCAGAAAATCCAAAGCTATCTCCCATTTGCTGATTAGGAAAGTGAAAGCACTATGTAACTTCAAAAAGTCATGCAGGAAGTGAGGGGTCAAGGGAAAGCAACTGCACCTGAGACCCTCTCCTTCATTATGTGGGGACCTGAAAGTAGGTTGCACTTGTTCCATACATGTTCACAGAGGCACTTTTATTACATTTCTACTGGATAACTCACTACCCAGTTCAGATACAATTTGTAGCTTGTAGTCTCTGAGAACCTATATTGTTTTGAAGTTAGAAGGTGCAACTTCAATGCGCTGTCTCCCACTGAATGTTAATATCAAAGTGAATACTTTATAGGTACTTACATCATCAATGTCTTCATCATCATCCCCAATATCATCAAACTGGATTTCATCATCATCTCCAGGCCCAAATGTATCAGTTTCATTAATTTTGGCTAGAAAAAACAAATAGGAATACATTTTTAAGCACACGTTTTACTGTTAGTGTCATGGTATTCCTTATCTCAACACACACAAACACAAACACACACTCACTCACTCACTCATAATGAGTTTCTGTTTTTTTAAAGAAATTCTTACCATGCTCTGGAAGTTCTCCATATGCCTTCAGACTTCTGGCTTCATCTGCATTGTACTTTAGAATTACATCAGCCTTGTTGTCCTAATAACATCGACATAGATAAACAACATTACAGAAGAATTTATCTTGCTAAAATACTTCTTGCACATTTTAAATATTTTGTTATCAAGCTATGACTACAGGAAAGGCAACCCACCCCCAGCATTTTAAGAAAATGTATCAGTTTATTCTGATGTGTTTTGCCAGCAAAGGTTTGTTTGTATATGTGTGTGTATGTGTGTGTATGTATATCAAATTTTATTAAAAGACTTGGTGCAATGGTTTTACTCCTAAATATGACTTAAAATACTTTTCCAAATATAAATTAGTGTAGCTGGGGAGGAGGGGATAACATTTTTCAGCCAAGGACAGAATTCTAATTTAGGAATTGTCTCAGCAGCCATAGTCAAGTCATCAAGAAGTAAAAGAGTTTGGAACATATATATTGGTTTCATTTATATTCTGCCTTACTTCCAAAAGTGGAACTCAAGGTAGCTCACAACAAAATTAATTTTAAAAGTTGCAAATAAAAACAGATGACAGTAAAATCTTAAAACGCAAATTAATAAAGTCTAACAATAAAATATAATCAAATTAAAATAAAACAAATGCACACCAATAAAGCACACCAATAAGCTGAATGTGCCGTCATCCCTACATTCCTACTGATGCTATAATTATCCACTTCCTCAGCCTCTCCAACACATAGCTCTGGCAGGCAGGTACAATGAAGTTTATGGCACAGTGACAACTAGGCAATACAAATCCCAGTGCTTAGCTTAAAGACAAACCAGGCAAGTAGAGAAAAAAAGAGAGAAAGGCAAACAACAACTGGATATAGGACTCTGCCTACACATTCACTGCCCCTTACTGAAGTTGTTACTGCTGTTTCTTCCAGCATGTATCACAGGGCTGAGACCACTCTTCTCAACAGAACTACATGAATAATTCCAGAAGGAAGGGTGTTGATACAGAGGGAAAAGCCTTCTGCTCTACCATGTTTACTGCCTTGACTAAGATACTACATTCAATAAATGTTTTAAAACTTAATCTATCAAAGCTAAGTAACTTGGTTCTGAAGAAAGCATGCTTACATACACATTCCACAAATTTGGGACAGGCAGATTCATAAAATATATTCAACAGAAGGAACAAAAATATTTAAGACTTTTCTAGTCGCAGCCGCTATAGAAATGAAATGGTTATTTACAAAAACCAAACAATGAAGCACTAGGGTACTCTTGAAAATCTGTTACAAAAGTTCAAATAAAGTAACAAAACCATTACCTGGTAGTCTCTTAAGCCCACCAAAATGATATCTGATGTATTTATCCAAACCTAAAATTAAAAGAAGAGTCTTAATGTGTTCTTAAATAGCAATTAAACATTAAGCCACAATACTGGAAAACAGACTATGTGTTATTATAGCAAAAGTTTCTAAAAGCTGAGTGTGGATTTGTTTTCATAAACAAGCATGGATGCTGAAGTAATGAGGGCACATTCTGCCTTGACCTTATACCTTTCAACTGTTAAGTACAGAGTGAGAATGCAGCTTACTGCAGGTTAAGAACTTCACTCATGGAGTCTCTACCCTTGCATACGAACATTTGACATGATTATTTGTTAAAAATTGATTTGGAGGGATTTTGGATGGATTCAAGAAGATGATCCAAAGATGTTACAAGACAGTCAATTAACAGAAGTATTTTTTGTTAAAAATTAATTTGGAGGGATTTTGGATGGATTCAAGAAGATGACACAAAGATGTTACAAGACAGTCAATAGTAGTAGTAGAAAAATGGGGCTAAATTTTTTTTTAATTGCTAGGGACTGCAAGAAGAGATTTAAAGAACAGAATACAGTGGACCCTCCTCTTTCATGTGTGTTTGGGGCACAGAACCCTTGATTTTTTTTTTAAAAAAACTGTGAATATCCCCCCCACCCACCCGAGTACTCCTCCTCTCATTTCCTTATGGGACTCCCCCCTCTCATTCCCTTGCCTTTTGCCCGGTGCATGGAAGGAAGGCATACACATGTGGGCAAAATGCAAGGGAATGGGAGGGGGAGAAGGAAAGTGGGCGCCTCATGAATAAAATTTGTGAAGGTCAAACTCGTGAACGTGGAGAGAGGACTGTACAAGTATTCCTAGAGAAGAATGACTGTTCCAGAAACAGAAATAATGCAGATAGCTTGTAGTTTTCTTTGTTGCTTTTACTGCTACATCACTTTGTAGCTGAAGGTCAAGTTGGCTCACAATACAAACAACAGTGGATGCAATAATGGACATAAGGGAAACTGGAGGACATGTATTCAGGAACAAAAGAAAGGTGGTATGGAATTTCTTAATACAAAAAGCAGACCAAGATACCGCAACAAGCACGTTCACCTAGCAGAACTGCAAAGTAAAAAGCGGCAACCATGGTACGCAAGACCTCTTTTGGAACAAAGAATAAACACCAGAAGCCAAAGAAAGAGAATTATGAACGAAGAAAATATTATTTGCAAAGGCAACTGCCACATCAAGGAGAATGATGGAAAACAAAAGTGCTGCTGCATTTGTTCCTAAGAAGACTAACCTAATCTCTGGTGAGAGTAATGGGAGGAACTGGAGAATAGTAGACAATGTGTTAGGGGTAGATGTGTACATAAAGAGTAATGTTGTAGAAAACAGAGGAAAGCAGCCACTGCATAGAAATATAATGAGGATGAAGGGGAAAAGATATGGAGGGAAAGCCAATAAGGAAATCTGCTTTAGACCAGTAGTATCAGAAAAATGAAATCAGTCTAAGACATTACAAACAAAAGAGAGCAATGGGAAAGTGAAACAAGTAACATCATACTACTAGCAGAAGATAGCAAAGACTTGGAACAACTACTGAGGAAAGTCAAGAAGATAAGTGCAAAATAATGACCACAGATAATTTACATAATTTTAAAGGGGATGATGAAGATGCTGAAATGGCCAGAGACTCTCCATACCCTGGCTCAGATGTTAAAACAGAGACTGCAGTCTCGACATCAGAAGAGGACTAGAATTTGGAAGGGCAATTGGGAAGGAACCGCAGTTAGCCCTCCACAGTTATGGGTTAAACATCTGCAGATTTGAGTTTTTGCAGACTATGTTGCTGGGCAGGAAGGGAGAATTGGATGGGGCAGAAGTAAGGGTGCGTGTGTTTGCTCACATGTGGGTGGGAGGGGAAGGGGACTGGGCAGGAGGTGGGAGGGCATGCACAATCACTCACCTACGCAGACAGGAAGGGGATGGGGTAGGAGGATGGAGAGCACTCACATCTGCTCATTCTCATGGCCAGGAAGGGGATGAAATGGGTGTCCCCTCCCTCCCTCCCTCCCTCCCCTTCCCCCTTCCCCCTCGTGTGAGGCAATGCACATGCAACCAGGCCTAGCCACCCTGCCAATACAGGTACTGTTTCATGTGTGTTAAACATGGTTTGAAGGGCTTATCATATCCACGTGTTTTCCACTTTTGCAGGGGTCCTGTGTCCCAACTCCCTGTGAAGGTGGAGGGCCAACTGTAAATAAGTTGCTCAGTGTAAAGTAAGTGTGAAGATATATCACTGAATACCAAAGTCAGGAATATCCATGGTACCATGCTTCCCAATTTTTATATATGGTTGTGAAAACTAAGCAGTGATGAAAACTTACTGTAAGAAAATCAACTCATTTGAAATGTGTTGCTGGAGCACAGTGCTATGGACTACCAAAAAGACAAATAAATGGGTCCTATAGCAAATCAAGCCTAAACTCTCCCTAGAAGCCAGAATGACCAAACTAAGGCTACTGTACTTTGGCCTTATTGTGAGATGACACGACTTATTAGAAAAGTCAATAATGCTTGTTAAAGTGGGAAGCATTAAGAAAAGAGCAAGCCCTTGATACAGGTGGCATCAGGGAAGCCACAGCTCTCAATCTGTAGGACTTGAGTAGGACTGGGGATGACAGAATGTCCTGGAGTTAATTTCATTCATGGGATTGCCAGATCTCACAGATGACTTGATGGAAATTAACAACGAAGAGAAAGTACATGAAATTCAACCAGATCTTTTTTAAAGTTTGCAGCAGAATAGAAAAGAATCTGAAGAGCAAGCAGAATTAGAGAACATGGAGGAGCACAATTGTTCAGTTAGGAAAAGAGTAAAGCCAAAGCAGGTATCTGAAAAGTATGACTTTTGCATTTTTCTATGTACTCAACTGACCAGCACAGGGAAAGAACAAATGGTTATTGTGTCAACTAAAGATATATTCTGGAAAAACTTACAGAGAATGAGTAAAGTGGACCAAAAGAGCTTAGACTATAGTAATGCCAGACACATTTTCTAACCTAGGCCTTATCTGTCAGGGGCAATTTACAGAAGTATTAGTACAGGTATTATCAAAAGAAATCTTACTCCATAGTAAAGAAAACAACCTTCAAATTGTTAACTATTTTCAATGGCACAGTCCATTCTATGTTATAACCACTACTGAGAAATAAACACAGCTTTTCAATATTTGCCCATATATTTTAGGTTGATTATACAGCTGAGAGCTTTACCCTACCTTTTTTCTCAATTTTCCTCTGATATGACATAACCTCTTTACACCATCAAAACATAACGCTTCCAGTCTACCATTCCCCAACATCTTGATAACTTGAGCATACTCTGGAAAAGAGAACAGAATAGTTGATCCTTGACAGTTGTATGGAAAAAAATATCAAAAGATATGCACATAATTAACAGTTTAAACCAGCAGCTCTTAGCCTTTTCTTTACCATGGACCCCCTTTAAATATCATTTGTTGTTGCAGACCACCAAGAATAAACTCAAGATTTAAAACTCTGAAGTGCATCAAATATTTATTTAAAGTTTCTCATCAAGGGTAATCAGTTTTGGAGAGAAGTGGGGGGGGAATAAATCTACACACTCCTGTTATAATATTTTTATTGGCATAATTCCATACAAATTTATCTTTCTTCCTCTCTTTCCATGTTAACTGTAAAAGCTTATATAATTTCTTCAAGCCTTCATGGACCCCTGTGAGGACATCATGGCCCCCTGAGGATCCACAGACTCCAGGTTAAGAACTGCTAGCTTAAACTTTGCTTGGAGGTATTTCGAGCTATTGAATCACTCAGAATGTCAAGTTTTAAAGAGAGTTGTTGGGCTTAAAGTGTCTCAGAACTCTGACAATAAAACACCCCAATCCAGCTAGCAAAGATACATTTCTCAATGAAGGATAGCAACGTGTAAAGCTACTGCATTCCTGCATCTGCCAACAGAGCTGTCTTTTAAGCTCCGATTGAAAAAGACATGCAATTCAACAACCGTCAATACATTTTGGTGATTTTACACCAGAAGAATATTTAGCAAAATAATCATCACAATGCTGATCAAACCCAAAATTCTGCAATTCACATTTCAGTGATATCTGGAAAGGCTTATTTGTTCTCTGACAATACAACTTTATGTAATTAAGTGGAACAACAAATGAGCCATGACTTATTGAAATGACATTATGTTATTTCATTCATGAAATGGGAAATGAGAAAATAATTTCTCACCTTGTCCATCTTCTTTGAACACCAATTCTCTTTTTTCTGATTCATTCTCATTCTTACCTCGCCTTCTGTTTTTACCTCCCTTACCTAAATTTACAAACAAGCAAGAAAATTAATGCTCATGCAATAGCATTAACCACAACTTGAAGTCCTGCATAAATCCCAATACTGAAGAAATCAGGCCTCAGAAAAATCCTTCTTTACTTTCTCCATGCAGGTTGGAAGTATGGTAATTCCCATCCAAAAAACATAGTCAAACATTGATGGATAAATTCTGCTAATATGAACTTCAAACACCAGGATGCTACAAGCATTGACCAGCTGCCATGATTTTGCGATTTTACTAATTTCAGGACTTTGTACATAATGGGAAAATGTGTAGCTAATGCTATCAGGGCAGAAGAATATGTGGCCCTCCAGATATTATCAAATCCCATCAACCCCACTCAAACAGTCCAATGGGAAAATATGAGAAGAATAGCAGTTCATCAACATGTTGCAGACCAAAAGTCCCCAAACTTCCACTAAAACATAAATGTAAATTCTGCAGTCCTCTGACTGCTGCTGGACTGCAAGTACCCGCAGCCCCGGCCAGCAGTGAGGAATGTTGGGTGCTGCAATCCACCATCAGTTGGAGAACCATGTGATTTCCACCTCTGCAGTAAGTCACGATTTGATGCTACCTAAACAAGTAAAAATGGAGTCTTACTGAAGCCTCAAGCTTGTACATTCCCACCTGCCCTCTCTTCCTCCCGAGGAAGAATATGAAGAACTCAGTTGAATTTTGCTCAGTTCCCAGTTTGTCTTTCCTGTGCAAGCCAAGAATCATGGCTTAGCAGTAATTTCTTAAATAAACCACAACGCTTGGACTGTTTTGGTTGGTGTGATCCAATTCCTGGGTTGCACATAACAAATCAAGAATCACCTAATGTTAAATGGAACTTATGCTGGTTTTCACTGGAGAGACTGGACAGTGAATACACGAGACAGGGTTTTCTCTGTAGCAGCCCACTGACTCTGGAACTCTCTCCCCTTAGGGAAGACAGGTTGGCTTCATTCTTGTTGAGCTTCTAACAGATAGCCTGAACTATATTGTTCCACCTGATCTTTAATTTTTAAAATACAAGATTTAGAGCTGTTTTAAATCTGACTTTAAATAATGTTTTTATTAATTTATTGTAATCACTTTAGGCACCCTGGGAGAAAAACAAGGTACAGACACTTTTAATAAATCATCAACTTGTCTTATTCCTCTTCTTGGACACTTGGCAGGAAAGGTAACATCACACATGTTTTTTTCTGCTCATGCAATAGCATTAAACTATGGACCAGAATTAAATGCAAATATAAAGAATAGAACATCTTTAGATTCTGTTTAGATTTTTAGATTTTGTATATTTCAGCTGCCTCTTATTGTAACAATTGACTATTTATCTAGCTTTATATATTACAGCAGAAGAGGAAACACGTTAATAATCCTAACCTATCATCACCATTGTCATCATCATCTTTATTTGTACCTCGCCTTTCCCAAAACTATAAACTACAGTCCTCCCTCTACATTTGCGGGTCTGACCTTTGCAAATTTATTATTCGTGATGCACACCCACACCTTCCCCCCTTCTCCTCCTCCTCTCATTCCCTTGCCCTTTGCCCAGGCAGGATTGCCTTCCTTCTCCACATCTTAGCAAACGTCAACGGAAAGGACAGGAGGCACACGTGCCTTCCTCCCCATTCCCTTGCCTTTTGCTTGGGCACACCTGCTTTTCTTCTCTGTGCTGGGGCAAAAGGCAAGGGAACTGGGGGGAGGCGCATGTAAGACTCATTCCCTTGCCTTTTGTGTGGGTGCAGAGAATGAGCACTGGGGCAAAAGGCAAGGAAATGGGGGAGGCATGCAACCTCTCCCCCATTCCCTTCTCTTTTGGCTGGGTGTGGAAAAGGGTGGACACACCAGAGCAAAAGGGAAAGGAAAGGGGAGGAGACACACATGGCTCTACTTCTGACTCTCCTGCCTTTTGCCCAGAGATGGAGAAGTAAGGCACCACGCCGGGTCAAAAGGCAAGCAAATGGGAGTGGGAAGCCCCAGAAGGGAAAGGGAGGGGGAGCATGGGGAAAGTTATTCATGTTTTTTCCCCTTTGATGAATGTTCTGTGCCTAAAATTTTCACAAAAGTAGAGTGGCTACTGTAATATAAATCTGTTGTAAACTAATACACCATAGTAGTAAGTTTAGAAATTCTAAAATTTTATACGGAAAGGTAATTTGTGAATTTGCAATGTATTAGTATAAGTGAGGCTGCTTCATTTGGTCTACTGTAGAAACCAAAGGCAAACTCATGCCAGACATAGTTTTGCTGACCCCTGTTCTAAAATAGCAGTTGTTATCCTTTGGTATCTTACATCCCACTAATCACTATCAAGGAGACTGAATCACTATGATAGAAGAAATGTCCAATGTATTCAACAAAGTATACCAATATTTTTATAATCATTCACTCACAGTAATTTTGTGAGCTTGGAGAACAAGACATTAGGACAGTGGTTCTCAACCTGTGGGTCCCCAGATGTTTGTGGACTTCAGCTCCCAGAAGCCCCAGCCACTATGGTCAATGCTCAGGGCTTCTGGGAGCTGAAGTCCAAAAACATCTGGGGACCCACAGGTTGAGAACCACTGCATTAGGATAAAGACTGAGCATCTCAAATTACTACTAGGTCAGAAGGTCACAGATGGACAATCTGTTGCAGATGTGTTACTCAGGGCTAGCACATCACATCTGCAGGAAGACATGTGAATTGAATGAGAGTGAGTTCTTACACAGTCCTCCTTCCACATTAGTGAATTTGACCTTTGTGAGGTATGTGCATGCATTCCTTCACCCACTCAGACAGGTGACAAGGGGCTGCAAGGAGCACAGGAAAGGAAAGTGGCACTAAAAACCTGCTCTAGAGCACTTCTTTGCCTTCTAGAGCATTTTTTTTAAGGATATATAGGGCACTGCAAGAAAGAATGGGGTCTGAAGATTCTGGTAGAAGCAGCAGAAGTCAGAGAAAGCACACCACTGGAATCTGGTCTATGTGTGCAGTATTCAAGGACAATGTCCAATACAAAGAAGATTTGTGACACACTGGAAAATAATGACATTAATCATTTTTTTCTATATTTTAAGAGAACATAATGTTTGGGATTTATACTACTATCAAAATTTTTGATTTCTTTAATTGGTTGTTTAACACCCATTTTGTTGATTTGGCCAAAACAAGAACAAGCAAAGGTAAGATAGGGTCTCAGCAATTAGTCACTTCAAACAAGCAACTCTTCTAACACCAAGAAAACCTTCTAATTGTCTATTTCATCTTTGTGAAAAGTACAGTTGTTTCCTGATATCACCCAAGAGCTAATAACTATAGAGAAACTAAAAATAAAACAAAAGCACCTTAGAATACAATGTCAACAGTTTCAATGGAACCACTGATCAGGCATTAATAATGAAGTGTTAAACACAGCAGGTCCGGTAGAACAAATCTAAGACCAACACAGTAGTTATATGACACAAGGAATCAAAGAGAAGTAAACAAAACTGACTTAAGAGGTCACAGTCTCAAGTCATCAATATTCTATCAAGATGCTTAACCGGCAGAACCCCAAAGTTGTATAATCCTCACAGTTACCTGTAAGTATCACCTATGGAAAGAACTACACTACTGAGCAACAACACACAGACATGTAGACCTATATAAACTCTGTGGGGCCCCTGAGCAAAAAAACTGAGTATGGGGCTGTAGCTATGAAAAAGGAAGCAGTTCTGCCACCACCATCACCCCACACCCTCCAAACAAGACAGATCCAGAAACTGAGGCAGTAAACACACTTGCCTGTAAGCCCCACTGATTACAACAGGACCTCATCAAAGGCCATTTCCGCACTAGCCTGTTATAGCGCGATGATTCCACTTTCAACATCCTCTGGAATCCTGGGGTTTGCAGTTTCGGGAGGGGCCAGGCGGCCCCTCCCGAAACTGCAAACCCCAGGATTCCAGAGGATGTTGCAAGTGGAATCATCGCGCTATAACAGGCTAGTGCGGAAATGGCCACAGATAAGATGGTGCGGAACCTATCATTCTGGAGTTCACAGAAGTTTAGGCTAAGCACACCTTGTCAGTCTTTAAGGTCCACAAGTCCGCTCTTTCTGTCAGAATTTAGCAGCCTTCCGAATCTACGAGCTGCAAGCCAACAGTAAGCTCCTCTTGTTACACTAAGACGGATTTAACAGGTGTATCTACGACCGCAGTTTTCAGGTGCGCTTTTTTTGTTGCAACAGACTAACACAGCCACTCCCCCTCCCGAACATGCAAACTCCCTGGGACTCCCGAGTGCACAAGTCTGCTGGTACCGAGAAAAGGGGGCGAGAGCCTGCCGTACCTACGCGCACACCGAGCAACAGAGGCAGCGCGTGTGGCCCCGAGTCAAAAGCGCTCAGGTCGCTCCCGCAGGGCGGAATGGTGGTGCAAAGACACAGAACTCTGAACCCCTCCGGGGCCGAGCCCAGGAGAGGCGGCCGCCATCTGACCCCGGGTGGGAACTGAGCAACCGGTGGCCACGGAGAGGGGGTGGCACCGGACGGAAGAGGAAGAGGCGGAAGGGCGGAGGGCGAGGGCAAGAGCACGCTGCTTTGTGCGCAGGCAGGGGCGAGTCGGCCCATTTCCGCACTACACTCTTCTAGCGCGATTATTCCACTTTCCACATCCTATGGAATCCGGCCGGCCCCTCCCTAAACGGCAATCCCCAGGATTCCATAGGATGTGGAAGGTGGAATAATCGCGCTAGAAGAGTGTAGTGCGGAAACGGCCTCGGTCGAGCAGGCCTCACCTTTATTCTTCGGCATGGCGGCAGGCGCAGCTCGGGCGGCAAAGGCGCAAAGCTGCGGTGGGGAAGGAAGAAGAGGAGGAGGCTCCTTCTCACGCTCTCGGTGGCGGTGAGGAAAAGAGCGAGAGCGAGAGCGAGAGCGAACGCGGCGCGGTGACGTATTTCTCGCGACAGCGGGGGTGGCCAACGCGAGCTCAGCCGAAGCCCCGCCGGAAGAAACGAGGAAGGAAGCGCTCGCCTCGCCGGATCCCAGAGTGCATTTCGGCCAGGCAAGTTCCGGCCGCTGCTGCGGCTGCTGGCGCCCCCTTCAGGCGGGAGGGTTTCTCTGGGCTCCGGGGGCTGTTTTGTGGGGGTTCCCTTTCTGTCGAGTTCTGTTGATCGCAGGGTGTTCTCAGACAAGGAGCACCCAGAGGTGGTTTTGCCAGTCCCTTCCCCTGAAATATAACCTACAGCCCCTGGTTTGCCTATCCAAATACTAACTAGGGCTGACCCTGCTTCCAAAGTCAGACAGGATGCGGTGTCTCTAGGGGACCGGCAAGGTTATTGCGCATGCGTGCGCGGAGGCTGGCGGTGCCTGCCCGTCGGGGGGCGCGCCCGCCTGGTGCGGCTTTGCCTGGCCGCGCGAGAGAAAGGGCCCTGAACGGCGGCCTGTGGGTGGGATTGCTACCCTAGGCCCCTGGTAGGTTTTCCATGTCCCAGGAAGGAAATGGACTACAGCTTCCAGAATCCCACAGCAACCATGGCTGTTGGCCCTGAAATACATTCCTCCAGCCCTGGTGATCACGGGTAGACGGATTATGCGTTGCGTCGATTCTGGGTCAAGGTTTTGTTTGTTTTTGCAAAATATAAAAGCGCCCGTGTCATCCGCCTCAGCATGCCCGATAGTCAGGGATGAGGAGAATTGGAAATTCACGGCTGATGGGTGCCATGATTGACATACCTACAGCACCTGTTATTTGTGGATTGTCTCCCATCCAAGTACTAGCCAGGGCTGACCCCGCTGGCCTTACAAGAGCAGAGGGAGTCTGGAACCTCTATGGTATTTAGGCCCATTAAGGCACATTTTGGAAGCAGTTACTGGAATTTTCATTATGTTCATAAGCCTGACTGGGCATAATCACCACTTGCAGCAGGCAGCCGTCTGTCCCTGTTCAAACAAAACGAAAAACTGGTGCGCAATCCATCCACGCAATGTGGGTTTGGGCCCCTTTATTCCTCTGTACAGACCTAGGCCTGTTGTAGTGAATTCCATCCTCCTGGACTTACTGGAAAAACAAACGGTTAAATAAAAAGGAAGCCAACTCCTAGCCTTCACCCTGACCGCACTGATTGGAAGGACTTGGATGTGGACTACTGTGCTGCTGTAAGATAGCCATGATTGTTGGATTTTGTTCTGCTGCAGAGGCAGACCATTCATTTGCCTGACATGAATGGGCCACATGATTTCCACCCTCATCCTGGTTAAAACGCACCCATATTCTGTGGGTACAGATCATGGGTTAGGTGACCCGATGGGTTACCACCATCACAGAGACCACTGTGGAACTGATGCCCTGATTCACTTGCTGACCTCTTATTGGCATGCTCCAGGTACCCAACCCATCTGTAGACCAATAGTGAAGGCTTGTGCCACTCACCAACAGAACAGCCCTTCGCTGCCTGCCCCCTCTCCTGCAGGAGGACAACCCCAGCCAGCCTCTCCCTTTCAACACCTTCAAATGGACTATGTGGACTTACCACCTGTAGAATGCAAGCACCATCTCCTGGAATAACTGGAACAAGGCTTGGGCATTTAACATACCCTCCACACTCCCTGTCACTCACGGTCAACTGGTAAGGTAGAATGCATAAACCGTCAGATTAAAATCATGTTATCTAAGTACTGTCAAGAGAGAGGTTTGCATTGGCCTCAGGTGTTGCCTATTGTGTTGTTTCATTTACTTACCCACCCGCTTAAACAGTCGAGTCCTTCCCCCTTTGAAATGTATGGCAGACCTGCAAACAAGGGCTGTCCTTTGTCTTGTGTCAGTATCTCATTATTGGGGAGGGGGGTCACATTACTGTGTCTCACTCACAAGAAGTCACTGGCACCCTAGTGGGATGACCATTGCCTGGTTCTGCTGACTACATAAACAGTAATTTTTCTGGAAGGAAAAAAAAATCTTGTATTGATTATTTCCATGTTAACCCAGCAGTGCCACTGGAGACACAGATTCTGTAAAATTCACCTGAAGTTCATTGAACCAGACAAGTGGGAAGCTGCTAACTTATTCTTACTCACTGAAGAACCTCAATATCCAGAAGAATAAAGGAAAATAAATGAGGACATAGATTGTGGCATCATAGGCTCATTTATAATGTCCTACATAATTCTTAATGTCTTAATGTCATATTCCATTTTTTATTGTCTACTACAGTATCACAGCCTAGCCTTCCAAGAGACCAAAATCCATGAGTCTACCTGGCACATTTATGTGAAACTGATGATTTTTGTGTGTTTGGGAGACACTGTGCATCGTGTATATCTATTTCCTCCCTACTTTTCCTGTAAAAACTGCAAAAAAAAAATGCTTAAACTGAAGAACAGATGCAAATCCTCTAAACTGTACAGAAATACGGACTATGAGTTTTTTTGTATGCTCCGGTTAAACTGCCTCATGGATGGTCCTGGATATGTGGGAACACAGCAGTTATATACCTCCTAATGCCAGTGGTGGGCCTTGCACACACTTGGAAGCATATTTATCACAATGCTTAGTTTGACAGTTTGTTGTTGCATTCAGTGTACCCCAAAATTACTTTTTCGTTTAATATCAATATGCCAAATTACCAAACCACCTAACGTAAAACCAGAATATTATAAAAATGCTTTAGAATGTATGCTCTTTAGGAACAATAAATATGTCTCGTGGTCTTCAAAAACTATAAAGGTGGTGCAAATCAGCCCCCTTGAGGGAGGGTCCTGATAGCACCAAATGGGGGACTGTTGGCTTAAAATATACATGAGGGATGTTGGAAGATTTTCAGTTGCCCTCTCTTTATTATGATTAACAAGAATATTAACTGCTTCTATTGACCAAGTTATATGAATAACCTCTGTACCTCTGTTTTGTTAACTCCTGTATGAAATTATTATTGCTGAAATCAGGAGTACACTTGTTACATCAGTGATAGACTTGTTTGTGAACATTATGATAGTTACAGATAGTTATACACTGCTCTGTTCTTCCAGACAGTTGATGGAAGAGATAGATAAGAAATAACAAGTAGTCAGTCTTAAGTGAAATACTAATCTTGCTGATGTATGTTTTATTCTGCTTTCCTAATCAAGAAAATAGAATAAAAATGTGAAGCTTGAAGAATAAAGTTATCCTTCTGGATCACTACTGTTAGTAGGTTGGACTGCACACAGTTCTCATTATCAGCAGGATCCTTTGGCTAAAGAAACTCTATTGTTTGTTTTACTGTATTGCATACTTGCATTCTGCCTCACTTCCTACCCGGTTTCAGAGCTCATCCCAGCTCCTTGTGTCCAATCCGTTCAGAAAGGGTAGGTACAGGATTTCGACCCGCTCACACTAACAGTTCAGATCATTATAGCAGGATGATTTAGCACAAAATGCACTTACTTCCTAGTCATAGTTATTTAGCTCACACAATCATTTTGCATGTTTTTTAAACTTATTTGAAATTGAATTAAAATGATTTGCTTTTTTCAAAGCAAATTATCTTCTAATTGAAATATGTTAACTTCTGTAGAATTTGTCATTACCTATGAAAACCTTTTCTAACATTTCTTTTTTTGCGGGGGGGGAGATTGATGCCCAAATCCTTCTGAACCTCCAATTTTTGTTCCTGATCCCCCCAGTGAAAAGTGTCTTGCTGTACCCCAGGATGATGGTCATCCCTACAACTGTCCATCGCTATTCTACTTCCTTAGTAAAATCTCCTGTGCTTATGGCAGAGGAACAGGGCTTCACCAGACCTCCATTAAAACTGGTGCCAGTCCTGACACAGGTGAAGGCTTAACATGTTTTTCTGACTTTTTTTTAAAAGAGAGTTTTGGTATCAATATTGCACTGGAAGAAAAATGTATCAAAATATTGCTCTGATTGAGGGAGTTGGTAGCATCAACAGAATCCATGATTAGTCGTATTAGCAAGGCAGTACATGCATGACTCTGTGTGCAGTTGCATTATCAAGGAAAAGTTTCAACGATCAGCTTCTAAAATTTTGTACTTTTATGCTACAAAACAAGTGCATCTGAGTTTCCTCTCATCTCACTGATTATATCCTTATCCCACCCTGCTCACTAACCCAAGCAAGTATATAAAAGATCTGCCAACTGAGGTAATACTTCACGCATCTAGTGAAAACGCCTACAGTCTGTGAAAGCCTGTGGCAAACATGTGAGTCTTTAAGATGCCACAAAACTTTTTTGGTTTTTGTGGCAAAAGACTAGCACAGAGGTGCCATATTGTCACTAAGAACATACCCATTTTTTAACAAAGGGAGATAACACTTAGACACACACACACCAATATTTTTAAAAGTTTACTTGCTGTATAAATTCAGTTTCTTTTGAAGACTACAAAACCTGCCTTTTGACAAGGATACAAGCAATAGGAATTTTCCAGGCTCTTCTGTGGTTATGTCTGGAACAATTCTGATTACACATATACAGTATTCCGGGAAACATACATAGCTCTCAATAAAACAGTCCAAAGTATTCAGTACATCTTAGCTTCTGGAGGTCTCTCATTTACAGGGTTGCTGCAAGCCTAGGTTGACTTGATGATGCATAACACAACCAACATTTCAATTCCATAATGCTAATACAAGCATCTGACAGATGCTATTTTAATTTTCTGCTCTAAAAATACAGGACATTTAAATACCTGTCACTGTACCTTAGACTTGCATGCCATGCTGAAGTCAATATAAAGAATGATTGTACAGAAAAGTAGAAAAATATTTTCTGATATTTTAAAAAAAATCTCTTTACCTAGATCCCCACTTCACTAGAACTGTAAAATAATTACATCCCTCATGAGTGCACTTTCCCTTTGATTAGGTCAGATATAGCAAGATAAAGCTAATCATATACACCACTCTCATGAACTGAAAGCAGTTCATTACTACTTATGAAGGATTTACATGCCTTTTTATTATCAGAAAAGCAGTGCTTTGTCTGATCTACGTTTACAGTAACAAAAAAAACCCTAAATGTGTTTATTTCCTTACACCCTGACTTTGTTATTTAAAAATCAGTTTTAAACATTTCACTTGTCTACTTTTTACTAGACAATTAATCTAACAAGGGCAAGTGTAGCAAATCTCAGTATTCTTCTGCCCCAGTCTCAAAAACATAACTGATCATGTATTATACTTTGCTCCCAAACCTTTCGTCTTTTCTACTTCATCTCACATTTTATGCTTTCTAGAAGGTACAGTAAGAATATTTTAGGACATCAAAAGCACCCCATACTGGTCAGGAAAGTGGCTTGTTTGAGGAATCTCATGCTGCCTGAAAATCTGCCATAAGTTGGTTGTTTTTGGCCAATGGCATTGCATTATCAAACATTAACAACGGCTGATGAAATTCTTCCTATCAGAGATGGCAATAAATTTTAAATATGCTGTTTATAGTGAGAAGAACATGTCAGCTTTTAAAATGTTATAGAAAAGTACCTGAATAAAAATTTGAAGTGGTAATAATTGAGTCTTCTGGCTTAAAACAGACAAGACTCAATCTCAGTTGGCATGTTTTTTCTCATACCACAGTTAAGAAAACAAAAACAAAAATTCCTTATCCAAGTTATGACCAATGAAAGGATTAAACAGGAGTATCAGGATCTCTTCCAGGTAATTTTTTTTCTAAGTTATATTATAGAAAACATGGGTGAATGAGCAATCCAAAACATTCTGGAGTTATTCTTTCATAATTTTTCACAGTTATTTTGAAGTTGTTTGAAAATCTATTCTTGTTTAGGAAACACAGGATATCTTTTCATTATTTTGGTTTTTGTATTGCATGCATTGATGATATTCCTTTCTACTGAAAGGAGAAATACAGCAAAGCAGTAACAATATACCCTGATTATTACTCTCAGACATGTCAGAACCATGTTCTTTTTCAATTCAGTTGTATTTTATAGTACTTTCTCATATAATATTTCAGTTTTAAATGTTTAAGGAACTTGACCTAAGGAATGGTGGGTAAGGGAAAAACACTTTAAACATTTTACTCACTTTTAAAAGAAAGTGTAAACTTTATCTAATCTTAAATAGCTTCCTGAATGTGGTGTGATCACACTGGCATGTAAAATGTGGCCAAAGGATTTCTGTAAATATGTTTTTCTTAGTTCTTAGTTTTCTTAGTTATGTGATTGCTCTATAAAGAATGAGAGCAAAATGTCCTGGTCACTGCTGGTAATGTTTACAGCCAAAGACATTAAATGAACACTGAAAATTTTATCAATTTCATATTAATACATGATCTTACAGTAAAGAAAAGTTGGACTTCTTAAATTTGGGTATGTCTTGTTTGAAGGAAGCCAAGATTATTGCTACAGAATATTGACCAAGAAGCTAGATTGTAAAGAAGATATCAGATAGAGGAAAGAGTCCATATATCTATGTAAGAAAAAAAACAGTTGTTAAAATTACTAGAGACAGAATTCACAAGATTTTTCTTGGGTCACATGGAAATGTTCAGAGGAACTCATGCAGTATAATCTGACTGCATGTTTATTCAAAGGTAAATCCTACTGTATTTGGCTTGCTGCCCAGTACATTTATTTCAGATTACAGCCTAATTGATATTGAACTCAAAACTGGTTGACATAAAGCCCAAGTGAAGAATATATGAATGGATATGCCTGAATCTGACTGTGCAACATTATTTTGTAAACATAGCATTTTTAAAGGTAATAATTTAAATGCCAGACTTCTTTTTTGAGAAAAGCTGGATAAAAAGCAAGGAACTTCTATCTACAGAAACAAAATTATGATTATAGTGAGACATTACAGCAAAGTGCAAAAGGACTAGCACCTTTAAAACATCTGATAAATGCCTCTATGAGGAGGCAGTTCCTGAAAAAGATTTTCCTTCACATTACCTATGGAGTCATTTCCTATGAAATGTGCAGCTAAAATCTGAGAACACAAAGGGTAAAAACAATAGGTTACTGTAGTAAATAACTGCATTTCCCTCAAGTTTTTTTTTCTTAGATTACATCTTATTGTCACCTGTCCTTTACCAATAAGGGAACAATAGCCTATTTTATCTTTCTCCATCAGGAATTTTAAACACATTACAAAATTTTTAGTCTTTGTCCATAGTTCTATATGTTTCATCAGCCTTGCCAATTTTAAAATATGATAGGCATGTTCTAATTACAGTTAGCACATTCATGATGACACTGAATAAATCTAATTTTACAGGAAACCATATGCTCATTTTCTTTGGACTGTGTTAAGTTTTATGCTGGTGGAAAACAAAATAACACCTGCATCTGAAATATGCTCAGCTTTTTAACTTGCCCCTTTAAAATTGGAAATACATCAGAATGTTTGTTTATGTAGTTATGCTTTGCATCATAGGAAAATCAGAGGTATTAAGGTGCTGATAAACCAGTAGTTGAGGGATATTGTAGTTAACGATAAATATTCCAAGTTGTAGAACTAAAATACTAATCTGTTGAAAAACTCTGGGTTAAAGGAAAAAAACAGTGTTGATCAAATATTTTACAGACTAAACTCAGAAAATCCAACCAACATAATCTGAATTGTTCATTCTTTGCAAGGAACACTCAAAATCATATGAAAGAGAAATAAAGAATACCAGGTACTCAGACAATGAAGTATTACCACATCACCATAAAGTGGTTAGAGAAATCATCAACATAAGAAACAACTGTCTTTTAAATTCACAGCAGTGAGGTCATAGTTACGAGAACACCAATTTTGGATTTTTCACTGCAATGAAATCTGTATGCCAAAATAATTTTGAAAGATTTTCAAGCATACCAGAAGAAAACTGGATTTCAGAACAACTAACCAACAGTAAGGTATTGGTTAAAGGCCCCTGGGTGGCTAACTTAGTGGCGTCTAAGAGAATTAGAAGCAAACAAATAATTGCAAGCTACTCTGATGCTGAGAGAACAAAGTATATTGATTTTTAAATGACCAGTTATAAATAAATGCTGTGATAACCTGACAAAATAAAGTCAAAATATTTGCATCAGCTTGTAAGGCAAAAGCATGAGGTAAAGCAATGAAAGGTACTACAAACAAATCTAAAGCACATGGAAGACTGGCAGTGTTAAAAGAGAAGGCGAGCCTATTACTAATCACTGCCTACTTTGCCTCCATTCTTGGGATGGCACAGAGGAGAAATCCACTATGAACGGGATATTAACTCCATTTTTTCACACTAAACTGAAACTAAGTCATTGACAAAATGCAAGATGAAAGATATTATTACATAAAAATAATTTCTTTGGCAGAACACTGGGATAATCCATCAAAAGTACATTGATCTTCACAACACTATTCTTCATAAAACAGCTTCAGTATTTCCTCCAAAATAAGTGTCCCCAGTCAAGTCAAAATGATAAGTTGGGCACAAAGACCTTTTCTCTTCTTCTGAAAATGGAAACAACGGTCAGAAGTAGGTTTCATTGTGTTCAATGGGATTCACTCTTTTTAGTATGTGTGATTGCAGCTTTAGATCATTATCATACACATAAATACATATGGTCCTAGTCTACAGGGCAGCAGCACTAATCAAAGAGCCCAACCTTGAACGCAAAATCACGAGCAGTGAGTTCAGGACACTGGGCACATTCCATTCAACTCACATCTCTTTCTCTTTCTGACTGTGTTTGAAAGTAGCTGAGGCAGCCTAAATGCAACAGACCTACCGCTAATGATTTCCACAAGAAATTTCGCTAGTTTACATGTTATTGGACAATGCTCTGCTTTAGCTTTGAACACTGCATTTCCCATGCTATTGCTGTTTAGAACTGTGTAGGAATTTCTCTTACACTTAAAGCAGCAATGTTAAAAGAATATAACTATTTAGTTTTAGTTATAACTAAAAGCAACTGAACTGAAGTGAAATTATTTTGCCATGGTTTTCAATGTCCAAAAGAACATACCCACAGTGGAAACATACAATGACATTTTTTGCGCTTCAAAACAGAACTGGTTGCATGAGTGATGGTGAGAAACCTATCACGCCATAAAATGTTGTAACAGCTCTAGTTTCCCATTACTTCCACTAAAGTGTCTATGGAAAGACACAGGCAAGAAAAAACATTCACAGAATTACATTCAATAGCTGTTTTAACAGTCAAGCTGTTTTAGAGATGTCCAAACATTCTGATTAACAATTTTAATCAGATTTAATTCTCAAAATTGATTAGTCTAAATAGAAGGCATTTAAAAGGACACAGTACAGAAGTGTACTGTTACAAAAAGTTTACAAAAACATATAAAATGCTGGATGGCACAAATTATACAGTGCTAATATAAACATATTGTTTAAGCTAAGTGCTTAACATAAACTGTCCATCCACACATGTAATGAAGAGTATTTTAAAGGGAGAAGAAACATTGCCTATAAAAATAACGTTATTGGTGACAAGTGCTTTATTCAGTGTATTTAATGTTACAGAAGAGAGGTCTCCGGAATTTCACTTTGTCTCCATGAACAGTTCATTTTCCATTGATTCCACATTATATTCCATCTGGAGGGTAATGTTTGCCATCAAGAGTTTAAAGCGGAAAAAAGATGAAAGCAGGAGCAGCAGCATAAACAGGTACCAGCCGGAAAAGTGTGCTTGCAGGTACTTTGGATATGTGCTACCTGTTGCCATGATTTGTGCTATCATCTCATGGTACCACATTTTTCAGCTGAGGTCACTTCACAGAGCAGTTGAGGTAATTTTTTTGACGCCTCTTCGTTGAGCAAGGGTAGAACGGCCTACGGGCTCTAAAATTGGTGACTGATTGCGGTTCAATGCGGAGTATGTAGCAGCCATCGCACCCTAAAAAATAAAAGAGTTAAAATTGTGATGTGACTGTCATAAAAAATCATGACTGATTCAGGAGTACTTTATGTGGAATTGCACTGCAGTTGACATATGATCACATAAATGTTAACAACATGTCTACATTGTTGCACTTCTCTTGTTTTCACTCTGCGTAATTAATTCTCCTGGCCCTCAGCATTCAAGTAAACACATAGTCGACTGACTAAAACTGGGCAGGATCCAGGGGGTGTAAATACCCCCTCCTTCTGGAGCTACTTTGGAGGAAGCATGGTGGACTACAGAAGGTTGGGGAAGGAAAATTCTGGAAGTTCTGTCAATGGAAAGCTTGATTTAGCCTGATGGATGGATGGTAAGGCATATCCAACAAGTTTGCCTGCTTTTCTGCCACCCGCATGGAAATCACCCCATCTCTACTGTTTCAGCGCTAATTCTGATTTGACTTCATCTGAATCACAGCTAACACTAACATGCTGTTTTCAGTCATACTTAAAAATAAATTTGAAAACTGGTTTGAGCTTACTAACGATACCACTAGCTCAGTTATAATGCTAAGTGTTGCTCTGGAACAGAGGAAGAAGGAATGCATTTGCTAATGTATTTGCCTATAGAATCTTTGGCCCTTTCCACACGGGGGCCAGGGAAACGGGGCGGCGCACGCAAGGGCAGAGCTTACCTGGAAGTGGGTTGCTCCGTCCCCACGGGGAGCGCGCGTTTGCTGCTCCACACGCTGGCGAATTTCGGCGGCGTTCAGCGGCGCCCAAAATGGCGGCCAGCGATTTCCGGCAGCGCTCTGCTAATCAGGGCAGCGTGCCAGCTGAAAGCCCGCCCCCGGGCAGCTCTGCAGGGATGCACTAGCGCGTCCCTGCAGTTTCAAACGGGGCGCTACAATGGGATAGCGCACTTGCATTTGTTAAAAACCACATGAAATGTGGTTTTTAAAAAACACGCCGCGCCACCCCTTGCGGCCGCGCGAGGGCAGTTTGAGGTGTGGAACCTCCACTTTTCAAACCGCTCTAGCGCACCCCACGGTGTGGATGACCTCTGGGTGAGGTCGCCCTAAGCTGTTTTTTTTACCCCGTGTGGAAAGGGCCTTTCTTAAGGTCCATGTTCTATTGTGCACTTTTATTGTTTGCAGCCTGCTGGGCCAAAGTGAGTAACAATGAAAAATACAAAACAAATACAGTCAGCTTTTTACATAGCTCTGTGAAGTCCACATGCATTTCTATTTCTAACTGAATAATCCTTTCGAAATATACAGAAAAGTTTTCCTTGACAGTGAAGTGTTTATTATCATTTTTTTTCCGGCGATAAATCCTTTCCACTAGATTTGTATATGAAGAAATTAGCACCGCAAGAACTTATCCTAAGAAAATCTAAAAGATATAAACAAGAAGGTGGCAGTGCAGGGTGGACTGTCATGGGCAGGGGGAACAAGGGGGTAAACAGTTAATGGAGTGAAAGTACAGCCAGCAACAAGATGCTCTGGAAAACAGTAGGAGATGCTTGGAGTTTGAGCATGGTTAATTCTACTTACCTTTACAAGATGTGGAGCATCTTGCCTGTTTAGTTGGAACTGAGGCAGCTGGTCACAATGAACAATCCATGGATGTCTTAGGACTTGGGCAGCAGACAATCTCTGATGAGGGTCAACATGAAGCATTTTTGAAACCAAGTCCTGTGAACAATGCATTAAATTGAACAAGAAAGGTTTATGGCTTACAATGTGCAACAAGCATGCATAAAATATACATTGTTCTTGCATGCAGATTACAGAAAATATGTCATGTTATTCATATTTCCAGATTTATCACTCAGTACTACAGAAATGGAAGTCAGTTACCAAGAAAGTGGAACAAAAAAATTCAGACATTGATCAAAAATAAGAAGGAAATATCTCTGTGTCCCATCATATTTTTAAGGCATTGTTTTAAAACAGGGTGGAGAAAGTGAGGCTCACAGGTTGTATGCAGCCCCAACCTTCCACACCCCTAAACAATCCTAAGCTATATCACTGTTTTTGCACAAAAAAATCCCCCCCATGCAACATTGCCCCTAGTCCTGTCCGAAAGAGGCAACCCAGAAGGATACCATGGTATTGAAAGCCACTAAGAGGTTGAGCAGAACGAAGAGGACCACATTCCCCATTTAGTTGCATGCACAAGTCATCAACCAAGGTGACCAAAGCTGTGTCTGTCCCATAACCTGGCCTGAAGCCAGACTGAAACAGATCAATATAAGATGTAACAAAACAAGAGCTCATTTGCAGAGCCACTTCCTAGAATAACACAGTTCTGCAGACAGACTTAAGATTTTGTGCAACAGAGAAGATAACCTCTATTGATAAAAGGGTTCTGTTGAAAAAGGGGAGGGTATGGATTTTAAATTCCTTTTCCACTTCAAGCCTAAATTAGTTAATTGACTATCTCTCACTGTTAAAAAAATCTTTCAGAGCTTGTAATCTTAAAATCTTTAACATTTTCCACAGCTTAAATTAAAAGCTATTTTCCATCCTAATAAAATCTTCCAGAGTTTTCAGACAGTCTTTTTCCCTTTAGTCTACATACATCTATGTGCCCTTGAACATTATCACAATATTTTTGTTCCTACCATCTATATAATTTTTTTTCTTCACATGCTTTCATTATGACAGCAAATAATTTTGAAGTTTCTGATTTAGAAATGTTTAGTTTAGATGTCAAGTGATATGTATACTTTGTACACTTAAGCAATGTACAAATGTATTACACGCTTAACACAAATGGATGATATGTTGTCATCTTGTGATTTTTATACAGTCCTCTGAAGAAGGCATTGTGATGAACCCTGAGGGGGAGACTTAGCGACAGAATACCCTAGCAATCCTGGGGATTGAAATTGATTGCCAGAGGGAGCAGCTAGATGGGGGGAGGAGGAATTGAAATGAAACAGAGTTGGAGGCTCTAGTCAGAGAGAGCCTGGAGTTGAGAGAGAGTGAAAGATCCATCTGAGAGAGTGTGTGTGAGAGAAAAAAAAACGTGTTGGCTAGTTTGCATATACCCATGTTGTGCTGGTTGCTAATCCCTACCCTACCAACTACCTTTTACCCTGACAGTTTGTAAAATAAAGAATTGTTTATATTTTTTGTAAGAGCTGTCTCAAAAGAGTGTCTTTGCTCTAGATTTGGGTATACACACTACCACTAGTGACAACTAAATCCATGCTTTGCCCTATCTCTGAAAGGGTGCAGATTTAGGGAAAGCAGTACAGAAAGATAAACTGGGGGGGGGCAGTGGGGGGACAAAAGGGTAGAAGGGTGCTGCATTCTCTAAGAAGGTGGAGATATAGCAGACTTTGGTGTCATAGCCCTGGCTCTGGTCCCGTGATCTCCCTAGTTAAGCTTTTGACATAAAGTGGTGTCTTCACAGGCATTATGAGCATCTAGAGGCTGAAATGCACCTGGCTTTTCAGCAAATAAAATATCATATTTTTACAGTCCTGAGATGTGCCTCTTTTTTTCCTGAATTGTAAGGGAGAAAGCAGGTTGATCCTTCTGCCTTACTCCCATTTGAGACTGCCTGTGTGTAAGCAGTGGCACACCTCTGTGTTTTTATGTATCAGAATCTATGTGGAGAAGAGAAGAGAAAAGATAAATAGATGATTAACCAAGGACAGAGCAGGGGAGAATTACAGATAGCCATCTGCCCCACGATCCTCACCCCTGAAGTTTTTGTGCCTCTACTCTCAAGCAACTGAATATGCTACGCATAAGCCATTTTGGTTCTAAGTGTCTACATTAAGTTTTATAAATCTAATTGTAAGATTGTCTTGGTTGTGCCCCACCACCAGTGCCACCACCAATAGCTTATATAGGACCCAACTGCCGATACTGTTCAGAATGAAACTACTCGTTTCCCGAAAATAAAAGCCACATTTAAGGTCTTGATTTCTAGATTCTGTAAGCACAGCATCTCAAGCTTATTCAGTAGCTTTCCAGATTCAACAGTCATTCACAAACTACATTTCTGAGAAACTTCAAAAATGAATGGTATATCAACTATATTATGATTTATACAAATATCTTTCTATAAATTCTGATTTTTCAAATAGAATTTTAAGTGTCATTCCATTTCATTCTTCTGAGTTTAGAGAAAACTAACAATTTGCTGGTATGTCTAATTGTGATAATGCACATTACAAATATAGTAAGTTGTACTTTTAAATCAGAGGTGAACAAAATGCAGCCCATGGGCTGCACATGGCCCTCCAGGGCTGTTTTTATGGATCCCAGGGTCTCCAGGGGTCAATTTTTTTCTTGAAAGACACCCCTCAAATAGCCTCCAGAGTTTGGGGGCTCTCTAGATTCATCAGGTTTAAAAAAAAAGCAAAATTTTGCAAATGTTTTTTAAAAAATGCTTTTGCCCCAAAATGCCCTCTAAGGGATATGGAAGGAGTTTCTACCACATTTTAGGGAGGGCCCCGAGCCGAGAGAGGACTTTTTTGAATGAGGAAGCAACATCTTCTTGGGCATCTAGGGGCCCTAAAACATAGAGAAAAATATCCACCAAGCTTCCTAGAGCATGTGTGGGGGCAAAATTTTTTTTTGGGGGGGTGGGAACAGTTGTGATGAAGGGGTGCAGCCCTAGATGCAGTAAGCAAGAAGTTAGCCATTCTAGGATTAAAGATTTTTTTAGATTATGTCTTATACAAAATGGAAAGAATTTGATATATACTTGCCTTAGCTGTATCAGAAACAGAATTCCAGTATCCGCCACTAAGAGAGAACTTCCCACTACCTATTCGTGCCAAAATTTCTTCAGGAGTATCATCAGGACCATTTGCAAAAGGAGTGTAGCTAATTTAAACATAAACATTATAGTATTATTTCTAAATTCTGGATGCATTTCAACTACCACAGGTAGCACTAAAAACGTAAGCAGAAGAAGCACTGCAACTCATCTAATTGTGACAGATTACATGAAAACAAGGTGGTCAAGAACTTGTTTGGACCCACATTAGTGAAATCAGCTGGAACGGTTCCAGAGACTAGGAAACAAAGCAAGACACAGATTAGGTAGGACTACTGACACTTGTTTGGTAGCACAAAGTTTATGAAAAAGTGCTTTTCTTCAAGTTAACCATACATACCCAGTTCTCTGAAACTGATTAAATGTAAATACATATTATCTCAGTTCATGAATTTTAGTGCCAAGACAGAAGTGGTAGCTTATGTGTTCTCTATAGGGCTAATTTCTGGTGTCAGTTAGAGTAGACAAATTGGATCAATGGCATTTAAGTGCTAACTTATTAAGTTCTATTCACTCAGTGGGTTTACTCTAGTGGGGACCAAAAATACATTTAGTCCTTGATATAGCACAGAGAGAACTGAGAGTCAACATGGTGTAATGGTGGTTTGAACACTGGACTATAACTCTGGAGACCCTGGAGAGTTGGATTCCCTGACCATGGAAACCCACCAGGTGACCTGGGGTGTGTCACACACTCTCAGCCCCAAAAATACCTGTGATAGGTTCACCTTAGGGTTGCCATGAGTCAGAAACAACTTGAAGACACACAACAACAATAGGAGAGAGTGTATATACAGCAATGCTCTCAGGAGATTTGCTTGCCCTAGAATAATTCTCATTTTGGGCCTCTGAGACCAGGAGGAAAAGAAAACCTCTGTTCTCACATTATAAAAACTTGAAAAGCTCATGGCAGACTAAACAGTTGTGCCCATGATGGTGCATCACCCCACAGAAGGCATCCATGCTGACAAAGCAGAACTGTTGTAATCACTGAAGCTTCCACATGATTCCTGCAGGATTCTGGATTACACAGAAGTTTCCACATACACAACAGTACATGCAAACTCCTTTCCACTGTGGCTCTTTCCTCTATTAAATATGGATGCCTGGAAGAACGGATCAACCTGGTGATATGACATCAGTGACAATACTACCTGACATACCCTTGTCCCTGGTCATGTGGTGAGTTTCTTCAGTTTTTATAATGTTTTACTAGGGCTACAATAAAAGGCATTCAATCACTTTTTAAACTTAAGTAAGAGTTTTTAATTTAGCACCAGCAAACATACCCAGTCAGCATTGTATAGAGAAGAACGCCAAGGCTCCATATGTCACATGCAGCATCATAGCCTTGTCTTTTTAAAACCTGGAAAACAAGTTGGAAAACAAATTGTTCCTTTGTTTCTATAGTTAAAAACAATTCCCCTGGTTTCTGACATTACCATTATCCTAAATTCATTGAAAAATGAAAGAAGTAGACTTCTTTCATTATACATTTACAAAACCATGTATGAATTCTTAAATGAGTAATTTTTAATAAAATACACACTTAGAGTGAGAATGTTGCCACTACAGTTTGAACAGTATTTCAGAATTGCAGCATCATCACCATAGGAGCAGAAAAAAATCATTCGAAGTAATTCACTGCCCTAGTAGACAACAGCAATATAGAATGTTACGCTTCTATATTGCTGTTGTCTACCAGGGCAATGAATTACTTTGAATGATTTTTTTTGTGCTCCTATGGTGGTGATGCTGTAATTCTGAAATATTGTCCAAACTGTAGCGACAACATTCTAGATAAATGAATCAGCTTTTAGGAAGGCATCTCCTTGTTTCACCACATGACATTAAGGAAGAGTGGGTGGAACACTCGTCTTATTTTGTCACTGATCAACTGGCTCAAACATCTTTATAAGAAGCACTGAACAGTTCATGATTAAAATTCAGAAAGCTTTGTGTATTTACATGTATACATATGAGAACTGAACAGTTACCATAATTGAGGCTTGATACATATGTACCTGGTATTATGGAATCTTAGCATTATATATGCTCTCCCTCCACATCTATTAAGAGCCTGATATTTACCTCAGGAGCAACAAAATTCGCGGTATAACAAGGAGTCATTAGGAGTCCATTTTCTGCTCTCAGCTGTTTCGCAAAGCCAAAATCACAGATTCGAATTGATTCTGGATTGCCTGACTCATCAACATAAAGAATATTGCTAGGTTTCAAGTCTCTGTGTACCACCTAAAAGCCAAACAAACACGATTATGGTTTATACTGAAATCATGGAATGCTTAGTTTCTTGTTTATACTCCAACCATTAACAAAAACTATAAAAAGAATATTTGCAACATCAACTTCCATTTGGTGATGTTCAGGAAATTAATTTTACAATAATTTTTAATCCTCTCTAGACTTCTTATGAATCTCTGCCAATAATGATATGTCCTAAGCCTAACTTTAATTCCCTAGTTTGCCAGAGAAGGGTTAAAATTCGACCGGTTAGTGTCAGGAGCTCGGGCGTGGTCGCGCCCGCGGGCGTCCCCGAGGCTGCCGCAGAGGCTGCCTCCGATGAGGAGGAGGGGGGCCTGGGCGCTGCGGAGGCCGCCGTCGCTGCCGGGGATTGACCGGACGCTGCAGAGGCCGCCACCAGGGATTGCCCAGACGCTGCGGAGGCCGCCGCTGCCAGGTATCACCCAGACACTGCGGAGGCCGCCGGCCCGGCTTCCACGCCGGTGGGCGTGGCGTGCGGTGACTCGCCGGGGGAGGCGGGTCCCGGGCCCAATCCCGGGGCTCCGCCCACCTGCGGCTCCGACCCCGAGGCTGAGGCCTCCGCTCTGCTGCCCACGTTCCAGCAGGGGAGGCGCTGGGCTGGGGAGGGCATGGAGCAACAACTGTCGGCATACCGTGCGTCTGTCGCCCGTGCCCAGTTCCAGCCCAGCCTGTGTCCCTGTCCAGCCGCTCGGCCCGTCCAGGACCAACCCCCTGCATTTTGGTGAAGTAACCTCTTTGTGTTCCGGGTGGGGTAACCCTCCTTTATTTTCCATTGGAGCCTGCTGTTTAAGGCATATTTTCAGTTACGGACAGTTTATTTACTGCGAACCTCTGTGTGAGGACAGCAATAAATGCTGCCTCCCCTCAATCCTTGTCCGGCCTCTGCTTGACCCCCGGCCGCCGCTGACAGTTAGGCTGGCAGGATAGAAAAAAAACAATGGGGAAGGGAGAGGGTCCAAATGAATTGTCTCAAATGAAGAAGAATATGGACTCTTGCCTGTTCTGGTTGGCATGTAGGGCTTAACCCAATCATAGTGCATTTCTCCATGCTACCCAAGAATTACAAATAATTTTTTCCACCTTATCCACTATGTCTCATTCTCAGTGTGGCTTCAAGTTTTGGTCTTTCCTTGCCTTCCCATCATAGAGGTAGTATCAATGATGCTGAAAATTGCTTTCCTCTGGCAAGAATTCCATGCTATGCTAACCACTAATGTTGACTTCTCATTTGGACTGGCAATATTCTGTGGAATATTTCTGACATTCCGAAATGGAGAAAGTGAAAACAATGGCTTGAAAATGTTCCAAACACCAATGTGCATTAGAGGCCCACAGAATACATTAAGGGCAACCTGGTGAAGTCCCTACCATGGGGAAACATTTTTCAGTGGCAACCACACAGCTGCTGGAAAGTTATTACTTACTGTATTGTTCATTTTTAAAAGTATATCTGCATTAAATACTAGTCCCTATTAAGAAAGGGTAATACAAATTTCAAAGAAATTCCAATGAAAAAGCACAATGGAAGAATGCATCCCACCAAGAAAGAAATGTTATCTCAAATAATGAATTTAATAACTCTTCAAGACTTACTCCTTGTGCATGAAGGTATTCAACTGTTTTTGTTATTGTCAACAAGACAGCACTAGCTTCTCTTTCTGAAAAGAATTTTTGTCTAAGGATTTTATCCAAAAGCTCTCCTCCTTTCATAAGTTCTGTTACCAGATATACATATTTCCCGTCATCATACACCTGGAAAGTAACATATCCTTTAAGTGTTCAGTTATGGCAAACTACAAAAATTGTCAAATAGAAAGGAGCAAGTCCCACTCCCAGGCAGAACAAAAAAAGCCAGTAAAAGTCATGAAGGAAATAAAATGGACAACATTACTGGGAAAGAAAAGGGTAACACAATATTGACAATAAATGCACACATGTCTTGACAAAAAAGCCATATATGCTAAGTTTTGTAAGCTAAGTCTAAACTACAAATACAATGTTATATTGACAAAATCCCCATGGTTTTTTGATCATCTATTTTGATGTTTCATCAAAACCGACTTCTACAAATAACCAAATATTCTATTCCTAATGTACATCTTTACCACAGCCCTCATTTATCTGAAATTGATCATCCAAGAGATCTTAACTGGAAGAACTTTCTCACCATTCCCTAGAAACTCTAATGTAAATATCACAAAAATACAGACATCACTAAAAAAAAAGTGGCTCAAGGTTCCACAACATAACTTTTTAAATCAATGCCCACTGTATTTATTTCATAGATTCTCCACCACAAAATGAGACAGACAAAATAACGCTACTAAAAACTGAACACCAGATAAATGAAGCGCACAGTATCTGAAAACTCCACCAGATATTCTGAGATGCAGAACTTACAGATACTACTTACAAACAGATACTAAGCTAAATTTCAAAGTTAATAAAACACACAACTAAAACAAATCAGTGTGATCTAATAATAATGTCAAATAATATATGCATGAATTGCAGATAACATGGCGGGGAGGGGAAGAAGAAGAGTATATTCCAAGCTTTTGTGTTGGGCTTGGGCTTTTGTTGATACCAGGATCAACATCTCGTTCCAGGTAACAAACAAACAAACACGAAAAAACTTTCCTTCCTCAAGTTACCTGCCACTCCCAGATATGGAACTTTGCACTATAGGTGCTGGGCACAGTGAATTACTGCTAGGAAGCAAGTGAATGGACTTGCTGAATCCTGATAAAAATTTAAATACTTACATGTCAAAAGCATCATGTTGGTATTTACAAATGAATCATAATTAATATATGGATAGAAACTACTCACATCTTTGAGAGTAATTATATTTGGATGCTGTCCATATCGAAGCAGGATTTCTATTTCCTCTGTGGGGTCTCTTTTACTCTTATCTATAATCTAAAGGAGCACACAAATTTGAAGAAATAATATATTATCTCATCTTTTCCAAATGATTTGGCTGTGTTAAACCTAGATCAGCTACTTTAATCTCTCAGGCACAGATTCAAATAGTATCTTGGTGGGGAAAGCCACTTTCAGAACCAAATTTCCTTCTATCCTCATACTAGTTTTCTTCATTTGGTTGTTTGGACAGTCATGCTTCCCCACCTCCTCCAACAACTTCATTTGCAAAGGCAACATTCCACAAGTTTCCAATATACTCCTCAGCTTAGGGATGGAAGAATCCACTCATTTTGGTGTCTCATACACTACCTCAAAATTGTTTCTTTTATTTCCACACAAGGCCATGATTTTCTTCCCCAGAAGATAGCATGAAAATTCATATGCTTTTTCTGCAGTTCTTCAAATGCAGGCATTTTAACAAGCCGCTTTCCCTGTACAATGCATTTTTGTGAATAGTTTTTCATTTCCTTTTTACTCTAATATATATACATATTTATATAGTTTTTTTAAATTGAGAAATGCATTGTAACATTCAAATAATGTAAATATCAACATATAACTGCATTTCAGTTGGCATATTGGTTCAAGAACTACAAATTAAGTAAATTCATACCTGGAAAATTTGAGCTGGATTTTAACTTCATCCCTACTTAAAATACCTATCACAGTGATCTCACAGTGTATCTAATAATGGCTAATAATATTTATGCTATAAGAAAGTACTTACCTTTACTGCATATTCCATATTTGTTGCTTTATGTATACATCTCTTGCAAACCGAATATGATCCAACTCCTATATCTTGTTTGACTTCATATCCATCAGTAAATTGAATACTGTTCCTGTGCAACTGCTACCAAAATAACATTATCAATTAATGAATTCTTTTAGCTCCTCATGTTAAATAGCTAACTGCTTGTCAGTAAAAAATGATCTGCATAACTCCTAATATTCAAGAAAGTATTATCCAATTTTTCATCCATTTTCCACCCTGAACAAGCAAACAGAACTTTGCTGAAAGAATATAAAATTATTCCTTGTAGTTTGGTGAAGAAAACAAAGTTACTTAATACTAATCATAATGAAAAAGTGGGTAAATATTTTAATAAAACCTGAAGAATAAAGAACATTCATCTGGTGTGGACAGACATGTAGCAAGAGCACTGAACTGAGAGATCCAAAATACACAAAATATGAGAGAGAAAAGCAGACAGATGTAAGTTCCTGTTTTTCTGCTTTGCACATGGGAATAACGGGGACATCACTGTAATGACTTGAGCACTTGATACTCTAAACATCATATTCCGCATCAGGACAGCCTTGTACAAGAGGTGTATATACCTATGCTTGGGTATAAGAATGTAAGGGTAGCCTCACTGGATTAGGTTAAAGGTCTACCTCACCCAAAATTCTGTTCTCACAATGACCCACCAGATGCATACAGTAAGCCCACAGCAGGACATAAGTGCACTAGTATCATCCCATTCATGTTCTCTAGCAACTGGCATTGAGAGATATAGTGTTCCTGATACTGATATACAGCCATCACGGCTATGGGGAATTAATAGCTTGTGCATCCCATCTGCATGAGTAGAGAAGTATTATTTAGTCTGCTTAGCTAACATAAATAATTCTTCATTAAGAACATTCACCTGAACGATTGAGTGTCCACCAGATGTCTGCATTGCTTGACTTTCATCATCTGATGCAATAGCCACAAAACTGAAGCCCCGAAAAAGTTGGTGAGCATTAGCACTAGGCGGAATGCCAGGTGAATCTGGGAAAAGAAAAAAAGCAGGGGGGATGTTTCAGAAATATTCCATTAAAATGTTCAGGGCAGATTATACAAGACACACATTACAATCACAATAAAAAGTCTGAAAATAAAGTTCAAATTAATGTTAGGAGACTGAAAGTTTGACCCCCTCTTTTTGGAGGGGAGAAAGCTAAAAAGAAAGCAAGAGAGAGAGAGAGTGTTAAGAAGAACTTTAGGAAGTTCTAAAGCACAAGCACAGAATCTGAGAAGGTTGTCTTCCACGTCCTAACTAAAGGCAAGTGGAAAAACACAAAGAACAGCTTCTCTTAGATCTTAGCAAGGAAGAAATGAAGTACAAAGACAAACATTTAATAGCTAACAAAAACCATGGGAGTTAACTTCAATATAAAAATACCCTTGGCTTATGTTATGTCATTTAACACACCCCTGCCTTTATGGATGAAGTTCAAAATAATATGCATGCTTATTTTAAGACTTTGTGAAGGCAATAATCCTCCTTTACCTTTTGGAGTTTTTGCTGTAAATTCAGGATCAAAATAAAAAGTGTCTTCAGGTCTACCAGTTGCCGGCTTAAATGGTGGACTAATTTCTCTTCTGTATAATTTCTAAGATAAGCAAATGTAACATTTTAGAAAGATGTAAAATAATTAACATAAGTATGCTGTAAAAGTGCTTTCACTGTACTATAAACTTACATTCCAATCTATTGTAGAGAAAAATGGATGCCTCTTAATTTCCTCAACACCATCAGGACCTGCTCCTATTAATGGGTAGTAATAAGCATAATAGTGCAGAAATTAGAAGTCATTATTTAGTTTAACAGTAAGGTCTGAATTAGATAACTTCATTAAGTACTTTACCCAATCTGTTTGCAGGGTTTCTCTTGAACAGCATACGGAGAAGACTTTGAGCTTCTGGACTTAGAAACTGGGGCATTCCAAGTTTGGCTCTATATAATAAAAACACATCAACAGCATACAAAGATTCATCATGGGAATCAATGTGATTTGTTCCAACACAACACTGTCTAGAAATGCAACAGTTGAAAACCAGGTTATACAGCATGAAAAGTCTGAAATGTTCCTTCAGTCATGCAGATATAAAACCTAAAATGTTCCTGTTCCAGCTATACAACATTGCTAACACAAGATTAGAATCCAACATTCAGGTTCTGCTGATATGCATTTTCCATTATTAATTTCAATAGATAGAATTCATAATCCGATAAAGAACACTACAAGTAGAGTTTATGCATTTAAAATCTAGATGAACCACAGCAGTACTTTAACAAGTTACACCAGATGTTCTCATACTACAGTATGTTGAAATACATTTCTGTTTAAAGGAATGAAATTATTCCTAAAACCAGTGAGGTAAACCATCTGAATCCCCAGAAACCAACTGAGAAAGACTGACTAGTTCTTTTGAAACACCACAAATTAGAATTTTGACTTCCTGGATAAGTTGTTAGAAACATTCCATTGGTCTGCATGTGGCAATATAGTGCTGATAAATTTTAGCTCTGCTTACTGTGGATTGAAACACACAATGTGCTTGGAATGCTATGATTAAATTTTGTGTGTTACAACAGAGGACCTTCTTGGAAATCTATGCTTTGTGACTAGGTTTAAGGTATAACTGGAGACAGTTTAGACTACAAAATCCCAGGAATGAAACTAGTTTGTTTATTATTTCTGACAGGAACATATATATGCATGGCTTTGATACAGTTAAGACAAGATGTACACAGAAAATCACTGCTGCATTTAAGCATCTTAGTTTTAAAATGCCTCCTCATTTGCTGATACTGGAATAAACATTATCACCCAGGAAAAGTTAAGTAATTACAGAAACTACTGCAAGGTTTATAATAAATGGGTTATGGAAGTAATAGCAGTTTAACTTTATTGTCATAATTATTGTATGCAGTTACTGAATTAGCACAACACAAAAAACACAATACAAAAAGACCATGATCAGAACTCCACCTAAAACTTTCCCACAAGGGACAGAAGAAAATTTTGGGCAGTTCTTCCCTATCCCTAAGTCATTGTACTATTCAAAAATCTTTTCTGGAGGAGTGGGAAACCCTTCACCAGAGCTTGGGAAGTGGTGGTGGTGGGTTTCAGAAGGAAGTCACTTTGAGAAATGCTCCCTCCACTGCAAGGGGACCCCTGACTGGATCTCAGCTGTTTACGTGAAAAGTAGTCCTTCCATTCAAAGAAAGGCAATTCTGGATCAATCTGAATGCATTTTATTAAAACTTGCTAAAGCAATTCTTTCAGAGGCATTACTTTATTTAAATTCCTACTCCAAAGTATACCTCCAATGTAAAACTGATTTTTAAGTCTTGCTTGCTTCTCTTACTTTCCTAGAAAAAGAAGACAAACCCTACAAAAAACCCTTCACTGTGCTTGCTTATGTTTATTCAGGCTGAGCAGTTGGGGTGGTGTACGGTGGACAAATGAAACACTCTTCACCTTCTTAATGATCACACGTAGCTAATTCTGTAGCAGCTACTGCACATACTTCTGAAGTATTTGGAGACTGCTGCATTAAAATTAGTTAACACTCTCATCTGTAGTTGGGGACATATCGATGATCTGATCAGATCATACATGGCCACTTGGGATGAGCAAAGTCTAAGGCTTCTTCTAAATAAGGTCCTTTCTCCAGGCTATATTTGGAACCCAATTAAAGGTTCAAGCCTACAATACACGGTCTTTAAATATCTCGTTTTATCTTCCTGATTTATCTACCACCTGTATGAATGTATGGAATCAGTCTTCATTTTCATTAACTGTTATTGAAAAATACTGTATATACTTTAAAAACACAGTTTGGACTTTTGATTGTTTTTGCTAGGTATTAATGGTTTTTGACATTCCATGGTTTTGACTCTAACACATAATATATATAAGATGAATCTGCTTAATTATTTCAACCCCAAACTATTAATAGTAAATTTTCCTGTCTCCTTTATTGCTTTTTACGTCTTCTGCTTTTGTAAGAATTTAAGTATTTGCTAATGTTTTTATATTAATTTATGAGAATCTGAAGGACAAAGCAGGCTAAAGAAGAAAGTTAATTAGGCAGAAACATTAGAGAAGCTGCTGAAACAAAGTGAACTAATGAAACTATCAGTGAATTTTGGTCATTAAATGCCTTTTAGTTTACAAGCAAAACACAGTAATCTTCTAAAGCATAATGATTTCTACTACTTGTAGAATTCCCCAGGTTTACCGAGTGGCAAAATATCTGTTAAGGGAATAAGAGCATAAAGAGGGGAGAGAAGGAATTAGGATGCTTTGTCCTCTAACAACATGTGAAGGAGAGAACTGGGGTGAGAGGTGTGTTCCACACTATTAAAACAACTCCATCCCAGTATTATAGAGGAATACTTCAGGAGGAAGAAGAGCAAACAGGATACTTTCTCATACTGCTATGCTATAAATCATTCTTTAACTATAGGAAGCTGGCTTATACCAGGTCAGATTATTTGTTATCTAGCCTATTCAGTTTCTGCTTTGGTTGGAGCAGTCAAATAGACATCCTGGAGAAGCTCTCCAGCAGAAATATACTGTACCTCATACTATCTTTTACCACAGCACAGGAGGTCCTCACGAGACTTTCAGTGTTTTAAAAAAAGTGTCATCTCCTCCACCCAAATGTCTACAACCTTGAGAAGCCACAAAATCAGCAGTATAGGGGTCCTGTTCTATGCTGGCTTGATCCTTACAGGAGTACTTTTCGCAATGGCTGGGACTACATGGCAAAATTTTATTGTACATTCCATTTATCTTGGTCTAGGACCAAAACCTGACTTTTCAAAATGTTTTACTGATGTACATGTATAAGGCATTGAACATTACCACTCTATTATCCCTTTTTAATCTTCAAACTTTATAAGAAGTACAGCTGGGATACAACACAGAGATGCAGGTATAAGACGCAACAGGAAGAGCTGGAGAGAAGACTTAGAGTAAAGAAGGACAACTGTAGGAAAAATGAGTATCTCAATAAAGTAAAAATCCCTTCCATGATACCTTAAATAGGAAAGGATATGAAAGAAAATCCCAAGTGCAAAATAGACTTCCAAAAGACAATCAAGCATTTTAAAATCCATATAAAAGCATCATTTTATCACAGGAGTGATACTTAAGAAAGTAGGATAACCAACAAAATAAGTATTTACATGTAGGAAAAGCCCAAGAACTGTCTAAGTTGCAACACCAAACAAAGACTCAGGCACAGATAAAGTATCAAATAAGCAGGTTTGGTAAACTGTAGTATGATTATAGGAATATTTCACAGAATCAAATTTCGTACTAAGATCAGTACAAGATACAAAGAACTGATGCTGAAATATTTATCAACACAGGAATAAAGTTTATTTTCATGCTCTTACTAGATAATTACTAGAATAAAAACATAAATTTTATCTGTAAGGAACTCAACATGTATGTTAGAACTAAATCAACATGTAAGGACCAGGGAGGTTCCAGAGACAGGACAAGTAGCAGAAGAAACAATTATTGGTAAGAAATGGTGAACATGAAAAAAGATAAGGAAGTCCTCTAAGACTGGATTACACCACTAGTATTTTGAAGATGGAAAAATGAATAAAAGAAAGGGGAGAATATATCATGGCGGCCATTGGGAAATAATTTTGCTGAAAAAATGGTATTACAAGTTACAGAAGTACTGGACTAAATGTCCTTTCAACTTTTGACAGGAAGGACAGTAGGGTGGAAAAAGGACATTAGTAATATGGATTAGGGAATCAGGATTATCAGTACCTTTGAACATGAGGGAAGAGTAGAAATTAGATAGTGCAGCCCGGAGGGCATCCCCAGTAGAATACCTGATGAGATATATAAATAAGAGTGTACTCACTTGAGAATCATAGTCATGGTTTCTTTTCTGTCTTTCCCTTGGAAAGGTAGAGTACCAGTGAGCATTTCAAACTGTATAGAGTAAAACTTTCATCAATTATATTAAAAGATGTGGACAAAATCTTTATTTACTTTTTGACAAAACTATTTATTAGATTAAAAAAAAAACCAATTTGTACATGCCAACCAGGAATTCTGCATAACAATGTTCCATAGTATAACTTTTAATTTCTCTAGGGTTTAATGCATCTATATTTAATTCAGCCAATGTTTTCACATTCCTTACATTTATGACTGAGATCTTCGGAAAATATTTTTAGCTGCAATTCTCTAATTTTATTATGCCTCTAGAATTAAGCACACCTACTTTTTAGTGAGGCTAACTACATTTTGTCCACTTTCAGGATAACAGTGATACTTTCTTCTCCATTCTTACACCTGAGCAAACCCGGCATACAGGCGTTTTCAAAAAATACTCCTACTGATATCAAGCAAAATGGGCACTGTAATCTCTTGATGAAACATGCAAACAAATGCAGAGCTGGAAAACACATTAACAGGTTGCAACTACTCTTTTATTTTGTAAAGCAGCTTTCCCAACTTTAGTGCCCTCAAGCTGTACTGAGGCCATAGTCCAATCAATGGAGAAGACAATAGACTGCAGAAGGCTTCTGTAAGGTTCCCCTAGAAACACTGTTTATATATTTCAGTGATATTTTAGGGAGATCTCAATGTATTAAACTGATCACTAGTAAATGGAAACTAAAATTCAACGTGGCTGGATTTGTGTAACCAATTTCTCTGAAGTACAAGAGTGCAAAAATTAACAGAGACCAGCCATACCCTAAATGGGCCATATATTTTCAATCAGTAGAAAAGATTATTTCCTCCCACATGTTCAAGTGGCAGGGCCATAACAACCATCTATTCTTTTTCAACCTTTATGTGGAAGAAATATCTTCTAAGTTCTAGTCAACTTGGAAACATGCTGGAACACACTGTCTTTCAAATAAGATTTATTATCTTTCTTGAAATGTTCCACATATCTATAATCCCTTCAATTATACACGATGAGCAATTATGGCTATGAAAACAATTACTAATGTAAACTGAAGAAGAATTTAGTAGGTGTTCATATATTCATATTACCACTAATTATATCATATTAAAGTAAACTGTGATTAAACTACCTTTTTTTCTAAAGTGCTATAAGACTGATTTGAATGCTTTCCACATGGAGTCATGTATTTGTATCTGAAGACTGCCTGGGATCCACACAATTGTTCTGTCAGTCAGCAAACTCCTTCTATTCTTCCAGGCCTTTCAGGATTTAGGCATTTTAAGTAAGATATTCTACTATCTGGTCAACATCTAAAACAGATATGGACAACTAGGAAATGTCCAAAGGCCACACAGGCCTCTGACTGGGCCACTGAGGTCTGCAACTCAGCCCATGACCCCAACCTCAGTATAATAAAAATTACTCAAAATATCCCTCTTTGTCTCCTGGCAGACATATGGGGAAATTTCTCATTTTGAGCCCCCTCCCAGTCATTTTGAACTAAGGAGAAGCTCTTTTCCAAACCATGAAGTAATTCAGAATTTTGCAAGATGGCACAATTGTTCTACACCACCCTAGAAAATGCAGCAGTCTGAGTACAAAGATTATTCTTATTTATTTATGTATTTGAGATTAGAGAGTGAGAGACTGTGGGGGTCACAAAAAGTTTTGGAAGTACATGGAGCCCATGGGCCACCCTTTCTCCATCATAATCTAAAATAATCTTGTTGGTTAAATTTTAGCAAATTTTAGCAAAGAGTGGTGGTTCCTTTTATTTTCTGCTGTTATGCTATTCTCTATTTCCTTTGTTTTGTACATTAGCTACAGTTAATAACATTTTGTGATAGTTTTTAGGATTTAAAAACAGATCTGTGCATTGTATTTTTGTTGTATCATGTTTTATTTGATTTTTATATGGCATCTCATAAATCCAAACAGATAAGATGCAAGAAAATCAAAATCCTGAAGCAACGTTTTGCTGGTATAGAAATCAAAGCACTGGGTCCATGCAATAGGGGTAGTGTGCCATGCCTATAGCATATATTTGTCTTGCCTCTAGATCAATTAGGTTTTCATGCCTGGATATTTCTTCTAAAAAAATCTAAAAGCATGTATAAGCATGATAAGCCACATAAATACTGTATATGTTATTTATGTTTACATTCTTTAAATGCTGTAGCTTTAAAGGGGAATTAGATAAATTCATGAAGTCTAGGACCATCAATAGGTGCTAGCTGAATAGACTGTCATCAGTATGGAGGCAATGTAGTTTTGCATATCAGTTGCTGGGAATAAAGATGGAGGTAACAATTGTACTTGGGATCTGCTAGCAGGTTTCTCATAAATAAATGGTTGGGTACTGTGTGGACAGAATACTGGTCCATATAAACATATGGTTTTGTTACATTTTTATTCGGCATATGTTATGTGGTATATTGACTTTGCATCACTAATCTCAGATTGAGCTTCAAAAATAGATTCCACATTGAAGCAAAGACAATTTTCAAACAAGAATGTGAAATACGTCAGTCAAGGGTGAAACATATTTCAGTTAAATTGATTTATGACAAAATTAAGAAAAATTGCATCGGATTAAAAAACAAAAATCTAGTATTTTAAAAATGTCTTAGGCTTATTATCATATCTACAGAATCAAAATTTTAAAAGTGTGACAGATAATCAGAATTCAATTTGTAAACACATATTACAAAGTAATATCGCAGCCATCAACACATATACCAAACAATGGTATAAAAACAGAAATAGGTTAATTTTCTGGGAGTAATGAAAATTAAGCTTTCATATTTTTCTCCTTCTTTACACAAGGTTATGAAGAAAAATCATCCTCAGACTTCCTAAATCTGTACAAAAAGTTGATCTAACTGCAATTTCTGAATAAAAAACCAATTTATGTTTTTTGAGTAACTGCAATAAACTTCTTTGAAATCACTGACTACCACATAAATTAATGATTAGAATATTCTGTTTAATATTATTTTGTAGATGAGGGAATGGATGTAGATTTCATCACAACTGAATATGATTAGACCCAACTCAATATATCAGTCATTTTAAATATCTCGGATTTATCAGCATAAAGAGGTACATTGATATAACTATGTTAAGAGATGTTGGAAATGAAATCTAGATCAGTGTGGAAGGTCAAAAATACTTCATGTAAATTAACAGTAATAATGTTTGTTTTATATGTGAAATTTGAATAAAATGATATAAAAAAATCTCAGATTTAAATATAAATGTTTGACTATATGTATGTGAGGTGAGTGTATATGCCTTCAAGTCATCTGTCAATTTATGCAAACCTCATGAATTTCATAGGATTTTCTTAGGCAAGAAATATCCAGATTTGGTCATCATTGCCTTCCACTGAAATATAACACCAGGTATTCCTTAGTAGCCTCCCCATCGTTCTTATTTTGCAATAATTTATTGTTCCTGATGTTTTTTATTGTTTTGTTAGGTTTGTCTGGACAGGAATGTTTTCCTTCTGTTGTCTTAATTTCATCCAGCTAGCCATACTGCAAGTACTATGGTCTTAGAATATTTATTTTCTTGCAGAATAATGGTAACATTGCAAAATTCAGCACTGGCTTTGTGAATTGTCAGCAAGTGAGGCAGAAGAAGCCTGAGTTACTTATCCTGGTCATTTTCCTACTTCCCGTCTCTTGTGTAATGTCAGAAGGGACTGGAAGCTATACATTCAAAATGAAGAGCATGAACTCTACATGGGCTCAGGTCCTACATGACCTCATGTATTATGCTGGAAATGTGAAGCTTCTTAGCTTTCTCAATTTGCTTTCCCTCTACTAAGCACACTTACTTGTAAACACATTCCAGTAAAATGAATGGAATTTACTTCCAAGTAATCTGCTGTGGATCAGATCCAGAGAATCTAGCATTACTTCTTTTTTCACTAGAAACCTACCATTAATACACCAAATGACCACCAGTCTGCACTCTGTGTATGACCTCGCCGATTAACTACTTCTGGTGCCATGTATTCCACTGTTCCACAGAAAGAGTACGCTTTTTTCTCATGATCAATGGACTCTTTACTTAAGCCAAAATCTAGAGGGGGAAAAAATCAGTTTAGTAAGATTTTGTATCAGCAACTTAATCGTTGTGGAATCGGTTATGGATACTTCATATGTGTCCTATTGCAGAACTGCTTGATTTTTTAAAAAGTATCTATCAACTATTTATTAAGTGAAAGTTTGCTTTTACATACCTGTTAATTTAATATGTCCTTCTTCATCAAGCAGTATGCTGTAAATAAGAAAAAGGCTTTATTTTATTGTTCGTAACTTGGTTATGTAAATAATCTTTAAAACAATAACATATGGTACAGAAAATTGTATCTCAAGCTGAGATGGTAAAAGAAAATCCCGCCCTCCCTGGTTGTTCCAATTCACTTGAGTGAGGTCCCCAGGACTGGCAATGCTGGCAGGCACAGTGGCCTTCTCCTGCCTCATCACTGACAGTACCATCGAGAGCAATGAGTTGTGCATGCCACAGAGCGTGCCTTGTACCCACCTAAGCTAGCTTGCCATCACTAGTGTCAGTTTCCAATCTAGTAAGCTCCTGATGAAATGCTCACAACATCTTGAACTCTGCCAGAAAAACAGTTTGGCATGGTCCAATTTTTGCTACAAATTTTAAGCCCAATCCTGTCTCCTTTATATCAGCAAGAGTTTTTTGTGAGGGAGGGGTTCAGATTTGCAACACTTATCTTTTTTAAGTAGTAACACTCTGTTATTTACAAGGAACAAGTTAATTGATGTAAGATTTAACAGTTTACAAAAGTTTTTTTCTATTTTGAGAACAAACAGATTTATAAGGTTCAAAATATTTGGTTCTCACTTTTCCGGTTTTAGGTCTCTGTATATTATTCCAAGACTATGCAGATGATCTAAAGCAAGTGCTAATTCAGCCAAATAGAATTTGACATCATCTTCTGTGAACATCACCTAGAAAGGAAAATACAGGGTGTTATAATTTTTTTCCAAAAATAATACAGGACAAGACAAGAATATTTTCATAAAGCAGAAAGGCATTTTTTAGTTCAAAAGTAAAGCTCTCAAAAGCTACACATAAATATTTATAAATGTATTTATAAAAGCTTTTGGTGCTATCAATGACGTGTTTATTAATGCATGAGACCTGCAATTCAGATTGATGTGGCTGCATAATCAGTCATCAAATGATGTTTCAGCAGAATGTATTTGTTATAGCTCTATTTTTCCCAAAATAACTTTTAAAGATTTTAGTGGAAGAGTCCAGTGGAGATAAAACAGAAGTGGAGTAGGGAAACACTGAAGAGTTGTCTGAAAACAGTGGTAAGTAATCTTAAAACAAATAGATACTTTTAAAAACAGGAGAAATACTTCTCCAAACAGCTGAGCACATTTTAAAATTAAACTTGGTTTTTTGTAAGGTCATTTCCAGTAACAATTATAATATATACAATATTTACCTCTTTGGATAAGCGTGTAAACAAATCTCCTCCCCTGAGAAAGTCTAAAATAAGATACAACTTCCCTTCTGTTTGAAAAGCTGGTGAGGAAAAAGAAGAATATGTTTCAGCAAATCCAAATCATACATTTAACCATGCAGACATGTATTTCAGTATTGCAGTTACTGTAAATATATTTGTTTTCCATGCAAATCATTAGAAGTTATTCAAAAAATGAAAATACAATTAAGAGTTATTATGGGCAGAACTAGTGGTGAACCCTACCAAACTAGCTCTGAAGGGCTAATTTTGGGGAGGGCTGTAGGGGACAGGAAAACATCATTTCTGTGCACAAAACAAATTTCCTGCACAGAAAACAGCATTCCTTAAATAGAAAATGCAACTCTTCTGTGAACAAAATATGTTTCCTACAACAAAAACATACTGCTACACAGAAAACAGAATTCTCTGCGCAGAAAACATGTTTCCTGCATAGGAACCAGTACTTCCTGTGAAGAAAATGCAACAGGTACAGCTGCATCAGGTACATTTTAAACCATCACCAGATTTCTTTTGATATATTTTTTTTAAATTCTGTGTATTCCACCCCAATCAAGTGCTTTGCCCACACAAGCATATAGCTGCCAGAATTATAACACCCCAATAGCTAGACACATGGTGCTGCATGTGTGTAGCTCTGAGGAACTGAGGAAGTGCTGAGCTGACCAACAAAACACTTCTTCATCATTGTGTGGAGAAAACACAACAGCTTTCCTCCCCCACCAGATTATGAAGCCTACTGTAGTCTTAAAAGAGAAAAGAGCAGATAGCAATCAATAAAGCAGCTGATTTCAGAGAGGAAAAGATATGCAAAGTGCAAAGTATCCATTGCAAAACCTGAAGAAATCTTTCCGCAACAAGATGGGGAAAGTGCTGCAGATGGAACCCAATTTTGAAACACCTCAAAGACCCCAGACTCCCAAAACCTATTTAGGAAAAAGTTGACAATGGGAGGGAATGACCAAAAAAGGTTTAAAACTGCTATTTTGACTTTGCAATCCCCTTAAGATGCACACAACGCTTTAAAAACACAACAAAGCTAGAAGCAATCTGACATCACTGTCAGTTGCACCGGGCATGCTGGTTAATTCAAACAGGTTTTCACCATGATTAAAACCATTATAATTAAATTATTCCATAAATTTACTTTCCCCCCAATTCTGTTTCTACGTCTTGGATCAAAAATACCTATAAATGAAACTCCACCAATGGGTCCCTTCTGCTGAAGGATGTGTCAGGAAGCCCCTATGTGCCCTAAACAGCTGGTCTAGAGGACCAGGAGACCCTCCAGAAGAGCATGAATCTGCCAGTGGACAAGAATATCCACTAAGAATGTCTACCAATGGGAGCCACCATTGAATCTATCCTTTCTGCAATCAAAAACAGACTTTAGATTAGTAGAAAAGAACTCTGGACCAAACTTAGTGCATATTTGTTCAGGATAACTTATCTAAATCAGACTATTAAAGTGCAGTGCATGGGTCATGTGCAGCTCCTCCAAAACTATTTTTATACTTTAGGTTTCAAAATTTTGACACAGTGTCCCCATTACCACCAAAATGGCAGGTGTGATCTTCCAAGATCCTCAAGTAAGGGCTAGTTCCCAGACCCAGAAGTTGCCCAGCCCTAGTCTAACTAGTTTATTCATGACAGAATGTCTATAAACAGCACTGTATTCAACCAGAATTCCACAATAACTGAATATACACACTTTGCACTGATAAATTGATTTGCATAACCTAGAATTTGTTAGGTCAGAGTATCAACAAACCACTTCACAGTTTCAACTAAACCAGTGGTTCTCAACCTGTGGGTCCCCAGATATTTGTGAACTTCAGCTCCCAGAAGCCCCAGCCACTATGGTCAATGCTCAGGGCTTCTGGGAGCTGAAGTTCACAAACATCTGGGGACCCACAGGTTGAGAACCACTGAACTAAACCAATACAAATGGGGGCTCACTCACATGCTGATCAACACGAACATATTAATCCAGGAGGTTTCCTCCATGTAGATCCCATTAAAGAGCATTAGTATATTCTTGTAAACTTCTGCTTTGTTTTGATGGCACCTACAAAATATCATGGCTAGAGGCTTTACCACGTCTGGAAATTTATTAAACTTACCATAATGTAACTTGACAATGAAAGGATGATTTACTTCTACTAAGATATCACGCTCCATTTTTGTCCGAACACGATCACGTACTGTAAGAGATGTTGACCAGCATTTAATCAAATTAACATTACTAGCTTAGCTGTGCATTCGGACCTTTGCTCTGCTGGTCTTCAATTATATACAGCAAAGACTTAAAAGTCTTCAAGTGCTATTTTCATGACAGATTGCAAAGAAAAATACCTGTTTTATAAATGTTCTTTTTTTATTCAGTTGATATAATACACAGACAAAACTGAATATAATACAGTGGACAGTGATAATTGATCACTGTAGATTGCTAACCTGTGACACAGGCAGAAGAGTTTTTGATACTCCTACAGAGGAACAAGACAAATGGAGGCTTTTACTATACAATATAGTTTGGATTCCTGTAAGTCACTGCCACGTTGCACTCTTCTATAGATCTTGATTTACCAAAGACAAAAATTTAGAGTCCCAAGAATTCTCTAGCAATGTTAAGTATTCTCAACCTTTGTCATATTTAAAGGACTGGCCACCACTAATTTATTTAATCATTTATTTATAGTATCTAGATATTGAACAATACAATGAAATCTGAACAAATTGTATTAAATTCCATCTCTAATACTACGTAAAAACACGGTGGTACATATGTTGTATAAAGCAAAAGAACAATATATATATTCCATTATGAGAGTCAATTCTAATATGGATATTAGGAAATTAACCGCATTCAACTACTGCATTATAATTAATATATTATAATGTACAGTTCATTTGCATACAAGAAAGATTAGCTAGAACAAAAGAGATGTTTTTAAGTAACTAGTATTACAGATACTTACAATATTTAATCAATTAAAATAACATGAAAGCTATACTCTGAGTACAGCTCAGTCACCAGCCTTTGCCTCACAGGTGTAATATAGCAAAAAGATATTCAATTTGAGGTGAAGTTTATAATTAGAGCTCTGTTTCAGTCCATAAAAGTGGCTGATTAAATCACAGTTCTGCAAAATATAATTAATGTTGTACAATTAAACATTTATCATTTATGTAGTCTTATAGTACCGGGCTTAGAGACTCTTTCTAGAAAGAAAATGTTCCTGTGCGAAACAGTATACACTTAGGTCCCTCTAAACTTTGCTCAATGGCTAAAACATTCTGTAAGACCATCGTTCTAAGTACAAGACTGAATTTAAAGTCTAGGATGGCGGAAGTATACTTGACAAGTTAGAGTAAACAGACAATGTATAATGGCCCTGAGTATCTGCTAGGGTTTGGTTCCAGGAACCCCTGTGGATACCAACATTTATGGATGCTCAAATCCCATTATGGACACTGGTGTAGTAAAACAGCATCCCTTATATAAAATGGTAAAATAAAAGTTTGTTTTTTGTATTTTTTTAAAATATATTTTCAAGTCATGGTTGTTTGCATCTGTCGATACCGAATCCACAGATATGGAGGGACAACTGCATGCACCCAAATTTACATGGACACTTATCTCAACAAAAGAAAAGTCACTATAGAGTATTACCAGCTGAGACAGTTTTCTAGTCAATATTCCTGTAGCATCAAGAAAGGTGCTACGCATTTCCCCTGTTGCAGCAGAAAGAGGAAGAGCCAACTCAGTGGACACTTTCAGACTCTGGAATTCCCTAATAAGGGAGACTAGGTTGGCTGTCTCTCTGTTCCCCTCTGCCAGTAAAGCAAAGAAATTTTTACTGAGGCAGACCTTTAGTATGTGAGCTAATCCATTGCAGAAGGAGATTTAACTACCTGGGTATTTCTGACTGACTTTAATTTTATGTTTTGTGTTTAATTCCACAGTTTAGTCTCCGAGTATGTTTTTGGAGAAAAGAGTATATATTAAATAAATACACCTATTTTCAAATAGAGGCTACCTTTAAGTAAGTCATTAACATGCAAAATGGTGAAGAGACTACCAAGTCAACATAGTTTTGATTAAGAGTAGAAGCTTGTCTCCATTACAGCTTTACCTAGACAGCGGCGCCAGCTGAGCCCTCTCTCATGTAATACGCATACAGCAACTGAACAGGTGCTTCTGGAAACTGGACTTGCGACTTAAAAGTTGCTTCAACAGGTAGGGCTTTTGTTCTCACTAAAACATCACACAAGGAGGTGATACCCAATCTAATCCCTTCAGTTTACTGGAGGATGTCACCCAAAGAGGAAAGGGTACATTAGCTCAACTCAGTGCATATCTATTTGATGTCTCAATTTCACTCTGAGATATCTATAACACATTGCAAGGAATATTTACCAGGAAAACCACTTCCCTTGCCTAGAAAAGACAGGAGAGGGTCTGGGGGCGGAGCCAGCACAAGGTTTGCCCAGAGCCCTCTCTGCCTTTCCTGGGCATTCAAAAAAGGCCTAGAAAAGCAGGAGAGGGTCTGGGGACGGAGCCTCATGGAAGTCCTCCTTTCACCTCCTCCCTTTTCATATGCATTTAGTCTCAGAAGGGAGGGTGAAATGAGGACTTTCAATGAACACCCAGCATATAAGACACATCCCATTTTTAAGGGGTATTTTGGGGAGAAAAAAGTGCGTCTTATATGCTGGCAAATACGGTATATTTAGTAATAATGTTTGTTTTTTTTAAACAGATCAGGTTCATGGGCAATTTCTTAGCAAAAAGATGCCACTATTGTGTAAATTTACATGCAGATTCATGTTCACATTTGGGCTACCGGATATATGTTACATATTGATTTATAGGACATACTCTGATAAAAAGTTTCTGGAACAGGATAGGTACAATATAGAGATAAAAATTAAAAAAAAAGGTTGTCTAAAGACTATGCAGAGAATATCTGACACATGAAATATAGTGGGTTCTCTGAATATGCAGAAGTTCTGTTCTATGAAACACTGGCATAAAAGAAAAATGGAAATACTCATACCCCAAACAGCATCCTAATGGTGGTGACATGCGTGCAGGTGGTTCAGCCTTTCTATATGCACATCACCATCATTTTAGGTATAGTGAATACACATACACTTAAAATTGCATATCTGGAAACCATGGGCTGGAGGACAACTACAAAAGCTGACACCTCTTTTGGTTTATGCTCATATGCAAATTAACTGTGTACATTAATCAAGCTCATGCATCATTTTTAAAAGTTACTTTTGCTATTTGGATTTTAAGTACCTTGAATATGTGAACTATTGTCATTTTCAGAGGGTTAAAAATCTCTCAACTTATACTGACATTCAAGCAGTAAATCCATGTCAGGGAGAACTGCTCTGAAGTCTCAGTTTCTGTGAACGGTGAGTGCTCACATGCCAAATTCACACTTTAATTAACAGATCCTCCACTGCCCTACATCTATTCTATTTTTGGAAATTATATGTTACAAGAGGAAAAATCTTATGGGTGTGGATTGTGAATACACCTATCTGCACTATCACTGAATCATAGAATCATAGAAATGTAGAGTTGGAAGAGACCACAGGGGTCATCCAGTCCAACCCACTGCCATGCAGGAACACCCTCAAAGCACTCCTGACAGATGGCCATCCAGCCTCTCCTTAAAAACCTCCAAAGAAGGAGACTCCACCGCACTCCGAGGCAGCATATTCCACTGCCAGACAGCCCTGACCATCAGGAAGTTCTTCCTGAGGTTCAGGTGGAATCCCCTTTCCTGCAGCTTGAATCTATTGCTCCTTGTCCTGGTCTCTGGAGCAGCAGAAAACAAGGCCTCTCCTTCCTCCTTCCCCTTCAAATATTTAAACGTGGCTATCATGTCCCCTCTTAACCTTCTCTTCTGCAGACTAAACATACCCAGCTCTCTAAGTCTATCCTCATAGGGCATGGCTTCCAAGCCCCTCACCATTTCGGTCGCCCTCCTCTGGACTTGCTCCAGCTTGACCATGTCCTCCTTGAATTGGGGTGCCCAGAACTGGATACAGTATTCAAGTTGAGGTCTAACCAAAGCAGAGTAGAGTGGTACCAGTACCTCCCTCGATCTAGACACCATACTCCTATTGATGCAACCAAGAATTGCATTGGCTTTGTTGGCTGCCACATCACACTGCTGACTCATGTTCAGCTTGTGGTCTATTAAGACTCCTAGATCCCTTTCACATGTACTGCTATCCAGCCACGTGTCCCCCATTCGATATTTTTCTACCTAAGTGTAGGACCTTACACTTCTCTCTGTTGAATTTCATTTTGTTAGCCTTGGCCCAGCTCTCCAATCTGTTCAGGTCATTTTGAATTTTGATCCTGTCCTCTGGTGTATTAGCAACCCCTCTCAATTTGGTGTCATCTGCAAATTTGATGAGCATGCCCTCATGCTCATCATCATCATCATCATCAACATTTTCCAGCAAAAACCGTAATATATACCATTTCTTAAAGGATAACAATTCTGTACAGGTACAATTTACCTTTCAGTGTTGCTTTTTTTAGCACTTTCATCGCATACAGCTGTCTGGCATCTGATCCTGAGATTTTTTTGACAAGGAATACCTGTATTAAGCACATATAAATATTTTATTACAGCTATCTACCAAACAATAATATCAGAATTAATGAACAGGCCAAGGGAAAGAGCTTATATACACATATGCAAATTTTGTTCACACACAGATCAACTCAGCACAATGAAAAAGGCAGAATGACATATAATGAATCCTCCTCCATTCATGCCTGTCATTCTAAGCTACCTCACATATAAAATTTAAGTGGATTTTTTTTTTGCATGAAGCCTACAAGCCTGATTCAGGCTTTTTATGTTCCATTGGAGTGCCCTTCAATCTATTTAGAATACGACTCACCATACTTGGAGGCTGTCATGAGAGATAATTCACATCTTTTTTGATTAAACAAAGGTGGTCTAGGACAGTCAGGTGGATTCAAAGCCACAGTGTGCTCATGCTTGTTTTAAAATGTGAATACAAAGTAGACCCAAGAGTCAAAGAGAAACAATATGACCCTCTATATCTATTTTAAAGGTGCATTTTCAGTAGAACTCAGATCTCATGAAATGTTTCAGCTGACGAGGCCATCAGGCTAAAACAAGGATAGACTGCTCACCATTTACGCACAGAAACCAAGTGTTGTATAGATTTTTCTTTGAAAACATACACCATAAATGTGTGGGGATCCACTGAGATTTGAAGGAATACAACTTATACAGCATGTTGGAAAATATCTGACAACAGTTATTCTTGAATATTTTAATCTAGGGCAAGACAACAAACTAATGGACAATTAAGGAGATTAGAACAAAACGTTCACAAGGTGGCATTACAAAACCATAGCATCTATTTTGGGAAATGAGCTCAGAAAAGCCCTTGTGAGCAATGTGACAGCTTGCATAAAACCAAAAGGTCCTTCCTCACCTTTCCAAAAGATCCCTGTCCTAGTACTTTAAGGAGTTCAAACTGTGACGGATCTGCTTTTTCGTGTCCTTCTTTGACATGATATGTTATTGCAATTTCTTTAATATTGCCTTCTTCCTGCAAGATCAAAAAAAAGTATCTATTTAAAAGTTTAGAATTCATGTCAGGAATATTTTTAAAGACAAATTTTCAAAATTCAAATTCACAGATATCCATAATTACAAATATCAACAATATAAGTATAGATTTCAATCATCTTGGTGTTGGACAAATAGGAAGAACAAGAATGTAGAGATTCCAGAAGAAGTTTTGTTTCACCCATATTAAGGGAAACCATTACTTGGGCACAAGCAATACTGCATTTCTGGATACACACACAGTAAAGAACTACAAAATAGCTGTGGCTTACACAGGACATCACATCAGTGGCTAACCACTACAGAACTCTCCACCTCACATAAACACATCCACTGAAACACCAGCTTCCCAATTCTCTGGAGCAGATTTTGCAGTGTGTAGGAAAGCTAGAGTTGGGAAGCGGATCAACTCTCTCCCAATTCTACTGACTAAAGTAGTTCCATTAGCATAAACCCCCCACTACAGTTATGAACACTCTTTTTCCAAATTAAGGAAGACAATTAGGAAGAATAGCCACCTGACAATATTTTTAGTCACACAGGAGAAATTCTAAAGTTAAGCCATTATTGTACAGTTACCTTATCAACTCAAATGGATTTTCAAAATTACAGCCCTGCTTGTCCACACTATACACAGAAGTGGCAAAAGCAGAACTATGTGATTTGCTTCTATTTTTGGTGCTGCATATGAAGATGATTTGTGGATCTCACCACAGGAAATATGCACAGTTCCCACTATGAACATTGCAAGAGGAGGGGAGGTATGAGTCTCTAAGACCTCTTCTTTCCTGTTTTCTCTATTGTGCATGCACAGGCTGCAGTTGCATCCCCACACTGCACAAATTTGCCAAAATGCAAAATATGTAATTAGTACAAGTACACAAAAAATTTCATCATTCCTTACATTTAAATAGTTTATTTTCCATAATTTGCTACAATTATATCTATTTTTTTAAAGGAAATCAGGCAAGACAACACTTACAGCTTAATTTCACAATCATCCTATGAGCCAGGGCAAGATGTATAACTTTGACTGATCCAAAGCTACCTATTTTCATAAATAAATAATCCCACTATTCTCCCAATATGGAACCTAAGGAGGGTTCCATCAAGCTACCTTACTGAGTGAAGACTTGCCTGCATATGTTCCTGCTATATAATTTTGCCGTATAATAGACAAAGCTCCTCTTATATAAAAGGTGGCAAGAGTTTTAGAACTTTATTACAACGACCTTACTATACTGCATGTGCTACAGATATACCAAAAGCTAAAACTACTCATGATTTACACTAACCTTTGTTATTTCAAAATTAGCAGTGATGAAGAATGATAAAGGAAACTGCTGGAAAAGGCTGGGATGGGAATAAAGCAAGGGAAATAAAGGCATTTTTAAGAAAGTTAGTGTAGGGGATGCAGATTATTTCCAAAAGATGCATGACAATGTTCGCCTGATACCTGGGTTTTATATTCTTATGGGATGTGTAACATAATTGTGAAGAAGGCAGACTAGCATCAAGGCAGCCAATCATGACCCACGGAGGCCAAGAAGCAGGACTGTCAGGGAACAGAATGTATCAAAAAGTGAAGGCTTGTCTCAGAAAGATTCAGACAGGATGTGAGAGACAGGGTCTGAAGCAGACAGGATTTTGAATTGGCACTGCTGGTGAAGTTGACAGAGAGTGCTTTAAGTAGATAGAGACAGGATTGTGAATTCGAACAGCGAGGGAGAATTACCTATGGTTTGGGGGAGGCTTCAAATATATATGTTATTGGAGATTGTCATAGTGGTTTTTACTGCATTTAAACTGTGTCTAATGTTTAATAAACATGGTTGTTTTAAACCCGTCTCTCGCTCTCTATCAAGTCTGAATTGGAATCAGGCCATGCATACCAAAACTAAGGAACCCCAATCCCTGTTTAAATGGTCACCCAGAGGCCCAGTAACCCAATCCAGCAATTGATTAATAGGGGAAACATGAGCAAGGTGACTAGCAGGATTCCTAAGAGCTGGAATTTTAGGACCAACCTGGCTAAAGGGATCTGTCACAATAATAATTGGAGATAATTGAAGATTAATTGAGCAGGCCTCTAACAAAAATATTAATACTACAGCTTTTCAGTAGTTGCAGCCTCTTAGGCTGAGCAAGCTCACAATGTAAAGAGATAAGGACCCTACCATCCTAGAATGCCCGGGAAACTGTTCCTTTGTTAGAATGGCATGATCTTGTCCTCCTTTATCTGTAAAATTATCAGGACTTTTCAGAACAAAGTAAAGAGGCTATTTAAAGATTTAAAATATCAGACTATAATCCAGCCCAGAAACCCAGTCTGTGGGGCAGCAAAATTCATCATGAGGACCCCATTAGAAGGCACCTCCAAGAAATGGCAGCCTTAATCAGCTGAACAAATGTGAGCTAGATTTGCCTTTTCTTTAGGTTTTATTGTTGTATCTCTTTTAAGATCTTCATGGAATCAATAAACATTTTATTGCACTTGTGACTTCTGATCACTTTGACAAACACATAAGCCTGGATGAATTGAGTTCTGAGTGGACCAGGAGCCCAGAACTATTTCAGCTACTACAGCTGTGCACAAAATCTTTGTGATTCTGTATCTCACAACAGTAAAAACAAGGAAGTGCTGTCAGCAGTTGACTATACGCCTTGTTGGCATAAGAAGTGGACATGAGAACAGGAAAAGTGAAATATTGCACCATTTCAAAGGAAAGCAATCGCTATATTATACTTTGATCAAGAAAAACAAGTTTCATTTGCCTTCTTGATATTGTGTGCCTTCAAGTCATTTCCAACTTATGGTGACCCTTAGGTTAGCCTATCATAGGGTTTTCCAGTGCCGAGAGCATGTGACGTGTTCAAGGTCACCCAGCAGATTTCCATGGCCAAGCAGGGAATGGAACTGTGGTGTCGAGTCATAGTCCAAAGCTCAAACAACTACACCACACTGGGTATCATTTGCCTTCAACTGAAAGCCCAACTGTTAACCCTTACTGTAATTGCAATTTATGTCTGATTTTTCACACTCTTTTAGATCTACCAATGAAGATTTTTTTCCTCTAAAACCTTTCTGAGCAATGTTTCCCTTGTAAAAAACTTTAGAACAGATATAATATACTGCTTTACAAAATATTCGATAACTCTGCCTGGGTTTAATAGTGCTTAATCAATTTCAAGTCAAAACACAGGAATATGAGCATCAGCAACATTTTCAATCTGTAAACTTTACAGATTGTAAACTTTACAGATTTACATCTGGCCAACAGAAACTGAGTACTGCACAGCCAATATACTACTCTTCTTCCACAGCTTAATACTCACCACAGTTTTATATCTATTTAAGTACCCCAGTTATCTCCAGACAACTGCTTCTTTAACGTACCATACAACATTAAAATTTGCAGTGAGTTAGCAAACCTGTCTGAGATATTTTTATGACAAGAACACAGCTTGGCCCTTACAATGTATTAAACATGTTTGACCACTGCTTTATGGAAGTTAAATCAACAATTATGCTATACAAGGAAATACGGTCTTCCTTAGGGATTTCCAGAAGCAGCTTGGTCTATGCAAGGTTTCATGCTACAGTAAAGGAAGCAATACCACAATAAGAATTTGAACTGTGCCACCACAGTGCCAGTTTTTAGTTTGTATTCGCAGGGACTTATTTGCTGAATCAGTATGGCAGGCACCTCAAAAATAATCTTCTTTGAAGACTTACTTTCTTAGTCATGACAATGGTGTTAGATATTTGCATACCTCTGTATAAAAGCATATAACTGAAATTTATGTCCATGCAACATGTCCAGCATCCCCCATTCACTTAATTGAATAGACAGGTTCTCTTGCATGCAGGACTCTTGTTTGCATGCTAAGGTACCTTGAAAAAGGTTCAAACCTGGAATCAGAAGGCCATTGTTCTTCTGGAATAGAAACATCCAGGGCATATATAAAAGCAGACCAACTGAAATCACAACTAATATTTCACAGCTTAACTCAGGCCCCATTGATTTCAATTGGTTTGTACCTGAATACAACTAACTTTGGATTCAATCAAGTGAAATGTGCTGATCTGTAGTGAACAGGAATGAAGATCACAGGTTATCATAGCTCACTGAAAATGTAGGCAAAGGATTGTGGCAATGAAAGGAATTTCACACTCAGCCTTACTGACAAAGAAACTGAAAAATACATCGCCTGTTACAAGACACAGTAGATCCAATATGTAAGGCTCCTATACATCTGCTATGCCATCTTCTTTGCGGTACCCTATAAAACTGTCCTTCCATCTAAAAAGGATTGCTATAGAATAGGAAAACAAACAAACAAACATTGAAGGGGCCAGATAAAGGGATGACGAATTGAGGCATTTTCCCTAAAACAATACTTCTTTTTTTAACTGGTGATTTTGATGCCACCAGTCTAGATATCCTTCTGGGCTACCTCACCTGGAAGAGACCTTGAAGTTCTATTTTACCACGCTTCCTGGAGAGAGCAAGCCCAGAAAGAAGTTCTTGAGGACTTCTGTTTGACCCATTGGCCTACAGAGCCCCTCAGGGCTCCCTTCCATTCCTCACGCGATTTTAGTATTTACATGAAGTCACTGGAAGAGGTTTTCAAGAGTTTTAAGATCCAGTGCCACTCTATTTCTTCCTTCCATTAACTCCAAGGAAGCTCTTTACATTCTGAACCAGTGACTGTTATCAGTAATGGACTGGACAAGGGCAAAAAACCTCAACCTTAATCCAGACAAGAGAATTCCTAGTCTGCTGAAAGACAGATCAAGGAATGGTAACTCAGCTTGTATAAATGGGGTTACTCTCTTCCTGAAGACAGAGGTTCACACTTTGGGTGTGCTTTTGGATTCCATCCTGATGTTCCAGCTTTTGAAGTGGCCAGGAGTGCACTGGTACAGATAAAATTGGTGCACCAGCTACACCAATTGCTTCAAATGTACGATCTGGCTAAGATGACACATACTTTAGTTACAGCACATTACTGAAACAACTTTGCAGTAGTTTGTGCTGAAAAGGATGCAGAAACTTTTCAGCTGGACCAAAGAGCTGTCACTGGACTATAGACTGGCAGTAGCTGCTGGAAGCATGCAACACCCGTATAAGAGCTCTACTGGCTACTGCAATGTTCCTGGACAAAAGGAAGAGTATAGGTTATGATTTATAAAGCCATATATCCCTCAGGTCCAGACCACTGTCAGAGAGTGTTCTCCCATTCAAGTCTACTCAGGATTTGAAGTCTTCAAGGGAGGTCCTTCTCTTGGTCCTATCGCTCTCACAGGCATGACTAGTGCTAATGTGGGAAAAGACTTTGTTGACTACTTCCAGGCTCTGGAACTCCCATCCAAAGGATGAAAAGTACTTCACACAGTACCTAATTAGCTTAGAAAATTTAATCATTGCCTTTGCTAGTTTAAAGATATTAGAAAACCTGTGGAGGGGTACATTATCAAGGGCTGTTCACAGAGCATGCAAATTTGTTGCTGACTATGAGGTAGTGAGTCAAAGGTAATGGGCCTGCTGCCACCACACTATGCTTATGGACTTTCTAGAATCCTTCAACCAACCAACGTGAGAAATAGGATATTCTACAATATGGTCAAATATTTTATTGTGTTCTTAAATATATAGCTTCTTTCACACATTGCACTAATCATGAATATGGATATTTTGCTAATAACAATAAAGATCCCCAATACTCTTCGTCAGTTATGCTCTGACTGTTCAGTTTCAGAATATATCAAACAAACAAGTCAAGCAATTTAGAGGATATATTGCCTCCACTTAACCACTTGGGATCTTGCTTTAGCAGAAGGGCAATGCCTTTCGATCACTTCAGTCATGACCATGTCTCTTCATAGCTGAGGAGTGAGTGCTGAATGGGAAGTGAGTGGAGACTGAAACAAGGGATATCAAACAAAGTCCAAGAAGGATTATGCTACAAACTAACCACAGCAATGACATTTCACAGGAATTTAACTTGCCATTAATAATAAGATTGTTTTGCTGCTTTTTATTCTATCATAACATGTCAAATATTCAAGTTGAAAATAGAGGTAAATGGATTTTCTGGCCCCTTTCCCACCCATACTGCTATATGTAAAAAGTTCTTGGCACATCATACTTTACCCTGTCAAGAATCTGCAAAACTTTAAGTTCTTTAATGTCAGAGCAAGGACTTCAGAAGTTTGTTTGGATTATAAACTCTACCCTTTTTACGGGGCAGCTCAAATGATCTGGGACAACTACAACATTTAACAATAAGGTAATCCATCTTATTTATTTTCAGTTACAGAGTAATCCCAAACAAGTGTTTATACCAAAGTTTCAACACTACTAAAACCTGAGCTTATTTAAAGATATTCTAAAATACAAGCATTAGGCTTACCAACTTCTATGTAAAGCAGAAAATAAATCCTGGAAGTCATAGAAGTGTTTTACTTAATCATTTAAAATAATTTTAATCAGTATCTTGAAGGCTCAAGGCAGCTTTCAACAAAATACCACCAGCATAAGCAATGAGTCTGAATTGCAGAATCTACAGGCATACTAAACAATGAGAAATACTTCTAACAGCATGGATGTTGTTATACATGTTTGATTGCATCTAAATATGGACTGCCTCTGAAAAGTTATGTGGAAACTCTGTTTATCAAGAACATATCAGATAATGAAATCTTCCTGAGGCCTGTACTGCACCATTTTGTCTGTGGCTGTACTTCACTAGCTGGGTACACTGGACAGGCCCCTCTCAATGGTGACACCATTTTGTTACCTTCTTGTATTGCAGGTCATAACAAGTTTTTTGCTTCTTCTTTGGAGTTTTGCTGTCATTTTATTTATGACAACTGGATACATATGATCTTTTTTAAAAAAATTTAATGATATTTAACTGCTTTAGGGGTTCACATGGACAGAAAGATCTGTCTCCCAGGCCCAACATTTCTAATATAGATAACACAAAGTTGCTACACGTACTCTCACCCATCAGTAATATAAGCAGCTAAGCAAGAAAGTACAAAATACAGGTGCCAACCCAAAACTATGCATCTAGTTCTTTAGCAGAAATTCAATTTAATTCCAAATAACTCATTTACCTTTAAGCAGATCACCAGACTCCTTGGCATACATGTCTCTTGTCTGGACTAAATTTCAGTTTATTCACACACATTCAATTTAATCACACTGCACCCAAGGACCAATTTAGTACTTCTCATGGCTTCCAGGTATGAAAAGATGGAAAAGTTTAGTATTACCAATATACTGATACTTTAACTCAAATGTCAGGATGACTTCTGTTAGTGGTTTTATATGCATGTCGCAGAGCATTAGACAGAGATTAAATCATGTGCCACCCCAAAACCTAAAGGATAAACTGGCAGCTTTCACCCCCATCGTCTGGAATCAACTCTTTTGAACTGCTAAAGACACAAATGATAACTTCGCTGTTTTTATCTGCACTTCATCACACATAACAAAAGATTCCTAGTTTTAAATTTAGGAGAACTAAATTTAAACTAGTATTTAGAAATGAATGTCTATAAAAAATAAATCTGCTATGTTTGCTCACAGCAAAACAGTGTGGGGATTACTGGATGACACCAAGTTTTTAAGAAGATGACTCAGTACTGATATAAACTTCTCTTGTGCACAATTTCCTTTTCCTCTATCCCCTTTACTCAGGAAATAAACTAGATTTTTTCCCCAAAATGCATTATGCAAGCAAGATTTAGCTCTTTTTAAATAAGCTGCCCTAAGCATACTAGTTAAGCGTCCTGAAATCCTACACAAGACACTAAGTGCAAATAACCATTTTTATCATTCACTATAAAATTAAGGCTGTACTTCATGAAGTACACACACAGTCTTCACACTGTAAGTATTCATTTAATCAGATGCTGCTGATTTAAAACTAAAGTCTGGGAAACTCCAAAAAATAAACTGACGATTAGATCAGTAATATTACACATTTACTTAATGAAAACTTTAATGAAAAACTTGTTAAAGAGTTGATAGTTAAAGAAGAAAGGCTTGCTGAGTTTGAAGTCGCACAATTTCAAAGAGAGTCTCTCATGTTTTCTGAAAAGCCTACCAGCTTCACCCATGGGACTAAGGCAGTGGTTCTCAACCTGTGGGTCCCCAGATGTTTGTGGACTTCAGCTCCCAGAAGCCCCAGCCACTATGGTCAATGCTCAGGGTTTCTGGGAGCTGAAGTCCAAAAACATCTGGGGACCCACAGGTTGAGAACCACTGGACTAAGAGATGAAAACTGCACTGGAATGGGGGAAGAACCAATACAAGTTATTTTGCTGCCTGAGGCAAAAATCATAACGACAGCATTCCATGTAGAAAACCAAGTCTAGTGGGTTATAGTTCAACACTGAGGACAGGGCAGACAGCACACAGCCCTAACTTGCTCCTGTCTCACTGCTGGGCCCATCTACCACCTGAGATACTAGCTTCATTCTGCCCTGTAACAGAAAACCAAAAGATTCATGTCAAACAATCAAAATCCTTATCATACCATTTGATGTTTAACTTTGTAAAGTTTAGAAGAAATCAAAAAGCAAAGTTTTAAGTATAGCCTGAGTTTTTGTTCAGACTAGCTCATTACATAGATGTGGGACAAAAATAGAACTATGATTTTCAGTTCTCCCTGGAAAACAAGCAACGAGGACTATTCAACTGTGACAGATTCCAACACTTTAAAAAAAATTGTTACTAGGTTTCAATTTTATTTTTCCTTTGCACAGAAATAAAGACAAAAATAAAATAAAAATGCATATTTAATAGCAATAGCATTTATTTCTATACCGCCTATCAACTAGTGTTATCTAAGCGGTTTACAATGTATTTTAGCTAATTGCCCCAAACAAGCTGGGTACTCATTTTACCGACCTGCGAAAGGATGGAAGGCTGAGTCAACCTTGGAGCCTGGCAGGATCGAACTCACAACCTTGTGGTTGCAGTACTGGCATTTAACCATTGCGCCACCAGGGCTCCATGAAGCTAGGTGACAAGCACAAGCCAAAAGAAAATACCATAGTAATACTGTAATGTAAAATTTTATCACGTAGCCCTGGCCCTCAAGCTAGCCCTCAGATGTAGCAGATGCTGTTCTGCTTCTAGTATAGAAACTTAAGATTTACCTACAATCCTACAGAGCAGAGGTTGGCAGCTACACAGGAGGTAGGAGCCATTTTTACACTTTCCTTTTACACCAGAGGGATTCTGGCTTGGTGAAAGTGACATAGTGTCAGTTTCTGTCACCATTTTGATCCATTTTCAGCCCTTTTTTCCAATTTCTTTGGTGTTTGGGAAAGGTTGTAGGGGCTTTGGAGGTCCAGAGGAAGTCAACGACTGCTGTCTGGGCACATTTGGAGCAGATGTCAAGCTTTTTTTTCAGTTTGAGGATTTTGATAAGGCTTCTGCAAGGCTTCATTGGCTATGTTCAGGGGTCCCAAAGCCCACATGTGGCCCACAGACCACAATCTGCCCATCTGTGCTATAGAGTATTATTGACAGTGGAAAGAACTGATGACAGAACAACACGTAGCATTTTAGAATGTATGAAGCACATCACATATTAATTTGGTGTAAATTTAAACCTACCCTGCCTAACATTAATTTCTTTCTGGTCCAAATCAAGGTGTCTGAGAAGTACTTGTTGAAACCCACCGCAGAACTCATGAGGAAGGCAAGATTCCAATTAGGGGCCTCCCATTCTGCAGCTCAGTCCTGAGATGGGTAGCGACTAGTGGGTGTTGCGGATTTCATGCCATGTATTTTTGTGGTTTTTTGTTTTAACGTCTTTGCCCCGATTATATATGTCATTGTTCCATCCATAAAGGGTGTTATGAATCATCATCATCATCATCATCACCACCACCATCATCACCACCACCACCACATGGGTGGAACTAACTTAATGTTGTCTGAAAAATTACCAATAAATGTCTCAAGAGTGATTACTGATAACCACAAGGGAAAGGTGACATTCTATGAACACCTACGTATAAAAAGTTAAAAATTATTACTAAGAAGTTACTAAAACTTCCAGCAAACACAGGCTAGCAAATACATGTTTTTTTGACATTCATGAGATTCACAAACCACTGTCAATATTTTACTGAGATTATATATGTATTTTGGAATGTAACTTCTATCCTCATGGTACAAAGGTACTATCTTACTTATTAAACAGATGACAGCAGTCTAATATAAATTATCAAATCTCACAGAACTGATAAACACCATATAACACCTAAAGCACATGCACTCTTAATATATTTAACTGGCATGAAGGGATCAAGACCTGCATCTCCCCTCCTGACAGGACTTTTCCTCTCGGTTTAACTACAATAAAAAAAAGTAGGCAGGGCAAGTTGCTGGCATCAGAGATGAGAAGCTGAAGTAAAACGACAGGAAATATTACCTTTCTAATCATGCAGCTGAGCCAGTAACTGATCTAGGCACATGGATCTTGCTTTGGATGGGAAAGGTCTGAATTCCACTTCCAGACAAGTCTATTCATATTTTTCTTTAAAATTGTGGTAATATTCACTACCAAAAGAAACTTGTCTGATTATTCTTCAATCTTGCTTTGCTGACATCAGCTATGATGGCTAAATTGAAGTTTCATACTGGGAACAGAGCTTGTACCTTTTTCGCAGGGAGAGGGCTTTAACTAACCAAAATTCTCAGCTGGTTCTCTAAGCTCACCAAAAATATCTGTCAGACAACTGTAAGAATAAGGATGTTGGACTGGATCAACATCTAGTCTGAACCAATAGGGGTTTAGTATGCTTTTTTACACTAATGGAGGTAAAGAACTGTAAATGAAGTGGTGGTATAATCTGGGAGGATTTGAAATACCATATTTAACATCCAGTTCTCATAAAGACAAGTTAAGAAATAATGCTAATTTATTCATGAATACAGTAGATCCCCCATATCTGCTGGGGCATACACTCCTGGATTTATTATGGATGGCAAAAAACACAGAAAATACTAAATGTGTTTTCTTCCCCCATTTAGATCAACAGCGCAGGTATTGAGACAAGTACGCAGCTTGGAAAGGAAAGTATGCAACTTGACAGAACTTGACTAAACTGGACACAACTCCAGCATCTAAGAGAAAGAGGGCTTTGTAGTTGTTATCTGCAGTACAAAGCCAGTGCAGAACAGAGAAAAACATAATTAACATATGGTCCAAAAAGAGATAGAAACAAAATGTTTTTATATGCAGAAGGTTAATACCAGCCTAATGCTATCATCTCAGTGTCATAACATTAGATTAGTATTACCTTCTGTCAATGTATCAGAAAGTAGATGGGTCATCATGAGAAGGATATTCAGAGGGTGATCCTGGATTACAGCACCAGAACAATGTTAGTGGTTGGATCTCAATCTTGAGAGCAGACACTGTCGATATCATGGCTGGAGATCCTTTAAAGTTTGTTTGCTGGAACCTTTTAGAAATACATTGTAATCCCAAGCTGTTGTCTCTTTTTTTTTAACTCATCAAAGTGTTGCTGCAGAGCTTGTAATCCTTCAGTGATCATGTGGGTTTAATGCTGAGTTCCATCCAAGGATCATATTCCATAATTTTGTCCTTTAATGTCTGTACAATTTGAAAGAATTTGGCAAATCTCTCTAATGGCTGGTTCTGCTTCCATTTCTTCTTCCTCTACCTGAAGACATCTTAACAAGTTCCTCCCATTCTTCATTGGTTAACACTTCTTCATGGCCATCAATAAGTTTTTTCACTTCCTCATCCAACAGGTCAGCAAACTCATCTCCATGAAGTCACCTTCCTGCATGGATGACTCTCCTAACTTCTCTACTGATCCCTGGGATGTCATGAAAATCATCTACAACATCACTCCACAATTTTTTCCAACAGGCATTTACAGCTTCTGTTTACAACTTCATCATTGTAGCTTTGATGAAGGTTATTGTGTAAGCAACAGTAAAGGATTTCCAGCACTGCATTATGTCCACATTATGTCTGTATCAACTGCTCACAGAATATGACCAAATACCAGGCAGGTTTATGTGATCTTGACGAAATCGGCAATAACCTTGTTAAGGGAGTGAATCAATTAGGTTGTATTGGGAGGTAAGAAGACTACACCAACATCTTTGTAGCAGACAGATTCAGGATGGCCAGATGCATTATTTATTACAAGACTTTAAATTTCAAACCTTTCTGCTGCAAATATTGTTTTACTCAAGAGACAAAGCACTGGTGAAATCATTCTATAAACAAGATGGCTGTCACCCACGCTTTCTTACTGTGCTTCCAAAACCCAGGGAGATAAAGTTTGTTTCTGTTTTCAAGAGGTTCTTCTATTTGTACACTACACCTGGCATTATCATATGCCCTGTAGAGTTGCCACATAGGATCAGAATTAAGCTGTCCTTCCATGTTTTAGGCCCCAGTGCCACGTTTGTAGTTTTATGAATGTAGGTTCTACTGGGCTTTTTCCCCCACAAGAGCCTGGTTTCATCACAACTGGACACCTGCTCTGGATGGTATCCTTTCTTAAAGGATCTTAAACTGATCTGGAAATATGGTAGCAGCTGCTTCATTGGCAGCAGCAGACTCTCTACTCAGTTTTATATTTTTAAGTCCAAACTCGTTCCTAAATCTGTGGAACCATCTCCTGCTTGCAGTAAAGGGCTTGGTGGCACTAGTTTAAGGGAATGCCCTGCTGAAGTCTTCATATAGTTTCAATGCTTTCTGGTGCAACAAATCAATGTTAATGGGAATTTCTTTTCTGTTCATGTGTTCTAGTAACAAATTTAATACTTTCGCCATTTTTATCAAGCACTTATCATGCACTATGGAGGTAACTTTTTCAGTCTGAGGTGCAACAGCAAAACTAGCATGTATTTCTTTTTCCCTCTTCAGAATTTCACAGATAGAAGAGTCATTCTTACCATACATCCTACCAATCTCAGTACAGACTTTGTTTTCTTTCCTTAAGCCAAGAACTTTCACCTTCTGACTTAAAGTACTTTATGAGTTCTCTTAGGCTTATCAAGATTGTCAGCATCTCAATTTCTGTACTTTGGGACCATTACAAAAAAAAGCACTTAAGCAGAAGCACTTTACTATACAAACACAAGAGTTTTACAGAAGGACATTGTACCACAGTCAGATCACACACACTAACCAAGAGGTCTATTGAGACCCCGGTGGGGTGGTGTTAGAGCAGGTTTATACAGCAAGGAAATGCAAGACAGCATAGACAATGTGAGACATCACAAAAGTATGACTGAATGGGTTTCCATTTGTTGGAATTTCTCATTTCCTTCATTATTTCCACATAATACTGTATGTACAGTTGGTCCTCCACTTTCATGAGAGTTTGAGGCACAGGACTCTTGCAAAAGTTGAAAAACGGCAAACAAGATTTTAAAAGTCCATTCATCTCCTAGGACCAAGCAGCTGTTAGCTGAAGCAGTGGCCAATCCAGCTCCTTGCTTCCTTCTCTTCCTTCCCCTACTCCTCTGTCTCCCATCCTCCAACAGCACCACTTCTACTTTCTTTCACACCCCACAATCCACCTCCAAGCCCCACTACCCATTTTTCCCCTCTTTTCTCCTCTAACAGCACCTCATATGCCTGATCTTACTTCACACCCTGAGAATCACTTCTAAGCTCCACTTCTCATCATTCCCCTGTCTCGTCCTCCAACAGTACCTCCTCTACCTTCTCTTACTTCACATCCTGTGAGACAGAGATGAAAAGGGATAAACTACAAAGTCACAGGCAATTCGCGAAAGGTAAACTCGTAAAAGCAGAGGGCCAACTGTATTTCCTTGTATTACTTCCATTTCTGTTCCATTACTATTAAATTCAAAGTACATATTTCCGGACTGCATTTTACTGTGGGTCACTGAAATCACATATACCAGTTATGAAGATACGAGGGACCTATTGTACTCAATTTTACACTTTTGCTTTCAATGCACTGTTGTTTTCCTCAGGAAAGACCTCAGAAAAACAAATGAAGATAAATGTTAAGTTTAAATATGCTAACATGCATATTTAGTCTACTGAAGAAGTACAAGTACAAGACTGGTATCAAAACGAAGTAATAGAGCAAAAGCAATCATAATGAAATCAGAGTTTAAATCCCACTGACTTAAACAGGAATATTTTCTAATGGACTTCAAGAACCTAACTTTCAGTTACACCAGACCTAGTCTTCAGTTAACATCAGATTAAAGAAAAAATCCTGCATGTCTAGTCTGAACAAAATACAACCCAATTTGAGGGCATTTGCTCTTTACTTCATGCATTTAAGATTGGAGCTTGTCACTTACATGCTTGGACTATACCTTCCCACACTCAAACGTGCAATGCAGAAAGTTACTATTATACTGCATCAGGCTGGTGACATTTATGCCAATGCTCAGCAATCAAAATACGGGGAGCATGAATATCATATTGCAGCCAAGCTCTCAAGCCAACTGTTTATTCAAACTAGCATAAACCCATTGAATCAAAGGGGATCTGTAAAATCAAGTCCTTTTAGCTCCATTGTTTAATGGAACTGCTCCAGCTGAAAACACTTTACATTTTCAATGAACATAACTGCCTCATATTAGTAAAAAGTGAACATAACTGATGAAGAGGTTACAAAATTAATTTTATTAAGAGTCTGTTCAGAAATAATATTATTTAACTTGGTAGTTTGTATGGAAAGCTCTTTGTTCAAAATAACAGAAATCAATTCCAGTTTGCCAATCCTCAAGGCCCCAAGTTGCCCAAACAATCTGAAATCTCAGGTTTTACTCACTGTTTGTGGATTTATCTCTTCCTCTCCCATAGGTTCATCCATGATTTGCTGGCCATTCTAGAAAAAGCATTTTTTAAAACATGGGAGTTAAAAAAGCAACCGAAAGTAAAACATTTATACAAATATACACGTTGAGGAATAGATCTACGAACTAAGCCATGGCATAAAGAAATGTGTACTTCAGAGTTACATGCGATTAAACACTCCTTTGAGCAAAGAAAACTGAAGTATGTCTACCATTTCAGCGGGGAAAAAATGACAGCAGAGAGACCAGAATCCTGTCTGAATGCATGTTAGTGGCTGTACTTTTCCATACTCTGCTTAGCTCATTTCTCCAACTTTTTCTCCTCACAGTGGCTGCACCTGCAACCTTTTTCCTCCTGCTGTCATTACCACTTGTGACAGCACTGTTATGCCGGCAGGGCACCAACAAGATTTCAGGCTAAATACTGATACTAAGAGACTTTACTATCATTCCTATTCGCTTCACCCCCTGCTTATTAATTTTTCAGTATTCAAACCATAGCCACCCAGTCTTCAGTGTCAATGACGGCAAAATTGGGTAATTTATCGTTAAACCTTTTCCCCACTTTCTCTGAAGATTTTTACTCCCTTCCATGAGTCCAAAACAAATATAATATTGAAAATGGAAATGCTGTTTTCCCCTAATAAGGTCTCATGCTATATAAAATATTCAAATAGATGATATACATGTGGAGCAGGCAATGGCTTACTACATCAGTTATGCAAGTTATTAACACATATATAAACTGTATCTATTATTGTATCCTGTGATCTATTATCTTCTCAATAACTTTTGAATTCAACATTCATGTTGATGGTCTATCATTTCATTGGTTACAAAGTTCACTCAACAAGATCTATGTTTTCAATACCTGATGCCACAAAATCGAATGTGAAGTATCTGAATATTAAAAAAAGACCTATGTGAAATCAAATTCACTACATCCAATTATTTCTCCAGCATGATGAGCGTAATAAAATGACACATTACCAAAGATGGTCTAGCCTTCTGGCTTGCTTGCTACTACATACATACCTCTAAAATAAAAACAACCAATATATGCAAGTGAAACATTACTAATAACTGTAATACCCATTACTGTTTCAGGAACTATAATACTGTAGTACATACCATTTTTTTCTACAATGCTACAACATAAATTCTGTTCTCCAAATAATTCAGAAGCAAAACCAAGGGAGCTATTGCCAATTCTCATCCTAGTACATTTACGAGAATCCCTAAGCAAACTTTAGTTAAGATTTGTTACTGGTCAGATAGGAAAAGTGGGAAAGGGCAAGAATTTCCAGTTATTTATACTGTGATCAGTACTTTTTGAAGAGTTAAAAATGCAGTACTGACAGGCCAATTTAAATCTAGCAATTCCCATGTGGAGGCAACCAAAAAGTGCTGCCATGTAGCAGCACTCCATGCTATATTTGAAAGCCTTTACGCTTTGCACTGGCTCAACAGCAGGAAGTTTGTTTACAACAAGGCTCGCCACACTCAGTGATTTGTGGAGATGTCACAGAGATCTTAGAATCATGAAGCTGGACAGCAAACATCCAACTACCTTACTAATGCAGAATATCTATTACAGAATCCCTGACGTGTGCCATCAAGCATCTGGTTAAAACACTAACAAAGAAGAAGAATCCTTTACCTTCTAAGGCAGTCTCTTCCACTACTAACCAACTTGTACCATCAGGAAGCTATTCCTAATGTTTAATCTAAATTCTTTTCTTTGTAATTTGAACTCACTGATACAAGTCCTACAGCCCAGAGCTACAGAAAATATATTTCTTCCATCATTTATGTGACAGCCCTTCAAATATTTTAAGGTGGCTTTCATCTAAGCCTCTCAGTCATCTCACCTTCAGGCTAAATCTATCCAGTTCCTTCAACCTTTCCTCATAAAAGCTGGTCTCCAGGCCTCTCATTATTTTTGCCACACACCCCAGGCATATTCCACTTTGTCAATACCTTTCTTAAACTATGATGCCCAGAACTGGAAACAATTACTTCTATTTTAAAGCAAACCAGAAATGCATTAGTCTGTTAGCCACAACTTTACACTGCTGATTCATGCTTTGCTTAAAACCCTATCACACTCTAGATCAGCTTTCCCCAGCCCAGTGCTCTCCATATATTTGGGAGTACACCTCTCACCATCACAGACTATCGGCCTTGCTATCAGAGGTCTAAGTAGCTATAAACCAAAATATCTGGAAGAGCTATGTTGGGAGATGCTGCCTATATGCTGCACACCACAAGCACCACATATCATAAGTGTCTTTCTAACACTGCACTTACACCCTAGAACGACATCATGTAGAGATGTGTTTTGATTGTTTTAAAACAACTTTTGTGATGTGAAGTTTGTACACAAGACAAACTATTTTACCACTATAAGATCTCAGAGGCAAAACTGCAAATAGTTTAGTACAAAGTTTAGTAAATAAAGTGTTATGAACGGAAACAGCATGAAAGTTCTGGTTTAAGTGACTTAAACATGTTTAGAAAGTCGGCAGTTTTAACCATAGCACATTCACAACACTTTAAAGGAACTCAATTTATAAAGCATCTGATCTGAGGGTCTTCTTCTCAGAATTATGTTCCAAAAATAACTCACCAAGGCAGACTATTTAAATTTAATCAAGCCACAAGAACACCGCTTTTACTAGATAAAGAACAAGTTAGTTCAGGAGAGCTGGAAAAGAAAATGTAGACAAAGATCACCAGTTCCTATGCTTGTGACTGCCTTGGAGCGGAAGCAGGAAGTAAAGATTTCCCTTTTCTAAAAAACAGGAGAAAAAACTAACTTTCATGTACAAACGTCTTCCTCCCTGGTAAGGATTTCTGCAGAGGATGTTGACCTTTTGAGCAAAATCAGGAACAGTGGAAAGATACAGATGATGTGAAAGTAACCAAATACCACCAAGAAGAACAAAAACCACAACCCTGGAGATGGCACCAATAATTTGACAGTAGTCCCCTTCAAGCTCACATAAACTGGACACTACTAGCTTCAGAAAGATGGGGTGAGGATGAGAGATCTCGGGGGGTCTATACTCTGATTGCTCCTTCAATAGAATTCAGATTGTGGCAATATGAATCACTGATGGAAAGTCCCTTTGCTCCATCCTTCTCTCTTTCCCCCACCCATCAGCTTTCAGTTGCTCTGGAGTCACACCGCAACCCCAAATATTGTCTCCCTTATTTCTTCTGGCCACTCTCAGGCAAACACACCGAAGAAGATAATGAGATGGGATATGTGGCAATGAGGAGATGAAGTCTGCACAGTTAAGATCACACCTTGTACTACACTCTGAACTAATCAAGCCAGGAGATTGACATATTCTTCTCTGAGGAGGCGGTTAAAAAGCTAATAAGGTTTAGAAAGAGGAGGCTGCCACGCCACCTTTTCGGCTCTCGCCACCTGCCTGCTGGTCAAAGCAAGAGGATAAAAGTAACAGCGTCACAGGGTGGGAACAGAAAGAGCGGTATTAGCCTACAGCGCCGAGAACGACGACTCCTCTTGCGGCGCCCGAATTTGTTAACGAATTTGTTGTAGCGGGAAGCTTTCGATGACTGCCATTTACTTCACAGAAGCAGAAAACGACACCCCTAGAAGTTGTCAGGTAGAGACAGAGAGAGAGAATCCTAAACAAACACACGGCACAGCGGTCGGTGGGACCGTAAGCAGCCAAGGACAACAAGGAGCCCGCTTGACGACTCTCGAGTAGTTGAGCGGTCAGGGGGAGGGAGGAAAAGCGGGCAAGAGGCAAGAGCTGGCGGCAAAGCAGGCTACAGATGAGAGGGATTCACCCCAGCGGGCAGGGCACACACGCAGGGGGGCGACGCGTCTGCTTCCCGAGCTCCTCACCACTTCAGCCCTCAGGATGAGATGGGGGGCAGAAGCAGCGATGTGCCCCTTCCCAAAGACTGCCAGGCAGCTCCTTGTCTCCCTCTCTCTCCTCAACTGCCCCCTTTTCGCCCGCGGCTTGAGCCATGTTAGGCGACAGGGGGTGCTGCAGCCGGGACGCCACACAGCGCTCTCCCTCCGCTCCGCCGGTTCCCCGCTCCCCAGGTGCAGGCGAGCGCTCGCCCTCAGGTCGGTCGCCTACCTCGACGCTGTTGCCGCTCTCCGCCGCGCTCTCCACAGCCATTTTCTGCCAGGGGTCCGCCAGCTGCGCTAGCGGCATCTTGGCTCTTTAACTTCGAGCCCTCTTCTTTTCTTCTTCTTCTTCCGCCGCCGCCGCCGCCGCCGCCGCCTGCTTTGCCTCAGAGTACCACTTCGGCTCAGGGTCGGGATCCTTCCTCCTCCCCGAGGAGGGGAGGAGACGACCGGAACACGCTCCCCCCTCCACAGACACAAGAGGGAGGACGTTAAAGAGGTGTCCGCTCTCTCCCGAAGGGTGGGGCGAGGAGGAAGGGATTTAAAAGCCAGGAGAAACCGCCAAGACCGCAAGCCAGCCTCGGCTCCTCAGTCGTCCGGCAGGGCGGCTACTACTTCCACTCACTCCGCTTCCGCTCCCAACATGGCGGCGCCCGAGCCGTGCCTGCCTGTCAAACCGAGATTGATTGCGTCATTCCCGAGGGCGGGACTGGCCCAGCCAATCAGCGGCAGCCTCAGGTAGTAAAGGGGGGGAGTCGCGGAGCGGGGGGAGGTTAGGAGGGGGAGGGAAGCGATTTAGTCTGGTCGCGACGGGCGTGGGAGAGAAAGAGGGGGACCGGCGGACGGAGTGGGGGACTCCGGATGCGCGAACTCTTCCTTACGGCCCCGTCGGTGAGGTGTGGGAGCCTCTCTGAGTAGACTCTGAACGCGCGGCCGGCCTCCCGGCCCCGCGTCACGTCTCGCGCTTTGCAAAACCTCTCCTGTTACCCGCGTCAGTGGACGCTGGGTTGCTCTCCTCCTTCGTCGCCCTGAACCGGGACGGCGAAATTGCCGCCGCCGCCAACCCTTTTAGTCGTGACGACATCGCCGGTTAAAAAGTCATGGAAATAATCACCCTCAGGAAGCGATTAAGTTGTTGAGGATGTGTTCAGTTCTGCTACTCTGGCGTCCGATTAGAAGTCATCCGTAAAACAGGACTTGGGCTTGTTTGTTTTTTTAAATAGTCAATATTCAGTCAGATCTAAACGCTTGCAGAAGACACATTTCCGCACTAGCCTGTTATAGCGCGATGATTCCACTTGCAACATCCTCTGGAATCCTGGGGTTTGCAGTTTCGGGAGGGGCCAGCCGGCCCCTCATCGCGCTATAACAGGCTAGTGCGGAAATGGCCACAGCTCGGAATGCGTTTCAGAGCTGTATGACGAAGCGTCCTGTGGGACGCTAAAGATTAATGCATTTATTCGAGGGCCTTTCCGCACTGCACTGTTATAGCGCTATTTTTCCCTTTGCAACATCGGCCATTTCCTCAGTAGACTGTTATAGCGCCATTATACCACTTTCAACATCCTATGGAATGCTGGGGCTTGCAGTTTAGGGAGAGTCTACTGTGGAAATGGCCATCCTCTGGCCCCTCCCTAAACTGCAAACCCCATGATTCCATAGGATGTTGAAAGTGGAATAATAGCGCTATGACAGTGTAGTCTGGAAATGGCCCTAGTTTGAGCTTTCCTGTGCTGTACGGAAAGGATCTTAGTCTTTGTTACAACAAGGCTAACAGGGCCACCCGTTTGGAAAGTATGGTTATAATTTAGGGGAACCCAGATACCTAGAAGTGTTTTCTTATATGTTTCCATCACCTTTAAATGTCCTTTTTTGGTTCTCTCTGTAGTAACAAAATGTAGCTTCTAAACTTCGGAGATGTAACGATCAGTCGATTTTTATTATCTATGAAGTGCCATGCTCGTTTGTTATCTTGCAAATAATTTCTGGTTTTGTTCCAAATTACAAATTCATCAGTCCTGAGAGCTGAACAAACACATACAAGACAACCCCTGAGATAGCTGAGACTTATTCCTCTGGATCTGCTTACTTTGGGCTTTTTTCCAGAGTAAATATATTTCAGTTTGTATTGTAAAGATACTGTGCTGCTCAAACTCAGTGGGACATCCTTCTAAGTAAACATACATAGGATTGTGATTTTAGAATAGATTTGAAAGTGGTATAATCCAGTATAAGGAATACATAGGAGGAGATCACAGAACACAGCATGGGACTGGAGAACTATATCCTGCCTGTGATTTCCCCCTGAAATTGCTTTGGTTTTGTTTTGTTTGTTTTGCTGTTTTTCTCACAGCAGGATTTACATCCAATCAAACAGTCTCACCAGGAGAGAAATAGCTAAAAATACAATTTCAGGGCAGAAAGCACAGCTATGCTGCACTTTGAAGCTTCTTGACTACATTTCCTGCTTTGTAGGGGTTTGTAGGGGCGTGACTCAGTCCTAACACACAGGTCTGCTCCTACTATTACACCCACTTTGGCTCTTATAGTTGGACATGAATATCCAGGCTTTTCTTGAAATATTGCCAGGGAGGAAGTGTGTTCTCTTACTTTGTCGTTTTGAAGGGAGAGAGGCACCTACTTCTTTTTCCTAACATGAATGAAAACATGAAATAATATACTGTTTAAGAATAATCAGACAAGCAGCTTATTTACCTGTCCATAAGTGGCCTCAAGCCACAAAGGCATATTGATTCCTTCAATTTGTGTATTGCAAAAGAGAGAACGTGATTATAAACCCATGTAACTGAAACTGAGTACTACTAAAATATTTATTTTCAAATAAATAGTGGTGTTAAAACTGGAGTTATCTTCATTGGTGTGATGCATTCTTACAGTGACTTTATTTCCATTTTCCTTGCAGTAACCAAGTTTTCTAAAATGAATATATTATATATAGCATTTATTTCTATACCGCCTATCAACTAGTGTTATCTAAGCGGTTTACAATGTATTTTAGCTAATTGCCCCCAACAAGCTGGGTACTCATTTTACCGACCTACGAAAGGATGGAAGGCTGAGTCAACCTTAAGTTGTTGAGTAAGCGTGCTTAAGTAAGCATGCTGGTTTGGGGGATTTGCACTGTTGGAAGAGGCTGCAAGACTGAATTCTCCAGACATGTTATTTTCTTCTCTCTGTGTATATCAGTGGTTCTCAACCTGTGGGTCCCCAGATGTTTTTGGACTTCAGCTCCCAGAAGCCCTGAGCATTGACCATAGTGGCTGGGGCTTCTGGGAGCTGAAGTCCACAAACATCTGGGGACCCACAGGTTGAGAACTACTGGTGTATATGGTGGCTTAATTTTACCTGCTCACACTTACAATCAACCTGCAGATACTCACATGAGACATGATACTGGGAGTCAGCATGATCATTTTAGCATGTGATTGGCTTCCTATCTGTTCAGCTTCCTGCAGTGTAGTTTGACATCCACTAGGAATTTGGAATTTGTGCCAGAGTGTTCTGATGTAATCTTGAGAATGTGGATGTGGGTGGGATTGTTGCAGCCACAAGCAGGAGTTCTAGCAAAATACACTTGAACAAACGAGAATGTTCCACTCCTAGTTTTCATTCTGGGAGAAACATCAAATGCTGTTTTGGAAGACCAGCCAGGGGAGAGATAGCTCTTTCTGTCCATTACTTCTCAGGAATTAACATATATGTATGTGTCACACGCCTTAAAAAAATTACATGGGGAAAGAAGATTGTATGTTTATTCTTATGGACTATTCATGTATATAGAACCTTTCCATCTAGAACCTCAAAGACAGTACATATGTTGTTCCTCGAGTGGCCTTATGGTAACAGCCACCTTGTAGATCTGAGATGGTAATTGGCCAAATTCTTCCGGTGAGCTTCATGGCTGAGCCTGCATCTTCCTACTCTAGTTCAACACTCTAAGCCCTATGCAGGCATCTGTCGCTTTTCAGTTGTGTGCTCTCTCAACCTATTTCAGTTGCAACCAGAACCCAGATATTTGAAACATAGTCTGCACTTTTGACCACACAAATTAATTGAAAGGGGTAGAAATAGTAAATCAACAACAAGCAACTATGTGCTGCTTTTTCTCTCAGTTGACTCTTTTTGTTCAGTCTATAAACATTTCAGTGATTTCCACTTTATTATAGTGCTCTGGTCCCTGACCTATCAATGAGCAGGGAAACACCTGTAATTCTCTATCATTCTCAGCCTAGGTGCCATCTACCTTGATGGTTTGCAATTTCATCAGTGTGGGTGGTTGCTTCACTAATGCAGATCTTAATGGTTTCATACAATTGCTCTGTTCACAGTTGCTGTGGTTAATTCACTCTGCGGCCAGCCTTTTTGGAAGTGTGACCCTCTGTACTGGCAAGGCTGTCCTTGGATACCGGACTTACAGTACACTGTTGGGGCTGTACTTGAAGTCTCACCAGCTTGACAGAATTTGCCAAAGTTTGTGCTCCACCAACGTGGCCTTCAAGAACCCAGGGTCACCGCCATGCCATAATGAAGGGGAGCAACAGAATTTTGTGAAGGATGGGAACATTTAGGTATAATAAGTAGGATTCTGAAACATTATGAAGTACTGGAACAAAAACTTTCAACCAGTGATCCCCTAACTCAGTTTATGTTATTAGCCAATATACTATTTATAGGCTCATGCTACAGATTATTTAGTTTTATTCACCCTGTTAGTCTGCATTGTTTTAACATACTATTCTGTAATGAGCTCATGATGCTCTTTTTTCAGATTTTTTTTTAAACAGCTGTGTTCAGTTTTAGCAGCTATGTCAAGACTTAACTTATAGCTGTGTTTGATCTGCTTAAGAAGACATATTTTAGCCTGAAATCATCCTGCTGCTAATTATTAGTTTAGAGAGGAAGCCAGAAGTCACAGTGGCAGGAAGCATCTCTTCATAGACCTGAATCACTGTTGGTTCAGAATGACACCATGTTCATCAGTGAGGTACATCTCTCAGAAATATTGTAGACATCACACAATAAGCTATTTTGTGACCAGCATGTCTATGTACGTGTTTTGTATCATCCGTGGGTTGAGAGTACTTCAGGGCATTTTGACCTGTTCAAAAATACTAGTAGTGAAAGCTCAAGACTTATCATTCATGATAAAGAATGCTACATAGGTGAAGGCAATATTAGCAGCCATACCTATGCTTCTTAAGAGCCCTGAGGATCTGAAATATGTCATTGTAACTAGTACCTTTGTAGGGCTACCACTGAATTAGAATGCTACTGAGTCACAGTACAACTGTGAGGATTTTAACTGTTATATCCGAGACCTTTTCAGGCAGTATTTTCTATAAAATTGTAATTGCATGGAGAGTTGGGTGGCAGGTGTGCCTGCTGGCCCTGCCCTCTCTTCTCGCTGTGTTGCAGCAGTTCTGCTGTACACATGTAGAGTTCTAAGGAGTTTTGGGATATTGGAAAGGCTGTCATCTTTTAAACAGCAATTTTTAAGTTCATTCCCAGAGGCCTGCCTTGTGGTCTCTCACCCCTCCACACATACTTCAGGAGTGAAGTGGCTGTACCAGAGAAATGTTTCTCATGTTCTCTGACATGGGAAACTGGCTTTTTCCCCTAATGTGCCAGGGAGTGGTACTATGTTTGTGCCCACTGGCTACATTTCTTTCTTTCCTGGAAACTCTCCATAGGCTGGCAGCTTATAGTTTCACAGGCTGATACTAATACTGATATGATTCATTCTGATATGACCCTATTTCTGACAAAAATGGGTTTCTAGGAGAACCGCCTGTCCTAGAAGCCTTTAGGAACAATAATTCGGGGGTGGGCATCTTCAGTGCGTCCAAGTCCCCTGAGACATTCTTAGAGCTTCAAATGCATTTAAAAAATGTTTAAAAAGTGGGAGAATGAAAACAAAACTGGAATTCCACTTCTGGTTCTGGAAAATGCTTAATTTTTATGTTAATGTGGAGGAGTTCTGCAATCTAGTTAAAGCATGAATTACCTCTCCTGGAGGTTTTTGGTAAAGGAAATGTATTCTTCCCCCCGCCCCCATATGCCCCGGCAGTCAGAGAGAGTTGATGAGGACTTGGGCCACAAAAATAACCTTAGGTGGCCTGATCTGTCTCCTGAACTGCACATTTCCCACCTGTGCTGAGGTGATTGCATCTATATAAAAGCCATTTTAAAAGAGAGAGAGTCCAGATTTGCTATTGTGCAACTGACTTAACATGCTGAAGAACTGGTGATATAGAAGAAGTGAAACAGAGACAATGCTATTTATTGATGTGAATGTTTACCTGTGGTTAAGCTGTAAGCAAATGAGATCTTGCCTGTGATTCCTACCTCCTGAACAGCGATATGGAATACATTAAAATGGCATCTGGCATCAGACTGTGTGGCTTCAGTCCAGGCCTTCCTATTATTTCTTTTGTGCATGAGAAAAAAAATACCAGTATTGAGTTTATTTTTGCAAAATAGAGGTTGAGAAACGTTTGAGTTACTCTTAAAATGGGAGCTGAAATAGAATTTTTAGGTCCTATTGCCAGTTGGTAGCCTCAACTACAGTAGACCAATTGAATCAATGGAATTTACCTAAGCATTGGGGCTCACTGAGTGAGTGAATGGGTCTACTCTAGTTAGAGCAGTTGGATTAAGGGCATTAACTCACTTACTAAATGAAAACACTTAAAATAAATATCTTTGATTTAATATGTGTAACTGCAACTAGCAATTGGATTCAGACTTGTATCTAATTCTCAAGGGCAGTTTACACTAAGGGGACTTTATACCTCCAGTTGCCCCTGTTTGGCAAAGACAGTCCTATTGAATCCTTTGGTGTCCCACTTTTTCCGCTGCTCTTAAAATGTCCTAGTTTCTTTGTTCCTGGCCATTTCTGCATTACGCTCTTACAGTGCTATCATTCCACTTTCAACATCCTATGGAATCCTGAGCTTTGCAGTTTAGGGTGGGGCCAGCCAGCCCCTCCCTAAACTGCAAGCCCCAGGATTCCATAGGATGGTGAAAGTGGAATGATAGCGCTATGAGTGTCTAGTGCAGAAATGGCCCCTGTCTGACTTTTCCTGCTTCCTTCTTGGCTTGCTTCCATTGATGCAAGCTAGAGGAGAGGAGGGGGTGAAATCTGTCTTTGCCGCTAGCTTCTCCTAGCTTATCTGTTTTTACTTATGAATAACCTTTGCCATTGACTTCACTCTGATGTTGCTTGGCCACATATGTTGTGTTTTTCATCTGTAAAATGTTGGAGGGTATGGGACTTAAACCATCTTTATTACTTATCTCTCTTTTGGTTTTAGACAGGAGAAAGCTGAAAAACTTTTATTTAGCATGCATCCATGCATATAAATACAGTTATATTGTATCCCCTCCCCTAAAATCTGCCAGAGGACTATTGCTACCTAGCACTTTCTAGAAACAGTATTTATATATGCAGTTTGGCCACACTGGCTTGCATCTCCTTCTCCTTAAAAGACTGCTTCATTCACGTAGGTCTGTGTATCACTGTAACACTATATGAAGTTGTTGTGTGCCTCTGTCATTTCCAATTTATGACAAGGTGAACCTATCACAGGGGTTTTCTGGCAGGGGTTGTTCATGCAGGCTTGTCATTGCCTTTTTCTGAGGATTAGAGAATGTGACTTGTCTAAAGTCACCTAGTGGGTTGCCGTGGCTGTGCTAGTTCAATGCTAGTCCAGTGCTCCAACCACTGTGCCATGCTGGCTGTCTACTGTACAAAGTATAGTTGGTGAAAATATGAAGAGCCTTCTCTGCGGCAGCATCTAAGCCATGAAACCCTCTTTGGCAGGAAACTCATCTGTCCATCTTTTGTTGTTCTGACACTGCTTGAAAGCTTTTTTGTTTCACAGACATATAGTCTCTCTACTTTCCATTATTATGTTCAGAGTACTGGGTAAGCCATATCGGTTGTATCCGTAGTGAGGGAAATTGCAGGTTAATGGTGCAGGATGTCTAAAGATGTTTCTTTTATGAGGGCTAATAGTTAGAACATGGTTCCTTGATGTAAAAATCATTTTCTCTTGAATATTCTGAATGAAGAAAGCCATTAGTTTAGGGAAAGTGATACCACTTCCAGCTAAAGGGAGGGTACACCTAACTGCATGGAAGAGGCTCAAATAGAGGTAGGTTAGAAGCGTGGAGCAGTGGAGCTGAAGGCATCTCTGAGCGCATGTACTTTGCTCTGGAGAGTGTTGGATACATGTTAGGTAAACTAGCCCTTACATCCTCAAATTATAAAGGGTCTCATTCTGTCTAGATAGATACAAAGTGTTCTCATTATACACATTTTCCAGTAAACCTATAGGGCCTCTTTAATGTGGTGCAGCTTAGAGCCTCAGCGTGTATTAATCCTCTCTGCAGAGATCTATGTAGGGCAGCAGATTTGCAGTCTGGTAGGAGTGCTCCATTTATGCCAATCTGCTTGAATGGCGGGGGCGGCCTGCAGGATCAAACGTTATAGAAATACCATAGATCAACTTATGATCATTCCTCCAAGGACCTTTCGCCTTTTGAAAAATTAGGACCCCATAACTTGGAATCGCTCTCTCAGTTCTTCTCTCCTGCCGTTTCTATTAATCCATACATTCCATGCACAAGGACACAAACACCACCCATGATTAAAATAAATTAGAGACAGATAGTTTAGCCTGTTTTCCTCCCACTAACTTATCTTTATATACAGTTCAAGAACTAATCTGTCTTTCCCACTGCTCCAAAATACTAATCAATAAAATGATTTAGTTCACTATAGTTTTTTATACTGTATGAATCATACAATACAATATCCTGTATGTACAATGCTATAATACAGGATATACTGTACTGTATCCTGTATGACTCATATAGTGACTGATTCATTTATTTGATCCTTAGGAGCTGTACATATCTGCAGATGCATGCTATTTTATACAGTAGCACATCTGTGCTAGTGTACACAGGAAGTCCAAAACTGATCCCAGCTGCCTTGTATAGTCTAACTAATCCAGCTTTCCATCCAAATGGAAGTCAGTGTCTGCTGAAAAATACTAATTAAATTAAAATAGGTTGAGAGGAAGATCTGGTACTGTTTACTTATATCATTTATTAAAATATTTTAGAATCTCTCTAATCAAATGGTCAAGGGAATTTAACCTGTTGTTCAGGGATTTCAAAAGGAACTATGGGTTGGTTTCCAGAGGACCAAATAAAAGAAAATTGGGTTCTCCTTTCAATTTCCTTCCTGTAACTCTGAAAATAATATTTCAGTATATTTTCTCAAAATGGGTGCTGTAGCTTTGAGATTCTCAGTGGGGTTACTAACTCACTTTGTGGTACCCGGAGAATCCAATGCAGAAGAGTCAGATTGTGAAAGGCTCTGGCTTCAGATGATAGTTGTCTTCCCAAATCTGAGCAGCTACTGGCAGAGGTAGCTGGTGCAGCTGGAATTGGGCAACACCATGGAGAACCCCCATCCTTTGCTGCATGTTGTTAGGAACAAAGACAGTATCAAAGGAGGAATGCCCCTTGCAGAAGCCTTAAATGAGACATGTTGACCAATTAATCACCTGGTATCTCTAGGTCAGGCAGCTACAAATTTCTCAGCAACTGCTGGGCGTTCTTTTGGTTCACCACTGTTTGTTGTACTAGGCTTTCTGTGCTCTTCATGTTCATTTATTTAATTTGGATTCTTGATCTTTGGATTGGTTTACAATTCACATCTCTTTGGCTTTGGTTATTGTGATTGCTAGCTTCTTGTGGTCAGTTCTGGAACAGCTGAGCCCTTGCTACTGCAGGTTCCTTCAGCTTTGGTGAACTTCCTTGGTTACTTATATATGTCCTGGGCTGGCTTTACTCACCTGTGATGGCTTCCCCCATTATACCCTGCCTCCCCAGGCACTTGCTGCCTATGGACACAGTATAGTTCCTGGCTCAGGAACCACTGAAACAGACTTGGGATGTACAATACCTTCAGTAAGGTGAAGGCTGCCCTCCCAAACCAAATGAAACTGAAGAACTGGTTCAAGTATATTGTTCTGACCTTCCCAATAGTAGAGAATATAGCTTCCCAGATTATTTTGATTACTGCATTCTGAAAATAAATAATTTATGAGTAGCTTTTTAGATGATATATTGTGAATTGGCTCCAGCCTTACACCCACTTAGTCTAGATCAAATCAATGTGATGTAAGTTACTCATGAATACAGACTTGAGCCCTATTAATTAAGGTCTAAGTCTAATTGTCAGTCCCATCTAGAGTAAACCCCATGAAAGAATAGGAATTTGTAATTTGACATTTATGTGTGTTCTGTTAATACAATGGGCCTGCTCTAGCTTGGATTAACAATTGAATTTAGGCTTAAGTCTAAATCCATCCTTCTGTGATGAAGTATCAGTGACACTACTGCAACCAGCTGTCATGATTATTATTATCCTAAAAAAGAGTAGTCTCTCAGCAGCTATAACAATATATATGGACTATGTTATAAAAGGAGAAAACAAGCCATTTTGATGTCTTACTTATAGAATAAGGCATTAAATTTTTCTTAATGTTTATGGAGAATGTTTGGGACTTGTAAGTTTTGCTGTCTGAATGGAATAAACAAGGGCACAATACTAAAATGAAGTCTTTAATAGGGACAGATGTTTAATGAGGGACTAGGAATAAAGGAATCATGGCATTTTAAATACCAGCAGATCTATTATGAGACACTTTGGTTGACAAGAGCTCATTTCATCAGATACATGAAATCTTATCTTGGTTGGCAGACAGACTACAACTATGGTTTTTGTGTAAATGTGTAAGATGTCCACACACTGAGACAGGTATAGAAAAAGAGAACAGAAATACTTGAGCCAAAAAGCCATTAAATGCAAGACTGCAGGCTAAAGAAAATACAGTGCTATAGCATTGCAGGGAACAGACTCCTCTTAGGAACAAATGACTCTTGAATTCTAATTGGTGTCTTTAGTGATGCACCAAAAAGCCAGATTGGAAAAGGCAGGGACTGTTGGTTTGACCTCTTGCTGCATCGTTCTGCCAATATTTAATTTCTTGCTACAAGATGAATATGATGAACATATGTCACATGCCTTATTAAAAACCCAGATGGATTTTCCTTTTGTCCTCAGTTAATATTTGCAGTAAGAGGAATGATTTTTCTGATCATGACTCAAACTACATGGTACTGCCAGAGAAGACTAATAGATCTCAAACCACCAAAGCAAATGTCAGGCGAAATGTGATGGGTGTCTTTTCTGTATAGATCTGTCTTCAGCCACACTGGCTTTTTAACATTTATGCATTTCACATTAAAATTTCCCTGAGAACTGCTTTTGGTGTTATTTAAAAACCAGATAAGATCATGAACCAGTTGCTATTGCCAGTGCAAGAACATTTAGCACAGAAGCGACAATGTCCATGATGTATTAATACAACTAATAATACTGAAGTATTAATACAACTAATACTAATTACCCTAGATTGATTCTGGACAACTGTAGCCTTGCAGGATTTTTTTGGACTGCATCTCCCATTGCCTCTCCCCATTTGTTGAGCTGCTGAGGCTGATGGAGCTTCTGCAGCACCACAGTTCTGTCCTTGAAAGTAGAAGTTGCAAAAACATTCCTTTCTCTGGTGTAAAGAGTAGGTCTGCTTCAACTGTTCCCCTACTACTCTTCTGGAGATCTTGTTTGATTACTGTTTCAGGGCATGTGACTCTAGTTTGTGGAGGTCACTCTCTAAGCAGCTGACATTCTAGGATTTTGATGGACTGGATAATAATGGAAATTCTGTTCTTAGCACGGAATGGTCTGTTTTCTGAGTTCAAATTTATGTTTGATGGAACTGATTTTGACCATGTCTTTGTCTTAAGTGCTTTTACAGGACAGATTATTTATGCCATGAGGGACATATAAAGTGCTAAACACACAAGCAAGATAAACAAAGGGTATATTTATATCAGAATCGAAAGGGAGATAGTGTGGGGAACCTGACAAGAAACAAACAAGCACAGCAATGGGACAAAAATACATTAAAGGTAAGTAGTGTTCCTCAGAATATTTTAATAGCTGCCAATTCTTTAGATTCAGCTTATTTGTTGTCAGCCTTCGAAAGTTATTTTGGTTTGTTTGTTATTTCTTACTGCATATCCACAAATATTAGTGCTGGGAATAATACCTTCCTGTTCCACACAGTGCTATGTAGATGCAAGATGACTCACTTAGGCATCTGTGTGTATCTAATTCATTTCATTTATTTGTGTTGCAATCCTAAGCACACCTGCTAGGAGATAAGCCCCAGTGAATTGAGTGGAATTTACTTCTTAGTAAACATGGATAAAATTTCACTCCTAAGGTTCTGTTCTCCCCTTCTGAGAACACATTTCTGAACTGATGCTGAATTTGATTTTAAATATTTCCCAAAGCACTAGCCTTATTAGTCTGTTCCACCATGATAATAAGGACTCCTATTGCACCTCTGAGACTAACAGATTTATTTTAGTATTAGGTTTTTGTAGATTATAGTCTATTTTCTCAGATGCATCAATACAATGTTCAAGCTTCTCTACACACAGTCTACATAGTTGTAAGGGTAGAATTACAGTGGCATTGGCTTCAGAAAGACAATTATGTTATAACAAACAGCAGAGACTTTCTGTTAGGGCATCTTGGCTGACAGTTAACATATGATGAACAGCTCTGGTGTGAACCAAAGGGCTCTCGCTCTGTGGATGCGACAGAAACCTGCTTCATTGATGCTTCTCCCACCCCGCAATCAGCAGTAGAGGAAGAGGTGGCCATTGAACATTAACCTAAGAGAAACTCTTACCTGTAACCAGCCACTAACCAGTCAGAGGGGGAATGCTGGCAGCTAGAGGTGATGCTATATATCCAGGCCTTTCATGCATGCTGCTGTTTAGAAAGGAAAGGTGGGGAGAAGCTGGGCTGAATGAGACAGTTCCAAATTTGTTCTCTGGGCTCCTGCAACAAAATGGTGTTTTCTGCTCTATTTCAGCTTACTAGGTGGTGTTTCATGTAGTTAAGCTGTGGCTTGCTCAGCAAAGCAGCAGCTCTTTAGGTTATCTGATTTCAGGGGATGTCTCCACTTGGATAAATATGTACTTGAATGTGAGGAAAGAAAGACGTGGTGCTCCTGTTTCAGTCGTAATGTGCAGTGGGAGGTATGGCAATGGAACTAAAACAGGCCAGTGAAGAAAGTGGCAGGGGAGACATCTTGTGGTTGTTTCTACGTCTGTTTCACCATCCAATCAAAAAGATTCTACTCTTGTGGAAACACAACAGGTCAAAAAATGCTTTTGCTTAATACCAGGTCAGCAGTTGAGAAGATCTGAACCAAAGTGCTAACTAGGCATAAGTAGCTGAAGCTTGGTTTCTGGTGCAGCAGCAGGAAAGATCTGATGCACAAGTAGGTGGAGCTGTAGTGATCTATCATGAGTCCATTCTTCTATTGTAGTGCCCTGTTCAGTAATCTCCAAGAAATGAGTGTATTTACATGGCGATAAGGCCTGTTAACCTGTCTGAGCTGGTGGAGGTTCTAAATGAAGAAAACAACATAAGACGAGAAAAGCTTCATCTGACTAAAGGCACCTTTAGTCCAATTTTCCCTTTGCACTGTGATCAGTCAGTTGCCCATGGAAGGCCTATCAGAAAACATGAACATGACTTATGTTCATTGCTAGTTTTGGGGTGCCAGAAGCAAAGAAAAGCTGTCTAAAGGACAAAGGCAGCCACTTCTGGTGACTGAAGACTGGGTCAGGAAGACTTTGGTTCATTGATACTAAGATGGAATTTTGTAGCTGTATAAACCTCAGTAGTGAGGCCAGTGTGTCACATAAGATGATATATGGGACACAAGATTGGAAGGCAACCATGGAAGAGCAGGTTGCCTATTTGCAAATGTTCTGAAGAAGAACCTTTGAAGATAAGGCACCTGCATTCTGCAGCTCTGAAGACTCCCACTTAATATGATAACACCAAAAAAAGTCATTTTTTAAGTTGTATTGGCTGTAAACTAATAGAGTATAAACCCAAAAGCCTAATAATTATTTTAAAATGTTTTGTTCCTGTTTTCCTATAAGTTGATTTTCTTTAATGAGAGTGGACTTGATACTCTGATAGAAGAAAGGGAATTAAGTAAATTAAGTTTATCATAGTGTTTAATTCTTTAGGAATATATATTTATTTACTATTAAATTATTTATGTCCTTGCATTAGAAATGAGGATAATTCTTTCTTTTGTGCTTTCATGGTGAAACAACATAAAATCTATTATTTTGTTTTTTTAAAAAATGTTAGAAACTTAACTGAAATAGTTCCTGGAATTTTTCTTTTTCTTTTTTTAGCTTAGTTAGAGGCCATTTCTTGTTAGTAACCTAATCTATTGGGTGCTGACTGTTTAATCCAGTCCCTAAGGTGGTTATGACTGCAAATAGGCATCCGTCAGTTAAAAACAACAATAAGATAATGTGGCTACACTTTCAAGCTGTGCCTAAACGGTGGTCAGATTCACCTGATTTGAAATGTTGCTGCTTCTGTGTTAGTAGATACTTTTTCTTTGTTTTCTTTTCTTCAAAGAAACTATTCTCAAAGGATTTACTCAAACAAAATTCCAGTGGAAGTCCAGAATAAGTAACAATTTCAGGATATTGGCCTAAGAGAACCAAAACACAAAGGAGCAGACAAGCTACACTTCATCATCTGTTTTGGCACCAGTGTCAATTAGTAAATATGAGAAGCTAATCCTTGCTCTGAATGTGAGGAAAGAAAGAAAAGAATACCACAGGTTAGAAGGGTATGTATTTAATTACAGTAGCATGGTGTTTTATTGCCATTTTTTTCTTGAAAACATCTTACATCTGCAATAGCTGAGCATAGCCTGCATTCACCATGATCACTGCTTGACAATTAAAAATGAAATGTTGAGGAGCAAATCTGCTGAGCTGAAATTCAATTCCGTGTGTGTGTGTGTGTGTGTGTGTGTGTGTGTTTATATGTTCAGTTTTTCTAGAAATGGATTCCAGTTGATTTTAGTGTTTTAGGAGTAAAACAAATACCCCAAGTATCATAAAATTGTAGTTTCTACCATTTTGATCGCTCTTCTCTGGGCACATTCCAGCTTGTAACTAGCCTTCTTGAATTATGATGCCCAGAACGTGGTACTCCAAAGGCAGTATGACCAAAGCAGAATAGAATGGGACTGTTCCTTTGATGTAGCCATTATATTCCTATTGAGGCAGCCTAGAATTGCATTGGCTTTTTTAGTTGCTACGTCAGACAGTTGATCCATGTTCAGCTTGTCTACTAAGCTATCTAGATCCCTTTCACATGCCCTGTGGTAATGCCAGTTATGACCCATCCTATATCTGTGCCTTTCATTTTTCTGTTTCTGTCTTAAGTGCAAGACTTTGTCCCTTTAAAAATTTATTTTGTTAGTTTTAGTCCAGCTCTCATATTTGTTACGGTCATTTTGAATTCTGATCTTATCCTCTAGGATATTAGCTACCCCTCCTAATTTGGTGTCACCTGCAAATTTAATAAGCGTGCCTTCCTTTCCATTATCCAGATCATTTATAAAAATGTTGAATAGCAGTGGGCCCAAGACAGACCACTGCTCTCTAGGATGAAGAGGAGCCCTTGGTGAGTATCCTTTCAGCTCTGTCTGTCAACCAATTACAAATCCACCTAATAGCAGCATTGTCTAGGCCATATTTTACTAGCTTGTGTGTAAGAATATCATAGGATACCTTGTCAGAGGCCTTCCTGAAATTAAGATATGCTACATCCACAGCATTCCCTTCATCTACCAGGCTTGTAACTCTAGTTAAAAAAAGAGAGAAATAAGATTAGTTAGGCATGACTTGTTTTTGAGAAATCCATGTTGAGCTTTAATGATCACTGCATTCTTTTCCAAGTGCTTAAATAATGTTCTGATCTAGAATCTTTCCTGGTATTGATTTCAGGCTGCCTGGGCAGTAATAGTTTGGGTCCTCTCGCCCTCCCTTTTTGAAGATGGGGACAACATTTATGCTCCTCCAGCCTGCTGGGACTCTACCTGTTCTCCAGGAATCCTCAAAGATTATTGCTGGTGGTTCTGAGGTTACTTCTGTCGGTTCCTTTAATATGCTTGGATATAATTTATCTGGCTCTGGAGACTTGAGTTTCTTTAGAATACCTGTGTATTCCTGTACTATTTCTCTACTTATTCTATGCTGCATTCCCCCCCTTCCTCACCTGCTCCCCATCCCCTGCATTTCCTCCACTGCATCATCTGCTCCATTTTCCCCAGGTAGAGTACTGTTTTCCTTTTGGGAAAAGACTCAAGCAAAAAAGATACTGAGTAGTTCTGCGTTTTCACTGTCCCTTGTTAGCATTCTGCTATGCTTGCCACATAGTGGCCTTACTATGTCTTTGTTGTTCCTTTTTCTGTGGCCATAATCCCCAAAGCCATTTCTAGCCTAGGACTGACACTGTTGTTCTTGTTCCTATTCCTCGTCATCACTGATGAGGGAAAGATCTTCAAATTGATTCTGTAGCTCCAAACTCACAGAATGATCCCTGCTCCTTCTGTTTCTATGTGTTACATTCCTTCAGATGTCCACCTCCATTGGGCACTGATCTCCTCTTTGGAGACATCCCCTCTGTTTTCCTTATCCAGGACAGTCTACTCCACTCTGTCCAAGAAAACCTAATGCTCCTTAATATGCCAAAGAGTTGATATATGGACCTCAAGTTGCTGGACTTCTCTTCCAACAGAGCTACCCAACTTGCACTTGCTGAAGGTATAGCTATCCGTATCATCTGGCAAGAACACAAACGTACCACAGCTGTTGCAGGTGACTATATGTGATAATGGGGCTTCCCATTATCTAGACTTAGCTAAAGGGGGATACTTCCCTCTTCAGGTAAACCAAGGGTTAATGAGGTGTTGGGATTAGATTACATTTTAGTGTGGGTCAACATCGTAGGTCACAGGGTGAGAACTGACCAATCAAAAAGGAAAGAGGTGAGCATCTTCGGGATGCTTCGAGATGCTTCCAGGGAGAAGTTATAAAACTTCTTGGGAGGCCATGTGGCAGAAGGAGAACAAAGAGACAACCGAGAGAGAACAAAGGAATATCCTAGAGATGGGATCTGTGCCAGTAGTAGGCCTGGCCTCGCCTCTTGCCCACATTCCTCTTTTAGACCATGTAAGACTGTGAACCTAATTGTGAGTAACTAGGAATAAGATAGTTAGTCGCGTTAAGGCTGTTTATTATTTTGGAGTTGGCTGATCTTAAGAATGTATCTGTGCTTTTATAACTGTTTTGGTAACTACTTGTAACTTAAGTGTGCCTGGGGAGAGGAGCCTCTCAAGTGTGATATTGTCTGTTTATTTGCATGCTTTGAATAAATATTTTCTGTAAAACCTCTGTTTCTCTTCATTCCCACGCCAGTCTTTGGCACACGCTAGATAGGACTTCTCTCACTCAGAAGGGGGGAGGTGAGAGGGAGGGGAAGGTCCTTAGCATAGAGATTGTTAATCCTGGACAGGGTCTCACTGTACTGTTCAGTTGATTCATAATTCAGTGTGTGGTGGCAGCATAATTAATAACGCTGGAGGAATTACCAGCCTTTTTCAAGGATGAGAGTCAACCTTGGGAGGCTGGCATGAACTCCAGTATGACATGGTGGCAGCGGTTTTCAAATTGGAGAGTTGGGGGTTTAAAGTTCAGAAGTAGGGGGCTCTGTTTGCCTTTGTTGTTTAAACAGCCTCTGGTTGTTTAGGACGCTTTGGAGATTTTTTTCCCTTTCTCTCCCTCCTTGCGGCTTGAAGGGGAGGGGGAGGTTGGGGGGCGGAATTCAGTATTCTTAAGCAGGCACTGAAACAGTACTCTGGGCCTCGCCTTAAAACTCCCCTGTTAAATACCCACACAAAATGCCTGGTGGCCCTGCATAATAGCCAAGCTCCAGGGACTGGGGCTGTAGCTCTACAGAGAGCTAGTGGCCACTTGCTCCTTCCCCAACCATGTTTCTGACTCAGTTTCTATCAGCAGATACCCCACCCCCAAGACCATGTGCTCAGGCAGAGGATCTGGGCCTACACACCATAGAACAATAAAGCACTAATGACCACACAAGCAAGCTTCCACTCAGCTCACACAAATAATCAATTGTAACCTACTGGACACAAAGCCTTAACCCAATAAATTCTCCCAAAAGACTCTCTGGGGCTGCGAAGATTTAACCCAACAGACACAAGCTGTCTTTTCCATCCTGCAAAATGCTTGTGGTCCATGCCTGGTAGCCAAGCTCCTCTTAAACTGGGCAACTTGATATTACTGCATGTAGTGTTTCTGTCTCCATAATTTTCATGTTTCCCAAGGCATTGAGAACTGCCGCAAGAAAGGGAAGGTTATTGAATAGTCTTGACAGTGTGCCCCGTTTCTTCTCTGGACAATTACGTAATAGACAGCTTTTGTTCTGACTCCTTTACTCATTTAGCAGCTAGGAAGAAAATTCTCCCCTCGTCAATGCCCCAGTAAGATTGTCCGTGATCAGTTCGATATTTTGAAGCATGCATTTTTCCTTTATTTTCAGTTGTGATTTCTCTTTTTGCATTTGTAGTCTGAAGAAATATGTCCTATAAGCATGTAAGTGCAGTACGGATGGTTCTTTGCTTAATGCACTTTGTGGTCTGAATTGTGCCAGTTGCACTATGAAATACTGGAAGGTTAGATAGATGAGCCTTGTTACAGGTTGTTATAGAGATTGTCTGTTCTTTTCCATATTCTGCAAACTGATATGAGGCCTCTACAGTTTTCATGGCTTTTCCTCCCAAAAAATGTGGGAAATGTTTGATAAAGTGTGGAAAATGAACTGTTAGAAATCACCAGTTCATTCTATCACATAATTACTGTTTCCACCACTGAGAGCTGAGAGCTTTGATGTTAGTGGAATAGTAAATCTACTCTACATTTAGTTTACAGTTTTGAGGAACTATTCAAGGTATTGAGTCTCATCCAAAAGAGGTTCAGCACCTCGAGTAGTTCCCTTAAAGTTTTGACTCCCACCCCAGTTAACACTGGAGCTACAGCTACCTTTCATTGTTCCCTTGGAATAGTGTGTGCTAGTTTAAAGCTTAGGCCCTTTCGTACTACAGTTATAGCAGTATGATTCCACTTGAACATCTATAGTTGCAGCCTGTGGAATCCTGGGATTTGTAGTACAGGGAAGCTGTAGAGATCTGTGGCTGAGAATTCTTCATTTCCCTCTCTAAACTGCAAATCCCAAGATTCCATAGGATATTGCCATGGCAGCCAAAGTAGAATCATAGTGTGTGTGTGTGTGTGTGTGTGTGTGTGTGAGAGAGAGAGGGGGGGGCCTTTCTGTGGTATGGATCTTCTCAGTGATTGTGCAAAGACAGAAACTTGAGTAGCCAAGCACAAATGAAATCATTGTAATTTCAATAGCATCATTAGTGTGTGTAACACTTTATGAAGTGAAATAAGCCAATAAAGAGGAGAAGGAGGAAGAAGAAAGAGGAGGAAGAAGACTTTCCTCTAAAGAAGGTCATAATCCCAAAGGAAGTAGAGGGAGTGTAGAGTGAAGCAAGGCAGGTACAGATGAAAGCAAGCCCATATTTAGGCTTTTTGTTTTGACTGGGGTGTCTTTTCCCCTCAGCATTGACTTATTTTATTTAATCTGAATAACTGTCCCCTAATGTCCTACTTCATTATTGCTGTTGTTTTTATCTGAGTATCAAATTAGGCTGAATGTCTCTCACAAGGCACAGTCCTAATTCTGAAGAGGGGAAGAATGTATTCCTGAGGGGGCCATAACTGAGGGATCTCTAGTAGTTTAGTGAAACATGAACCTAGTGGCCTAGTCTTTATTGCATTGCACTCTGGATGTAATTACTCCGGGTGGAAGCCTTTGCCATAGAAGTTGCAGAGCTGTCTGGTTTTTAATGTTCAGAGATGGTTTGCCCAAAACATTATGATTCTTACATCTAAATGGAATGGGCAATTTTCCAAATAGAATGGGCAATTTGTAGATTTAATTACAAATTTAACTTGTAAAAGTCTAAACAAACCTGCGCTAGAGACTGACAAGGCCACATGCAGCTTTGTGGTCCAAACACTATTTAGAGATCAATTATGAACCTTGCTAGAGTGACCAAACCACTGATTAACTCTATTCTTTGTTCAGGGAATTCACAGTTTTCAAATAGAATTCAACCTGCCTGCCTACATCACTTTCTCTCTCTTATGCACACAGACTCTCAAAGCTAAAATCTTAACTTTTCCCATTCCTGCAGACCACATCCATTAGCCTTTATTGGACAAACACTGTATTTAGTATTATTAAAAGAAAATAAGCCCATAATCTTAAGAGGAGGAAGAACACTTAGGCAGCTAATAGTCCCAGCAGAAAGGTGGGATATAAATAAAGAAGATAAACAAATGTAACTTTACCAGCCAGCAAGGAGGAGCAAAGCAAAGCAGAATTAACTATTAGCAATAAACCACTTCCTGTTGGCAGACTTATTGCCATATACTGTGTTCAAGGTGCAGGTAATGATAGTTGGTTATTGAGGTTATTTTGAGGCTCGCCAACCTTGGAGATGAACAATATAAACTGAGATGGATCTTTGATCAAGTTATCTCACAAGACAAGGCAGCTCTTGTGTTACAAAAGGTCATAACGTTCAATAGAAGAATCCACCATCTATTCACCAGCCCTATCTGTTGAGATGGGAGAATTTATGTCAGTGGCGGGAATCATGCAGGAATATGGAAGTTCAGTTCTCTGCATTCCTCACTATTGCCTATGTTAACTAGGACTGATGGGGGTTGGAGTTCAACAACCAGAGTGTCGCACAATTCCCACCACTGGTTTATATGGTATTCAGTATGCAAACATCGTAGAAGGATATTGTGTTTCTGCTTTCATTCAGCAATTTCTTAATGTCTGTATTTTTAAAAAAGGAAACTATTTTCAGGAATATACAGTGCAGGTTGTATAAAACAAAGAAAAGCTTTGTACTCATTCTGTGGTTATAGTACTTCATTAGGAATTTGTTCCAAAACAACAGCAAGAAATTAAATTATATTTGTGAAATGGGGTGAAAGTATGTTAACCACTATGTCAATGGAGTTCAGGATAAACCTGTTAAACTTTGACTAGCTAAGAAAAAGGGAGAAATATAATGTTTCCTTGAATGTGGTGGCTCTCTGCGGCCGGGTATTGGTGAATAAGTCATTCAAATTAACAAAGGAAGCAAATGTGGAAATTGGACTGGACTCAACATTCATTATCTGTTCACATTGCAGCAATGCTCACGTATTTCTCAGCTTTAGTCTTTCTACTGCCAAAAAAGAAAAGAAAATCATGCATAGTGTCCATTAAGGTTCAACTCTTTCAATTTCTGCAGAATTTAAACAGATCTGGAACAGGATTCTCTCCATCTCCTTTAACAGTCCCATGACAGGTCAGAAATCCATAGGAAGACATTTCTGTATCACCTCCCATACACATTTTCTGCTTCTTATTTCTGCCAAAGATTCAAAGACTTTGTCAGAAAGAAGACAGCAGCCTGTTAGTGTGTTGCACTAATTTATACTGATTTTGGAAAAAACACAACACCTCTCTGAAATGAACAACACATTTCAGTCTTAGATATCATAGCAATTTATTGTCAAATGAATCATGATAATTTTAAAGTCATACTTGTACTTCACACCATTCATAGCTATCATAGCTATAGTGCAACTATGAATGCTGAACCTCCAAAGGAGACTTAAACATAAATTAATCTCTGAAGTCAGTAAGATACTACAGTTCAATTTTCACAGTTCTTCATATGCTCTAGTGGTAGTTCACAGTAGGGCCTGTATAAATATTTATACAGACATGTGTTTAATGCCTAAGTCTGGATGAGTATCTTGTGATTTTCACAAAGAAAGTTTAATAAGCTAGTAAGGAATTCCTTGAATTACCGCTTGCTGTGTTTGGTTTCCATTACGCAAGCTGCATTTGATTAGACTTTTGCTACTAACAATATTACCTATAAAGAGATGGTCAACAGGATAAAGTGGTGATAAAATTTGATATTCAGAAGAAATTGTAGATCCAATAAATATTCTTTTTCTGAAAGTTTTTGTTAGATTTGTTGCCAAAACATTTCAAGGGACTTGCATGCCATTTCATATTACAGAAATAAATGTTGGAAATGTTAACCTCAGCCTCCTGTTTAGTTTTGCACATTGATTTGAAATAACCAGCCAAATCTTTTATTGGAGCTCTGTAGTACAGAAAGCTAGGGCTATGCAATTTCGTCCCTTAAAAATGAGATGCAGCCTAGAAAGGAGTGAGAGCCCTGGCCTGAAATAATCCATCTATTTGTGTGTTTTCTGCTGTAGAGAGCTTTATGGTCTTCCTTGTCCCTGACTTTCAGCCTTTTCAGGAGAAAGAGAAAGACTATGACTAAGATAACTATCATACTGCTCTTCCAGGGGAAGGATGGTCACTCCCATACTCAGTACTGCCCCAGCCAAGGACACGACCTTGCTATCACTGTTTGAGATAAACGATGAGGAATTGTGAGGCCTGCTGGATGATGTTGGGCTGCAGCTCTCAGTAGCCTTAGCCAGCAAAACCAATGATATAGAATGCTGGGATTTGTAGTTCAAGCACATCTGAAAGTTTCCCAGTTCCCATCTCTGCTGTAAAAGAACATGCATTTTTCCAGTGTTTCTGAAGTTTTAAGACTATAAAGTCCATTCGCCCTTTAAGAGTCCAGCCAGTTCTTGCAGAGAGGTAGAATTGTCCATGCAACCACTTGTCACTGACTGCATGAGGGTTCAATATGAGGCTTTGTGTGCTGCTGTGACAACATCCTTCTACCACCCTCTGTCTAGAGAGAGAGCTGGTTAGCAAGTTCACTCTGAGCTATCTATGGTCCTGTTGCAACTGCCAATTAGAGGAGACTTCCACCTTTACTTACCTTCATGTTGCTGACATATTTACGTTGACAACATCCTACCTACCTGTTACAACCTTGCCTGCGCAAACCAGACCATTGTACTGAGGCTGAACTCTCCTTATTTCAGAACTGATCCTTTCGCATGTCATTGAGTCCCCTGGGAATCCTGGGTAACCTCTTCAAAAAGGACAAACATCTGGAAATGACTTCATTTCTGACAGATCAACCAGTGTGGAAGTGGAGTGCAGTGGGATTTACATCAATTCTTTTCTTGTTTGCCTCATTCTTATACCAAAAACTATAGTGGTTGAAATTTTTCTTTTCTCAGTTATTAACATTTAAAATATATTTAAAATATATTTTAATATATTTATTTTATATTATATTTTATATAATTATATATATTATATTTATATCATATTATATTTTAAATAAACTTGGAAAAGCAACTTTTTTGGGGGAACAACACCCAGAATTCTTCAGCCAGCTGTTTCACCTCCAAATGTCAAAAATGATATTGTGAGAGTTGGAAAAGGAGCAGAAAAAGGCAGCAAAAATGATGAAGGTGTAGGTGAACCTTCCCTGTGAGAAAATGTGGAGACCTATTAAAGCATATGAACATAAAAAGATCTGTGCATCGTGTCTTTCTCAATCTCTCTCTCTCTCCCCGTGTATATATATGTGAATAAATGGACACAAAAGCTGCTGCAATTGACTCTCTCCTTCCTCTGATAGCTGAGGTACTTAGGTACTCCTCTGTCAGCACACAATGTCAGGTAACTTTGGTTTATAATAGGCGATACTTTCTTGGGCTTGTCTAAGTTGGCAAGGAAGCCAGGAACATGTTTGTGAAGGAAGATGTTTTTGCCCTTCATCCAGCACACAAGTGCCTGGAGGTTGATGTATGATTAACTTATTCTTCGATCAATTGCAATGATGAGTGAATGTTAGTGTTTTCATAGAATCATAGAAATGTAGAGTTGGAAGAGACCACAAGGGCCATCCAGTTCAACCCCCTGCCATGCAGGAAAACCCTCAAAGCACTCCCGACAAGTGGCCATCCAGCCTCCGCTTAAAAACCTCCAACAAAGGAGACTCCACCACACTCCATGGCAGCACATTCCACTGCTGGACAGCCCTGACCGTCAGGAAATTCTTCCTGAGGTTCAGGTGGAATCTCCTTTCCTGCAGCTTGTATCCATTGCTCCTTGTCCTGGTCTCAAGAGCAGGAGAAACAAGCCCACTCCTTCCTCGACATGACATCCCTTCAAATATTTAAACATGGCTATCGTCCCCTCTCAACCTTCTCTTCTGCAGACTAAACATACCCAGCTCTCTAAGTCTGTCCTCATAGGGCATGGCTTCCAGGCCCCTCACCATTTTGGTTGCCCTCCTCTGGACCTGCTCCAGCTTATCCATATCCTTCTTGAATTGGGGTGCCCAGAATTGGATGCAGTATTCAAGATGAGGTCTAACCAAAGCAGAATAGAGTGGTACCAATACCTCCCTCGATCTAGACACCATACTGCTATTGATGCACCAAGAATTGCGTTGGCCTTCTTGGCTGCCGCATCACACTGCTGACTCATGTTCAGCTTGTGGTCTATGAAGACTCCTAGATCCCTTTCACACATACTGTTAGCCAGCCACATGTCCCCCATCCTATATTTCTGCATACCATTTTTTCTGCCTAAGTGTAGGACCTTACATTTCTCTCTGTTGAAATTCATTTTGTTAGCCTTGGCCCAGCTCTCCAATCTGTCCAGGTCCTTTTGAATTTTGATCCTGTCATCCGGCGTATTAGCAACCCCTCCCAATTTGGTGTCACCTGCAGATTTGATCAGCGTGCCCTCTATTCCTTCATCCAAGTCATTAATGAAGATATTGAACAGCACCGGGCCCAGGACAGAACCCTGTGGCACCCCGCTAGTCACTTTTCTCCAGGATGAGAATCTGCCTTTGGTGACCACCCTTTGGATACGGTCAGTCAACCAGTTACAAATCCACCTGACAGTAGCCCTGTCCAGTCCACATCTTACTAGCTTCTTTGCAAGAATGTCATGGGGAACTTTGTCAAAGGACTTACTGAAATCAATGTGTTGTTGTTGTTGTTGTTGTTGTTTTTTAAAAAACTTCTAACCTATTTGCTTGTCTAGCAGCTCTCAGTTGCCTTTACGCAATCAAGCGCAAATAAACAAAACTGCTTTATTATATACATGCCTGTGTTTGAAATGTTATAGAATACGTTGGAGGCATCGGCGGAGAAATTCTGGATTACAACCAGTTCTTCAAGCTTCAGGAGGGATTAAAAACCAAATGCAAATAATGATGACAGTAATGTAGGTTTAAGCTTTTGTCAGGAATGTCTTTTCTCTGTAATGGTATTATGATGTCATTCATCCACTTGCCATAGCAAAGTTTACTTTGGCCTATCTGCCCGTGTTGTATAGTAGCTTTCAAGTAATACTTCTGTCTCCCCAGAATCTTCATACAGAGCACATCTGTATTAAATAGGGCCCTAGTGTGACAGTGTCCTCTTGCACTGACGGTAATAACATTCCCATATACTAGACAGAGGCTACTAGTATTGATAAATTGCTAACGTGGTAGTATAGGGCTATACCCAAGCAGAAGTCCCCTTTTTTGTCCTCTCCGTACCAGGCACCCAGTGAGTCCATATCTACCTGGGAGACATCTTTAGCTCTCCAGAGCAGATGGAGGGCCCTTAGGGGGATTGTAGATAGAGGGAGAATCCATTCCAATAATGGTGTTTCTTCTATTGGCTATCAGACACTGCTTGAGACAGCTTTAATATGGCTAGTGAACCCAAAGGTGATCTTCCTGAATCAATCAAACAAACAAACAAAAAATGGTTTTACTTTCCTTGCCACACAGTGTCACTGTGAGCAGACTTAGCCTTGAGCAAGGGCTGTCAGCTAACATGACCCAGCATGCAAGTGCTGTTTCTGAAAAGGAAATATCTTCTCACCTAATTGCCAATAAAATTTTATTAAATTAATTAAAAGGCGGGGGAGAATAAGTCTTTCTCTCTCTCCCCACTCCCTCTCTTTTTCTTTTCACTAAAGGTTTTTTAAACATAGAGTGGTAGGGCTTTGGGGAAAAGGTTATAGGCTTGTGAATCCAAAGCAAAACTACTCTGCAGTGCCATCTGGTGATAAGACAAAATCGTCTTTGTTCCCTTAGTCATTAATGCTTACTGAAATTAAAGCAACCGTCTCAGTTTGGAATTGGGGGTGAGCATCTCACTCTGTTGCAGCAAAATCAGCGCTTGAAACGTTACGTTTTAAAAGTAACCCCTTCCATGGCTTGTTATGATGCTGAAAAAAGTAACTTGTTAAATTACTTATTGTGGTGCTTTTTACTTTTTTTTTCCCTGAAGAAAAAACTCCCTTGAGTGTTGATAAAAGCATAACATAAATCTTGAAGAGTTTCTGTCAAAATGCTTCTACAAATGCCCTTAAAAGAACTTTTGACAGTAAGTTTAAGCAATTAACTGTTGCACCAGGACATTAATTTTGCTTTTACCCATTGTGTTCTGTTTGGACTTTGACACACCCTCATGTATCACTCCTTCAGTCAACTAATGACAGGTAGTTGTGTTATTTTAAGCTCATTATTTTCAAGTTCTGAATGAAATCAGCAAATTTTGTTTGGAGCAGAGCCTGTGCCATAGACTTTTCTCTATTACTGCCCATGTTATTGCCTGACTTTTTGTTGTGTTCAAAATCACCACATTTGCTCACCAGCTGTCAAGCAGATAATGGTTGTATATCTTCTCAACAGACACATGCACAACTATGTTTTAGAGCAGTTTGGACGACGTGGCTTTTCGTATGTTGTTGGACCACAGCTTCTATTGTTCTCCATTATTGGCTGTGCTGGCTAAAGCTAATGGAAAGTTAGCCCAGCAATCTCTGAAGAGCCGCAGGATGCCCGCTGCTGTTTTACAAGATAAAATTAATGGCAGATGTTCACATCCTGATAGCAGAGATACAAGACCTGACACACTGATGGAATTTTTCTTATACATTGATTTCATATCTCTGTATAAGTAAAGTTTAGGGCTAGATCTTCTCCCTTAATAGCTTTTGTTGACATGAAGAAGTGCAGGAGGCAAAGCACACTTCTTTTTGGCTCCTAGAGAGCCAGGCTGGGGAAAACTGTGTGGTTCTGAGCCAGATTTCTGGCCCATGGCATCTGCGGTCCACCTTCTTAACTCCATGCCATGGATGAGTCTGGCGTAGCAAAGAAACCCTACTCACATAAACAGCCAAGGCCCCTACTCTTGGCCTGGAGCAAAAGTACTTTTCACAGAAATTCAGCCTGACAATTTTCTGTTTGTATGAGTGGAGCCACTGCCGTGACTCCAAAACTGAAGGAGAGCTAGGGGACAGTGTTTGCTTTTTTGGGTGGCTAGGAGGTAATAAAATGGGATATTAGGCAGCCCAGACAACTATAGTGGCCATACCAGGCTGCTTTGGGTGTTACAGACCTGGTATGCTAGAGACTTTCTGTACCACTCAGACATTCCATTTGGTAAATGAAGCTTTTTCATCTCTATCTCTTTTGTCTTTACTTAATTATATGGGCAAATACCTCAGATAGCTGTACACTTATCACACATGGCAAAGAGGAGTATCCTGCAGACGAAAGCAAACCCATTATTAAGGCACCTTGGTTACTGAAACCTTAGTGGTATTTACAGCACTGTTACTAATTGGTTTACTGAAGGACAGCCTGGTGTTGAGCCGATTGCAAAATGTCTTGTGAAGAAGTTGCATTTCCTCTGTGCATTTCCTGTGTATTTAAAATATCTCTTTTCAAAGAACTATCCCACAAACTCTTGCTACTGAGTTGGTACATGCACACCCAACCCTTGGACAAAGTTTACTCAGCTGTGTGTGCAAAATCGATCCAAACTCATGTGTGCACAATATGATTGGAACTCCTTTCCTTCTAAAAACAAATTCAGGTTGTTATTTTTTAAATCTGTTTCAGTTAATTCCATTCTTACAATGTCCAAGTAGCTGCTATGAAATACTTGCCCAGCAAAAACTGAGCGTAACTGTATTCTACATTTCATTTTTTCCTACTTTTTTATTGTTTTAATTTGAAGGTCCTAAATCTAACATGATGTTAGTAGGGAAAAAGCACTAGTAGAGTGTTGTTGGGTTTTCCAGTTGTACGAGAGGTAGTGAATTTGTTTTTGCAGCCCATCCCTATGTATACTACTATTTACACACCAATGTGCATTAACCAAAATGGATATTATAGTAAAGAAATCAGAAGGAGAGTAAGACTTAGAAAGACAGCCATGAAGGAAGTAACACAAGATCCTTAGGCGTAAAGATGTATCATTAAATATTAAAGTCAGAATCATTCAAGCCATGCTATATCTGATTTCTAGAAATGGCTGTGACAGCTGGAGTGTGAAGAAAGCTGGTAGGAAGAAAATCAACTCATATGAAATGTACTGGAGAAGAATTCTACAGAGACCATAAATTGCTAAAAAGACAAATGAATGGGTCTTATTGCAAATCAAGCCTGAGCTCTCACCGGAAGCAAAGAGGCAACTGTCATACTTTGGACGTATCATCAGATGATGTGACTCATTAGAAGAAAAAAAAATGCTTGCTGAAGTGGAAGGCAGAAGGAAAAGAGGGAGACCATACTACAGGGGGATTGATTTAATCAGTGAAGCCAGAGCCCTGAGTTTGCAAAATGTGAGTAGGGCATGTGTTGACTAAGGGTCTCAGAAGTCTCGCATTCATGGGATCACCATAAGTTGAAGTCAACTTGATGGCAAACAACAACAACTGTGTACAGCAAATCCTGCAAATTGCAAACATTTTGCACATTAGGGTAGATCCAATTCTTAGTTTCAGCTACAGTAAACTTACCAAATCAATGGGATTTATGTAAATGTTTTCATTGATCTAATTGTCTAGTCAAGTTTCAGCTAACAACTGGATTTAGCCCCAGGTGTGCAACCACAGCATCACCTGGTACCAGTTGAATAACACCATGGGGTGCTGACTAAGTTGTTTCCATCCTATACATGAAGAAATTCACAAATTCATATGAAAAACAAACTGAAAGCAAAATTCCCTCTCACGGACCTCACCTGAGAGCGTCTTGTAGTTGGTAAAATACTTGGACTGACATTGCATGCAGCAAGAACAATAGTACTAGATGCTCTGCTTGGGTGGATGGAAGCTATTTGAGGGTGAAGATATTGCATTTTTCCAAAGGTAGAGAATACTTCATGTAATATCAGTACAATAGTAAATGAATACATTGGTATGCATATTGCACAAAAAGGAGGATAAGGAAAGTCCCTTGTTCAGAGATTAAATTGAGCAGGTGATTGGCATCAGTTATATTTGAGGCTTGTCGAGCACTAATACTGAAGAGCTTAAATTCTAATTGCTTTCCTATAAAAGAATCCTAGCTCAAATGTCAGGGATTGTTTCTGTCACTCAGTGGCATTAGACACATATAAATTCATGCTATAAACAAATTATTATTTTTTGCTCCATCCCACTTCAGTATAAAAGTGTGTATGCAAAATGGCTGCTGGGCTATGGGGTTAAACAGTACCTCCACTTTTTTCTAGGCATTTCTCATTGAAATAATATTTATATGACTGTGAAAGTTTCCTTTAGGAATCTGTACTGCCACAGTATGCTATAATAAATATAGTACTCTGGGGATGTTTAATAGAATCTGAAAAACAAGAGATGAGATCAGCATATTAGATCATCCTGTGCCTCATGTCATTGATTCAAATTGTTCCATGAGGCACTTTTTTTCCCCTTTTAAATGGGGAATGTCCATTTGAAGATGAGACAGTAAAGTAAAGGCACTTTTCTATGGAATACTCTGAGTAAACAATACCCTCCTACCATTCTTAATATATTTCCACTGTCGTTGTGTGCCTTCAAGTCATTTCTGACTTATGGCTACCCTAAAGCATGTCTGTCACAGGGTTTTCTTGGCAAGATTTGTTCAGAGAGGGTTTGCCTTTGGTTTCCTCTGAGGTTGGGAGAATATGACTTGCCCAACATCAACCAGTGGCTCTCCATGGCCAAGCAGGGGTTTGAACCCTAGTCTCCGGAGTCATTGTCCAATGCTCAAAACACTACACCATGCTAGGTGTCATAGTTGCACTATCCATTGTTATCTTTCTATGTCAAGGCAAAACATCTGTGATGGCTCTCCTTCATCAGTATTTCATAGGTATTTTGCTGAATTTCTTTGTCCAAGATGTCCTAACCATCTGAATTCAGTATTTCTCTCTTGCGCTGCATCAATCAGAAAAAGTCATGAATAAGCACATGTGTTACAAACAAAAAGTCCTGAACTTGGTCCTCAATGTGTAATGTATCAGGTCAAAACTGATGGGAAGACCCTCTCTTTGAAAATGAGAAGCAGGCCTTCTGGGAGCAGATCAGGGCCCCGGAGAATTTGGGTCAGGGATAGAAGTTTACTCATTCCCTCAAGGTCTCTCAAGTCTTTGTGAGAAGGGGGCATACTGCCACTGCCATTTGGCCATGTCACCACAAGTCACCCTCACAGTTTGACTTGCACCCAGAAGTCGCCCACCTCCCATGTTACATGCTGTTCAGTGGACAATCCAGGCTAGCTAGGAGATGTTTGGGACCTGGTCTCACAGATAGAGGAACTGGTAAAGAATTGGAAAAACTGCTTGCCCAGGCTATGGAAGTGGACACACTGCTGTTGCTGCTCTTCTTCCTTATGTCAGATGATTCCACAGTGGCTTGATCACTTCAGCATAGTGTTTCCAGCTTCAGCAATTATCAGCAGAGGTCTTGCATTTTACCTATAGCTTCTTCCAATCCTCTTGCTTGTTCACCTCTCTCATTTCCTTCCTCCCACTTACTGGCACTATTTTGCTCACCTATCACTTCCTTTCCCTCCATTGCAGGAAGAGCAGATTGCCTAAAAATCTTTAGTATTTTCTAATATGGAATTTTGTATGTCATTGCAGTTTTCTTTGAATGGCACTGAATTTACAATGGATGTCAACAACAGTAAACAGACCATAATACTACTGAGAAAGACAAAATTATATGTTACGTAGTTGGGTATTGGTCCCCTTCCAGGTTTCTGGACTCTGGTAATTTGTACCAGCTTCTCTTGCCTCTCATCAGGATTGTTGACACTAGTCAGAGAAGACAGTGATAAGGCAGAATAGGGGTGGGCAACTGAACTTGCAGTTAGTCCTTTCACGCTGCCTAACATGCCAAAACAAACAATATCCCAAACCAGAAATGGTAAGAAGTCCACCTCTATTTTGATTTTTTAAAATTTTCCGACAATACAGGTGGTCCCTGCAGCCTGTTTAAAAGATGAATTGCCACTTCTGGAGGCTTCTTGGAAGGGAAATTCACCCCCTTGGAGGAGGGAAAGGTTTGGATAAAGAGCAGTCTGCAGGGGTTGAAGTCAGGAAGAATAGCTTTAGAAGGTCATATGCACCCCAGTTCCACAGTCTCCTCATCTCTGGCTCAAAGAACCATAACATGACTGAGAATGGCAGTTCCATATGTTCATTATAAGTCTATAAATTGTTGGGTCCAGAGTTAGTCATGCTTACAGTACACCCATTAAAGTCATTGGGATTTAATCATGTCAAACTCATGTTAATCATGTCATGTCAAACTTGTCCCATTGATTTCTGTTAGTCTATTCTAAGCATGGCTAAAGTCTGGTTCTATATCATGTAATTTATCTTTGATGCACCTGATCAATATTTATTAAAGTTACTGATAAAAAATAAAGGTGGAAAAGATGAGCAACACAATCTTATTGTTTAGCTGAGAGGAACATGTAATTTGGATCTATAAACCAGTATATATTTGGTGCAAGTGTTGCTTTTGCAAGGCAAAGCCTGATTGAGATCCAATTGGCAACAGTAATTACAAATAGACAAAAGTGAAGATGCCAGGTATAAAAACTATGCCATGCACTGCCCAAGGCAACAACCTTCCCACATAGGCATAGTAGGAAATGGATGAGAAGCTCCAGTTATTGAAACCTCTCAGGGACTTAGCTTGAGTCATGTTCCTTTCTTTGTTACCAGTCTTATGCATGAAACTATCCCAATCCTTGGCCTAAAGGAACTGTGCTTGGAGTGATAACTTAGATAACTGATATAGACTCACTAGAGCAGTGATTTCCAAACCCTAGTCCTCCAGGTGTTTTGGACTTCAGTTCCCAGAAGTCCTAGTTGCCTTGGTCGATGATCAGCGATTTTGGGAGCTGAAATCCGAAACACCTGCAAGACCACAGTTTGGGAAACACTGCACTAGAGACTTGTATTCAAAACTTAATTATTTTGAAGGGGACTATGGCACAAGAAAGAAGATGGTGCTGAAAAAAAAACTTTTCTGTCTCCTGCTACATAGTTTTAACATCCTGTTTCCCAGTGTGGCCCACTTCTTTCTCTGAAGCCCACAAGCATGGTGTGGTGGCAACAAGTCCTCTCCCACTTATCCCTTGCATGCTGCTTCTGATACTAGAGAATGACAGCCATCATGATTAGTAGCCTCATTGTCATCATGAAGTTATCCAATCCCCTTTTAAAGCCTCCTAAAGTTATCTTGCCCATAGTTTAAGCATGTGTTCTGTATACCACCATATCTGAAATATATAGTCAAATATGTTTCAGATTATTGAACTCTACAAAAGATTAATTAGAAAGAAACCACAACATTGACAGTGGAATCTTAGGCATGCCTATCAGAAGTAACTCTAACATTGTCCAAAGTACTAGAACTAAGTGTATTTGAATCCCAGGTGAGTGTGTACAGGGTTACACTCTTAATTCCACAAATGGTAACAAGGTACTTGTTGGCTCCCAGTTGCCCTTTGCACTTGTCCTGATCACAGAAGGCAGACATGTGGTTGCTTCATACATTTACATTGATTCATACTTTTACATTAAGGTAGAATTTTCGTTTAGGCAGAATACTTTACATGTAGGCAAAATACTTTACATTTGAACAGAAATATCTACAAAAGCATTCAAGTGCAATTTTACACCTACTTTTTCAGGATCCATATCCAAAATCAACCTTTCCTTTTCTCCTTGTTTTACTGCCATTAATTTCTAACAAACTCATCAATATGAATTGACAAGCCTGTGTCTCTTGCACAATTATATTACTTCAGCTCCATTGGTATTTATCTGCAACCCCAGTCTTTTGAAATGTTTTAAGCCATTTAGATTTCTAAATAGATCCCCAAGAGCGTCACTTCATTATTTTACAATTACACAAAACATGGTTCTGATATTGTCCTTTGTTATTTTATTACAAGTATAATTTAAAATTTGAGCTCCATTTGCAGAATTACATTCTGATCCATTATAGGAGAAGGAATGATACAAATCTTAATAGGAAGGGAATTTTGTAATAAAGCAAATTAGACTGTCACAAGTGGTTCAGTGACAAGCAGCAATGTGTGTTTCCTAGCAGGGTAGGAAGAGATGAAGGCCAAAAGTACAATACAGACAGCAGGTGTTATTGTTATGTTTTATTAAACATCTCCAACAGTTTGGCTAAACTCTCTTCCTTATTCATCTGTAGTTTACTTTTGATGGTGAATGTTCATCTCTATTGAAGGTTTATCTTTTTAGAAGCTAATGCATGAGTCCTCCCTCATGCAGTCCTCCCTCCACATTTGCAGGTTTGACCTTCACAAATTTGATGATTTGTGAGACATGTGCTTGCCTTCTCCCATTCTCCTCCTCCTATTCCATTACATTCCTCATCCCAGGTTTGAAAGGCTTGTGTTTAAAATGGATGTTTTTTCCCTTTGGGTGATCAAAGCGTCCCTGCCCCCCACTGCTGGAGATGTGTCCTCTCTTGCCACATGGCTGCGCATTCTGCTGTGTAATGGCTGCTGAATGGTCAGGTGCTGTCTTTGCTCCTACCCTCCCTTCTGGGAGTAATCTCCTTTCTCAAGAAGGTGACTGGAAGTAGCTAGAATGCCAGAACTCAGCACTCCACTCTTCTCTGTCTGAGGATAAAGTACTGGTAAATCTTGTCTTTTATCTTTCCTCCGGGGGTGGTGGGGCCAGAGGCAAGGGAATGGGAGGGGGTGTGGGGGGAAGTTATTTGTGATTTTTCCACTTTAGTGAAGGTTCTGTACCCCAAAATGTGCCTTGAAAATGTGGAGGGGACACTGTATGTATGTGTGTGTATGCACATGCAATTCTTACAAAAGCACCATAACAAATACTCTGTGTGTGTGCGCGCGCGCATATGCACATGTGCACACCTTCATGTTGGGTTTTCTTAGGTAAGAAATATTCAGAGGTGGTTTGGCCACTTCGTTCCTCTGAAATATAGCCTACAGCACCTGGTGTTTGTTGGTGGTCTCCCATCCAAGTATCAAGCAGGGTCGACACTGCTTAGCTTTCAAGATCAGATGGAATCTGGTACCTTTAGAGCATTTAGGTCCTAATAAATAATATGCCCCTGCAAACAGCTTATAAAGGCATCATCCAGTTAATGTGGAGACACCATGATCTTATTGCAGAATCCACACACAACTCAGTGTACAATATAGGTATTTGGCAGTACTTGGCCAGTTGTACAGAGTGTCGCCAGGTTTCATCCAGTGCACCTATAGTGTGGTGGCCCTAAGGAATAGATGTACAACAGCTGTAATGGTGGCAGTGCATATGTAGTTGTTGGATTGTGGTGGCACCTCTTGCATTGTAAGTTGGTAATGACTAGCTTTCCCCGTTGGTGTCAGTGAGATGAAAGCATGAATAACTGGGTTTGGATTCACCTCTTTAAGATGGTGAACAAAAATGAGGAGTAAAAAAAGAAGACTGACTTGTTAGGACCTTTTTCTCTCACTCACACTTGTTTAAAGTAGCAAGGTTCTGACCAACAGTCACCTTCAGCATCAGTGAAGCATGGTAGTTGACTCCTTTTTTCTGATGCGTCTTCCATTTTAAAGGGAACTCTGATGAATACCAAAGTAGTGGTTTGGCATCCACTAATCCTCAAAAGACACCTGAAGAAGTCATCAGATTATTGAGGAACCTCAGGCAGAAGTAATATTACAGGCAAAGTTAGTGATTCCATCAGCTAGGTTTCTACCCTTCTATTCCTGAAGGGCCCGTGTACCTAGCTTCAGGTACATGACAAGTAGAAGGGTAACAATTTAGCTTCCTCCATGCTCAGTTTACTGAGTACTATTTTGGCTGTTACTTTACTGTCCATTGTGCAATCTGAAAAGATTCAGAAGCTCAGGAAAGACAAAAGTGCTAACCCCATAGACATACAGTTGGTCTGTCTGTTTATTTCTTGCCTGTTTCACTGCTGCACTGCACTACGTAGGGGTTCTTTGTGAGTGCAGGACATGTGCTCAGTTGTTTACAGACTATTAAGGAAGACCAAGAAAAAGAAAGAGAAAAAAAAAACCTTGGAGGATACAATAAATAAAGGGAAGAAACTGGGCATAGTCTATTACTGAGTGCTCTGTGACTGAGTGATGGATTTATTCTCCAATTTGTAATGTACTTGATAACAATGCCTCTGCCTGGGACATCACGAAGCAGGATTCCCCAATCTGATGTCTTGTCGATGTTTTGATATTTTAGGTTACAGCTCCCACCATTTCCCAGTCAGCATAATTTGTGTGTAATTCAATCCATCTGGGAAAGGCTGCACAAGAATAATTCATCTTCACTTGCTTGCATGCTTAGGTTGTGGAACTCTGAGCAGTTTATTTTGTTTTTTCTCTGTATTCTCTGAACCTGGTTCTAAAGAATGTATCCTGAAGACTGTTTGGTCATCTGTACCAATAGTTGCAGGGTCTGGTGTTTTATCAGTAAAGGTGTCTATGTTCCTCACTGCCCTCACCAGTGAACAACGAGCGCTTAACTGCCTTTGCGGGAGTATTGTGACCTACAGCACCCTGATCCCTATGAAGCTTACTCAAAGTCCCTTACATGAGAGAGACTACTACAACTGAGTTAGTAAGCAAGATATGTTAAGCTAGTATTTCCATATTGTATGGTGTCAGGAAGGACCATCATCTGCGGTATGACCAATGAATATGCAGAATAGAGTTTTCTTGTGGTTGTACACAAGCTCTGGAACTCCTTCCTCTGGAAGGCTGATTTAGTATCTCCATTTCCAACTTTCTTGAAGGAGGGCAAAACATTTCCTTTTCAGGTATACTTTCAATATTTCCTTTTTAAAAAAAATATTAAAAAAGAGGTTTTTAAAAAAATATTAAAAATTAATAGTAACAGTATTACATCAAAAGGACAGTACCATAGTCTATGTAAGTGACATATTGTATACTATATAAAATAAGTATATACTCTCTCTCTCTCTAAATATATATATCAAAACAAAAACAAAACAAAACAAAGGTTGTTCTTTAAATGTTCTCTAACAATGGTAAGGATGTTTCATTATATATTGGTTACCAACAAATAATTATAATTAAATTTTAGTTTCAGTAGACCTCCACCACTCTGGGCCTTTGTGCACTACACTGTTACAGTGCTGTCATTCCACTTTCAACATCCTATGGAATCCTGGGGTTTGCAGTTTAGGGAGGGGCATTTAGAATTCTTAACCAGAGAGCTCTTTGGCCTCAGGAAACTACAAACCCCAGAATTCCACAAGATGCTGAAAGTGGAATAATAGCATTATAACAGTGTATTGTGGAAAGGCCTTCTACAGTAGTGAAGAGCTGCTAGGCCATTTCTGCACTACACTGTTATAGTGCTATTATTTCACTTTCAACATCCTGTTGAAGGAAGCCAAGGTAGATCCCAGTGAAGGTGATGGCGGGCCAGGCTCAGGCGTAGCAGCTGCCTCTCCTGCCGCCTCCACAGCCGCCCTGGGCAGAAGAAGACCCAAATGAGGGCAATGGCAGTAGGCCAAGCTCAGGGGGAGAGGCGGCCTCCACTTACTGAATTTCTGTGTCACGAAGTGATGCATGTCTAAAAAGTGTGTCACCAACATGAAAAGTTTGGAAAGCTCTGCACTAAGGGCTTGTTTTAAAGGGTGAGCTTTTCTTACCCTCCTAAAAATGAGGCTACCAAAAGGATTCACATAATGAAGAAGCTCATTCCAGAGGGTTGAGGTTATCCTTGTGGTGGTGGTGGCAGCGATGGTGGTGGTGTGCCTCCAAGTCTCTTCTGACTTATGGTAACCCCAAGGCGAAGCTATCACTGAGTTTTCTGGGGCTACGCGATACGCAATAAATGCAGATGTAAACTCTTCAAGCCAGGGATTATGCAATTTGGCTCATTCTGAAGGAGTTTTGCATTTTTATTTTTAACTCAAAAAAAATTGTACCATCTTTTTCTTACATCAGTCAAACTGTTTTGTTTTGTTTTTTGCTGTATTTTTTTAAAAATTTATATTTCCTCATAACTTGTTACTCTACGACTCTTCTTTTTTCAGTGTTCTGCATTGTGGGCTTCTCTCGCTTCCCTTTGTCTACACCAGTGGTTCTCAACCTGTGGGTCCCCAGATGTTTGTGGACTTCAGCTCCCAGAAGCCCTGAACATTGACCATAGTGGCTGGGGCTTCTGGGAGCTGAAGTCCACAAACATCTGGGGACCCACAGGTTGAGAACCACTGGTCTACACCATCCTTGTTCTCTGAGCCTTTTTCTCTGTTAGCTCTCCTTTTCTTGTTCAGTCCCACAAAGCATTCTCTTTCCCTTCTTCCTGCAGTTCATGAAGTGGCCTCATTTTCTACCACAGACCTACATTCACATCTCTCTGCTTCTTTTTCTGTTTCCCCACTGCCAGGTCTTTCTGCAGGCCCATATCTGTTAGCAAAGGAAGCAGAAAGTAGGGAGCATACAATGAAATCCACAGAAGAAACTGGAAACACAATTCAAGATGCTTGAAAGATGGTTTTTTAAAATAATAGTTCGTTTAAAAGTAATCCCAACACATTTCAGCCTATGTGTACACTTAAGCCCTTATTCAGGGGGCTATTTAAAATCTAACTTCAAAACTGCTGATCAGGAACTCTGAAACACTTAAAGGACAAGTGAAAATGTATATGACAACATGTCTGAAGAAGTTATTCCTTCTCTTTCTTTCTTTTTCTGTTTTCTCATACATCATAGAAATACTTCCACTGCATGACGCACACTCCCTTCCCATCCCACAGTCTTTCACGGTCTTCACATCTTGCCCCCAATAATAACGACAACAATAACAATAACAATAACAACAACAACAGCAATAATAGTTTAAGATCACACTAAATGAGGTAGAGTTATCTATTCCTGAGAGTGGTACACTACATGCATGCTAGTCTCTTTATTATTGAGGAAGGATAGCAAAGAAGCTAACTAACACCAGTCTGTCTGTTAAGACTTCTTTGTCCTTTCCTAAAACTCGTTTTGCTCAGGCATTGCTCTGTTTGTAAAGGGTTACACTGAGTGGATTCTGAGCTACCATTTGATTCTAGCTTAAATTCAATTTAACAGTGCTGATTTTGTTTCTCCCTAACTGTTGCCAACTCGCACATCTCCAGTCGGCAGTTAGGGGGGAGATCTAAGTTGTTTAGATACCTTCCCACTATTTGGCCAAATTATCTTCTGGATGGTCAATTGGTTCCCGGTGTATAAGCAGGATGGCAAAGCATTGTTGGGATATAAAGATGCATGGGTATCTGATCTGGATTACCGGGAGTACTTGTGCATGAACTTACTACAGACACATACCTCGGTCTCACCATGGGTTTTTTCCCCTTAATAGACAAATCTTTTGGCTGTTAATTTAGCAGTCTGGTGGAATGATGAGTTGGATGCTAGGTTAACACATGGAATAATCTATTGATCAGTCTGTCAAACCTAGGGTTGCAATTTTGGGTCCCTACGGGGTGAGTGATTTTGCTACTGTTGGAGCACATTAGGCCTTCTTGTGTACTTTTGCCCTGTTAGGAACTTCACCCTCTAACACAGAGCATATCAGCGTCTGAGGCCTTTCCACTGCAATGGTTTACACATACCTGGTTAAGATAAAGACAGTTTGGCTCAATTAACTCATTCCTGTTTTATCTGTTTGCCTTTGTAATTCTAGGTGCTGTGTGGCTGGATTGTTGATTCCTTGGGCGGTGCATTGGGCCCGATTTTTAATGTCATAACCCATGCTTCCTGTGTTTTTTGGGTCAGCAAGACCAGAGAGCACCTTTGGACCCTCCCTGATATTTTGGCAGTTAACCTGGTGGTAATGACCTAGGCTTGCGGATGGGCAGGGCCTTGGACTGCCATTGGCTGCAAGGCATACACGTGTCCTGATAGGCTCAAGGCAATTTACCTGAATTAACTTATTTCTGTTTATCTCTTCCCTTTGGCAATTCTAGGTGCTGTGTTGCAGGATAGCTGATTTCCTGGATTATGCATTGAGCCCAATTTTTCAATGCTGTAACCCATGCCTGTGATTTTGGTTCATCTAACTTGGTGGTATTGACCTAGACTTGTGGAGATGCAAGGCCTGGGATTGCCATGGGCCTCCAGTTATGTTTTTTGTCATCTACTGCATGGTGATGATCTAGGTTTCCGTACATGCAAGGCCAAGGAACGCCACGAGCCTCCAGTCATGTTTTGGCCATCTACCTTGCTGGTAATAACGTGGGTTTGCTGAGGTGCAAGGCCTAGAAGCGCTATGGGTCTTGAGTCATGTTTTGCTCATCTACCTTGGTGGTAGTGACCTAGGTTTGCTGAGGGGCAAGGCCGGGGAGTGCCATGGGCATCTATCGAATGTTGGTCATTTATTGTGGTGGTAATGACCTAGGCTTGCTGGCAGGCAAGGCCTGGGAGTGCCATTGGCCTCCTGTCATATTTTGGTCTTCTACCTGGGTGGTAATGACCTCGGCTTGCTGCCAGGGCAAGGCCTTAGAATGCCATTGGCCTCCAGTGATGTTTGGCACATTCACTGTGAAAAATAAATAAATAAATACTACATTATCTATAAACAATAAACAAACAAACACATGCATGATAAATAAATAATATGATAAATAAATAACCATGTTAACTATAATAAATAAATAAATAAATAAATAAATAAATAAATCCTCGACCATTGGTGTTTGCTTGTAGGCAGGCGAACAGGGAAATTCACAATGCTTTGAGGCAGGGCTTAAGTATTTATATTCCTCACTGTGACATCGTCTTTCATAAAACTGAGCTGTATAGGCCCAATGGAGTACACTTGGCATCCTAGGGCATTGAAATCTTTCTGTAGGGTTTGCAATGGGGGCTTGAAGCTATCCTGGCTGGAGATTGCGGGATAAGGACTAAGTGGACACATGCCCTTATCCATGGCTGGTGGGGGGGGGTGTCTGAGGGTTTTGGCGAGTACCTATGGCATCCTTTGGTGTAGGATGAATGTTGTTCTTCGGGCAGGCCCTACTGCAATGTTGCGAGATGGAGGGTTCGATTTGGGGGGCTCGCCTTCCAGAAAAGGACCAGCCGAAGTTTTAACCCAGCCTCATGGGTTTGTTTCGGGGCCGGGTACCTCGCCCAAGGGGGGCTAGGGAAGAGGTTTGGAGGTGACCCTTGCCTTGGCCTACCCATTATGTTGACCTCCCATCTCAGGTCACAAGTTCAAAATCAAGTTCAAGATCAAGTTCAAATTCAAACTCAAGTTTAAGTTCAAATTCATTACTAGCTTTATGTTAATTAGGCATACCTTAATAAATTGCCCAAGTTCAACCCAAGTCCTGTGTATGGTCTCTTCATTTTGTGGGTTGGGCAGCAAATACTTCTACTGCATGATGCACGCTCCCTTCCCATTCCACAGTCTTTCATAGTCTTTACATCTTTTTGTTACATTCACTAACTCTGCCCCGTTTATTTCTTTCTGGCACAGGGATTACATCTTTTCTTGGTGGAGGAGAGCAGAAAAATATCCTATGTATGTATACCCTCAAATATTTCACAGATGAACACTGGGACATATTTGGCCAAGCAACATCAAAGTGTGGTCAAGATGGCAAAAGTTATTAATGACATAGAACGCACAAGCTAGGAGAGGCTGAGTTAACTGCAAATTACTTTTGCACTTTGAACTCATTTTGCAGCAATTGAATTCAACTGAGGACAAAGGGGGAAAGTGAGAGGAGGAAAGAGAAACTGGAACATTTTACAAGCAACTGAAAAGTGGAACGATAGAGGATTAATCAGGTCTGTCCCTTATTTTATTTGTAGTTTGCTCTATACTTACATTTTTGTAACTAGAGATATCGTTATAACAGTACTTCCTGAAAATGTCAAAGGCCTGACATTTTTACTATCTTACTACTTTCCAGTACTTCTCAGGAAAAAACAAGTAACATCACAAGTCAACTGACCATTAGTGTTTTACCAATACACTGTGTACAGTTTCTGCTAAGTACTATTTATCTGTCACCACAATGAAACACAATGTACTAGGGCTCACTGAAACCAAGTTTACACTATTCCTCCATTTTTATTGTCACCAAATAATAAAAATGCAATGATCAGGAAGATCCTCTGCCTTTCTTCCCTGTGGGTCATTTTTAATATTGCTGGGTGAATCCTGTTAGTAGTCTAAACTACAGTAGGCCCAGTGAATCAATTGTTAAACAGCAAGTCAACAATAAGTCTCACTGATTCAAAAGGTCTGTTAGTTGAGAATACCAATAGGGCTGTGGCCAGGAAATTTTTGTTTGCAACATGTTCGTTCTTTTTTTGTCTGATCATAAATATAAAAATAGCAAGTTTGTCTAGTTTACCAGTTTCATATGAGCTAGTGAAAGTCTCTGATTCACCTAATTCCTAAATTAGCTTCTATATGCTTCCTCCTAATGATAACTTACTTTATGTACAATGTCTATTCAAGCAGGTCTTGACTTTGGAGAAGCTGGGGGGGACTATAAAAATAAAAGAGATGGTTTTGTTTGTAAATATTTTGCTTGTGAAGGCACTGATGAATTCTAAAGGGACAACTTGATTTTTGTAAACTTAGCCAAAACAGCTACTGTTTTTCTTTGTTTGCCAACTTCATTTTTCTGAACCACAGAGAAAACAAATTCTGTTCCTATTAACAAGCCAATTCCAGTCTCCGTGATTATTATGGGTAACTATACAACTCCTGTGGATATTTGCAGCTCCATTTTGTTTTTATAACACACTGAGGCAGTATATATTTTATGATAATCATAGCCTTATGGTTTATTACTACGTAACATGATATTGTTACATCATTGCATGTTTATCTTCTGATCTGAGTGCAGCTGGAATAATGCTATTAATATTTCTGTGGCAATCAATGTAGGCGAGCAACAGGGTGATAAAAATACCATGAATTGTCCAGGAATAATCCCAGAATGAGAACACATTTTTGATGGGATCAGAACATATTTCTTATTTATTAGTCATATTTCTAGTCCACATTTTCTCCAGTTAGCTAAGAGGTGCATACATGGCTCTCTTTTTTCTTTCTTCATCCTCACAACCATGCGAGGGAGGTCAGGGTGAGAGATATAGTCAGCCCTCTATGGAGATGGATATAGAGTATGATTATTAAAAATATTGTTTTAAAAAATCCAATAAAACAAACATTGATTTTGCCATTTTATATAAAGTATGCCATTTTACTACATCATTATACCGAATGGGATTCGAGTATCCACGAATTTTGGTATCCATGGGGGATACTAAACAGATAACCCTAATGGATAACAAAGCCCACTGTAGCAGTTGGTCCAAGGCAGTGAGTTTTGTCATGTAGCATAGACCTCAATTTGCCAGGTCTGTTACTACTCAGAGCTTGACAGTAACATGGTTACCAATAACTCATTACTTTTTTCAGCTTTTTTTTTTTTTTGATGAGAGTGTAACGAAGGTTTCACAAGCAGTACAACAAGTGGGAATATTATTAATTTTTCTCAGAAGCAGGTAAGATTTTGCACAGGGGCAGGTAAGATTGCGCAGTTATCTTTTAACAGCCTTTTCTAGCATTTGCAGATGCATTTTGAAACTTTTCATGTTGGTGACACACTTTTTAGACATGCATCACTTCGTGACACAGTAATTCAGTAAGTAATCCAATAAGTGGAGGCAGCCCCTTCGCCTGGCCTGCGGTGGCTCCTCCACTTGTTACGTTGGCATGACACACCTACACACTGCAGCCGACACACTAACATGTCACGACACACAGTTTGGAAAGCTCTGCCTTAGTGTTAGGTTTTGTTGGATTGAGGGAGCTCAATAGCTACGTGTTGCTATCATTAGTCTATTGATTTTAAATTGTGTTTGCAGTTTCCACTCATGAAATGTTTATTTTTTCTGCTCCGTGGCACCTGTAAATTCTGAATTGAGGAAGTGAGTATTTGGCTTATGGCTACAGTCCTATAAGCAATTGGGAGTAAATGCCATTGAACCTGCTGACTGGCTTACTTCGGAGTAGAAATGTAAAGAATTGTAATGTAGTGGTTTTATCCATGCTGTAAGTCTTTCTCCCTTAAATCTATCAAGTGAGGGAGAAATCGAGCACTCTCCCTTTAACCATTTTAATTCTACAGATAAAGAGGAAAATTTTAAATGGGGAAATAACCTCTGTTTAGTGATCTTGAATATGGACCCAATTAGGTGCCCTTTCAGATACACTCTATCTACACTGTATTAGAGATACCACCAGAATTGTTTAAAATGCAAATACTTCCCTGCTGGGTTTGCCCACAGATAAGGGGAGTGAGGTTTCTCAATGTGTTGCCTTGGTTACCGAGACACAGCAACTCATTAGCTGCATTTTAGAAGTTCGAATGTCCCTGTTACTTGAGGCCTCAAATTTAACAGTGAGCAAATACAACTATATGAAATAAACGGCAGCCTTGAACCTTTACCCTCCCTTCCTCCCACACGATCGAACAAAACCCACAGAAACTGTTTTAAAGACACAATGAGCTCGTTAACAAGAAAAACTTGTCCCCAGGGTTTATAGGCCCGCCTTGGATCTGAAGAGTAAAGAGAAAGAAGGAATTAGACGGTTTGTTTATTTCTCACTTGGTATTCCGCCACAGATAAAGTTCAGGAAAATATTGCCTATATAATGGCACTCAAAGAATAGTGCATGAAGCAGAGATCCTTAGAAATTTTGAATTTGTGCTCTGGTGTTGAATGACCTTGGGCAAGTCAGTTAACTTCTGTGCATCTCAATCTTTCCTGAAAAAAAAAGAAAGAATCTTTTCCACTTTTGTGAATTAGTTTAGCCTTTTGACGCTTCATTATGTCTATTATGAAAAGATATCATTTGTCACTTGAGTAAATGAGTTCTCTAGTCTGAATTCTGAATTAAATACTTTCAAGTGCTTTTACTGGGAGCATGGAACAATGAATTTTATTGAGTTTTTTCTGCCTTTAATTTCCTCTTCTCACCCCCAAAAGCAGTCATATCAGCTAAATATTGCTAGGGACTCTGTCTTTGTAAGATTAGGTTCATATTCTTTTGGATTCAGAATTTTGAATGTGCTGGGAAATACTTGATTTAAAAAGTTAATAGCATTTTTTCTTTTTCTTTAAAGATTTAACTATTCATCATTTTAATAAAAGGCATTTTTTTTAAAAAAATGCTAAAATATATGGTTGATCTCTCTCAAGAAAAAAGGGATACATCTGAAAAACTCTTACACAAGTTTTCAAGTCTGTGGCCTTATATTAAGACTGGGTCAGATGAATCACATTTACTACATATCCAGAAGCTGTGGATAGACAAATAGGTTTTATATCCTTTCTAAATTCAAAAAATGGGTCCATGGACTTATTTGAAACTTGCGAGTACAGAACAGTTTGATGTGAGAATGGTCCAAACCAGTTTTGAGATGGCTTATTTATGAGAATTGGCTTATTTATAGGAATTTGAAGTTTGATGAGCAAAACCAGTTGTTCCACAAACATTGTCTCCCCATATTTTGCTTGGGTTTTGCATATTTTGCTGGCCAATATTTCTGTTTGTGCAACATGTTTTGGGAAACTGTCTTGTTGAATCAAGGAGATAATTTAATGCATGGGAAGGCATAATCTGTGGGCCATTTTGTCATCTCCTGACCCTTTGTGGGCTGTACTGCCCAACATAACCCAGAACTGGAAATGACTTTGGGGGCAATTTCTTGCATTTTTGGCTATTTTAGTCTATGGGGGAAACATCATTTTCCAGGAAAAACATGCCCCTAGAGTAAGCTTTCAGCTGAAATTTTCTGGAGGTGGGGACTCCACAAGATCAAAGGCTGCAGGGAGACCAACAGACTCCTTCTATGATTTGTAGTTTATTATTTTTTTTTCTTAAATTAAAAATCACCCACTACTCTATCCTTTTAACTATGGGTACCAGAGACCGAACCTGGGACCTGCACGCAAAGCATGTGGCGTTGCTTAGTCCATGACATTATTGTTCACCTAACCTACAGTCTGAGATCCAATATAATACTGGTAGAGCAAAAAGCTATCCTAATATGTTTATGATGGATCCTGCGAGTGCAGAGATATTCAGTATTGGCTGGAATAGCCGCAAGCTGTTCTGATATCTGCAGGTTCAGCCTCTGGACCAACTGACGGCCATCATGTCCTGTGCAAGGTATCTGGAGCTTTGGTTAGAGAATGGACAACTGCACATTGTCACTTACTCAAGGAGGTACTGGATGCTGGTACTGGATTGACAAGGTCCAATGGCTCATGCAGCTGGAGATTACACATGTGAAATGCCCAGTTGGATTGTAGCCTATATATTTATGTTCCGTCTTTTATGTAAAAGGGTAGTGTTAGTGTCGGACAAGTCTAAAATTCTCCTTATTTCACAGACAAGAAGAAAATACCTGATCTGTACCCTTTAATTTCAAGAATAATAATCTTGCTACTACACTCTCTTGTTTCACAAGGTTATCTCCATGGGTTGGGGTGAGGAAATAGGAATGAAATTGTAGCATGCCTCTCCCAGCTCATCATATATTTTTACCCTACTGTGGACAACTTCCAAGGATTTGAGGACCACCTCCTACTTAAAGCCATCAGAGGTCACACACCCGAACCCATAATGGCATTGGAATTCAGTAATGCAGAAGCAAATACAGTGAAAAAAACACAACCCTTTTAAAGGAACAATTCTGCTTTAAAACAAGCTGTTAAGGCATGTAAAATGTGATTGTATTCTTAAACTTTCTGTCTGTCTAACATCCCTTGCTCTAAACAGTTAGAAGGTGAATTGAATAAAAATCTCTGAACAGGGCATTTGGTTTGAGAAGAGCAATTGGGCATATTGCCCATGTTGGATTCAGCCTGTGACAAGCCACTCTGTGTATCTGCCACTGTGCACAGGATTTAATTTTTGGCACACTGTCAGAAATGTTGCCTTTCAAGAATTTCCACTGATGTACCAAAAACTGAGTGGTACTTGTGCCAGTGAATTCACTTTAAGAGGGTTCATTGGCTGAGAAACAGCAAGGGCAGATTTTCCTCAGGTTATCGTTTTATCTGATGGTCATGTTGAGTAAAGTTCCTATGTGAAGTTTTGCGTAAGTTTTCAGACCCTCATATAATGCTGTTTTTCAGTCTGAGAGGCATGCAAGTGGTAACTGGTTCTTCTTATGACTGTATTTTGAACTAATATACAAGTGTCAGAATCAGAGCAATAGTCTGTGTATTCTTGTTTCCAAGAAGTGCCCAATGTAGATATTTCCAAAAGTTTCAGCAGCATAGACATACCTCTAAATATTTTGTTTTTGAATCCCTAGATATTTAAGGTACAGGCAGTGTAATTACAGTTGGCCCTCCACATTCACTTGGGTTAGGGGTGCAGGACCCTCACAAAACTGGAAAAAAATGCAAATATCAAAATATTTGTGTGTGCTTGTGGGAGGGAGGTCAAAGCATGGTGGGGGAGAACAGGTATCCAGGATCCAAACCAGAAGAGGGAAAAGAAGAGGGAAAGGGGGTGGGTCAGCATCTTAGCCCTATACTTTCATTCCCTTGCCCATCTCCTTCCTTGGTGTTGTTACCTTGATTTCTGGGGTCCCTTGGGGGACACCTCAATGTGCTCCATGCAATGGGGAATGGAAACTAGCCAGAGCACAAGCAATAGTAATGCGAGAGGCAGGGTAACCTAGCAAGGTCTTTTACCCAGTTTTTATGGGGTCAGGCCAAGCCAAAAACCAAACAAAAATGTCCAGTAAATGATTTTATTGAAGGAAAGTCTCACGCAGCAAAGCAATCACTCACATACTCACTCAAGACCTATTAAGAAGCAAAAGAGAGGAAACTGCATAGGGGAATATTGAAGGGGTGTAGCAGGGGTGATACTGCACCTTTGTCCTGAAGTCCTTGGTCTGGGAAAAACTGCGGAGAAGTAGGGCTCAGCATGGAGAGGGCTGAGGGGATCACTCAACGGATGGAGCAACGATCTGCTGGGATGACTGGGGGTGATCCAAAGAACCACAAAAACTGGGACTATTTATAGGGGAAAAAGTACCTGGAGAACTAACCCTTTCCTGGGGAGAACAATGGGTGTTGGAGCGATAACGAAGCTTCCCAATCGTAATTTCCTTTGTGTGATGGGATTGCAAGATGTAGCCAAAGTCTCAGGATCTTCAGCTGTGTTAGTTTGTGGTGTGACTTCATGTAAATGGTCCTTGCCTGATGGAATATTTGCTCAACTTGGGACAAACACGCTAATGCCCTCAAGTCGGCTTCTCAGGGGCAGAGGACCCTTTGTCTATTGTGGGTTTGCACAGCTTGAGGTCTCCTGGGGCTACGTGACTGGGGGTTTTACTGGCCTGACCTGGTTTTCGATCTTTGACCATTGCTGCCTACGTACCCATCCGGGTGACCTCTCAGGCACATTGAATCATATTTTAATATCAAAATTGCAGACCCTGGGACAGGGTTATTCCAGTGGAGTAACAAAGGGTTGGAGAAACTCACAAATAGTCAAATCCATGAAAGTTAAACCTGCAGGGAAGTCAGTAAAGCAGTGATGCGGGGCTTTCTAATACAACAAGAAATAAAAATAAGAAGAGAAAGGAAAGTTAAAGAACAAGTATTAGTAGATGAAATGAACCAACTGGAAGTGCAACTAAAAATCTCTCCACAAAATACTGAGATAGCAGATGAGATAAAAATACTACAAAAACAAATATCATTGCAGAGTACACAAGAAATAGAAAGAAAACTGAAATTTATGAAACAAAGAAATTTTTATCTTGCAAACAAAATGAATAAATGGTTAGCATATAAAATTAAAAAAGAAAAAGAAAAACATTTGATTTTACAGATAAATGAAAACAAAAAAATGTTGATGAAACAGGACGAAATTAAGAAAGCGTTTGAAAGATTCTATAGACATTTATTTACAGAACCAAGAACTAACCAAATGAAAAGAGACAGAATAAAAGATTACATAAGCAGAGGGGAGATACAAGAATTACAGATGAGCAAAGAGAAGAACTAAATAAAGCTATTACGAAAGAAGAGGTATTACAAGCCATACAAAAACAAAAATTAAGGAAAGCCCCAGGACCCGATGGCTTCCCAGTCTTATATTATAAGACATTTCAGGAAAAATTAATCAAACCACTCCATACAGTAATAAACGGGATAGGTAGAAATGCCAGACCGTCTTCATAGGGCGAAGCAAATATCACCCTGATTCAAAAAGAAGGAAAAAATCCATAGGAACTAGGTAACTACAGGCCAATAGCACTATTAAATGTAGATTATAAAATATTTGCTACAATTTTAGCAGAAGATTAAAAAAGATCCTACAGGTAGTGATACATACAGATCAAAATGGTTTCTTGCCGAGAATGATAAAAAATAACATAAGGACAGTATTAAATATAGTAGAATATTATCATAGACATAATGAAAAAAAATGGCGTTATGTTTCCTAGATGTAGAGAAAGCATTTGATAGGGTAAACTGGATCTTTTTAGAAGAAATAATAAAAATTATAAATTTAGGACAAAAATATACAGAATGGATTAAGTCAATTTATAAGGACGAAAGTGCCAGGATAATAGTAAATGGGGAAAAGACGGAAAATATATTGATAAACAGAGGTGTGAGACAGGGATGTCCTTTATCCCTTCTCCTCTTTATTTTGGTTCTAGAAATATTAAATAATAGAATTAGACAAGAAAGCCAAATACAAGGAGTCAAAATTAGAAACCAGGAGTATAAACTTTGTGCCTTTGCAGATGATTTGGCTATTATCCTTGAAGACCAGTTAGCAAGTATGGAGTTGGACACAGAGCTGGGATGAGCTCTGGATAGGAAGTGAGGCAGCAACACAGAATGCAAAGTATGCAATACAATAAAACACAGATAAGAGTTTTCTTTGGCCAAAGGATCCTGCTGGTAATCACAACTGCATTCAGTCCAACCAGAAGGATAACTTTATTCTTCAAGCTTCACATTTTTATAGTATTTTCTTGATTAGGAAAGCAGAATAAAACATACATCAGCAAGATTAGTATTTCATTTAAGACTGATTACTTGCTATTTCTTATCTAATTCTCCCATCAGCTATCTGGAAGAACAGGGCAGTGTGTAGCTATCATAATATTCACAAACAAGTCTATCACTGAGGTAACAAATTTACTCCTGATTTCAGCAATAATAGTTTCATAGAGAAGTTAACAAAACAGAGGTTATTTATATAATTTGCCAATAGAAGCAGTTAATCAATTTTCTTGTTAGTCATTGTTAGTCAATTGAGAATCTTCTGACATCCCTCATGTATATTTTAAGCCAACAATACTATACAGTTTTAGCACTTTGATTCCATTTTAACTGCCATGGCAACATCCTCTATGGAATCCTGCAGATTTATAGTCTGGTGAGGCACTAGCGCTTTCTGGCTGAGAACTAAATTGCCAATCACAAGATTCCATGGAACAGAACCATGTGGAATCATAGTGCTATAACTGTATAGTGTGAAAGGGGCTTAAATCCAGCTGATAAAACCCTATGATGGCTGCTATAGATTGCAGCTAACTTGAAAGCACATAGCAACAACAGCAGGCCACCTTGAGTTGAATATGAGAAAAAAAACATGCAATTTGAATGAGTAAATAATGTAATAATATATTGAGACAAAACTCAAAAAGTGCCACCCCATCTTTCAATGAACATGACATGACATGATCTTTTTGCTGATAATTTGGTCTCATTTTAGGCAAATTACAATTTCTTTCTTTGGAGAAAATTTGAGTTCATTTGAGTCAGGAAATATCCCACAATATGTGTAGTTCATTTTATTTTGCTTTTATTTTTATTCGACCATGTATTTTCTGGCTCTGGATTAAAAAAAGTAGACTTTGATTCTGGACACACAAATACTTCTTTGCACCTGGGCCATTTTAATACTCTTCAATATACTATGATTTTCATTGGGTTCAGAAAAATGCCCTCCAATTAATACAGTACAAATTTATCCTAAATAGTGAGAGTTAATGTTTGTACAGGGATTTAAAACAAATATGAATGATCCTTATCAGAAACCAAACTATTTTTTTTAAATGAGGTATTTCAATTTTCCAGCTCCGAAATGTTTGACTATCTCTACTGGCCTTGGTGTTGTTTATTAGAGTCCTGTCCTTGTACTTGTCTGTCACTCTAAACCTCCAGTGTCTATCCATTATCTGCTGTTGTGCAGACTTGTTTCAGAATGACAAATACTTTCATCACTTACTCAGCTCCAAGCCTCCCACAGAAATCTATTTGAGGGCTGCACATAGACACACACAACACTTTCAAGTTCTCTCCCCTCTGAGGCTTAAAAAAAATCTCCCCTCCTCCCAGGAAACAGGAGATGACTTAATCATGTTCACTATATTTCTGGAGATAAGAGCCAATCAAGAAAGGACTCATTTTCAACACGTTCTTCAACCTTCAGCATCATGATTATAGTGGAGATAGTCCATAGAAATTAACATGTGCTGAAAGAAAATACTGATTGCGAAAGATTCGTGGTCACCATTGTATGCCCCTCGTGAGTCATTAAGGCAAAAAAAAGCAGAACTGCATTAGTCACTGGCCTTATGGAAGGAAGAAGAGAACAGTTGTCATCCTCTACTTACAGCCCACTGCCTGCATCATTTAGGAGATAGTTGAATCAACACAAAGGAACATCCTGCAGCTAAATAAGCGCTTGCTCTGCTTCTAGTCTTGGCTGTGGGTTTAATAGCAGAGCTCAGAAATTCACTTGATGCTCTTCTCTTCACTTACAACACACTCAGTGCAGAGTTTGACTAAAAAATATATCCCACAACATGTCTTTCTTTATTATACTATAACTTCTCGGTAAAGATTAGGCAGAGTATGGAATGACTTCCTGGAAATAAGGAGCCTGTTCCCTCCAGATGTTGGGGAGCTATAGCCCTCATCGTACATGACCTACGTTGGTTGGTGCTGATTGGAGTTAGAGTCCAAAAAGTCCTGGAAGGTCACATGTTTCTCACCAGTGTCCTAGAAAGTTTCTATTCTTTCTCTTGAAGAATGCCTCCTTTCTTGGTTTTTCAATTTGAAGCTAGCAACCCAAGTTTTGTTATGGTGAAACAGTGAGACTGCAGAAGTTTTTAGTATGTAAAAGTATTTCAGACTTTTCAGAAAAAAAAACAAAACTCTCTGACATGCACTGACACTGCAATAATTTTTTTAAAAGCCTGCCTCTTTTGTTCTGCCTGATCTTTAGCACAACAGAATCTGATTCAAGTGTAAGAACCCACACTGTGTATGGTCTTTGCTCTTTGCTCCTGTACTGCCAAGAATGGTTCCAATTAGTATCAGTTTGTGAAGATGGCTCCAGTGATGCAGAAAGAGGACACTTTAATTTTCATGCAGAACCTGGCCTTGCCACAGTCTGCTTCTGATAGAATTTTGCTTTTCGAAGCATTTTATATAAGTTGCAAGTGAAAGAGGATGGACCTGCACACTGGATATCTATACATGCTCCTCAGTTTTCTGAAAATATACATTGAATTCTTCATACAATGTTTTTATGCAAGTATAACGTTATTATCTATATTTGATAAGGTTAATTGTACCTAGACAATGAAGGAGTTAATTACAAATTTATTAACTGCAGCAAGGCTAATTATATCGAGAAAATGGAAAACTCAAGATTTCAAATAAAGGATTGGTATAAAGAAGTGTGGAAAATTGCAATTAATGATAAGTTAACATGTCGAATTAAGGTTAAAAAAGGGATAATGAAAAGGAATGACTTTGAAGCAATATGGAAAATATTTGTGGAAAAGGCTTTAATAAAAGAGAGAAATGTCACACCTCCGCAAGAAGAATTACAATTTTGGAAAGCAGAGTAAGCTGAAATATAATTAGCTCTGGGAATGGGCTCACATTTAGGGTTAGAGTTTATGGTTAATAATTGGATCATATATAGTATTAGCAACAGGTTAAATATAGTTGAAAAGAATAGATTTAAGAATGAAATTATTATAGCAATAATGAGTACAAGGAGAATGAGATTTAGATACATGAAATAAAAATATATAATCAATATGATATATAATATGTTGAATAAGTATATGATGATAAAGGATCTGGAGAAAAATAGTAATGTAAGCTATTTGTGTTGTAATTTTTCTCTTTTTCACATTTATGTTATTCACGTGAGGTTTTTGTTTTATTCTGTTATGCGTTGTTCTTTTTTCCTTATAATAAAAAAATTCAGAAATATTAAAAAACCAAAAACAAACAAACAATGTTTTTATGTACTTAACTTTAATCTGAAATATGATACTCCTCATTTCCATGCTGTATTCCATCCTCAGATCTACTAACAAACATATATACATTTTTTAAAATAGAGGAACCAAGTAAAAATAATAATGGAAAAGAAATATGAAAATGATCACTAGGCTTGGCTCCACTAGGGTAGGGTGCCAATGATGGACCTTCCTCTGTATGAACCAAGTATCTCTCCACACCTACAACCACTGGACTTTCTGCTTGATGCTTCCAGCTCATCCACCAGTTATTTTCATTTAATTGAGGAACAGTAGGAGTAACTCTCAGCCTCTTTTTAGGTCACAGACTTCAATGGACTTAGAACTAGACACTCGTTTGGCTACCAGCTCATTACAACACTGTCACCAGATAAGCCCCTGAAAGAGCAGAAGGGTAGATTGGAAGGGACAACTTCCTCTCACAAGTGAGCATGAGGTTGGCAGCTGAAGGAATGTTGCCACTCAGGGGGCTTGGGCACAGAAAATGGATCATGTCACCAAGGGGTTGCCCTGGATGTGGGCATGTGTGGCTTTCTGTGAGCTATAATCCAGAACTAACTTTTCTCAGCTTTTTGGGTACCCAAATAATTGCAGTGATTAAGAAGACTTGAGGTTTTTTAGACCCTGCTGGAAAACCTGGGGTCCATTCATCCTACACAATTATAGTGCTATTATTCCACTTTAACTGCCATGGTTCCATTCTATGAAATCCTAGAGTCTGTAGTTTGATGAAGCATTGGAGTTCTCTGGCTGAGAATTGTAAATACTCCTCACTCAACTGCCTATCCCAGGATTCCATAGGACGCAGCCATGACTGCTAAACTGGAATAATAGTGCTCTCATTCTCTAGTAGGAATAAGCCCCTAGCCTATAGCAAATGCCTCAGTATATAGTTCACTGATACTGGGTATGACTAACATCCGAATAAAAAGGCAAGACAGAACAATTTCACCAGAAGTGAATAAGAAAGCAAGTCAGAACAATTTCATATCATTTTAAGGAGCTCTTCAGAACAGAGTTCCATAAACTCTCTCATACTTATTATCCTCTAAGTAGATATTTTTTGAGAATATCAATTCGATATAGAGGGGTTGTGAAAATACCAACTAGAAAAGGTTGAGAGGCTGTTCTTGGAGCTGGCTCTGCCATGTACCTCAGTGAAATATTTATCTCACTCGTTGGGATAGTGAGGGTAATACATTTACCACTCTCCATCCTGCCCTAGCAGGGTTTTTATCACCAGACTACTCTTATCTCTTTTTACAATAGGGTTACAAGCTTGTTGGTGAAGGGAATGCTGTAGACGTAGCATATCTTGACTTCAGTAAGGCCTTTGACAAAGTTCTCCATGACATTCTTGCAAAGAAGCTAGTAAAATGCCGGCTGGACGGATTAGTAATTGATTGACTGACCAAGCTCAAAGGGTGCTCACCAATGGATGCTTTTCATCCAGGAGAGAAGTGACTAGTGGGGTGTCACAGGGTTCTGTCCTGGGCCCAGTGCTATTCGACATCTTCATCAATGACTTCGATGAAGGAGTGAAGGACATGCTGATCAAATTTGCAGATGACATCCAGAGGACAGGATTAAAATTCAAAATGACCTGGACAGATTGGGGAGCTGGGCCAAAGCTAACGAAGGTCTCACACTTAGGCGGAAAAAACGGAATGCACAAATATAGGATGGGGGACGCATGGCTGGATAGCAGTACGTGTGAAAGGGATCTAGGAGTCTTGGTAGATCACAAGCTGAACATGAGTCAGCAGGTGATGCGGCAGCCAAGAAAGCCAATGTGATTCTTGGTTGCATCAATAGGAGTATGGTGTCTAGATTGAGGGAGGTAATGGTACCACTCTATTCTGCATTGGTTAGGCCTCATTTGGAATACTGTGTCCAGTTCTGGGCCCCTCAATTCAAGAAGGATGTGGACAAGCTGGAGCGTGTCCAGAGGAGGAGACCAAAATGGTGAAGGGTCTGGAACCCATGCCCTATGAAGAACGGCTTAGGGAACTGGGTATGTTTAGTCTGCAGAAGAGAAGGTTAAGAGGGGACATGATAGCCATGTTTAAATATTTAAAGGGATTTGAGGAGGGAGTGGGCTTGTTCTCTGCTGCTCCAGAGACTAGGACAAGAAGCAATGGATTCAAGAAGAACTTCCTGATGGTCAGAGCTGTCCTGCAGTGGAATATGCTGCCTTGGCGTGTGGTGGAGTCTCCTTCTTTGGAGGTTTTTAATCAGAGGCTGGATGGCCATCTGTTGGGAATGCTTTGATGGGTGTTCCTGCATAGCAGGGGGTTGGACTCAATGGCCCCTGTTCCAACTCTATAATTCTAGAAAGCTGCCACTGAGTGGTATGTCTCTCCAGAGCTAGAAATTACCTAGCTCAGTTCCCCCAATCCCTAGAAAAGAAAATGGGTTGAGTCATGGTTTCCCCACCCTATCATCAGTGAGCTCTACTGTATAGAGCTGGTTTCTTCTGAATGCCTGGCTCAGTAGATCCATAGAGACAGGCTGCATGTGAGGGATGTTGTGACACAGGTGATTTGCCAAGCTACACCTGCCCTCCCACAGAGACTGATTCTAAAGACCTACTAACCCAGACATTCAAGAAGCAGCTGACTGTATATAGGAGTTTGTGGGGGCTGCCACTGCCTCTGCTTCCATCTTTGAGGGTGGGGCTGGACAGTCAGGGGGTTGCTTACATGGCCAGCAGGCTGAGAGCCAGATGAAACTACATTTTCTTTCTCTGAAACTACATTTGCTACTGTTCCTTATTCAGACTGTGTGTGTGTGTGTGTGTGTGTGTGTGTGTGTGTGTGTGTGGGAGGGAGGGAGGGAGAGTTTGCATAATGGCTGGTATAATGGAGGTTGGTTGTAGTGCTAATGTAGTCTACCATTAATTAATCAAATGATATAATTTTTAGTTTCTTTTCTCTGTTTCCAATTCACAAATTACAGGGTTCACATTATCACTATATTTTGGCTCTAATCCAGCCCTTAACTTTGTGGACTCAGTACCTAAATTCAGAACACATTGGCCAAGATCCAATATTTATTCCAACAGGCTTTCAGACAAGGCTCATAACAATGTTCTGTAGTGCCTTTTAACTGGATTTTATCTTTTTTTAAAAATGAATGAAAGTTTTAAAATGTTCTGAGTTACATTTTGACAATAACCTCCCGTATGATTCCCTTAATTTTCTGACCCTGAGGACATTTTCTGCCATACCAATCCATGAAGCAGCATATGAGTTGAAGCTACCATTCTAGAAGGAAAAGAACACAAATGGTGACCACTACAGGTTAGACTTGCTGAACCAGGCATGACTTTTGTAGCTTGGTGAAAATCGAGAAGTCAATCACAAGAAAGCAGCAGCAAAACTTAGGGGCTGGAACCTCAAAGCCAACAAAAAGAGATACTCCCCTCTTAGCACTCTCTGCTATTACTAGCTACTGCTCTCCCCCGCTACCTTGGGAACATGAACACACACACACACACACCTCTAACTATGTCCTCTTTGCCGTGGAAGGATCTATTTTTATTCCATTTATTTATTTAATTTGTATACCACCTTTTCCCAAATGGAACCCAAGGGGGAAACAGTAGATCCTCTACTGGCTATGCTCCCCTTGCATGGTGCTGAGAGAGAAGTAACTGGGACAATGCAAGCCCAGCTATGGTTTTGAAAATGTACTGGAGCCAAGCAACTGTGGGAGGGAGAACTAGGAAAATTCCCTCTGTAGCACAGGTCATGTTCACAGTCCCCACTCCCACAGTGCTTGTTCCAGCAGGAATTTATATCAACAGCTGGACATGCACCCTCTGTGTCTTCTCTTGGCAGTATTCAGGAATCACCAGCATTATAGAGGAGAAGGAGTTGTCACCTTATTCCTTATTCCTCTTCCTCCTTTCTATGGCAAGGATTGGCGATGGGGCAGGCAGCCTGCAGCTGCACTCATTAGCTGATGGCTCAGAGCCTAGCTCTGCCCTGCTCTGCAAAAAAAATGCTCATGTGGTTAGGAAAAAAAAGGACTTGGTCAGCAAAAGAGGTGTCCAGGTGCAAGGCTAGACTGCCTCTTAGGCAGAGTAAACTGGACACCTTAAGCAGTAGATTTGGGGATGTAATGGTGGGCAGCAAATGGTTATTTATGTATATTTTGTTGTTGTATTTTTATAGGGTGGGAAAGAGGTACTTGGGAGCTTTTTTGCCTCAGGTGCTAGAATAACTTGACCGACTCAGGATGTTACACACCTTAGTTTTGGGAGTGGTCCTGAACACATGGAACTCTCACCATCATCTTAAACATCTGAGATGTGGCCCTCATATAGACTTCTTATTGTGTTGGTTCCTTCCATTTTAAGGTCCTGGTGGTCTGTCCAGATCCTTCCCACTCTCTCTTTCATCTAGTGTGGATTAGAGTTCTTTCTGAATAATTTTTTTTGCTAATAATTTTATTTTTACAAATCCCGCTACTTGGTTTTATTGTACAAAACTGATTTTTAAAATTTGGAATGGTGTATTTTTAATGTGTAATATTAATATGTAATATGTTTATGTATATATAAACATAAATATGTTTATGTATATATGTATTTTATGAGTTTTTTTAATTTTATAGACCACTTTATTCTATAAATCAAAGCAAAGAGTGTGTGTGTGAGTGTATGTTACATCCTTGAAACCAATGTGGTTTGTAAAACATAATTAGCAATAGACTGGAGTATGGTCTTTACTTTACTTTAGCACCATGAGCTATAACAGGTGTGCATGTGTAGAAGGACAGTATTTTTACTTTGTAATTTGGGAAGAATCTCTCATGCAATACAAAGACAATACTCTACTGGCTCCACAACCACAGAAAATCACCCAGAGCCATAAGGGGAAAGAAAATGAATAGATATTTCAAAGGATGCTTTGAATAACTCAGTTTCATAATCTGCCAACTTTTTAAAGGACCTCTTCCTGTTTTTCTTTGAGTGCTTTGTTTGGTGGTGTGGTTTTCTGAGCTTCTGACATTTCATGGATAGAGTTCATGACTCTTCTCTACTTGACTTCATATATAGACTCTGACACAAGCTTTTATCTGAGTCATCATCAGATTTTACATGCATAACCATAAGCACGTATGAACCATTTCCAGCTAATGTGAAATGGCATACACATCAAATTGTGTTATTCATACTTTCATGAATAATGCTCACTTATCTCTTGGTAAATAACTTTTGTTGTACCTTTTTAACACCATTTCACTTTAGATTTATTTGGAAACTTAGACACTCTGGAAAATAATTTCTTGTACTGAAAGATGTTAGGACATATATTTTAATCTAAAATCCTATTTACAAACAATTTTTTGAATTGTAAAACAGGCATCCTCTACTGTTAATGATTCACTTTTCAATGATCCACTCTTTTGACCCTATTCAGTCATGACCAGAACCCATACATTTGACAGGTGGACCTTCCATGCACTTCTGCATCTACAGACTGTTTTTTTTTAACCTCAATTCATACTCAAAAAGCTAAAAAAAGACTGGGTTCCACATTTTGATGATTACTGGTTTTCAATATTGCTCTGGTTCCTGACATACTGGATAAGCAGGAGATAGTTGTATATTAAAGCATATGATGCATCATATTTATGCAATGAGACCTTTACTGATGAACTGAAAAAAAACAACAGCTTAGAATTGTTGCAGAGGAAAACTAGAAGTACCACCTAGAGTTGAGATTTCTATCTCCTTTGCTCTGTCCTCCTTGTTGCAGCCCAGTTGCCAACTTTTTGGCCTGGACATATACTTACAAAGTATAGACTATAACCTGGTATAACTTATAGGCTGTGAGATATAGAGTATGTTCTAATAAGAACACCTAAATCTGTGAGAGGATGTGTCTGTATAATTCAGAATAATTAAAAAACTGGTTTCAATCTGGGAAAAATGCTGTATAATCATGGAATGTAAATAAGGTAAGACAAAGACAAAGATATCTCTAGTGTGCTCTACTGATAGATAAAGAACATAGTTTTGATTAGACAGCTGACAAACTAAGTGGGCATAAGGAGTGATAAACAGAGCCAGATAAGAGTTAGCAAATCAGACTGTCACTTGGTGTGTTTCCGCTGCAGAAAGAGGGCTTTTTAATAACAAATAATAGGCTGATAAACTGCCCCAAGATGCTGGAAAATACTCATATTGGTAAATTTTATGCTAAAATAGATATAAAATAGAGATAGATGTCCCATTAGGCTTGTAATGGATGCCCATTCAATATGTTTACAGTAACAGATGTTGTTAAAATGTTAGCAATGCTCAAGGAGATTAATCTTTCAATGCCTGTTTATTCACAGAAGTTTGGTAGGAATGAATAGATCTTCAAACAGATGAGAATATACAGTATTTGCTGGCATATAAGACACACCTGTATATAAGATGGACTCCATTGAGACACTGGCGAATACTATTTGCCAGTGTATAAGACACACCGACATATAAGACATACCCCATTTTCTTTCTTTCTTTTTTTATTTTTATTAAAACCAAATTATCCCAGTTTTACATCATCTCATATTCATTTTTTCCATTATAAAAACATACTTATACAGTAAGTTATACATATATACATATACATATTTAAGATGCCTTATTTGTTTGCGTATTATACTGTACAGTCTTCTATCTTCTATTTTTTTTCTGTCCTCTAGTTATTATCTATCTACCACAATCCAATTCTTTTAATTTCCTCCCTCCCCTTGTTTGAACATCCCCTTAAGATATTTCATCTGTGATCGCAAAAAACCTGCTATGTCTTTGAAGACTTGCCTCTTCACTTGCAATACTAATTTACTAAGTAATTTTTCGGCTAAACTGCATTGTTTTATCTTAAAGCTTATTCATTTATTCCCCTTGGCATAACTTTGTCCAGTTCTCTTCAATATATTTCTTGATTATCCTCATATCATTTACTTTTTTACTTCTTTTTCCCCCCTTCATTCTTCATGTGAGATCATCTAAGATTACGTATTCCTGAACTTTATCTAACCATTCTTCCATTAAAGGTGTTTCCGGACTTTTCCAGTATTTCGCATATACTATTCTATCAGCAGATATCATATATAAGATTATTTCTTCATATCTTTTGTACTTTTTGTCTATTTGATGCATCATATTTAGTAAAAAAATTTCTGGCGTTATTGGGATCTCTATTTGTAGAATGTCTGTCATTATTTTGTGTATCTTTTCCCAATATCTTCTGGCCTTTATATAGTGCCACCACATGTGATAAAAAGTCCCGTTCTCTTGTGTGCATTTCCAACAGTTCTTGTTCTTTGTTTTATATATCTTACCTAACTTCCATCTATGTAGCATTTTAAAATAATTTTCTTTCAGATTTTGAGCCAGAATGAACTTCTGTGTAATATTCCAGCTTCTTTCCCATTGCTCTAATTTTATTTCATGTCCAATGTTTTGGGCCTAAACAATAATTGTCTCTTTAACTGTTTCTGTTTTCAATTCCTGGTCCAATATGTACTTATAGAATTGAGATGCCAAGTGTTCTTTTTTTTCAAATATCACTTTTTCCCATTCATTTAGTTGAGTAATTGTAATTGTAATCCTTCTAGTTTAAGATCCATTTTTAGTCTTTCTTTTAGTTGCATATATAGGAACCACTGACAATTCCATCCCTCTTCTGCCAGCTCCTCTCTTGTTTTAATTCATTGACCTTCTTTTGGATCATTAATGATTAGATCTCTGTAAGTAAACCATCTATCTGCTGGGTCCTTCCATCTCCCCAACAGCACCTCTTGAGGTGATACCCATAACGGTATTTTCAAATATAGTTTTCTTTTCCAAGTCTTCCAAATTTCAAACAAGGGTCTTCTTACATAATGATTCAGAAAGTCTTTATCTATCTTCCCCTTGTTGTACCAGAGATATCCATGCCGACCAAAGCAAAGGTCTGCTCCCTCCAAATTTAATATTCTATCATTCTTCAGTTCAATCCAGTCCTTTAACCACGTCATCCCATTAATGATGAAGTACAATTTCAAATTGGGTAAACGACAACCTCCTCTTTCCTTCTTATCAGTCAATATTTTCCACTTGATCCTTGGCTTTTTCCCAGCCCAAATGAAAAGGGATAGATCCTTATTCCAATCTTGAAAACGTCTAGTGTTTACTATAATCGGCAGATTCTGAAATAGATAGTTTATCTTTGGTAATACCATCATTTTAATTGTTGCCATTCTTTTTAATAATGATAAGTTTAATTTTGACCATCTTTGCAAATCTTTCTTATCTCCCTCCATTTTGTTATATAATTATTTTCGAACAGTCCGTTATTTTGTTTGGAGATTACGATTCTAAATAAGTAATCCTTTTCTCTCTCTAAATCCTGTCATCAATTCCAATGCTTCAATTTCTTCTTTTCACATATTTTTGGTTAAGATCTTCATTTTCTCTTTATTAATTTTGAATCCCGCTAATTCACCAAATTCGTTACAGACCTCTATCATTTTTGCCAAACTTGTTTCTGGTTCTTCAAGAAAGATAACCAAGTTGTCCGCATACGCCTTCAGTTTATATTCACCCCCCTTTAATTTAGTTCCCTTTATTGTTTCTTCCGTTCTTATCTTTCCTTAAGAGAACTTCTAGCGTTATTTTAAATAATAGGGGTGAAAGTGAACAACCCTGATGGGTTCCTTTGTTAATCTCTATAGGATCCGTCTTTTCAACGTTTATCAATAATTGAGCCTTGTAATTTAAGTAAATTTGTCTAATCCAAGTAATAAACTTATCACCACAATTCATTCTTTTTAATAATTCAAACATAAATTCATGCTCCACGTTATCAAATGCCTTTTCAGCATCCACGAAGATCATCATACACTTCTTCTCATTATGTTTTTCATAATATTCCAACATATTAATAACAGTTCGGATGTTATCTCTAATATATCTCCTCGGTAAGAAACCACTCTGATCTTTGTGAATTATTTTCTGTAATATTCTTTTCAATCTCTCTGCAATTATGTTTGTAAAGATCTTATAATCTATATTTAACAGCAATATTGGTCTGTAACTACTCGGTTCTGTTGGGTCCTTCCCTTCCTTTAATATCAAAGTTATATTTGTTTCATTCCAGGAATCTGGTTTTCCATTATTCATGATTTCATTGAACATCTTATGCATAGGTTCACTTAGTTCATCTTGTAATTCCTTATAGTACAACCTGGAAAAACCATATGGACCTGGGGCTTTTCCCACTTTTATTTTCTTTATTGCCTCCATGACTTCCATGCTTGTTATGTTTGCATTTAAGCTGTTTTTTGATCTTCTGTTAAACTTATCAAATCCTGCTTTCCCAAATATTCTTCAATCTTTTTCCTCATATTACTCTTAATCTTTTTTTTATACAGATGCTTATAGTATTTTTGAAAAACATTCATTATAGTCTTCTGATCAGTGAAGACCTCATTATCCTTCTTAGCTTGCAAAATTAAATTCCTTTCTCTTCTTTTCCTCAGTCTATATGCCAACCACTTCCTGGGTTTATCTGCATTTTCGAAATGTCTTTGTTTAAGTATTCTTAAATTCTTTTCAATCTCCACCAGGTTTTCTGTTTGCATTTCTACTTGCAATTTTTTGAACGCCCTCCTCAGTTTTTCATTTCCAGGGTCCTTCCTTAACTCTTCTTCTTTCTTTTTATTTCTATTTCCAAATTCTTCCTTTTCTCCTCTTTTCCTCTTCCATTCCGTATTCCATTTTATCAATAGACCTCTCATGACTGCTATTCCGGCATCCCATACTGTTTTTGCAGCAATTCCTACTTTATCGTTCTCTTTAAAATAGTATCTTAATTCTTCTTTTGCTTTTTCCAGGTATTATTTTTTCCTCAACTGGAAGTCATTAATTCACCAATTTGAGTATTTACTTTTCTTCTTAATGCTTAACTCTATTTGTATTGGATCGTGATCTGAATGATTCTGGGGAGTATTTCCATATCTTTCACCATTGAATGTAATGTTTTGGAGATTATAAACATAACAATCCTGGACATGGTGTGGTGGCTATCAGAATAGAATGTAAATCCTCCTTTTTCATGTTTGTATCTCCAGATATCCATCAAGGACAGGTCTTCCATCATTCTGAAAAAGGATTTAGGCAGTTTCCCTTGTTTCTTTTTTTCTTTTTGATTTGTTGTTCTATCTTTTGCTGGATCTAGTACCCCATTCATATCCCCCCTCAACAAAATGTTATCCTGATTCTTTTCTGTGATATATTTGTGTATCTCTTCTTCAATTTTTTCATAGAATTTGCTTTTATTTTCTAGTGGGGAATATATTCCTACCAATAATATCGTTTTTTCAGGGAGCTGAACTTGCACCCCTAAATAGTATCCTTCTTTATCCCGAAAGATTTCTTCTGTGGGATACTTTGCATTAGCGTATATTACCACTCCCCTTTTTTTCTTTTCAAAAGCCAAAATGTAACATTTCCCCAGTTTAGGGTTTTTCAGATATTTAACATCGCTGTCTTTAATCTTCGTCTCTTGCAAATAATATCGGCTCTCACTTTTTCTAAGTAATAGAAGACCTGCCTTGTTTTGTAATTTGAATTGAGTTCTTTTACATTCCATGAAATGCACTTTAAATTCATTTTTTCAGTCTTCATCTTCTGTTAATTTGTCTCTGGCCTCTGAGCTCTGTTGATCTTGTTCTACTTCTTCATCTTGTTCTTCCATTGCCGCGGTTTCTTCCTCTGGTCTTTCTTGTTTCCCTGTTTGCTCTTTTCCTTTTTTGTATTCCAATATCTCTCTGATTTTTCCTATTGCTTCATTGGCCTGTTCTGGTGTGGCGCATTTGCATCTTTTATAATTTAAAATAAAAGATAGTCCTTCAGTCCTTTCCCATTTATATCTTATCTTATATTTTTGTAACTGTGTTGTCAAATTTTTATATGCTTGTCTTCTTTTCAATATCTGAAACGGGATGTCTTTAAATACTCTCAATTCTGTTCCTTCTATAATTAATTTTTCTTCATAATTTCTTTGCAATATTTTCTCCTTCATCCTTGTTCTTGTAAAACAAATTAGAATGTCCCTTGGCCAGTTTTTATCTCTCACCATTTTAGAGCTTATACAAAACATTTTGTCAATTTCCAGCTCCATGGTTTCTTCTGGGACATCCATATATGCTGTGAGTTCAGGGATGAGTCGGTCATAAATGTTTTCTCCTGTCTGCTCCTCCAGACCTCTCAATTTGAGACATCTGTCTCGATATCTCATTTTCTGTACTTCAATGTCCCTCTCATGGCTTTTAAAACTTTTGTTTATCTTCATCCTCTCGCTTTCCACTTGATTTATTCTACCTACAATTTGTTTAACATCTGTCTGTATTATCTTCACTTCTTTATTCATTTTCTCCATTCTCTTATTAATTCCTTCTATCTCTTTTTTATGTCCATTTTTATTTCCGCTCTGTATCCTTTAACTCTTGCCTTATTTCTTTTTTAAAGTTCCTCAATTCTTCTAGTATTTGTTCTCTGATCCCTGCAGTTTGCGGAGGTTGCTCCAATGAGGGTCTTCTCTCCAATGTCAATTGTGATTGGGAGTATGTGGTTGACTTTTTCCTGTTGTCATCTTTCCCGTTGAACCCTGTCAGTTCTTACAGATAAATAGCTCCTTTGTTTATGTCTTATATTTATAATATTTAGAAGTATATTCAATCAGTAATCTCAAATATATTCAGTCTAATATCAATCAATCAATCAATCAATCAATCAGATCAGATGTAGTCAAATATAATCAAATATTCAGTTATCCCTTAATTTCATTCAAGATAAATTGCTAGTTAATTAATTAATTCAGTTATACCTCTACTCAATCATCAAATGAGCAATATTTCAATTATCAAAGACCTATATTCATTCAATAATCAATAATCAATAGTCACTAAGTGAATCAATAATCAATAAGCCATATACTGACTGTAAATCACTATTTCTTCTATACAGTAATTTCTTGTATTCTTATATTTTAATTATATTGTAGCAATTCTTAATTATATTCTTATATATAATACTCTTATTCAAGATATACAGAATTAATTATTGCCTTCTTAAAGCTTTATATATCACCCCCTACTTAACTGTAACAAGCTTTGTATATCACCACCAATATTTCAAATATAAAGCAAACTAATATTGGTCCAGTTCATCTATTACAATATATATTCTGTTAATTTTCAAATGATCTGTATTTATATTCTTTACCACAAGAGAGGGCTATTATACAGCTTTTCAGACACTCTTCTTCTTATGTTATGCAACTCAACAGAAAAAAAAAGTTCAGTGTCTTTCCTGGAGATATATTGTTTACTTACTTTCAGGGTTAGTTTTCAGAATAGCACAGCCTTCAGACTTATTCAGAGCTTCAAGGTTTCTCCTCCTCCCTTCTCCCTCCCTCCTTTTCATAATCACTTCTTGCCTTTAGCAATATTTTATACTTTTATCAATGTATTACTTTTATCAATATTTATAACAAACTTATGATTAACAATTCACTTCTACTTAATCAGACATCACAATTCATTAAATCACAGTAAATCTTGTGTACTATTTAATCTCAGCTGTTTGTTTAGTCTCTTCTTATTTATAATCCAACTTCTTTTCCTTCAAGATTCTCATAAGTTCCTTTCCTTTTCTTCTGCCTTTTCTCGTTGTCCATCTATCTTCGCAAAGAATCTGTTCCACGTCATTGGGAAAAGAAACCACTGCCTTTCTTGGTTATGGCTGCCTCTCGCTCGACTCCAAAATCTATCTGACGCGCCCTCCCTTGCAAAAAGATCTACCTACTGCTCGTCTTTCCTCTTCTTGTTAATATGTTAATATTTGACGTCTCAGTTCAAATCTCAGTTCAAAATCTCAGTTCAATGTCTCAGTCCACCCTCACTTACTGCCACCTGTCCCCTTTGTTATTCTCCAGCCTCTGTTGTCTCATCTCTTAGCTCTCATGGCTCTATGTTCTCAACTTTCTCTCCATCTTGTTTTTGTTCTCTGAAGTCTAATCTCTGAAATCTTATATTAAGTACTCCAGTCTCTTATTCTCTTGTTCTCAATATACAGCTCCACTCTATTTTCGCCCATCTTTAATCCCCCGCTGCTTTAAGCTTCTACCTTAGCCTTCTCCGTGAAAATGAAAATACAAAAGTCACCAAATTCATTCTTAGTCCATTTAATCCATTCTGTCAAATTATTAAATTCTTCTACTATTTAATGCTATTTGATGTTATACTAAGCTTCTATTGTCTTAACCAGCTTATTCTCTCTGATCCTGTCCAAAGTCTATTTAACTATTAAAGTCCTTTAGCATCTGTGTGTTGACTGATTATCTCCTTCTATTTTAGGCACAGTCTTTTATGTTGAGATCTTCCTAAGTCCTCCCAAGAGAAAGGTTTTGCTCTCTTGTTTAGTGTACTTACAAACTCTTTTATTTAAAAAGGTTTTGGTGTTTCTTTGTCGTGAAAAGCAGCTGCCCAGCATGGCTGTGGAATCCCTTCTGCTCTCTCCCGTCTTCGTACCTCTGATACAGCAGTACAATAATCCTCTGTATCTTTCCGATGACGAGCTTTCCCAAGCCCCCTTGATATTTTCTAGCCGGTTACACCTCTCTGGGCGGTTGTGTATCGGCCAGCTTAGCCTCTACACAACCACACGGTCCGCCATGAAACCTGGAAGTCTCGACATATCTCATTTTCAAACAGTATTTTTTTGGGGAAAAAGTGAGTCTTATACGCCAGCAAATACAGTATATCTGAATAGATCATTGGCTAAGCTGTATTGTTAAAATGGTTATGGATATGATGCAGTGTACAAATTATGTGCATGTCAACACTTATATGAAATATCTGTATAATGCCTTAAACAGATGCTATGGGGACTTACGGAGAGAACATGATGATGCTGAGGGATAAAAGGCTGTGTTAAATGCTTTGGAAGGATCATGTTCTCACATGTGTTAATTATTACCTAGCCTGTTAAAAAGCTGAATAGAGAGATAAAACCCCTATGAAATGTCCTGATGAAAGGCTAATATGTTGATAGGCCTATGATGTAATGTATGTAATGTAAGATGCCATTTGTGCAATATAATGGAATGTATGAAACTTGCATTTCCAGACATTGACGTGTCTGTGTTTCTTTCTAAGGGGAAGGTATATGTTTATATATGTATGAGTACATATGATAAATAACCTAAAATAGTATCAAGGAACCTTCTCATTTCCCATGTAAATTTCTTGAAATTCCAATGCTTAAGGATGCTTTAGTGGAGGGTTGATGTTGACTCTGACTATTTAGTTCAACCACCATCACAACTTGGGTACTTGGGTGACCACAAGGTGATGTCATGTGACTTCAGACAGAATCCAGATTAGTTGACAAGTGGCAAAGGACCTTAACCCTTCAGTCTACGGGGTGGGGAACCATGCATGTTTCATCCTACATTGGAAAGTTATCACAAGATGCCCCCTGTATACCAAAAGGATGCTGCCTAAACAACATTAGCTTTTTCTAGGAGTGGGCAAAATGCAGCCTTCCAGATACAATTGGACGGCAACTATCATCTTCTATAGCTAACACAGCCAACGATGAGGAATACTGAAAGATTCAGTCCAAGACCACTTGGAAGGCAGCACTTTGCTCACTCTTGTTTCATGGGCATTCTTTAGGGAGAGATTTCCTGGATCCCTGACTGATTTGTAGTGAACACTGCAGTGGCAACTGGGACATCTAAAAGCAAGTGAAACTGTCTACACTCCACCTGTGCTACTGGGATGGAGCCCTTTAATGTTTCCTCTCATCTGTTACATTTTATAACTTCTGCATGAAAAGTCAGATCATTTGAAGAGTATGGCCATTTCTGCACCACACTATTATAGTTTTATTATTCCATTTTCAACATCCTATGGAATCCTGGGCTTTACAGTTTAGGGAGGGGCATTTAGGATTCTCAACCAGAGAGTTCTTTGGTCTTAGTAAACTACAAATCCCAGAAATCCACAGGATGTTGAAAGTGGAATAATAGCACTATAACAGTGTAGTTTGGAAAGGTCTTAGATGTCATCAAGATGTAGATGGCATTCTGTTTCATTTGTCCTGTTCATTTGTTGCATTAGGTGAAATATTGGAAGCGCTGTTGAGTCAATGCTTGGACACACTGATGGATGGTAATAGATGAAGGTCAACAACCTGAAGCTGAGCCCTGATAAGAGAGAAGTACTGTTGGTTCATTTCTTTCCCAGGGAGGTGATATTCAGTCTTCTAGAAATGGTTGCACTCCAGTTAAATGACTGGATTTACTAAAAATATAGAAGTGCTAAAAGGATGCCTCCTTTAAAGTCTGAACTAAATCCCCAAATGGATTCTCTACCTTACTGACATGGGAACCACTGAAGAAATCCAAATGGCCTCAGTGACACTGAGTAGTTACAGTCCTTTTGTCCACTGCTAAGGCAGTAGCATGGCTGCTTGCACCACTAAGGCTAGTTTGGCTATTGCAACCTCTTCTGGATAAAGAGATCTTGGCTCCAGTTAGTTATGTTTTAATAATATCTAATAATCTCTAGGATAGACTGATGAAATATATTATGCGTGGAACTGGCTTTGAAGACTGCTCGGAAACAGCAGTTAGTTTAAAACACAGGACACTGGAACTATCTTGCCAGTATTTCTAGAGCCACTAGCTTCTGGTCCATTTCCAAGCAGATTCCAAGCATGCTGCTTGGGATTGGAGGGAATACATTCTTTCACATCAACTTGCCCATAATTTTTTTTTATTCCAGAGCCCTTCTCTGGGCTTTCCTGCCAAATGAAGTAAGTGAATGGCTACTGGGAAGGACATGTTCCCATTTGTGGACTTTTCTGCCCCGACTGGACATCAGCTGCTAGTCTACTTTTCCCTCCCATTGAAATCAAAGGAAGAAAGAAACCAAAACACAAACCACTGGAGGTTTAAAAGCACCAGCAACCCCTTTCACTACTTGCCTTGACTGGAGTAAGCTGGCAGTGCCTTGGAGGTAGCAGATAATCACAGTTTTCTTTAGCTCCACATCCCTTACTCCCCTGGATTGGTCTGTAATTTCCACACCTGACCTCTCATTATGCGCTTTGCGCATCTGCTGAAGTAGGCTGTTGTCTTTGAAAATTCACGCTCCATTCTGTTTGTTAACATTTAGGGTATCTCAAACTTGTTTTGTTTTTTTTGGCTGCGTGAGATTAATGTGACACTTTCAATCTTTTTGTTTTGTTGGTGACAGTTATTTAATAACTTTATTTGGATCTATACTACATACAAAATAAAGGGAGAAGTGCAGTTCATGGTTTTCTTTATTGCAGAATAGGCTGGGATCCAAATTCCACTGAGGCCTAATTAATGAAATTTTACTTAACAGCAATGACAAATTTTCACTGCCTGTGTCTGAGTAGCAAGCCCCAGAATACTGTATTTTTTTCCAGACAGTGTAGCTTTATGTGTTAAGGAGAAATCACCAATAAATTCTTAATTCTGATCATCTTCGAATACATCAAACACTTAATATTTACCTCTTGTTATTTTAGACGACATGTGGCTTCTCAAATCGGATACAATAGTGCAGTTGGAAGTATTACACCTTTGTGAAGCTGTATATTTTCACCAACAAAGGTTTTTGTTGTCGCAATTTTGAATTTGTACCAAGCAGCATCACCTTCTCTTTATATGCTATTTTGTGATGGGGGAGCATTCACATAGTTGATACATAACTGGAGCCTCAAATTTTCTGTCCTGCTAAAGGTAAACCATATGATTCTGCTGGTACAGTAGCTGTTGTCTTTGAAAACTCATGCTCCAGTCTGTTTGTTAATATTTAAGGCCTTCCAGTATACCTGTGCTGTTATCCATTTGCTACATCTCAAAGGATGTCCAATAACTATACTACATTTGTTATTTTGAAACAGTGTTTAGGAAAGCTCCCATCCATCTTGAACTCCCTTCTCTTTTAGTATTTCTGACCATGGAATCCCACCTAGTATTTCCTTAAGCAACAAAAGCACCTTTCCTAAAGGCTAGAAAGTGTGTCCGACTCCACTTGGCTTTCCTAATGAATGCCTAGGTTACATGATCACTTCCACCCAAGCTTCTCACTGCTTCCATTTTATCGACTGGTTTGTTCCTGTTGGTGAGAATTAGGTCCAAGATAACTGATTTTGAAATATGGGGATGGTAAGTGGTGGATACAAGATACTAAGTTCCTGAATTACTTGGTGGGGAGGGGCAAATGATACTTGAAATATGGGAAGAAGGTGACAACTCACCTGACTACCAATTATAGAAGGCTAGAAGGGGAAACTTGTTAATAAAATGGGGGAGAGTTGGGGAATGTATGTTGAATCAGGGAGTGTATCTAATTCAGGTTTAAGGGAGCTGCTATAGTTTTGTTGAAACAATGATGTTGGTATATGCCTGTGGTAGCTTCAAGCATCAGTCAGGATTTTGAGAAATATTCCCTTGATGGGAGCAGAATTTAATCTCTCTGCCACCCTTTCCAAGGACAGGAAAATACCACAATAGATGAGTTGATATAAACCATGGTTCTATGCAGTGCCACAGTTACTGTGGCTTCTGAATGTTGAACAATTAGGGATTTACAAATGATTCCCTTGCTCTGTATAGATACTTAATAGAATCTGAATCCTAAAGTATACAGTGAATCTCAACAAATACTTAACAAAGAAATGTCATTGAGACAGGAAGAGAATCTGGGGTTTATAGAATGCAGCATTCTTTTTCTTACTTTATATCATATGAAACAGATCTCACTGTAAACTTTATTATCTGTCATCTCAAAACTGCATTAGTTACATTAGTGGACTGTTGAGGGAGAACATTTTGTTTTACTGAAATGGAGCTTTCACCATTAGTGGAAAGGAAAGCAACCTTCGGAAAGCCCAGAGAGAATCTTTGCCAGCCTGGAGGTATTGATTGCTATAAAAAGTGATGTGGGGGGTGGGACTGAGGAGGAAAAAGAGGAGGATAAAAGAGAACAGCAAATCATCCTCTCCAGCAGCAATAAAAGCTTGCACTTATTGAAAAAGCTATTTCTCTATAAATAAACCGAGGGCAAGAAAAAAAGGTGAAAGTCATATAAAACACAGCTCAGTCATATAAAAAATGTCAGGGCAGTCTTATGAGTTGTAATCATTAATGTCAGCCACTTGTTTTTTCTCATTTTTTTGCTCTCATTCAAAGTGAGATTACATCCCAAATGAAAATCTAAAAGCAGGATTTGGGGTTGCATAGAACCGAAATATTCCCAGAGTGTGTGGCATGGGGCGAGGGAAGAATCTGTTTTTTATTCAGTGCCCTCAGTGGAAGCTACTACAGTGCTTTTTTACCCGGTGTCCTCTTTTGAACAGGGCACAATGATGCCAGTCTGGCTAGAATCATGCCATGGATGAGATGACACTACAACAATTAGATTTGGCCTTGTGGTGCAATAATGAAGCCAGTTCAGAGTGCAGGAGGCACAGATTCAGAAGTTATGATGTTCTCAAGTAAACAATCAGATTTGGCAATAATGCTTTCTGCCCTTATTATGAATGGCCAAAACATTTTGTTCATTTTCAACCCAACCCTGCAATCACAACCTGTGAGGAAGTTTCCATGAGGTGCAAATGTATTTGTAGAAAGGAGGTCCAATAGTTTTATTTACTAAAGTTTTATTTTGCTTCATGTGCAGGGTATAACTGGTAACAAGCTTGAATTTAAGGAGATTTGGGCCGTGATCCTATTTAATGTTGGCAGAATTTAACATTCCATCAGTATATTATGATTTTGGAGACCAGGGTTTGAATCTCCATTTGGCCATGGAAATCCACTAGGTGACCTTGGGCAAGTAACACCCTCTCAGCTTCAGAGAAAGACAAAGACAAACCTGTTCTGAACACTTCTTGCCAAGAAAACCCTCTGATAGGTTTGTGTTAGGGCAGTGGTTCTCAACCTGTGATCCCTAGATGTTTGTGGACTTCAGCTCCCAGAAGCCCCGAGCATTGACCATAGTGGCTGGGGCTTCTGGGAGCTGAAGTCCACAAACATCTGGGGACTCACAGGTTGAGAACCACTGTGTTAGGGTTACCACAAGTCAGAAACAACTTAAAGGCATGCAACAAAAAGTTTTGCGGAAGATCTGGAAGAGAGGGTGATGGTGCAATGCAGCTCTTGCACAGCACGTCCCTCCCCTGCCAATCAGTGGCCACTGAAGTCAGAGAAGGAGTGGAGCTGCTGTGGCCAGTGCAGTCCAACTGCTTTTGCATTGCTTGGGGAAAACTGTTGTGCAAGGAAGTATTGGAAAAGCTTCCTCAACATACATTTCCCTATATAGCTATGCTATAGGCAGTAGGATGCACCCATTTGAAAGCTGCATGCATGTAAAATCTTTGCAGATCTGTGAAAGCCTATACTTAGGATATAGAACCATAGAATCATAGAGCTGGAAGAGACCACAATGGCCATCAAGTCCAACCCCCTGCCATGCAGGAATACACCATCAACGCATTCCCAACAGATGGCCATTTAGCCTCTGTTTAAAAGCCTCCAAAGAAAGAGACTCTACCACACTCCGAGACAGAGTATTCCACGGTTGAACTGCTTTTACTGTCAGGAAGTTCTTGCTAATGTTTAGATGCAATATCTTTTCCTGAAGTTGGAAGCCATTGCTCTGTGTCCTAATCTCTGGAGCAACAGAAACAGGCTTGCTCCATCTTCCACATGGCATCCATTCAAATATTTAAACATAGCTATCATGCCACCTCTTAATCTTCTCCAGGCTAAACATAACTCCCTCACAAGTCATGGTTTCCAGGCTCTCTACCCTTTTGGATGCCCTCTTCTGGACACATTCCAGTTTGTCAAAATCCTTCCTGAACTGTGGTGCCTAGAAGTGGACAAAATATTCCAGGTGGGGTCTGACCAAAGCAAAATAGAGTGGTACTGTCATTTCCCCTGACCTAAACACTGAACTCCTCTGAATGCAGCCCAGAATCACTTTGGCTTTATTAGTTGCCTCATCACACTGCTGACTCATGTTCAGCTTGTGGTCTAGTAAGTCTCCTAGTTCCTTTTCATAAGTATTGTGGTCAAACCAGGTGTCACCCATCTCATATCTGTGAATTTCATTTTTTTTCTGCCCAAGAGCAGTACCTTACACTTCCCCTGTGGAAATTCATTTTGTTGCTTGGCCCAGCTCTCTCATCTGTTGAGAGCATTTTGCACTCAGATTCTGTCCTCTGGGGGGTTAGCTACCCCTAGTAATTTGGTATCATCTGCAAATTTGATAACAATGCCCTCCATTCCCTCAGCCAAATCATTGATAAAGATGTTGAATAGCACTGGACCCAGGACAGAATCCTGTGGCACCCTCTAACTGAAGCCCCTGTCAGAGCTGCTGCTGATGAGCAGCAGCTGTTGGTCTCGGTGGCTCTGGCTGGAGATGATGAGCAGCAGCTGTTGGTCCCGGTGGCTCTGGCTGGAGATGATGAGCAGCAGCTGTTGGTCCCGGTGGCTCTGGCTGGAGATGATGAGCAGCAGCTGTTGGTCCCGGTGGCTCTGGCTGGAGATGATGAGCAGCAGCTGTTGGTCCCGTGGCTCTGGCTGGAGATGATGAGCAGCAGCTGTTGGTCCCGGTGGCTCTGGCTGGAGATGATGAGCAGCAGCTGTTGGTCCCGTGGCTCTGGCTGGAGATGATGAGCAGCAGCTGTTGGTCCCGTGGCTCTGGCTGGAGATGATGAGCAGCAGCTGTTGGTCCCGGTGGCTCTGGCTGGAGATGATGAGCAGCAGCTGTTGGTCCCGGTGGCTCTGGCTGGAGATGATGAGCAGCAACTGTTGGTCCCGGTGGCTCTGGCTGGAGATGAGTCCTGCAGCTCAAGAGCTCCCCCTGCTACCATGGACCAAGCAGGCTCGGATGTCCCTCTGCCTGCTCCTTTAGGGCAACAGGGATCCAGTTCTGAAGATGGTTTGGAGCCTGTGCCAATCAGCCCACAAACAAGGCAGAGACTCAAGAGAGCTGAGCAAAGGGAGGCTTCCTTGATTAAGTTCAAGAAGCAGTGACTAGCCACACCTGTGTCTTGGGCTATATAACTGCCTGCCTGGAAGCTTTCCTTTGCTTGTGGCAAACTTCTTTTGAGCCCTCCTCTTGTCTGTTCCTTGCTCCCAGCACCTGGTTCCTGCTACCTTGAATTGGTCTCTTGACCCTTGGCTTTTGGAATTCTGACTATGGCTTTCACTTGATGCTCTGGTAAATGAACTCCCTTGTGTAAAGTGCTTGCTTGTCTTTTCCCAGCTGGACTTGCTGGCTCTCATACTCCCTTCTCTGGGCTGGCTCACTGCCCAGGTCTCTGACCTTGACACCCTCATAGTCACTTTTCTCCAGAATGAACAGAGTGAGCACTCTTTGGGTTCAGTCAGTCAACCGGTTACAAATCCACCTAAAAGTTGGATTGTCTATCTCACATTTTACTAGCTTGTTTGAATGGGAGACCATGCCAAAGGCCTTACTGAAGTCAAGATAAACTATGTCCATAGTATTCCTTTGTCTACCAAGCCAATAGTTTTATCAAAAAAAGAGATAAGATTAGTCTGGCATTACTTGTTTTTTGAGAAACTCATGTTGACTTTTAGTGATCACAGCATTTCTTTCTAAGTGCTTACAGACTGTTTCTTTAATGATCTGCTGGAAAATCTTCCCTGGTATTGATGTCATGCTGACTGGATGGTAATGGTTTGAGCCCTCATTTTTTCCCTTTTTTGAAGATGGGCACAATATTTGTTCTCCCCCAGTCTACTGAGACTTCTCCTGTTTTCCAGGAATTCTAAACAGTTTTGCCAGGGGTTCTGAGATTGCATTTGCCAGTTGTTTTGATACCCTTGGATGTAATTCACCTGGTCCTGGAGACTTTAATTCATTTGGAGTAGCCAGGTATTCTGGTACTACCACTTCACCTATACTGTGCTGCATTTCCCATACCACATCATCTGCTCCATTTTTCCCAGGTAGTGTATTGTTTTCCTTTTGGGAGAAGACTGAGAAAAAGAAGGTAGTAGTTCTGTTTTTTTCTCTGTCCGCTGTTAGCATTTCACCATTCTCTCCACACAAAGGCCCTACCATTTCCTTGTTCTTCCTTTTGCTAACCAAAACGCCTTTCTTATTGTTTTTAAGCTCTCTAGCAAGCCTGAGCTCCTTCTGGATTTTAGGTTTTTCTGATTTTGTCACTATACTTGCTGGTTACTTGTTTGAATTCCTCTTTGGTGATTCCTCCCCTTTTTCCATTTCTTGCATATGCCCCTTTTAAATCTTAGCTCCATTGAAAGTTCTTGAGGCATCCATCCTGCATTCTTTAGACCTCCCCCTCACCATTTTTCTCATTGGAATTGTTTGAAATCGCACTTTCAATATCTCCCTTTAGGAAATTCCCATCCATCTTGAACTCCCTTCTCTTTCTGTGTTCCTATATATATGCTTATCCCAACCATCCTGAGTTAAAATCCTCACCCACACTAGCATAAGGTGGCTATGGTCTGGATTCAGACCTGGACTATGGCCCTTTCTGCACGAGGCATGTGAAGCGGTTCATGCTGTTTCTTATCATATCTTATTGGATCCAAATAATGCGGGCTTTCCCTCATTTGCTTCTGCACAGCTCCTCTGTATGTTTCCTTTTGATTCGGAGGAGTGTGAGTTCATGCATCCGCGCTACTTTGGCAGTGACCACTCCCACTACTCCCCTCACCCCATCCCGGTGGCTGTGATTGGCTTTTTTTTCTCTTTTGGGTTGGTACATTTGTTTGTGCCTATGTAGGTATATATTTGCCACTGTATAAGAGGCACTCCCTCCCCCAAATGCCTTTTGAAAATGGGGTGCGAATATGGTAACTCCCCTCCCACCCAGGCAGATCACCTGACAGAGCAAAGTTGAGAGAGCGATCTTGCTCCCCCGCTCATCTTAGCCCTGCTGCCAACAGGATCCTGCCCCAGAGAGGAATAGCAGATAGGACAGGAACTGGGAACAGAGTACTAAAATATTTTTTCCTAAATAATATAGTCTGAAAATAGGGTGCTCTTATAAGGTAGTGTGTCTAATGCTGGCAAGTATGGTAAAACATTTGCAAAATAGAACACAGCTCTCTCCTTTTAACATGTCTGTGCCATGTTTTGTTCGGTTACTCCATTTTCTAAAGTTTGCTGAACAAAACAAAAAATGGTGCCTGCCTGTCCTTTGGTGGGTGGGGACAGCTGGAGAAGGTGAGTACGCCCACAGCCCACCCTCCACTGCCCACCAATTAGCATCAGTGTGAATGTGTGTATCTGCACCACTGCAAAAGTCCGAATCTGCTCGATCTTAAAAATTGTTTTGGATTTTTTCCAGTTTTCAAATAGTGCACTTTCCCACCACATGGGGGTGTATTAACTTGGGATTACATGTGGGACAATGGTAAATAAAGTGAACCTAGTTCGCTCTTATGTGCAGAACAGCTCCATGCCAAAACACATTGACCCACGTTGTTAACTCCGTGCGGAAAGGGCCTAAGTAATTTTACTTCCAGAGTCTGAAGACAAGATTGTACCCTTCTCCATTCTATGGACTGGATTAGACTGATAATTGAACCTTACTTCAGCATTAGCAATGGATCATATCCTGTACTGCACCTGAAAGAAATAGGGTATTTTGGTGTCTATGCATGTGTGCATGCATATATATATACCGCAAACAGCACGGCATATAGAGATCTATATTGTAACACCTCGTTGCTACCTCTGGCCCTAGCCTCTATTGCCTGAAGCCCCAACCTCACTTTGCCTAATGGTGCAACCACCCTTACCATGGATACTTTCTTTCACACACACACACACACACACACACACAAAATGAGCTGCAGCCGCTAAGGACTGGCACTAGTGATTAGCATCTATTACCAATGGTGTCCTCTATACACTATGAAAGATGGTAGAGCATGCCTTATATTCTGGGAATGATGGGTTTTCATTGATGGCAGTTCTGGATTTGAATTTGAAGTCTGCAAACTGAATGTATGAATCAAGACTGATTTTCAATGTTTTTTTTCAGTATCAACAAGTTTTCTTTATTTTATGGTATCTAAAAGACTGTACCTCATTCTTCAACCCCTTCATCCCACAATTTTTCTCTTGTCATTTGCTAAAAAATGCCCAAATGAGAAATCTGCATAATTAGCAGTTAGTACTGCTGTTCAGCCAAAATGTTTTTTAAAGTTTCACATAGGTATCCATTTTCATGAAGCTGTAATAAACATAGAACACTCAAGGGGGCACCCAAATCACTGGGAATTTTATTTTAACGTTTCAAAGCTAGGAACTGAAGACATTAAAATAACAGAGAATGGTTATAACCATTGGAGGGAGTTTTTTTTTAAAAAACATCCAATTAAGACAACTTTTTTTTGGTAAGTTGATGCTGAACATGTATGCTGTATTTTTACTAGGAGCAAATGCCACTTCAACATTGTTGCTGTCATGTGCCTTCAGGTCATTTTTGACTTACTACAACCCTAAAGCAACTCTATCATGGGTTTTCTCAGCAAGATTTGTTCAGAGGGAGTTTTGCCTTTGCGTCCCTCTGAAGCTGAGAGAGTATGACTTGCCCAAGGTGGGTTTCCACGGCCAAGCGAGGTTGCAAACTCTGGTCTCCAGAATCATAGTCCAACGCTCAAACTACTGTACCTTGCTAGTACTGCTTTACCCTACATCTACAAATATGCCCACTGCTCAAATTACAGGAGGGCAGAGGCAGTCCGCCCTCTTTCTTTTTTTGCACCTTCTAGCAATTGTTTTTAGACAGTCATAGAAAACATGATGTGGCTAAAATTTGGGGCAATCAAGGAATTAGCCTTGGTAAAGTAGAAGGGAGTAGGAAAAGAGGAAGGCCACATTACAGACGGATAGACTCAATCAAGGAAGCCACAGCCCTGAGTCTGCAAGATCTGAGCAGGGCTGTTGATGATATGGTGATTCTGTGAAAGAGAGACCTTTAAATCACCCTAAGTCAAAGTCAACATGACAACAATTTAGAATAAAAACAAGGGTGTCAGTCTGTCCTGGTACTGTGTCATCAAAACCACGTTAACAGACGAATGTGTCAAAGAATGACTGACAGCAGATGTGAAGCAAGTGAGGTGTGATGTGTGGACCCTGTTGGAATGATAGGTTAGGTATTTCAACTGAGAATTTCCACTTAGAGAACAGGATGAGAGAGACAAGTGGGAAGACTTAGAGTCATAGAATTGGAAGAGAACATAAGATCTATTGAGTCCAACCCCCTGCCATGCAGCAATATACCATCAAAGCATTCCTGACAGATGGCCATCCAGCCACTGTTTAAAAATCTCCAAAGAAAGAGACTCCACCACACTCTGAAGCAGTGCATTCCACTGTCAAAGTGCTCTTACTGTCAGGAAGTTCTCCCTAATATTTAGGTGGAATCACTTTTCCTGAAGTTTGAAGTTATTGCTCTGTGTCCTAGTCTCTGGAACAGCAGAAAACAGGTTTTCTCCATCCTTCATATGACATACCTTCAAATATTTAAACATAGTTATCATGTTGCATCTTAACCTTCTCTTCTCTAGACTTAGGCCATTTCCACACGGGCTAATAGAAACGGTGCAGAGTGTCCTCCAGGGAGGACATCTGCACCTGGGAGCGGACTGGGTCGGACCTACTTAACGTAGATCCACACCTCAGCCCGCTCCGGAATGACCCCAAGTGGTCGTCAAGTGTGCTTTTGAAAGACCGCTTAAAACAGGTCTTTCAAAAGCACAGAGTGTGCCATTCTGTGCCTGCTCTCTGGTGTAGATTTGCAGGCTCGCACCAGTGCGAGCCTGCGATCTGCCGGGGTGGACTTTAGGCTGGCAAGCTTCAGTGGTTGGTTGAGACCCTCAACCAACCGAAAGCCACCATTTTTGTCCCTGGAGCAGTGTGGAGCAACGAGCCAAGAAGTCCTGTAAGTAGTGGCACGGGGCGATTCCGTCACCCCGTGCGGAAATGGCCTTAGTGGGATAAAAGTAAGAAAAACTGCGTAAAAGCTTGCTAGCTAAGACCAGGGGTTGGAAAAGGCTTTTCTTTTTAATGAAACCTTCCAGAAGCCCCTAGGCAGCATGATCAGTAGTCATGCTGGTTGTGCAATTCTGGGAGTTCTGGTCTAAAAAATTAACATTTCTAAACTCTGGTTAGGATGGCTGTTGAAAAGAGGAGTCCATATATTAGTCTAGATTATCAGAATTAAATATTATTTATTGTTTATGAAGTATCTATTTGTTCAGAATTTAATGTTCTGTAAATAAATGCATGGTTACTGATTTTATAGTCTGTTGTGTTTTCATCTGGGGGGATTCTATAAACAGTATATCTTTCCTCACCTGCTAGTGTTCTTTTAAACTAAGTAAATGGCAGAAGCAGATTATTTTGGCTGAATCTAAGAGGACTCTTAACCCTTTTATATTCTGTCACTTTGTTGCCCTACTCAGCACTTTAGCTGCAACATGATGCAACAGGTACAGCTTCTAGACCAGCAATAAAATATATTGCAGTAATCCAGTGTAAAAGTTACTTTGCCTTGACTGCTGTGGCAAACTATACCAGTCCAAAAATGACTACATCTGATATAGCAAGCCAAAGAGTGGGGAAGGCACTCCAAGTCCTTCAGGAAGCAGCACATGCAACTCCAAAGAACCTCCCCAGACTGTGTACCTGGACCTTCAGAGGGCGAATAATCCCGTTCACAACAGATAGCCTCCCTGTCTCCTTGATCTGGGTATCACTAAGATAAGATTCATCTTGCTAGAATTCAGCCTAAGTTTATTGGAGCTCATCTGGCCTATCCCTATTTTCAGGTGAGACAGAACTCTCAGTCCTGACTTTCATGGAACCTGTCACATGTAGAAGATTTGTTCCATTTCAGACCTGTTGTTCTTACTTCTAGCCAAATAATTATGACGGTGTGGCAGGGCTAGCAAGTACTTTTCCACTATGTTCTTTTAATCCCTTTTGCATGACTGAGGCCATTTCTGCACGAGGCGAGGGAATCGCCCCGTGCCGCTACTTATTGGACTTCTTGGCTCCCCAGTCCGGTCCACGCTGCTCTGGAGCAGTGTGTGCTTGTTGCTCCGCACTGCTCCGGGGATGAAAATGGTGGCTTCCGGTTGGCACTGGTGCGAGCCTGCAAATCTGCACTGGAGAGCGGGCATGGACTGGCGCGCTCCGTGCTTTTGAAAGACCTGTTTTAAGCGGTCTTTCAAAAGCACACTTGACGACCACTTGGGGTCGTTCTGGAGCAGACTGAGGTGTGGATCTACGTTAAGTAGGTCCAACCCACTCTGCACCCAGGTGCAGACATCCTCCCTGGAGGATGGTCTGCACTGTTTCTATTAGCCTGTGCGGAAATGGCCTGAGGTAGAGCTTAGTATCATCAGCATGCCACTTTAAATATCCTAAAGACTTTTGCCAGTCATTCTATATGTAGATCAAAGGTGGAAACTGTGTATGAGGCCTGGAGGACTTCTCTGCAACCTTTGGACCCCTCCTCCAAAACCCTATATGCAAAAAAGGTTCCAGAGTGGAGAATCATGCTTTCAGAAGCATCAAAGAGGAATGCTTCTGTTTCTGACTTCTGCATCCTACAAAAGTCCTGAACACTAAAATATCCAAATTGGAAGAGACTGGAAAATCACTTTGCCAAAAATAGCATGATCAAACTACAGGAGTCCAGAACAAACCAAAATGGGGTGAGGTGGCTCTCTGACCATTTGTGGTTGTCCATCCTGATACAGACATTGGAAAACATCACAGAGCGCTCTCACAGAAGCCTCATCCAGGTTGACCCCACAGTTCCAGCTGTTGGGCTCTTATTACTCACCTTGCCCTTACCTTTATATCCCTCCTTGAATCTGGCACTTGGGTTTCAAGGTGACCACTAAACTGGACAAGTGCATATGTGGATGAGTGGGTTTACTGTGGTATTGTGTGGCCAAATCCACCTTATCAGTTCTTAAATGAAAACATTTAAATAGAGTTAGAAAATAAAAGCAATGAAGATTTATTATATAACAAATAAATGAAACATCTAGCCTTATGCCGGTTCCATACACGGCACACTGTAACAACTCAGTTTCAAAGAAAGAAAGACTTAATTCCTCCCTCTTTTCACATTCTTACCTCTCAAACACTCTGTTCAGATTGTTTCCATTCCCCTCTTCCTAACTGGTCCAATTCAGCCTGACCTTCTCAAGAATTAATCATTTCTCTCTGCTCCTATTTTTATTTCTACCTGTTCCCAACTTTTTTCCTAACAGGTTTTTATGTTGTCCTTCCACAGACACCCCTAACATCCCATGAGCTGTGATTGGCTGGCTCTATCCAGGCTCACTCAGCTTCTCATTTCACAAGTACTTCAAGGTACCATAGACTTCCAAGCAATATTCAACAGTCTACCCATCCTACTTGCTTGAATTAGTAATGTTGGGAGTTGTATGTTTGGGTCTTGAAAAGCAACACACTGGCCAGCAACTTTAGGAATGACTGAGGTCTGGCTATTCTGTGATGTGATGCTGGAGAACAATGACATTAAGGCAGCTTTAAAACAAGAAGAAAAAGCAACCTTAAAGAACGCTTGCCTATTAGTATTGTTTGTACTGTAAGTTTTCCTTCTTAAAATTTTCCTGTTGTATCACAGTGTGCTCATTATCTTAGGGAGTGCCACTACCCTCTTCTTGGCTTTCAGCTTTCTGAGCTGTGTGCCTCAGAAACCTTGGACTTGGAGATTTAAAGTGACCCATGGTTAATTAAGCAAATAATACCATGGGCATTTGAAATCTGTGAAGCAACAGAAACCAAACTAACTTTGTAAAGGTCATTAACAAAACAGTTTACCTGTCAACTGCTACCAGAGGTTGGCTGTCTAGTGAAGAGGAATCCATGATCCCTTCCCTGATTATGGGTTTTTAAAGCAAAAGAAACAGCACAACAATTATCTAGTACCCAACTTTGGTTTATGGATATGAAACATGAGATGGAGCCAGGTCAGTTTACATTCCTGAGAATATTCTGAGTCTGCCCTGAAATGTTAAGAATGATGCACTGACATGAAAAGTTGAAATCTCCTTTATAGACACTTTCTATCAACGCTAATATATGTCCCCAGTTTTGGTGTGTATTTACACATGTGCTTGGTGTCTACAAATTACATGGCAGGGATGTCAAAAGATACTTATACTTCGGCTGAAGAAATTAAATGTGAAAGCCAATCAGACTGGATCGTCATTAATACAGTTAAAGAAATGCAATTTATACAGCAGTTAAACAACAAATCGCAAGTAGACTATTTGTTATGGATTTTCAGGCCATTATCAGAGCCAAACAGTGTTTGTTCGCCATTAAAGTGGGACGTACAATTACGATCAAATTATTTCATGGTTTTTTTTAACTTTCTGTCATTAAATATAGGAAAGTACACTCTATAGCTTGTTTTAATTGTTTTCCTTCATTAGTCAAAGAGGGATTTTTAAAGTTCTACTTCAAATTGAAATTATATGTTGTCATTCAAGCCTGGCTGGAACAGTGGTAATCCCAGGGCTGTCTTTTCTATAATGATAAGCTAAATTTTATAACTCCTGTTATTTATCCTGCTGTTTGGAAGGACAGCTGGTTCTTATGTTTCATATTTATTTGCAAGAAGAAATAAGGTAGTAGCAGAACAAAAGACCCATTAAGTTTTGATGCTCTTGCTAAAATCAGATTGCAACCAATTAATGACTGATCTTCTTGGTTTTGGAGAAAAACAACTGGGATGACACTTATAATGTAAAGCTGGTGGCTGAATTTTCTTTTATGTATGCACGTATAAGTGTTTAATTTGTTTATTTTGGTATAGTTGTATTTTGCGTTTTGTTTTACCCTAAATGTCTCAACAACATGGTCAGGACTGCCACATACATATATGGGGATGGGGGGATGAATACACTTCACTAGGGTCCTGAAGCTGAAAGGGGCCTGGCACAGGCAGTAAGCGCCATTACTATGAGCAAAAACATTCAGGATAAACTGTAGGTTGTGCTTGAGGATATTTGTGAAAACTTATTTCCCTGTACCTATGTTTCTATTGCCCTGCTGTGAGATTTGCTGGAGCCAATTAGAAGCAGTGTTAGAGCATTCACAAGCAACATTTTGATGCAAAATGATGTTTGGTCTCTGGGTTGGTAGATGAGCAAAATGGTGCCTGGAAGTTGCAGGAGGAACCAGAGAAAGGAGCAGTGTGTAAATATCTATATAACCGTCTTCCAGAAGGATCTCATCTTCCCCACTTGCTCTATCTACCTACAGTAACCACCACTCAAGTGTACTGGCAATCAAACACACTCCATAACTCAATTTGTTGTTCTTCTTATTGTTGTTGTTGTCACCCTTGAAGTCATTTCTGACTTATAAAAAGCCTACCATGGGGCTTTCTTGGTAGGAGTTGTTCAGAGGGTGGTGCCACTTTCTTCCTCTGAGGCTGAGAGATTAGGACTTGCCCAAGGTCACCAAGTGGGTTTCTATGGCTGAGTAGGGATAAAATAGAATCATAGAATCATAGAAATGTAGAGTTGGAAGAGACCACAAGGGCCATCCATCCAAAAAGCATGGTCTCCTAGAGACCTAGACTCAACACTCAAACTACTGCACCAAGTTGGGTCTATAACTCAAATACTAAGGACAATTTCTTATACTCAGAATCTTTAATTGCAAATGTAGGTCTTAAATACATAGATTTGGGTAGATTTAGGGGTTCTAGTAAAATAAAATAAACCCCAAAGAAAATCCTAGGACCCTGTTACCTGCTTACTCCTGCGCGAAACTAAACTACATCAGTCCTATGTGCTTTATATATACTGGCTTCTAGCCTCCCAGCCATTTCAGTCCATACGGTTATTGCTAGGCAAATGTATTTTTTATATTTTTTAAACAGTTGATGAAATGTACTTGTGTTTATTTAAATTATACTCAAACGATTATACACTGCTGCACACCCCTCCCCAGTGATGGTTAATTCACACTCCCTTGCCCCCAAGTGATGGATCATGAATAATTTTGGCTATTGGAAGGAATCATTGGCTCCTACATGAACCAGAAAAGCTTTGCTTTGAGCTCTGAATCTTGAACACATTTGCACTTGCATTGGAAGGGAGAAAAGGTACAATATGTTTTAAGGAATGAGCTTTCAGTGCTGTCATCCATGCACTGAATTTATTGTAGCTGCAGGGAATCCACCAGCAATTCATGGTTCACATGATAACAAGAGAAAGTTTGCAGCAGAGAATTGCCAGTAGTAGTCAGGGGATCTTTGTCTTTCAAAGATTAAATGAGGCCAATGTGTTTTGCCTTTTTTTTTTTTCATTTTGGTTACATTGCTCCTCCCTGTTCTCATTTTGCTTGCAGCAATATGTAGGAAAGCTGTTTTTTTTGTTTAATTTTTGCATTCCATCCATCTTCTGCAATTTTGTTATCTGTATGTTTGTGATGATGTCAGAGGCAAAACAGGGAGAAAGCTACTACCCAGCTGTCCACCCTTTTCATCTCTTTGTCCAACTGCACACTTTTCCCCATCTGCCATGGGTAGGGAGACGATGTCCTGATTCATGTTTCTCGCATTTCATGCTCCTATTGTGTACCTTCAAACTTTCCTTTTGCCTCTGAGCATATCAGCAGTGGAATGTGTTTTTGGCTTGAGTCCAACTGTATCATTAGACACAGAACAACTCATACTTGTCCTCTGTTCTTCTGACTGACTGAGTGCCTTCCAACCTAGGAGTCTCATCTTCTGGCACTATCTCTTGTTTTATTTTGGATTGCCTCATCCTAGAGTTTTCATGGTAAACAGCCATTCAGAACTGGTTTATCAGTGCCTTCTGCATAGTACTAACAAGTGTTAGCTATGGTGGCACAGCTGTTGTTTCTGAGAGATCCTCCACCAGCGTCACCCTGTATCAGTTCTGCTGCCCAGTAGCTGTTTGGGATATAGAGTCTGGTTTCTCAGAAAAAGCCTGTCTGACATAGGAGACCCAGCAGCAGTGCTACCATCAGCACAGCCTCTTTTGCACAAGAGTACACAATCCCACCACCATGGAAAAGTAGTGCCAAAGTGGATACTGGTTTAGTTATTTTTATTATTACAGGTCTAACTGCATAGGTCTATTTTGTGTCATAGGCCAGTGATCCGTAGTATTCTGATTTTTTTAAAAAAAGGAGCACCCATTAAACCTAAGTAATAATAAAGAGTTACCTTTGAAAAGCTATAACTGTAACTGTACCAGACTACCCCATGGGAGTGGCACAGAATGTTGGCTATGAATAATTACTTTTGAAAAGTAACTTTCCAAACTCAGAGAAGGATGGAATATAATGGCACAGCAACCTACCAGCCTCAAAAACCTCTACAGCTCCAGCTAATTCTGTAGAATAGATGTGGTGGGAAGGAGTTTCAATTGCACTGAGCTCACAGGCGGCTAAGATAACACAGCACCGTCAAGTAGTTCTTAAGTGATGACAACTGCCATATGGGTAATAAAGAAAACATTGCTGACACAGAAGTTTGAGGGTTAGGGCAGTTCTGTCACTATTGCACAGCAGAGGATACACAACACTTAGGCTGTAAGGCCATTGCGAACTGCTGGTATGTTTGGCACTACTGATCTTTGGTTGCAATGAACTTCATTTGGGGTCAGGTCAGTGTACTTCATATTGCTTCTATCAATTACTGGAAAACATAAAAGGGTTTGTATATTCTAACTGTATATGTCCTAGGCCCTTTCCTCACGGGCATATTGCCCACGCTAGGGCGACCTCTCCAGGAGGTCTTCTTCACCGCGGGGTGCGCTAGAGCAGTTTGAAAAAGTGAGGCTCTACACCTCAAACTGCTCTAGCACAGCCGCGGGGGTGGCGCTGTGAGTTTTTTTAAAAACCACCTTCGCAAGTGGTTTTTACGAAACTCGCCCGCGCTGCTCCGTGGCAGCCCCCGGTGAAGAACTGCAGAGACGTGGTAGTGCATCCCTGCAAATCTGCCCGGGGGCGGGCTTCCGGCTGGCATGCTGCCCTGATTGGCAGAGCGCCACCGGAAGCCGCTGGCCGCCATTTTGGGCGCTGCCGAGCGCCGCCGAAATTCGGTGGCATTTAGAACGGCGAATCCACACTCCCCGCTGGGACGGAGCAACCTGCTATGAGGTAAGCTCCGCCCCTGTGTGCACCGCCCTGTTTCTCCCTCCCCCGTGAGGAAAAGGCTCTAATGAATCAAGAGACTTTGGGGTGCTCAGATTCTTTGAGAGATAAGCAAAGAACAGAAGGTTCTAATATTTTCCTATTTCCACTGCTAGCTTAGTTACTGGCATTCCTGTGTCTCAGACCCAAGCTTTGCCTGGAGGCACTGTCATCAGAATCCAGACAGACAGAACATTTACTGAAAAGATTTTACAGCATAAGACTTCACAGTTGGGTTTAAGAAGAGAAAAAAAAATCACAAGACAGCCTTGTTGTCTCTTTCTCAACATTTATTGTGAATAATCACAAACATGTAAACCAGTGGTTCTCAACCTGTGGCTCCCCAGATGTTTGTGGACTTCAGCTCCCGGAAACCCTGAGCATTGACCATAGTGGTTGGGGCTTCTGGGAGCTGAAGTCCAAAAACATCTGGGGACCCACAGGTTGAGAACCACTGATGTAAACCAATTTCTTCTGGGAAGGCAGGTTGCAGTCTTAAAGTAGTATCAGAGCCTAGAAGTCCAAGGCTTCAGTTTCCTCAGAAAACATTTAGTTTCATTCCAGAGTAGACAAAACATTTTTCAGCTTACCGAATGCTAGGAATATGTAATGGACTGCAAGTGTCCACTGGTGATCGCTACAGATTATTGCATGCTAAGAATCTCAAGGGAGAGCCATTTCTCTGTTTGACAGAACATGATAACATGGATCTAAGCAGCAATAACTTACAATATCAGATGCACAGAGTGGAACTATTAACTATTTAGGAATTTCATATGGATGGGTGGGCAGATTCCTCTTTTTTGTTAAAGGCAGATTTCATCTGTCCACCCATCCATATGAAATCTGCCTTTAACAAAAAAGAGATTTACATGAATGCAAACTGTATTTAAAAACAACAACAACGCCCTGAACAGTTCCCTGGTGATCTATTTGAGCTCATCTTTTTTGCCTTTTCCTCTCTTTTCAGCAGAGGGCACTCTTAACTAAAAGATAGCAACCATATATTTTTTGTTAAATCTTTTTAAAAAATAAAGAACATTTGTTCCTGTCTGTAAAGAGATTAAATGCAATCTCAGTTTTCAAAAGCGTCTTTTAAGTTTTGTTAAAAAAACAGAACCAGCCAAGTCTCAGGCCCCTTCCGCACGAGGCTGGTGAATTGGTTCGTTCCATTTCTTAGTGGATTTTCTGGGCTCAAAACAAGGCGGACTTTCCCTTATTTCCTTCCACACAGCTACTGCGTATGTTCCATTCTGATTCAGAGGAGTGCGAGTTCATGAATCCACACTGCCTCCGCTGTGGCCACTCCTGCTACTCCCCTCACCCTGCCCCGTCGGCTGTGGTTGGCTTTTTTTTTTGCATGGTTTAGTACATCATTGCATACGTGTGTAAGTCCATACTACCCCCTGGCCGCTCACATGAGCCCCCCAACAATCAATTTGCATTGGCGCGAATGTACATTTCTGCACCACTGTGAAAGTATGAATTGGATTGATCTGGAAAATTGGAAAACCGATTTCTTCCGGTTTTCAAATAGCACACTTTACCACCACATGAGGGTGCATTTAGTCGGAATTACTTGCAGAATGAAGGTAAATAAACTGAGCTTAGTCCGCTCCAAGGTGCAGAAGACCTCCGTGGCAAGACGCATTGGCCCGCCTTAATAACCGTGTGTGGAAAGGGCCTAAGTCAGACCTTCTGTGTAAAGCTTCATTTTCTGTACTGAGTAAACAGATGTTGGCTGTCACTGGGGTCTGGTAGAGGGCTTTGTTTTGTTGGAACAGGTCAGGGAAACCTCTGCTCTTTCAGATATTTTGGACTACAGCTCCCATAATTCATTATGTTTTGCCCAGCTGGCTGGACCTGAAACATTGGGAGTGCCAATACTTCCTGAGCCCTGTCTTAGAAGGATAATATGCAATTAGGTTGCTGCCATGGAGAGGAAAATGAAGAGCACTTGATGCATGTCAGCCTCTTCCAAATTAGTCATGCTTCTGGAAGTTGCCTTAGGTCCCAGTCTGGGAGAAAGGCAGCATACAAATGCAATCAATCAATCAATCAATAAAGTAAGTCTCTTGTTAAAGCCTTTATAACTCCTTTTTCCTGTTTCTTGAGATATTGCTTGATGTCTCTGTGTAAGGGCTCGCCCAAGATGTTGTCTGCTGGAAGGGAAGCAGTAAACAGCACTTGAACTCACCCAAGTCAAGGTGCCTAGTATCTAAAGTGGGGATGGAAATCATTGGCCTTCCACATGTTGTTGGACTGCAACTCCCATTAGTCCTAGCCAGCAAAGCTAATGGTGAGCAATGGTGGAGGCTGCATCCAAGAACATGTAAAGGACTGCATGAGTCCTACCCTAATGCAAAGTCAGAAAAATTATTTGTCATACAAGGTCCAGATTCCAGAAGCAGCTCTCTCCATAGTTGATAGTAAAAAGAAGCCACTAACAAATTAAAATGCTCAGCCATTTGATGCCATTTTGTGACACTCAGAACCTGATTCCTGAGGACCCTCCCACATTCTGCCTAACAGGGCTTCTGGGTCAACAGCATCCCAGTCCCTGAGGTCTGAAGGCTAAAGCCTGAGAGAAAGGGCTGGGCCTTTGTAATTTCACACAAGTAGAGCTGCAGAGCTGCTGCTGGGGAGTGTGGAAGGCACAACACCAGCCCTTAGGGAATCTCCCCACCCTGACCCTGTGCTGCTCTTGCCACAGCTTGTACAGTAATCTCTGGCCCTCCATTACCTGCGTTGGTCTACTCACTATACTGATATCTGTACAAGCACAAAAAACCATACAAACAACTCAGGCTTTAAAGCTGCCACATAGCCAAAAATAAAATAATGTCAGTTTAATCCTCCCATTTTTTTTCTCCTCACTGGAACTGTGCCTTCAATATCTCACTTTTAAGACACTTCCATCCATCATGAACTCCCTTCTCTTTTAATATTCCTGACCAGGAGATCACATCCAGTATTTTGCTAAGTTTACTGAAATCAGATTTCTTAAAGTAGAGAATGCGTGTCTGACTATGCTTGGTTTCCCCTTTTTGCTGTATAATGAACTCCAGGAGAACATGGTTATTTCCACCTGAGGAACCCACCACTTCTACTCCATTAACCAGGTCATCACTGCTGGTTAGGATCAGATCCAAAATAGCTGATCCTCTTGTTGCCTATCCCACCTTCTGAACAATGAAATTGTCTTCAAGGCAAATGAGAAATTTGTTGAACCTTATCTTCTTGGCAGAGTTTGATTTCAAACAAATATCAGGACAGTTAAAATATTCCATGATTACTACATTTCTCCTTTCTGTATGTTTGGGCATCTGTCCAGGAAGGCATCATTCAAGGCCTCGGTCTGGTTTTGGGGTCTGTGGTAGACCCCCACAATGACATTGTAGTTCTTTCTCTCAGATGTTCTCAATCAGGCTTCCATGATTTAGGTCAAAGATTTCTTTAAAGGAGTAAACGTCCTTCTTTTTGTGTTTGGTTTACTCTCCGAACTAGGTTATATCTCTCTATTTGTACATTCTAATCATGAGACTTATCCCACCAGGTTTCAATGATGGCTATTATATCATATTTGCTTTGCTGTGTTAAGAGTTCAATTTCATCTTGTTTATTTCCCATGCTCTGTACATTAGTGTAGAGACATCTGAGACCATGGGTCATTCCCCCTAGTTGCTTTTTATGGGTTCCCCCCCTTCCCACTGTTGGGTTCTTGTACTACTCACAGAGTTCTCCCTATAACATTTGGGCTAGTTTCTCCAGCACTCGATGAACTCCTACTCACCCCCACATAACTCAGTTTAAAGCTCTTCTGATTAGGTTTGTAAGACTCTTAGCAAAAATGCTGCTGCCAGCTGCTATGAGGCACAACCTACCATGTGCTGAATCTTTAAGGATCCTGTGCACATTCTGAGGACTGCCACTGTTGCTCTTGGTCCTGTTCTTCACTGCTGAGCGAGAGAACTTCAAATTGATTCTGTGGCTTCAAACTCACAGAAAGATCCCTGGTCTTTCTATTTCTATATGTCATATTACTCCAGATATCTACCTTCTTTGTTAGGGAACTGACCTTCTCCTTAGAGAGATCCCCTCTGTGTTCCCCATCTAGGACAGTCTGCTCCACTCTGTCCAAGAAAGCTTCATGCTCCCTAATACTCTGAAGAGTAGATACATTATCCTCAAGTTGCTGGACCTTTTCTTCCAACAGGGCAACCAACTTGTGCTTGTTGCAGCTGTAGCTACCCACATCCTCCAGCAAGAACACAAACATACCACAGCTGTTGCAGGTGATTGCAGCAGCTCCCTCACTATCCATTTGCAGTAGTCTTTGGTAGGCACCAAAACAGAATTCTGGGTCTATCCATAAAACTCCCCTGCTAAATGCCCATGTTAAAACATGCGTTAGTCAAACTCCTGTTCTCTGAGCTCCAGGGACTGGGGCTGCAGTAGTAGTAGTAGTAGTAGTAGTAATAATAATAATAATAATAATAATAAATTGTTACCTACTTCTCCCCAAGGCAGGTTTTTGCTATAGAGCACTAGTGGCTGCTACATCTCCAACAACAAGTTTCTGACTTACTTCATCTGGGCCTACACACAATAGAATAGAGCACTAATGAGCACACAAGCAAGCTTGCCTCATATCACACGATCAGCCTTAACGCAACAGACATAAGCTCACAAAAACACAATAGAGCATTAACAAGCACACAAACGAGCTTCCTCTCAGCTCACACAAACAAATAGCCTTACCTCAACAGACACAGCAGCTTTAACCCAACAAGCTCTCCCAAAAGACTCTCCATGACTGGGGAGGTTTAATGCAACAGACACAAGATCATCTTATGTTGTCTCTACCACCATGTCTACATGAAAAGCATGTTGGCCTTGCTGCTTGTTAGTTGAGTTCCTGCTCACCTTTCTTCATTCTGCCCAGTGACTTTTACCTGGTTGGTGGTCTTTTGGGCAGCCATCTTAGTGCTTAAGTTTTTCCTCCCCAAGGGATTTGCTATAACTTGAGATGCTCTCCTGCTTGTTGTGGTGCAAACTCTGTAGCATCAATTCAGTACCAGGCTAATTCTTCCATCTCGTTGACCTAGCAGTTGGATGTATCATAGCCCTGTGCCTGGTTTCATCCACTGCCTTTTATATTGTGTTTGTTTATCCCACTCCTTGTCTTGCAAAACAGTGAAAAGGCATTGTTTTGTGCATTATGAGTCTCATCTGTGCATTGCAAGTTTATCAGTACAGTGTCAGCTTCCTCACATCCCATTATTGGATTTCCACAGGATTAACCTGTACTTTTTTTTCTGAATGATATGCAAGAAGAGGATGCTGACTGTGAATAACAAAAAAAGCAAAGATGCTTTTCTTGTTATTCAAGATAAGGTGCCAGCTTGTAAGGAAGTATCTTGTTGTACTTCTCGCACTAAAGAAAACTAATTTTCCTATGGGAACTGGATCAGAAGATTTGTGTAGGGGAAAAACCCTTCTAAACTGATGCATAGTTTCTGCTAATGCTGCAGGGGCTCTGTGCTCTACCAGCCCACTCATGCAATGAGTCATGATAGTGTGAAAGTTGAAGACCATACATCTGAGCAAGAACTAGCTAGCTAGATATAAATAAAATTCCAAGTAAGACCTCTTATAATAAAAACAGCCCTCCACATTCAATTGTATCACACATGAAGTTAAAATTTTAAAAAATTGCACACAGAAGCAACCTTAATGTCTTTTTTTCGGAAAATGAACAGTGTCTCATTTGTTTAAGGAAAATGTGATACTGATGTCTTTCACAACTTAATTCAATGTTCTGTAAAAGTACTGAAGCAAACAGAGGTGTTCTTCTATCACAGTTGGAGTTCCCCATTGATTAAGAAAACACAGCTTGGCCAGCTCCTTTGTTTTAAACAGCTGTTAGCAGTTTCAGAAATCAGCTCCTGAAGCACCACAAAAGATTGGAGATGTCTGTGCTAAAACTGCTGTAGAAAGCATAGGATCAGTGATATCAAGAAGCTGGCCATCTTAGTCCCTAAATTATGAAAGTTTTATCCTTTCTGAATTTCCCCCCGCCTCTGGGCTAATGGTCAGGAGAGATTGGTAATTCTATGGGGTGGTGAATCTGTGCTGAGTTTTAGTCTGATCCTTACAGGAGCTATACAAGGTGCTGAACTCTACCCTCAGAATAGATTCAGCATCCTATGTGGTTCATTGAAACTGGGTTCATTGTCCTAATGATACCAAAGTCCCCAACCTCCTATACTTAGACTTTAGAAATAAGACTGCATCATACATCCAAATACATTTTGTTCCTCAAAAGAACAAAAAATTAATCTTGTAGTTTTCCCAGGTTTATTGTGCAGTTGCCTATTTCAAACATGATCTTTTTCTCAGTAGGAAAAAAAAATAATGAAAAAAGAAAGAGTGGATGTACATTACTTTCTGACTGGTAGCAACCAGGACCTTTTGTCTGGGAGCAACTTTGCTAGAGAGTTGTGAAAATATTGTTTTTTTAGCTGAAATAAAGGGAAAGTGAGTGCTATGACAGACAGATATCTTTTACCCCTTGGGGGTGTTCAACTCTTAAATACGTGTTAAACATATCCAGTCTCACCCACAGTGTCAGACAGAAGGACTATAGCTAAGTCATGACTGTATAGATTAGAGCTTAGAAAATATCTAGCATATTAAGGCTACCCACTAATTTGATTTTTTAAAATTAATGTGGCTTGATTCACTAAACTTCCTGATTAAAGCCGACATTAGTCTTGTGCTTTAATGAGTTAGCTAGTTCTAGAACGTTAGAATTCATTAAAATATCTGATTTTTCTTCTAGGAGATTCAGCAAGACAGAAAGACTCAAGGAGAAAAAGAATTAAGATTGGCAGAAATGCATCACGTGTCTTTATTACTTGGTATACTAATATAGTTATTTAGCATTGCTGACTTTGGGGATAGTAAGATAGACAAAGTTCTAGAAACCAGCAGAGGAACAGCTGGGAAGCAATGAAAGAACAGTTGAAGAAGAACAGAAATGAATGAAATATGAGTCCTGATAAGGAATGGAGTGGAATGGAAAGGAATGTGGGATTGATTTGTTTACTTAGCCCTCAAGCAGTCATTATCTTTATAGAAGGTCAGGCTATTTACTCCTGAAGTGTTAGTGTGTGTGTCTTTGGCCATTTCCGCACTAGCTTGTTATAGCGCGATGATTCCACTTTCAACATCCTCTGGAATCCTGGGGTTTGCAGTTTCAGGAGGGACCGGCCCTCCTGCTATAACAGGCTAGTGTGGAAATGGCCTTTGTGATGTGAATCTCTTCAAATCTTCCCTTCTATTGATTTTATTTTGATTTATATTGCATAATATAATAAAATGTAATATATGGTATTATTTATTATTATTTGTGGGGAGCTGTAATAATCCCTTTGTAATCCTTTGATGTATTTACTGTTGTTTTATCAGTGCTAGGAACTTGGCTAATTAAAAAAAAGTGTTCCTCACCCACCACCATTTTCTCCTGTCTTAACTTCTCACCTGTTCCATCCATCCCGTGATTTAGTTGGTCACACTTTCTGAAGGGACTGGTGAAGCTAGAGCTATTTATCTGGAACCAAAAGATTCTTTTAGCTAAATTCATGGCCTCTCTATGTCTACTCAGAAATAAATCCCATTGAACCATTTCGTAATTCTTCAGTATGTTAACATGTATATTTAGTACGTTATGTTTAGTATGTTCAGTATGTTATTCAGTATGTTTAGTTGGATAACTAAATGGAAAGTTTTCCCAGCCCCCACCCCCATTTCCCTTTGTCTTGTCCTCTCTCTTTCACTTGCTCTCTTGTTCTCTCTTTCTCTTGTTCTCCTTATCTCCACCCACCTTCCCTCCGGCTTCCTCCTTTCAGTAGATCTCTTGAAGCCAAAATATACAAATAGATAAATTCTCACTCTCCCATCTCTGCCTCTTGCCTTTCTTAAAAATAACCCAGGCAGAAATTTCCAATTGATTTAATTGAGCAAAACATGTGCTGTATCCCTGATCTTGACAGAGAATGTGGAGGCAAAGAACATGTGATGATTCATTTGTGCTGAAGAATGTTCTTCATATGTTTAAAACATTTCTGATTAAGGATTCTCCATCTTTCATTCCCTTAGTGATATTTTCAGCCAGCCAACTATTGCTGGAGTTGCACTGGACCTCTGTCCTCCAGCTGAAATTAATGCATCATACATCATTAATCTTAAACACATGGATGGGAATTACATGGCCTTCCAGATATGGCTAGACTACAGTTCCCTAAAGCTGTAGCCAACCTAAGAAATGCTGACAGTTTAACCACATCTGCAGGGTGGCATAGTTCACACTCCTGCTTTTAAACCACTCCTTATTAACCTTTATTAAACAAGGCATTATTTGTGTTGGCAAGGGTAAGAGGTAGTAGAGGGAGAAAAGGAGAGACACAGAAAACTTTTTGAACAGGTTGTAAGAGGAGATTCTACACTATAAGACACCCTTTCCCAACCTGACAGTTTCTAGATATAATGAAGTTGCATCATCACCAGCTCACAGTTGTATTATGGGCTTTTTATTCTATTGGGAGGAAATTCTAGGTTGAAGGAATGCAACTTTGAAATGACAAAAAGAACACTTTTGAAGGTGGAAATAACAAAATATTCCCCTAGAATCCATGTAATTATTTGTAAATGCCATGATCTGCCTGGACAATAATGTTTCTGTAATTGAGTCAGTTATTAGTATTGGTGATAATGAATCAATTCCCTCATTTCTAATGTATAGAATTATAGAATTAATTTTTAAATCTAATGTTCTAGGTACAATTGTGTTTGCATCCATCTGAAGTCTGAACAGTCTAGATCTACCACCCTGGTGATAACTAGGCCTGTGTTTTGCTACGTTTCTAATTTTCAGTTCTTTCTAGCTTTCTTTCTCTTGGACTGCTGAGAATAGAATTTGAAATCAAGCAACAGCTCAGGAGGGGTATTATTATGTCACTGTTTATAGAATCAAGCATGTTGGAGAGTTCTATTGTGTTTTAGCTAAGGCAAACTGAAGTGGTTTGAGCATGAGATGACATTTGGTTGTTACTTCCTCAATCTTCACACAATATAAAATCAAGGACATTCCAGTCATTACCTCTGTACAGTTTTGAACTGTTAATAATGCTGAATTTTCTGTTCTTTACGGAAATTCTGATGCTATTTTCTTGGTTTTATCAGCAGGAACTTTGAAAGCTTGAGTGGTGGTAACTTTGTATCCTGAAAAGATTGGCTGTAGACCCAAAGAGCTTCCTTCAGTATTATGCTATGGTCTGTTGTATAGTGGTAAATTTGGAAGTCAGACAGTCATAGCAGTCCCTGCAGTCAAGCCCCTAAACAGTTTACCAAAATGCTCCTGTCTGTATTGATTCATGTGAACAAATCAGTTCTATCCGTTTTTATTTTAATGAAGAGCAGAGACTTTCTAAGGCCAATGGACCTTAATAGTCCATCCAATATTAAGTCATTCCCAAATACTTCACATTACAACATGTTGTGTGCCTTCAAGTCATTTCTAACTTATAGTGACTCTAAAGTGAACCTATCACAGGGTTTTCTTGGCAAGATTTGTTCAGATGGAGTTTGCCATTGCCTTTTTCTGGGACTACAAGAGTGTGGCTTGCCCAAGGTCACTCTGCGTTTCCATGTTTGAGACCCTGATGTCTCAGATTCCTAGTCCAACACTCAGCCCGTTATATCACACTGGCCATTTCCGCATGGGGCGAGGGAATCGTCCCGCGCTGCTACTTACCGGATCTTCTGGCTCCCCGGTCCAGTCCAGGCTGATCCGGAGCAGTGTGTGCTCATTGCTTCACACTGCTCTGGCATCGAAAACAGCGGCTTCTGGTTAGTCGACGGTCTCAACCAACCGCTGAAGCTCGCCAGCCTAAAGCCTGCCCCCAGCAGATCACAGGCTTGCATTGGTGCGAGCTTGTGAATCTGCACAAGGGAGCAGGCTCTCAGTGGCGCGCTCCGTGCTTTTGAAAAACCTGATTTTTCTGGTCTTTCAAAAGCACGTTGGATGACCACTTGGGGTCATTCCGGAGCAGGCTGAGGTGCAGATCTACATTAAGTAGTCTGGACCCAGTCCGCTCCCAGGTGCAGAGGTCCTCCCTGGAGGATGGACTGCACCATTTCAAATACCTCGTGCGGAAATGGCCACTGGCTCTTTACAACAGCGGTCGTTTTCAGCAACATAGCTTCTTCCCAACCTCATTTATTAAGTGCATTGCAACTAAGTTCACAGGAAGAGGAAAGCCTCAGATGGATAGCAATGACATCACCATCTCTGCTAATCATGAAACCCCACAGAATTGACTTTTAATCCCTGGAACTGCTTGTGTGTTCTAGAAAATACTTCACTGGAAATCCTGTCAACAAATCCTGGTGTTCTAACAGAGACATAATCACATGAAAACCAGTGGAAACAAAGCCTGTTTCACACAGTGATTGATGCTAATGAGTGGGAATTTGAGTATTTGCTTCTTATGTTCTGCTGCATGGTTTCTTGCAAAAGCCCATATAGGCCAAAATACTACTGGTTAATCCCAACCAGAATAGACACACTGAACCACTAAAATTTACCTATGTGTTGAACAATTGATTCTACTCTACCTCGGATGAACAAATAGGATTCCAGCTGTAGTGTGTAGGAGGCTATATAGAAGTTTCCTAATGCACCAGGGCCCTTTACAGAGATTTAAAAAAACAGTGAACACAAAGTGATATAAGTATATGCAGTTTCCATGTACATTACGATCAAGGAAAGCTTCACAATTGATGTGATGACGTGGTGATGATGACCCTACCATTTCTCACTAGATCTCAGGGCTCTTGGGTTCATTACTTTCATGTCCTGTAGTCCAAATGTGTACCTAGTTCTGGATTGTCAAGCCTTCTACATTTTGTAATAGGTTGACTAAGAGAATGATTTTTTTGTGTCAAACTGAGACAGGGTTGAAATGTTCCATCCTGACATTTCGAGCCCAGGACATTTTGATTGGCACTTCAAATAGTTGTAAGAGAACTTTTTGTACAAAGTTCTATCATTGAGGGAAGAGCTGACGAACAGCTAAAGGAACTATTTTTGTACTATGGAGTATAATGGGAAATTTCTAGCAGGGCCATAATGAGGAAATAGAATGTAACAAACGGCATACAAGCAGAGATGGCAGAGAATTCAACTGGGAGAAAAATAATAATGATGGAAGGATGGATGAGTAGAAATAGAAAGAGCTGTGAGAATTGAAAGTCTGAGCAAAATGACTGCAGTCTGAGACAAAGATTACACTAGACCAGCGTGCCAACCTTTCAGACCTCACAGACCACTAAACTCACAGTTTTGAATCCTGCGGACCACTAATATGGATTTTTTTACAAAGGTACAAATGTCTACAAAATAATGATAATAAAAGTTCCATTTTATTAATATGAAATGCACTTGTTTAATTATAACAAAATTATTATTTACAAGCAACTTATATCATCAAGTAGATATTCCAGAGAGAAATCAAAATACTAATTGATTCATATTCTTATATTTACAAATACCTTAGTTCATCAGGCAGATACTATAATGATAAATCAAAATATCAGTTTGTTCATTAGCCACTGTGTCAATTCATTCAAAATATCTATCCTAATAATATATTTAGTATTTCTGCAGTGTGGGTGTTACAGCATTCATACAATGACTTTTGGTTTCCCAATCTATACAGAAATTGATTCAATAGGTTCATCAAATAAATTCATTAAGCAGGTTCAATAAACGAGTTTGTTATCTTTCACTGTCCTTTCCAGACCTCTCTCCACTCTCCCCTCTTCTCCCTCTCTTGTCGTCTCTTTCTCCTTTACTGTCATTTCTCACAGTTCCTCTCACTTCTTCTCAGTAAGTTGTTCTTTTCTCTTTGTGTTGCAGTTGGTTTTGGTTTTGGAGGGTAAACAGATATAACCGTCAAATGTCTAACAGTATGGATCTAAGTTAGAGCAGTAACAGTTGCAGTCATAGAGCTCACACACAATACCCTCCAACAAACCTGGGTGAAGACGACAAGAGAATCACACTCAAGTTGGAAAGGAGGAGTGAGCAGAGGATAAATCAACAAAATGCAGCATCTCAAGCAGTCAAATCTACATAGATTGGGAACGTCTTTTACGTTGTCAATTTTCACACACGTGGGGTCTCCAAAATTCAGAAAAAGGGGAAAAATCAGTTTTGCAAAATGGATCTCACTGAAAATTTAAACCAAGTACTTCTGGCCTGTTAGTTCATTTTGAGTTTAGAGCAGCAGGGAAAAAAGAAACGAAGGATTTTCTTCAGCTGTGTCTTAGCAAACGAAGAGGGAAATGCCAGGAATTGGGCACAGAAAGAAAACACAACAAAAAACTTCAGTCTGGTAGGGAAACAGCAAGGTTCAGTTTAGTTTATGTGTTGTATGATAGTTGTTAAATAGCTTGTGCTGGGCTTCTTCTTCTTAGAGCAACAAACGGACTGTTCCAAAGAAGCATGAGGGAAGAGGAGGAAATCCTCCTGGACTCACAAAGGTCCTCTGTAGAAAGTTAATTTAAAGTCCCAACTAGAAGGTCTTATTGCCCTATCCCCAACACAGGTCTTCCAGCTTTATCGTGTAATGAAAAAATAAGCAATAGTATATGTATTTGTGTGTGTGTGTGATATATATATATATATATATATATATATATATATATATAAAAATATAAATAAAATGGCCAGAAGAAATTTGGTGGCTGGGTGTATGAAGAGAGAGGTAATTCCACCTATCTCCTCCAAATTGCTGCAGGTAAGATGAAATGGTGGCAACAGCCTCTTGGAAGACTCTCTGGCTACCTCCTCCTGGTTCACCATACAGATCCTGTCTTAGCTCCTGGTCACAAATCTACCTCTGGCAAGACCCCTTTAGTTCAAGGTACTTGGCAAGCTGGTATGGGGGTCCCCCAGTATCAGCAACCTGCGACAGTGGTGGTCTTTGGCAGAGCATGCTGAGGCCGTGTCTCCAGCTTTTGTATCTGAACTGGAAGTTGGAAATCAAATAATGTCCAAATTTCTCCACAGACCACCAAACTTTTCTTGTGGACCATCAGTGGTCCGCATACCACCAGTTGGCAACTGCTGCACTAGACAGTGCTGGATCAAGAGAGGGTTAAATTACCCATTTTGTCTGTGTGAAGATGTCCCAGGAACTTAGAACAATATCCACCAACAGGGATTTTTTTTTAAAAAAACTTACTTTCTGCTTCCTAGAGCTCTTAACCCTTTCCCATGTGTCTTTATTTTGTAATATTGGCATTTTTATTTCCCCTGTGACACTTTCAAAGAGAGAAATATGGCCGAAAATGTGGAAAATGTGAAGTACAAGTAGTATGCCTCAGTTAACAAAGTAGATGTGTTCCTCAGCTTTACTTCCTTAAAGAAAATTTGGTAGCAGAGGCAGAAAAACATGGAAAGAATAAGGATTGGTTCCTATGCCGCAAACAAGAAGAGCAGTTCAATATGTTTCAGCAAACTTTTTATTCAAAGCTAACACTATACATATGTGAAGTGAAACAACCAGTCCAGTAAGCCTTGCATAAATAAATACTTTAGAGACCTGTGGAGAACTTTTTCCAAAATGCATCCAAGGATTTTTTTTTCACTTTTCTCTTCTTATGCTTTCCATTTTGGTCTATAGAGCTATGCTTTTTAACATGCTGAGAGTACCTGGAGAGACACACTGATCTGGTGTATATAAAATGATGGACATAAGAGATAAGGGCAAATCAATATTTGTAGACAAAATACAGGTATTATACCTCAACCTATATTCCAGAATTTCCAGACAGTGTCAAATAAAGTCAGTTTTAACAATTTAAGCAGAATCAGCCCTCCACATTTGCAATTTTGCCATCTGTAGCTTCGGAAGTGGGGAATAGGATCCTTCTTACTTCCCATTACTGAAGCTTCAAAAGGTTTAGAAGGAAGGATCCTTCCTCTTCAAGCCTGTTGCCTAATACATTTGCTGTTCCCCTCTGAGAAATGCACCCTGCACTCTGGGGGTGACTCTTATCTTCTACTCTTAAGAAAAGTTTTAGAAGGCTCTTCCAATATGCAGCAGCACAGGCTGCTGATCAGATCTCAAGCCTGCCTCAAACCCATTGTGTAAACCGTTTGCTGTTCCCCTCTGACAAATGTGCCCACACTGGGTTTGAGACAGATTGTCATGTGACCAGTAGGCAAAAAGAGATGGAAATGTTGTTCAACGTTGTAAGATTTCTGGATGAATGCGTCATGTTACTGAACCAAGGGCAGCAAGTCAGTCACTAAAAATATACAAGCCTCAAGTCAAGTCAAGTCAGTGTATTATTTATGACCGAGTCGAGTCCGAGTTGAGTCACTGAAGTGACTTAAGTCCGACTTGATTCCAAGTCAGTCAACTTGGGTTTACATCACTGATTATACCTGTGAAATTACCCAAATGCTGGAGGGAATGTACAGCAAGCAGTGTGTTATTTCATATGTAGTGGAAATGTTCTTGCATTCAGAAACTTTGGAATGCTGTCTTCAAGATAATTTTAAATATATAAATATTAATAAATATCTTCAAGATAATTTTAAATAAATACTAGTAATAAATAAATATTAAATACTTTCCTTCACATCTGACAATAATCAAAATTGTAATCTTTCTAGCAAGACCTTGTATGGTTTTTAAAGGGCATTGAGAAACAGCACAAGGTCAAATGGTTGGCAAATAAATGCTCAGAAGAAAGCTTTTGGAAAAAAAAGGGACATAATAAAATAAAGTTTATTTTTAAATTCATGGCTTCCCTTTTATTTTATTTTTCCGTACATGTTTTTTTCAACTGTGCATATTGTACACTCATCCCTCCTTTTGGATTAATACCATAATTTGTGAAAACAGAAGTTTTTGGGCATCGCTTACCTATTAATATAGATTGTAGCAACATAATAATGACATACTCTTAATCATTTCAGTATGCATCTATGTTGACAAGTTAATATACATTACTTCTTATTGTTGTATGTGAAAAGCAAAAGTTTAATAGAAACATATTTAAAAAAGTAATTATAAGATGACTAGTAAACAAAAGGAACGATTTACCAAATTGTAACAAGCATGTCCAATCTGTCTGAGGCTTGTCATCCAAAACCAGAAATTCATTAGTGGAGTTAGCCTACTAAAATCTGTTTGTATGCAGCAGCAGCAGCCCACACTGTACACTTAAGTATTTTTCTTATGTAAAGTACAATTTATCTTTATAGCTGATTGCTTAAACAAAAAATCCATGAATTTTGATTTTACGTTCTTGGCTTTTTTCCCCCATTCACACTTTCCCTCTCTCTCTCTCTCTCTCTTTCTCTAAAAGCTTTATGACCTTGGCTTTTAACCATACATGCTTTTTATTTCTCCATTGTTACTTATTTTCTTCCAGTCCAATTGCCTATCTCTTTTATTCCCTGGAAAAGTCACCTCTAAAAACAGCTTAACCCTCCTCAAACCCTAAAATCTCCAGCCGTCTTTTCATTACAGACTGAACATAATTCAGTGTAGTTCTGTCTAAATAATTCACATTTTTCAACATTTTGTTCAAAAAGAGAATATTAAAAATATGCTCTTTTCTTTCATGTGAAGTTTACCTGAGGGAGTCTGATGCAATATTCTTCAACCAGATTTCACATCTTTGTCCCCCAAACTAAATGTACACTAATATTTTGCAGTTGCAGAGAGCCAGCATGGTTCAATGATTTGGATGTTGGACTATGACTCTGGAAACCAGGGTTTGAATCAGTGCTCAGCAATGGCAACCCATTGGGTGACCTTGGACAAGTCATACTCCCTCAGGCTCAGAGGAAGCAAAGGTAAACCCCCTCTGAACAAGTCTTGCCAAGAAAACGTGCCATAAATCAGAAATGACTTGAAGGCATGCAGCAACAGCAACAACAACTACAAGCAGTTACATTTGAAAAGTCTTTAACCCATTTTATGATTACCCTGAATCAGATTCACTTTTTGTGACCTTTTCAATCAGAGCTGAAATTTTGTGTTGCTACAAAAGAAAGAAAATACTCATGGTAAATGGCCAGGAAATTGACTGCAGATTGCATAGCTTAAATATCTGGCCAACTATTTGGACTGAAATGTTCCCAGCCACATCTTTCTGGGCCTTATTTACTTAGCTTGCTGAAGGGTTCTGGAAATGCAAAGGTATGCATGCTATTGAGGAATTACCTTGGTCCTTATAAAGGTACTGCCTGCTGTGGACTTTGGATTCTGTTTTGGACCTTCACAAACAAACTTTCATCTATTTGTGAATTAAATGATTCATTCCAAGTCTACCTCCACAGACACATTAGAAAGAATATTTCCAACCAGCTAGTCTTTGTGCTTATGGTTGAAGACTCTTCTGATGATGATTCTACATGCATAAAATGTGTGGAGGAAAAGCCAAGATTGCACCTAGCCCTTGTGGGACTGCCACCTCCCACCAATCCTCATCATTGACTATACTGGATATAGGCTCAAGGGAATTGTAGTTCAGCAACATTAGGAAGCCCACACTCTGCTTGTTCCTGAACGTGGAAACACTACCTGTATAAGGCTAAAGCCAACAAGTAAAAGATTGGTGATGAGTGGCCAATAGGGAGGGTTGAATGCAGAGGTAGAAAAGGCATAAGCTGCTCATAGCTATTCCGAGTGTACCATCCAGCACAAGGACTAGTAATTCCAGCTCTATTACTATGTGGAATTCATAGTGTGGGTTGTGGTGAGGTTCCTCATGCCAACATATGGTTTGTAGGTGAAGAAACCTGGCAGCCCCAGCTCATGTGGCCAAATGGGTTGTATTATGTGATTATAAAATTGGAGAAAATGTGCAACCATTTACAAAAGCAACTGTGTTCTTCTAGGAGTAGTAGAGACTGTGAGAGACAGGTTTTTAGTGTCTTTTTGCCTTGTCTTGTCTAATCTATTGCTCCATTACCTATATAATAGAAGTGGAAAGCTGTAGAGAATCAGGGAAATGTACTTGCCCCATTTTCCAGTCCCATATCTCCTCACAGAGTGTACCTGCCCATTTTTTTTTCAAAAACAAAAGTGAACATTTGATTTTGAAAAACAGCTCTTTTTTGGCCCCCCCAATACTCACTCCCAGAAATAGCCTTACCATGGAGGACCATCACCTCTGGAGAATTCTGGGGCATGATTCTCTATTTGAGGGCAATTTTTCAATGATGTGGGTTTCACTAGGGGGCTTGTTTGGGTCATGGCTACCCTGATTGAATAATTCCACCTCTAGTGTGGTCTCCTTCTTACCCTATTGTCTTCTACTTTATCAAGCATTATTATCTTTTCCTGTGAATCACATCATCCCATGACCTGTCCAAATATGGCAGCCTTAGCTTTGTCTTATTTGCTTCTAAGGAGAGTTCAAGCTTGATTTGCTCTAGGATCCATTTATTTCTCTTTTTAGTAGTCTATAATGTCTGTAGAATTCTTCTTCAAATGAGTCAATTTTCTTCTTGCCAGCTTTCTTTACTGTTTAGCTTTCATAGAAATTGGAAGTACAATGGTCTGATTCTGACTTTGGTATTTAATGATATGTCTTTATACTTGAGGATATTATCTAGTTATTTCATGGCTGCCTTTTGAAGTCTAGTCTCAGCTATAGTCTCCATTTTAATTAATGACTGAGCCAAGATATACAGAATCTATCTTGGCTCAGTCATTAATTAAAATGGAGACTATAGCTGAGACTAAGACTTTCTTTCTTGTCTTTCTTACCCACTTTAAATCTCTGTAAATCATCTGTGGCCTCTATTTTTAGCTTCTTAATGTTCCTCTGTAACTGCTTTTGCACATTTTTCTGTAACTTCCACCAGTAGTCATTCCAAGTCTTTGTTATTTTCTGCAAGTAATATAGTCTTATCTACATATCTTAGACTGTTGGTGTGCCTTGCCTCAGTTTTCACACCTACTTCCTCTGAGTCTAATGCTGCTTTCTGTCTGATATATTCTGCATGTAAATTAAATAGATAGGGTGGTTAAATGAAGTCTTGCCTGCTTTCCTTGGCAATGAAAAAAAAATTCTGTTTCTCCATATTGTGTCCTGACGGTGACTTCTCGTACAGTGTATAGGTTACACATTAGGACAATCAGAAACCATAATTTCTCATGATTGTGCTGTAGACTGATATTTTCAGGTCTGATTTTACTTCCTCTCACTCCTCTGCCTGCAATCTTTGTCTTAGTTATGCAACTGTAGCCAGGAACACCATCGTTCCTTGCCTGTCAGACACATAATTCCCTTAATTAATACTTCTCTTTCATAAGATGGGTGTTTGAGATTGATTCCATGCTGCCAGCTTCCACACAAAACCAGTACATGATACAGCTAAGAGTGTGTGAGAAACCCTCAACAGGGATGTCAATCCTTATGAACTTATCTCCTTTATGGTCCCTGATGGCATGCTCCTTCCCTTAGTGAACATAGAGTGCAAGTGTACCTTCTCCTTCCCAGTGACTCACACCAGGCCCAGGATGAGTTCTGTATGCTGGTGTGAGGCCCTCAGTGTCCTTGAGGAGTGGTGTACTATCCGATGCCATTGGTGAGAGACAAGAGAGAAGATTAGGCAGGAAATTTTCCAGTCCTTCCAAACCCTTCTCTTAACTTGCCCGCTAGATTTGTCAGCTTTAACTAACAAAAGGGCTGGATCATTGACATTTTTTGTAGTAGTAAGCATAAACAGGAACTTTGTTTATTGCAATGTTAACTTCACTCAACAGCAAAAAGAAAATACTGCTATGTTTCAGATGGAAACTCAGCATCTCTAAAGCAGCTGGATTATTAGGTTTGTTTCTTCAGGATAATGCCAGGCTGTGAGGCTTCCAGCCCAAACCCTAGCGATGGTCCCTGGTGATGTTACTAATAATTATACATTAAGTATCAACTGTCATGTGGACATCTGGGCCAGCCAGGGCTGTGACAGACCAGGCCTTCTTTTTATTCTCCCTTCCTGGAGAAGCAGCACTTTTTCATATGCTTACTATCCCCTGGCTCCCTCTCCACACTTAATCACCCTTCTGCTTTCCCTAAGCCCAAAACCCTTGCGGATATAAGGCAAAGCTTCTTCAGGTTTATCCCAAATGACTGTGTTATTTGTGGTAGTGAGTATAAATGAACTCAAATTGAAGAAAATCTGTACTGAGGCTGATCTTAAAAAAGTAGAATAAAATCTTTATTAAAAAAAACTAATAAGGGAAAGATACTGGGTATATCAATATTTTCTATATCAAAGAACTTCTGGGTCTTAACAGGCAAATACTTCCCTAGGTTAACAGGCCTTTGGCTTTCCTTCTACACAGAGACTTATTTTCCTAAGTATAGGCCCACCCTTATGACCTAACTCAGAATTACTCTTCTCTGTCTTTTCTCTTTAGACTTTTGAGCAGACCAACACTAAATTTCAGACAACCTCTTTCTTTCTGGTTGACTGAAGTCTCTTTTCAACTCTCTCTCTCTTCTCCTAGTATTTATCTGTTCTGCTGACTCACCAACATAGCCCCTCCCTCTGGCTAACCTGGGTTCTATAGTCAGAAAACCAATCAAATTAAGTTCCCTCTGTTGCTAGGGCAGCTCTGCTGGCTGTACCCCCCTTCTGGGTTTGTCACACCAATCACAGTTGGGTCATTTCCACACTAGACTGTTATAGCGCTATTATTTGCCAGGCCCCTCCCTAAACTGCAAACCCCAGGATTCCATAGCATGTTGAAAGCGGAATAATAGCGCTATAACAGTCTAGTGTGGAAATGGCCTTGTTCTCAGGTTGTCATTCACACAGAGAGAAAATGTATTTTCCTGTTTGGAAATTAAGACAGAAACCTTAAACAAAGGGGCTGTTCCAAGATCAAAGTGAAATGAGGGGATTAGTCTTTCTCACCTACCTAGGGAAACATGAAAAGGAACTCTTAACCTAACCTACTTGCTTCTAGCCAGAACGTGGGTGCAGAGCAGAATGGAGAGTGAGCCCTAGCACCACAACTTCCTGCAGGAAGAGGAGGAAACGAATTGAAGCAAATGCATGGACCTAGAATCATAGAATCATAGAGTTGGAAGAGATGACAAGGGCTAGTGAGTCCAACTCCCTGCCATGCAGGAACCCACACTCAAAGCACCCCCAGCAAATAGCCATCAAGCCTCTGTTTAAAAATCTCCAAAGAAGGTGACTCCACCACACTCTGAGACAGCATATTCCACTGTCGAATGCCTCTTATTACAGGAAGTTATTCCTGATGTTTAGATTAAATCTCTTTTTCTGTAGTTTGAATCCATTGCTCTATGTCCTAGTCTCTGGAGCTGTAGAAAACAAGCTTGCTCATCTTCAACATGATATCCCTTCAAATATTTAAACATGGCTATCATATCACCTCTTTATCTTCTTTTCATCAGGCTAAACATATCTAGTTCCTTAAGCTGCTCCTTATAGGGCATGTTTTCCAAACCCATTACCATTTTGGAGAATCTTTGCAAATTGCAGCAACAAATCAATTAATCTTTGAAAATTGTAGCAAACTGCTGCATTACTAGCTAAGCTGGAGTTTTGTTCAAAGTCCTTTCCTCTTGCCTGGAGCTGAGCCTGCCAAAACTGGAGAATTTGCATTATTGTCTACCAGCTGGAGATGACCCACAAAAACTGGAGATGTAGGGCCAGACCTTGTCATCCAGCAACCCTAAATTGGAAGAACTTGCTCTAAATATCACCTGTAAAATCTGATTATTAGTCCTAACTAAAGCAAACCCACTGAATCAATGAGGTTTAGATACATAGCGGACTTGCTTTCCACTGTTCCAGAGATTAGAATAAGGCATAGTGGATTCAAACATCAGGAAAGGAGATTCCACTTGACCCTCAGTAAGAACTTCCTGACAGTCAGAGCTGTCCGGCAGTGGAACGTGCTGCCTTGGAGTGTGGTGGAGTCTCCTTCTTTGGAGGTTTTTAAGCAGAGGCTGGATGCCCATCTGTTGGGAATACTTTGATGGATGTTCCTGCATAGCAGGGGTTTGGACTGGATGGCCCCTGGGGTTTCTTCCAAATCTATGATTCCATGATTTGCTGTGTATGTTTAAGATGTGATTAGCAGTTGGATTTAGGCCATTGATTTTAATAATACATCCATCTATGAATATGCATTTAATTATAGAACTGGCTTTTTAAAAACATGGCTTGGAATTTTGTTTGCTAGTTTTTAAAAGGTTGTATAAAAAAATGGAAAAAAAAGATGACGAGGAGGAAGAAATGTAGATTGTCTCTTCTAGTTAGACAGAGCCAACACTCAGTGTGATCCGTTTCTATTTAGATTCGTAGGACGATTACTGCTGACTTTTTAAGGATAGCACCTAACACATATAAATTTAGAGGCATAATTTGCATCTAGAAAATGTGGAGGGTTTTTAAATTGCCTTCCAAAATTTAGGGAAAAAATTGTAGAAATTATTGCCAATATATTACTATTTGTGTTCCCTTATCTTTCCACATGCAAATTTAGTGGCTTAATTGCATCTAGAAAATGTGGAGGGTTTTTACGTTGCCTTCTAAATTTTATGAACAAAATTGTGGGAGACATTGACAATATATTACTTTTTTTGTTTATTTTCCCTTAGCTTTTTTTTCTAAACATGATACGCTACACCATATTTCTGTTGATGCTTGCTATTCAGATGCATGTTTCAGAGAATCAGTTAGTTCCAATGCCAACATGAAAAATGAAAAATCATTGAACAGCTATAGAAGGTCTTCCTGGGGAAATCATAATTCACATGACTATGTGTCAGGAAGGACAAGTAGCTGTACTTTTACCTATAATTCAGCTATATAATTCTCCAGGCTATATCACAATGCAGCATTAAAGCTTTGGTTGTTCTGAGAACTGTCCAGAACAGATAGACAAAGTGAAAATGCCAAGTATTTTCTGCAGTGCTGATTTTGAGCCAGAGGGGAAAATATCTATTTGACCAGAAATGCATAAAATGGAAAGGAAAAGTATATAGCACAGCACTCATTGTAAACTTTTTGGAATCCTTTCTTGGTCATCTCAAGGAAGTACAAAAAGGAAGCTTTTTTAAAAAAATACATATGAGTACCATGAAGCTAAAACAATTGCCCTCAAAGAAACCTATATCTTCTATGTCTCCAAGTTCTAGTGATGCCCCTCAACTTCAGAGAGCCTTGAAATTTTTTCCTGTCCTTCCTTCGGTAGTTTCCAGAACCTTCCGACATTTCTCAAAATACTGATGATCATCGTTGAGTGCTTCTAATGCTCTCTGAAGGCTCTGATATTCTCCAAAATATTGATGATTGTGTCACATTCCTTGACACTTCCAATATTTCTTGAAGTGCAGGCCATCATTGAGGAGCACTATGTTCCTAGAAACTTCCAACTGTGGAGGTTAGTGGCTTCCATGTTAGTGGCATTGATGGTGTGAAATAAAAATAAAATGAAAATATGGATTTTGTGAGGGGAAATCTGTTTAGTTGTAGTTAGAACATGATGGGTCATGCAATCAAATACTCTTAAAATTCATGCTAAATCCAGCTTGCTAGTCCTTGAAGGCCTTGTTGTTTGCTCTCTCCTGGGAAGTATGCCATTCTCTTTGGAATTCAGACAGATATTGAAAGTTACATTTTGAAATAGGAATACAATGACGTCTGTATGTCACAGACAGATGTGCAAATCTTTCGACATTAGAGACAACTATTTCCTTTGTAGTCAACTAAGATAAGAAAATGCAGTCGCTAATTTAACTTTGTAATCAAGAAGCAGTTGAGACTGGATTGTTGGGAGGGGCAACCACAAGAGTTGAACTGTAATTGACCTGTAGTTCATTCAAACTCATCATAATGTTAAATGTATACCCCCAAGGTAGAGTTTAGTATTATAAACTATATGAACATGCTCAGTGCTTGAATGCTGACATAATAATGTATTCATGACATAGTTCCTATATGTATGTATTTGGAGTAGCCAATTAACTGATATTTTCTGCTTCTGTAATCATGCTTAGCAGGGTATTTTGCTGCCCGCGTGTAGCCATTTCTTTGGAGTGGCTTGTCCTGGGTGCATGAGCAGAGCTACTCCCCACTTGCACAAACGAAAAAGAACCCTTTTGTTATGATCCAGATGTTATTGACTAATCATTAATTGGGAGTTTGCTACTACAGCATGTTGAATCCACTCTGGGTTTTATCCAAAGTGCTGAATGCATTATGGCCCACAGAATGCAATCTCCCTCACCACTGGCAGTCTAGTGATTCTAGTCAGTCCGCATCACTCCATTTAGTTTTATCCAAGTGAAAACCTGAGTTTCCAGCTGCTGTTCTGTTCTTATTGAAGAGAGATGCTGTCACTGACATGCTGCATCCAGAGCTGTATCTCTGGCATGTAGCTATGAGATCTCTCCCAATGTAACCCCCCAATTTATATTTTCTTTGCTGCAGTCCCCATTAGATGGTGATTTCTATGTTGGTGGAAAGTGTGGGGAGCTATTTTCCTTTAGCTGGACACACTGCAACAGGCATCCTCAGGGACCTGGCGGGCAGGCTTAGAAGCTCCCTGATGATGAGATTATTGCTGTGTGTCCAACTAAAGGAAAATAGATGGATGCATCTCTGCTGCTGTCCCTGTACCCCATTAACATAGAAATGACCATGCTGGGGGTGCAGTGGCAGAAAACAAGAAGCCAAGAGTTTTTACGGGGATTTTGGTCATTGTGTGGCTGGAAAAAATTCTAACTGCCACAATGACCAAAAAAGTGAAATATAATGGCATAAGTTGGATTCACTAACAGGCTGTCACCCTCCATTTTGTGTTGTGTAGCTTTATTTTCTAAACTTGGTAAGGTACTTAACTACCTAGTAGTCAGGACTGTATTTGTGCTATGATCTGATTATATACCATACCAGCCTGCAGCTAAGGGATGAGTTTTAGCATCTGGAATCCTCCAGAGGTACAGTTCAACAAATTTTAGTATGTGCTGAACTCCCTTTTTGAAATCAAGACTCAATTACTTTTCTTAGAGGAAGTTGGTTTTCTCTGCAACCGTTCTACCAGCTATTGGCCCATGAACCAGGCTGCAGAGAGTGAAACAGCATTGTTTTCTTTGTGTGAGCTTAACTCTGTGCGGAAACAGATCATTCTGCTTTGGTCTGTATTTGGATTGCCAGGTAATTTGAGCACTTACAACAGAGACCTGCAGAACTGATGATTTGTTCTAACCTAAGAGCCAGGATATTATATTGGCTGAACTTGACTTGTCCCAGTGATTTTGGTGGGAACAAAGTTCATCCCAGAACTTGGAAGAATTACTTTTGGATGATGTACTGGCTAAGGGATTATAGCAGTTGTAATCCAAAAACCATTTTTTTTCCAAGCACAGGTTCAACTAACTTTGTCTCAACCCAGTTTTATGTGTGGTAGCAATTAAATGATGTTATACTGATTTGTTAATGTAAGCACTCTGTCACCTTGTATACATTGCTAATTGGAACTCATCAATGAAAGCCATATTACATATTACTGTAATTTACCTAAAAATCAGCTGGAGCCAGATGCAAGCAAATTGTTGTCTAGGAAAGTTGAGTAAATTACTAGGAGGGATCAAATGTTGAAACAGATTGCAGAAAATATTTAAGGACCAGTCCAAGGTTAAGTGTAAGGTAGTCAATCAGGTAATCAGTCTGGAGATCTAAGGGTTTATTATAGGGTTTTCTTGGTGACAGTTGTTCAAAGAGAGCTTGCCTTTGCCTTCCTCTGAGGCTGAGAGAGTGTGATTTGCCCAAGGTCACCTAGTGGGCTTCCATGACTGAGTGGGAACTTGAACCCTGGTCTGCAGCATTGTAACCTGACACTCAAATCACTATAGCAAGCTAGTTGTTAACAAGGTTGTAAACCATTTGGGGTAGTTTTGACCCAACTTTCCAATCTGTTAAGATCATTTTGGTCCTGATCCCATCCTCTAGGTCTTAATATTGTCCCCTATGCTTTGTAACATCTCCATGAAATCAATGGGGGAGGTCATCTGGAATTTTGGGGCTGTGAGTCATCAATATGGTGGTGATAGCCACCACAATTTCTCTTGTACAGCTGGTACAAAGAAAGCTGTGGAAGTTCTGAATAATTGTTTGCATGTAGTAAAAGACATGGATGAACAAACGAGGCTCACTCCAGAAAAGCAGACGTTCTGTTGGTCAGGAAGAAAACCAATCTGAGACTGGAACTATGGTCTGTTCTAGAGCTTTCAGCTTGGGTGCATTCCTGGATCTCATATTTCTCCTGGAAGTTGGTTGCTGTAGCTACCTCCTGCGCTGTATTGTTGTCTTTCTCCATTTCTGATTGGTATGCCAGATTCCTAGGGAAGTCAGATTTGGCCACAGTGGTTCATGCCTTAAGTACCTACCATCTACACGGGGCAACACTTGAAAAATGTTTGGAAAAGATATACAGTACAAAATGCAGTGGTCAGATTATCATCTAATGTATCCTTTTGAGATCACATATCACCACCCATATATCAGCTCCACTGGTTTCTAACTTGCTTCTGAGCTCAATTCAAGGTGCTGAGCTTGATGTACAATGGGTTGAGGCAAGGATAACTGAAGAACTGCCTCCTCATGTATGAATCTGCCTGAAATCTGAAATCCTCAGTAGAGGCTCTGTTACGTGTCTGAGAACTCTAAGAGGTCAAGTCAAGGCTTTCTCTGTAGCAGCACCGCAATTGTGGAACTCCCTCTGAAGGTTTTTAAAATCAGGGTAGCTTTTGAACTATCTTTACTGTGTGTCTGTGCTTGGGAACTGGGTTTTAGAACATCATTTTGATTGTTTTAATGGAATATCTATTTATTTCTATCCATTGTGCATTGCTTTGGGAGGGGGATTGGTGAGGGCTGAGAGGTGATAAACATATATTTTAATAAATAAATAAAGTACTAATGACACATGTTTCTATTCTCTTTCAGTGGAAAAACTGAGGCAGGGAATAGAGGGTAGGACAGACAGATAGAAAATAAAGACTAATTTGATTTGGCATATCATAGCATGTAGCCTTAGCTACACTAATTTAAATTCCTTGTCTTCTTAATATAGCTGGTAATTATTCCTTGGGGTGAGGACTATTCATCAAGTGTCTATTTAAAGTACCTAATAAGCTATCTCTGACAGCTTTGTGATTGGAATTCCATAGACATGAATGTAAAAGAGGGTTTTTTTTTTCTTCTACCACCCAGAGCTTAACTTTAAACATAGTATCCTGACATCTATCATAGGGTTAGAGCTATTTTTTAGATTTGGAATAATCTCAAAATTCATCTTATGCAAAGAAAAAGATTTCTAATTTGGTGAAAAATTCTGTTACTGTTTGACTAGCTACAAAAAACACTCATGTTGCAACTCCCCCCACCCAAAAAAGTACCCAAAAACAGGTCTAGCCAGCATGGTGTAGTGGTCTGAGCATTGGACTGTGGTCCTGGAGATGAGGGTTTGATTCCCCACTAACCATGGGAACTCACTTGATGACTATGGGCATGTCACATACTCTCAGATCCAGAAAACCCCATGATAGGTTCACCTTAGGGTCACCATAAGTTGGAAATGACTTGAAGGCACACGACAACAACCCAAAAGCAACTGCGTTGTTACCTTTCAGAAACAAAAAGAAAAGATTTGATTTCTTTTTTAAAAACAACCTGCAACTGGAATGATAACGATCTGTGGAGTGGGCTTGATATACTGTAAGTGTAACTAATTACTTCTTGAAAGTGATATTCCAAGTTTCAGATTCTTATAAGAAGTCTAAGACATGAATCCAAGCAGAGCCAAAGAGAAAAACCAGGATTCAGATGGAAGGCAGAGGAATCAACATAAATGAAGCAGAAGTCAGGAGTATTTTAACAGATGGTCTGAGATGCTGCTGGACAGACTTGACTCTTTTCTCAAGGTCAGTGAATACAGGCTGCCATGGGGATGCAGTAAGAAATTCATGGGAACACTTGTTCTCCTGTGGATTTATCTTATTTAATCTGTCTCCCCCTCCCCCCACCTGAAGGTTTGTTCATAGAGGGAACAGCAAGTTTTAAGCACACAGTGTCTTCTACTGTGGAGTGGTTCCAAACTAGAAAATACTGTACGTTCAATTTGTGATTCCATGTAATGTGTCTAGCCCCCCTCTTAAATGACAGCTGCGTTAGCAATGTTTGAGAGGAACAATCAGGGACTAGTAGTCTCATGAGGCCAGAGGGGGACTTAAACCTTCCTCTCTCCTGCAGTCATGACATAAATCCTTCCCCAGCTGCTACTTGCTCCAGAACAAAAGCTGTCATTGGAATCAGCATTAAACCCTTGCGCTCCTGATCAGACATCCCTGTAACTGTTGATTAAAAGAACAGGGAATGGAGGCATTAAATGCAATTGGGCATTTAATGTATTGTCTAGTTTACCCAGCCATTTAGTTTCAAAGCACTCCATGGATTTTAGCACAAACAGTCACTAGAAAATATTGTCTGAGGCAGGAGCGTAGTCTAGGAGCTCATTCTGCATAAATACACCACACAGGGCCCAAGAAGCTTCTATTGAGTGGATGGGAGTTTTAAGCTTTCTCTCTAGATGTAGAATACCTGCTTTGAAAAGTTACTTTTGAGACCATAACTCCCATTGCTAGCCATGATACCTGGGGGATTCTGGGAAGTGAAATCAATCATCATCTTCATTTGTATCCCACTTTTTCCTGGGAAGGACTCAAAGCAGCTAACAGTACTTTAAAAAAAAATGGTTTAAAAATCATCATATACAAAAGTTAAAACACAAAGTAAACAATCAAATAGTAATTAAAACTCAGTTAAAATATTTAAAAACACAAGCAAATCACATATGCTACATAAATTAAGAATGGCTTGCACCTTTCATCAGCCAGGAAAAGATCACATATTGAATGCCTGCTGAAATGAAAATGTCCTTGCTTGTCTACAAAAAGAAGGAAGGGAGGGTACTAGCCTGACTTCTCTGGGAAGGGAGATTCCAGAGCCTGGGAGAGCACTCACTGAGAAGGCCCTCTCCTGTGTTCCCAACAGGTGCGCCTGAGAAGGTGGTGGGACAGAGAGAAGGGCCTCTTCAGTAGATCTCAAAGCTTGAGCTGACTTATAAGGGAGAATATGGTTCTTCAAATAAATGATGTTTCCAAGCTCAAAACACCCCAGTGTGTGTGATGACATGCCCCTAGGTCTTATAACAAACATAGACAAAGTATACTACAACGGCTACAGGAGAAGAAAAAACCCACCCTCCATATATCTCTGTCTCTATCTCTAATCTATCTATCATCTATCTAAACAAGTCAAGACAATTTTTTTCTTTTTTTGCATAGTGCCAATGGCTGTCGCAATTTTCACAAGTATGGTACATGTCAACAAACACTTGAACACTGCTGAAGAAATGAGTTACTGTTTAGGCCTTTTCCGCACAGGGTTTTAAAACGGTGCAGAGCATCCTCCAGAGAGAACATCTACACCTGGGAGTGGACTGGGTCCGGACTACTTTGTGAGTTCCGGACCTCAGCCCGCTCCGGAATGACCTAAAGTGGTTGTTCAGCATGCTTTTGAAAGACCACTTAAAACAGGTCTTTCAAAAGCACGGAGCACGCCACTCTGTGGCCGTGCTCTGGTGCAGATTTGCAGGCTTGCACCAGTGCAAGCCTGCAGATCTGCTGGGGGCAGGTTTTAGGCTGGCGAGCTTCACCGGTTGAGAGCCTCCACCAACTGGAAGCCGCCATTTTTGTCCCCAGAGCAATGCGGAGCGCAGCCACGCACTGCTCTGGACCAGCCTGGACCTGCGCATGGAGCACACAGGTCCGGTGAGTACCGGCACGGGGCAATTCCCTCACCCCATGCAGAAAAGGCCTTAGTGTGCCATCCTGAGATCTCTAGATATAGGATGGGATATAAATATTTAGTTAAATAAATAGGATAGGATAGGATAGGATAGGATAGGATAGGATAGGATAGGATAGGATAGCGGGCATTCATTAAGGCCTAAAATCACACCAAGGCTGACAATACAAAACAAAAATTAAAAAAAATGGATCCATATCATTGTGAAAGATATCAAGGTGGGATCACTTCAGTGAGTCTAGGGCCGCTTTTCTGCTCTAGGATCTTCCCAGGGACCACACAGGGTAAGAAACATATCTCTTCCCACAAATAAAAAACAACAACCCAGATGTGGGTACAAATCACTTTTGGTTCTGGAAACTGTGTGCTTTATTTACTTTTTTTTTAAAAAAAGATTTATTTAAAAGTTGAATCACTTCTGCTCTTGGAGATTTCTAGAAAATGCAATTCGCCTTCCCCCCTCCCCTCGAAAGAGGGTGATCCAAGGGAATCAAGAGAGATGCAAAAACAGCCCTGCACTGTGCCCAACCCTTGTATGTACTAATACTGACTTGAGTCTCCTTGTACTAGTGGAATGAGAAGCAAAACTGCATTATCCCCATAAAACAAATGGGCAGTTGAATTCATAGGATAACCCAAAGATTTTTGGATATGCATAAGCATTTACATCCCAGTAACAGGTCACAGAAGAATTCCTATGCTCAGTCCCTGAAATCTAGTCACTAGAAAGGAATATTGATTGCAGCTCCCTGTCTCAAACTATGTTGTGTTCAATCACAGTGAATTAGCTACACTGTGGTATGGTGCGCATGTGTGTGTGTAGGAACAAATTGGCTTCCTCCTCTCCCTTGTCTAGGGAAAAGCCCTGTGCAGGCCTGTGTTAAGAAGCCTACCATGGAACTGTAACAAAATCTATTAATAAATGAGTTAAATTATCAACATTGTGTTTCAACAGGCAATACAAAGCTGACATTAGATTTCACAGCTCATGACTAGGTGATAAAGTTATATTTGCAAAGAGAGGAAAAGGAAAAACGGGGTGCCAATTGTGATTATAATTGGAATGTGGTAGAAAACATAATACTGTGAATTCCTTTCAAAAGAAACAAGGAAAGCTAACTTCAGAATAGACCTTATATGGCTAACTTCTAGCAATTATCTTTTTTAAAAAAGGCAAACTGATTTCTCAGTACTGTTTTATAACTTACATGGTATTGACTGAGATATTAGAATTCTTGATGGAAGAATTTGGACTATAGATGGGACATGTTTCAAACTTCCATTGTAAACATGGAGAAATATTTTCCTTGATCTTGCCCCTGATGTGCTAGTGCATTATGTGCAGAAGGCTTTATTTATGAGAAGTATTCAAAAATGTTACCTCCTCAACCTGCATTCTGAACTGATACAATCAGTGTGGTGTCAGCTCTGATTTTAAATATTGTTTAAAAGAAACATTTGCTTCTTGTGAGAGTGAGAAATCTATGAGACGTCTTTTGCTTTGGTCATTTATACCAAAAATTAAGGGTGATATCCTATTAGTTACATCTGCATGTCAAAGGCCCTTTCTGCAGCTTACCTTTTTTCAGCACTGGGGTGCAGGGATCACGCGAGCAGCCTCCAGTGAGAGGCCCTCGTGTCCCCACTGCTTAAGCTCCACGCGAGCTGCCTGCTCCCGAGCAGGCAGCACGAGAGCCCCACTTCTTCCTTCCTTCCGCAATGCAGCCTGGGAGTTTCCCAGGCTGCGCTGGGGCAGAAAATGCCAGTGCCACGGCTCCGGAGGCTCCGGACACACGGCAAGTGTGCGTGGGGCCCTGGAGCAATGCGTGATCACACACCATTTTTGGTTGAAAATGAAAAAGTGCGTGAGTAGTGCCTGCCCTACCCTGGAGCGTCGCATGATTGTGAGTGCATTGTGCAGATCACTCCTCACAATCGCGTGACGCTCCAGGCGCCCTTTCACATGGTAAATGTTGTGCGAAAAGGACCTAAGTGTTTTATTTTAGATGGTCCACAGATAGGTATTCTTTAGCCCTTGTGCCCCATCTAAAATCTTTCCCAGACAGCTATGAAGCTCTGTAAAGGGCTACTGCTGCTTACTGGTAGGAAAAGATGAGAGAGGAGAGGGAATTCAGATGATAAGGCTGGTCTGACTTCAAGAGGAAAGAAAAGGAGGGGGAACTTAATCTGTGAATATACCCTCACTTCATTTCCATTCTGAGCCCAGGCCAGCTCCTGCTTCTTTGTCTTAATTGCCTTTCTCTCACTCTTCTTCCCATTAGTAAGCAGCAGGAGAAGCAGCAGCCCCCTCCTAGAACTTGACAGCTTCTGGGGTTGGGGTAGGACAAAGAATTATGCTGGTAGAATGTTACATTCCACCTCTTTGAGATAGGATCTCTGTCTTTGTGTTTATATCTAATTTTTGAAAAAGTAGGATATCTGAGGACAGATAGTAATGTACAATCAAAACTTGGACAAGTTATATTTATGGAATTGTTCTGTGCCTTCAAGTCATCTCTAACTTATGATGACCCTAAGGTGAACCAATTACAGGCATTTCTATGTGCCACCACATATTGTCTGAAAGTGTGTGATACGTCCATGGTCAAACAGGGAACAACTATGGCCTCCAGGGTCATAGTCCAATGTCACACCACTACACCACGCTGTCTCATTTATGGAATACAGCTCCCCAAATTATGTAGCCAATATAGTAAATGTACATGCTGGCTGGGGTTTCTAAGAACTGTAGTGCGAAAACAACTTTCCCAAGCTCTGTATGGAATTTAACTTTCAAGTGTTTTAAGAGGCATTTGTTTTAAAATATTAGTATTTTCTGGTTGTGAGTGTATTTTGTACAGAGAGGTGATATATTGTTGATACTTGCATGTGTGTGTGCCTTTGAAGTTGCCAGTTGACTTATGTCGGCCACATGAATTTCATATGGTTTTCTTAGCTAGGGAATACTCTGAAGTGATACATAAGACTTTTAAAATGCATTGTGGTTTAATGGCCCACTTATAATCAATTGGAATGTTCTTCTTTTCCAATCTATATTACTCAACATGTACATATTTAAGTGATACCCTTGTAACCAAAATGATAATTATTCAGTGATATTTATTATTTTCATGTTCAGACTGCAAACTATTACATTTTTTGTAATCTTTATAGTATGGTTAATTCAGTCACAGAGAAGCTGCTCATAAACACAAGTCTTCAATCTCTGTTCCTCATGGAATGGTACTTTCTACTCTTGCTTAAGGCATTAGGAGCCAAAGTATTGACTCAGATATCAGCAACGCAGATCTGAATCAGGTATCTGGGAAATCATCTCTTAAAACTGAGCATTAGAATGTTTTATGCTGAAAAAAAAAGAAAGTTAAGGGGAGGTAAAAACAAAAACAAACTCATCATTTTTTTAAAAAAGACTACCACGGTATGTGAACTAGAAAGCAAAAATAAATGATTTTTTAATAAAAAAACCATATTAAAGTGGTTAGGTTATTCTACTTCCCAGTAAGATTTCTTGGGGAAAATTATGTGTGGAAGTGTGTATGAGTGTGAAGCTCGTACATCAGGATTAAAAAAACATCACAGGGTATTTTCTCATCCCACAGAGAATGCTGATGTATTGAGGGTTGTGGATGTGGTTGGGGTTAGGGTTAGGTTCTAATGTATACTTGTATTTCCTGACCCACTGAAAACTGCAGCTCCCCATTTCCCCACTCTGGATGGAGCCAACATAATGACAAGCCGAAAATGCTGCCTGCCTTGGTGTATCGGAGTTTACCAAATATGGCAAGGGGGCATCTTTTTATATTGGTCGTGTGAGTAGGAAGTAGTGGCAGAAACACTAGATTTATTTGAACATTTTTGTGGTTCCAGCCTTGTACATGCAATTAGCAATGGTTCAGGAGGCAATGCCCCAGAATGTTTGCATTTTAGCAATAGTCTGTGTCAACTTGGAAACAAAATTTGACTCTGAGGTGATAAAAATTAAAAATATATCTTCATGGAAAAAAATTATGCATACAAGTAACTTACTGGAAAAAATGTAATGAGTCCAGTGAAGTACATATACCATAGAATCCTGGACCAAAAGAAGAACTATCATATAATATCATGGTTAAGGATTATCACGCTAATTTTCACTTATCTGTTCCAGGATTTAAGCACAAACTAATCAAAGATGATGGAAAAAGGATGAACGGTAAGTGGCAACGAGAGCAGCATTTTTAAGAAACAAAATTAGGCTAATCACATTCACCCACCAGCCCATCAAGTTAACTGCCCAAGACACAAGATCAGTCCTGTAGCACACAGGACTTAAGGCATAAATCCTACACTAGAAAAATTACACAAAACATTTTTTCATGCTGTCATTTCATCAGCTACATTATCCACATGTCATGAAGAGATCAATTCATAAGCTTAGGCAGGCCTGTAGCTATAAAGGCTATATTGCCACCCCATAAGAATTCTGCCCCCCAAACAAAATAGAAAACCATTCATACCTAAAATTGTGTGTGTGTGTGTGTGTTTGCACTCCTTTGGCAGCTTTGCCTGGCCTTTTGCTTTGAATCCCTAAACTGTATTTTTAAGTTTCTGCAATGCTAGAAATTTGGGGAAAACTTTCACAACGGTGCATGTAAATGACATTCTTATTTGGAGAAAATTCATTCATTTTGCAGCCCCTCACAGCTTTACCTCTGAGCTTAATATCATAGTGTTGTGACTTGGATTATATGATAGTGATTTTCTTTTTAAAATTATGTTGAACAGCAGTAAGATCTACCGTATTTATCTACTGCTAAAAACAAAGGCTAGATATTAGCACACACCAAGCATAGCTGCTATTCACTCATCAGGAAACACAATCACCACCACAGTTCATAGTGCTTTTGGATTGTCCAGTTTCATTGAATCCTTGATTGTCTGTATCTCCTCATTTTTGTATGAAGAATCAAATTCTATCTATGCCCTGGCCTCAGGCAGGAACCTGCAGAAGGAACACTGTTGTGTGTTTAGCTGGCCACATAGTTCTGTGATTCTTCTGAGTTTTTGTTACTTCTCTCAGAAACTGGAAAATGTCCAGTGTGGACATCTATCAGAGGGAAGGACACTGCCAGTATAGAACAGATCCTCCCTTTTCCTGCAGCCCCCTTTGTGTTCTCTTAAATTGCTTTGGAGACTTGAAAGGTGCTCTGAAGCAGCTTTTGGGGGAAATCCAGGCATGCAGGGAAAAGAAGAGAAAAGGAAAGTCCCATTTGTGCAAATGGACATCAGTTTATGTAATGTTGGACTCTATAGTGATATGCAACTCTTTGAACCCTGCGCTTTTTGAAAATGTGTTATTTAGCTCTGTCTCCATTAGATTGATGGCCAGCTATTAGCTATGCTAGCTGAGGCATTTGGAGAACTGTATTAAAAACCTCTCCAAGTTCCAACTTGAATATATATAAACATAGGAAGTTGTCTTCTAATGAGTTTGTTCTGACTGACAGCACTCTCCAGGGCCTCAGGCAGAGGCCTTTCCTGCCCTGTGTTATCCAGTATTTTAAACTGGAAATGTCTGGGTCAGAACTGGAGACCTTATACATACAAAGTATGTCTTCCACCTGTAACTTGCTCGGCTGCTTCCAGGAACAATACAGGCATAGATAGCTAAATGACAGCATGTAAGAATTTTTGTACACACCATGTAAAATGGGAACATTTCATTTCTAGCAATTGGCCTCGCTCTCATTTCACAACCTACCGTCTCTTTTCACTTTCCCACAAACACCTTTAGATTGCAGTCTGCATTTTAATACTAGAAGAACAGATGCTATAAACTGCTGAGAAGACCTGTTTAAAGATTTAGCATGGAGAGAAATTGTAACAGTTATCAAAGTAGTTCCATTAAGCTATGCATGGTTTCTTTTGGAAGCCCTTGGTGTTGCCATGGAGACCACAGCCAGCTCCACTTTTGTTCCCCACTGACTGCTGGGTACGAATATTGATATGTTGACCTATCTAGCAAAATGCCTTTGGAACACTTTAGTCAATCATAAATTAATTTACTTCCTTTGTATTAACAGTTAAATGGACAGAATATGTGAGCAATGTATTCTGAAAACGAGTCTGTTGGATGCCACTTACAGGGAGAGGTAGAATATGCTGAATTTTGGTGATCAACAGCTGGAAATTGAAAGATTCCCATACATTCATCAGAACATTTTATTCTCAGCAACATTTCACCCATGTGGAAATTGTATCACATAAAATGATAGCGTGTTATTGTTTCACTAAAAGTAATTACTGTATATACTTGTGTATAAGTTGACCTCACATATAAGTCAAGGTCAGGTTTGGAGGCAAAATTATGGGTTTTGGTTTGACCCATGGATGAGTTGAATGTCATGGAGAGGGGAAAGTGCCAGGGCCAACTCAGGGGTCCAGTCACCCCTGGCCATTGCTGCTGCCATTTTCCCACTTAGGCATTCAAAAGGATGGTTCTTGTTTTGATCAAAATTTAAGGTACAGTATTAACGCTTATTTTTTAAAAAAGGAACCATCCCCTTTTCTGAGTAGAATAGTGAAAAGTGAGAGCTTAGCCCATCTCAGGAAAACGGAAAGGAAGCATTAACCCCCTCTACTCTCTTGGTGTTTGTAGGGAAGTAAATGCCAAAGAGATGCCACTGCTTCCATTTTCTCACCCAGGCATTAAAAAAAAACAGAAGTGGTATTGCAATGGAGATAGTAGAGCGAGTAAGTGTTTCTTTTTAATTCTCCCAGGATGGACTAAGCTCTTGCCTTTCACCACTTTACTCAGAGAAGGGGATGGTTCCTTTCTTTATAAGAGTTAAGGTACAGTACTTACATTGACCCATGGATAAGTTGACCCACATTTTTTTGACTAAGATTTATAGACTTACACATGAATATATACAGTAAATATAATGATCACTCTTGAAGTTAAGCTGGACCTAGTTGCCCTCTCATCAAAACATGCAAAGATAAGGTGCATCCATGCCAATAGTGTTTTCTTCCTAAATTAAGATCAAAGATGTAACTTTCTAAGGCTCAAGAGATATTATAAATAATGGCCCTTTCCACATGCGGGGCGGGTAAACGGGGGGCGCACGCAGGGACGGAGTTTACCGCTAAATGGGTTGCTCCATCCCCGCGGGGAGCACGCGTTCGCTGCTCCAAATGGCGGCGAATTTCGGCGGCGTTCGGCAGCGCCCAAAATGGTGGCCGCTGGCTTCCAGCGGTGCTCTGCCAATCAGGGCAGCGCGCCAGCCAGAAGTCCGCCCCCTGGCAGCTCTGCAGAGATGTGCTAACGCATCCCTGCAGTTCTAAACGGGGCGCGGCGACGGGGCAACGCGCGCAAGTCACATAAAAGTGGTTTTTATAAGACTCACAGCGCCAGCCCTGCAGCCGCGTGAGGGCGGTTTGAGGTTTAAAACCTCCCATTTGCAAACTGCCCTCACGAGCCTCGTGGTGTAGAAGACCTCCTGGGGAAGTCGCCCTAGCGCGGGCAATATGCCCGTGTGGAAAGGGCCAATGTCAATGAATTTGTTCAAAAGGATCTGATCCTACTAGGCAGATGTGAGTATGAAAAATTCTGCGTATATTTGGAGGTTTTTTCAGCCATGACTTCATATTGCTTGTTCATAATAAAAAAAATGTATTATTTATGATCTAGTTACTGGCTTTTAAAGTAACATGCTGCA